>JAESUZ010003766.1:0-1234523 GCA_017311185.1 Proteles cristata cristata | reverse complement strand
AAATAGTGTAAGAAATTTACCCAGAACTGAAGGGTGTACATTTCCAGATGAAAAAAGTCTACAAAAGCCCAGCAAATTGGGTGAAAATAAACCCACACGAAAGTATATCATTGTGAAATTTCAGAATACAGGGAACACTTTGTTATCTATTGCCTCAGGCAGCTGCAGTGTTAAACAATTCCCTCTGATTGTTTTTGACAGACATTCCTTAGGGTTTGCATAGGGCAGATCCCCAATTCCAGTCCAGTAAAAACAGCCATGCTGGTATGGCAAAATATCCCTTCCAGGGAACTATGGGACAGATCCAATAATGATAGTTCTTTGGGATCAGGGCTTTTAAGGAGCTCTAACCCCATTTTATCCCTTACAGTGGCTGCCAGATTGAAAATGTCACTGTGCTTATTGGTTTTCAAGGCTACCATAGAGCTAGAGAGAGGGAGATGGGTCCATGGCGAATTAAAATGCCACAGAGCTCACTGTTCTTGTAAAGATTCAATTTCCTTGAATTACTATTTCCTATATCAGCCTTTGATTAATTTCCAGGGTTCTTGAAAAGCTGACTTGGACCATTTTTGCCCATATTCTCATTGCTTTTGTGTAGGAGATGATTTTCTGAGGTCTTTACTCTGCTGATGATTATTAACACATGGCTCTTTAAATTTAGGTTAAATAAAATTAAATAAAATAAATTCAGTTTCTCAGTTACACTAGCCATATTTCAGATGCTCAAAAGCTACATGTGACTAGTGTATACTCTACCAGACAGCATAGATGGAATATTTCCATCATCTCAGAAAGTTAATGGACAGTACAACTGTGAGGTATTATCTTTATAGATAATGAAACTGAGGCTCAAAAGTATTAAGTAACTGGCTGAGAGAGTTTAAGAGAGTCTAAAACCTCATGTTAATTAACTACTAAGTTGTATTTTCTCTTAGTGATTTTAGCTTTTTAATGTCAAGGGAATACGTAAAAATGGTATTTGTATACAGCACACTGGAGTAAATGGATGTGACTTCAAGATCGCCAGCTTGGTCTCCTGCTGCTCTTGGCTGTACACACTTACCCCGGATAGTGAGGGGACAACGGCTTAGCACACTTATGTGTCATAATACCCTAACCATGAAGTTCACTGTAACAGTGATTCTCAAGACTAGAAGCATCAACATCACCTTGGGAGCATGTTAAAAATATAAATTCTCAGGTCTCATCCACATCTATTGAATTAGAAATTCTGGGAGTGGGGCAAGCAATCTGCAGCTTAACAAATCTTCCAGGTGATGCTGATACATATAAAAGTTTGAATGCTCTGCATTATAAAAAGCTTATTCAATGAATGGTGCTAGGAAAATTGGTTCACCGTAATAGAACACACACACACATATATATGTGTATATGTACATATATATACACAGAAACACACACACATACGCATGTATGAAATGAATTTTACATGTTACACATACATATAATGCCTGGAAAATCAATGTCAACAGTTGTACTCTCTCAATACCACCCCAGTGAGACACTGCTATCTATAACCAAGGGAATCAGCTAAGGTACTAATTAGTTAATGTACTAACATATATTTAAAATTTTCTTCCATTTAATTTTGTGTTCATACCTTCACAACAAGTGAGTATCTACCTTTAGCTTTTTTGTAATATTTAGATATTGGAGTTATTTCAGTGTCTAATAGGATCAGTAGACTGAGTAAAAGTTGCAGTGCTAAAACAAAAATTTCTGTGTGTTAGCCTCCAATTTAATGGTACTTAATTTTTTAAGGTCATTCACTCCACACAGAACCTGTTCATAGAAATGAATATTTTCTTTTTTAAATTGTTTATAGGGGCACCTGGGTGGCTCAGTCGGTTAAGCGTCTGCCTTAGGCTCATGTCATGATCTCACGGTTCGTGGGTTTGAGCCCCACATCGAGCTCTGTGCTGACAGCCTGGAGCCTGTTTCAGATTCTGTGTCTCCCTCTCTCTCTGACCCTCCCCTGTTCATGCTGTCTCTCTCTCTCTCTCAGAAAAAAATAAAACACAAAAAATTTTTTTAAAAACTGTTTTTAATGTTTATTTATTTTTGAGAGAGACAGACAGCACAAGCGGGAGACAGGCAGAAAAAGAAGGAGACACAATCCAAAGCAGGCTCCAGGCTCTGAGCTGTCAGCACATAGTCGGATGGGGCTGGAACTCAAACTGTGAAATCATGACTTGAGCTGAACTCAGACTTAACCAACTGAGCCAGCCAGGCACCCCATGAAACAGACATTTTCATCACAAAAATAAATACATATTTAATGTTTTACATAAAATTTCAGGATACCTTGATTTAATTATGATTGGATAAGTATTTAGTTGAAAGTTGATGTTTTGTAGGATGTTACATATTTTTGGTTTGATTGCTTATGTTTATTATTTTAACTAACTTATTCCTTCTTTCTCACCCTTACTCCAAGGTGGATACATTGCAAATAGCCTAGCAATCATGACAGATGCACTTCATATGTTAACTGACCTAAGTGCTATCATACTGACCCTGCTTGCTTTGTGGCTGTCCTCAAAATCTCCAACCAAAAGATTCACCTTTGGATTTCATCGCTTAGGTAAGTAATTGGAGTTTCTTTTGGTTTATCAAGTTTTATAGTAAAACCACAATGAACTATAACTGACCTTTGATTAATTGAAATCTTTCTGATGATAACCTATTTAAACAAAGCAAATGACAATAGATGAGCAAGATATTCAGATACATTTTTCCCAGGGTACATTCAGCCTAGTCCGTTAAACAGCTTACACATATAAAATTATATGATAATCATTAATCTTTTAAGTGTTGTTCCCTATTTCCTGAAGATGTCATCAGAAAGAAGTTTACCTTCATTTCACTCAACCAGGCAAAACTACATGGGTTTAATTTATCAATGTGTATTAACTTTTCTTTCACTTCAGATGTTCCAACCAAAGCTACTGTAGCTCACATCTTAAGCAGTACTGTCATATGTATAACGTATACTGTGTGGCTGACCTTCACTGCTGTCACTGTGTCAGTGTAATTATATAAATACTGACAAAGATTCTTTGCTTGATCAAAGTTTAGTCAGTCTCCTGAACCTTCTCCTAACCCCATCTATGCACTTCCTTTTAAAATCTTATTTTAGCAAAAACGCTTATAAGCCAAGTTAACAGAACCCCCACTCTTAATTAATATCTGATGGCTTATCCCCAAGGTGATGTCTCATTGCACTGGCTTGTCTCTAGTGAGAATTCTGTTAGGTCAGTTTAGCCAGAATACCCTATATTCCTGATGTTTCCTGGTAGTAATTTTCCATCCTCTGACTCCCACTTTTGCTGGTTGGCTATAAATTCCCACTTGCTCATTCAGTATTCAGAAATGAGCCTAATCTCTCCCCCACTGCAGAGTTCTATTGCAGTGGTGCTGTAACCTATCTCCGTAGCTTCCTTCCCCTTAATAAAGTCGTCTTTACCATGTGCTGACAAGTGTCATTCAATTTTTTTTTATTTAACAGTGTATGCATTTTTATTTTACTATTTTGAACAAATAAGAACTGAGACTTAAAATCATACATTGTTATCCATACAACTCTTTCTATGTTACTGTTTTTAGAGTTTTAAAAATATGTATAAAACAGTTATTTGAGCTAATATGTGAAATGCCATATATCCAGATGTCATTTGCTTAGAACCCAAAAATTGACATTTAGGTAGCTTCGGCAAAACCTCTCTTAAAAAACCAGAATTAACAACTTGTTGTTTAATTTTGTAGAGATACTGACACTCTTGGGTAATATATCAATGAGTTCCTCCCCTTCTTGGTTACTTTTTAGGCTAATCTTAACTCACCATCTAGGTCTTCTAAAATTTAGCCACTGGGCCTTCTATGTAAACTTGACAGTATGCCTTAAAGGCTATATATTTCAAGTAGCTGTCCAGATCATCAGATTGGGAAATTATTTGGTATCCCTACCCCTCAGCATCCTCAGCTGCTTGCTGTGTAAGAGAGCTAATGCCCTGAGTGAGGTGTTTGTTTTATTTGTCAAGCCACTGCATAGACTACATTGGGATATGTTCCTAAAGCACAGCCCACTGCTTACCAACATATTATACGATCATTTACCTGATTGCCTTGGGCCTTGTAAACAACTTCAAGATTATTTTCAAACTTTAATTTCTTGTGATTTAAATGCCTTCAATTTAAGATTGAACATTCAAACACAGCATCATGGAATGGGGGTTTTTACCTTCCACCACTATTTGAAAGAGTGCATTTCATTTTGTCCTGCCGTTCTTAACCTTTTAGGTTATAGAGCACTTGGAATGCTAATGAAAATAGTGGAATTCTCCCCCAGAAACATGCAATAACAAAACATAGAAAGACCTACATATAAAAAGATCTCATAATCATGAGAATTCTGTTAGATATCAAAGAAGTACTTCGTGTTTATCTAGATAGTCACTTTGTTTCATCATAGATAACAAGCACTATGAAAACTTGAGAGAAAACAACTGATGTTCTATTTATCTCTGCAAGTTTCTGTGGAAAGTCAAATCTTCCTTTTTCCTTAAAAGTATGAAGTTCACAATTGTGGCATAGATACCAGCATTTGACTCATGTCTCTCCTGAGAGTTCCTTGAAATAAAAACAACAAAGAGAAGCAAGTGATTGGGTCACCAATAAACAAGAAATTTATGGAAGCTGGAAGATAGCTGGGAGTGGTTTGGAGGAAGAAACAAGGAAGTACACTGAGCCAGGAGCTGGATCAGCCTAGCAGATCTCCAGAGAAGACTCAGGGACAGAGAGAAGTAGAAGGGAGAATTGGAGCTGAAAATAAGGACAAGTAATTGAATGCCTATTGATGGGAACTGCTCCCACTTGTCCACTATTATCCCTACCTTCCTTCCCACCACCACCTCCACTCAGGCAGCCTGCATTTTCCCCCATGCAGAACACCACATAGTTCTATAAGGAAACTGAACAAAATGTCTGGGGACAGAAGGCTTCTAGTGTGGAAGCCAGTGCTCCAAAATAAGTCTTTTTGGTGCTAGAATTCAGGGTTCTGAATCCGTATTGTGTAGTTCCCTTCATAATCACCCCAAAGTCATACATTCGTTCTAGTCTGCCCTGCCTTACACCCCTTATTAGTAACCATTTTAATTATTTTATGGCGAACCCTTCCAGCACTTCCTTTCTATAAAAGGATTGTTTCCCTGTCCTGCCCTAAATGTGAGTGGACAACCAAAGACCTTTCAGCAAATGAGAAAAACAGAAAAATAAGTCCTATAGGAAAGAAAGGTGATGTAAGAAGAAGAAAATGTTTTAAATTATCTTATTAATATGCTCAGAATAATAAAACAGTAAACTATTTTTTTAAAAAACATAAAAGAAAAAACTCTTTGAAATGTTACTGAAATTAAAACATTCAATACATGGACTAGAAAATATAACCAAAAAGCCTCAGGATATAGAACAAAAAGATACAAAGAGGAGGAAAAAAGTTAAAAAACTTTAGGAGGCCTAAATTTGTACTAGTAAGAACCTCAGAAAAAAAATAGACATGGGGCTTCTTTTGGGAGTAATGAGCATGTTCTGGAATTAGAGAAGATTGTTGCACAATCTTGTGCCTATACTAAAAGCCACTGACTGGGCACGTTAAATTGCTGAAATGCTGAATTTTATGTTATGTGAATTTTATCTTGATTTTTTTAAAAGTCATCCCAAAAAGTGTTGTTAAAATCTAGGTAGATGAGTATTTCCCAAAGGTACAGAGGGACTCAAACCTTCACTAGAGGGGCCTCTTGGGATCTTCACTTTCTTCTTTGATTCCGAAATTTTATGAGCAATGTTCATAGCGGCACTCTCAACAATAGCCAAAATATGGAAAGAACCTAAGTGTCCATCAACTGATGAATGGATCAAGAAGATGTGGTATATTTATACAATGGAATACTACATGGCAATGAGAAAGAACGAAATCTGGCCATGTGTAGCAACATGGATGGAACTTAAGGGTGTTATGCTGAGCAAAATAAGTCAGGCAGAGAAGGACAGGTACCATGTGTTTGCACGTATAGGAGGATTAGGAGGAACTTAACGGAGGATTGTGGGAGAGAAGAAGGGGGAAAAATAGTGGGGGAGAGGGATGGAGGCAAACCATGAGAGACTCTTGAATGCTGAGAACAAACTGAGGGCTGATGGGGGTGGCGGAGAGGGGAATGGGAGTGATGGGCATGGAGGAGGGCACTTGTGGGGATGAGCACTGGGTGGTATATGGAAACCAATTTGACAATAAACTAAGAAAAAAAAAGAGGCTTTATCTAGATAATATACAACTTATCTTACTTATTCTGCTCTTTGGGGGAGAATTAAAAAGACTACAAGGATATGTAGAATTGAATAAAGCAGTGGCTGTCCTGTGTTCCACAAATTATAACTGCTGGATGAGTAATCTCTTCACATTCTGTGGGAGAAGGTATGTTTATATTGGACACTTTTAAGTAGTGTGCCTCCTGTGTCTTGCGGATTCAGGTCCTAGAAAACACTGCAGAAGGAATCCCCTTCTGGTGTGTTAGTGTTGTTGAATTTTGTTTTCACGGAAACAGAGAGGGAGGGGGTAGGACAGGAGTTGGTTGCTTTCTTTGTTGATCTTTTTTGTAAATATGTAAAGTTTATATGTTGCAAAAATCAAAAATTAATTTCTCAGAGAAAGGATTTCCTCAGAGAAGCCTTTTCATTTTGTCGCCTGCATCCCTTCCTCTGATCCCATTCCTTATTCGTAATGATTTTAAATTCATTTCTGACTTATCCGTCCAGCATTCCCTTTTGAAAGTATAAGAGAATATATACATACACCTCACCACGTTACTTTATGTGTTTTTCATACATGTTCACATCCTGCTACCTGTCATCCTTTCTTATGCAAAAGGGAGCATACTGTGTACCCAGTTCTAGACCTAGAGGTGGATGCCTGTGAATGATACTCAGATATTAGTAGTGCCATTCCTTAAATTTATTTCCTTTCTATAACACTTTCTGCATGCCTAGTAGCATTTATCACATTTTCATAGCAATTTTTTATAAGCCATGTCTCCTTCTAGACCATGAATGAGGTAGGAATGGAAACAGATAATATTAAACTCTGGAAGTGCAGTATAAGAGATTATTAATTGTTGTATATCCAGGCTGAGCAAATAAGGACATGAAAACTGTGAAACAGATTATTAAATATAGCTCATGAACCTTAAATAATTTGTGTTTGGGGTACATTAAACCTGTTTCCAAACTAGGAATAGGGATATTTTTGAAATTTGGGGACTAATATATTTGGGACTTGAAAACATTTATCTGTAATTCTTGTGGTCATGTTCACAAAGTACACTAGAAAAATTTATATGATCCATAACATAACTGGGTGCGTTCCAAGTCCCTTTGAATTAGTCAAAGGAGTGTTTCTTCTTGATGTCCGTCAGGAGCAGCCCTATTTGTTTTTTACCACTTTTAGAGTTTTGTGAATAAATTGTCTTTGGTTCAGATCAGAGATCTGCAGTTTTACTAGCTAGTAAGACTTTTTGGAGAGTGATTTAATCTAAGTACAAATTTTTGTATTTTTTTCCCTGTAAAATAAGAATGATAATACTTCCATTGCAGGGGAAAATAGTGAGGGAGAGGGAGAGAGGCAAACCATGAAAGACTCTTGAATACTGAGAACAAACTGAGGACTGATGGGTGTGAGGAGGTAGGGGGGAGATGTGCATGGAGGAGGGCATTTGTTGGGATGAGCACTGGGTGTTATATGGAAACCAAGTTGACAATAAACTATTTGTAAAAAAATAAAAAATAAATACTTCCATTGCAGAATTGTAAAAAATATATAAGGAGGTAAGGTATAAGTACCTACCTAGCCCAGTACCTGGCACAGAGTAAATTCCCAATAAAAGTTAGTTCCAATCTTCTTTTCCTTCTCTCTTCTCCCTGCCTACACTTACCCACACTTTTCATATCTTTCAAAATGGTCCACGCCCCCAAATTGCCTGTCTTCCCTTCTTGCTAATTGAAATTCTTGTCTTTGTGTAACTGTCTCAGCTAGGTAGGAGAAAAGAAAGGTGATTCATCCTGATGATTAAGCAACAGTTTAAATTTTTAAAAATCTTTTATTTATTTTTGAGAGAGAGACAGTGCAAGAGGGGGAGGAATAGAGAGGGAGATACAGAGTCTCAATCAGGCTCCAGGCTCTGAGCTATCAGCACAGAGCCTGGCATGGGGCTCGAACCCACGAACCACGAGATCATGACCTGAGCCGAAGTCTGATGCTTAACCAACTGAGCCACTCAAGGACCCCTAAACAACAGTTTTTAAAGATACACTATTTAACTCAGGTCTTTCATAGCATTTTTGTCAATAAAATCTATTTTAGCAAAAATCATTTAGTGAAGGTGAGAGAAAGGTAGTTTTAGATTTGAGGGAAAGAGCAAGTGGCTGTCCCAGGAGTCAGTTCCATTCTGGTGATACATTCCCTTACTTCTTGTGAATTCACAGATTGTGTAAAATCATTCAGGTTTTTCTTCTTTTCTATTATATTACAGTGGCAGTTCTGTGGGAAAAGGGAGAGCTGGCTAGGAACCGTTATATGAGCTATTTTTAAGTGCTTAGACTTATTTGACTGTGGGTATATCCTCTTATTCTGTAAGTTAAAAACCTTAGAACTTAATGAAACATACTGTAGGAGAAATCCCACAAATCCTTAGGAGGAATAGCAAGCACTGTCTCCCAGACAAAGGACAAGGCCTGTTCTAAAGAAAACCAAGCTTTCTCCTTGCTTGCTTTCTACTTTTATCCGTCTCTGTGGATTATGAGCATAACTGACTCATGGCTTTTCTTTCACAAAAGTCTTGGGCTGAAAAAGCTGCATGGCTTAGATAAAGATAGAGATAATATGAAAGGACTATAGTAAGCAGAGTTGTCTGTATTTGAAATTTTTTTTAAAAAGCACGATTTACATTTTGGCAATGCGCATCTTCAGCCTAGGTTAATGGCAGAGTGACAGTGCAGGAGTCATTTGTAGCAGTGTGTGGTTCCACTCAGCAAAGACCTTGGCAGACCTGGCTAGATGATAGTTGTCCTAAGGTAGGTATATAGTTAATTCTGTGTAGTTCTTTATTTTATTCCCTGATGCTAAAGGAGCAGAAAGTATTCAGCTAAAAAATCTCTTCCCCCATACATGCTGCAAAAACCATAATCTTTTCTCTCTGGTTAGTGATTCATTTTAACAGCTTCCTCCCACCCCTGACAAGAATAATGCCTGTTAATTAATCACATCTTAGAATTAATTCACATCACCTGAACATCTGAAAAAGACTAGGTATGTCCTGGAAATGGGAGTTTATACTAAGGCAGAAGGGCAGCCTTGAGCGAGGTGGTCAATGTTGGACACCCAAATATCAGTTTGAGAGTGCTGGGTCCCTTGGATGTGGGGTAGAGGGTGCAGTGAGAAGGCAGCAAATAGAAGAGAACTGAGAACAGCAGCTGAAAAGATCCAAAGATGAACTTTGCAGTTTAGCTTGGTGTTCTGGTGGCAACAGTGGGCCACTGAAAAATGCCTTAGCCTGAATGCAGTAGGGCTGTCGGTGACTAAGTTGAAATTCAAATATGAGTTTGGAAATTCTAGCCAAATCCAGCACAGCCCACTGATTTTCCTTTTGTTTCCTTCCTATCTTTTATTGGAAGAAGGTAGAAAAGAGAAATAGCATAAAAGGAAATATAAGAGAGAATGGGTCTCCATTCTCTTTCCCTGTTCATTTTTATAGATCTCTGAAACCTGTCTTTAAATGTTTGCTCTAATTTTTTGAGGCAATAGGAAGACAAACATTATATAATTTGGAGGAAATCTATTCATTGTTGGCATCATAGCATTACAAAAGTTAGCAGTTAATGATAGGCCAGTACATCTGGCAGCACTCGTGGAAAGCAAAGTATGCTTGGGTTGAGTGTGGTTTACAAATTGAAGCAATTGTTAATTATTCACTGAGTCAGTGCTCAATAGGTTGATTGAATGAACAGTAGTATAGGCTGGGGAGACCAGCAGTAAATATGTACACAGATACAATATAATTACAAATTGCATTAAATACTATGAAGCAAAAGAATACAGTACTGTGATGGAGAATACCAGAGGACGGAGAAGGAAGGACTGACTCAGTGGTGTTCATATGAAACTTGAAAACCTCTAGGTTTGGCAATTTATAGATGTTTAAAATATGCATTTTTCATATTTTATAGTACTATCAAAACTTGATAGTACTTGATAATCATCACTGTTTTCTCCCATTTGATTTTTTTTCTTACCATTTATTAGCCATTCAAACCAAAATTGTTTATTCTCTGTATGTGAAATTCAGGGTATATTTTAAAGGACCTAAGTGATGTTATAATAACATATATTCACTCATCTTCCTCTTCCAGTGCTACATTTCAGTCTGGTGGAGAGAGTTAATTATTTGTGTGTAAAGTAGCAAAATATGTTAGAACTACTATAGTAATAGGTTTTCTAGAATTTCCATAAAAATCTTTCAAGAGTTTTCAATTTATGATATATTTCCATTTAGTCAGATTTACCTAAAGCTACTGTAGTAGTAACTTTCACAGAAATCTAGGGTTTCAATTGTGAAAGTCCCTGGGTCTCCTTTCAGAGATGAAGAATCCGTATGTTATGTACTCCTTTTTTGTTGAAAACCTTTATTGTATGTTATGTGACCGGAGACTAACCCAGAGCAATAATGAGAGGAGTGTAGCTAGTCATAATGTGGTTGTTGATGGAAAGCTTCCCTCTCTCTTAAATGTTGGGGGGCAAAAATCTTGCCTATGTTTATCTGCATTCCATCATGTTAAAAATATTATGAAAAGAATTTTAAACGCTAATTCCTCCCATTCATGATATTTCACCAGAGTTTCATCTGTTCATAGTGCAAGGGCTTTTATCAAAAGAAATGATCATAGTACTACTATTAGGATTTTTAGCTATATACTATCATCTGTGTCTTATACTTCTCAGTTATAAATCTCAACCCTAAAAATCTATTTCAGGTTTTCTTTTTCCCTTTTTGCATTTATTGGTATCCTGTCTAGAAGACATTTTGACAGGTGATTAGATAAAAAATAACAGATGAATGTCTTTGCTTTTCACCAAGGGAACTAGACATGAGGCCATTCCTTACTGATTACTGGAAAAGAGATATTATTGATATTAGGATCCTAATATGTTATTTTGGAAAATTCTAAGAATCAGCTGAATTCCATTACTCTTAACTGTGGGCAAATATTGGGATCCCTTTTATGCTACTCACATGGGTGAAACTGGTGTGGAGAACTGAGTGTTCAGCGGCAGGAACCCTAGTGGGCCTTCTAAGTATGGGAGTCCTCCCTACCAAAATCTAGTCATGCTTTAGTTTGACTTTCACTTTTTTTTTTTAATGTTTACTTATTTTTGAGGGGAGGGGTACAGAGAGAGAGACACACACACACACACAGAATCCAAAGCAGCCTCCAGGCTCTGAGCTGTCAACCCAGACCCTGAAGCAGGGTTCAAACTCGCAAACTGTGAGATCATGACCTGAGCCAAAGTGGATGCTTAACTGACTGAGCCACCCAGGTGCCCCTCACTTTATTTTTTTTAAGTTTATTTATTTATTTTGAGAGAGAAAGAGTGCAAGTGTGAGCAGGGGAGGGGCAAGGAGGAGGGAGAGAGAACCCCAAGCAGTCTCCATGCTATCAGTGCAGAGCCGGACATGGGGCTCAATCTCACCAACTGTGAGATCATGACCTGAGCCGAAATCAAGAGTTGGATGCTCAGCTGACTGAGCCACTCTGGTGCCTTCATTTTACTTTATTTTGAATGTTTTTGCCTTATCTGAAAGTTCATAGTAAGGTAATTTTAAGTGTTTAGGAAAATTATCACTGGGAGGCGGAGTTGCCAGATTTAGCATGTGTTGTTTACGTACATACATTCTTGCAGACACTCAGTATGTCTGAAATATTGCATGGGACATATGTATACTAAAAAATTATTTGTTGTTTTTCTGAAATGCAAATTTAACTAGACATCCAGTATTTTTCATCTGGCATACCTACTACTGTAACTGTATCATTTATCATCCAAACCAGGACACTTTTAAGAGTAAAGTGGAGGACTTTTAATAATTTTGCCAAGACAACAGACATATTGGGACTATCCCAAGAAAAGTAAAGAATTGTCAACCTAATTATAGGAGGTTCTGAAAGGAGTTTTAATTACTGGTTTTAGATTTTTGTAAGCAGTCACAGCTTTATGTCATTAACTTGTTTTGCTATGAATCTATATAAGTATAGAGTACTGCTTTATAATCTTATATTAAAAAATTTGATTAAGGCATCCTGACACATGATTGAAGTTCTATTTTGGGGGAAGATGTGGGGCAGGGGGGAGAGTTTGAGAAGAATTGGTTTTATTTTATTGAGTGAGCAAGTGAATGACTGAGTGGGAGCAGGAAGGAGAGAATCACAAGCAGGCTCAGAGCTGTCAGCGCAGAGCGGGATGTGGGGCTGAGATTCACAAAACTGTGAGACCATGACCTGAGCCAAAATCAAGGATTGGATGCTTAACCGACTGAGTCACCCAGGTGCCCTGGTATTATTTTTTTAAGTAAACTCTAAACCTAACATGGGGCTTGAACTCACAACCCCAAGATCAAGAGTTGGCATGCTCCACTGTCTGAGCCAGTCAGGAACACTAGAATTGGTATTAAATATGAATTTTTATAGAGAAAATTCTCTTACTCTGTGAGTTACATGAAATTATGGTTTAAGGATGTTTTAATTTTTGTATTATATATATGTGTACTTTACCATTAGCAGCTACAACTTAAATTCTGTATGTTTTGTGTCTTGTATTTGACTTAATTCTTGTTTTAGGGGATATAGTAAATAACCTATTACTCCAGTTTAACTCACCCATCTTCATTTTATAGCCTTTCACCATTTCCCCTTGCTCATAAGGGGAACTTGTGAGCTCAGCCTAACTAACTTCATTCTGCAGATCCACCCATAGATACTTGCTATGCAACGACCACTCTGTTGAGTACTACAGTAAATGTGACCAGGATGGACCTGGTCCTGTCCTCAAGCTGCTGAAAGTGTGCACTCGATAGCTAGTCGCTCCTCAGCTTTGTGTATTTCACATTGTCTCTCTCTTCCTAACCCCCTGTCTCTTTTGAAGTGTGATGATTAGTATGTCAGAAGTAGGCATAGCATGGTTTTGAATAGGAACTGTATGTTGTCTTATTCCAACATTTGTTCAGCTCATGCACAGGATTTTATTGGAGTTTTGGCTACATTAACAAGATGTGTTCAGGAAACAGCTTATAACTGCTAGATAATTTTTCTGTGCTGTAACTTATGCATCAGGATAAAAATGTATCAAAGTTCAGTATATTTGAACTGCCTGGAACCTTTGAGCAATTAGTTAACTCAGATAACAGTTTCACAGATTGTTTTACCTTTGACAAGATTAATGTCTGGTTTCTCTAAAGGAAAATTTTTCTTTACAATACTGTCTTGCTTTTATTGTTTTGATTGTCAGTAGTTGTTTTATATTGTAATGTTGGTTAAATACTTAAAAATTTAAGTACTTCCTACTGCCCTATTTGTGTTATCTTGAAAAGATATAAAATTTTTTCTACTGTATACTCAATGGTAAAAGTTTATATGATACAAAAGCATATATAGTGCAGTCATCCCTGTCTCCCACCCACCCATTCTTTTCATAACCATTTTTTTGTCAGTATTTTACATATCCATTAAGAGATTACATGTACAGATATTATTTATATATTATTTTTTCTTTTCACAAATAATGACATACCACACACACTCTTGTGTACTTTGTTTTTATGTAACACTGTATCTTAGAGATTATTCCTTATCAGAACATAAAGAGCTATAGTCCTTTTTTTAACAGCTGCATATTATTCCATGTTACAAGGCCCCTACTAATCACTTTTTTATTGTTTTCAGTTGCTTGCTCTTATATATACAGTGCCTGATGAACAGCTTTATAACAGCTCATTTTGCACATGTGCATCTCAGTTAGCATGAATGTGTATGTATATCATTGCAAGAAGAACTTCTGTGTCAAATTGTATTCATGAATACTTGAATGTCGTATAGTTTTTCTTTACTTTAAAGGTAATATCTATCTGTGGTAAAACTTAAAACCTTACTGAAAAGAATAAATTGAAAAATAAGTTCCCCAAGCTTCTAGTCCCACTTCCTGGATGTAACACTTTCTTGTCTTTCTTGTGGTTATCAACTTGCCTGATATTTATTTTTCTTTTTCCTTGTTTTTTAAAACATAACTGCTTTTGGATACTCCATTATATGGACATACCATACTTCATCCAGTAGGTTCCTCACTGGTGGACACTTAAGATGTCTCCAGATATTTTTTGATACTCCTGAGGTCACAGTGGAAAACCATGTAGATATATGTATGCAACATATCATGTGTTTGTTCTATTGAATAGATTCCTTGAATCAGGGAATACATGCATTTTAAATTTTGATTCGTTTTACTAACGGCTCTCCAAAAGATAATTCCACTTGATACTTCCACCAGTATATCCTTGCTAACTGGTTGTTATCAAAACTTTTTAATCTTTATCAGTTTAGTAAAAGACAAAAAGCAATCATATTCTTCTTTGAACTTCTTGTATTATGATTGATAAATTGGTCAATTCTGTTAATTTTCTGTGTATTAGTATTTGTGTCCTTTACACATTTTTGGTTATGGGTTGTTCACTTTGTTACCGATTTGTAAGTGTGGTCTTCTGTTATGAAGTAGTCTGTGGTCATGTATGTTACAAGTAATTTTTTTTCAGCTTTTCATTTTTTACCATGTGTGTGGTTTGTTAAATATACTCAGTTTGACCCTAAAGAGATGAGGGAAAGGTGGAGAGTGCTGGGAATGAGTCATCAGAGGATCTAGAACAAACTACTAAACACATTTTAAATAAGGAAAATAACATGACAGAAATGATAGTGTTTTTGTCTCTTTAGAGGAAAGATATAAATAAAAGATTGCGAAGTGTTCAGTTTGTATGAAGTGTAATAACCATGCTACAGATATATTTATTTTTTTATATTTTTCCCTCCAGAGGTTTTATCAGCTATGATCAGTGTGCTGTTGGTATATATACTTATGGGATTCCTCCTATATGAAGCTGTCCAAAGAACCATCCATATGAAATATGAAATAAATGGGGATATAATGCTCATCACTGCAGCTGTTGGAGTTGCTGTCAATGTAATGTAAGCTCTACTTTTTTAATGTAATGGCATTATTTTTAGACTAGTTTTAAGTGCACAACAAAAATTGAGCAGAAGGCACGGAGATTTCCCACATATCCCCTGCCTTCACACATGCATAGCTTCCCCATTATCAGCATCCCTTCACAGAGTGATGAACCGACGTGAACACACCACCACACAGTGTCCCCAGTTTACATTTGGGTTCATTCACTCTTGGTGTTGTATATATATTCTGTGGGTTTGGACACTGTGGTGTCATATACTCTATTGTTTTCACATCAGTATTTTTAAGTACTGTGAACTTAGAGACTTTTATATATGCATTCAGTAATGGGCAGTGGTATTTTTATGTATTTTAAAATTATATATTTTAAATATGTAATTTTTCTTATGTTAATAAAACGCTTGGAATTATAAATTCCTCATTAGTTTGCTCTGTTATGCTTAAGTTTGACTAACCATGAGGAATTTAAGTGGGACAAAGGGTTTTTTAAAATTTTTATTTTATAATACTTTTATATTAATAAGATATTTTTAAACTACAAACTTTTTTCCCTGAAAACTATGAAATTTTTAGGTTATATACTTAATCATTTGGACCAGCAGTCAGCATACTTTCTTGTAAAGGGCCAGATGGTAAATATTTTGGGCTTTGAGAGCCATGCAGTCTCTTTTGCTGCTACTCTGCTGTTACAGAACAAAAGCAGCCACATTTAACATGTAAACATATGAGCACGGCTGTGTTCCAGTAAAACTTTGTTTATGAAACCAGGTAGTGGGCCACATATGGTTTAGAGACCATGGTTTGCCCATCCCTGGCTTCCATTCCTACCTAAAATAAAATCAAAGGCCTTACCATTGCCTTTTTAATAAGATCCTGTGTACCTCTCGAACTCATACCCCAGCCTTCTTGCTCACTTCAGCCTAGCCACAATGGCTGTCGTGCTTTTTTGAAACACATAGAGCACATTTTCATCTAAAGGCTTTTGCCCTGGTATTCCTTCTGCCTAGAACACCCTTTCACCACCACATGCTTCCTGACTTGATTAGAGTCTCTGCTGAGATTGGAATCTCAGAGAAGCCCTGTGTGACTGACCACCACCCCCACGCCCTCAGCACTCCCCGTGCCTTACAGTGCTTTACTTTTCTTCAAAATAGTTGCATTGCCTGGCAGTTATTTTATGTATTGATTTGTTGACTTCTATGCCTTCTCTACTACAACAGAAACTAGTAGAGTTATTATAGTGTTGTTATTATACCTGCTACACAGCAGGTGCTCAGATACATATTAATGAATGAGGTCCGTGTTGTCTCATTATTGTCTGATTAGTAATATGTATTTTTTATCAATACTACTAGGAAGAATAATAATGTTTTCTTTTATTTTTAACAGAATGGGGTTTCTGTTGAACCAGTCTGGTCACCACGCCCATTCCCACTCTCTGCCCTCAAATTCTCCTACCGTAGGTTCTGGGTGCAGACACAACCATGGGCAGGATAGCCTGGCAGTGAGAGCCGCGTTTGTACATGCCTTGGGGGATTTGGTACAGAGTGTTGGTGTGCTAATAGCTGCATACATCATAAGATTCAAGGTAATAAATTGCTAGAGTTTGTTTTCAAATATCTTGAATTTCAATATTAAAACTAAATGGTAATTGTCTTTTATCAGTACATTGGACACCAAAGCCAGTCTTACTCATTTTGCATTTAGTTAGGTAGGCTTAATTGAGCCATCAGTATAGCTCTTTTGCTAGCACTAAACGCAGTAGTATCATTTTACAGAATAACTTACCTATAGCTGGCTTCAGTACCACCTTCACTCAATTTTAAGCCTTGTCCCTGAACTGCTATATACTGGAATGTGTGCTGGACTAGAAATCCAGAGACTTGGGTTCTAGCCGTGGCTCTGCCATTTAATACTTTGACATTGAGCAAGTCCCTCAACTCTAAACTCTTATTTATTAGGTTTAATTATTTTGGGAGTGCACACAGGCACGCACAAGTAGGGGAGGGGCAATGAGAGAGAGAGAGAGAGAGAGCACGTGCGAACAGCATCTCAGGCTCCATGCTCAGTGCAGAGCCTGACGCAGGGCTCGGTCCCATGACCATGAGATCATGACCTGAGCTAAGGCCAAGAGTCAGACACTTAACCAATTGAGCCACCCAGGAGCCCCTCTAGATCAGATAAGTGGCTGCTAAAACTCATCCCAGCTCTGATATCCTTTGGTTCTGAGTGGAAGATTTAGGGAAGGCACAGAGGAAAGCAGTAGAATAAATGATTAAACCTCTGGAAATAGGTCTTACAAGGAAAGGCATTTAAACAATCTAGGAAAGAGTCCTGGTATCTAAATTGTAAATTTAAATTGTAATTCTTCAGTCCTGGCGAAGGCAACTAAAGAATGGGGGACAGTATGGCTGGCTTTGCTTTACAGTCTGTTATGTCAGTCCATACTTAATCATATGATTTTGCTCTGTCACCTTTCAGCCAGAATACAAGATTGCTGATCCCATCTGTACATATGTATTTTCATTACTTGTGGCTTTTACAACATTTCGCATCATATGGGACACAATAGTTATAATACTAGAAGGTAAGATCTCACTAATATCCCCCATTGTGGGTTTATTATTTCCCTAAATCGGATTGGAGGTGGGGGGGCACTCTAGGGTAGGTAGGAGTCATGTCTTTTTACAGATGCTTACTATAGGCTACAGTAACACCACTTTATGTGTATATAAAATATAAGAATTGATGTGCTCTCCTATCTGTTACCTATTTGATCCTTATATAGCTAAGGTAGATAAGGTAGACATTATTATCCCTGTTTACCAATAAGGAAATTGAGGTTCAGAGGAGCAGTTAAGGTAATGCTGCTAATAAACTGTGGAGCTAGGACAAAAATATAACTCTTTTGACCCTTAATACAATTATGTCTACTGGTCTATTATTCCTTGATTCCCATTTACCTTGCTACTTTGTTATATGTCCAACATCCCTACTTACTGATATTATGTATATGCATGCAAGTTTTGAACAGTACTTTCATTATCATTGAATGTTCTTTTTCATTGCTTTTTATGTTGATCCCAGCTTTTTTTTTAATGCTTATTTTTGAAAGAGAGAGAGAGAGTGAGAGTGCAAGCTGGGGAGGGGCAGAGAGAGAGGGAGACACAGAATCCCAAGCAAGCTCCGTGCTGTCAGCAGGGCTCGAACCCATGAACCATGAGACCTGACCCAAAATCAAGGGTCAGACACTTAACTGACTAAACCACCCTGGTGCCACTATCCTAGCTTATTTGTTAAATGAAGTATTCAAGTTTGATTTTTTTTTTTAAGTTTATTTATTTTGAGAGAGAGTGTGCATGCACACGTGTGTCAAGCACAGGTGGGGAAGGGGCAGAGAGAGCTAGAGAGCAAGAGCGCGAGAGCACCCAGCCCATGCCGGGGCTCTGTCCTGCATGGGATCATAACCTGAGCCAAAAGTCACGAGTTGGATGCTTAACCAGCTGAGCCGCCCAGGTACCCCTTATCTTAAAGTATTAGTATATTTTAAAGTATTCATTTAAACTGAATTTGGTAAAGCCATTTGATTTTTTTGGAGAAAAAAAAATTCTATCAGTTATGTATAACTTTTTCCCCAAAATAAACTTTACTTATGATATATTCTAAACTAATAGGTGTACCAAGCCATTTGAATGTAGACTATATCAAAGAAGCCTTGCTGAAAATAGACGATGTATACTCAGTGGAAGACTTAAACATCTGGTCTCTCACTTCGGGAAAGCCTACTGCTATAGTACACATCCAGCTAAGTATGTTGCTGACAGTAAATCCTGGGGTTGGTGGACTTTACCTTTAGAATTGAATTAAACATTTGTGCTTTTAAGTAAATATGAAAATGTTTCTGCTGGAAAGATTTGCTTTAAGGGAGGGTTCACGCTTTTCAAAAGGTGAGTTGCAGATCAGTAATGACAGGAGAGCAGTAATTTTCAGTCTCTTTAAGATGAGACATTACAAATTGATCTTTGCCTTCAGATTGAAGCATGAAGTGTATTTACTATGCTTTATTTCTACATAAGAAAAACTGGATCTGTTTCTGTATCTTTAGGTCATTTCATAGATTGATGCTTTTTATTTATCAAAATAATACATGCATATGGCTTGCTGTTGTTTTTTTTTTTTTTTTTTTTAAGTAGAAAAGACTTGTAATTGACATCTAGTATTCTTTCCCTACCTGATAGTGGACTAGGGAGATTGGAATAATAAGCCACCTTGGCTTTTGAAGCTGGTGTGCTTCTCTGAGAGAGTAGCTTCAAGAGGAGAGAAAATCTAATAAAAATAGGTTCACTGTATATTAAGTATATTATTTCTCGGTGTCATTGGAACTGTTTACAATGAATACTAACGATATTTTCTTGACATTGCAGTTCCTGGAAGTTCATCCAAATGGGAGGAAGTGCAGGCCAAAGCAAAGCACGTATTATTGAACACATTTGGCATGTATAAATGTGCTGTTCAGCTTCAAAGCTACAGGCAAGAAGTGGACAGAACTTGTGCACATTGTCAGAGTTCCAGTCCCTGACTTCCTAAGGGACCGCTGCCTTATTTACCCTGCAGTTACAGACCTGAGAGCAATAGATGTGCAAGAGAAATGGGGTCCTGACAGCTGTGTCAGTACCAAGCATCCATCTTTCAAAACAATCGCTCCAGCCTGACAGTGCTAGTTTCTGTCTAACGGTAAAATGAGACTTCGCCATGATTTTCAGATGAAGATGTTTCCAAAACACTATTTATAGAATGAGACGTGATTCTACAGATACCTCAGAGAAGACAATCCAAGACCACACTTCGTTAATTATGACTGAGTACGTGTCTTGAAGGAAGCATCAAGAATTCAGTATTTGCATTTAAAAATCCTTTTTAAAGACCATTTTTTATCAAGCTAGTGCTGGAAAACTGAATTTTTTTTATTATGTAGTCTTGACAACCAGCTTCTGGAATTCGACACCCAGCTATGTTTTTACAGAAATTATTTCTCAACAGATTTCAGAGAATATTAGAAATTATCAAGATAGTGGAATAAGCATGTATTCCTAAGTGTTTCAGAAATGTTTTATTTCACAATGTTATTGTTATAGTTATACTTTATAAACAGCTTTTTCCAGATGTTACAGGGTTTTGAAGCTCTGAGTTATCACTTTGGTTATCTGTAATCTTAATCAGAACCAAATCTTTACATGTTGTGGTTGTCACTGTCATTAGGAATATTTAGGAAATATTTTCAATACTATTCTAAATGGCAGAAGTTAATCTTAAATTACTCTCTGGTAATTTAAAATATAGGAGTGAGGATAGAGTGTGGGATGTCAGATTTAAGTCTTCCTGCAGTCACTTTTATTATTCATGGAATTATCTTAAGAATAGCAGGAGACTTGCAAAATATAATCAGTGATCCTCTGTCCTTGTCAGAACGGAAAGTGTGGTTGGTACCTAGCTTCCCGCCTCCGCCTCCGTAGCAGTTAGTGTGTGCCCTTTCAGGGTAAAACCCTGGAGGGTAGGGTTCAGTTTGTAATGCCTCTCTCTCAGATGTAGATTAACCACATTCCTCCAGAGAGAATTTGTTTGATGATATCAGGGATTCTCCATGGACTCCAGAAACCCTAAGATAGAATTTTGAGGTTTTCCAATAATACTATAGCAGAGATGCCCAAAGAGAGAGAGAGAAGAAGACATTAAAAAAGAAAGAAAACGTCAAGGGTTTTTGACCTTGTGTTTGTGTTTTTTGAAACACAGGAATAGGGATGGACATTCAATCTGTTTCGTAAGGAGGCTAAACCTGGAACTTTCCGGATGGAATGCAACCTAATTGGTACCAGTTGTGTTAAAGAGGTAGCTGTGAAAAATCAGGTTTCATTTTGCAGCTGTTGGTTTTGAGATTATCTTTATGCACTTTAGAAGTCCATTTTCACAGGGACAGTTTCTTAACCAAGAATGGATATGGTTCTTGAGGTCCTCAGAGAATTAGAGTACAATTACTAGACAAGTTGTGAATTAGAAGCCTAGATAAACATGCATATGATTTATAATATCAAAGAAGGAGAGGAAGCAGATTTCATCTTTCTACCAAGTACCTCACTGTAAGTAAACCTAAGATAAAACATGAAGTTACCTAAAAGATTATTAAGAGTTGATGGTATTCCCCCAAAAAAGGATTGATGAGGGTTAATGGTATCTAGCAAAACCCAGTTTATTGAATTGAAAATTAACTTTCTTGTTGTGAATCCATTTAAAATAATGATTTGGATTTTTCAAAAATGTGAGTAGTACATACACTGTTTAAGTGAAAATTCTCTAAAATATGGAAAGCAAATAAGAATAAATAACCATTTCAGTGGACATCTGGGCACTTACGGACTTTGGGTACCTAGCAAGAGACAAGAACGTGCATCGTATGCTAATGGATTTCCCCATATTTGCAAGTGTTTCCCATGAGCTTGTTTCCTGCAAACTTTCCCTTATCTTAAATAGGTGGATCTTACTTTTCCTATCAACCTGTTCCTTGAAAAAGTTATTTGATAAAACAGTCTGAAATTCATTTGAGGATTGAAAAGGATCTTTTGTAAAATGCAGAAACATTGAAAACTTTTGTAAATTTTAATGAGTGTGCTTTGTTTAAGTGAGGTGCACATGAAGTTCTCTGTGCTTTGTCTTTTGTAGGGAGGACTACAGATTTTGTACTTGTGCTTTCCCCGGGGCTGAGATTGAAAGCTGATAGATTTCACTTTTTGTAACTTGACAAAACCCACAGAGGACAATGTGAATTTAGCAGATGTGACCAGGGACTGCACGGCAGAAGCCAAGAGCCTTGGGTCTGTCCCTACCCTGCTGAGCTGCAGCCCTGCGTCACACCCTCAGGCAGCCCTCACAGGAAGAGTTCTCCACCGTCCTGCCACAGGCGCTGAGTAATTTTGGATAAATACCTTGCATTGTTAATTTTGCACTGAGAAAACAGATCACATGTAAAAACTGGGCAGTTTTTCGGTGTGATGTATTTTTTTTAAGTAGGCTCCATACAGTGTGGAGCCCAGTGCAGGGCTTGAACTCCCAACCCTGCAATCAAGACCTAAGCTGAAATCAAGAGTTGGACAGTTAATCAACTGATGCACCCAGGTGCCCCCAGTTAGATGTATTTTAATTAACATTTGCAAATAATCAGAGTTACTTGTGTATATAAACCTGGCTGTTACAATTCTGGCCAGAGGCAGCATTTTGATTTATTTTAGGAAAAGACCTCTTTCATTAACGACCATGCTGCCTTACAAATCTAATGTTAGGAATATAGTTGCATAAGGCATCTATCGGAGGGCTTTGAAATATAGAACCAGAAGCAAATAGAATTCCCATATGCACTTCCCGTAAGCTGTGCCTTGTGTAATGTGAGCCCAGAGTTTTGCAGCTTGCAGCTCCATCAGTATTGTTCACCAAATCACAGGATCTCTTATTTTACTTTCGTTTCAAATTTGGGTACTTTTTTCCCATTTTCTAAAACTAAGTTTCCTGTTCTTAAAAGTCTCAGTGTTCTGGGTCTGTATCTTGAACCCAGTTGTCCTCACTGAGAGTGTTTGTTTTTAGTAGAATTTTCCCAGAATAGACACAGGCAGGATCAGATACATGAGCTTCCTTTTCGTTTTAATGTGAGGAAGACCATCTTTCTGAAACAAAGCTCCACTTATAAAGTGTTTCTAGGTAAGGAAGAACCCTTTTTTTTTTGAAACAGCTGATTGTTCCTGATCCAGATTTCTCTTGCACACTGAACTTTACAGAATAAGTATGATAGAAAGAGACTACACTATACAACCGTAAGTGAAGAGTCTAATGAGACTGAGTTGTGTCTTAAACAACTGCTCATCACTTTAGAAGAGATAGTCATTCACTACTGAAACAAGCACAATTAGTTAAATTTATTTTCTCTTTATGAATCTATGTGAATTGGTTCACCATAATGAATAAGGTGTGTTCTTACAGAATTTGAGCCCCTTAAGGTTTTAGGCAATTTTGCTGTTGACTCTGCCTTACGTATAGTAAACTTAAAGTTACAGAATGTGTTAATAGATGTAAGATTAGTTCATTTGGCTCGGTTTCTTTTTAAACCAAGCTTAGCTCATGAGCCAGGTGCGTATTGGTCACAAATGAAGAGTGACGCCTTGCTATATGCTGTGTTGAGGGGAGGCGAGTCTGATTTCCAAATGATTAAGTTTTATTTGTCTCTAACCAAAACATGATTTGCAGACTCTTGACTACAGATCTGTCACGAGAATCTTGCTGGAGAGGGTGTCAGATTTGTCTTATAGCTCACCAATCAGGGATATTTTTTGTGATGTTTGTCAGAGCCCGCAATTTAGGAGGAATTGTCATGGGGGTTCCTCCTTGAGTCGCGTGTGTGTGCGTTCAGGCCATCTGATCCTTGAATTCTTGCTTACAAAGGGTTTACGCTGTGATCTTATTCTTCTGATCATATTGTAAGGACCAACAAACATTTTCTGGTTTTTGGTAAGACTGGAAAACATTGACGGAGACTTTCCAAATTACATCTATGATGGCGTCAGTTTA
Organism: Proteles cristata cristata; assembly: GCA_017311185.1. NCBI lineage: Eukaryota > Metazoa > Chordata > Mammalia > Carnivora > Hyaenidae > Proteles > Proteles cristata. The sequence continues at coordinate 1,210,555 of JAESUZ010003766.1, read as the reverse complement.
GATATTGCATTTAAGTATATTCTGAAAAATCGAAATGGCCGGTATGTCACCTTTGCACCTGGAAGATTCTGTATATTTGGAAAGCTTATGCTTCTCTAAAACTATGTGTTATTAAGCCATATCACAGTTTAAGAAATTGTATATACTTTTCCATTTGCCCTTTCAGAAACCAGGTATTTTGCATACGATTGATTTTAGGAAGATTTTGAAGCTGGTGTTTGTCCATATAAGATCAAGGTATAGTATATGTATATGTACTGTATTTGCAATTTTCAAATTGTAATTTCCTATACATTTATTAAATAAAGTATTGTTTTGCCGTGTGGTTTATTAAAAAATGAAAATATATAATCCTGAAATTCCTGGGCTGCTTTATTGAGCAATAGTAGTAGACCTTAAAACATAGTAATAATCTTAAAAAACATTGGAAAATAGATTATAACCTAGTTTTATAAACTCAGACTGTAATGCCCTCTTTAAGGTGTTTAAGAAATAAACCTGGGGCGGGGCGCCTGGGTGGGTCAGTCGGTTAAGCGGCAGACTTCAGCTCAGGTCATGATCCCAGGGTTCAAGAGTTTGAGCCCCGTGTAGGGCTCTGTGCGGACAGCTCAGAGCCTGGAGCCTGCTTCAGATTCTGTGTCTCCCTCTCTCTACCCGTCCCTTGCTCATGCTTGTATCTTTCAAAAATAAATGTTTAAAAAAAATGCTTAAAAAAAGAAACCTGGGAAAAAGCTTCTGGATAAAGAAAAAAGATATTTTAAAAATCTGTAACTTTTTCTAGGAGTCACTTTTAATATCCCTGCAGCCCCCACAACAATGGGAGGAAGGAAAGAGACACTCCTGCGAAAGGAAGATTGGTGAGGGCCTTCGTAAAGGCTGAGAGGAATGACCTCGGGGCCCGCCCAGGGTACAGACGGGGTCAGCACACTGTGCCTCATGGGCCAAGTCTGGCCTGCAGCCCGTTTTGCATGGCCCATGGAGCCGAAACTGGTTTTCATATTTTTTAATGGTTAAAAAAAAAATCAGAAGACTAACACGTGAAAATTATGTTGAACTTTAAACTTCAGTGTAAAGTATTCCTCAAACACAGCCACACTCGTGTGATTGCATATGGTTACCTGTGGCTGCTTTCGTGCTGCGGTGGCAGGACTGAGTAGTTGGGACAAAATATTTACTGTCTGACCATTTATAGGCAAAGTTTGCCCGCCCTTGGTGTACACTGTTGTATCGTGTCAAGGCCCTAACAGCATAGATGGGTGCGGCAAGCTCTTCTGGAGCCTGCTTGGAAGTTTCTGACTGGCCGGTCTGAAGGCCACCTGAGCCACCAAAGCTGCTCGCCTCCCCTTCCCCGTCTCCTCTGTCTTCCTTGGAGTTTGAGGCAGGGAGAGAGGAAAAGAGGAGCAAGATTTCAAACACCATCTATGTGCCATACTCTCTAATGTTTCCTTGCAAAGCAGTTTTCTGCCCCCAAACACCAGGATCATTTCCAAAGACTTTTCAATATGCAGATTTTTAAATTTTCACTTGAGTTGCGGCAAAAAATAAAACATGTATGTTGAGTACCTTATCCAGTTTGTGCCAACTGGGAGCTCACAAATGAAAAACACCATTTTATTTGCTAGGATGAAACCTGGTTACTGGGCTTTAAAAATAATATGTTCCTTCAAGTTTTCCAGTCACCTAGAGAAAAACTCATCTATTTTTGAAAATAGTAATAAAATAGAGTTTTAGGTAAGTTATACTAGTGAGATGTTAACATAATTACTTACTTACCTAGCTATGTATCTATTTTGATGTGTCATTTTTTTCCGTCCTTGTCAGATGCTAAAATATTTGAATTTATTTTACAATAAATTATAAATTAGCCTTACAAACTCATTCATCCCAAACTTTCAATTTTATTTAATATATTAGTTGGATAATATTTTTGGTTATAATCCAATTCCAACTATGATATATTTTCTTTAAGCTATCATTCAGCCTAAGCGTAAATAGAAGTATATTTATGACGAAATATCATCTTTATATAAATCATATGTATAAGATTAGGAGGTTTAAATATCTAGACTCAGTGAAATAATCACCAAAGGTCTCATCATTTTCAAGCAGCATTCTGGTTTAAGGCTCTCATGTGACTTTTACAGAACATGAACTATCAAGTTTGGCCTCTGGGTATTACCCAATAAACATGAAGATGATACTTTGTAAATTACCAGATTCCTTCTGTGAACTTTTCAAAAATTTGTTCTGGTTTGACTTTTCAAATTCCTATTGTCTATGTTTTACTTGCCAGCTTCGACATACTGGTTTGTGGGGTTTTGGTGTGTTTGGTTTTTTTTTGTTTGTTTGTTTTTTTAAACACTTGTTTGCTTTAACAAAATGCTGGCACCATGGAAAAAATGTGTGTTGGTTTTTCAACCAAGTACAAAGAGCTATTTCTTGGGAAGAAAGTAGGATTTTTTAATGGAAATTTTCAGAGACCCTATGAGTATAAAGCTAACCCTAAAATAAGACAGACTACCTCTGTTTCCCTGACTTCCCTAGGATTTCCATTCTTCTCCTTCCTCCCCAGGGGAGTCCTGCTAACAACATAAGTGGTTACAGGGATACTTGCCTCAGGACAGTGACTAGTGGATATCTGGCCTAGTCAAGGAATGAAGAAGATGGAGTGAAGATGAGAGTTTCCTGGACTTCCATGCATTAAATCATAGTGCCCTGTGAAGGCTACTGGCAAATGCTCGTTCCAAAAGGCTCTTAATCACTTTACGGTTTGAATGGAGTTTCAGCATTATCCGAACACAAGCCTATTCCATCCTCTCTTTGCTTTTTTGTGTAAGGATATTTTCCAAAGTCCAGCATATTTGTTTAAGTTCCAAGACAAAGTATTAAATAATTCACAGTGTTTTAGCCATTGAGATATACATACTTGGTTTGAGAAGTGTCCTCATCTTTAAGATACCATAATACTGGAATTGGGACATCTCAAAGAATTGGTTGGGATTTTTTATAATAAGGCATATTGAAACTACTTCCAGATGTCAATTCATTTTACAGTCATTCAACTAAGAATTGATGTTTGAAGACCATCTCCCTCCCACTGAACATGTCATGGAACTAGAACAAAAAATTCCTGTTTAAAATTTTTAAATTTAAATATTTTAAAATTTTAAATTTTTAAAATTCCTGTTTTAATTTTTAAAAATTAAGCAGGAAATGAAACAATTTTGTTTTTGGAGAGCACCTTGGGTCATACCCTCAACTCCTATGGACAGAAGATCACACTCCCATTATGGATGGTTTGAGAAACTGGCCTGTAGGATAAAATCCATCCTCTTGGTAATGACGTATAAAATCCTTCTGGTTTGGTGACTGCTTACTTCTCTACCCACAGTTCCTTTCCACAACTACTATCCTATCTCCCATGCTTCAGCCATACCAAACCACAGTCCAATTTTGGTTAACGGGGGAAATCATTGCTAACATTTATTGAACCTTTACTGCATTTCAGACACTGGTATATACTTTATTGTGTAATTCTCATGATGGTATTTTGGTAAATATTATAATCTTCACTTTACAAATGAAGAAACTGAGACCAGGAGAAGTTAAGTCCTTGCTGAAAGTCACATAGGTAGTCTTGTCTACAGCAAGAGAAGGTCACAGACATCTCTTTAATATAGTTATAACTAGTAAACAATACAAAAGGGATCCAGTATAGACTAATGTAGTCCAAATCACAACCATGTTTTAGATAATAGATGTGTACAGGTAAAGGAAGTATAATCATTTAGAACACACAACTTTCTATAATTTATTACATGCTTGGCCAAAAAGTAGCCAAAAGTTTACTCCATTTCTTAATTGAGTTCTTGTTTTTTGAGGCACTAGAACAGTGCTAAATCAGGTCTTAGCATGTTGTTCTCACTAGCCTTTCCTCTCTTCATTCCTCAGTCCTCACAGCCATGACTGGGAAGGGTTTGGACCTAAGCCATGGGCCGGGCTCCTTCTGGCATTCCTGCTATCGCCAGCCACTGCTCTGCTCTTGGGACAATGCACTTCCATGTCCACAACTGGTCTTGTTCATGAAGGGGAGGGGCTCTTCCATTGTTACAGTCAATATACCAGGGGACCCACTAGGCACAGCAATCCTCCAAATCTTAAGTCAATGCTTACATCACTTTGGGGGGAGGGAAATGTAGCTAAATCAAGCAGAAAGGGTTGTGCCCACCACTGAGCCATCACCAAGGCAGGATCAAGACAAAGAAACAGCTCAGAAACATTACATAGAGACTGAATCCATGGGAAACAACAAAAACACAAGCCTCCAGTAATTCATAGATATTTCCAGGAAGTCAATGAACTTCCCACAAGCCATGGAATTATGGGTTAAACCTGATGTCATCTGGTTGGGAGGGGGTAAGATGTAGTAGATATCTGGTTAGTTACTAGGTAGCTCCAAACCAAATAGATGCTTTCACTGTGAGCTCACACAGAGGTATGGACTCAGAGCGGGCTGCCTAGGTTTCCATCCTGGCCCTCCTTCTCTCTTCCTAACACTGAGATTCTGGGAAACTTTTTGAAATTCTCTGTACCTCAGTTTCCTTGTCCACAAAATAAAAATATTAATTGTCCCTACCTCGTGACTTTTATGAGGATTAAATGAGCTACATAAAGAATGCTAAGAACACATCATTATTTCTACAAGCTAGTTTCTTCACAAAGACACTGCCTATTATTTTTGTACTTGACTAACTGAGCAGTGCCAGTCTTAAAGCTACCAGAACAAGGCAAAGTTTCTTATCCTCTGCTCCTTTGCCCCCTTCTTTATCTGGAAAATCATTTCCCCAGCTTCTTTACCTCACAAAAAACAACTCGTCCTTAAAGACTCTTCCTCAGGCATCATCTCATCTCAGAAGCCTTCCTTTGCCTCCCTATGTGAATTAGGAGCCCTTCCTCTGTGCCTCCCTCCCTCCTTCATTTGGTCACTGTGGGAGCCACCAGTGTCTGATTACCCACAAGCTCTTGGGGGAGGGACCTAGGTGTTTTCTTTGAATTTCCAGTGTTGGAGACACAGAAGGGTTACGTGAATATTCCCACAGTTGGAAACTATACATACACTAAATATCTTTTTTTAATGTTTATTTATTTTTGAGAGAGAGAGACAGAGTATGAGCAGGGGAGGGAAAGAGAGAGGGAGACACAGAATGTGAAGCAAGCTCCAGGCTCTGAGCTGCCAGCACAGAGCCCAATGTGGGGCTCAAACGCACAAACGCTGAGATCATGACCTGAGCCAAAGTCAGCTGCTTACCTGACTGGGCCACCCAGGCACCCCACGAAGTATCTATTTTTGCATGGAAATTTTTTAAGGAGCTCTCAGAATCCCCACTGTCAATGCTATAATCTCTTTTCCATAATGTAACTGAAACCCTATCATAAAACTGCTTCTCTGAAAAAATGTTCCAGATTGGCTATCTCCCAATAACAAAGAATTGTGGTTTTTTGGGGTACGTATAATTACAGTTATACAGAATACAGCTATTCAAGAATTTCTGGTTATTTTCTGTATCTCTTTAAAAAGATTACAACAGAAATTAGACCCATTTCTGAAACACCCCAGACAAGTACACAATTAATTGCAACTAAATTAGTGTTAACAGCCAGCAGCTATTATCATTTACAGAACCTGATAATCTCTCCTGGAGCCCGGGCGGTAGCACCAAGCTAGGTCCTGTCAATCCCAGTCTTGATGACAGCTTATTTGTTTTACAAAAGACACTTTATTTTTAGAAGATGAACATTTAGAAGATGAACTATTTTCAGCTTGAAACTGGGGGACAGCTCACACTACTTTAAAAGTACTGACAGAGTTTAAATCACTCATTTTTAAAAATTAATTTTTTAATTCACATCCAAGTGAGTTAGCAGAAGTGGATTCCAGGGATTCATCCCCTACGTATTCATCCCCCTGCTCATCCCACCCTGTGTCTTCTTTAATGCCCCTTGCCCATTAGGCCCTCCCCCCCAGCCACAACCCCTTCAGAAACCTAATCACTCTAGTCTCATGGCTAAAACATAATACCAAATATACAGAAGTACACTGGAGTAAGAGGCAGAAGAACTGATTCTGGTCTCAGCTTTGCTATGTGTGTCTCGTGACTGGACAGGTTACTCTGTTTTGCTGGCATCAGTCTGGCTGTCAGCATAGTTAATAAAACACTGATTGAATGCTTAGCAGTGTACATGCCGGGCACTCTTCTAAAAGCTTTGGGGGTGGGGGGAGGGCACCTGGGTGGCTCAGTGGGTTAAGCATCTGACTCTTGATCTCAGCTCAGGTTATGATCTCATAGTTTGTGAGATCAAGCCCCATGTTGGGTTCTACAATGACAGTGCGGAGCCTGCGTGGGATTCTCTCTCTCTGCCCATACCCAACCTGTGTGCAAACATGCACATTCTCTCTCCCTCTCACCCCCCATCTCATTCTCTCTGAAAATAAATAAACATTAAAACAAAATAAGTGCCCAACTGGATGGACAGGTTACGTTAACTCTGACTTTATCTCTCCCAGAACTGCCTGAGGCTTACTAACATTTTTTCGTCAATAAAGACCCTGAGGGGCTATGCTCTTAGAGCCTCCTCTCCTATGTCCTTTGTTGTTGAGACGCAAGGAGAGGCAGCATGGTGTGATGAGAAAGTTCACATCGAGCCTGTGAGGGCTCAAATTCAGCTCTATGAGCTTAATAGCTGGGTGATCGTAGCCAGCACCTAGACCTCTCAGCTGTACAAAATAACACCCTGGATGTCACAGGTTTGCTTTAGGGGTAAACTACCACGATGTCCATAAACTGTCTAGCGTGGTGTTTGCTGTTCAACACATTATCATTTCCTCCCGCTCTCCACTCTGTGACTGAGAAATCGCCAAGTGTCCCCGCTGGACACATCTACTTAGTATAATTCAGGAAGACTCTCACACCAGGGATTGACTGAAGGATGGAAAGAAACTAACATTTGAGATTTTATCTCAGGTCATTTCAGACTATCCGTTTCCTCTCACCGGGGCAGAAGTGACCCCTGAGTGTACGTTCAGGTTCTGTCAGTATGAACTTAGGTAAATTACATGACCTCTTTGGGATCAGTCCTTTCACTGGTAAAGTGGGGGTCAGGACTGTTGGGAGGATTCCGTGAGGTGATGCCTGCCAAGTGCCCGGCGCATGCCAGGCGCTGCTGAACGTTGGCTGCAGCTGCCGTTATTCCCATTTCGGTTTCCTGAGCTTCCCTGGACTCACTAGACACTTTCCTGACACCCTGCAAAAAACGTCAAAGTCATACCTTAACTACACAATTGAGTTGCAGGACCTGCTCCCCAGGTGAGTCACTCGTAAACACCCCAGCACAGGTCATGCCATCAGTTCAACGCTGACATCTTACTGTGCTTGCACGTCCTTGCACCAACGTCCTGGGCTTGGGGCTGCTTCTGGCAAAGTGTCCACAGGCAGAATCTATATGAGTCATGAGCAGAAGGACCTACAAATTCTTAGGAAGATTCTTGATTCAATACACCCACAGCCACTGACTCAGGGCCTAAATTAGTTTTTCTCCCGAGGGAAACATGAGTAGAGATTTGTCTATACCATGTCACAGAGATGGAGTGAGGGCTTACAGTATGGGGAGTACCGATGAGCACGGTGACCCCACCATGTCCCCGGGACAGGCACAACTAGTCTTAACACAGTATGTATCTCCCTCTCCCTCCCCTTCACAGCAAGTGTCCCCTGCTACCTGAAACACCAAGTTCACCAGCTGTACCTCTATTCTCTAAACACCACCATCTCTGTACCTGGTTGTTATTTCCACAGGTTATATCAGTAGGAGAGGGAGAGGTCTCATTCCCCACCCCAACCCCACACCCCTCCTGGGGCCATCCCAACATCTACACAGACTTGAACTACTCTACTTTATATCACACTGGATCCTTCCTCTCATTCCCCAGTGGACTTAATACACCCATAACCCAACCAAACTAAGCCCGCTACAGTGTAAGCACCTTAAGGGCGGAGTCCGTATCCCTTTTGCCCCATCCCATCCTTAGTGTCTAGCAAAATGAGCGGCACAAAGTGAGTCTCATTAGATCTTCACTGAATGAATGAGGAATGAATGTCTTCTGATATTAGAGCAGGAGTGAAGGTCTCTCCCTGGTACAAAATCACTGGAGTAATAAATACATTCTAGAACTGTGCTGCCCAATACAGTAGACACTACGTACATTTGGCCATTTAAATTTTAATTATTTTTTAATGTTTATTTTGTGAGAGAGAGAGCACACCATGTGCACAACCGTGAGTGGGGGAGGGACAGAGAGAGAGGGAGAGACAGAATCCCAAGCAGGCTCCACACTGTCAGCTCAGAGTCCGATGCAAGGCTCCATCTCACAACCCTAGGATCATAACCTGAGCCAAAATCAAGAGTCAGACACTTATCCAACTGAGCCATCCGGGTGCCCCTAAATTTTAATTAATGTTAATTAAAATTAAATAACACTCACAAAAATAAACTGAAAATGGATGAAAGACCTAACTGTGAGATAGGAAGCCATCAAAACCCTAGAGGAGAAAGCAGGCAACAATCTCTTTGACCACAGCTACAGCAATTTCTCGCTCAACATATCTCCAAAATCAAGGGAATTAAAAGCAAAGATGAACTGTTGGGACCTCATCAGGATAAAAAGCTTCTACACTGCAAAGGAAACAATCAACAAAACTAAAAGGCAACTGACAGAATGGGAAGAGATATTTGCCAATGACATATCAGATAAAGGGTTAAGTATCCAAAATCTATAAAGAACTTATCAAACTCAACACCCAAAAAACAAATAATCCAGTGAAGAAATGGGCAGAAGACATGAATGGACACTTTTCCAAAGAGGACATCCAGATGGCTAACAGGCACATGAAAAGATGCTCAATGTCACTCATCATCAGAGAAATACAAATAAAGCCACACTGAGATACTACCTCACACGGGTCAGAGTGGCTAAAATGAACAACTCAGGCAACAACAGATGCTGGCGACGATGTGGATAAACACGCACCCTCCTACGCTGTTGGTGGGAATGCAAACTGGTGCAGCCCCTCTGGAAAACAGTGTGGAGGTTCCTCAAAAGATTAAAGATAGAACTACCCTACGACCCAGCAATATAGCACTACTAGGAATTTATCCAAGGGATACAGAGGCGCTGATGCACAGGGGCACATGTACCCCAAAGGTTATAACAACGCTCTCAACAATAGTCAAATTATGGAAAGAGCCTCAATGTCCATCAATGGATCAAGAAGATGTGGTTTGTATATACAATGGAATACTACTTGGCAATGAGAAAGAATGGAATTCTGCCATTTGCAACAACGTGGATGGAACTGGAGGGTATTAGGCTGAGTGAAATAAGTCAGAGAAAGACAGATATCATATGTTTTTACTCATATGTGGATCTTGAGAAACTTAACAGAAGACCATGGGGGAAAGGATGGGGGAAAATAGTTACAAACCGAGAGGGGAGGGAGACAAACCATAAGAGACTTTAGGGGCGTCTGGGTGGCTCAGTCGGTCGAGCGTCCGACTTTGGCTCAGGTCACGATCTCATGGTTTGTGGGTTTGAGCCCCGCATCGGGCTCTGTGCTGACAGCTCAGAGCCTGGAGCCTGCTTCAGATTCTGTGTCTCCCTCCCTCTCTGACCCTCCCCTACTCACGCTCTCTCTCTCGTTCTAACTCTCATAAATAAATAAAACATCAAAAAAATTTAAATACAAATTATTTAAAAAAGAGAGAGACTTTTAAATACAAAGAACAAACTGAGGGTTGATTGGAGGGAGGGGGAAATGGTTGATGAGCACTGAGGAGGGGACTTGTTGGAATGAGCCCTGAGAGTTGTATATAAGCCAATTTGACAATAAATTACATTTAAAAAATTAAATAACACTGTAATGCCTACCATATGCTACAGCCATTGCATTCCTAGATATATACCTAAGAAAAATGAAAGCATATATCCACATAGAGGCTTGTACAATGATCTTCACAGCAACTTTATGTGTATTGGCTAAAAACTGGAGAAAAGAAGCAAATGCTTGTCCACAGATGAAGGGATAAAAACAAATGTGGTATATCCATACAACGGAATACTACTGAGTGACGAAAAGGAATGAACTATTGAGACACACATGGAGGAATCTCGAAATAAGTATGCTGAGCAAATAACGTAGACAAAATAAATATTGTATAATTCCACTTACATAAAATTCAAACTAATCTATACTGACTGAAAGTAGGTCAGTGGTTTCCTGGGGATGGATGGGAAGAGGGAAGGGTGAGAGGGAAGGATTAAAAAGGCACATGAGGAAACCCTGGGCTGGGGGGGAGGCCCTGTCTCAGCTGTGGTGACTGTATACACACATCAAATATTATTCAGTTGTACTTTTTAAATATGTGCAGAAGGCATGGTTTGTCAATTATATCTCAGTTAAAATCGAGCGTTAAAAAACTTCAATAAAACTAAAATTCAGTTCCTAAGTCCCTTTGGCCACATTTCAAGCACTCAGTAGCTCTCTGTGGCTTACGGCTACCTCACCGGACAGCGAAGATACCTCACCGGACAGCGAAGATACAGGACATTCCCATCACTGCAGGAAGTCTGTTGCACAGCTGCTCTGGAGTAAGAAAATCGGATTCGCGAGGGCCTCAGAAGCCATCTGCACAACTGCCACCAGTGCATAAAGCTGCTGCAAAATTCTTGGGCCGCTCCTGTGGCCTCACGTACACGAGGCTCTCCCTGCAACACGCTTGGCCCCAGGGCGGGGCTCACCAAGCTCTTCATTCCACCTGCTGTGCTCCACCAGCCTCCTGGCCTTCAGCTTCCCTCCCCTGGGCTGCCTTCTCTTTCACCCCTTGGCTCTCAGTGAGAACCTCAAATCTCTCCCCTGCTTTGACCCTGCCCCGCCCCAGCTGCTGCCCTCCTTCCTTCCCTCTCTCCCTCCCTCCCTCCATCCCCCTTCCCTCCCTCACAAACAAAATCAGGCAAGTGTGGGGAGCCTGTCTGCGTCTTCTCCCCCATTTCACCCAAACTTATTAGATTTCAGATTTTACTCCCCCCTCTTGACCAAATTTCTGCCCCAAGGTCACCTGTGCTCTTCCAAGTGACAGCACCACTGGACATATTCCAGCCTTTTAAGTTACTAGGTTTCAAGCTTTCGTTTTATTTTCAATACACGTACCATCATATGGGTCAAACATTAAAGCCAGATAGAAAGACACACAGCAAACATCTCACTGTCTTTCCCCCTATCAGTAACCACCTGTATTAGCATCTCAGGTGTCTTCTTCCAGAACTTACCCAACCCCAACCCCCATTTGCCTCCCCAACCTGAGGGGCACACACAGTGCTCTCTGTTCACTGATTGTCCAGGCTGGCCAGCTGAGCACTCCCTCAGGCTTTTGTTTAGCTGACTTCTTACGGAATCAGTGAGGGGTTTTCATAAGGCTTTATTTTTTTCTAGAGCAGTTTTAGGTTCACAGCAAAATGGAGCAGAAGATACATATTTTCCATCTTCCCCAGTGCAAATTAAACTGAGGTGAAGTGTTTTCTTCCTTGTCGGTAAAATCTGAATGACTTGGGAGGTTTTTTGTTTTGTTTTGTATTCAGTCTTCCACTATACCTTGGCCCTTCTCTACCTCTCTTCCTCCTCCAAGACTCTAAATAAGAAGTTGACCATTTTTCATAAATTCACTGTTCATTGGATATCCTTTTTTACTAAGTGCCCCTTTAAAATACTCTTGCTCCTTTTCTATTGCATTCTTTTTTTTTCTTGAGAGAGAGCATGCACATGCTAGCAGGGTAGAGGGGCAGAGGAAGACAGAATCCCAAGCAGGCTCCACGCTCAGCATGGAACCCAACACAGGGCCCAATCCAACAACCTTGGAGTGGAAATCAAGTCTGAGGCTCAACTCACTGAGCCACTCAGGAGTCCCTCTATTTATTGCATTCTTTATAGTAACTTTTAAGAGTTCTTTATGGATTCTGACATAAACGCTTTGTTGGTTACACATGTTGTTGCACACACCTTTTCCATCTTTACTCTTCAAATCGACTCATTTTTACCCATACACCCAGGAGGCTCGAGGCAAATTCAATTTTGTCATAATCAGGAATGACCAGTAGATGGCGCCCTGGTCTCGCATCTGAGCCTTCCGCCTGAATTTCAGCTAGCTCAATCTCCCTAGATTGCATTTTACAAGTAAGCAATATTAAAGAGACAGAAATCAAAATTTAAACCATTATCAGCTACACAGAATACAGATAGAACTGAGTTTCTTGGAGAGAACAACACACTAATCTTTTTTTGCTCAGAATAAAGGAATAGGAAATGTCTTTACCACAAGGCAGAAGAGCAGGGGTGGGGCTGTCCTCAAGCAGGCAGGCACCAAGCAGAATCCACGGAAACACCCTCTGAGAGTAACCTGCAGGCAGATAAAAAAAGAGAGTAAGTACCATGCATGGCATTTGGACACTGTGTCACTCTTTACAGAAGGCAGGTACCCACCATCGCAGGGGCTGAGATGATAGCAGAATACGGTTTTGTCAGGGGGTTACAGGTGTTTTTCCTCTTCCTTATTCCTTTTTGTTTTTGTTTTCAGTTATAGTTTATGATTGCTTAAAACTGACTTGGTGGGTCTCAGAAACCTAGAGGGAAACCAGCCCACCCTCTGTGATGGAAACGGTGTTTACAGAGTGAACATGTTTGAACTCTGAAGCCTCGTGGGTGATGAGCAGCCTGCTGGCTCTGCCTCTCTTTCTCCCTCCATTCAGACTGGATGCTCCCCTCCAGCCGGACCCTCCCTCAGTCTTGGAGAGAGCTTCATCCTCCTTCTCCTCCCCGCACCGAGTAAGTGAATGAATGAATGAATGAATGAACGAACGAATGAACGAATGAATAGCAAGGTCCCAGCCTTCCTGAGCTTAGATATCACAGCACATAAACCTCACACTCAAAGGAAGACTCAAGGGAGAATGCAGAAGCCCTACAAGGAAGAGCAGCTCATCTGAGAGGGAGCTAGGAGGAAGCCTCATAGGGTAGGTGGCCTTGTGATGGGCTATGGTTATAGACAAGGGGAAGGCACCTTTAGTCGAGGGACAGACATGAACCAGGGCCTGAGACATATTTGGGATGTGGTGGGAAGGTGACCTCTTTACTCCCACCTTCGCAATGGTCATTGACAGGAACGCAGGAGCATCAAACCTGAGATTCAACTCATTTCCTGGGGTAGCGAAGACAAAGTTTTCACTGCTGTGCGTCGCCACCTCTGACATGGCCAAGACCTAGCGCAAAGACTGGCACATTCAGAATGTGTCAAATGGACCCATCGGTGCTTTTCTTTCTCACTTAATGAGCCGGGCTTGAGTTGCAGCCCTGAAGCTCTCTTCTGTCCCATATCCATTCACACCCAGCACTACCCGCCTTGTATTGCAGCCCAGGGTAAAGAAATAAAGAGAGGCTCTGTTCTCTTTTGTTTTTGTCATTGCTCAGAAAGCAGGCTTGCCCAACCATCCCCAACCCTCAAAAGATGACACATCTTCAGAGACGAAGGGCAATGCACCGCTTAAATTTCCTGGCTCCAGGCTACCGAGGAGGTGTCCAGAGGCTGGGACCTGGGCAAACAAAGGACCCAGGGATCCAGGCCAGGAAAGCACATGTCTGCAGGCGGGAGGGGCGCCCAGGGCCAGGTCTTACTCTTCCTGCCCTTCCTGGGTCTTACTGTAAACAGGGAGGTTGAGGCTCGCTGCCCACCTCCTGCCATCCAGACTGACACTGCCCACAGCCTGGACAGGGAGAGGATGCCAGAGGAAAGCAACATCCATGGAAATGTCATCCCCTAGAATTCCGGGTTTGGAGTCCCCCTTTTCTCATGGCCCAGGTGGCACTTAGTGATTTACTGGAGTCAATCTGTACTGCTTGCAAAGCTTATTGTTAAATTCACAGGAATTTGGCAAAGTAGTTGTTAAACAGACATTCTTTATTATTTCATTTTTTTAAGTTTATTTATTTTGAAAGAGAGGGGGGGGGGAGAGAGAGAGAGAGAGAGAGAATGAGCAGTGGATGGACAAAGAAAGGGGGACAAGGGATCCCAAGTGGGCTCTGTGCTGACAGCAGAGAGCCCGACGCAGGGCTTGAACTCACAAACCCTGAGATCAAGGCCTGAGCCGAAGTCGGATGCTTAACCAACGGAGCCACCCAGACACCCCTAAACAGCCATTATTTTAAAAGTTACATCATAAATACTTAAAAGAGTAAGTTGTACTTTCAAAAACCAATAAATACTCAAACTTAATTAATTTGCCACCCTTTGTTAACTATAGGCTCTCGAAGCTTCGCCTACTGTGTCTGTCTGGAGGGAATGTTACATGAGAATGTGCTACTTACACATCTCGTCCCAGGTCTGCATTCAGCAATGTCAAGTTGATAGCTTGAAGTTGGCCACAGCAGGAATACTGACACCACAGGAGTCAATAAATTCTACCAAGCAGGGCTTTTTGCCCCAAGCGCCTGCTACACATTCGCCGGAGCACCACTGCGCTTGGCCTCCAGCTTGCGGAAGCTGGGTATGCAGTGGCAGGGCAGGCGGCCTGCCTTGGGGTTTCCCTCGCTGCTGCCAGCTCGGAATCTTCCCCTTGGCCAGACCAGAGGGAGGAGAGGGAAGGGGAGGAAGGAGAACAGCCAGGACGCAGCAGGGAAGGGCCTGGCTTCCTGGTGGGTGAGCAAGACTAACTCACTCAGGAACTCAGCAGCATGAGGGCGGGGAGGAGGGGAAGGAGAGGAGCAGGCAGGAGCGAAACATGGGACTGAGTGGAAGCCAAATAGCCTCACCTGAAGGAGCTGAGCCCCCTGGAGCTGGGTTTCGGGAAGGCTCGCCAGGCGCCTCTCCCAGCTGTAGGCTGTAATGATGGGGTAATAATCACGAGGAGGGCGGTGGGGACATGAGGAAGTCACAGGATGCCCAGCGCTGGCCTTTCGCCATCCCTAACTCACACCTCTGCCCCCTCCTGAAAAGTCCCTTCCTCTGGGGCATCCCAGGCCCCCTCTCCACACCCTGCCACCCCCTCAGCCACCATCCTCCCCCTCACATCGAAGGTTTCCAGAACTTGCCATAGCTGGAGACACCCAACTTCTACCTTGAAGCAGAGGTCCCACAGGCACTCAAACTCATCACCGAGTGAGTCCTCCAAACCTGCCGCTCCCCACAAGCCTCATCTCAGGGAGAGGCACATTGGGTGCCAGCTGCCAAAACAAGTCTTCACGGCCTGGCGAGGGGGGCTCCCCCTGAATCTCCCCCACCGCATCCCTCTTTCTTCCTCAACCCACCTCCCAGGCCTCTGACCACTGGTCCCCAAACTTCTAGGACTTCTTCATGTGCCCCACATTTTAAAAGATGCCAGGACATTGCATTTATTAAATAGGAGTATCACCCACCCTTAAAGTTGTGCATATAATTTCCAATCAGAGTTCATCCATTAAACACCTGCTGAGCAGTTACTGCGTGCTGGGCACTGTGCCAGGCACGAGGGATGCCACAGTGAATAGGGCCGGGCCCTGGCCCTCCGGGGTTACGGCCAACTGAGGGGAGACTCACAGAAAGAGATCATAAATTGTAATGATGCCTCGAGATAAGGCCAGCGATGGGGTGCGCACATAGTGCTACAGGACCCTGGTGGCCATCCCACCACACCTAAACGCCTGGGCACCCTCCTAGCCACCTCAGTCTCCCTCACTCCTCACGTGCACGTCCCCTTAAACTCTCAGATCTGTGCCGTCCCCTCACCCACACAGCCGTGCCTGGAGATTAGGTCACCAGACTCTGACACTTGGACTGTCTCCAGCCATTCTCCAGACCAAGACCAAAAAGGGCACAAAGTACAAAGCTGATTGAGTAATTCCCCTATTTAAAACCTTCAGTGGCTCCCTAGTGCCACTAAGGGAACATCCAAACTCATGAGCACAGCTCCACAGCCCTCTCTGACTGAACTCACATTAACATGCGAATCATTTCCCTTTGACTTGTTCACTTAATACCAGTTGAACTGAACACCTGCTATGTGCTGGGCATCCTGCTGTGCACGTAATACTGCAGAGAATGCCAAGCACACCATTCCCTCTCCCAAAGCTTGTGGCCTCACAGGGGAGACAGATATTAAACAGAGACTCATACAGGTGACTGAACACAATTGTTACATTTCCCTGTCAATGGTCTGCCTCCACCGCAGTCAGCGTCTCTGGTGCCTGCCTTCTGGCCCTGCCTAGGCTATTCCCCCTCCTGAAATGCCTCTCTCCTTCAGCTGGCCAAATCTCTCCAGGTCCTGGTTCAGGGTCTTCCCCTCATGGAAGTCTTCCCTGAACCTCCTCGAGCCCTCCACGAGACCTGCCCTCACCCCTGCAAGAACGCAGCCTGCATGGGACTCGGCACTGTAAACTCTAAGGAAATGCTTGCTGCGTGAATGACTGCCGGGTCTTCTTTAATCTGCTCGCTTAAAAACGTGTGTGTGTGTGTGTGTGTGTGTGTTTAAAAAAATTAATTATACAATTTACTTCGATATCTACCATACATTCAGAAAATGCCCAGGAGGCCCAGCCTGTGCGGTGTGGCCGCTGAGGGAGGCGGCCGCTGCCAGGCCCCACGCTGTCCGTGCAGGGCTTCATCCTTCCGCAGGCTCCCGGCCTGGGCCCGGCACTGACTTTCCACTATCACCCAACACCCCTGCCCCTGGAGGCGGTCTCTGCCCCTGGGCTTACCTCCTGTGGGCTACACTTCGCTGAGGGACAAAGGGGCAGCTGGGAAAGCAGGGGGCCTCCAGGGGGGCTGGAGCAGCCGGACCCCAGCTGCCTTCTAGCACTTTACCCGCAGCAGCCTTACCGAGGCGTCCAGACTCTGTCCTGGGCCCTGCGCGGGGAGCTCCAATCCGGGCCTAGGGACTGAGGCCAGGTCTCCTGGGTGCCCCCCAGCCACTGAGAAAAGCCACCCGGCCTCTCTGCAGGAGGCCTTGCTCTGTCTGAAAGTCCCCACCTGCCGCAGCTCACCCTCCAGATCCCCAGCTGCTCCCCTGAGCTTCATCTTTCCCTGGAATCGGAGCTGGAAGACCACCTGGCCCACCCCCTACCTTCTACAGCTGATGAAACTGGAGGGAGTTAAGTGTCCCAGGTACCGGAGCCGGTAAGGGCAGAGTCATGCTTTTAAACAAACAGAAAGGGCAGCGCCCTGACTCCCAGGCAGCGCGAGGCCCCTTCTGGGACACCCCGCTGCTGACCTCGTTCCGATAGGCCACCCCAGCTTTGCCAGCCGGTCGGAACCCGAAAGTTAAGGCTGCACCAAATGACACTGGAAGGAATCACGGCCACCCCCAGCCCACGCCCTCTTCCACACCCACTCTCCTTCATCTGACCTTCTGAGCCACAAGTGGGGACAGAGCCGGACCCAACCTGGCTGGCCTTTCCCAGGCAGGGACCCAGAGGAGGGTTGGCACAGTCACTAAGCCCAGGACCCACCTGCATAAGGAGTGGCTGCACAGGTGCGCTCTGTTTACCTTCCTCGCTCACAAACACGACCCGGGCTCTCCCTGCCTGACTGGATAGGCCCTGTCCTTTAGCCCAGCCCACAGGCCTCTGCCATTCTGGCCACAACCTGCCCATCCAGCCTCATCTCCCACTGCTCCCGACCCCAAGCTCTTTCCTGTCACATCAAACTGTCCTCAGACTGCACCACACCCTCCAGGCCACTCCGGCTTTGACGGTGCCGTTCCCTCTACCTTAATGCTGTTCCTTGCTTCCCCATAGAGCAAGCTCCTTCCCACAAGACCCAGCTCCAAGGTCATCTCCCACCCTCCGTGCAGAGGCCTCCCTCCCCCCATCCAGTGTGTCTGCAGTGCTGACTTTGTAGCACAATAAAGAAAACACAAGGCCATGAACCTGTGTCCCCACTGGACCCTCAACTCCTCAGTGACAGCAATGTGCCTTTGTCTTCAAATTCTTGGAACATGGCACAGACACTCAAAAAATAAAACA
Source organism: Proteles cristata cristata (assembly GCA_017311185.1). Taxonomy (NCBI): domain Eukaryota; kingdom Metazoa; phylum Chordata; class Mammalia; order Carnivora; family Hyaenidae; genus Proteles; species Proteles cristata. The sequence goes on along the minus strand of JAESUZ010003766.1, from coordinate 1,192,460 downwards.
CAACAAAGCAAGGAATAAATGGCTGAACAAAATCAGTATGTGAACCCTGGATTTATTCCAGAGCTGAATTAGGAAGCAAGTCTCAATGTCACACGAAGATCCTCTTCCAATTTGTTTATGGGGGACCATTACGTGCAAAGCACTGTACAGAGTACTAGAAACTCAGAAGCTGGAGGAGACACAGGCATGCACAGTTTGAGGGTACAGATGGGCAGTGAAGAAAACTGGCTGTCGGGAAATGTCTGGACTGACAGATCAGTGTGGGTGTGAGCAGGTCATTGCATGTAATCCCACATCAGCCCTATGACATAGGCACTTCTATTATTAGTGTCACTTCACAGATGAGGAGACTGAGGCTCTCATGAGTGGAGAGGCTTGCTAGTGAGTCACGGGGGCAGAATTTGAACGCAGGCTGCCCCCAGACACCACATGCTCAAACAGAAAGGTCTGTTACAAGGATTTTATTTTCTTAGTAGCGGCCCTCAGCATCGTCTGCATTCTGCAAACACCCAGGGGAGAGGGAGCTTTAAAAAGTTCTGGTGCCCACCCTGGTCCCGCCCAGAGGTGCTGCTGTAATTGACGTGGGTGCAGCCTGGGGATGGGGAGTTCTCATGCGCAGTCAGGGCTGAGCCCCTCCCCCCACTAAAATGAGGGAGACCAGTGTGTAAGGGGAGACCCACCTGCCGCCAGACGCTCCGGGCTGTGTCCGGGTCCTGTTTGTGGAGACACGAGCTGTCCTGTCCTCCTGGGAGGGGCCCCCGACAGTGTAGGCAGGGCTGAAACTTCCTCCCTTGCGTTCCCTCCATGTCTCACCAGTCCTGACCTTCCTGTGGTATTGGAGTTGCCAAAGACAACGTACTGGGGAAATTCCATGGTTTCCATGCAAGGGGGGAAGGGGGCGTGGGCTCTCCTGGGCGCGACCCAGCCTTCGGTATGAAGGAGCCAAGATCTGTCGGTCACAGTGAAGATAGCTGATGTGAGGAGCCTGGGTGGGTGGCTTGTGGGCCACAGGCAAAACGCCACCCACCACCACACACAGTGGGCGGGCTCTGCGGAAGCAGAGTGGGCGCACCATCTGCCTTCTGTGCTCAGCAGCCGCTGGGGCCCCTGCTCTCGCAGCCTCTGAGGGGTGGTGAGGCTCCCCAGAGCTAGCGGAGCCAGGCTGTGTGACTGCAGATGGCAAGGCTGGGTTTCCCCTTCTCAGGCCCAGGTGGTGACTCAGGGCACATGTATCCAAAGCCGGCGGTGACCTCGGCATGCTTGCCCAGTGGGGAGCATGACCTTGCCCCAGAACGCTCTGAGGAGCAGTGAGCCCAGGGCCCAGCAGGATGGAGATTGGCAGCATGGTGCACGTGTCTGGAGTACCACAGGCATCGCTCGCTGGTGAGGACCCTGGAGACCCTGTTCTTCACAGAGGTGCTGTGAGCAGTTTCCTTGGCTCCTCACCACAGAGCCTGAGGTGCAGTGGGCGTGAGGCTTCCTGGGTCACACAGGCCCATGGCTGGGCTCCTTCCTGGGGGCCCAGGGTGAATGGACTTAGGCCATCTCTGAGATCTCTCCCGATGTTAAACTTCCTGTCTCTCTAGTTCTAAGTCATGGGTCACGACTACCTGACCATGAAAAGCCATCACTTAGGGTGGCCGTGTCTGTTCTTCAAATCTTGAGGGCTAGGGTATGCCACCATGCTGCTCCCGTGGCCATACGGGAAGTGGCTTTCTTTGCAGGAGAACAACGGAGTGAGGCCCCAGAGCAGCCACGGTAGGAGGTGGGTCTCACCCCCAGACCATACTCATTAAGGGTAGAGGTCCCGTTTTACATTTACCTAAGCCCCCTCCTCCACATATTTCCTGGCACGGTACCTGGCACGTGGAAGGTTCTCCTTAAATATTTTCTGAATGGTGAAGCCCAGTGATGAATCCTTTTGCAAAGACCCATGCCATGATCGACCCCTGGCATACTGAATCTTCGGCATTTGAAGTATGCATTTATTCAGCACGTATGTGAGTGCCTTCTGTGCACCAGGCACATGCCAGTGGCTAGTAATCCAATGGCAATCAAAAAAAAAAAAAAAGCTCCTCATGGAATTTCACTTTTGTGGGGGAGGAAATGAATTAATTTCCCAAAGACACATCAAATGACATGATGATAAGGTTTCTGAGGCAAGGGCCACAGGACTACAGGCCAGGGGGGAGGGTCTATGTGGGGGTCAGAGAAGGCTTCTTTGAGGCAGGGGTCCAGACATCAACCCACCAAACCACCATTATGGACCATGCTCCAGAGTTTGCTCAGCAAGATGCGAGGCACACACTGGCTGCTTCAGTGGATCCCCACCCCTCCCAGGGCTCCGAAGGACAAGAGGAAAACCCGAGGCTTCTGACTACCCCATCCTTACCCAAGGCCACCTCGAGCTTCTAGGTGTTAAGTTTTCCAGTCAAGAGGGAAGAGGACTTTTGTTTTTTTATGCAAAGCAGATTAAACTGAAACTGACCTCCCCATGGGCCTCTGAGGTTGTTTTCGGTCAGCAAAGAAGGAAGTGAGCCAACTTTCCAGGAACCTTGGGGACACACCCAGATTTCCCAACAGCGCAGGGCAGACGCCTCCCGGCCTGTCGCCCAGCATCAGGACCATGAGCGGATGCCCTCCTCAGCGCCAGCTCCGCTAGAGCCAGAGGCCCCCAGGGGATGACCCCAGGTGGAACCTTCCCATAGGGTGAGGTCAAGGGCAGGCCTGGAGGAGTGACCCTCGGACCAGCCAGAGGAGGCTCAGAAATCAAACTGTCTGTCAACAGCCAGGAGACAGATGAGGACTTTGTTCCCCTGATGCTCGTCCCTGAGCTGCCTTCATGCCTTTTCAGGGCTCGTAGCTCATGCTAATAATCCTACTGGGCCTGGACAGGTGCTCTGTCCACCTGGCTTCTGTCTTTCTGCTCAGCTCTCTCTCTCTCTTCTGACTGGCTTGCCTCCATCTCTACTCCCTCAGTAACCTGGAGTGCAAGCGGCCCAGACTCATCTCCTCAGGTTGTGTGCCTCTAGCTGTAACTCCTGTCTGTCTCTTCCTTTCAGTTCCAGAGAGGGTCTGAGCGGCCTAATAAGCCTTTGCAAGCCAGGCCTCCTGGGGCCTTCGAGAAGGAGACTGAAAACACGGCAGGCCCCCTAAGATCCGATCTCACCCCCTCTCATGCTCTCCCCTTCCTGCTCATCAAACTGATTTTCCCTTTGGATGTACAGATGGCCACTACATCCTCACAAATTCCTCCTGACTCCATGGCTTAGAACACAAGCCCTGTGCTGCTTCCTGAGCTTTGTCCCTCCAAAGAAACACCCTTTCTCTCCTAGCTTATGTTGCATACATATGCGCAGGCTATGATCTCAGCTGTGGATTTTGAAGCTTCTGTCTTGAAACTTCCTTGTTCTAGACCAGAGTGACTCAAACTTCAGCCACGTAAAATAACCTGAAGGGGTTATGTGTTAAAATATGGAATCTTGAGATTCAGGGTCAGTAGGCCTGGGGTGCTGTCCCAGGTGATGCTGATGCTGTCAGTCTAACCCGATGACCACTAGGGGCGGGAGGGGCTCACATCTGAGCCCTCACCCAGAGGCAAGGGATGCCCCTGGCTTAAAAGCGAAGGGAAGAAGAGCAGTGAGGAAGAGACGCAAGAATATAATCTCTCAGTGAAAACATTTCTGAGTATTAGCCTACCCCACAGGCCTGCCCCTGAGATGAACCCCCCTGTGCAAAGCAAGGTTCTGAGGAGTTAGGAAACCTGCCCAGGGTACCCAACTCCTCACTGACAGAGCGTAGAGTCAGGTGCTGGCCTGTCTGCTTGCTCCTGGCCCGCTGTGTCAGCCGTGAGGCTGAATTCATGTACGATTTGATTGTCACAATGGCAGGACCACTGTCATCTGTCCTGATAGGGGTGGTCAGTAGTGTCATCTCTGCAGAGAAATGATGTTCACAAATGTACATGCATTTACCGACACACCTGATAAATCCAATGCCTCTCAGGGTAAGTCACCAGACCAGTGTGACTGAGCAAGCAGTCAGGGCAGCCTGCCTGGAAGACATTCCCACCCTTGAATCTTCCATGCCTAGCCGGACCCTGCTCTTCTCAGAGCAAGAGTTCAGCTAGGGGCTCACAATGGGACTAAGATGTTACTGAGTGGGTGGAATTCCCCACTCCTTGCCAAATGCTGTAAGGGGCAAAGAGCTTCAGCACCAGCACTCAATGTCATCCCCCAACCAGGAGCATCAGCCTCGCCTGGGAACTTGTTAGAACCCCAAATCCTCGGCTCCCACCCCAGACACACCAAAGCAGAAACTTGGGGTTTGGGCACATTTTAATGTGCCTTCCGGAAGATTCTGAGGCCCAGCTGAAGTCTGAGGGTCGCCGTTCTACTGACAGAATTAGATTGCTAGCAGAGGGCTCCGTGCCATCTGGGCAAGTGCTGACGTACCCCAGTGGCACAGGAGTTGGTGAAGCATAGGCCAGTCCAGCTGTAAAGTCAACTATAACTTCTCCTGCTTCACTTGGTTACAGCCTCGCCCTGGAGAGGATTTACTGCCGGGATAGGGATAGCCTTGTTGCTATGGTGATGCTTGGACTCTGCCTGGGCCCTTCCTCTGCAGGTGGTAATATCTGTGTCACTGAGACACAGGTAAACCCAGGCTCCAGACTCTGCCCCCAGGTCTCTCCACACCACAGCCCAGAGAAGCCTATTTGTTGTCGCCGCAGGGACAGACTGAACTAGAAGTCCTGCTGCAAGTGATCTTACCAGTGTGTTTCTTACAATCTTCAGCAACATCCAATTTCCTGCTTTCAGAAAAAAAGCAAATCAAACGTAATATATAAGCTAGAGGATTACTTCCTATGGAGGGAAAAAATTATGCCAGCCTCTCTTATTTCTTAAGGTAAAAAAGCAAGTAAATGTAGAGCAGACTTTTTTTTTTTTTTAACCGAGGGGAGCAATAATTCACATTCCATAAAATTCACCCCTTTTAAGTGTACAGTTTAGTGGTTTTTAATTTAAAAAGTGTCACAGGAGAACTTTCTGGGGTGATAGAAATGCTCAATAGCTTGTTTTGCACGATGCCTTCGTTGGTGCATATAATTATCAAAACTCTTCTAGGGGCGCCTGGGTGGCTCAGTTGGCTAAGTGTCCTACTTCAGCTCATGGCATGATCTCATGGCTCATGAGTTCAAGCCCCGCATTGGGTTCTGTGCCGACAGCTCAGAGCCTGGAGCTTGCTTCTGATTCTGTGTCTCCTTCTCTCTCTGCCTGTTCTCTGCTGGAGCTCTGTCTCTCTATCTCTCTCTCAAATACAAATAAACATTAAAAAAACCAAACTCTTCTAACTGAACCATTAAGACCTATTCATTTTGTTATATCTAAACTATATCTCAATTTAAAAAGTAATTTTAAAAGTAAATGGCGCCACTTCAAAAAAATCTGAAACACTTAAAATCTGAGAAATGTTCAGTGGTTGACTTAAAGAACTTGTCTCCAAATAACAAGCAAACAACAGGTCACATTTGTCTTGTGGTACAAATACATTTCTCATTTATGTTGATAAGGAAGAGTCAGATAAGCAAAAGCATTAGAAAATAAGTCAGGCTAACTTGCCTGAGGCAATATATCCATAACAAACACCAAGGAATAGTATCAACTTCATGATTACACACAACTAGGTAAAGGAAAAATCACATCCATTACTTGCGGTAAATACAAAGAAAGTGGAGTTTAATTTTTCAAACAGTATGCCCACTCTACAAACAAGTAGTATTTCATTACCTATGTTATAAGTCATACCAGGTGAATGAGAAAGTTGGTTTTAGCATGTCTGCAAGTTGTAAAATTTGGGGTTTTCCTTAATTTCATTCTAATTTTCATTTTAAAGCTAAGTAACATGCACACAGGCAAACAATGGAGTAAAACACCACTAAAACCAAAACAAAAGCTTTAGTTTCTAGAGAAAAATTACATAATTGCCTGAGGCAACTTTCTAAGCATGGGGAAAAGATGTTATAAGGGCCAGTGACCAGAAAACTAATTTGATTTCTTTTTTTTAAATGTTTATTCTTTTTAAAAAATTTTTTTTATTGTTTATTCTTGAGAGAGAGAGAGAGACAGAGCATGAGCAGGGGAGGGGCAGAGAGAGAGAGAGAGACACAGAATCTGAAGCAGGCTCCAGGCTCTGAGCTGTCAGCATAGAGCCTGATGCGGGGCTTGAACTCTCAAGCCATGACCTGAGCCGAAGTTAGACGCTTAACTGACTGAGGCACCCAGGCAACACCCCCCACCCCTGGGTTTTAAAAAATTTCTGTAGCTATCTTAGGTACATACACTCAACTTCACCTGCCTTCCTTATTCAAACCACATATCATCACTTTTGAATGTGAGAATACATGTAATGCACTCCTGTGAATATAGTGATTACTAAAATACAGACATCTGTCTCTAAGGAGACATATATGTATGTATGTAGACATATATATTTTAATATTAGAGAGAAAGAGAACATGAGCAGGGGAGAGGGGCAGCAGGAGAAGGAGAGAGAGAATCTTACACAGCCTTCATGCTGTCAGCATGGAGCTTGACCTCACCACCCTGGGATCATAACCTGAGCTGAAATCAAGAGTCAGATGCTCGACCAACTGAGCTACCCAGGTGCCCCAGGATATATTGTTATGTGTGTGTGTGTGTGTGTGTATATATATATATATATATATATATATATATATATATATATATATATATATATTTGTTACTATGTGTCTTCTGGATGTGAGGCATCTATGTGGGCATATGTGTAGGGGTTCTTATCTCTAGCCAGGTATCTGTGCAGGTGAGAGCAAGGTGAAATGTATTTATCTATGGGTGTGTTTTGTGCTCTCACAGAGGTTTATAATCGGGGCGTTGTGCACCCAAAGTGGACCAGTTACTACAGGTAGGTATGTGTGAATTTCAAACAGGCAATGTTTCCAGTCACAGAAGAATATACTTTTAAATTACATTAATACCCTTCTACTTTACAAAGTTGTTTTTTTGTTTGTTTGTTTTAAGAAAGGAACACTCTTTGAACAACTACTCCGGTACATGCGAAACACCATGTTCGGTATTTTATTGTCTCACCTGATTTTCACAACTAACCTAAGCAGGTACAAATTAACCCAGTTTTATAGATGAGGAATCGGAGGCTTGCAACGCCGGTGGTAAGTGGCAGAGCAATCTGATTTCAGAGCCGGTAATTTCACTCTCTGCCAGAAAGCCGCAACTGAAATGTGAGACGTCTTCTGCAAGGGGGGAAGTGTGATGAATGAGTATTCAGTTAGACCTCACGCCAGTTTTTAGTGATATGGAGTGTGATTTTAATGTTTTTATTCAGAAAGCTTACTTCGTATCTATTTTTTTATGTAAGGGAAAATTAGAGATGTTTGTTTAAGGCTCAAGGACATAAAGTTGAATGGACTCTGGTTTAATTGCTGGAAAAATCTGACAGGGAAGGGTGCCCCTCCCTCTCTGGGCTCCTGGATGCATCTCCCAGTCCTCCTTTCCTAGCCATGCCTCTCGGTCCCCATGAGGGACCAGACCCTCCTCCTCTACCCATGCCCTTTATGATAACACTCCTCTCTGTTCTGTCTACGCTTCGATTTGATGCCCTCTGCCCTCTGTAGGCACGCCCCTGGTCTTCCCGCCGCCCCCCACCCCGAACTGCCTCTGGCTCACACCCCTTGAAGTTCTCCAGAAATAATCTACCTAGAGAGCTCACTGGGCTTTCAAACACAACAGTTCCAAAGTCTAATTCATTATCTACCTTTCCTTTGACTATTCCATTTTGTTTCCCTCCTATATTCTCTATCTTGGCACCACCACCCGCCCACTTACTCAGGTGAGAAACTGGGGAGCCATTTTGGACATCCTCCATCTACATTCAATAAGCCCTGAGGCCTTCTCCTCAGTAACTCTCAAACACACCTTCCCTTTTTCTATTCCTTCTGCCATTGCCTTAACGAAGGCCGTGACTATGGCCCTCATGACCTGCACCCTGGACCGTCGGCAGTAGCTGGTCTCTGGCCTCCAACCACAAAGTCCTTTCCAGGATGCATGCCCTACTTCTACCTGCTGTAGCCAACACCCCACTAAGTAAAGAGTATCCTCTCCTTCCACAACTTCCAACCCTTTTCTGGTTCCTTTGTGCCTGCAGGGTAATCGCATAAAAGGCCCTACATGTTCTCTCTATCTCACCTTACACTCCAATATTAAATTCCATGTATTAAACGACTTCAAGTTTCCAAAAGATATGCTATTCTAGCCCTCTGTGCCTTGGTAAACATGCCTCTCTACTTCAGTTGAACCGCTGACTTCCAATGATTGGTTTTTCAAGAAACTAGGCTGATCAGTCTTTCAGGGATCCACATTTTTTGGGAAGCTTTCTTCTGGTCCTGTGCTCATTTCTATCCTTGTTTTGTGGTCACTGTAACTGTATTGCTTTGATTTGCTCATAGGTGTGTGCCTTTTCTATGCCAGATTCTTGAGGCCAGCACAATGCCTCACGTAGTGAATGCTCAATCATTGTGCAATTTCTTAAATAACTAAATTACATGAAAATATTATTATACCCCAAATTTTGAAAATTCAAAGCCCACATCTAAGAGAATCTTATCCAGATCAAACTCTGTAGAGATAGCAGGTCTACAGTGCTCCTTTGGAGTCATTTTTATGACCACATATTTGTCAAGTACTCAGTACAAACAGCCTAACAATCAAATACGACAAGCGAATCTTGAATTGGATTCTGGGCATAAAAATACAGCTATAAAGGACATTGCAATTAGAGAAAATGGAAATGGATTGTATGTTAGGTGATACTATTGAATTAATGAGAATCTTCTTAGGAATGATCATGCTATTACAGTTAGCTAGAATGTGCTTTCCCTTAGGTATAAAAACCTTTATGAGGTCTGTACTCATTTTCAAAGAGTTCATTTTATTTATTTATTCATTCATTCATTCACTTATATATTTAAATTTCTATTTATTTTGAGAGAGAGAACACAGCAGGGGAGGGACAGAGAGGGAGGGAGAGAAGAGAGAGAATCCCAAGTAGGCCCCACACTGTCCCGACCTGGAGCTCAATCTCATGAACCGTGAGATCATGACCTGAGCCAAAATCGAGAGTCGGACACTTAACTGACTGAACCACCCAGGCACTCCTTCAAAGAGTTCATTTTTAAAAAGCACATTAATATACAGAGACATACAGCAAATATGGCAAATTGTTTGATAAAAAGTGTGAGTATTCCTTTTACTGATTTTCCATCTTTTCCCCATATTTGAAAAATTTCAAAACAAAACATTTGGGGCAAATGTTAAGAACACAATCAAAAATAAAATCCATTAAGTCTTGAAATCTAAGTATCAGTATTGCTCCTGGGGGTTCTCCCTTCCAAACCCGCTGCCTGGCACCTTCCATTGTCATGTTCAGCACTTAAAGCCACTGCATGTCAATCAGGTTTGTATTTTACAGTTGAAAGGTTATCCCTCACAAAATACTCTGCGGTTTGTTCTCCTAGTTTGCCAACCTTCACAGCGTTGTTTACTTTTATTTGCCTAAAGGGTACCATATTGCACTTTAAAAAGTTAAGCAAATAAAATTGTGCTTCCTAACTGGTACACGTAATATCTTGAGATAAACCACTGAAGATTTTCATGTGGGAAAACAAGGCGATAAGGAATCACAAAGGTTGGCGGAAGTAGTCTTGCTTCAATCCTTTCAGAATCGCCAAGTCTCTAGCAAGAGCTAGTTATTTTTTATTGCCAGGAAGGTGATAGGGATTTAGACCTTCTCTTGAATTTCTATTATATTCAGATGGTAACTAAAAAAATTTGTTTTTAATTTTTTTTAGAGAGTGAGAGAGCTATGAACAATGAAGATGGGCAGAGGGAGAGAGGATCTCAAACCCAGTCTATGTTCAGTGTGGAGCTCAACACAGGGCTCAATCCCATGAACATAGGATCATGACCTAAGTTGAAATCAAGAGTTGGAAGATCAGCCAAACAAGCCACCCCGGTGCTCCTCAGATGAAACTTTTTTTATTAAAAAAATATTTAACTTTTATTTATTTTTGAGAGACAGAGGGAGACAGAGCAGGGGAGGGGCAGAGAGAAAGGCAGATACAGAATCCAAAGACAGGCTCCAGGCTCTGAGCTGTCAGCACAGAGCCTGACGCAGGGCTCGAATCCACAAACTGTGAGATCATGACCTGAGCCAAAGTCAGACGCTTAACAGACTGAGCCACCCAGGCATCCCTGGTTCCATTATTTTTAAGTTTATTTATTTTGAGAGAGAGGGAGAATGAGCGGGCAAGAGGCAGAGCAAGAATGCCAAGAAAGCTGCATGCTATCAGCGCAGAGCCCAACATGGGGCTTGAACTCAGGACCTGTGAAACCAAGACTGAGACACTTAACCAACTGAGCCATCCAGGCTCCCCATACCTGGTCCTATTTTTATTTTTATTTTTTATTTCTGAGAAAGAGACAGTGTGAGAGAGAGAGTTAGAGACCCAGAATCCAAAGCAGGCTCCAGCACAGAGCCCGACGCGGGGCTCGAAACCATGAACCGTGAGATCATGACCTGAGCCCAAATCAGATGCTTTTGATTGAGCCACCCAGGCGCCCCTACCTGGTCTTATTTTTAAGAACAGTCAGTGGGGAGTCCAGGAGCCTGTGGGTTTGGTTGCACCTTCAGTCTCTAAGTCACCACTGGCCAGAGTCAAGAGTAGCCCTGGACTCCATTGGGCAAAGCTCTCCGTTCTCGCCTCCCCAGCCCTCACGGGAGAACCACTGTTAGCCTTGGCACCTGCAAGGCCAGTTTCGCCGTGCCCCACCTTCCTACTCACCCCTGTATCCCAGCACTTCCTTCCAAGCCTAATTGTCAGGCAAGACTCATCCCCCATATCTTCTTCATTTTCCTCATTGTGCTTACTATCTCTTATTCATCTCCTTCCAAAATTTGGTTTTATTCACTGCTTTATCTCACCTACACAAGAACAGGGCATAGCTAACAGCAGGCACTCAATACATTTCTGGTGAGAGAATAAACTTGGGAAAAAAAGTTTACACACAAATTTGTATTGTATGTTATTTTAAAAATGAAGCTCCATGATTCAAAGTATGTTTTTCTTCCATAAAAAGACTTTCTCCTCTATTTAAATATGTCTCTTTGAGAAATATTGCACAAATAGTATTTTATTATAGACAATCTAGTTTACAAATCTTTATACACTTTAGGAAAACATTCAGGCATCATAAACATAAAAATGTCAATATGCAACATTAAATTTACATCCAGAAAATAAACACAAACTTATTTTTGAACCACGTGGTTATTGCCGCACTACCTTTATAATTCCTATCCAGAGTCCAAAAATGTAGTCAAGCCCTAAAAATGTAGCAGAAGCATTTCCGCACACTGGTATCCATAATCTAGTCTGTGCAGAAATGTTTCCACTAGATTCATAGAGTACTCTTTGGAAGAAAGAAGCAAGAGCTGGTCATTTGGTGGCCCTTCGGACCTTCTGCAACTCTTCAATGGGCTTCCATTGTTGGTTGATTGTTATAAGCTTGAAAAAAAAAAAGGAAAATACGAATGTTTTTCAGGATCTATCCTTCATCTTCATGTCCCTTTTTGGGGTTTGTCCCCGCCCCCTTTTGCAAAGAGCATCACCATAATATTTGTAGTCAAAGAACCATTTCTTCCCATCTCTAACAATATGCACAAAACAGTAACATGAGCTCTAAAAAGCCTTTGGGTTCCTGAGTGTTAAAGAATCAGCAAGAAAGGTCACATAAATTTGTTCACATAACAGCCTCTAGATTTCTAACCTTCCCGTGGCTTTATGTGAACTGTAAGTTTAAAAAGTGTGCCTGCTCCCAGGGAGTGGGTGTATAATGCTCTAGCATCGGGCTTGTCACATAATAGGCTCTTAACCAAACTTCCTCACTGTAATTACTCAACAAAGGTATAAATGATCTACGTTATGCAATAAAAGAGATAGAGCTGTGAACAGTCCTTGACTTCCCAGAAACACAAATTCAGAGATTCTCATTTATCCTCACACGTTTTCTATTATCCTAGGACATAGGAGACGTAGGTAGGGTTTTCTTGTTGTTTTGAAATTTGTTTGGAGGGCGCCTGGGTGGCTCAGTTGGCTGAGCGACGGACTTCGGCTCAGGTCATGATCTCACCGTTTGTGAGTTGGAGCCCTACATCAGGGGCTCTCTGCTGTCAGTGCGGAACCCTGCTTCGGATCCTCTGTCCCCCTTTCTGTCTGCCCTTCCCCCTCTCTCAAAAATAAATAAACATTAACAATTGTTAAAAATTTTAATCCAGTAAACATATTATATTAGTTTCATTTGTACAGTGTAGTGATTCATCATTTCTGTACATTACTCAGTGCTCATCATGATAAGTGTACTCATAACCCCCTTCACGTTCTTCACCCATCCCCCCACCCACTACTACCTGGTAACCATCAGTTTGTTCTCTATAGTTAAGAATCTGTTTCCTGACTCCCTCTCTCTCTGACCCTCCCCTGCTCATGCTGTCTCTCTCTCTCCTAGAAATAAATAAAAAACATTAAAAAAAAAAAAAAAGAATCTGTTTCTTGGTTTCTCTCTTTTTTCCTTTGCTCATTTGTTTCTTAATTCCATGCATTAATGAAATCATATAGTACTTATCTTTCTCTGACTTATTTTGCTTATAGATGCAGGTAAGTTTAAAGATTCTAATGTCCTTCACTGCTATTTGAAAGTTCCTAAAAAGAAAAAAAAAAAAGCTTTGTGGAGAAGAAAGCTTTGTGGAGAAGTGTTGATTCCCATACACTCAATGGTTCTTACTTCGTAAATATCTGAAATAAGTCTTCGCTATAGTCTTAAAAGAATGAATGGCTATTAGGTGATTTTGCTTAAAGAGAATGCCACTCCTGTATTCAGAAGCTCCTGTTATCTATCACAATAGACCTTGTACTAGCTTTAGATAAACAATGGTTACAATGAGATAATATATGACAATAATGATGAAAGTTAATATTTGAGTAGGTACTATGGGCCAGGCACTTTATGTATTTTACATTCTTTAATCTTCTTAACTCTGAGGTGGAGTCTTATTATTGAGCCCATTTTAGAGATTTTGAGAGCCTCAGAAAGGCCAGGTTGTCCAAAATCACCTGTGAATAATGCAGCAAGGATTTGAACTAGATCTCCGGAATTCCATAGCTCTCCCTTTACCACTACACTAAAAAGGCACCCTGAAAGTGAAAAGTATTTTTAAAGTGTATGTATGTATGTATGTATTTTGAAAGGGTGGGGAGAGAAGAAAGAGAGGGAGAGAATGAGTGGGGGAGGGGCAGAGAGAGAGAACCCAAAGCAGGCTCCACTCTGCCAGCACAGAGCCCAATGAGGGGCTTGAGCTCACCAACCATGAGATCATGACCTGAGCCAAAATCAAGAGTCAGCTGCTTAACCTACTGAACCACCCAGGTGCCCCAAAAGGGAAAGGTATTAAGTCCATTTTGCCCACAAGGGTGCTACAGCTTGGGCTAAATGTAAATCACGTTTTAATTTAGCAATACCTTTCCAGGTACACTAGGATCCACAGTTTCCCAAGGTTCTGGATTTCTTTTCCGATCAATGCTAAAAAATAAATGAAAGCTGATTAAACATCAAAGTAAGTGAATTTAAACCAACTCCAACAGTGGGTCTATAAGCATGCTGGGACATCAGGGGACAGACACAGCCTGATAAACAGGCATCCATCTGTTAGTGCACTGAAATTGATGGAAGGTTACTTAAGGGAATTTCCGATCCTTAATGTTTGAGGATTGTTCTATTCATATCATAATTTAAGGATCTTCTGATATCACGCTGCTTTCTAGTCCCAACTCCAAGTTCACAATTTGACATTCTTATCTTTGGGGTAAAACTAGGAAACTGACCATGCATTTCATATGTGGAAGGTCAACCTAGCACTGCTAAAAACGTTTGTATAAATGACGCCTACTTACATCACATCAGTTTTTTGAAGGGAATATACTGCAAAAGCCGAAGCTCCACACGCTGCTGTGGTCATGAAGAACACCAAAGGAATAAGCTGACAGAGAACAGGTTGAGGGTGAATATTCCCATGTTTCAAGGTGAAACATGCGACATACAACAGAAAAACTATATAACATCTTATACTTTCCACAAAATCTGCACCATCCTTTCATCTTTAAAAATTCACATCTTAAGTCAAGAATTTCAATTGCTTTAAAAACTTACTTCCTTCTTTTTCATCAGGAGTTGGAAAAAGTTCATGATGACTTCAGTGTAGAATGCCAAATCTAGAATTAAAAAAAAACAATCCAAGATATTGATTAAAACTTCGGCCACTAAGGACCCAGCCTGGTGAGCGCCAACCGGCCAACGTACTCCCCAAGGCAGCCTCAGGCAGCTCACCTGGGAGGCGGGGCGGAGCTGCGCGCGGACGAAGCAAACGCAAGAACCCAACTGGTCCTCGCATCCGCACTTTATATACGGACTTCAAACGGTGGGCCGGGCCAGGGCACTCTGGTCACGCGGTTCTGGCGGGGCGAGGGCGGGGGTGGTAGGCGTGCGGAGCCTGACTCGCTTTCCCCGCCCGGCTCCCGGCACCTGGCTTTCGGGCGCCCCCTGCAGGACAGCCTGCCAGAGGACAGGACGCAGCCGAACGCGGAAGCTGGCGCCCCCTGCCGCCTGGCGCGGTCCTTAATTGTGGCCCTGAGGGCTGAGGCTCGGCGTTGATGTTTCCAGGTTGCTGCCAGCTGGGCCCAGCGCCTGCAAGAGAGCGGCAGTGAGAGCAAGCAGAGCTCTGATGGCCAAGATCCGGGTGAAAACCAAGCCTCCTAAAAGGGGGTCCGGAAAAGGAGCCGCAGAGCTGGGGTCTAGAGGGATGAGGGGGAGGTGCGGGGGTGAGGCAGCTCCCAGGAGCAGGCAGATAAATTAAAATCCATCCAATTACATTAAAAGCTCTAAAATGAGATGTGTCTCCACATACAGAGATAATTATAATTAAATGTAGAATTCACTTCAGAACTCCCTTAGTGTCTTGATTTGTTCCCTAAAAAATTTTAATTTCCATAACCCCGCCCCCATTTTTTTTTAATGGAAAAATTCAGGAGGTGAGGGAAAGGATACAGAAAGAATCAGTTTTGGAATGGTTTCCATCTCAGAAGTCGTTGGCTTCATCTGGAGGTCTCCTTTTAACTAGCTGTCTCACCTTGCACATAGCATGCAGGTGGCTGCAAAAGCACGGAAATAATGCTAACAATTGCGTTAAAGCAGGTCCATGTGCTGAACTCTGTGCCAGAATTGTTTGGGCATTTTTTGCAAGGTTAGTATGTTATATAGAGGTTCAGAGATGCTCAAGTCACACAGACAGTAAGTGGCAGAGATGTAATCAGAACCCATGCTTGTCTGGCACCCAACACCTCTGTTCTTTCTGCGCAGAGCTCTTAGCTACTGCAATTACGCCAAGAACACAAGCTCAGTTATTTAAAAACAATTATTTTAAAATTGTTCGAAGTTCAAGCTATGAGTTAATGCTAAAAGGGAAACACTTTCATGTTCTCTGCAAATTAGCAGACCCAGATCTGTTTCAACCCCATTTTAGTTCAAGGCATGGCCTTTGCAGTGAAATGGCCCTGAATTCAAAGCCCACTCCTACACTTTATTAGCTGAAGGATTTTGAGGAATCGAAACTTAACCTTTATGAGTTTCAGTTTATATATCTGTAAAAATGGGGACAAACCTAGCAGGGAGTTGGAAAAATTATTAGAATGTATGTAAAGCACATGGCATTCTGCCTTACTTGTAATAGGCATTCAATAAATAGTAATTACTATTTGCAAAGGTTTGTTTTCTTTTATATAAGGCAGAGCATAAATGTAGCATCACACCCACTTATTCTAATAAGGATTCTTACTATGTAACCCCAGAGCTGTAACTGGAGACATTTTCTGGTTGGTTAGATTCACTAATCGATATATCAAAGAAAACTCAACATTAATTCTCTGTGGTTTGTACTGAATAGAATCAAAGGAGCCTTTTAATGATTCTGGGGGATGTCTAAAACTCCTTTTGTCAGAAGTTTCTTTAAAAAGCCTCATTTTTTAGCAAATTGTTTCCAGAAAAGAAGGGAGGCAAAAGGAAGGGAGAGAGAAGGGGAAGGAGGAAGAAAGCAGAAGAAATTTTACAAGAATGTACGATGGCCCCCAAATTAAAATTACACTGTGTAGCATTTGCCAACTGATGACTTTAAACTGCTTTGCCAATGTCACTTCTTTTCAAAATGCAGTTCTGTTTTGTAGCAGTCTAGGCATTAACCTGGGGACAGGGGCACAGTGAATTTAAAAGATGAATAGGATATGAGTCCCTTACTTTAAGGTTCTTACAATTTAGTGCCTGTAAAGAACTCCAGGCATGATGTGGCACCAGAGACAGGTGAATAATTCCACTAAGGGGGTCTGAGAAAACTTACTAAAGATGAAGATATTTATTTGGTGTCAGTTAAGGAAACCAGATATAGACCAGATATGAGAGAATATTAAAGTGTTGTTTATTCTGTTAGGGGTGATAATGACATTATGTTTATGTAACCCCCCCTTTTTTAGAGATTATATATGAAAATATTTGAGGGGGAAGTATTTTTTTAAGTAAGCTCTAGGCCCAATGTGGGGCTTGAATTCACAATCCCCAAGATCAAGAATTCTTTGCTCTACCAACTGAGCCAGCCAGGTGACCCATAAGGGAGAGATATAATGGCTGAGATTTACTTTGCTTATTTATTTTTTCAATGTTAATTTATTTTTGAGAAAACACAAGCGGATGAGGGGCAGAGACAGGTGGGGGTGGAGGGGAACAGAGGATCCAGATTGGGCCTGCTCTGACAGCAGAAAGCCCAATGTGGGGATTGAACTCATGAACCACAAGATCATGACCTGGGCCGAAGTCTGATGCTCGGCCCAACAGACTGAGCCACCTAGGCACACTGCTTCATTTGTTGTTGTTGTTGTTTTAAACAGAAGTATTTTAAAGTAAATCTCAGTTAGGGCTCCTGCGTGGCTCAGTCCGTTGAGCATCCAACTCTTGTTTTCAGCTCAGGAGATGATCTCCCGGTTTGTGGGTTTGAGCCCCACATCAGGCTGACAACATGGAGCCTGCTTGGAATTCTCTCTCTCCCTCTCTCTCTGCTCCTCCCCCACTTGCTCTCCGTCTCAAAAATGAATAAACATTTAAAAAAACACAAATGATCAAAGTTAGTACAATATTAATGATTAGTGTAGGTGGTAAGTATATGGGAGTTTGTTAAACTATTCTACATTTGAAAATGTTCAAAATACAATGCTTTAACAATCACAAATTGTATATATAGATATAATGTGCCCATATAACCTTTAAGATCTGCCTTGCAGCAATGAGACTTAGACCCAGACAGTCACACTTAATTCCTTTAAATTCATGCACAGGTTTACTGACCTTGTGGGAGCTGCAAGGTCAATATATAGTTTGTTTTTTTCCCAGGATTACTTGCAGGTACAGCTCTCACCCTTCAAACTCTGGCAGCTCCCAAAAAACCCCACTCAGGACATTCACCAGCATCATTGTCTGTATCTCTTCCATGCCTATAATACCTTTGGGAAGCCTCCCCACCCCACCCTCATTGCCAGTAACTTCTAGAACCTTCTCTAGCTGATGGCCTTTATAGGGGCATTGAAACATGGCTGCTTGGCCCCCCACTCTGAGAAATTTCAACTTAGGGGTGCCTGGGTGGCTTAGTTGGTTGAGTGGCTGACTTCAGCTCAGGTCATGATCTCGTGCTTTGTGAGTTCGAGTCCTGTGTCAGGCTTTGTACTGACAGCTCAGAGCCTGGAACCTGCTTCAGATTCTGTGTCTCCCTCTCTCTCTGTCCCTCCCCTACTCATGCTCTGTCTTTTTGCCTCTCAAAAATAAATAAATGTTAAAAACATTTTTTTAAAAAGGAAATTTCAACTTAGATTTTAATCAGCCCACCTCAGTCTTCATAAGAAAGATATTCTTTAAAATATTCTTTATTTTTTGTTGAAATTCTTTCTGCCCATTCTTCAGTGACTGCCTAGTTACCAGGCTTAGGAAAAACTGGATTTGCTTAATTTTGGAATGTCTGGAAGTACACTATATTAGTTATGGCTGTTAAATGTGGCTCAGAAAGGAGTTGAGCTCAGTGTATATAGGAAAGCTGTTCATACTTCCCAGGTGCTTGGAAGCTGAAGTGTTTTCTCACTGATTAAGAACACAGCTTTTAGGGGCACCTGGGTGGCTCAGTCAGTTAAACGTCCAACTTCAGCTCATGTCATGATCTCACAGTTTGTGGGTTCGAGCCCTGCGTCAGGCTCTGTGCTGACAGCTCAGAGCCTGGAGGCTGCTTCAGATTCTGTGTCTACCCCTCTCTCTCTGCCCCTCCCCTGCTCATGCTCTCTCTCTCTCTCAAAAATAAATAAAAGATTAAAAAAAAAATACAGCTTTTACAAGTTGCCTAGAGCCATCTTCAAATCACATTAATACTGATCCAAAGAAATCCTTAATCTGACTTCATTATTAATCAAGTTTTTCAATGAGGAGACACATGGTTTTTTGTTCTCAGGGGGCTTCCAAAGTTTTGTTGAGAAGTTACTACTACAATTTTTTTTTATCACTTTTTAAAAATTATTTTTTAAATTAATATCCAGGTTAGTTAGCATATAGTTCAACAATGATTTCAGGAGTAGATTTCTTAATGCCCTTTACCCATTTAGCCCATCCCCCCTCCCACAACCCCTCCAACAACCCTCTGTTTATTCTCCATATTTAAGAGTCTCTTATGTTTTGTCCCCCTCCCTGTTTTTATGTTATGTTTGCTTCCCTTCCCTTATGTTCATCTGCTTTGTATCTTAAAGTGTTCATATGAGTGAAGTCATATGATATTTGTCTTTCTCTAATTTCGCTTAGCATGATACCCTCTAGTTTCACCCATGTAGTTGCAAATGGCAAGATTTCATTCTTTTTGACTGCCGAGTGACACTCCAAGAGAAGTTACCATTACAATTTAAAAAGACATTTTCAAATCAAACCTCAGCCTCTAAGCAAAGTGCAGGTACTACATTTCCAGTCTGGACACTAGAAACTTTCTGTAGAGAAAACAAGGAGTCCACAGCTAGAGTCTGAGTTAAGGGCCAAGGTGTCTCAGGACTGGGATGGTGAAGCCTTAGTGGCTGCCTTATCCTATAAAATCAGTAACTGAGAGAACGTGAATGAAAATTGTCAGAATTCTAACAAGGTTTCTGGGTGTTGACCCTATTATTCAAAAGAGGTCAGTTTGTTGGAAAAATTTTAATTGAATTATATTTTATCCCTATAAATAACACGTCTTTTAATTATTCCCAAAAAATGAGATTTTGCTTAACCAACAAACCTGGTTTCGGGCAGAATTAGGAAACTTTCAGGGCACCTGGGTGGCTCAGTCGGTTGGGTATCTGACTTCAGCTCAGGTCATGAACTCACGGCTCGTGAGTTCAAGCTCCGCACCAGGCTCTGTGCTGATAGCTCTGAGCCTGCTTCAGATCCTGTCTCCTTCTCTTTCCTTTCTCCCAAAAATAAACATTAAAACAAAAAAACAATAACAAAAAAGAGGGACACCTGGGCGGCTCAGTCAGTTAAGCATCCTACTCTCAATTTTGGTTCAGGTCATGACCTTATCCTTGGGATTCTTTCTATCCTTCTCTCTGCCCCTCCCCTGCTCATGCTCTCCTTCTCTCTCAAAATCAATAAATAAACATTAAAAGCATTTTTAAAAACAACAGGAAACTTTCCAACAACTGTGTAATATTTATTACTCGTATATGTCACGCACTATGCTCTCATAGTACCCTACCCTTCTTTTGAAGCATGTCTTCATTGTTCTTAATTCACTGCATGATTTGCCTGAGGCCTGTGCTCACAGCTGGCCTATAGTGGCAGCTCCATCTCATCCATTTACACTCCACACCTAGTGTGGCACCTCCTCAGTGAAGAAATTCTCAGTAAGATGCTTACCAGACAGACATTGTTAGGTGAGAAAAACAAGTTCAGAGCTATACCATGCATTTTTGGTTGAAAAAAAAAATCTATGCATGCATAAGAGGCTAAAAAGTTAAATATCCAAGTATTTTCTTTATCTGTATTTTCTAACATTCCAATTACTTTTGTAGTAAAAGGAAATAAAAGCAGACATATAATCTATCTCCTTAAAAATTGCTTAGAGTTGCAAAAGGAAAAATAACAACTATACATAGAGAAATAGGACAATACTGTGAACAAGGGGTCAAAATCAGTATGTGTAGACTCACGTGCCTTCAGCTGTGATCTCTGAAAACACAGCACTTCCGGAGTGCCCCACTGGTGCTGCAGAGCCTGAATCTAGATGCACAATCAGGCTAACACAAATCAGAAGCAAGTCGTTCTGCTAAGTAGTTGGTCTGTACTCTTTAATGTCAAGGTCAAGAAAGACTGAGAAACTGTTTCAAATCTAACGAGGTTAAAGATACATGACAACTAAATTTAATGTATGATCCTAGAATGAATTCTGTAACTGGAAAAACATTATTATAGGGAAAATAGATGAAATTCATTAGATTACAATATTATATCTATGTTAAATTTCCTGAGCTTGATAAATGCACCATTTTTATATAGGAAAATGCACCATTTTTATATAGGAAAATAACCACATTTGGAAGAAATATCCACTGAAGGGGCGCCTTAAAAAATCTTAAAAATATATACACTGAAGTATCAAAGAGTAAAGGGGAATAACACATAAAATCTATTCTTAAGTAGTTCTGAAAAACGCTGTTTATGTGTTATAAAAAAGGAGAAAGTAAATATGGCAAAATGTTAAAAATTGATGAATCTGGTTTAAGAGTACATAAGAGTTCTTGCAACTTTTCTGTAAGTATGAAATTATTCCAAAATACAGTTAAATAAAGCAATCGACCCAGGGTGGCTGGGTGGCTCAGTCAGTTAAGCATCTGACTTCTGATTTTGGCTTAGGTCATGATCTAAGTGTTTGTGAGTTTGAGCCCCAAGCTGGGCTCTGCACCGGCAGCACACAGCCTGCTTGGGATCCTGTCTCCTTTTCTCTCTACCCCTCCCCTGCTTGTTCACTCTCTCTCAAAAATAAATAAAACTTAAAAAATAAAAAAACCCAACCAACCCTAAATAAGCAAAAGCAACCACCATCCCCACTACAAAAATCAACATATATATACTTTCTTCCCAAATTATGGCATTTTAATATATTCTTTAGAAATAAGATGAACTTTAGCTTATCAGGTGCTTATGCTTTTATTCACAGGAAATGATACACGCATGCTCTAAAACTCCCAAGTTGCAAACCACAGGGCAAGTTCACAGTTCAATTAATCCTTGAACAGAGATGTAACGTAATTTTTAAGTATCCTCTAAGTTAGAAAATCCTTGTTTCTGAAATAAGTTTTCATATAAACTCAAGTCCTCGTGACTTAAGGATGGTTTTATAGTCTTAAGTGATTTCAGAAAGTGCTCCTGTTTCACTGTGGTTGCTTCTAGTCCATTTTCTTGCAGAGCCAGCAAGGCAGCCTATAAGGACAAACAGAAGGAAATAATTAATGTACTTTATTTTTTACAATTTATGGTAATACTTTAAAATCTGAGTGTAAAAACCTCAGTCCCACTTCTTAAAATTCCAATATTCATGACCAAATATTAAAAAGTTAAATAAGGAGTTTAAAAGTTGTCTCAATAGACCATCATTTCTTCTACATTAAACTCTAGCCTTAAATGGGGAAAAAGAAAATGTAAGTTGTAATAATAATATATACACTATGAGCCCATAAAAATATTTACAGATGAGAGACTATCTTCCTGACCTCAGAGTAGTTTTTTTTAAGTTGATTTATTTATTTCAAGAGAGAGAGAGTGTGTGCACATGAGTGGAGTAGGGGCAGAGACAGAAAGGGAGACGGAGAATCCCAGGCAAGCTTCACACTGTCAGTGCGGAGCTGATGCAGGGCTTGAATTCACGAGCCACTAGATCATGACCTAAGCCAAAATCAAGAATTAGAGCTTGACGGACTGAGCCACCCAGCACCCCAGAGGAGGAGTTTTTAAATAGGATACAGCACTGATCATAAAGGAAAAGATCAAACACAAACCCTATGATCTAGCAATTCTCTCTGTAACTATGTATAGACATGTACAAGATTGTTCATAGTAGCATGATTTATAACAAAAAGTAGTAACCCAAATGTTCAAAAGAATGGATGAATAAGCACAGTACATTCATAAACTAGATTATAAAGTGATGGGAATGCACAAACTACTGCTATACACAAAATCACAGATGAATTTCACAAACATGATCTCTACTTAAAGAAGGAAACAGCAAAGTATAACTATTTTTATAATGTTCAAAAGTAGGCAAACTAATTTCCAGTGCTGAAAGTCAGGAGAGTGGTTCCCTTTTGGGGCAGAGATTGGGAAAGCCCAAGCGAAGCTTCTGGAGTATGGATAATGTTCTCTTACTTGGTAGTTACAAAAGTGTGTTCATTTTATGTTAATAAAGTGAACTATATCCTTATGGTCTGTGCATTTTTCTGAATAGTACATTTAATAAAAGGTTATGGAAAAGGAAACACCTACGATGGCTTCTTTTGCTCTCAATATAAAGTCTAAATCCTGTTAAGTGGCTTACAAGGACCTGTGTGATCTGGCCATTGTCCATCTCCTCAATAAAGGCATGTTCTCTCTTACTCCAGTTGTCCATGTATTTTCTCCCCTCCCTTAGCCTGGCCAATATTCTCACCATCCCTCAAATCTCACTTTACACACGCCCTCTCTCAGAAAGCCTTCTTTGATGCCCCCAAGTCTGGTTCGGTCCCACAACACCCTACACTTCCTGATTCACCACATATTTTCAGTTGCCAATTGAGTACGACAATTTGCCTCTCTGCAGCCCATCACGAACCTGTAAGCTCTGGGAGGGAAAGGAAACGGCCACATCTGTTTCACCTTCCACAGTGCCCACCACATAGTAGTCTTTCAGTAAATGCTACCAAGTGAATGAAGATCTGAATAAATGAAGAAACATTCTCAACCATATGTTCCTTCACTAGTTAACTTACTTCTTTGCAAAGGTTTCCAAGATCAGCACCAGAGAAAAAAGAGGTTTCCGCTGCTAAGTTTTCTAAGGAAACATCAGACCCCATTGGCATGTTTTTTGTATGGACTTTCAAAATAGAAAGCCTGCCCTGAAACAAAATTAAAAGTAAGGTTTATAATCTTATAACATTTATATGTGACACAAAGCTATATTAAAGTATTTCAAGCAAGTATTTCCTGTCATATGACAGAGAAAGTGTGTATATATTTTAATAATAAAACAGTAAGAAAGAATCACTTCTGAAGAGGTATGAAAGAATAATTCATCAATGGCTCATATGACAATGGTAGAAATAATGACATGATAAATTTTTAATACTTTTATAATAATTTTTAAAATAGCTAACTATAAATGTATTTCTTTAAGAGACATGAATTCTCTCTTTTGGGTACAAATAGTGTTATCAGACATGGATTAAGAAGCAAACACATGACTTATCCAGACATAGTGTAAAAATAAATAGACATTTAAATATTTATTTATTTACTTATTTTTAGGAAGGGAGGAAAAAATTCATTCTTTCTCATTAATCTCTCCCTACCAGTGGCTGTGGATGGTAAGGGCAAAAGACTTACTGATTCTTGGACTATGGATACGTTGTGTAATCTCTCTAATGTGAGATTTTCCCACTGTAAAATAAGGATATGGACACAAATATTCTCCAAAGCACTTTTAACACTTTATATTCCTCCATTCTAGTTGTAAAATAATGTTGAGTAGACTTAATAAGCTCGATATTTTGAGTCTGATATTCAATAATGAAATAAGGAAACTACTTTTTTTTTTTTTTTAATTTATTTCTAGGAGAGAGAGAGACAGCGTGAGCATGGGAGGGTCAGAGAGAGAGGGAGTCACAGACTGAAACAGGCATAAGGAAACTACTTTTAACTTTTAGGCTTATGTTTCTCTGAAAATATGCTCAGAGTATCCAGCAAAAAGCAGATCAAAATTACGACTTTATGAAGGGCCACCAGGCAAGGAAGAATGCAGAACCTAGTGTAAGACACACACCAGATACATATATATCCAGTTTGGGATTCTTCTGCCAGGGTCCTTACAGCTCCAACATTGATGTATTAAGAATCCTAACACAGAGTAAAACATATAATGATTACCTTTTCATCTGGAGGTGGAATATAAATAATCTTATCTAATCTTCCAGGTCGTAATAAGGCATCATCCAATACATCAGGTCTGTTTGTTGCAGCAACAATCATGACATTTCTATTGAAAATTTCTTGCAACTCTAACTGAGGGAAAATACACAACACAAAAGTAATGTCAATAAGTTGTTAATTATTACATTTTTAAGAAATTATAGATAAGAAGGGTCCATTTACTTTTAAATAACCATAACCTTTCCTTGGGACTCGAACACTTACAGCCCCTTCTTTTTTTTTTTTTTTAAATGTTTTATTTATTTCTAGGAGAGAGAGAAACAGCGTGAGCAGGGGAGGGTCAGAGAGAGAGGGAGTCACAGACTGAAACAGGCTCCAGGCTCTGAGCTGGCAGTCAGCACAGAGCCCGACGCGAGGCTCAAACCCACGAACCGCGAGATCGTGACCTGAGCGAAAGTCAGACGCTTAACCCACTAAGCCACCCAGGTGCCCCACTTATAGCCCCTTCTTGATATCAAGGTATGCTAATACAAATTATTAACCAAAGAACTACTTTGTGTGTGTGGTGAAGGGACTGGCCAATCCTGGGAGACATCTCTCTATGTGAGAACCAATGGAAAGCCTACACCACAGCAGAGAACACCTACTAAACGTACTTGAGCCCCAATGAATGATTAGTGGATGACTTGAAAAGACAAAGCATATGACTAACAGGTGGAGTTGTATGGCTATGAAACACCCTGGCTCTCATGTCCTAGAAGATGGAGATGTACTTTACTTTTTATTTACTTTTCTTTCCAGAGGCAGAACTATGACAACATAAGCTGCAGATGTATAAATCCTAGATGAAGATAAGAAATATCAAAAAGCAGTCAGGCCTTTGCAGTAAGGGCAAGGCCTTACATAGGCTAAGCACTCAAGATTGCTTGTTGAGAATTCAAAAAGTCCAGGACCTGATGGCTTCAAAGGTGAATTCTACCAAACATTTAAAGAAGAGTTAATACCTATTCTTCTCAAACTACTCCATAAAATAGAAGAGGCAGGGAAACTTCCAAATTCATTCTCTGAGGCCAGCATTACCCTGATACCAAAACCAGATAAAGATACCACAATAAAAGGCACAAACTAAAGGCCACTATCTCTGATGTACATAAATGCAAAAATCCTCAACAAAATATTAGCAAACCGAATACAACAATACATTAAAAAAAATCATTCACCATGATCAAGTGGGATTTATTCCTGGATGTACAGGTGGTTCAATATTCTCAGGTCAATGTGATACATCAATAAGAGAAAGGACAAGAACCATATGATCCTTTCAATAGATGCACAAAAAGTATCTGACAAAGTACAACCTCCATTCATGATAAAAACCCTCAACAAAGTAGGTTTAGAGGGAACATACCCCAACATAATAAAGTCAATATATGAAAAACCCACAGCTAACATCATGCTCAGTGATAAAAAAAAAAAAACTCAGAGCTTTCCCCTAAGGTCTTAAGGAACAAGACAGAGATGTCCGCTCTCAACTCCTTTTAGTCAACACTGGACTAGAAGCCCTAACCACAGCAGTCAGACAACAAAAAGAAACAAAGGCATCCAAAAAGGAAAGGAGAAGTAAAACTTTTCAGTATTTGCAGATGACATGATACTACATTAAGAAAATCCAAGAAACTCCACCAAAAGACCACTAGAACTGATAAATGAATGAAGTAGGGTTGCAGGGTACTCAATGTACAGAAATCCATTGCATTTCTATACACTAATGAGACAGCAGAAAGAGAAATTTAAAAAACAATCCCATTTACAACTGCACCAAAAATAATAAAATACCAAGGAATTAAACTTAATGAAGGAGGTGAAAGCCCTGTGTACTCTGAAAATTATAAATTGATGAAAGAAATTGAAGAATGGAAAGACATCCCATGCTCATGGATTGGAAGAACAAACATTGTTAAAATATCTAAACTACCCAAAGCATCTACAGATTTAATTCAATCTCTATCAAAATACCAATAGCATTTTTGATAGAACTAGAACAAGCAACCAAAAGACCCCAAAGTACCCTTGAAAAAGAAAAGCAAAGAGGGAAGCATCACAATCCCAGATTTCAAGTTATACTACAAAGTTGTAGTAATCAAAACAGTATGGTACTAGTGGTACTGGCACAAAAATAGACACATAGATCAATAAAACAGAATAGAAAGCCCAGAAACAGATTCCCAATTATATGGTCAATTAATCTTCAACAATGGAGGCAAGAATATGCAATGGGAAAAAGACAGTCTCTTTAACAAATAGTGTGGGGAAAACTGGAGAGCTACATGCAAAAAAATGAAACTGGACCACTTTCTTACATCATACAGGAAAAAAAAAAAAACCCTCAAAATGGATTAAGGACCTAAATGTGAGACCTGAAACCATAAAAATCCTTAAAGAGAGCATAGGTAATGATTTCTTGACATCTGTCGTAACCACATTTTTCTTGTCTCCTGAGGCAAGGGAAACAAGAGCTTTGAGAGACAAAGTACAAGTAGGGAAGACGTAGAGAGAGAGAGAGAAAAGACACAGAATCTGAAGCAGGTTCTAGGCTCTGAGCTGTCAGCACAGAGCCAGACGTAGGGCTGGAACCCACGAACCAGGAGATCATGACCTGAGCCAAAATCGGACCCTTAACTGAATGAGCCACCCAGGAGGCCCTACTGTAGCATTATTTACAATAGTCAAATTACAGAAGCAGCCCAAGTATCCATCAGTAGATGAATGGATAAAGATGTGGTATGTATATATATATATACACACACACACACACACACACACACACGAAATATTATTCAGCCATAAAGAATGAAGTCTTGCCATTTGCAACAACATGACTGACTCTAGAGAGTATAATGCTAAGTGAAATAAACCAGAGAAAGTAAATACTACATGATCTCACTCATAGGTAGAATTTAAGAAACAAAACAAACGGACACAGAAAAATAAAGGAGAGAAACAAACCAAAACAGACTCTTAACTACAGAGAACAGAGGGGAGGGAAGAAGATGGGGGGGGGGGATAGGTGATGGGGATTAAAGAGTAATCATGATGAACACTGAGTAATATATAGAATTGTTGAGTCACCATATTGTATACCTGAAGTTAATACAACACTATATGTTAACTACACTGGAATTACAAATTTTTTTCTTTTAAATTGAACTGAATAATCAGAGTATTTCACCATTAATGTGATCTCTCAACGTAGCAAATTCCCTGTATAGCAAAATTTTAGCAGAGGTGAGTGAACACCTGTCAGATGCTATAGAAGGAATTCCTGCATTATGAGAAAATGTGATTAGAAAACCTCATGGGTCCCTTCAAATTCTAGTGTCACATGTTTCTCAGAAGCTGTTAAGACTCTCACAGAATGATTTTTCAACTGGGAAACAAGTAAACACAAGGAAAGAATAAAAGAAAACTGATCTGCTGGGTCACTTAAGGATATCAAACTCTATCTAGGAAGAGGCTCAGAAAGAGAAGGGACTTCTGAAGGTCATTTTAATTTCATTATAACCAGGGAAACCCATTCCTCAAGAAAATCGGAAGTTTTGAGTTACGAAGACCATCGGTAATAACAATGTTTTGTTTCATATAAAAACTTTTAGAAAGGGATGAACACTGGTTCTTCAAGATATTAAAATGAGAATAAACTTCCTTTTCTATTAGCAATATGTTATGTTGTATTTCTAAATCTTAGGAAAAATAAAATTCACATTCATATATATTTAATACAACTTATTATAAAATTTACCTCATCTTTTCTAGCCAAATCACAATTTTTAGCAGCTCTGTAAACATACAGTCAAACTGAAATTATATAATTCCTTCTAGGAGATGAATCCAGCATAGGGAAAGTTAGTGTATATGCACTATATTTAATGTTGGCCTGGGTTTTGGTATACTCTGGCTAATAAATACCTCTTCGTTTTTTCTCAGCTCCTTGTATTTACCCTGTTGATCTGATTTACTTCCTCTTCTCTCTGTAGTCTTCAGTCCTACACCATCTAATTCATTCAGGAGAACAGAAAGAACACGCTCTTGAACATTACATTCTGTTTTACTGATGGATCGAGAGCCCAAGATTGAATCAATTTCATCCAAAAACACGATTGCTGGAGTATTTGCTCTTGCTTGTTGAAATACCTTTTGTTGGGAAAATAAAATTATTGAAAAGCTATATATTATTCACTATTCAAGTCAATATATGCTTTATGCATTACTACTTATAATTTTTTTTAATGTTTTATTTATTTCTGAGAGAGACAGCGTGAGCAGGGGAGGGTCAGAGAGAGAGGGAAACACAGAATCTGAAGCAGCCTCCAGGCTCTGAGCTAGCTGTCAGCACAGAGCCCGATGCGGGGCTCGAACCCACAAACCGTGAGATCATGACCTGAGCCGAAGTCAGAAGCTTAACAGACTGAGCCACCCAGGCTCCCCCATAATTTTTAAAATGTAAAAAGAAGAGAAAAATGCTACATGTCTAAGAATTGGGGAATGAATAAATAGAACAAGAAACAATGGAGTATTAGGTACAGGTTCAAAATTGTATTTATAAAACATCCAATACTGTGGAGTTTTAAAAATGATGATTTAAAAAACCACGATAAAGATATAATTTGCCCTCATGGAGGAAGGCACTTGGGATGAGCACTGGGTGTTGCTGGAAACCAACTTGACAATAAACTATTTATAAAAAAAAAAAAAAAAAAGATATAATCTGTCCTCTATTTTAAAAGGAAAGCAAAAAAAATAAAGGAAATTCACCAAAACATTAATAGTAGAGAGATTATGAAGGAATTTCTTACCTAATACTTTCCTATATTTCCTAAACCTTCTATAAACAAAGACACATAACTTTCTATTTGAAAAAAAGGCCAGCAATATTTTTAATAACTAAGGTTTATCCTTAAGGCATGCCATGAAAATCCAAAAGGACACTTAACCATACAGGGGAAAAGAAAAAAACCAACCTGAGACAAGACTTTTTCTGAATCTCCGACAAAAGGAGAAAAGAGATCAGCTCCGCTCACTGAAACAAAAGAGCAATGACAGCTTGTGACCAGGGCCCTCACCAGGGTGGTTTTAGCACATCCCGGGGGACCATATAGGAGAACTCCCTTTGGCTGTGTCAGGCCCATCCTGACAAATTCCCGAGGGAATTTTAGAGGCCACTCGATGCTCTGTAAGTACACAAAAAGAGACAATTGTATTAGTATAATGATAAAACATCATATGATTCAGTGAATTCAGCTATTCACTCAACAATGCTCAGGTACCTGGTTATGACCTGGAAATGCAGTCCACTCTCCCTACAGCAACCTGTGATCTTATAAAACCTAAGTCAGGTCACATCATTTCCTGCTTCATATTCTTCAATGACTTCCCATCGGAATTAGAATAAAAGCCAAATCCAAACTCCTTCCTATCACTGATTACAAGGCCTTGCAATGTAGCCCGTTTTCCAAACACCCCAGTCTGTTCCCATCTCAGGGTCTTTATTTGCTATTCTCTCTGCCTGAACCCTCTTTCAAGATCTGTGTGGCTATCCCCCATCATTCAGTCTCAGCTCAAATGTCATTTCCTTGCAGAGGTCTTCCCTAACTACTTCATTTAAAGCAGACCCCACCCCCATCCCTGCCCGCCAATCTATGCTACCACCCATCTTTTACTTTGGGAGCACTTACTCATTCACTATCTGAAATTATTATTTTCCCATGTTGGGTTTGTCATTCTGCTCCTGCTAGAATGTAAATCAAGTTCCCCTCTTAAATTCCCATACCTAGAATGACACCTTCACAAAGTAAGCATTCTACAATTGTTAACTAAACAGTAAGCAAGTCCCCATTACCTCTGAGGCAGGTGGTTTTATTATCATCATACTTTTATAGATGCAGAAGCTCAGTCCTACAAAACTGAAGTAACTTACTCAGGTCTTATGTCCAGTGAAGCAGCAGAATTAAGGCTGCCCCCAGGCAGGGTAAATCAAGAAGGGCAAACTCAACTACTGATGTATTGCCTTTCTATAAAAAAAGGGTAAGACCCCTGTAGCAAGGGAACTCAGATCTTACTTGAGAGACAAGCTTCTAAGCTAACAATGAGGCCAGAAAAGGGCATTCCACAGGGAAGGAATAATACACACAGAGATGCTCAAAACTCTTATTCATCCCAACAGTAAGTAGCAACAGAAAGGAGAATAGGGGAAGCAAGGAGTCATGGAATTAAACTGGAAGGAAGAGTCAGGTTGTGCTAAGCTTTGAAAGTTTTAGTCAACACTGAGGAAGCAGTATGGAGAATGGACTGGAAAGAAATAAGCAGAGGCAGGGCAACCAGTTAGAGGTCTCTTGCAATGATTCTGACTTCAAAAATAGTAAGGCTGGATGTGTCACAGGCAGTGGAAGGGACAGATTTGAAACAAAATATAACTCTTTTTTATGCAGGGACTATGTTCTAAATCCAGAGGGGAAGTTACGTGCATGTATGACACGACCCCTGCATTTAGAAGACAGGTTTCTAACTTAAGAGATGGGTTACTGGCTGTATTCATAGAAATAGGGAATCCAGATGTAGAGGTTGGGTTGGTTATCTGAGCTTTGGATGTCCTGAGTTTGAGTTTCCTGGAAGTTACCTGGTAGGCAGGCAGCTAAGTAGTTCTGATGATCAAAAGAACTATCTGTGTTGGGGCGCCTGGGTGGCTTAGTAGGTTAAGCGTCCGACTTTCACTTAGGTCATGATCTCGCGGTTCGCAGGTTCGAGCCCCGCGTCGGGCTCTGTGCTGACTGCCAGCTCAGAGCCTGGAGCCTATTTCAGAGTCTGTGTCTCCCTCTCTCTCTGACCTTCCCCTGCTCACGCTCTCTCTCTCTCTCTCTCCTAGAAATAAATAAAAAATATATATATAAAAAAAAGAACTATCTGTGTTTGATATTAAGATTTTTGAGTTAACAGTTTTCAGGGGACAGCTAAAGCCCTGGATATTGAGATCATGGATTCACAAAATGCAAAGAGGACTCCTAGGAGCAGTAACATTTACAGCAACATTAAGGAACGAAGTGTTCAGAAAGGCAAGAAAGCTTAATATCTCAAAGCTAAAGAAATAGTGTTCGCAACAGGATGTGTGGCTAATCTCTCCCACGCTTTGTGAGATTAAAGGAGACAACACATGTAAAAAATTAGGGAATGTTATAAGTGCCCTGATCCATGGACACAAGGATTCTAGGGTTCACTGTAGATATAGCTTCTAGTTACGATGAATAAATTACAGCAATACTTATACATCAATCTTTTGTATGTGGGGTTAGAGGAACCTAGATCCTTATTATGGCAGGATCACCTGAAGGTAAATGAATGAAATTAATTTCTGCAACTGCAATGACGGTTACAGGCTCTGGAGACTTGTGTTCCTCAGCATCCACTGTGAGAACCGTAGCCACCCAGGCCATACTGTGTATTATAGTGTTGTGCTTTTACCAGTCCCAGGCAAACTCGGTCCTGCAAACTAAAAATCTGTACTTGTACCACCCACAAACTAAGAACCATTTTTACATTTTTAAATGCTTGAAAAGAAAATCAAAAGAGTACTTTACGACATGTGAAAATTATTATGATTTCTGTGACCATAAATTAAAGTTCCATCAGAACGCAAGTAGTGATTATGGATTGTCTCTGGCTGCTTTTGTGCCATGAGTATAGAGTTGAGTGGTTGCAATAAAGAATGTATGGCCCACAAAACCTAAAGTATTACTCTCTGGCCCTCTATAGAAAACGTTCGCTAACCCCATTCTAGCTTATAAAGTCTTTAAAGCAAACAACAAACCAGAAGAGTGAGGTAGGAAAATAGCTTGTGATGCCCAGTTAAACAAGGACGGAGACGTAACCCTTGGATTCAGATGTTAGGATGGCATTACCGAAGGCAGCAAGATAGTTTCAGCAAGTGCAGTTTGTCTTCAAACTTCAGCAACTGTGGTGTTACACTTAAACTCTACTATTCTACTAGCAAACTCTCTATATCACCTGTTTTAACTTCAGTTTAGCATCTTCGAGGCCACCGATCTGCTCCCAGCCAACAGGCTTGATGTCCGTCAGTCCAATGACACTTCGAAACGATGAGGGTTGAATCTTTTTAAAAGCTTCAAGGAAGTCTGCTTCATCAATAGTCGGGTTGTCCTGGTTCTGAAGAAATATGCCCCAAAAAGCAAAATCAGACCAAAAATTATGGGGGCCTTTTTGTAGTATAGGAGCACAATTACTTCTTTTGTTTGTTTTCTTTTGAATTTATAAATCTATTTTATTATCATTATAAAAAATCTTACATACACAATACAAAAAACGAAATGTCTCCCCCAGCTCTCCCCACTATCATCTCTAGAGGAAGTCAACCACTTCCTGTGTATACCACTAGTATGTTTTATGACAGTAAGGACATGTACATGCTTTCAAACAGGTATACAAATGGGATCCTACTGTACAAACTAACCTGCGCTTTTGTGCACTTCTGTTAGAAATTTTTTTCTATCAATTAATATAGTTCAACCTCACTCTTCCTGACAGCTGCAAAAGACATTATTGTATGAGTATACCATAATTTAACTGCATCTTTCTGTTGAACATTAGGTTGTTTCCAGTCTTTTGTTATTAAAAACAAAGCTACAGCTGACAGTGCTTGTGCAAATGTTCAAGTATTTTACGTAATAATTTCCTCAAAGTAGAATTACTGAGCTTAAGAGTATGCACATTTATGACAATACATTTTGACGGTATTAGCACACTGCCCTCAGAGCTGCACCAATAATATAAAGCTGTTCTTCCCATATCTCTCCACCACTGTAGATTACCAAACTTGTAAATTTTTGCCACTGTGACAGAGGAAATCGTAACCACTATTGTGTTGATTACATTTCTTCCATCAAGAGTGAGGAAGAGGGAATGATGGAATTAAAAAATCATCTATTTTGTAATCATTTATAAAGGCTGTTTGTAAAGGCTGTTTGGGGCAAGAGTCATCATCCATGGATATAAAACAAGGGGAGTAAAGGATGACAAGCAGCATGATCTCAAAAGGTCTCTTCACAGATTTATTAGTTACAAAGGGAAAAATAGCAGCTATACAGTGGAGAAACTGGACAAAACCTGGACTGGCTAATCACATCAATCACCGATGAGGGACATCACCAACGAGGGGCTGGCAGACATCTTGTGCCTTCACCTGTGATACCCTAAGGACACATTTATGGAGTATTCCAAATGGGCATGCATAACCTGAACCTGACTATGAAGAAATATTAGATGAACCCTAATTGAGAAACATTTTATAAAATCATTGACCTAAAAAGTCAATGTAAAAATGTCTCATTTAAAAAAGCTAAGGGAGTATTGGAGATTAGGAAATAATTAATGGGATATGATATATGCAACCCATTCTCAATTGATCCAGAAAAAAAGGTAGTATGTATATACATATACATTTACAGACAGAAAAGGAGAGAATGATAAAGCTAATTTGGCAAAATGTTAAAAATTGGTGAATTTGGATGGAGGGTTTAGCAGTTCTCTATTCTGCAACTTTCCCTAAAGTTTTTAATTATTTCAAAACAAAAAGTTAAAAAAATAAAAGACACTAATTTTTAAAGAAAGTAAAGTTGAGGATTTTTCATGTTTATTGGCTGCTTTTAATCCTCTTACTGTCTCCTACCTGTTCATATTTTATGAACAGAGAGAGAGCTATTCTGAACGTTCCTAAAACTTAGAATCTCTGGGGTGAGATTTCATGCAATTTTTACTTTCTTTATAATATTTTTATTTTGTTTAATTTCTCACAAAGAAAGCTATTAAATAATTCTTTTAATATTTTTTCCCTAATTGGCTACGAGTATTAGATACTGGATACCTGAATACTAAATAATTTTTTTAATGTTTATTTATTTATTTATTTTTACAGTTTTATTTATTTCTGAGAAAGAGAGAGACAGCGTGAGCAGGGGAGGGTCAGAGAGAGAGGGAGACACAGAATCTGAAGAAGGCTCCAGGCTCTGAGCTAGCTGTCAGCACAGAGCCCGACACAGGGCTCAAACCCACAAACCATGAGATCATGACCTGAGCCGAAGTCACACACTTGAATGACTGAGCCACCCAGGTGCCCCTAATGTTTATTTATTTTTGAGAGAAAGACACACAGAGCGCAAGCAGGGGAGGGGCAGAGAGGGAGACACAGAATCTGAAACAGAATCCAGCCTCTGAGCTGTCAGCACAAAGCCCAATGCAGGGCTCAAACCCACAGTGAGATCATGACCTGAGCCACCCAGGGCCCCCTAATTAATTTTTAAGTAACACCAATAAAACTATTTATATGTAAATTATTTCACTTGATTTTAATAACCCTTTCAGGCAGATAAAATTCTTTCCTCTGTGTATGCATGTATAAACTCTACTTCAAACCCTGTAATGGGACGACTTCACAAAAAGCTGAACAAACTTCAATGCATCCTTTTTCTGCCCTGATATAGATGGAGGTAGCAGAAGCCCCTCAGCTGCCTGAGGGATAAAGAAGAAAAAGGTGAAGCCAGTACCTTCCCAGATGCCTCTGTCCCTTCTTCTTTTTTGCCTTTTTTCCTTCCACTTCCCCTGGTTATGAACTCAGCCATCACCTGTGGTAGCTATGCCTGGGCAGGCCCCTCCTGAAGTAGCAGCTGGCTGGACCACCTAAGCCAGGGTGTTTAAGGTCAAACCTGGAACTTCAAAGCAGAGGGAAGCCTAAATGAAAATCTCCCTTCCCAAACCCTGGTGCTTACATCCTCCCTTCAAAAGGCATATATTCTCACACCTTTATGCATGAGAAGTATCATTAAGTCTTTAAACAATTTGAGTTCTAAACCCAGAAGAAGAGAACTTAAAAGTTCACATAACTCCTTTCTACCTTCAGTGTACATGTAAAAATAAATGGAAATGAGGAAGGATGTAAATTATACAGGTAAAAAGGTTTTTAAAACTTTGGAGGATAAATCATCCTTTTATAATGTAAACAAACTCAAAATTGGTTTTTAAAAAGTACAAGATCAAAGGACAATGTTAATGTTATAATAGTTACAATAGAGATTGAAAACTTTGTCCTAGAATCCTCAGGGTGCTGAAATTAATTTTTTTCTGAAGTGGTTTAGGGATTTAGGATTACTTATCACATACAAAGTGAAGAGATTTTCCAATGCATAGTGTTGAAAACTATTATATTTAAAGCTAACACCCTAAATATTTTTAAGAAAGGTAGTCATGAATTAAAGATTTTAATGTCAAAGACAAATTTAAAGAAAAATTCCAGGTGCCCCACCTTCTCCTGGGTTAGAAAAGCTTATTTTCCTTACAAAACATGTATTAATAACGAAAAAATAGATGGAATGGGAACACAGTATCTCTGTGATCCTCCTGCCAAAAATGCAAAAACTGAATCCAATCATGAGGAAACATCAGTGAAACCTAAACTAAGGAATATTCTACAGAATAAATGACCTGTACTCTTAAAAAGTTAGCCATAGAAGACTAAAAATGGTTCTAGATTAAAGAATATTAAGCAATCAGGATAATTAAATGCAATGTGTAATCTTTGGATTACTATTTTCTTTTTAAATTTCTGCTAAAAGGAAATTAATGGGATTGAATAAAATTTGGAGAAGCTCTACAGAGATTATATAAAAGTATCATGTCAGTGTTAATTTCTTCATCTTGATAATTCTACTGTGGTTCAAGTCTTTGTTTTTAGAAAATATATACTTAAGATTTTACAGTTAAGAGACCTCATGGCTTCAGTACATTCTCAAATGTTTCACACACACACTACTAGATGTATCTATACCTCTATCTATATCTATACGAAGAGACATAGCTATATGTACATACATACAAAAACACAGAAGAGAAAAGGATAAAGCAAAACTGGATAATGCTATATTTGGAGAATCTGGGTAAAGCATATACAGAAATTCTTTGTACTATTTTTGCAATTTCTCTCTATGTCTGAAATTACTTCGAAATAAACAAAATAAAACTGAAAAAGAAATACGTTTGACTCTTCTAGGGCCACGTTATCATGTCCCTAGCTGCTCTGGGTTTTTGCGCTAGGGAGTTACTTTGGGAATAAGGGAAAATGTCCTGGTCG
Organism: Proteles cristata cristata; assembly: GCA_017311185.1. Lineage (NCBI taxonomy): Eukaryota > Metazoa > Chordata > Mammalia > Carnivora > Hyaenidae > Proteles > Proteles cristata. Next base: position 1,155,887 of record JAESUZ010003766.1, on the reverse strand, counting down.
ACCTGGAAGAGTCAGCCCTCTATCCCCACCTTTAGTCTTATGCTATTCCCATGGAGCTGAGATGTAAAAAAATAAATGTAAGAAATCACCGTGGAAGGTATCAAAAGTTCCAAGACAATGTACTTACCACTTGTTTAATCACAAATTAATTTGCTGTATGAATGAAAAGATCAACATATATGGTCATAAATCAGTACTTCCTACCTTCTTACTATGAAGTAGAGCGTGCAGGGCAGCCTCCCTACCAAGTGCAGTCAGGTCTGCACCAACATAACCGACTGTCATTTCCGCAAGGAGGCTCAAATCGACTTGACTGGAGATGGGCATCTTTGAGGTAATCACCTGGAGTATCGCCTTTCTTTGTTTAAGTGTGGGAGTCCCAATGACAACCTATATGCAAAGCAAAAAAAAAAAAAGAAAAGAAAAATTAAAGCTTACACAGCTTAAAATATTATATAATATGTATATCCTCTCAAATGTGTATATTTAGCAAATTTGGAACTAGAACTATGTACTCTTAAGTATGCCATAGACTCTGAATATATTAAAATCCTGATTTTCCAGAGGAGTAACACTGGATAGACAGCTACACAGTGAAAATTACATACAGATCTCTCTTAAGATGGGGTTACATCCCAATAAATGTATCCAAATTGGAATTAAAGTGGATAATGTATTTAATAGACGTAATCTACTGAACATCACAGCTTAGCATAGACTACTTAAATATGCTCACAGCACTTATTAGCCTGTGGTTCAGCAAAATCATCTAGCACTAACCCTATTTTATAATAAAGTTTTGAGCATCTCATACAATTTACTGGATACTGTACTGAAAGTGAAAAACAGAATGTTTGGCTGAGTATAAAATGGTTGTCAATGTGTCCACTCTTTACCCTCATGGTTTCGTGGCTGCCCAGCATCACAAGCAAGCACCTTACTGCATAGTGCTAGCCTGGCAAAAGATCAAAATTCAAAATACATTTCCTAATGAATGAGAATGGTGAACGGTGGCATTCATACCTCCATAAAATCAGAGGTCCTCTGTATGTCATTTAACATTTTGTTGTTTTTTAGAACCTACCAAGTTCTACCAGCCAGGGATGCAACAGTAAACCAGATAGTCTAGGTCCCTGCCCTTACGGATTCTACTCAGGAAACAAGTACTACATGATGCAAAGAAAGAAAGAAATGTGCTCAAATTCTGCACAGATTAAGCTATAAGTGTGTGACTACCATCGGTCCCTTTAGATTCCTAACACAAAGTTCAAATACTTTCAAAATTATTAAATTAGCCACTATTCAAACTATTTAATCAGGAATCAATCCGTGCCTAAAGCTTATAAAATAGTTCAGCTTTTGAGTGCTCAATCTTTCTGGCAACTCAGGGAGCAATTGTGGGCAATTTCTCATTTGCGGGTCAGGATGCTGGCATCCTGACAAGGAATGAATAAATCCAGAAAAATTAATGCCTGCTTTGATTTAATTCTTACCCGCCTTCTCCCTTTTTATTTCAACACAGTTATGTCTTGAGGCTATCCTAACTTCAATTCTCATTCCAAATCCGTAAGAGTTGAATACACTTACTTATAGCTGACCTAGTTCCCTAAAAAACTAACATTACTGACGGTACTCCTTTTCAGGACTTGCACAACAAACATATCCCTAAAGGCCACCTTGCTTCACAGAACAATTTGACTGGGGGAAAAACAGGCCCTGGCTCACAGATCGCACAAGGGCAGAGATACATGATCTCTGCAATACAAAGAGCCCCCACTCCAGCCTCACCAACTGCCAAACCTAAGTGGCGACCGCCTCGGGGCAGCCATTCAAGGCCAGAGGAGGCCGAGGTTCCAGGAACAGACGTCTGACTGGCCCGTCTTATTTACCTCTCGGTCAAATCTCCCCGGTCTGCGCAGCGCTGGGTCTAGAGCATCCGGCCGGTTGGTGGATGCCACAACCACCACCTCGCGGTCCCCACCGATGCCGTCTAGCAGCGTCAACACCTGGGCCACCACGCGGCTCTCGGGGGCTCGGTGTGGGCCGCCCCGCCGGGGACACAGGGCGTCCACCTCGTCCAGGAAGAGGAGAGTGGGTCTGCGGCTGGCCAGCTCCCGCGCGCGCTGGAAGACCTGCCTCACGTTCTCCTCGGTCTCCCCGGGCCGGGCGCCCTGTAGCGCGGGGGCGCTCACCGCCAGCAGCTCCGCGCCCGCTTCCCGGACCACGGCCCGCACTAGCTGAGTCTTGCCCACTCCAGGGGGACCCGCAAGGAGCACCCCTCGGGGCACCGCCAGCCCCAGGGCTGCCAAGGTGCGGGGGTAGCGGAGAGGCAGGAGGAGAAGCTCCCGCAGCGAGTCGGCCGCCTCCGAAAGGCCCCCCAAGGGCACCTCGGGCAGCTGCTCCGCTTCCGACGGAGGTACCGCGCTGAGACCGATGCGGGTGCGAGGCGTGACTACCCCGGCGGGATCCGGGCTGGGCGCCCCGCTGACGATGTGCAGCGCGGCCACGGGGCCGGGGGCGCCCGGAGGTGCGGTCACCACGTGGCCTCGGGAGACAGGTCGGTTCCTGAGAAGCTCCTGCACCGCCTCCAGCACCGCGGCTGCATTCGAGGCACCGGGCGCGCCCGCCCCCTCCCGCAACACCGGCCACACGGTGAGGTGCCGCAGCGACGGGCAGGACACCAGGCGGAGGCTGCTTAAGCGGAGATTCCCCCGGAACCCCGAAGCCCCCACGGCTGCCCCGGGGCTCGCGCACTGCGGATCCAGTTGCACAAAGCCGTCGGCTCCGTCCCGCCGCAGCCAGGCGGTGCAGAGGCAGGAGCCGCCATCAGGCAGAGAGATCCTCACCGCCGAGCCCAAGTGCGCGCCCAAAGAGCGGAGGGCGGCCGGGCCCAGGCGACAGCGCTGAGTGCCCCTGTCCTTGGCGTCTAAGGGTAGCACCTTTAAGAACGGATCTTCGGGAAAGGGACCGGAGTCCGGAGCCATTGCACACAAAGAAACTCAAACCGAGGAAAGGCGGATAGGAATTCCACCCGGCCTGGGAAAGCAGGAACACCCCACTCTTCCGCCGGAAGCAGGTGACGCGCATGCGTCAGGGATGGCCCAGTTTCCAGTTCCTGGGAGGAGGCTGAAAGGGCCATTCGGAACTTAGATGGTGCCCTTGCTGTTGGTGTTGTGATGGCGGATTTGACAAAATCCAGTGGCCCATTGCAGAGCTTTATGGAAAAGGCCTTAGTTACGAGTATCTGGGAGGGCACGTAAGCTAGCTTCAGTGGGTCATTAAGCATATACATCAGTGGTTTAAAAAGTCACCCGCATAGCATACTCTCCCCGGCTCTCAAGAGTCAAGCATCACCACCTGAACTTTCGGACTATCAGCTTACGGATTGTGTTAAAAAACCTCAAATGTCCTAGTGGGCACAATATTTTGGAGTGCTCTGGTGCTAATACCTAAGATGACTTGGAGTAGCTGAGAAAGATAGCCCTGGCGCTTCCGATGAATGTGGATTCTAACATGTTCTGAAGGTCCAGGCATGCCCCTCCTACAGAAAAGCCCCAGCATTGCAATGAGAAGCACGGGGTAGCATTTTAAATCCCCCGGAGAGAGAAAGAAGGAAAACCAGGCAATCTGACCTGTGGCACACCAATACATTGTTCAGATTCCATACTCCTGTAGGGAGCAAGGGCAAGCCGTCCAAACTGTACCACAGTGGCATATTGATTATTTAGAATTGAAGCTACTTGGGGCAAGGACACTCAGGATCTCCTCTGTACCCCTGAAAGCAGGAAATAAACCGGCCATGTGAAAGGTAGCCCTCTCTGTACTAAGTAAACAGACATCCTTATAACATGAGATAGGAACTTAAAAACTGAGAAAGCTGTAGAAATAAACCGTGTTGATTTTTTACTAATCTACTACCTCAGCCCAAAGTCCACTTAGAATTCATTACTAATTAAAGCTCCCAGGGCACCTGGGTGGCTTAGCCAGTTAAGCACCAGACTCTTGATTTTGGCTCAAGGTATGATCTCACAGTTTGTCAGTTCAAGCCCGGCATCCGGCTCCATGCTGACTGCACGGTGCCTGCTTGGGATTCCCTTTCTCCCTCTCTCTCGGTCCCGTCTCTGGGACAAAATAAATTTTAAAAATTAAAAATAAAAATGTTTTAAAAAGCTCCCAAGCATTTTTTTAATCCTGTCAATTCCTCACAAATTTATTATCTCTTTGTCTAAGAAGTGTAAAAACTGCCTGCCTTGGTCATTTCTTTATGTCTCAATTTCATTATTGGACCTCTGCACACATAACAATAAAACTTTGTGGTTTTTTCCCCCTTTTTAATCGGTCTTGTGTAAATTGAATTCTTAGTCTAGCTGGAAGACCTTGAAGGGGAGAGAAAGAATTTCCTTCCCTATACTACTCTGAATGTTTTTTTGACAACAATTTAATTATAACCTCCTCCGTTCATGTGTTTATTGTCTACTCCATGCATAGGATTATTAAGGCCTGTATTAGAGATGATGGTGGTCTACATTATTAAGACTACTTCCTGCTCTTCTCTTCCCACCTTTCTTCTCCCTTCCCCATATGGGATTACTCTTTTCTTTTTTAACTTAAAAAGTTTTTAGAATTTATTTTAATTCCAATATATTTAACATACAGTGTTATATTCATTTCAGATATACAATATAGTAATTCAACAATCCTATATATTACTCAGTGCTTATCAAGATAAATGTAGTCTTAATCTCCTTCACCTATTTTACCCATCCCCTCACCCATCTCCCCCTGGTAACCATCTGTTTGTTCTCTATAGTTAAAAGTTTGTTTTGGGGGGTTGTCTTTTTTGCCCTTTGTTCATTTGTTTCTTAAATTCCACATATGATTATATGTCTTTCTCTGACTTATTTTGCTTAGCATTAGAGTCTCTAGCTCCATCCATCCATCCTGCAGATGGCAGGATTTCATTCTTTTTATGGCTGAATAATATTCCATTGTACATATATACCACATCTTCTTTATTCATTCATGTATCAGTGGACAGTCGGGCTGCTTCCATAATTTAGCTATTGTAAGTAAGGCTGCAGTATACATAGAGGGTACATATGTCCTTTAGAATTAGTGTTTTCATATTCTTTCGGTAAATACCCAGTAGTGTCATTACTGAATCAGAGGGTAGTTGTATTTTTAATTTTTTGAGGCAACTCCATACTGTCTTCCACAGTGGCCGCACCAGTTTCACTACCACCAACAGTGCATGATGGTTCCTTTTTCTCCACATCTTCACCAACATTTGTTGTTTCTTGTGGGTTTTTTTTTTTTTTAAATTTATTTCTAGGAGAGAGAGAGACAGCGTGAGCAGGGAGGGTCAGAGAGAGAGGGAGTCACAGACTGAAACAGGCTCCAGGCTCTGAGCTGGCAGTCAGCACGGAGCCCGACGCGGGGCTCGAACCCACGAACCGCGAGATCATGACCTAAGCGAAAGTCGGCCGCTTAACCGACTAAGCCACCCAGGCGCCCCTTCTTGTGGTTTTTTAAAAACATTTTAAAATATGTATTTGTTTTTGAGAGAGAGAGAAAGAGAGAGAGACAGAGTGTGACCAGGGGAGGGGCAGAGAGAGAGAGATAGAGAATCTGAAACAGACTCCAGACTGTCAGCACAGAGCTCCATGCAGGGCTCGAACTCACTAACCATGAGATCATGACCTGAGCCGAAGTTAGACACTTAGCTGATTGAGCCACCCAGGCACCCCTCTTGTGTTTTTTATTTTAGCCATCTGACAAGTGTGAGGTGATATCTCATTGTGGGTTTGATTTGCATTTCCCTGATGATAAGTGATGTTGAGGATTTTTTCATGTGTCTGTTGGTCATCTATAGGTCTTCTTTGGTGATATGTCTGTTCATGTCTTTTGCCCATTTTTAATTGGATTACTTAGTTATTTAATTGTATAAATTCTTTATATGTTTTGGATACTAACTCTTTATTGGATATTTCATTTGCAGATGCCTTTTCCCATTCAGTAGAGAGTTGCCTTTTAGTTTTGTTGATTGTTTCCTTTGCTGTGCAGAAGCTTTTTATTTTGATGTAATCCCAATAGTTTACTTTTTCCTGTTTCCCTTGCCTTAGAGACTTATCTAGAAAGGTGTTGTTATGGCAGATGTTAGAGAAATTACTGCCTGTACTCTCTTTAAGGATTTTTATGATTTCAGGTCTCATATTTAGGTCCTTAATCCATTTAGAGTTTATTTCTGTGTATGGTGTAAGAAAGTGGTCCAGTTTCATTCTTTTAAATATAGCTGTCCAGTTTTCCCCACACCATTTGTTGAAGAGACTATCTTTTTCCCATGGCATATTATTGCCTCTTTGTCAAAGATTAATCAACCATATAACTGAATTTGTTTCTGGGTTTTCTATTCTGTTTTACTGATCTATGTGTCTGCTTTTGTGCTAGTACCATATTGTTTTGATTACTACAGCTTTGTAATATAACTTGAAATCTGGATTTGTAATACCTCCAGGTTTGTTTTTCTTTGGCTTTGGCTATTCAGGTCTTTTGTGATTCCATACAAATTTTAGGATTGTTCTAGTTCTGTGAAAACAATGCTGTTGGTATTTTGATAGAGACTGCATTAAATATGTAGATTGCTTTGGGTAGTATGGACATTAACAATATTTGTTGTAGAGGATTATTCTTCTGTATCAGCTAGAATATATTTCCTATCCTTTTAAAGTCTGCTCAGCAAAAAGAGCACCAGCTCTTTCAAAGTCAAGAAAATATGCCTTGTTTTTATCTTACTCACATCTCTCTACCTCTATTTTTCCCACTTCATTGCACCCCAAATTTATGTGATTACAAAATTGAGATTGCAGACAGAGTGGGTAGGTCACTAGGGGCTGGTGGGTTTCTTTCTGCTTATGCAAATAATCTATTGTGGACTTTCTAGCAATGTCTTCTCAATAGAAAGTACTGTGAGATCTGGAATATTAAGACCAATGCCAGTTCCCCTTATTCTACTCAAATCTCAGGGCAGACATTATAACTGACTTCGAGATTCCACATTCACATATTTGGTTTCCTGCTGTATGTTTCCAGCCCTGGTGCTGGAACAACTTACAAGGAATCAGGAAATAGCATTCTGAGGGGACGTTCTGAACTGGATAAGTCACCCACTACAGACCACTTTCTTCTCTGTCTTAATCTTATTGCCTTCTGTTCTCTTTGGAGAACAAAGACTCCAAACTCAGACTTTTCTAGAAAAATTTTGTATTTTCTTTTTTTTTTTCTTATTAATACAGTATTTGTCTTCCCTCTTTCAAACTCTGAGCTAACCACTTTCCCCAGGCTGCCTGGGGAGGTATAGGGCAGATAAGATACAGGAGAAAGATCTATGGGAGGTGGAGACGGCTCCTACACATGGAGAAGAGGATGAGAAAGGCCACCCTCAGACAAAAGAGCCCCATGGCCTCTGAGAGGGCCAAGCCCAGAATGGTGTAGGAGAAGAGCTGCTGCTTGAGAGGGGGGCTCCTGGCATAACCGATGATGAGGCTCCCAAACACAGTCCCAATTCCAGCCCCAGAGCCAGCCACCCCCATCTGTGGCAGCCCCAGCCCCAATGAACTTGGCTGCTGTGTCGACGTCCCTCGAAGCAGCGCTGGTTTGGAAACCGTGGCTAGGAATAAATGAGGTCAGGGAATGTGGGGCTGCCCGGCTGCTGAGGCTCTCATCTGTCAGCATCTCTGGTGGTTTTAGTGCCACTGCAGACAGCGATCGGCTCAGCAGCTAGGAGATGCTCCTGACCAAGAAGAGGGTGGAGACAAACTTTGCACAGGTGTACATTTTCAGGGGATGAGGAGCTGTGACAGGAGAGCTGCTCCGAGTGCAGAGAAGACATAGACTGTATTTTTTGAAATAAAAAGCCAATAGTTTAACTGACTCCTGAAGGTGTGAATAAAGTGCCCATCAAGTTATTCTGTCACAATGCCTAGACCTCATAGATGTTCTTTATTCTGGTCCAAGAAGCTTTAAGGATAAAGAAAAAAAAAAAAGAAAAGGAGGGGTGGAGAAGACTTAATGAGAAAATGATAACTGTCTTCAATATGTGAAGGGCTGTCATATAAAAGAGTTGGTTGACAATGCTTAATGTCCACGTATATCCTATCAATGATAAATGAAAAGTCTTTTAATAATAAATGACATAGTGTTCTCCTATGTCATTTCTCCTAGAATAGTGGAAAACTATTCCAATAGTAGTCATGTAGTCCTTTTGCTTTTTCTTTTCTTATTTGTTTTTAACACGACCCTGAATTTGGTGATTGTACGAACTGAGTACCAATTAAAGCACCAAAAGGTTGAACCACTAGAGGGAGTCCAAAACCAAATTAGCACAAAGGCTAAAGGATTGCGGATATTGAGGAATTCTCATCTGTGACTATTAATTAGATTTCCCAACATTCACACCCATGTGCATGAAAAGGTCTGTTGTCTATACATTTACTTATTTTCACATAATTTCTACATGCCTCAGACCCTGTAGAACTCACTTTCCAAGTTATAATTTAACTATATTGAATATCAAAATGACACTCTCCCCAATCCAAATTTATTGATGGATCAAAATCCAAACAAAACAGGGGCACCTGGGTGGCCCAGTCGATTGGGCATCTGACTTCGGCTCAGGTCATGATCTCACAGTTCGTGGGTTCGAGCCCCGTGTCAGGCTCTGTGCTGACAATTAGCTCAGAGCCTGGAGCCTGTTTCGGATTCTATGTCTCCCTCTCTCTCTGACCCTCCCCTGCTCATGCTGTCTCTTCTCTCTCTCTCTCTCTCTGTCTCTCTCTCTCAGAAAACAAACAAAAAAAAAAAAACAAAATCCAAACAAAATGAATTTATCTTGTGATAGCCTAGAAATAATTCTAACTCTGGGTTGTTTCAAATAGCTTTGCTAAACAAAATCTTTTGTGAGATTTCCCTGCAGAGAGGCATTTAACAAATAGTTTCTCTTCATTTTAGTTGCTACATTCAAGGTTACAATCTGTTTAATATTAAATTAACTATAAACATTCTTCATTAGCAATAAGTCTAAAATTCAAAAGAAGTAGTTGGAACCTGTTCATTATTTATTTATTTATTTTTAATGTTTATTTATTTTTGACAGAGAGAGACAGACAGAACATGAGCAGGGGAGGAGGTAGAGAAGGAGACAGAGAATCTGAAGCGGGCTCCAGGCTCTGAACTTTCAACGCAGAGCCAGACATGGGGGCTCAAACTCACTACCTGTGAAATCATGACATGAGCCAAAGTCGGACACCTAACTGACTGAGCCACCCAGGGCCCCAGAACCTGTTTTTTAGTTTTTTAGAATAATGACTGTACATTATTTGTGTGCCTTCAGCATCAATAATATTACATATTAAATAATATATTTCAGGATGTGAAACATACCATAGTTGTAAAAAATTTAAAGAAAATGGTTGTTAGTCATATGCTAATCTTTCTTATGCTTCCATTTTCATATTATGAACATGTTACATTCAACTCTAATATGCTTGAGCAGTAGTAATGGTTATGAGTTGTAATAGTTAAATATAGAGAATCACTTAACCACCCTTGAAAAGGCATGATTTGCAAAAGCTCTCATCTCAACATGTTCATGTAGGTACATCAAATGACTTATTTCCACAGATACTTAATATGCCAGAGTTTCTTATTTTAAAGTATATAATGAAAACTCTCTAAAATAGGACATTAAAATTGTTCTTTAAAATTGGACATCTTTTGTCTTTCTCATATGTCAAGACTAGAATTATTCTTTGCAAGATCCAGAGTCAGGAGGTGATTAGAGCCATTAGAAACCTTGGCTGGACTACAAATGACCTGCAGACTAGGGTTCATAGGACATCATTTGTAAAGTCTCTTCTTGCAAATTTTTCAGAAACTACTTGTTTCATCATTTTTTAGAAGTTAAGCCTTTAAGGTAATTTTCCTCTTTGATGTTGGTTCAAACTGTTCAACTAATGAAAGTAAGAATATTCATGTATTTATTGTAACAATATTTATTGAACACCTACTTTGTGCTACTTACTGTCCCAGAGTGTTAGTGTATGACGGTTAAAAAAAAAAAAAGAGGTAATTCTTGCCTTCGTGAAATTTATAGTTTAGTGGGGAAGTTAGACATTAAAGGACTCGATAAGTGAATAAACCAAATGATTAAAAGTGATGAAAGTTGCTATTAAGAAATAAAATAGAAAAGGGCCACTTCACATGGGGAAGCAGGGAAGGCCTCTCTGAGGAAGTGACTTTTAGGCTGAACCTATAGGAAGAGAAGGAGCCAGGTAGGAGAACTGGGGGGAAGGGAGGCAGGGTGTGCTAGTTAGAGGAAGGGCTGTGCCAGGCCCTGAGGGTGGGGCATGATTTCTACACTGGAGACATTAAAAGGAGGCTAGCTTTTGTGGTGTGTGCGTGTGTGTGTGTGCGTGTGTGTGTGTGTGTGTTTTGCTGTTTGTTTGGGTTTTTTTTTTTTTTTACCATATATCTTTGGTACTTACATTCCATTTCTTTCTAAATAGGTGAACACTTATTCCTCTTATACTTTTATTCTAGCTAGATACTTTATTATTATTCTGAGTATCCAATAAGTTATAGAAGGATAGAAACTAACTTTAAAAATATCTGTGGTACACTTTAAAAATATTAAAATATTTTTAAAAATTTTGGTAGTGTGCTGGAATATATTTGAGCTCAACAAATATTTGTTGAATTGAATTTGACTGAGATTAGAGAACAGGGTCTGGTGACTTGTTATGTAGGTTAGATTCTGTTCTATCCAAACATATCGGACACTACTCAGGGCAGACTCAGGTAGAGCTCAAGGGTAATCGTCAAGAAGGATGTCCCTGCTCCTGACTGAGGCTACCCCTCCTGCCACTTCTACCACTCATCTCTCCCTCTTTGGGCATTTTAAAAATTTCAGTTAAACCAATCGTTATAAGAGTCTGTTAAAATTCAGGATTGTTCCCATAATCCTTACTAATGTTCAAATACTTGTATACTACAGTTATGTGTCAATTGGAAACTCATGTGCTGTTGACTTACCTAAACATTCATCTTCCAGGGTTCCTGGGTGGTTCAGTCGGTTAAGCGTCTGACTTCAGCTCAGATCATGACCTCATGGTTCATGGGTTTGAGGCCTGCCTTGTCGTCTGTGCTGACTGCCAGCTCAGAGCCTGGAGCCTGTTTCAGATTTTGTTATCTCCATCTCTCTCTGATACCACCACCCCACCCCCCCGCCCCGCTCACGCTGTCTCTCTCTCTCTCTCAGAAATAAATAAAACATTAAAAAAATTAAAAAAACATTGAGCTTCCGTTTTCTCTTCTACTACCAATAGAAATTCATATCACTTTTTTTCAGTTATTATAGCAGCCTCCTAACTAAACCCCATCCCTCCAGTCCCTCCTCACATTGCCACCATATTAACCTAGTCAGGAAACTACTATACTTTGACTGGCTTAGGGGTTATATCTATCTTCATAAATCCTAGACCTTTCAAATGCACAAATTTGTCTAAGAGTGGACTCAATTTTATGTAAGATCTAATCTTAGAGACTGAGCCAGAAAGAAGTCCTGTATACAGGAGTAGAGGACACTATCTGAAAATGTTTTCTTCATACTGACTCCAAAATTGATAAACTTTAATCAACTTTAGTAAACTTTATTTTAAAATTCTATTTTGGATCACTTTAAAGTTGATAACTTTCCTTGACCCATTCTCTCCTCCAAGATGAGTGTTTCTGCTGTGGGTTTCCTCAGTAGCCTGAGCATGCCTCTTACAGTGATTATCATACTGTATCATAGCTTTGGTCTCCTTGTCTAAATTCTGTAAGAACATAAAATAGGTCTAGTTGTTCTCCGGATGCTGTGCCTACCACAGAGTCTAATGCATTTACCTGTGAAATAAAAACCTGCTGAGTGAATGAATGAGCAGTAGCATGGCTGGATTGGTAATTTAGGACTTAGTTGGGGAAGCCTTGAATACCATTTCACCTGTTCACTTTGCGTGCCAGGCAATGTCTTAAGAAATGGACAGGAATGATATACCCAAAGCACTACAGGGGACAGAGCACAGAGTTAATGGTATTCCCTCCTGCAAATACATTCTTCACTCCAGTCCATTCGTTTATACATCCTCAATACAAGGCTAACTTCCTCCTTCACACTGTGGTTCAAATTGCTCTTGCTTTAGTCTGAGGTCCTACAGCACTATCCATACATTTACCATCTCACTGCATTCTGTTTGTATTGTTAGGCAATTATGTAATGCAACTTTGTATTCTCTCTCCAGTGAGATCTTCAGGTTATTTGGGATTTTTACCATTTTTTTCAAATATTTTATAATTTTTGCTCCTCACCCCCAACATTGAGCAAAATGCTTGTTGCTTAATTATTAAATATGTCTGTTCTTTGCATCACCTAGAGATTTGGTTTGAATTTAGCAGAATGAGCTTGAAGAATCTCAGAAAATCTTGTTTGAGGATTATACCTGAGATATACTAGACCTGCCTATCATAATCAATCTTAGAGCTTTCATACTCTCAGACTTCTCTAGGAATTAACCTAAGATCTGATATTTCTGGGGACTGAGCCAGAAACAAAGCCAGTCTACATTAAGAGGGAAGACACTATCTGAAAATGGTTTATTCATAGTGACTCACAGATATCTACTTCATTAAAGTTTCCTTCAAAGCTTTGCCGCCCCCCATCCAAAAATGGAATAAAATCTTATATCTAGGGGTGCCTAGGTGGCTCAGTCGGTTAAGCATCCAACTTCAGCTCAGGTCATGCTCTCACGGTGTGTGGGTTTGAGCCCCGCATTGAGCTCTGTGCTGACAGCTAGCTCAGAGCATGGAGTCTTTTTCGGATTCTGTATCTCCCTCTCTCTGACCCTCCTCTCTCTGCTCACGCTGTTTCTCTCTCTCTCTCTCTCTCTCTCTCTCTCTCTCATAAATAAATAAAACATTAAAAACAATTTTTTTAAACTGCTTTAAAAGAAAATCTTATTTCTAGTTTCCAAGCCACCAAATCAGGCAGAGGAGAAGGAATCATCTTTGCTGCACCACGATATCTCATTGATTGGCAAGATCTTGCTGGAAGTGTACAAGCCCTGAGAGAGGGGAGGGGAGCGGAGAAAGACAGACAGACAGACAGACAGAAATATCTCACAATCCTTAGGCCTCAAAATGGGAGGTCCGACTCCATAAGAAATTGATACACTAGGTTCCAAAGGAGCAAAACTAAAGATAAAAGGAAGATACACATTCTGAATCCTCTCAAGCAGATAGGGAACTTTCTTTAGAATGATTACATTGTTCATATTATCCTTGGTACTGAATACTTCATTTGTCCTTAAAATGAAGGTCGCTGTTTCCCTCCTACATCCAAAAATGTGTGGGAGTTGCCGTGAATGCCCAGACATTTTTCAAAGTTTTCTTTGGGCAACTTCTTTCCCTTGTTGTTCTGTTACTCCCAGACCTTCAAATTTTCTGACTTCAAGTAAATTCAATATGTTTCATTACCACAAAACAGTGTCTGACCTGCTTTGCTGCCATTGGGATGAAATCTAGGCAAACATCCTACCTCCAGACAGAATTCATCGATTCTTCTTCTGACTTTTCTTCAGCATGTAGCTTGCATCCCTTTTAGCACATGGCTGCATTCTTCATTAAAAGAGCTGGTTGTTTTCCTATCTGCCTTCCCTCTATTCTCTTCTGATTTTAAGAGTTGCCATTGTGTGTTAGTCATTTTAAATCTTTCATTGTACCTTCTCTCAACAGGGGCTACTGACTTGCTGCTGTATGATCTTGGGCAATCCATTTAACCTTTCTGAGCCTGATTCTTGTCATCTATGAAATGAATTATTGTGAAGATTAAGCGACATGGTATTATAATAGCTGTAATTACTGTTGTCTACCTTTTAAGGACAATATGAGATAATTTATGGAAATTTGTTTTGGAAAATAGAAAGCTCTATTGGTATATAAGGCTTTACTTAACTCTATACTGCTTTAAAATTTTTTTTTAATGTTTTATTTATTTCTAGGAGAGAGAGAGAGACAGCGTGAGCAGGGGAGGGTCAGAGAGAGAGGGAGTCACAGACTGAAACAGGCTCCAGGCTCTGAGTTGGTAGTCAGCACAGAGCCCGATGCGGGGCTCGAACCCACGAACTGTGAGATCATGACCTAAGCAAAAGTCAGACGCTTAACCGACTAAGCCACCCAGGCGCCCCAAAATTTTTTTAAATTTATTGATTTTTTGAAAGAAAGAAAGAGTGTGAGAGGAGGAGGGGCAGAGAGAGAGAGAGGGAGACCCAGAATCTGAAGCAGGCTCCAGGCTCTAAATTGTCAGCACAGAGCCTAATGTGAGGCTTGAACCCACAAATGGTGAGATCATGACCTGAGCCAAGTCAGATGCTTAACTGACTGAGCCACCCAAGTGCCCCAAATACTAGGCACAGTTCTAAGTGCTCATTTAATCCTCTCAATATCTGTGGCAGGTTGGAATTATTATTTTAATTTACAGATGAAGAAATTAAAGCAAATAAAGGTTAAGTAACTTTCCCAAGGTCACACAGCTAGTAAGTGGCAGAACTTGGATTCAAAACTAGGTGATTTGATTTGGGGCGCCTGGGTGGCTTAGTCGGTTAAGCGTCCGACTTTCACTTAGGTCATGATCTCACGGATCGTGGGTTCGAGCCCCGCGTCGGGCTCTGTGCTGACTGCCAGCTCAGAGCCTGGAGCCTGTTTCAGTCTGTGACTCCCTCTCTCTCTGACCCTCCCCTGCTCACGCTGTCTCTCTCTCTCCTAAAAATAAATAAAATATTAAAAAAAAAAAAAACAACAAAAAAAACCAAAACTAGGTGATTTGGCTGACTCCAAAGTTCCCACTCTGAGCTAACACACTGTGCAATGCTATAATCAAATTTGGGCTTTTACAAACTATAGTCACTTATTGCTTAATAGTTATGTGACCTTAAGCAAAGCTTAAAATTCTAAACCTACTTTTCATCATTTGTAAAATAGATAAAGGTAATCCCTACCTCATATTCATTTACTCAGCAGTATTTATTGAGCTCCTACTGTTTGCTACATGCTGGAAAAACTGCAGTATCATGATGACTACAGGCACATAAAACAGTTGGCATACTGCCAAGCACTTAGTAAGTGGTCAATGTTAATTATTATTTCAGTGAATTATAAGAAGCCAGTAACTTCTCTGATACATATTTCCTATTACTTGGCTAGAGATTATGTTGTCATCACCATATAGCTATTTTCTACTGGTCCCCTAATTCTATTTGAAACATTTTTGTGGCACGATTCTATATGATACTGCCTGCTATCACAGCAAAAACAAAGCAAAACAAAACAGTACAAGAATCTCTCAGGGCTAAATAGAGAAAGTGCTTTAAATAGTTACTTTCTGATGCATAGCTAAGGCCAGGCCAGGTATGCAAAATATGCTTACTACCAAGGAATATGAAATACATTTGGTGAGTGTGAAGATACGAAGATGATCAAATATAACACTTTCAGGAAATGTGTGATGATGTCATCTTGGGAAATGAAATAGTCCCACATGACATCTCTGCTGACATGTAAAGAGCCTTAGGACTCTAGACAGAAACGGATGGCCTGCTGTGCCCTCCTGTGCTGTGCTCTGGTGCTCACAGGGTCCATCTTAGGCTTGTCTTACCCACATTCTGACAGACTCAGCAATCTTCGCTAGGTTGCACAAGAGACTTTACCTCCCTAGATTGCTGATAATCAAATGACATATGATATATCACTTTGAAGTGCTACAAACACACATGCATGAAAATAGTAAAGAATTTTATCCAAGAGTGTTGTAGTCATGTACAGAGAATACTTAATGTAGGAAGCAGATGTACAAAGTATTATCTCCCCCATTTCTGAAATTGCTCTCAACATCTTTTTGTTTCCTAATATGCTTTCCTGTCCTTACTAGTTCCCCTTCTCCTCATTTCAGTTCATAATAATAATAATAATAATAATGATAGCTAATTTGTACTGAGTGGTATTGTAAGTGTTCTACCTGTAGATGGGGTCACATCGCAATACACCCAGTGTAAGTTGAAAATATCCTAGGTAGAAAATGAACTTTATGTACCTAGCCTACTGAACATCATAACTTAGACTTCAAGATGCTCAGAACACTTACATCAGCTTACAGTTGGGCAAAATCATATAACATAAAACCTATTTTATAATAAAGTATTGAATATCTCAAGTAACTTATTGAATACTGCGCTGAAAGTGAAAAACAGAATAGTTGTTAAGTGTGCAGGTTGTTGACGCTCGTGATCGTGTGGTTGATGGAGCTGCGGCTCTCCACCGCTGCCCAGAATCATGAGGCAGTAACGTACCACATATCACTATCCCGACAAAACATCAAAATTCAAACTTCGAAGTATGGTTTCTACTGAATGTACATAGCTTTCACACCATCCACCATCATAATGTTGAGAAATTGTAAGTCGAACCATCCTAAGTTGGGGACCACCTGTATTTATTGGATCATCGTAACAACTCTATGAGTTATGTATTAGTGTTATGCTTATTATATTCAAGAAAGCTGAGATACAGGGGGTTAGATAACCTCACAAGGTCATGAAGCCAGGAAGTGGTAGAGTCAGGCTTCAAGTCTGGAAGTACAGCTCTAGAGCACATGCTCTTACTGTATTTCACTCCGCAACAGAACCTGCTACTGTCTTAGACACATATTTACCAAGCCCAAATTCTTCAAGCAGCAGTCAGCATTTTTCCTCTTTATCTTTTATAATCCAGTCAGTGAAACCTGAGTCATTTTTCTTCTAAAATCAACTCTAATATAACATTTGTTATGATAAATTCAGAATCGTATCAACTGGCAATAATTCATGCTATAAACTTTTATTTTTATTCATTATCTGAGGAAAAGGAGAATTTAGCAATAACTCTGTATAATATTAACTGCATACTAGCTAGCTCCCAACTATAAATACATCTATTCAAGAAATGAGGTCAAAATCTCACCTCTTTTTCCTCTGATGATTACATGATATATGATAAATTCAGGCTGCTACTTGTTCAAAGGTTAGGCACAAACTTAGCAGAATCAGCTTTATTAATGGCATTGGAATTAAACAGGGATAAGCATTGTTTTGGCTTAAGTTTATATTTTTAAGTGATCTGTACACCCAACATGGGGCTCAAACTCACAACCCTGAGATCAAGAGTTGCATGCTCTACTGAATGAGCCAGCCAGGCATGCCCCAACATTGTTTTGAAATGTATGCAAAGTATCTTTCTGAGATATCAGAATGAAGTGGTGAAAAACCAGGACCTGAGAGAAATCTTGAGATTAAGTAGTTAGGCCTGCAGAGGTAAGTGACTTGTCCAAGTAGCTAGTTAGCCAAGTGGTTAATGTTTGAGCAGGGGCTAGAAGTCAGGTCTCTGGGTCAGCGTGCATTTCCTTAGCACTGCTCTTCTGACTAGAACTATCTCAGACAGGCTGCTGTCACACATACAATGAAGTGAAAGCCTTTTCCCAGTCAAGAAACCCTTTATTAGTTGCTCTAACGAAGACACTACACTTCAGTAAAGGATCATAATTTCATTGTATATTTAAATAAGTAGATTTTGTATGTCATGTTAGCTTAATATGAGAGCAACTGAGTGGCTGGTGTGGCTTAGAACTTGAAGGATGGACAAACCTACTTCCTGCTTGTGAGAAAATAGTAGTAAAAACAATCATATTTTTAAAAATGTGAATGCTTTACTAAAATCCTCAAGTGCCGTTTTAGGGTAAGAAGCCTCAAGTTCTAGGGTCACCTGGGTGGCTCAGTTGAGTGAGCATCTGACTCTCAATTTCGGTTCTGGTCATGATCTCATGGTCATGAGACTGAGCTCTGTATCAGGCTTCCTGCTGTCAGGAATGGAGTCTGCTTGTGATTCTCTCCTTCCCTCTCTCTCGGACCCTCTCCTGCTGGTGCTCTCTCAAAAGAAATAAACTTTAAAAAAAGGCTCAAGTTCTAAAAGTAGAACTTCTCTCCACAAAACTGATCTCTACATAAAACTAACTTATTGTATTTTTGATATAGTCTAGGTATTTCTTTTCAACATCAAAGAAAACACAGAGTTGAGGAAATGTTTACTTCAAAAGCAGTTTTCTTAAGGAAGATAATTCTCTTTCTCTCCTCTGGCTTATATTGGAAGGCTTCCAGAAAACTGAAGTTTATTCCTTTAATCATCAAAAGTCTTTTTAATATACAAAATTGTCCATTCTTAAATGGCTGCCTTTCTAAAATGTAGTATACACTTTCACCTTCTTGAACAGAATATCCTGAACACAGTTTAACCTTTTTACAAAAGTTGATCATTATACCAAAATTCACAACAGCGGTGATGGCTGAACTTGATGACCTCTCAAGTTTCTTCCAACCCAAGTTAGAAGACAATATTAATGAAGCTATGGCCCCAAATCACCAAAGACTTCTTGTTTTTAACCTAAGGTGTTTACTTTGGGGTGAGGGTACAATAATCACAGTCCTACTTCTAGATCAGAGATAAGCAACAGGTGTTCACACAAAAGCATCCAGGACAGCACATACAAATCACTCAGGGTGGGGGGGGGTTAAAAGGAAGATTGATTAAGGCTTGAGATTCTACATTTCTAACAACCTCTCGTGTGATCCCAGCGCTGCTGGTCCATACCTCCACAGATCACTCTTTGGGAAGAAAGGACCCAGGGAACCCCACATAGCAAACTTTGTAGTCTGGCTGTTGACAGGGCTCTGTGAGGCCAGGGAGTTTCTGGGACAGGGCAGCACTTTTCTCTCATGCTGCAAAGGGCTTTGAATAAATATGGATTATTCACAAAGTACAGTCAAAGCTTTAAAGTGGAAGGAGGAGCTAAAATTAACATTTTTATCAGGCAATTAATTCCACAAACATTTATGAAGTGGCAATCACTGTGCTAGGTATAAGGGTTATAGAGCTTGCCCTCCACAGGTCTCAGTCTGGTGAGAGAAACAGATCTGTAAGCAAGCTGATTAAGTGTATTAAGTGTTGTAAAGGAAGCAGTAAGAAGTATGCTGGTGCACAGGGAGGAACTGCTTGCTTCTCTCTGCCTGTACAGCCTACAAAAGGCTCGGGACCTAACAACTAGGAAGACCATAAAATACTACCATTTGGTCTAACCAGAGTCAGTGAGGAATCGATCCTATATTTAACATTTATTTTAACTGGCTGTGTATGAAAACGTGGGATCACTGGACTTTCCCAGCCATAAACTGGCTGCTCGTCAGAAATCTGGTTGCTACAGAGCTGGCCCAGAAAGGCACAAGTGTCTCACATTGCAGATGCACTCTCTTGGGAATGCTGGTTGATATGCGTGAAATCTGTCTCCTGAGGTGCTTTAACTGTCACGTGAACAACATAACTTTCTAGAAAAGGCTGTGTGTTGGCTGTCATATTCTGTCGTTTCTAAATCAAGCCATCATAAGCCATGCCTCTGAGATCATTCTCGCTCCATCTCACAGCTGAACATGTAGGGCTCAGGCCTTGCAAGCCTGTCTCAGTACAGGTTTCCTCCGCTTTCCAAAAGTACCATGCTCCCATGAAATATTTCATAAGGTGGAATCGTGGAAAGCGAAGAAGCAATTACCTTCTCCTAAAAGGAAAAATCCTTTCTGGATTTCTTTCTGTTAACACGAAAACAGATACTAACATAGCAGGTCTTTTGTAAAAGCAGAGTGGTATGACCCGAACTTTCAGATAGCTGAGGAAGCTCGTGTAGAGCTGGGGCTTTTAAATTCTGAACAGCATGGTCGGAAAAGAAATGTAGGGTTCCTAAGCAAAAGTTTAAAGTTGGCTCCTACTTTGACTCCAAGCTTGCAAATTCTGAGTTTTATACCTTTGGCAGACCTTTCTTTAGTGAGGACAACATGACTGTGGGGGAAGTTTTGTCACTTTAAAAAAAATTTTTTTTCTTTAACATTTATTTATGATTGAGAAACAGAGAGAGACCAAGCATGAGCAGGGGAGGGGCAGAGAGAAGGGGAGACACAGAATCTGAAGCAGGCTCCAGGCTCTGAGTTGTCAGTACAAAGCCTGACACAGGGCTTGAACTCACAAACCGCGAGATCATGACCTGAGCTGAAGTTGGATGCTTAACCAACTGAGCCAGAAGTGCCCCAGAAGTTTTGTCACTTAAATGGTCTTGAGGGGTGGGGATGAGGGCATTCTGCAAGCCAAGGAGGAATACTGCAAAGGGTTACAGAAAACTGGCAAATGTTAGCTCTCTTTTTCCCAGGGCCCAAGTGGTAAAGTGCCTTTTGCTGGGAGTCATAATTCTGGAAAACTCTTTATCAGCAACAGTGGGACAGATAGGAGTGAAATAGCAAGTAGAGACCTGAAACAGACGGGCAAAGTGCACAACAGAGCAACAGAAGTGCCTTCCCACGCTAATCTCCCAGCCCTGCCAGATCACCATGGGTGAACACATGAGAGGAGCCAGGTGGCTGTGGGAGGTTTTCTCCCAGAACAGTGTCTACAGTTTTCTTGGGGCAGAGCTGCAAGGGAAAACATCTGTGACAATAAGACACTTCTTTCTGGGTATACACAGAACGCTTTGCTTCTTAAAAAAAAATGGCATTTATGTTTTCTTTTTCCGATTATAAAAAGTAATAATGGCTTATAGAGAAAACTGCACAAGTTGCAGAAAAGTAGAAAAAAATATAAAGAATACCCATTATATCTCTATCCAAAGAGAGTCATCATTTAGTGACTTTCTTTCCAGGTTTTATATGCATAGATATTCAACATGGTTAAGAGATTACTGTATGTATAATTTCATATTTCATCCTTTTTCTCTTAAGGACATAAGGGTTGTCTTAGGTTATTAAAACTCTCTGTACACATTCTTGTTCATGGCTGCATCTTTCATATCCTATGACGAAATTTATGTATTCTAAATCCTAAATGTATTAATCATTTAAGAATATTCATTAAGGGGCTTCTGGGCAGCTGCGTCAGTTAGGTGTTCAGACTCTTGATCTCAGCTCAGGTCTTGATCTCAGAGTTGTGAGTTCAGGTCCCGCATTTGGCAACACACTGGTTGTGCAGCCCATTTAAAAAAAAAAAAAAAAAGAAAGAACATTAAGAAAAATACATTTATTCACTTAGGAGCCAAATGCCAAATGTGTTGCAATTTCATTAACCATTCTCTAGTTGTTGGTCATTCAATCTGTTTCCTATTTAATAATGTTTTGTTTGGAGGGTTTGTTTGGGGTTTTTTTTTTTTTTTTTTGTGTGTGTTTTGTGTGGGTTTTTTTGGTGGGTTTTGTTTTGTTTTTTGAGAATATAGGCTAGAAATGAAAATAGGGAGTGACATTGAAGAGGAGGGTTGAAAAAAATACTGGGAGAAGAATTTGGGCTGAAGGAATGAGGTAAGAGAGAAGATCCAGCGATAGCTGCCCCCCACCCTGCCCCCCCAACTAAGGCATCCAAAGCATATTTCCTGAAAAACCAGGAATTGTTCATAGGCAAAGGCATCTTTGTGGCACCCTCACTAAGTAACATAATGATGGTGATTCATTAACTTCTGTGTTATTTCTAGAATTGGCCAATATGTGTCCCTCCCTCTTCAGTGCTGAGTGGCTGTGGCGCCCCTGGCCAAAACTACCAGTACTCCTGGCTATTGGGTTAGGAAAGGAAAATGTCAATTTAGGGGGAAAATGCCAACTGAGAGGGAGAGCTGAGGCACAGTTTCTTCAGCAGGGTGAGTAGAGCTACTTTTGCCCCTGCTAGAAGGCTTAAGGCTGGACTCAAGTGGGGATGAATAAGTAGCTTATTTCCAGAAGCATCCCAATGGGATAGATCCTTCTAGAGCATCTTCCTCTTCCTGATATTTTCCCTTCTTTGACTGTAGAGCAGGAGGCAACAGCTATACCTCTGCTGAAATACCTTCTCTTGCCTCCAGAGAGTTCTCAATAAAGATTCTCAGCCATTTCTGCACTTGTTTAGAGGGTGCTTACTATGTTCTGGCCTTTATTGTCAGCATTCAACTACAGCTGAACTACAGATGTTCAATTTGTCAAAGACTCATTACCACGCAATCTTTATAGGTACAGTGTTATCCTAATAAGGGCAATTATCTGATAAATAGCTCCTGGAAGAAATACTCAGATATCCTGAAGCATAAATGGGAGCATGTGATACAACATGAACCTTACAGGAGTGTATGTAATACTGGAAGTAGTTGGGCTACATACATACCTTGTGTTATGGAACAGATATTCCCTGAGAATTGTGAGAAAACTGACAGGTATAGAGGTCAAGGGCACAGACCTTTCTTTTATGTTTTTTTTTGAGAGAGTGCACGCACAAGTAGGAGAGGGGCAGAGAAAGGGAGACACAGAATTAAACAGACTCTGTCAGCAGCACACAGAGCCCAATGCAGGGCTCGAACTCAAGAACTACCAGATCATGACCTGAGTGAAAGTCAGGCGCTTAACTGACTGAGCCATCCAGGCAAAGGGCATAGGCTTTAGAGTCTTAGAGGCCTGGGTTTAAATTTAGCTCTGCCAGGAACTGGGCAGCTGTTTGACTGACTTTGAACAGTTTCTTTAATCTCTCTAAGGCTCAGCTTCTTTATGTACATGATTATTGTAACAATATCTCCTTGTAGATGAGTGAATGAGATAAGAGAGATAAACCTCTTATCAGCCACCTGGTAAGCACTCAGTCAATATGATTGTTAAGTAGAGTGAACATGATTTTAAAATAGGTTAGTCAACAAATATTAATTGACCACAATTACGGGCAGGGCAGTATGATAGACACCCTCACATACTTATGTTTTATTTTTTATGTAAACTGAGTTTTTCTATGTGGGCTCATTTATATTAAAATAACTCGACCTTTTCTAAACAGTAGATCTGTTGCATTATCTACCAACTTCTAAGCAAGTCTCAAGTGCTCCTCCAAAAGACAGTCATTTTGGTGATAATGTCTCTCACAAGCCTGCCTTTTAACGCTCTAGGAGTGAAGTGTATTTACTGCTTATTTGTCTCCTCTAAAAAAATTTTTTTAATGTTTATTCATTTTTGAGAGACAGAAACAGAGTGTGAGTGGGGGAGGGGTAGAGAGAGAAAGGGAGACACAGAATCCGTTAGCAGGCTCTAGGCTCTGAGCTGCCAGTACAGAGCACAAAGCAGGGCCTGAACTCACAGACCATGAGATCATAATCTGAGCCAAAGTCGGATGCAAAACCAACTGAGCCGCCGAGGCTCCCCTTGTCTACTCTAAAAATGAAATTTTCTCTCAATAATTCATCTCTGAAGTTAACTTTCATGAGTTTTTAAAAGAAAAAGGGTGTTTTTTACCCTAGTCTTAGGCAATATATTTAAAGAAGTATTCCTTCTTTGTACTTGTAAACAACTATAAATTTTGCCTCATTTGAAAGAAGAATGTTATTTCCTGTAATGGGCATCAGTTCCTCCCTAAATAAAGGTATTTCATTTTTTATCTGTTTTAAGACAGGTGTTCCAAAGAAGATGTACAAATGGCCAGTAAGCATATAAAAAGACTATCAACATCACTAGTCATTAGCGAAATGCAAATTAAGCCCACAATGATACACTACATCACACGCTCTAGGATGGATATAATCAAAAAAGTTGGACATGGAAGTGTTGGTGAGGAGAAAGTGGAAGCTGCCACATATTGCTGCTGGGAATGCAAAACTGGTGTAGCTGCCTTGGAAAACGGTTAGCCAGTTCCTCAGTGTTACACATGGAATTAGCATACAATGCAGCAATACCCACAAGAAATGAAAACCTACATCCACACAAAACATTTGTATGTGAATAACAGCATTATTTGTAGTAGCCAAAAAAAAAAAACAACCAAAACACAAATGTCCATCAACTGATGAACAGATAAACAAAATGTGGTATATCTATATAATGGAATAGTATCTGGCTTTAAAAAGGAATGAAGTGCCGATACGTGCTACAATCTGGATGAACCTTAAAAATATTCTAAGTGAAAGAAGCCAGACACAAGAGACCACATGTTGTATGATTCTGCTTATATCTAATGCTCAGAAGAGGCAAATCAATTGTAAAAAGTAGCTTAGTGTTTGCCGGGCAGGGAGGGGCGGGGCAGGGGAGGTGGCGGGGAAGAAAGAGGAGTGTCTCTGCTCATGGAGACAGGATTTCTTGCTGGAATGATGAAACGGTACTTGAATTAGCGGTGATAGACACCTCTGAGTATGTGAAAAGCCATTGACCTTGTACTCTTTAAAAGAGTGAACTTTATGCTCTTTGAATTATCTCTCAACAAAGCTGTTAATTTTTTTTAGTTTTTTTTTTTATAGTTTTATTTATTTTTGAGACAGAGAGAGACAGACCATGAGCCGGGGAGGGGCAGAGAGAGAGGGAGACACAGAATCTGAAGCAGGCTCCAGGCTCTGAGCTAGCTGTCAGCACAGAGCCTGAGGCAGGGCTCGAACCCACAAACCGTGAAATCATGACCTGAGCCAAAGTTGGACGCTCGACTGAGCTACCAAGGCGCCCCTATTTTTTATTTTTAAAAAAGACTGTGGTGAGACAGCAACAGATGTGGTTGTTTTTCCATTAATAAAAATTGCCTGCCATATATTTATGATATCAAGACATGAACAGATGGTCATGACCTTTGCCTTTTAGTTTAAGTTTAATTGGGACCTTAAAGAGAATAGTGCTTACTGCTTTTAGATTCCAGAAAGGTATCTGAAGATTGAGTTGAAAGAAATAAGAAGATTCTTTGGAACAGACTCTGGATGTTCCTTCTTCAATACTCTTAAAGCCAGGTGGGTTTGAATGCTGACTTAAGCTGAGTTTATTTTAAATGCTTGGAAAGAGCTGGATTTAACTTAGTTACTGTTTTACAGTTGTCATCTGGTAAAATAATCCATCTCTGAGAAATGCTGGCTAGTAATGCCCCAGATGTTGCCAATAACAATCCTAAAAGGCTCTGTAAGAGACCTGGGCAGAAGCTGCCTTCATAAGACTTTGCCACTCATTGGGTGTGGGGGACTAGACGAAGGGGAAGAAAAGATGTCTAGAGAGTTTCAAGCCTAAATGATTAGAAAAAGGTAGAGCCCTTTGTAGGAGGAAGGAGGAAGGGCTGGTGTGAGTAGTTTTACTGCAGGCAGACGGAGTTTGAGGTGCTGACAAAATCCCAGTGTAGAAATGGCATTTTTAAAACTGAGATTATCTAGTGACCATTGCCTTTAATTTCAGATGAGAAATTCCAGGCTGAATGAGGAGAAAATTAGTATCAGAGCATCTAGGCTACCATTCTGACCTGCAGGTACTTGAAAATGTGGTCAGGCACCCAGGAGAGAAAGTGGTGCTAGAACTACAGGAAGTCATCGGAATAGTGGGGATAGCTGAGGTTGAGTGAAAGCATTCCCAGAGATGTAAAGGATGCAGAAATCAAGGCTGTAAGATAATTAGCAAAGAGGGAGGTCCAGTTACTCTGGTCCGGGCTTTCTGAGCAGCACCTCCTACAGTGAAAGACTGATTGAGGACCCCTGTTGGGGTGGGCACTGTGCTGGGGATACAGTAACAGACAAAAGAGGCTTCCTGCCCTTTTGGAGCAAACAACCCAGCGAAAGACAGATAAGCAGGCAATTCTGGAGCAGCAGGAGAGGTGCTGTGAGCTAGGAGAACACGGTGCTGTGGGAACAAGCCAGTCCCACAGAATTTCAGGTGCGAAACCAGATTTCATCAGTTCACCCAGGGTTGCCCAGGCAGACAGAAAAGGGAGAACATTATGAAAGGGAATAGACTTTGAGAGCAAGGACTGAGCCACATGAGACTGTGAAGGACCAGCTAGAATACTGATGTTAAACTTTACAATGCAGGATCCACCTTCCCAGCACTGTCTGTCACTTGTGCTCAGCTTGAAGTGTGAACCCTTTCCCCATGTCAAGGTTTCCAGGAATGATAAAGTTGCTTAGTGAACTCAGAAGTTGGAGGAGGTGAATATTCTAGAAGGCTATTTCATCAAAACTCATGAAATTATTCTCATCCTCAATAGATATCCCCTTTTCAGGGAGCAGAATATTCGGATATCATCCTTAGATAGAGCTGGATGAACAGACTGTGACAAACTGCACTCTGGCTTGCTTTTTAAAAACGCCATTCTGACAATCACACCTCTGTAAATGCAGTCTTTTTTTTTTTTTAATGTTTTATTTATTTCTAGGAGAGAGAGAGACAGCGTGAGCAGGGAGGGTCAGAGAGAGAGGGAGTCACAGACCGAAAGAGGCTCCAGGCTCTGAGCAGGCAGTCAGCACAGAGCCCGACGCGGGGCTCGAACCCACAACCGCGAGATCATGACCTAAGCGAAAGTCGGACGCTTAACCGACTAAGCCACCCAGGCGCCCCTTAATGCAATCTTTTAAATATTTATTTGTTTAATAGGCAATTCCCTCAAATGTTCAAAATTAAAAGTACAATAGAGTATGCAGTGAAAAGCCTCCCTCTCGTCCCTGTCCCACGATCACCCAGGCCCTTGCCCTGGCACAACTTCTGTTATCACTGTTTTATGTATCCAGAAACATTTTATTGATGCAGTCCAATTAATACCTTTTTTTTTAATTAAAAAAAATTTAAGTAAAATCTACCCCCAATGTGGGGCTCACAACACCAAGATCAAGAGTCACATGCTCTACCAACTGAGCAAGCCAGGTGCCCCCCAAGTAATACTTTTTAAAAATCCCATCTTTCTTTTATTACATTTTAGTCATGAGAATATGCTGTAGTCATCTTGTTTGAACTTGAGTAATCCTATCTTTTTCTGATTTAATTTGAGAGAGATCCTGTCCCCTAAACTGTAAGTGCAAATATCTCTTAGAGAGGGTGACTGAAGACAGCTAGTTTCATCCACCGTGTGTGCGCATGCACATGCACTCTTGCAACTCTAGTTGCACAGAGTACCTGTACCTCTTAGGTTCTAAGAACACATTATGATTGCTTCCTGTGCACAGATTCTGATGTCAACCATGGCAGTGAAATAGTGAATTCTTACAATAGGCTTTTTTGTTGTTCACTGTGTTGACCCAAAGACTTTACTTGTTTGTTTGTTTGTTTGTTTGGTGGGGTGGGGGGGTTAAATCTCAGGACACATTTCCCAAACTCTGTACTTCGTTGGCTGGAACCAGGTAGAGTTGGGCAAGGTCCACAAGGCAACAGTAATGAGGGAGAAATTGGAAAGCAGAATAATTTGCCATGCTTCTGATGAGTTTCCTATTCTTGTCCTTTTACCCCTACATGACCTTAAATCATGACTCTAGATTAACCTACAAGAGTCTACTATTAGACATGAGTATGTATAACCAGTAATTATGAGACCACCAAGATCCTAAAATTATTGGCTC
This sequence comes from Proteles cristata cristata, assembly GCA_017311185.1. Classification (NCBI taxonomy): domain Eukaryota; kingdom Metazoa; phylum Chordata; class Mammalia; order Carnivora; family Hyaenidae; genus Proteles; species Proteles cristata. The sequence goes on along the minus strand of JAESUZ010003766.1, from coordinate 1,128,406 downwards.
CAGGTTATTGGTGTTACACTAACCTATTGCCAATGAGGGAGAAGAAGACAAGAGTTCACGGTCTATTCCATTTCTTTAGGGGGGGGAAAAACAGTATCTAAACACTAAGGAGTTACCAGGTCCCGCCATCAATACTTTGCAGAGTTGGACACACAATATAAGACAAACAAACCAGTATGGAAGGCTTGTGTTGCCCAGTGATCACATCAATCTAAAAATTGTTACATAATTTTTTTCAAAAGCAACGCATATATCCATACATAAGAAAGAAAAACAGTGAGTTAAGTGCTTTGGCTTGCTTTTTTTAAGCAATAGGACTGATTTCAGTGGCTTTATCCACAAATTTCCCCTGGATCCCAGGGAGATTAGGATATGTTCTGTGGCTATGAGTTTTTCTTTCTTTTTTTTTTCTTTAAAGTTTAATTATTTATTTTGAGAGAGCAGGAGAGAGACAGAGAGACAGAGAGAGAATCCCAGGCAGGATGCATACTGTCAGTGCAGAGCCCAACTCAGGGCTTGATTCCATTGATCTGAGCCAAAATCAAGAGTCAGACGCTTAACCTACTAAACTACCAAGGTGCCCCATGAATCTTCCTTTATGTAAAATTAAGTGCACCCTGGATTTATTATTTCCAGGCACTTCCAATTCTTACATCTGCAAAATTAAAAGTGTCTTTGATGAATAATATGAGAGTGTCCTCAGATCTCAAACAGAAATGGTATACAGTAATGTCAATACCTTTTGTTATATGTTAGCCTCTACTGCAAAGCTGTAATCATCAAGGCAGTGGCACAAAAACAGACACATAGACCAATGGAATAGAAAAGAGAACCCAGAATTGGACCCACAAATGCATGGCCAACTAATCTTTGACAAAGCAGGAAAGAGCATCCAATGGAAATAAGACAGCCTCTGTAGAAAATGGTGCTAGGAGAATGGGATAGCAACATGCAGAAGAATGAAACTAGACCACTTTCTTGCACCATACACAAAAATAAACTCAAAATGGATGAAAAATCTAAATGTGAGACCTGAAACCATCAAAACCCTAGAGGAGAAAGCAGGCAACAACCTCTTTGACTTCAGACGCAGCAATTTCATACTCAGCACGTCTCCAAAGACAAAGGAATTAAATGCAAAAATGAACTACTGGGATTTCATCAAGATAAGAAGCTTCTGCACTGCAAGCGAAACAATCAACAAAACTAAAAGGCAACAGATGGAATGGGAGAAGATAATTGCAAATGACATATTGGATAAGGGACTTGTATCCAAAATCTATAAAGAACTTAACAAACTCAACACCCAAAAAACAAATAATCCAGTGAAGAAATGGGCAGAAGACATACATAGACAATTTTTCAAAGAGGACATCCAGATGGCCAACAGACACATGAAAAGATGCTCAATGCCACTCATTATCAGGGAAATACAAATCAAAGTCACACTGAGATACCACCTCACAAGGGTCAGAGTGGCTAAAATGAACAAATCAGGAGACTATAGATGCTGGCGAGGATGTGGAGAAACGGGCACCTTCCTACACTGTTGGTGGGAATGTAAACTGGTGCAGCCCCTCAAAAACAGTGTGGAGGTTCCTCAAAAAATTAACAACAGAACTCCCCTATGACCCAGCAATAGCACTGCTAGGAATTTACCCAAGGGATACAGGAGTGCTGATGCATAGGGGCAATGTTAATAGCAGCACTTGGAATGATAGCCAAATTATGGAAAGAGCCTAAATATCCATCAACTGATGAATGGATAAAAAAGATGTGGTTTATGCATTCAATGGAATACTACTTGGCAATGAGAAATAATGAAATCATGCCATTTGCAGCAACGTGGATGGAACTGGAAGGTATTATGCTGAGTGAAATAAGTCAGTCAGAGAAGGACAGATATCAAATGTTTTCACTCATATGTGGATCTTGAGAAACTGAACAGAAAACCATGGGAAAAGGGAAGGGAGAAAAATAGTTACAAACAGAGAGGGAGGGAGGCAAACCACAAGAGACTCTTAAATACAGAGAACAAACTAAGGGTGGACAGGAGGTAGGGGGGAGGGAAAATGAGTTATGGGCATTGCAAAGGGCAATTGTTGGAATGAGCACTGGATGTTGTACTGTAAGCCAATTTGACAATTATATTCATAAAAAATTTAAAAAATAAAATCCTTTTTTGAGGAGTACATCTCTGACCACTGTAAGTACATGAGAAAATTAGACCTTCTGCATTTAATTCCTGGGAGAGGTACTCTTATATATTTTGAGAAATGTTAGAGATTCGCCAAAACCTCCACTAGAAGTGTGATGCCTTCATTAGAAAGGAGAAGGAATTTGGTTCCAGGTCACAAAGCAAGTTGGTAGCAGAGCTAAGAAATGGACCTAGACTTACTGACTCCTTTCACCCTACTATCACATTTGGAGGCCTTCTTTTTGTTAGAGCTGGTAAAATATTACCTCATATTCATATAGCTCTTAGGGCCACACCATGTTCTGCATGCACAATCTCTCCTTTTGGCCCCTCAATGACCCTGTATGCTAGGAACAATAAATGCAAGTGTTCTCCCTTTGAGGATAAGAAGATTCCACCCCAAGAAGACACATAGTAATCTATTATAGAGTCAAGACAGGAGCCCTGTTCTCCCAATTCCCTCTGCAGGGCTCCTTCTACCACGTCTTCTATCAGTGAGCTTTGGAAAACAAGTTTGAGACACCAGAATTAAAGACAATTCATTTAAAATAAATTAGATATTTTGTAGGCACGAAACAAAATACTCAAATCTCTCTGACCCCTTTCCTGCAAGGTACTTACATGTTAAACTGAGTTCTCTAGTTTGCACTGTTAGGCAACTGCTTTTCTAACAAATGCATCCCAATCAAATTGAAACAAAAATTTAAATACATGAAATGGAAAGGAAGACAAGACAGGAAGGGAGGACTCCCTCCCCTATTTCTGGCCCACTTTTGTCACTATTTTCATGACTGAGTTTCTCAAGCCAGGGGCACATGGCCAATGACTATTTGAAACTGTTCCAGCATTCCCCCAAACACCGACAAGGCTCGTGGGTGGAAAGTGCAGCACCCGGGCAGTGGAGAAAACCTGAGTTCCAGACCTCCTCTTCTCCGGTCTCAAGGCCGGTGTTGCCCTAAGAAGGACCCCTAAACTTTAGGTGGCTTCGTTCACTGCAAAATGAGGGGACTGTGCAAAACGAGGGGGCTGAGTCGTGCATACAGGCGATCTTAACCCTGTGACTGTACTTACGCTTCACACAGGTTATCCAACAGGCACATTCAATGTTACTATTAAGTTTACTTCTTCAGAAGTCGCGTGCTCCTCCGCTTCCGCGAAGCACTGGGGGGCCTCCTTTGGCGGACACGGGTTGGGCGTGGTAGCAGAGGCCAGTCGACCGACTGACAAGCTAAAAAAAAAAAAAAAAAAAAAGGCAAACACCGGGGCTTGACCTTGACCGGGTGCCACCCGCAGTCCGTTAAGAGTTCCTAATTCGGGGCGCCTGGGTGGCTTAGTCGGTTGGTCGTCCGACTTTCGCTTAGGTCATGATCTCGCGGTTCGTGGGTTCGAGCCCCGCGTCGGGCTCTGTGCTGACTGCCAGCTCAGAGCCTGGAGCCTGTTTCAGTCTGTGACTCCTCTCTCTGACTCTCCCCTGCTCACGCTGTCTCTCTCTCTCTCCTAGAAATAAATAAAAATATTAAAAAAAAAAAAAAGAGTTCCTAATTCGGGGCGGCCGGGCTTGCGGGCCAGCGGCCCCTCTCCACCACCTCCCCCCCGCCCCCAGCCCGGCCCCGCCACCTGTTCCCAGCAGCCAATGGGGCGCGCGGGAGGCGGAGGGGCGGGGCGAGACTACAAAAGGCAGGGGGTCCGGCGTCGCGACACCTCTTGCTGGCGCGCTCTCGGGAGGCTCCGACCGACGCGGCCGAGCACCGGGAACATTCCGCTCGTGGACCAGCCAGGCGCGGGGCGATGCTGCGGGTGCGGTGTCTGCGCGGCGGGAGCCGCGGCGCCGAGGCGGTGCACTACATCGGTTCTCGGGTGCGTGCGCCGCCCATCTCGGCCGGCGGCCGCGTGCGCTCCCCCTCGCCTGCCCTCGCTTTCCCCAGCCCGCATTGCTTGACGGTGGTCCTCGGGGGCCCCTTGGAAGCTCAGCTTCGGGAGCCTTTGCTGGTTGCCGGGAGCTGGGCGGTGTCCCCGGGGAAGCGGGACATGTTTTGGGGCCACACCCCGTGGGTACAGTTGCTCTCTGAGCACCTCCGGCCGCGGTGGCCGTCCATGCACGGGGCGCCGCCCTCCCGCCCGGCCCGGGTTCGCTCCAAGGAGCTTCCGGCCCCGGATCAGAGGGTGGGGGCGACAAGTGACATTTCTTAATACAAGGATCGAATTATGGAATGGGCAAGAGAGATGGCAAAGTGAGAATCTAGGAAGGAGAGGGAGAAAACAGGCCCACTCCAAGAGTAACATGGAGTCCTGAGTCGAAAGAGGAGCAAGTGCAGTCTGTACGCAGACTTTCTGCCGGGTCCCCCGCCCTCTTCTTGCCCGGTATGTAAGCTTGCTCCTGCAGACCTTCCCTGGCTCCTAGGATGGGAATAGCAGAGCAGTTTGGCTCCCTCCCGCAACTGCTTCCAGAACAGCTGTCACTCTGCCTCTTGCTTTGGTCCCCACCCTGGCTCCTTCTCCTGCCTCCTTCCTAAGACGTGTATCGGATATAGATGGGGGGGAGGAGGGGGAGGGCAGTTAAAGTTTGCCCGCTGGGTAAGGGACTCTCCCTGTTCTAGATTTTATAGGCCCTGTATTTTCAAAATCTGTTTTGAAGTCCTCAGTGCTCCTTTCTGGTAGTTTAAATTCGTGCTTGGGTTAATCCGTATCTTGGCTAGGATACTCTGGACCATCTGTAAAATGGAGCAGATGGCACTTGGTCACTCTCAGAATTGAAGTGCCAAGGAGTGTGAAGTGTGTGAGCAATGCAAAATTTTTAGTTTGAAGCTGATTACTCTGAAAAATAAGGTTCTTTGTGTATGATTCTATATTATAATTTGGGGGGGGGAGTCTAATGTTTATGACTTTTTAATACTGAAGGGAAAAAGGAAGCTTCTTCCTCTATCTGGACTTCCTGTAGCTGGACTGGCAGGGAGATATGGAGCAACTTTCTATGGTTTTCTGGGAACAGGGTGACCCATCATCTGCAGAAGCGTTGCTTAAAGCTTGATTAAAACTTGTTTGCAGAAAACCATTCTGAGATATAAATGGGGGCGGTCACTGGGGACAGAATCTTCTGAGGGGCTTTATTATATGTGCTGCTGAAGGGAGCATGTGAGGGGCTTTAAAGAGTTATGCCAATTAACATGATAGATAAAAAGATAATGTATAAACAAGAAGGTAAAACTGTAACCCCACTAGCCACCTTCATACTAGCTAACATCTTGGTTTACATTCTCCTGAAGGGTTTTAAATGTCTATGTTATGCTGGGTTTCATTCCACCTCTACTTCCTCACCTCCCTCACCAAGTACTGTATGGGACTACGTGATAATCTTTTATTTGTTCTTGGAAGCTTGGAAGAACCTTAACAGGATGGGTGCAGCGAACTTTCCAGAGCACCCAGGCAGCTACTGCTTCCTCCCGGAATTCTTGTGCAGCTGACGATAAGGCCACCGATCCTCTGCCCAAGGACTGCCCTGTCTCCTCTTACAATGAATGGGACCCATTAGAGGAAGTGATTGTGGGCAGAGCTGAAAACGCCTGTGTTCCACCATTCACTGTGGAGGTGAAGGTAAAGCAAGGGCATTCGCATGTCAGAAGGGGGTTCACGCCTCACCTTGTGTAAGCTGGTTTCTGCTCCTATTCTCCTCTATACCTGCTTTCACTGCAGCCTACTCCAGCCCTCTGAAATTCAGCCGTGATTTTAATTGCCCTACTTGAAATCTCTGCAAGGGTTTGGCACTATTTACACAAATAACCTCTTCCTTCGGATTCTGACAGACCTTATCTGGGGAGGTAATTCTCTCACTCTGCCTCACATCTTCCTGCCTATCATGTTGGGGTTGAACAGAATTTCACTCTATTCCTCTTCTTGTAGCTGTTCTCACAGCTTTGGCTCTCACCTCTACTCTGGGCCAGATCTCTCTCCAGATCAACATGTTAAACTCCTTGCTGGGTGTTGCCATGGTGCCTCAAACCGGGCACCTCTTGAGTTCAACTGCCAGCCACTCTGCTAAACTGAACCCTTCTTCATTCCTTCCTTTTTATTTTTGACATTCCTACTCACTCAGGCTGAAACATCGAAGAATCATCTCTGATTTCTACTTCAGTCAGATCCTCCACATCCTTTCTCTAACCAGTCTTTTGTCAAAAGCAGCCTTGCCTCCATCCCTCTGCTGCTCCCTTTGGTCAGGATCTCATCTACGCCTATTGCAGTTAACCCCTCATTGGTCTCCCTCATTCACTTTTCTCTCCAAACCATCTTCCAACTTCTATCAGAGTGATTTTTTAAAATTTTCTTATAATTTGAGAGAGAGAGTGAGAGAGAGAGCGAGCATGTGAGCAGGAGAGTGGGGCAGAGAAAAAGAATCTTAAGCAGCTTCCATGCTCAGTGTGGAGCCTGATGCGGGTCTTGATCTTATGACCCTGGGATCATGACCTGAGCCAAAATCAAGAGTCAGATGCTCAACTGACTGAGCCACCCAGGCGCCCCTTAGCGTGGTGTTTTTAAACCAAAATTCAGTTACGTTGTTCATCCTGCTCCTATCATTCCTCCATTTCCCAGTCTTCGACGTGTTCCCTCCTCCCACACTGCTTCAGATAAAGTTCTCATTCACAGTCTGGTCCTAGCCTGCCCTTCCAGGACTCCCCCTTTGAGTCAAGGCTCCTCTTAGAAATGTGTTAGTATGGCAGGTTAGCAGATGCCCATTCCCACTTCAGTTCCTCTCCACTCTAACATTTCACCCTGGTTTTCAGAAGACTTTGTAAGATAACCATAGAAGCAGCCAACTAGACTGTTCCCCAAACAATCCTCACACCTTTGCTCTTACTCAGGACTCTTCCACATAGGTTTCCTGTTCCTCTCTTATCTACAGGGTTTTTTTTTTAACTTTTTTTTTTTTTTTTTTTTTTTAGAGGGAGAGAAAAAGAGATAGAGTGTGAGTGGGGGAGGGGCAGAAAGAGAGGGAGACCTAGAATCTGAAGCAGGCCCTAGGCTGTGAGCTGTCAGCACAGAGCCCAGCACAGGGCTCAAACCCACAAAGCATGAGATCATGAGCTGAGCTTAAGTCAGACGCTTAACCGACCAAGATAACCAGGTGCCCCTGCTGTCTGTAGTTTAAACCTACCACTCTTACTACCACGTAGCTCTGATGGTACCTTCCACAAAGCCTTCCAGAATTTCCCTGGCAACAAGTAATCTCTCTCTTTTAAAAACTCCTAGTGTTCTTTATCTGTAGTATTCCTAAGGCCAGGCCTCTGTGGGTTGGTGTTCAGGTTGCATCCTGCAGTAAGGGAGTGCCATCCACATTGCTGACACAGCCTGAGCTTCTGTTAATAATGGGTTACAAATATATCTTCAATGTTCTTAAATTCTTGAATATTTACATTTTTACTTATAACATGGATTAAGGAAATAAGTTCTCTTACATCATTGTCATCATCCTCACAAATGTTGCCTGCTTTGTACCAGGGCTCCAGAGGCCTTAGCACGTAAGAACTCACTTTCTATTGAGACAGATAAGATGTTTATATAGAAACAAAGATTAAAGCTAAGTGTCTTATGCCAACCAAATAGCAGTTGAATTTAATGTCAGGAGAGCAACAACCAAATGCTGAGTAGTTAGGAAGTCTTCTTGAAGAAAATGATTCTTTAATTAGACCTTGAAGACAGGGTAATAGAGGGGCACCTGGGTGGCTCAGTCGGTTGAGTGTCTAACCTTGGCTCAGGTCATGATCTCACAGTTTGTGGGTTCAAGCCTGAGTCAGGCTCTGTGCTGATGGTAGTTAAAAAAAAAATTTAAAAATTAAAAAAAAAAGAAGACAGGGTAGTAGAAAAAGTAATAATTTCTTCTAATTGTTATGAAACTACCTTTTGTTCTCATATTTGAAATTTGATGAAAAGAACAGATTATGTATCATCCACATGTTTTAGAAAGGCATGATCTTATTAAGACTTTTCTTGAAAAGAAGTCCCATCCCTTAACCATTTTAATTGGGTATAATTAAATTTCAAATTCAAGCAATAGCTTATTCTTTTACGTGTCCATAAAATTGTTGACTTTTGTACTGTGTGATCTTATGGAAACAGATATGATTCTTAGACATGAGTTTGAGTTCTCTGTCATTTGTGGGAAGTGTAGCAGGCTGAAGTCAGGAGACCAGGACTGAATTATGTATTTGATTAAAAAGCACGATACTAGTCTTGGCTAATCAGCTCTTTGACCTTGCACAAGATACCACAAATTTCTCGGCCTCAATAAAGTGAAGATATTAAGAGGTTTGCTCTCTACCTAACAAGATTAAATACGAAGGTAAAAGGTTACATGCTCAGTATTTCAAGGAGCAAAACCACACTTCATTACTGTTGTATGGATCTAGTTTTACACTACAAAAGTACATTGAGAGTGTAATGATTGCAGATATTACTAGCATTAGCAGTACTGATTTTATTCACATGTCTGGTTATTTCTGCTTTATGCCACAGACTGAACTAGGCATTGAGGGAGAGAATATTAAATTAAAGACATGCATGGCCCCTAGAAGGCAAGGCCTTAAGTAAGACAGAAAGAGGATTCAGATGTATTAATCAGTTTGGGAACAATGAAAGATAAAATTATGTATTAAACTGTTTATAGGCAATTAGAGCGTAAAATATGTTGGAAGACATAAGGGCTAGAGAAATTTTATGGGAGTAAGGAATGTAGTTGTCAGGGAGCACGGTTTTTAAAAGCTATAAAGCATTTTATTCTGTAAAATATAGTGACTACTTTCCATCAAAAATGTAGTTTTTGTCTTGCTTTTTGTCTTTTTAAAATAAAGCTCTTGAGGGGCGCCTGGGTGGCTTAGTCGGTTAAGCGTCCGACTTTCGCTTAGGTCATGATCTCACGGTTCGTGGGTTCGAGCCCCGCATCGGGCTCTGTGCTGACTGCCAGCTCAGAGCCTGGAGCCTATTTCAGAGTCTGTCTCCCTCTCTCTCTGACCCTCCCCTGCTCACGCTGTCTGTCTCTCTCTCTCCTAGAAATAAATAAAAATATTTAAAAAAAATAAATAAATAAAATAAAATAAAATAAAGCTCTTGAGAAAGGACCTTTTATAAAATATAAAGTCAGTCAAGGTTAATGTACTGTAAGTTTGCAGCTGGATACATAAGAAGTTTCTATTGATGTTTCTTAGCTTTCCAAAGATGATATTTAAAATTCATTTGGCAAACTCCCCTGAAGGGTTTTAGGCTCTGAAAAACTATAAAGTTTCTAGGAGTGCAGCCACGTCTCTGCAAAGGATTATTAAAAACATCACATGCTAAGCATTTAATATAGTGGTTTTTTTATCTTGCAGACACTTGGTAAATGTTTGCTAACTCATTTGGCAGGGTTACAAAGGAAGTGTAAATAATTTCCAATTATCTCTTAGAAAATGTAATGTGCCTTGATCATTTGGACTTTGTCCAACCTTAGCCAGAGTATTCGTTACATAAGGAAACTCACACTTGTTCAAATAGCTGTTTTTCCCCAAGAAAGTTTAGTTTATATTTACCAAGGCAAGCTTCTTTCTGCACAGTTACACAGAATACTTTGGAATGTGTCTGGCAGGACAACATGGCTGTGCATCTGCTGTGACCCAGTGTTACATTTTCAAAGGCTTCTTGTCCTTTCGTGGACTGTAAGAGATGTGCCTAGCATGAGAAGAGAAAGTGGTGAATGGATGAGTAGTACCACGATGTGTCTGAGAGGAATATAAAGAGTCATTATTATCCTCTCCTTCTGGTGGCTGCTGCAGGACTTCCTAGGAGAAGAAAACAGTGGAATGCTTTTGTTTTTAAAAAGAGTAGATTGATCTTAAAAAGTATGCAAATTAATACTGATAATATTTTTCAGGGGCCAGAAATTTCCTATATATCTTCAAAAGTAAATCAAGTAACTAATCATTTAGACAGGGATTAGCCAACTTTTCCTGTATAAAGTCAGATAGTACATATTTTAGGCTTTGCAGACCATAGGTTTCTGTCACAGCCACTCAACTCTGCCACTGTAGTGCAGAAGCAACCACAGACAGTATGTAAATGAATGAGTGTGTCTGTGTTCCCATAGAACGTGTATTTACTTAAAAAAAAAAAAATCTGGCCATGGACTTTAGTTTGCCAACCCTTGTCTTAGAGCCTCACAGGCATGTTCCATGTTTGTTAAAGACATGTTTTTGAGATTCTTATTCCTTCTCCAGCAGGCTTGACTCCAGCCTTACTGATGTGAAGTTATGTACCGAACTAACAAGAGGCTGGTCTGCCTCCATATGTTTGATATTTATCAGACTGAGGTGGAAATGGAAGTAGAGACAGAAAGTCTGGAAAAGACATCGTCTTTGACATTAATGAGCTAGACATCTACAAACTCTACCCTTCTTTACCACTATCTGAAATTGTCTGATCTATAATGGAAACCGTATCTGATATGATCAGGACTGGTACTTTGTTAATCACTGATCTAAGGAAGTATTTTTTAAACTTAAAATATATCGACATATATCACTTTGCCAATCTTTTGATGAAGGTCCAAGATTTTTTTCTTAGCATATGGATCTTCCAATTGGAATTCTACTTCATCTATCTTGATAAATCATATCCATATACATCATCTACATGTCCCAGTGTATTTCTTTAAATTGAGAACTTTGGCACAGGCGAAGCAATCTGAATGAAGAATCCTTCTACATTTTTCTATTTTTGAAAACCAGTATTTTAGTTGTTATGCCTACCCTAACTCAACAGTCATTTTTTATAAATTAAGCCTTTTTAAAGCATTTAACTGTTTTTCATTCAGTTATCTTTTAAAATGCATATGACCATTGGACACTTTCTAAATGTTAAGCTTTTTTTCAGCTGCCAAAAGTGTGTGAATTTCATTTAGCAGATCACTTTCTTCTATGACAAAAGGGCTTGAAGCCCTATGAGAACTTGGACAGACTGGGGAGGGGAGAGGTGAGGTTGTGGGGGGACATGTCTGCAGGGAAGGATAGGAAGTACCAAAGGCAGACTTGCACTGCTGCACCATTTTACCAAGTGCTAATTCTGTTGAATGAGAAAATCAATAATGGGTTTTTAAGAGAAAAAAAGAATATTTGAGAGCATGTCCCTAATTTTAAGGGGGCAGTGTCCTATTTCCCGACAAAGTATCTTAAAGTGTTGTTTTCTAGACAGAATTCTGGGGTGCATGGATAGCACATGGTTTTATCTAAGTACAGATGTACTTTTCTTCTCTTATGCTCTTTTGTTTGTTCTCTTGATTTCACTGAGATTGTCTAACAGAGCGTCTGGGGCCTGTTTTGTTTCTGAAGCTTATAAAAACTGGTCCAAGAAGATTCCAAGCCCATCTGAGGGCAGACATGCTGTGAACAGTAGGGCATGAGATCACAGGCAAAGACAGCAAAAGGTTTCAACACACCAAGGCAATTTAGAATTCTTTTTTTTTAATTTTTAAAAAATGTTTATTTATTTATTTTTGAGTGAGAGATAGAGCACTAGCAGGGTAGGGGCGGGGGGGGAGGGGTGGGGAGAGAGAGAGAATACCAAGCAGGCTCCGCGCTGTCAACGCAGAGCCCAGTGTGGGGCTAGAACTCACAAATGAGTTGAGTGAGATCATGACCTGAGCTGAAGTCAAGAGTTGGCTGCTTAACTGACTGAGCCACCCGGGTGCCCCAGAAATTTAGAATTCTTCATTCAACAAATATCGATTGTCTTCCCAGAGAGGCAGTGTGCTCAGTATTGGCGATCAACACTAGATAAGACATGGTGTTAATCTCATTGCCACTAAGTTATACAAATCATTGTTCACTGCCTATGCCCCTATCATGAGTTGTACTTTTCTCCTGTAAGCATTACACTTAATTTCTCCTGCTTCTAGGCCAATACATATGAAAAGTACTGGCCATTTTACCAGCAGCACGGAGGCCATTATTTTCCCAAAGATCATTTGAAAAAGGCTGTTGCTGAAATTGAAGAGATGTGCAATATTTTAAAAATGGAAGGAGTGACAGTGAGGAGGCCTGACCCCATTGACTGGTCATTGAAGTATAAAACTCCTGATTTTGAGTCTACGGGTAAGTGATGTTGGACACCTAAAATTAATTTATAATTTCTTTCTTAATATATAAGGAGAAAGCTCAGATAATTTCTCAGAGATTCCTTTCTTTTAATAATCCTTAGAAACTTTAGAGATTATTTAGGAATAGATTGGTTCTTTTTGATACAATCGAGATGTCCATATTCTAAGCTCCATTGTAAATCAGAATCTTCCTGACAGCAGCAGTTTTTCTAAACCCTAGGTCATTTCCTTTCACAAGAATAGTGGATTCCATTTAATTTTCCTCAACCACAGAAGTTACAGGGGCGGGGGGAGAACAGAAACATTTCCATTTTAGTTTTAACTGACACTGCTACAATATTGTTCTTGTGCCTGAGCTCAGTGTTCTAATTTACAGTTCTAGAAATGTTCCTTGGCCTAATTTTTACCTTGTGGTACTGATATTCCCTGAAGAACTCTGTGTAGTAAGAAAGAAGCTTATAAAAGTATGAAAACTCGGTGGTTCTAGATCTCTTAACAAGGACCTTATTACTTCATTTCTTTTCTTTCCTTTTTCTTTCTTCCTCCCTCCTTCCCTTTTCCTTCCTTCCTTCCTTCCTTCCTTCCTTCCTTCCTTCCTTCCTTCCTTCCTTCCTCTCTCTCTAGCTTTGCCATCCCCACACAGAATGTGCTAGCAGTATAGTATATATCACTGCATATATTTTTCCACTTGCATGAAAATATATACATACACATCCATATAGGTTTTCTGTAATTTTTTTAAACCAAAAACTGGGATTCTATTACATAGACTTTTCTGCCTTGCATTACTGGGGTTGTTGTGGAACTTTTTGGTCTGATAGGTTTATACGCTGCGATGCCTCGAGACATCCTGATAGTTGTGGGAAATGAGATTATTGAGGCTCCCATGGCATGGCGCGCCCGCTTCTTTGAGTACCGGGCATACCGGTCAATTATCAAGGACTACTTCCACCGTGGCGCCAAGTGGACAACGGCTCCTAAACCAACAATGGCTGATAAGCTTTATGACACGGTAAGACCCTAATTATAGGTGAGTTTATTAGAATTCAATTCAGAAACTGTAGTATTCATTTCATCACATTTAACAAAAGGATTATTTTATGATGAAAATAAGAGTAAATGATATTATGACAATAATCATAATTGTAATAATAGCTAACACTTATCTGGTGCTTACAGTGTGCTAGACCTTGAGCTAAGTGCCTTTATACATCCTCAGTCCTATTTATTCTTCACAAAACCCTCTGGAGAGTAGCATTAATCATTCCCTTACAGGGAGGACAACTTGCCTAAAGGCACACAGCTATTCACTGGTGGAAACAAAAGTCTGTATACTGAACTCCATTCTCTTCTAGAAAAAGTTTGGTCTACGGGCCAAATTCACAGTAAAAGAAAGTATATGTCCCTTGTTAGGTCATATATTATTTGATCATTTATAGAAAGAATGTAAAAACCTGTTTAAAGACAGAAATAAGTGAATTCATTCCACCACAGCAAATCAAATTTGGCAGGGATGCGTAGCATCTCATTTTATGGTATGAGTTAGGCTCAGGACCAAATTCCTTTTCTAAAAGAACAGAATGACTTCATCCTGTTGACTTTCAATATTGTAGATAGCTACATAAGTCAATGTATGGATCATGGAATATTTCCAGAACCATTACTACCTCTGTACCACTTGCTTCTAAGTAACAGGAAATTGCTGTCATGCCTAGTTTTTGTTTTTTGTTACCAGTTTATTTTGATTTAGTTAGCAGGGGCCTATATCTTCCCCATGCATGTTTTAGTCTAAAACAGGATAGTAGCATTTTAGAAAATGATGATGTTGAATTAATTTTCTTAGTAATGAATGCCCCTTAAATAATTTTCTTATGAACCAATTCATTGTATGTATTAATTCTTGTTCCAATTAGAATTACCCAATCCATTCTGTAGAAGACAGACACAAATTGGCTGCTCAGGGAAAATTTGTGACGACTGAGTTCGAGCCATGCTTTGATGCTGCTGACTTCATTAGAGCTGGAAGAGATATTTTTGCACAGAGAAGCCAGGTCAATAAAAGCTGCTCTTGAATTTCACACTTTATTATTCTATCTTTAATTTATTATTTATTATATTGACTTATAAATTATTGTATTTATTTATTTTATGAAAATATTTAATCCTAAATATTTTTATTTTTTTTTTTTTTATTGTTTAAAGTTTGTTTATTTTGAGAGAGAGAGCATGATCATGAGTGGGGCTCGATCTCATGAACCATGAGATTGTGACCTGGGCTGAAATCAAGAGTTGGATGCTTAACTGACTGAGCCACCCAGGTGCTCCCATCCTAAATATTTTTAGTTATCTAACTATAGAACCAAATCTTTATAGATGTATGTCTTCCTTTCATTTTCAGGTTACAAACTATCTGGGCATTGAATGGATGCGTAGGCATCTTGCTCCAGACTATAGAGTGCATATCATCTCCTTTAAAGATCCCAATCCAATGCATATTGATGCCACCTTCAATATCATTGGCCCTGGTCTTGTACTTTCCAACCCTGACCGACCATGTCATCAGGTAAGGATGTTCTTTTTTTCTTTTTTTTCAAGACCAATCTCATTATCTTTTAATGTTTAAATATTTTCCTTTCATTGCCACCATGTATATCCAGTGACTTAACCATATTCATGGATTTCATCTCTGACTTTTTTTCTCCCTGTTTCTTTATATTTCTTTTTTTTTTTTTTTTTTACAAATAGTTTATTGTCAAATTAGTTTCCACATAACACCCAGTGCTCATCCCCACAAGTGCCCTCCTCCATGCCCATCCCCCCTTCCCCCCACATCCATCAGTCCTCAGTTTTTGTCAGCATTCAAGAGTCTCTCATGGTTTGCCTCTCTCCCTTTCCCCCACCATTTCCCCCTTCTTCTTCCCCTTGTTCCTCAGTTAAGTTCCTCCTAATCCTCCTAAACGTGCAAACATATGATATTTGTCCTTCTCTGCCTGACTTATTTCGCTCAGCATAACACCCTCAAGGTCCATCCATGTTGCTACACATGGCCAGATTTCATTGTTTCTCATTGCCATGTAGTATTCCATGGTATAGATAAACCACATCTTCTTGATCCATTCATCTGTTGATGGACACTTAGGCTCTTTCCAGGTTTTAGCTATTGTGGAGAGTGCTGCTATGAACATTGGGGTACATGTGCTCCTATGCATCAGCACTTCTGTATCCCTTGGGTAAATTCCTAGCAGTGCTATTGCTGGGTCATAGGGAAGTTCTATTGTTAGTTTCCTGAGGAACCTCCACACTGTTTTCCAGAGGGCTGCACCAGTTTACATTCCCACCAACAGTGTAGGAGGGTGCCCGTTTCTCCACATCCTCGCCAGCATCTATAGTCTCCTGGTTTGTTCACTTTAGCCACTCTGACTGGTGTGAGGTGGTATCTCAGTGTGGTTTTGATTTGTATTTCCCTGATGAGGAGGGATGCTGAGCATCGTTTCATGGGTCTGTTGGCCATCTGGATGTCCTCTTTGGAGAAGTGTCTGTTCATATCTTCTGTCCATTTCTTCACTGGGTTGTTTGTTTTTCGGGCGTGGAGTTTGGTGAGTTCCTTATAAATTCTGGATATTAACCCAGGTAAGGATGTTCTTAAGACTCTGGAAAAGCAATAATCTAGCAACTGAAGTAACTGCCACTTCTATTTTAAGTATTTCTGTAGCTTTTAATGGTTCTAAATAACATATTCGGCAGTGTTCAACATGATGATAATCAAACATTGGATTGCTTATGGTGGATTTACTATGAGATATCCAACACTCATAAATGTACATTGTAGCTGTAATAATTAGCAAAGTGTCATCAGATTTTGACTTTACTGCTTGCTGCTGTCAAAGCCTCAAGTTTGTGTGTCTGTGTGTTTTTATTGAACAGAGTATATTATCCCTAACTTGCAGCCAAGAGTCCACAACAGCTAAATTGCAAACAGAATGATCCCTGTATGGCTGGGCAATGCCAAGGGGCAGAGGGTGTGTTCCTCCCTCTCCAGTGGGTCAGGACCCCTCTGGCCAGCCCCACCCTGCAGGCAGGAGCAGAGCTGCTGCCCTGCAGCTGGTCTGTCCCTGTCACCTGCAGCCTCCTACTTCTGCTCGCTCTCTCCTACCTCCAGTTGGGTGGTGAGTGTTATTTGGTAGGTAAGGTACACCACTATCTTACCATGTCAGTGTTCATTTCTTTTTTTAAATTTATTTATTTTGATAGAGAGTGAGAGCCAGAGCAAGAGAGAGAGGGAGAGAAAGCAGAGAAGGGACAGAGGGAGGGAGAGGGAGAGGGAGAGGGAGAGAGAGAGAGAGAGAGAATCCCAAGCAGCGCTAAGCCCAATGAGGGGCTTAAACTTACCAACCGTGAGATCATGACAGGAGTCAAAACCGAAAGTGGGACGTTCAGCTGACTGAGTCACTCAGATACCCCTCACTGTTCATTTATATCCCATATGTTTATATCAATGACCAAGATTACTTACCTGTTTCATTTTAATATAATTTGTTGATATACTAGGTGAGTATATGACCATAGGGATGGCTAAGTTATAATAGGTCACTAAGGATAATTATGGTTCTTTGGGAGGACATCCTTAACATCTGACTTCATACCATGGTCATAGACACAAAGTGATGGACTAAAAATGGATGCACTGTGAGTTTACCATAGTCACATTTTTGTTTTCTTATAACTAAAGAGTTAGGAAATATTTTCATTTTCTTTAATGGGAATTTATCAAGAAAAGTATCTTCAGTATTTTAAGATCTCTGAAACCTGAATAAAACATGAGAATATTTTTAAAAGCTTTACCATTTCTGTTACTTTTTTACTTTTACCCTTTAACCTGGCAAGAGAGGGATTTTATGCACATTTTTAATTGGGCATCAGACAAAATCATTTCAAATGTTTGAAAATTTAATTTATTTTTGCAGTTGAAAAGATAGCATCTCAAAAAGAATTATTAATCATAAGTGCTGTCAGAGATCAAGAATGATAAGAATAGCATATGTAGATTTAAACCTCTTTGAGGTTTGTTTTTGTTTGTTTTTTTGTCTTGCAGATTGATCTTTTCAAGAAAGCAGGATGGACCATAGTTACTCCACCAATACCAGTCATCCCAGATGGTATGTTTATTGCTCTACACTCACAGACTAGCATGAGTACTTCAGTGACTGAGGACCTGTCATCTGTAGACAGCAGCCCACATTTTAGCACTTTAGTGAAAATGCTTCCACAAGAAGGAGCAAACTAGCACTTGGGCTTACAGGTACCAGAACAAGGCTGGGAGTTATTTTTTCAACTTCAACTTCCATAGAAAATAAAAGTGAGATGACAGGAAATGTCAGTATAAAACATCACTTAAAGCAAGAAATGACTTTTTAAAGAAAACAAGGTGAAATCCAAATGTATAGTGGGTATAGGTTTAATCATAACATTTATAGATAAATTGTCGTAAGATTAAAATAAAACTTCTCAGGGAAAGTTAACTACTGAAAGAATGGAGTTCACTTTAATGTTCTTCATTTGGGAATCCTTGCTTTAAACAAAAGTGGCAGCAGACATGACTTAACTGTAGTTGCGGTTTTTAGATCACCCACTCTGGATGTCATCCAAATGGCTTTCCATGAATGTCTTAATGCTGGATGAAAAACGTGTCATGGTGGATGCCAATGAAGTCCCAATTCAAAAGATGTTTGAAAAGCTGGGTATGTACAGTAAAGGAAACATTTGTCATATGTGAAAGTGTTAAACCAGAAGGAATGAAGAAATTACATTCTAGGTCTAATTCAATTTCTGTTCCTCTTAGAGGTATGAAGTTATTATTTCTTAGATGTATGGTATTTTTAACAATCATAATCTCAAAAGGTTAGAGCTGCATTCCAGTCTTCCCAGACACCCCCTAAGCAATAAGTTTATCAATCTTCTGTGATTGATCTAACCTCCTGGTGCCCATGTCTGAAGAATTACCCCTTTGAGATGAGCATATAGATTATGAAGTCCTTCCCCAAATAAGAAATTGAATTGTTGAGGGTCCTTTAAAAGTAATTTAATTGTCATTACATATTTTAAAGGACTTATAAGGGTACAGATACAGAAGTGACTCATATGTATGATAAACACAGTGAACAAAGTAATGACATGCAATAGAGGGTGTCAGTAAATCATTCAGCTTTCTTTTAAAGAAATTATTGGTGCTTTATTTTATTTTTATTATTTATTTATTTATTTATTTATTTATTTGGTGGGGGAGGGACAGAGAGAGAGAGAATCCTAAGCAGACTCTGCACTGCCAGCACAGAGCCTGACAGGAGGCTTGATCCCATGAACTGTTTTCATAGGAGAAATCATGACCTGAGCTGAAATCAAGAGTCAGATGCTTAACTGATTATGCCACCCAGGTGCCCCTTTGAACTAAGAATTGTTTTTCACTTGGGTGGGAGTTTGCCTATCCTGATATTCAAATTTTAAAACTGTTATTTTAACACTATTGAGAAAAATTTTGAAAGAAAGGACATTCATGTGGCTATGACATAGAGTACAGAAGTTATGTGCGTTTATCACTCTTCACATACTTCATGTATCCTAAGTGTCAAAAAAAGCCAGGCAGTATATACTTGTTGAAAGTATATTTCAGGTATACTACTCAGAAGAAAGTATTTGCCCCTTTGACACATCCCTCTTTAATGTGGTACCTGTTTAAAAGGATTGGCCTGTCAATTGTAGATTGAGCCCAATCAAATGATTTGATCTCTTGTGCCATGCCACTTTTTTTATGGCTTTCATTAAACAGCTCAATTGCTTGGGTACAATTTCTTTGTCCCCTAATATTTTATTGTTTCTCATTGTAAAATACTATTAAGAACCAAATATATGATTCATAATTTTATTTTATAATTTTAGACACAGGGAATTTGTTAAAGCAAACTTTATCAAGTAACTGGATCCTCTGCAATTCAGGATGAAAATGGCTCTAGCCATCCAAATAAGACAGATATGTCTGTCTATCAGGAAACATACTTGTGTTTAAAAACCCACTCCTGGGGCGCCTGGGTGGCTTAGTCGGTTAAGCGTCCGACTTTCGCTTAGGTCATGATCTTGCGGTTCGTGGGTTCGGGCCCCGCGTCGGGCTCTGTGCTGACTGCCAGCTCAGAGCCTGGAGCCTGTTTCAGTCTGTGACTCCCTCTCTCTCTGACCCTCCCCTGCTCACGCTGTCTCTCTCTGTCTCCTAGAAATAAATAAATAAAAAATAAATAAATAAATAAATAAATAAATAAATAAATAAATAAAAATAAAAACCCACTCCTTACCCCTTCCAAACCCTATTCCTACTCTCCAAAGTCCTGTCCAGTCTTACTTTCTTAGGAAAGTCTTTTCTGATGGCTTCTGCTGCCTTCCCTCTCTGACTATTCCAGTGGGGCCTTTAGTGACTCTATAGCTATCTTTCCCCTCAAAATATTGAGTATCTTGAGGGTGGAAAATAGACTTTCTTTTTATTTTTATTTTTATTTTTTTTTAATGTTTTTTATTTATTTCTAGGAGAGAGAGAGACAGCGTGAGCAGGGGAGGGTCAGAGAGAGAGGGAGTCACAGACTGAAACAGGCTCCAGGCTCTGAGCTGGCAGTCAGCCCAGAGCCCGACGCGGGGCTCGAACCCACGAACCGCGAGATCATGACCTAAGCGAAAGTCGGACGCTTAACCGACTAAGCCACCCAGGCGCCCCAGACTTTCTTTTTAAAACCATATGCTGAACACAGCAGATTTCTTTCTAAATACCATCGGTTGACTAGGCCATGCACATCATAACCACATCAGTACAAATGGTGCCAGATTAAACTAAATGTCTGAATGGATTTGGTACCTGTATGACCATACAACCCAACATACTAAAACACAAGCTCTATTCCATTATTTTCTTAAGGTGGCCTCATAAAATTAATCCTGTCAGATACATCCACTCATCCAACCTGATGACTTGTGAACTGTCAATAGAATGAAATAGACTTCACAGTCATTGCTGACTTTCTGGTGAAGATTTTACATTAGCAGTAGAATAGAATAGATGAAATATAATTGGTGACAGTACAGTTGGAAGACTGTTTGGGGCTGGGATAGACTTGAGGATTGGAGACACAGGATTCCTACCCATCTTTAGGCTTACTTCCTATAGGAGAATCTTCATAGGAGTCCATGTAACTGACCATATGTCTCTTTTTTGATGCAGGTATCAGTACCATCAAGGTCAACATCCGTCATGCCAATTCCCTGGGAGGAGGCTTCCACTGCTGGACCTGTGATGTCCGGCGCCGAGGCACCCTGCAGTCCTACTTTGACTGATCGGGCCTAATGGCGCTTGCAACTTGGCCTCAGATAAATCTAGGAAGCTTAGGGATAAGGTTCATTCTCCCACTTTAAGAAGTGCATGAACTGTAGTGCTTTAAACAATCATATCTTAACAGGGGTCTTAAGCCTGGTTTATTTTTATTACTTTTCTTTGATATAAGGAAAATAACTTGTGCTAGGTTTTACTCTCTACTCCTAAATTTATTTACATTTTGGCTTCAAGTATAAACATTTGGTGAATGTGTATCAAGACAAAAATTAGTCATTTGAGTAACTTGGCCACTAATATTTAACCATCTACCTCTATTTTTAATTTTCTTTCCAAAAGGCAGCTTGAAAAGTTGGTCCTAATCTTCATTATTTTTCTTCCTTTTTTCTAGACTTGTGAATGTTTTTATCACTTCTTTTTTCTTAATGAGAGAAAGACTTAGAATGTACACAGATCTTAAGCAGAACCTGATAACTGTCTCTTTTTCTAATAAGGAATTTTAGTAATTAAAAATTTTTCATCTTTAAATAAAAAATAACCTAGACTATGCAAACATTTTAAGTGAATTTTCCATAAATGCTTTTAATATTCTTATTTCAACATTGTTGGTATTTGCTACTAAAAGCATTTTCATAAAACTTACCTCATTTCAAGTGATGTGATCTCTTTTCTCTGTCCAAATTTTACAGAAACATTTAGTGCAATAGGTTATAAATATCAGTTCCAGTTCTAAGTTTTTCTGTCCAGTATCTAGTGGATACACTGCATCTTTGATAATCTAAGCTTGGTTTACATATGTGCAAATTATTTAAAGCACAGACTTTAAAAGCATTTAAAAAAACTAATGGAGGTAAAACCTACATGCAATGTGAAATAATTTTAATGTTGGATTGTATGTGTATTTTTATTCTAATAAACTTTTATGTTACAGAATGGATTCCATTAGAGTTTGGCATCAGTTTAATTATTTTAAGCCTAAGTAAATTATAAGAATGTACCTCTAGGGACACAATTCTAATGTTCTGAACTAACATGTTCATCCCTAGCAGATAATTTAAACCTAATACTTGTAATCAGAAATGTTTAGCAGAGTCATATTTCATTCATTCAAAAATATCGGAATGTCTTCTGAATATAAGGGACCAATCCTAGCCCTAAAAAAGTAAAAGAAGTCTCTACTCTCAAGATGCTAAATGTCTTGACCCCTGAGAGATCTGGATGGGCAGGATGTACTCTGAAGTGAGTCATAGGTTTCAGCCTTGCCCGTGTCAACACCTTTAGCTCCTTTGTGTTCTGCTGTCCTTTTTCATCCACCACAGAAATACCTATCAGTTGTGGGGCGCCTGGGTGGCTTAGTCGGTTAAGCGTCCGACTTTCGCTTAGGTCATGATCTCGCGGTTCGCGGGTTCGGCCCGCATCGGGCTCTGGGCTGACTGCCAGCTCAGAGCCTGGAGCCTGTTTCAGTCTGTGACTCCCTCTCTCTCTGACCCTCCCCTGCTCACGCTGTCTCTCTCTCTCCTAGAAATAATAAAAAAAAAAAATTAAAAAAAAAAGAAATACCTGTCGGTTGTATACTTGGGCTGAATAAGAAATCCATCTGATCCTGTAGATTGACATACCTCTAGGGTGTGTATTCCCAGGTCTAAATACCACTCAGCAGTTCTATTCTATACCCCTCCACATTATTCTCAGTGGCTATTCCAGACCTTCACTGTGTTCTCTTATCTGATTTTAATGTTTCGTTTCTCATGGAGAAAATAAAAGCAGTCAAGTTTCAGTTCCTTCAGCTTTCCCTGTAGATTTGTCTGCGATTTGCATTCTCCGGTTAAAGTCCTTTGTCTCCTCACCTTTATGGTTCAGCTTCTAAAGGGAAATGTCAGATCTCCTCTCTGTCTCTGCTTCTCAACCCTCTACAGAGAGACACTTCTCTCACTGCTGCAGAAAACGAGGTAAACCTTCTGATCAGGTCCAGCGCCTACAACTACCCTTGCACGGCAGTCTTTCCTTCAGGAACTTGCTTTATCAGTTATCGTCATTCTTGTAACTCCCGCTTCTGTGTGTGTATGCTTGTTATTTTTTCCCCTCAGCAAATAGTTATACTGAAAATAATTTCAGTATAAAAACAATTCCTCTGGCAACTTCAGTTTCCTTTAGAGCTAAGCTTCTAGAAAGAAGATTGTATCTACAATCTCTACTTTTTTTTACCTTTTATTTACTCTTCAATCTACTGCTATCTGATTTCTGCCTTATCACTGCAATGTACTAATATCCCTGACCTGACCTCTTAAGTGCTATTTCTAGTGGACATTAGTCAGGCCTTCCGGATGATTCCTTTGAATGTTTCTCCTCATTTGGAATTTTGTGATACTTCTCTCTCCCTCTTCCTCTCTCTCTCTTTCTTCTGATTTTCATACCCCTTCACTGGATTGTCTTCTTCCTACTCTTAAGAGGCCCTGTCTTTGGGCCTTTCTTCCTCTCTCAGGTCCTCCTGGGTGATCTCATCTGTGCACTGTCCTTCCCATCCCACATATCCCCTAATAACTCCGAGGGGCTATGTGGATGTGCCTACACCCTCTAGTCTAGACCTTAACCTGAGCTCTAGGTCCTGTTCTCAGTGGTCTGTGGACATTATCTGAATGTGCAAAGGCATCACAGGCACAACACAATCACAACTGACTCAGTTGGCCAAGCCATCATGGGCTCGCCCTTCTTCCTCATGTTGTCCTTTTCATTGGCCTTTTGCATTGTTATTAAATAAAACAATAATTTCAATAAAGATAACCCAATTGAAAAATTTAATAAAATCTCTATTTTAGATTTCATGATGCTGCTTATGGGTATGCTGTCTTGTCAGGGTTGTGGAGGGAAACGGAAGCAGCCTAGTCTCCACCAGTTGCTATCAGATTTCCTATTCTATCTGTCGTCTACCACTCCTACAACCCAGTGGCTTCTCTGTGACCTGTAGCAGACAGAAGGGCCACCGTCTGCTGCTACAGATGTCAAATCCAGATTATGCCAACAATTTGGGATTATCACTCTTCTTGGGGAATACCAATCCCCTTCTAGTTCACTGTCTAGAGGAAAGAGCTATGCATATTAGGACAAACTAATTGTCATCAAAAAGGAACTTAATTTCAAATACAAAAGATGATTATTGACACTGTAGGGCAGGTCTGGTTCCTAATGGGAAGCAAGTTATTCCTTTTGGGAAGAGCCTTTTTAAAATAAAGGTCACGGATCTGACAGTTACAGTGTGTTAACTTGTTTCTACATAGAAACATCAACCAATGGTTCAGGAGAATGTAAAAACACCCTACCTCAAAATTTTTTGGTCAGCTTTTTGGATGCATAGGATCTTTTTTCTTTTTTTTAGAAATTAAAATAATAGAAAAATTTTCCATTCCCATCACTTAGTGCACTAATAATTAAATGAAGTTTAATTGCTAAAGATTCATCAGACTCAAAAATTACAATGCTTCTAAATCTATGGTTTATTGCAGGAAAAAGACACAGTAGAGCAATAGCATTAAAGTAAGGATATATACATTATGGCCAAAGTTTACCTAAGAGCAAAGGGTTCAGGGCAGCCAAGCCCAAGCTCCACTTGTAATTCCTCTGTAAGGGGCTGTCTTGACATACTTTCTCTCAGATCAGGAACCACCAATGTGGACAGGGACCATCTCAGAACCGAGAAGTCCAAGCTGGAATCTCAATCTGGGTTTCTCATCCCCTGTTGGTCATATGGGCATGTGCTTGCTATATAACTACTCCTAGTGACAGAACCCTGTGGGTGTCTCAAAACCACGTGCAAATCATCAGTTTCACTGTTATCAATAAATAATGCCAACGGCTTACCCTGAAATTCTTCCTACCCCTGGTTACAAAGCAGCACTAATAATCTGTAGATTTTATGCCTTGATCAGATGTCAGTGTTATGTGACATTTCTTATTTTAGTAAAACAGCTCAGGCCAATTTCAGGCCTGCAGGAATTAATCGTCACTGTAGAGTCTATCCACCTGATCCATGCTCAAGACTATTTAAGAACAAAATAATCACTCACAGTTTGAGAGCGATCACTTGCCTTATAATACTTCATAATCAAACAGACAATGAAAATGTACATAACCAATGAGGGGCTGGTATGAATTTAACCAGCTGAACCATCCCCAAATAGCAGCATAAACTCTCTCATATTTTTAAACTCTACAATTTGTTTGTCTACCTGTTCTGCAGTCATCTGTATTATGGTGTCTATTAGTTGAGAGATTAAGGAATTTTAATTGATCTATTATTGTTCAGGTCAAAATTTTCTTCAGGCCAGTTCTCTTCCACAGGGACAATGTCCTGAGGGACATTTAAATTCATTTAAATTCAATCTCCCAACACATTTGATAGTCAATATCAGTATTATTGTAAGTTTTATTCACTCCTATAATTATCTAATGGAAATCTACCTTTAATCTCCCTCATGTTAAATTGTAAGATGCAAGCTCTAATTCTCTGTACCAACTTTTCAATCATTTCATACCCCCTCATATTTTAGAGCAGATGTTTTGTCTGTTCCAATTTTCTATTGTTCCATTACTTTGAAGGTGAAAAGTAAAATGATAAGCTTATTGAATATGATGATTCTCTGCCCACTGTTTCACTATACAGGCAGTAAAGTGAGTGTTGTGATCTGATCTGAAGAAATGTAGCTAGGAGAGCCAAACTGGTACTTCTCCAAAACTGAACATTCTGCTTTTCCTGTTGGTAAATAAGGCCATTTTTATTATGAATTTTAGCACCGGCAGGGACCAAATAAGAAATCCTTCTCAGAAAGCTCCATAGTCAATCCTAAGGGGAAAATGGGTACTTACTTCTGAATGGAAGCTCCTCCCATGAGAACTCACAGTAGCATGCTCAATTTCCATTATAGGATGAACCTTCTTTGGGTGTTGTCCTCCTTGCTGGAGCACTTTTCTGACATTATCCATGACATCCTGGGTATTTCAGGTCTTAACATAATCTCATATCCTTCAGTTATTGGAGCTATTTCATTAATGGTCAATAACAAGCCTGTAACTGTCTTTTAAAAGGAGTACAGTGGAGAGTAGCATTTGGTGCTTTTCTGGTTCAAAAGCCCAGAGGGCACCATTGATCAGTGGCTATGGCTTTTGCCAGAAACTTCAGCTGACATGAGTGAAGGCAGGACATTTCTAATTTTATCTGAACATTAGGATCATATAGTCCTAATGGGATAATTTGAGCCACAGTTTTCTGCAGTTCTAAGAAGTCTTGTTGCTATTCAGAGCCTCAATCAAATACAACCTTTTCCTGGGTAATTTTATTGATTTAAGCTAACAGTATCTATGCCTAAGGAGGTGATTTTTCCAAAAGTCAGATAGGCCCACCAAATGTTAGACTTCTAATTTAGTCTAAGAGGTGAGAAGCAATGACAATTTCTTCCCAGTTGTCTGTGGTACACTACAGGTTTCTTCAGGTCATGCAATCCCCCCCAAATTTTATGTTCTGTGTGGGGTCCTGGATATTTTTGGAATTAAATAAATCATTCCCAGTCACATGATTTATGACCTTAGTAAGGTCAATGCTAGCTTACACCTCAGTTTCTGAAATAATAATAGTATCACTAAAATAGTGGGGGGTTTTTTGTTTGTTTGTTTTAATGTTTTATTTATTTCTGAGAGAGAGAGAGACAGACAGCATGAGCAGGGGAGGGTCACAGAGAGAGGGAGACATAGAATCTGAAACAGACTCCAGGCTCTAAGCTGGCAGTCAGCACAGAGCCTGATACAGGGCTCGAATTCACGAACCGTGAGATCATGACCTGAGCCGAAGTCGGATACATAACCGACCGAGCCACCCAGGCGCCCCTAAAATAGTGTTTTGAAACACTGTCCAGAGCACCTGGGTGGCTCAGTTGGTTAAGTGACCAATTCTTGATCTTGGCTCAGGTCATGATCTCACGGTGTATATCAACAGCATGGAGTCTGCTTCAGATTCTCTTTCTCCTTTTCCCTCTCCCCCCTCTTCAATCCCTCTCAAAAGAAAAATAAATTAATAAATAAAATAAAACATTGTCTAGTTGTATTAATCTAGGTCCCACCTGACCAGACGGATAGTACATGGAAGAGTAGAATATTCTTGAGGTGTACTGTAAATGTATGTTATAGACCCTAATATGTGAATGCAAATTGTTGTTGTCTCTCCATGGAGACTGATAATAAGAACAACACATTTTCTGTGGGGTTCTGTGGGATGAATTAGTTCATTTCTTATTATCTATTTCTGTAGAAACTAGGGCTCTGCTTCCTGCACTCTGCTACTGAGATCAGATATCACTCCTCCATCAGCTGCTTTGTCTCCCAAAAATGTGTGGACAGCTCTCATTCACTATCATCTCTTTTCCCTTTTCTTCACACTTGTGGGTTTTGATCTTTTTATTCTGCATCTATCATTTCAGGATAGTTTCAGGGGAAAGTGAAGATAAATGTTTATGTTTATTCCATTCCAGTACATAAGTCTTTAGGCCATTAATTCTACCTTGCATAACAAAGGAGAAAATGGAGGAAGTACCCTAAAAATCTTTATCATATCTTATAGGAAGTTGGGGGAACTCAGAGCTTTATCTTTTCAAACTCCTAGGATGTAAAAATCCCAAGGCTGGGAGTACAGCGAAGTAAGCGAAGTACTCACCTTGGCCACATAGAGGACCCAAAATTTACTGATCCATATAAATAATACTTGAATGCAGTATTATTAATTAAAATCATTAACAAAATAATGAAAAATACACAATGAACAAAGTATCAAATTTTAAAATAAAGACAAGATCAGTATTACTGATGTTTCTTTTCCTCTGCTCCAGTGTGGCTCACCATGAGACCAGTTGCACACTAGGAATTAAGGTAAAGTGGAAGTAAACCAGGCCTTGCACTGTCTTCAGCCCAGCTTCAAATCATCTGTAGCCCTGAAAACTCTTTCAAATTTTCTGCAGCAAAGAGAATCTCTAGCCTCATAATGGATTAAGATGATACATGATTGTTGATACTCTGAAGTACATAAAAAAAAGCAATCAAGGGGCGCCTGGGTGGCTTAGTCGGTTAAGCGTCCGACTTTCGCTTAGGTCATGATCTCGCGGTTCGTGGGTTCGAGCCCCGCGTCGGGCTCTGTGCTGACTGCCAGCTCAGAGCCTGGAGCCTGTTTCAGTCTGTGACTCCCTCTCTCTCTGACCCTCCCCTGCTCACGCTGTCTCTCTGTCTCTCCTAGAAATAAATAAAACATTAAAAAAAAAAAAAAGCAACCAAAATTCTTCTTTGAAGAAATATAACATCTGTCTAGGCTCCAAATGATTTCTAAAAATAAAATTTCATAGACAAAGTCCCATATACAGCCAAAGATAGATTCAGGAGAAAAAAAGATTCCTTCAGCAAACAACGTTTCAAAAGAAATATGTCCACAAGGACTCCAGATATCAGAATATCAAACACAGACAATAAAGTACCCTCCCACACAGAAACCCTACACCCATTAGCAGTCACTCCCCATTTCTCTTCCAAGTCCCAGGCCATTACTAATCCACTTTCTGTCTCTACAGATTTGTCTATTCTGGGTATTTCACATAAATGGAATCATGCAATGTGTGATCTCTGTGATGGGCTTCTTTCACCTGGCAAAACATTTTACAATATCACACATTCTGTAGCATGTATCAGTACTTCATTCTTTTCTGTGGCTAAGTAAAATTCCACATTATGGATATTCCATATTTTATTTGTCCATTTCTACTTTTTGGAATTATGAATAATGTTGTTATGAACATTGTAAGTTTTTGTGTGGATATACGTTTTCATTTCTCTTGGGTATAGGATTGAAGTTGCTGAGTCACATGATAACTTCAAATATGACTTACAGAAAAAAATACATTAAAAAAATTAATAAGAGGTAGTTTCTGGGCCACTGCAGCAGCACAGTGATGTGAGCATTCCCAGAGGCAAGCCAGCACTGGGCCATTTCTTGGTGAGACCCTCTCCCAGAGGGTCTGAGCAGGCCCAAGTCACAGGGCTATAAGGAGTAAGAGGTTTAGAGATATAGCCCCATCTGAGATAAAATTTGGGAGAGAGGTGTTGTGTGGCATGCTGACAGGTTGGTCGCAGATAGTGTAGATGTGGGAAGTGGAGGGAAGCCAGTGGCAAAGAAAGGGTGCCTTCTGGCCAGTCAGTGAGAGCGCAGAGTTCTGATGCTAGAGAGTGGGAAGCTGGGTAACGCCATTTTCACCTCTCCCATGCCTACACATATGAGCAAGTTCACCACACCAACCTCCCCCAATAAGCTAAGCAGCGCCACAGTGGAGAATGGAGCTGTTACACCAAGCTCCATCCAACCGTGCCAACCAAGTCCTAGAGGAAGGCCACTAGTCTCTCCCACTACTTAGTATACAGACTATAAAGTGCTTCACAGTTTGACTTCTATGGGAAACTGGATACAATTTCATTTGGATTTCATTCTGGTCACTGGTCCACCCATTCATTTTTCTTTTTCTTTTTTTCTTTTTCTTTTCTTATTCTTGGATACAGAAAGAGGGGAAAAATTATAATTATTTTGTTTTATAAAACTTAAAAAAACTTATTTTACTATATTTTTCATTTTTGTAAATTTTTTATTCTATTTTACTTTCTTCATCTCATTTATTCTATTTTATTGTATACATTTTTTATGTTTTTAAACATTTTCTTACTTTTTTGTTGTTCTTTCTTTTTTTTTCCTTTTATTTTCCTTCCCTTTTTTGTCTATTCTATCAAGCTTCTTTCAACAACCAAAGCAAAACACACCCACTTTCAACAACCAGACCAAAACATACCCAGGATCTAGCACCCTTAACTTGATTTTTTGTGGTTTTAATATTTTAATTTTAATTTTTTATTTTATTAATTCTTTTTCTTCCTCCAAAATGATGAAAAGAAGGAATTCACCCCAAAAGAAAAAACCAGAAGAAATGACAACCAGGGATTTAATCAACACAGCAAGATATGAGCAAGACGTCTGAACTAGAATTTAGAATCACAACAATAATAATATTAGCTGGGGTTGAAAATAGGTTAAAATCCTTTTCTGTGGATATAAAAGAAGTAAAATCTAGTCAGGATGAAATAAAAAATGCTATAACTGAGATGCAGTCTTGAATGGGTGCCACAGCAGCAAGATTGGATGAAGCAGAGCAGTGAATCAGCGATATGGAAGACAAAATTATGGAGAATAATGAAACAGAAAAAAAGAGGGAGACTAAGGTGAAAGAGCATGACATAAGGATTAGAGAACACACTGACTCATTTAAAAAGGAATAACATCAGAATCACAGAAGTCCCAGAAGATGAAGAGAAAGAAAAAGGGGTAGAAGGTTTATGTGAGCAAATCATAGCAGAAAACTTTGTTAACATGGGGAGAGAGAGAGGCATCAAAATCCAGGAAGCACAGAGGACTCCCATTAGATTCAACAAAAACTGACCATCAACAAAGCATATCATTGTCAAATTCACAAAACACACAGACAAGGAAAGAATTATGGAAGCAGCAAGAGAAAAAAAGTACTTAACTTATAATGGAAGACAGATTAGGTTCACAGCAGACTTATCCACAGAAACTCAGCAGGCCATAAAGAAGTGGCAGGATGTATTCACCATGCCGAATCAGAAAAATAGGCAGCCAAGAATTATTTACCAAGCAAGAATATCACTCAAAACATAAGGAGAGATAAAGAGTTTCCCAGAAAACCAAAAATTAAAGGAGTTTGTGACCATGAAACTAGCCCTACAAGAAATTTTAAGGGGGACTCACCAAGGGGAGAAAAGTGAAACAAAACAAAAGAAGATCAAAAGCAACAAAGACAAGAAAGGACCAAAGAACACCGCCAGAAACTCCAACTCTACAGGCAACACAATGGCAATAAATTCATGCCTTTAAGTACTCACTCTAAGTATCAATGAACTAAATGCTCCAACCAAAAGACATAAGGTAACAGAATGGATAAGAAGCTCCATCTATATACTGCTCACAAACGACCCACTTTAGACGTAAATACACCTTTAGATTAAAAGTAAGGGAATGGAGAACCATCTATCATGCTAATGATTGCCAAAAGAAAGCCAGAGTAGCCATACTTTTATCAAACAACCTAGATTTTAAAATAAACACAGTAATGAGAGATAAAAAGGGCATTATATCATAATTAAGGGGTCTATCCACCAAGATTTAACAATTGTAAACATTTACGCCCCCAACGTGATAGCACCCAAATATATCAATCAATTAATTACAAACATAAAGAAACTAATTGATAATAATACTGTAATAGTAGGGGACTTCAACACCCCACTTACAGCAATGGACAGATCATCTAAGCAAAAAGTCAACAGGGAAACAGTGGCTTTGAATGACACACTGGACCAGAAGGACTTTACAGATATATTCAGAACATTTTATCCTAAAGCAGTGGAATACACATTCTTCTTGAGTGCACATGGAACATTCTCCAGAATAGATCACATAATGGGACATAAATCAGCCCTCAACAAGTTCAAAAAAATTGACATCATACCATGCATATTTTCAGACCATAACGCTATGAAACTGGAAATCAACCACAAGAAAAATTTGGAAAGACAACAAACACTTGGAGACTAAAGACCACCCTATTAAAGAATGAATGGGCTAATCAAGAAGTTAAAGAGGAAATTAAAAAGCACATGGAAGCCAATGAAAATGATAACGCCACAGCCCAAAACCTCTGGGATGCAGCAAAGGTGGTCATAAAGGGAAGTATATAGCAATCCAGGCCTTCCTAAAGAAGGAAGAAAGGTCTCAGATAATCAACTGAACCTTAAATTTTAAAGAGCTGGAAAAAGAACAGCAAATAAAACCCCAAACGAGCAGAAGATGGGAGATAATTCTTAGAGCAGAAATCAATGCTATTGAATCAAAACAAACAAACAAACAAACAAACAAACAAAAAACAGTAGAACAGACCAAGGAAACCAGGAGCTGGTTCTTTAATAAATGTCTAGTCAGTATGATCAAAAAGTAAAAGGAAAAGACCCAAATAAAGAAAATCAAGAATGAAAGAGGAGAGATCACAACCAACACAGCAGAAATACAAACAATAATAAAAGAATATTATCAGCAATTATATGCCAATAAACTGGGCAATCTGGAAGAAAATATAAACTACCAAAACTGAAACAGGAAGATATAGAAAATTTGAACACACCCATAACCAGTAAAGAAATTTAATTAGTAATGAAAAATCTCCCAAAAAACAAGAGTCCAGGGCTGGATGGCTTTCCAGAGGAATTCTACCAAACATTTAAAAAAGAGTTAACACATATTCTTTTGAAGGTGCTCAAAAAATAGAAATGGAAGGAAAACTTCCAAACTCATTCTATGAGGCTAACAATACCTTGATTCCAAAATCAGAAAAGACCTCACTAAAAAGGAGAACTACAGACCAATTTCCCTGATGAACATGGATGCAAACATGCTCAACAAGATACTAGCCAACTGGATACAAGAACATTACAAAAATTATTCACCATGACTGAGTATGATTTATACCTGGGATGCAGGGCTGGTTCAATATGCACAAAACAATCAATGTGATACATCACATCAATAAAAGAAAGGACAAGAACCACATGATTCTCTCCATAGATGCAGAGAAAGCATTAGACAAAATACAGCATCCTTTCTTGATAAAAACCCTCAGGAAAGTAGGGATGGAAGTATGATACCTCAAGATCATAAAAGTTGTATATGAAAGATTCACTGTTAGTATCATCCTCTATGGGGAAAAACTGAGAGCTTTACCCCTAAGGAACACAACAGGGATGTCCACTCTTGCCACTATTACTCAACATAGTATTAGAAGTCCTAGCCTCAGCAATCAGACAATACAAAGGAATAAAAGGCATCCAGATCGGCCAGGAGGAAGTCAAACTTTCACTCTTTGCAGATGACATGATACTCTATACAGAAAACCCAAAAGTTTCCACCAAAAAACTGCTAGAACTGAACCATGAATTCAGCAAAGATGCAGGATATAAAATCAATGCACAGAAATCAGTTGCATTTCTACACACCAATAATGAAGCAGCAGAAAGAGAAGTCAAGCAATTGATCCTATTTACAATGGCATCAAAACCCATAAAATATCTAGGAATAAATATAACAAAAAGGTTAAAAATCTATATACTGAAAACTATAGAAAGCTTATGAAAGAAATTGAAGAAGACACACCAAAATATGGAAAAATATTCCATACTCATGGATTGGAAGAATAAATATTGCTAAAATGTCAATGCCTCCCAAAGCAGTCTACATATTCAACGCAGTCCCCATCAATATAACACCAGCAGTCTTCACAGAGCTACAATAAACTATCCTAAAATTTGTATGGAACCAGAAAAGACCCTGAATAGCCAAAGCAATCTTGAAAAGGAAAACCCAAGCTGGAGGCATCACAATCCCGGACTTCAAGATGTATTACAAAGGTGTAATCATCAAGACAGTATGGTACTGGCACAAAAATAGACAGATCAATGGAATAGAATAGTGTACCCAGAAATGGACCCACAAACGTATGGCCAACTCATCTTGGACAAAGCAGGAGAGAATACCCAATAGAATAAAGACAGTCTCTTCAACAGATTGCATTGGGGAAACCGGACAGTGACATGCAGAAGATTGAACCTAGACCACTTTCTTACACCATACACAAAAAAAAACTCAAAATGGATGAACAACCTAAATGTAAGGCAGGAAGCTCTCAAAACCCTAGAGGAGAAAGCAGAGAAAAACCTCTTTGACCTTAGCTGCAGCCACTTCTTACTCAATATGTCTCTGGAGGCAAGGGAAATAAAATAAAAAATGAACTATTGGGATCTCATCAAGATAAAAAGTTTCTGCACGGTGAAGGAAACAATCAGTAAAACTAAAAGGCAACTGACAGAATGGGAAAAGATATTTGCAAATGACATATCAGATAAAGGGTTAATACCAAAATTCAATAAAGAACTTAACAAACTCAACACTCAAAATACAATTAATCCAGTGAAGAAACAGGCAAAAGATATGAATAGATACTTTTCCAAAGAAGACATCAGATGACTAACAGACACTGTTGAAAAAATGCTCAACATCACTCATCATCAAGGAAACACAAGTCAAAACCACAATAAGATAGTACCTCACACCAGTCAGAATGGCTAAAATTAACAGCTTAGGCAATGACAGATTTTGGTGAGGATGCAGAGAAAGAGAAACCCTTTTGCACTGCTAGTGGGAATGCAAACTGATGTAGCCACTCTGGAAAACAGTATGGAGGTTCCTCAAAAAATTAAAAATAGGGGCGCCTGGGTGGCTTAGTCGGTTAAGCATCCGACTTTCGTTTAGGTCATGATCTCACGGTTCGTGGGTTCAGGCCCCGCATTGGGCTCTGTGCTGACTGCCAGCTCAGAGCCTGGAGCCTGTTTCAGTCTGTGACTCCCTCTCTCTCTGACCCTCCCCTGCTCATGCTGTCTCTCTCTCTCTCCTAGAAATAAACAAAACATTAAAAAAAAATTAAAAATAGAATTACCCTATGACCCAGAAGTTGCACTACTAGGTATCTATCCAAGGGATACAGGTGTGATGTTTAGAAGGGGCATATGCACCCCAATATTTATAGCAGCACTATCGACAATAGTCAAAGTATGGAAAGAGCCCAAATATCCATCAACAGATCAATGGACAAAGAAGATGTGGTATATATATATATAATGGAGTGTTAACAGCAATCAAAAAGAATGAAATCTTGCCCTTTGCAACAACATGGATGGAACTGGAGTATACTATACTGAGCAAAATTAGTCAGTCAGAGAAAGACAAATATATGACTTCACTCATTTGTGGAATTTAAGATGCAAAACAGATGAACATAAGGGAATGGAAGCAAATTAATATAATAACAGGGAGGGGGACAAAACATAAAAGACTCTTAAATACAGAGAACAAACTGAGGGTGACTGGAAGGGTAGGGGAGATGGGCTAAATGGCCAAGGGGCATTAAGGAAGACATTTGTTGGGATGAGCACTGGGTGTCATACGTAGGGGATGAATCACTGTATTCTACTCCCAAAATCATTTTTGTACTATATGCTACCTAACTTGGATATAAAAATTTTTTTTAAAAAGTAAGGAAATAAAAAAACTAATAAGAGGGGCCCCTGAGTGGCTCAGTTGGCTAGGCATCTGACTGGAGATTTCAGCTCAGTTCATGATCCCAGAGTTGTGCTACAGAGAAAATAATCCAGTAAACTATTCAAGAAGACTAGCCTGGGGGCACCTGGGTGGCTCAGTCAGTTAATCCTTTGACTCTTGATCTCTGCTCATGTTCTGATCTCAGGGTTCTTGAGTTGGAACCCATGTTGGGCTCTGTGCTGACACTGTCAACTCTGCTTGGGATTCTGTCTCTCTCACTCTCTCTGCCCCTTCCACTTGCACTGGCTCTCCCAAAATAAATAAATTAATTAAAAAAGAGAACCTAATAACAAAGTAACATGAGGAGCACAAACTCTGTTGTTTTATATCAAAAAGGTAGTAAACATACATAATATCCGTACCTATTATTGAGAGCCAACAATATGCTAGGCATCATCCTGGGTACCAAACATACTTTATTTCATTTAACCCTTCCAACACTCTTCAAATAGGTATTACATTCCTTACTAAAAAAGAAAATAAAGTTAAATGTTCATATTCAAATCTGTATTTTAACAAAGAAAAACTCTTCAATCACATCATTCCTCAGTTCTCTCATTTCTTTCCCCCTTTTCATGAAAGAACTGATTGTATTCTCCCTATCCATTTTCATACCATCCACTTCAATCCACTTACATTAAAGTTTGCCCCTCAACACTGTCAGACACTGCTTCCCCTGAGTTCAACATAGAACCAAGAGTTCCGGTGGCTACTTTCTAGACTTTCTCCTGAAACACTCTTCCTGCGGTTCATCCTCAAGAAGAGGATTCAGCAAATTATGGCTGCAGGCCAAATCTCAACAGCCACCAGTTTCTAACATCCTGTGAGCTAAAAAAGTTGTCGCATTCTTTAATAGTTGAAAAAAATCAAAAGGAGAATAGTATTTCATGACACATAAAAATTACGTGAAATGCACATTTCAGCATCCATGAATAATGTTTTACTGGGACACTGATACATTTATTCACTCACTTATTGTCCATGATGTGTTTGTGCCACAATGGCAGGGTTGAGCAATTGTTGACAGAGACCTTAGGCAGTGAGACCCTTGCTTCCCCTTGCTGCTCCAGGACTAGCAATCATACGGATGCAGTTATAACCTGAAAGACGACACTGATACAGTTATCACTTGATAGTGTTTTAAGTGCCTTATATATCACTGTATACATGATATTTACTTTTTTATTGCCAGTGCATAACCATCATGTCAAAACAAGAAAAGTGGGCTTCAAATGTCATGCTTCTAAGGCACAGTGAAATGTGAATTACTTTGATCAAGTTAGATGGCAAAGCATTATATTTACTATACAATGACATGATAGTTGTGCCAAACAAGTACAATATATGTTGACATTACCAGACTTAGCGCTAATTACAATATTTCCAAGTCACAGGAGAGCAACAGTCAGAAAAAAATAGTAAACTTAAAATGGAATATCTTATCACAGCAAAATTTCTTCACAAAAAGAAAAAATGAAAATAAGGCTGGAACAAAATAAGTTACCTACTGGCTCATTTGTTAACCAAGCAAGAAAAACCATTTACTGATGGTAAGTAATTAAATCATGTTTGATTGCAGCAACTGAAGAAATATGTCCAGAAAAAATAAACTTGCTTACAACTTATCCATTTGATCTGAAGAGTTGCTCTAAGAGTTGAGGACATTGGGAACAATAGTAACTCAATTAAACAAGAAGGCAAGTGATTTGAAGTAGTTTCCCTTCACTCTTGATGGGTCAACTGATGTTATCAATACTGTTCAGTTGCTGATTATATGAGAAGTCAATACTGTGTTTAAAATGACTGAAAAATTGTATGAATATCCTGACTTGCCTTCCCCCAAAGCAGTTCAATGGCTCAGCGATGGTAAGTTTTTAATGCAATTTTTTGAGTTCAAGCTGAGACTGAATTTTTTCTCAAAGAGAATAACTGCCTTCAATTACTATTATCAAACACTAAATAGCTTTGGAAAGTAGCTTTTGCTGCAGACTTGATAATGTTTCTTAATAAATTCAACCTAAAACACAAGCCATAACCTAAAAAGACCCCTTTCTTTACAAACTTCTCTTTTCCCCTGCTCCACTACACAAAAGTGGGGAGAAAGAATGGAAGGAGTGATAAATTTGGTGGCTGGATCAAAGAATGAAAAGTAAAATAGATAAAGAAAGAAAGAGGAAAACCAAAATAATGATCTATTATACTCTTCTCCAAGTAGAGAAATGAATTCCCTGATAACAGCTACCATGAGGAGGGGTCAGCTTGAAGTCTTACACATATCATACCCCAGAGCATCCTGCCCCTTGTGGCTCTCACCAGTACACACAGACCCAAGGTCTTCAGATTCCTTCTTGTCACAAGCAAGAGCATACTTATTCCTGCAGTATTATAACTGGGGTTACTCATGTTACATTTATGTATACTATGATGGCAGCATCAAAGCTCTAGGATAATTATGGCACATTTTAGTGTGTTAATTTTATTCAAGGTTTTAGAAAAAAATTATTTAAAATTTTTGCCCCTTAGAAGGGTTTTGTGACACATGTGCAAGTAAAATCAGCAAAATTCTGCTTTTCCATGTCAGTCAAACTTGTGTTTACTTGGATTGTACACAAAGCTATTGGCTCCTGCCAACGAGTTCAATTTCCTGTTGTAATTGCCATTAATCAAATGTTTTGGTATATTGAAATATTTATGGATAAATTAATATGACATTTAGGATTTGGTTCAAAATAATATGAGATGGGGAAAGTGGACTGGGAAAAGGCTTCACACCCAGGGTTGGCTTGCTTTGCATTAATACGAAGAGGGATGTGACAGCAAAAGACAAAAGCCTGGGTAGTCTGATTCAATTGTTCATCTTAATGATAAAGTCTTAGTTGTCTTACTTAACAGCTTTTGGTTGGTCTATTTGAAGTCTGAACAATTCAGAAAACAATTGCAGAGCAAAACTGTTAGGTTTTTTTTCTGTAATCAATAAAAGTTCTATAATAAAAACAAAGATTGAGAGATGGAAATCATGAGGACTACCTCATCTGAGATTCTTGATATATTTAAGTGTAGTGAAACTTACAAATTTAGCAAAATAGAAAACATCACTAGTCTTCTTCCTCCAATATAAAGGTGCTCTGACAAGAATTCGATGGAGACAGTTGAAGAGGTTGACCAGATCATTATGACATTGGTTACCAGGCCTGTAAGCAAGATGAAGCAATTACCAGGATTTTCTATTACAGGAACCTGAAAATGTTGCACTATAACTTACTCTCTAGCAACATTCAAAGAATATTTCCTCAGCATTTACACTTTTATAGCTCATAACGCAGTAAAAACTGGTTGTCATTTTATTAGCATATTTTTGTGGATGCAGGTTCTAGAGATTCGCAGCTAGAAAAGAGAAAGTACCTAGATGATGAATCTGCATCGGCTGAGCCTCAGTTCATTCCAGCGCTTTGACATGGACAGAACCCTTGACAAGCAGCTTCTTCATCAAGCCAATGAGGTAAGTGGAACACTTTCCCCCCCAAATTATACTTTAAAATATTTTACTATATTCTAAAATATAGTATTATAATACTATAAAATGGAAGATTCTTATGAGTTTTAATATTTGAAAAGGAAACTCCAAATAAATGTTATGATTTTACTGGCCACCCAATACCCCCAGACCCCCTAGGTATGCCTTTGCTGTCTTCTTCTAGTAAAGGTAACTGGTGGAAAACATTGAAAAGTTCTCACTGAACCGTTTTTCTCTTTTAAGGAAAGCTTAGGAAGGGATCAAGTCTCAAGTCTTTAAATTTTCTTTAAAACATATCTATGGGGAGAAATTTTTCTTTGTTATTTAAAAATTAGACTAATGGAATATTTTTACATAAACAGCAATTTTATTATTTTCTAATACTATAGTGTAATAATTCAAAGTAGGCCAAGAAAACATTGACTAATAGAACATCTCAGTGAAATAGGGAAAAAATGAACTGATGTGATAGAAGAAAGCATGGACTTAACACCAGTTGCTACTTAAATTGAAGTTTATTATTTGCATTTACATTGAAGATAATGTCTGACACCTTTAAAAAATTATGCAAAGTGTCCCATATAATTTTATAAATGGCCTTAATTTTCTATAAAAACAGTATTCTCTGAGGTAAAGGGAAAATTTTAATTTTGTCCCTTCAGATGACCATAAATGATCTGAAATCTGTTCTAGTGAGGACTTATTGTAACCTACCCTGCACAGAAAGGTTGTTTTGGTGGTATTTGTGAGGGTGCCCAAAAATACGTATCCTTTGCTCAAAGCTGTATTAACTTCAGCGTTTTCATCCAGACACCCTGTCCTTGGGCTCTAGGATACAGAGATGAAGGTTTTCAAATAGATTTCCTCTCTGCTGACAGAAACTATTTCCATAACCAGAGTTGCTGGCTTTCATTGTGCATAGAATGAGAACAAGCTTTCGTACAAGATTAGAATGTCTTCAGTTCTGTGAAACCTTCTGAGAATTGCTCCAGCAGTTTCTCCCTTCTCTCTGATGCAGCAATATTTTGTTTCCTTTCTACTAGACATTTCCATTAATATACAAATATGGTATTATTTCTTCCACTCAAATATCAACAATGACAACAATCTGGACCTCAATTTGCCTTTAGCTTGCTGCTCTATTTCTGTTCCCTCTGCAGAAAAAGTCCTTAACATAATCATCTATCCTCCATGCCTGCAATTCTCCCATTCTCTCTTGAACCCACTCACTCAGACCTTTACCCACTCCTCTCCACATAAACTGCCCTTGCTATAGTTACTAATGTCTTCCACATTATAAAGTCCAAGGCACATCTCCGTTATCCTCAGTTGCCCATTAGTAGTGTTCTCAACAGTAGATCACTCTCTCTTCCTTCCTTGAAACATTTTGTTCCCCTGGCTTTCGGGATACCCTCCTCTCCTGGCCCCCCATTGCCCTCAGTGGCCATTACTCCCCTGTCTTCTTGGCTGGTTCCTTCTGTCTTTCTAAGTCTAAAAACAGGAGTGCTCCTGGGCTCAGTCTTGGCTCTTGGTCTTAGACTCTATCCACGTTTTCTCCCTTGGGAGTCTCACGTGTGTAGGTGACTTCCATATTTATATTTCCAGTCATGACTTGTCTACACTCCTATACCCAAATGCCTGCTCAGTGTCTCTACTGGGATGGGTAACATGCATCTCAGTTTTCAATATCCCAAACTGAACTCCTGATCTTTCCCCCAAAACTCCTTTCCCTGAGTCTGCCTCTGTTTATTTAGTTAATTTATATTAATTAGTTTATTTACTGCTAAGTAAAAACTTTGGACTCATCCCTGACTCTTCAATTAATTAGTTAATTAATAAATTAGTTTATTTACTGCCAAGTAAAAACTTTGGACTCATCCCTGACTCCTCTCTTGCCCTTGCTGAAAGAAAAGGCCAAAGTGTGTTAATACACTGCTTAAAGACAAAGGGATAGAATTCTCACCACTGTCTAAAAGTCACAAAAGTGTTGCTGCTGCCTCTTCCTCTCTGGAAATGCCAAGCTTCCAATCACCAGCTACAATCGCCCTTTGGACAGACAAGGAAACTTCTGATAACTGGAAAACAAATATTCAAACTGGTTCTGGCAAGAAGAAGGAAGGAAAAACACAAGGCTGGCCATCACATTACCTCTTATACGCTCTACTTACATACATCTAAATACTTTCACACGTTTCTTTCATTCTCTACTCTAAAATGGTCATCTTTCCCAGCAAATGCTAAGGGGAACTCTGAAATATCAACCTCTGGAAAAGTTCTTTGCAGAGCACATAATTGTCATGGCTGCTGTAGGCTGATTGTATTGGAGAAAGAGGTAAAGTTGGCTCTACCTCCTCTGGGGACATAAAGGATTCTAAGAAATCGTGGTCATGGGGAAAACTGCTGCTGGAGGCAGAATGTAGAATCTAAGTCCCTCTGGGAGATTTTTAAACAGTAGGTGTCTCTTCTGCTTTTCACTTTTTAAAAAGTGTTTTTTATTTATCTCTGAGAGACAGTGAGCAAGGGAGGGGCAGGAGGGGGGTTGGGGGGACAAAGGATCCAAAGCAGGCTACAGGCCGACAGTGGAGAGCCCAATGTAGGGCTCAAACTCACGAACCATGAGATCATGATCTATATCAAGAGTAGGATGCTCAACCAACTGAGCCACCAGGTACCTCTCTTCTGCTTTTTAAAAATCAGTCCCTCTTCAATTTCTCTGAAGACATGAGATATGTTTTCTACTCTTTTGTTGTTGTTTGACCACACCAAAAGGTCTGAATAAGGTGTTTTATGTTTGATGGATGCTAAAAAAAAAAAATGTTGCTGACTGTTCTGAACTTTTTCTCCTCCTTGGGAACTGAGTGAGTTCCTTTTTATTCTTTAGGGATGAATCATATGTGTTGTATCACCAAACCCAAAGAAGCACCTACTTGCTGCACCAGAAGATAAAGATACACAAGCCCCAAAGAAGGAGGCCTTCATGGCAGTCTTGGAAAGTTGCTCTTGCAGTGAGGCATCAGTGAGGCTTTAAACCAGGGAGATAAGGAGAAGGGAATTTAGGGCAGACATGTGTTCTATACACTACCAGTTTATTAGGAGAAATTCTAAAAGGATTGTTAATTTATCCCTCTTAATAGCTCTAACTTCTCCCTTACAGATTGGCACTTGTACTCTGTTGTCATTCTTATTAATTGTATTTGGGACCCTCCTACACTGTTGGTGGGAATGTTAACTGGTGCAGCCCCTCTGGAAAAGTGTGGAGGTTTCTAAAAAAAATTAACAATAGAACTTCCCTATGACCAGCAATAGCACTTCTAGGAATTTACCCAAGGGATACAGGAGTCCTGATGCATAGGGGCACATGTACCCCAATGTTCATAGCAGCACTCTCAACAATAGCTAAAACATGGAAAGAGCCTAAGTGTCCATCAACTGATGAATGGATCAAGAAGATGTGGTTTATCTATACTATGGACTACTACACGGCAATGAGAAACAATGAAATCTGGCCATGTGTAGCAACAACATGGATGGAACTTGAGGGTGTTATGCTGAGCGTAATAAGTCAGGCAGAGGACAGATACCATATGTTTTCATGTATAGGAGGATTAGGAGGAACTTAACGGAGGACCATGGGGGAGAAGAAGAAGAAAAATAGTGGGGGAGACAGAGGGAGGCAAACAATGAGAGACTCTTGAATGCTGAGAACAAACTGAGGGCAGATGGTGTGGGAAGGGAAGGGGGGTGAATGGCATGGAGGAGGGCACCTGTGGGGATGAGCACTGGGTATATGGAAACCAACTTGACAATAAACTATTAAAAACAACAACAACAACAACAATAGTGTGGTATTTGGGGTCTTAAATTCATGCAAATATGCTTCTTCCTTGCCCATAATCCACCATATGTAACGAATTATATTTTGACCTAAAGGAACCAGACATTATCTAATGGACATCTGAAAGACTTAAAATATTTTTAAGAGCTCCACTTGAAAAAATTGACAGAGAGGTGTGAAGAAATCACTTGGTACTCATATTTTAACTTTACTTTCTATTAAATGTAATTTTGAAATGTTCTTTTCTGGAAAAGACAAATGATAATGTTATTTTTTTAAAAAGAGGCTGCACAAAAGAAATCTGTTATAACTATTACTAGAAATCCCATGAACCCATGAAGAAATGCTTGCAAATAAATGCAAGTAATTAATGTAAATTAAAAACTCAATCCTAGGGGCACCTGGGTGGCTCAATCAGTTAAGCACCCAACGTCAGCTCAGGTCATGATCTCATGGTTCTTGGGTTTGAGCCCCACAGTGGGCTCTGTGCTGACAGCTCAAAGCCTGCTTTAGATACTCTGTGCCCCCTCTCTCTCTGCTCCTCCCCTGCACACACTGTCTCTCAAAAATAAATTTAAAAAAAATTTTTTTTAAACCCTCAAATCTCAATCCTAGTTTCAAAGAAAAAAATTGTTAAAAGTAAAGATAGAGGAATAACCTTCCTTCCCACATCTCCATTTTACTGAGATATAGCTGACATATAACATTGTATAAATTTAAGGTGTACAAGATAATAACTTGCTATATGTATATATTACAAAATGATTATCACAATAAGTCTAGTTAACACCCATCACCTTAGTTACAAAGTTTTTTTCCTTGTGATTAGAACTTTTAATATCCACTCTCTTAGCAACTTCCAAATATACAACAGTGTTGTTAACTATAGTCACCACAGTATACATGATATCCCAAGAGCTTATTTATAACTGGAAGTTTGTCCCTTTTGACCACCTCCATTCATTACTTCCCCCATCACTAACTCATTCTCTGCCTCTAGAGAATCTGTTCTCTGTTTCTATGAGTTCCTTTATTTTAGATTCCTCATATAAGTGAGATCATACAGTATTTGTCTTTCTCTAACTTATTTCACTAGGAAAAACATTCTTATTAAAAATGTTGTATTAGTCAGGGTTCTCTAGAGAAACAACCAATGGTGGGGTGTGTGTGTGTGTGTGTGTGTGTGTGTGTGTGTGTGTGTGTGTGTGTGTGTGACGGGGGAGGAGAGAGAGAGAGAAAGGGAAGGCAAGGGAGAGAATGAGATTGATTTTCAGAATTTGGTTCACACAATTATAGGGGCTGGCAATTCTGAAATCTTTAGGGCATACTGGTAGGCTGGAGACTTAGTATCTATGTTGCAGTCTTGAGGAGAATTCCTTCTCTTTCAGAAAACCTCAGTCTTTATTCTCAAGATCTTCAACTGATTGGATGAGGCCCACCACATTACAGAAGGTAAACTGCTTTACTCAAAGTCTACAGTTTTAAATCTTGATCACATCAGGGGTGCCTGGGTGGCTCAGTCGGTTAAGCAACCGACTTCGGCTCAGGTCATGATATCATGCTTCGTGCGTTTGAGCCCCGCGTTGGGCTCTGTGCTGACAGCTAGCTCAAAGCCTGGAGCCTGCTTCGGATTCTGTATCTACCTCCCTCTCTGACCCTCCCCTGCTCACGCTGCCTCTCTCTCTCTCTCTCTCTCTCTCTCTCTCTTTCAGAAATAAATAAAACATTAAAAAAATTTAAATATTGATCACATCTAAAAAATTTCTTCACAGCAACATCTAGATTGGTGTTTGACCAAACTGGGACCCATAGCCTAGTCAAGTTGACACAAAGAATTAACCATCACAAAGAAGGAGTATTCTCTACTTCTTCTTCAGCTGAGGAAGGAAAACAAATCTGATTTTTCAGGGACGTGATCAGGTACACTGAGAAAGGTCACCTAAGTTTATTCAAAATTAACAGACACCAGCCTAATACTGTTAAAGTCTCAGTGAAAGAAGTAAGAGGTTTTGGTACTTAATGAAGCTGCTAAAAGTCCCAGAACTATGGCCAGGGCTAAATAAACACAATAAAAATATATTCTCCTTCCTACTTAAATTAATCTCTAGAACTATACACTGGTATGAAATGTGTCAGTTTACTGGTCTGGGCACTAGTTTTGCTTTGGCGTCAGTTAATCAATTCCCTTGGAATTTACTTTATAAAGGATTCCTCCCCAGGTCCTACCTAAGGTTCCCCAGTGCAGAGATGGCTACTTGCATGAGCTCAGGGAAAACTGCTTCATCACTATTAACACATAAAGTG
The DNA here is from genome assembly GCA_017311185.1 of Proteles cristata cristata. NCBI lineage: Eukaryota > Metazoa > Chordata > Mammalia > Carnivora > Hyaenidae > Proteles > Proteles cristata. The sequence goes on along the minus strand of JAESUZ010003766.1, from coordinate 1,083,790 downwards.
AAGTCTATTTTCTACTTGCAGATTTTCACCCTGAGGCCATTTATGTATTCAGCTAACTAATCACACAGATTTTTAAATCTAACTACAGAGGCTGAATTAGTTTAGCTCTAAATTAATAGTTTTATTCCCCTATTGTAATGAAATGCAAGCCTTTTCAATGTATTATTATGCTAGTAAATTATAAGTCTGCAGCAAGCATTCTAGACAGTGAAGGAAAGACATGGTGTTAACCATTTCTCTAAATTGAGTCCACTGAAAGAATCAGAGAGAACGGTTTACTTTATTTTTTATTCAAAAATGGCATTCAATTGCAATAAGTTGGATAGGCCTTCCCATCCCCATTTCTGATAATGTCCAATGCTGGCTAAGAAATTGAAAAGGAGACAATGGTTAACTATCTGGGATGATGAGTAACAAAGTCTGAATTCAACCATCATTTCCCGTTAGGATTCTTTTATCAGACTTTCTTCCATGATTCAAAATTCCATCTTTTTATTCTTTGAACCCAGGAGACAAAGAAAAGCTCCAGGTGCCTTATTTATTAACTAATTCTTGTTAATGCTCCTTCTACTAGAAAAGATAGTTGAAAGTTAACAGCCTAAGTGGGGGTCTACAGTCAAGAAAATTCTATGGAAGACACAGAGAACAGTTTGGCATTGGCAAGAAATGGGGGGGAGGTGGGGGTAAAGGAAGTGAAAGTACAAACCTCCAGTTATAGAATAATAAATAAGCCATGGGGATATTATGTATAACATGGCAACTCAAGTTATAATACTGTATTATACAAGTAAAAGTTGCTAAGAGAATAGATCCTAAATGTTCTCATCACAAGAAAAAAATTTTGTAACTATGTATGATGATAGATGTTAACTAGACTTATTGTGGTGTTCTTTCACAATATATACAAAATATGGAATTATAAAATTATTATATACTACTAAATGTATGTCACTTATATCTCAATAAAAAAAGAAATTTTAAAAAAGAATATTCTATGGACAATAATAACTTACATGTATAAGTTACTTTGTAATTTATAAACCCCCTGACACAACCATCTAATTTTTCCTCTTAATAGTAGACAGGATTATTAGCTCAGATTTAAAGATAAGATTGAAGCTCAAGGAAATTAACTGACCTGTTCAAGGTCACAAGGTCTAAACGTGATAAAGATAAGAACTCAGATCTCTCAACACCCAGTTCAATGCATCACCACTATACCATACTGTCCTAGTGAAATGAGCTCTTGGCTGCTAAATTTACCTGCAGGATTAGCCAACACATGAGGTTTGTATTATAGAGGGCAGATATCACACACTTAAGAAAATAATTACTGGCAAAGTTTGCAGAAAGAACCAGCAACAGAGTTCTATAATATTCTCAGTAGGTTATTTCTTAAAAAAATAAAAGAGGTGGGGTGCCTGGGTGGCTCAGTCGGTTAAGCGTCTGTTTTCAGCTCAGGACAGATCTCGGTTCGTGGGTTCGAGTCCTGCATTGGGCTCTGTGCTGACAGCTCAGAACCTGGAGCCTGTTTCGTATTCTGTGTTTCCCTCTCTCTCTGCCCTTCCCCCACTCATGCTCTGTCTCTGTCTCTAAAATAAATAAACTATTAAAAAAATTTTTTTAATAAAATAAAAGAGGTGCCATTATGAATAGTATAATAATATTAAAATGACTCTAGCACCCCTTCCATTTTTGCCTGGGACCTCATTCTTTTTCTTAATTAGTTCTGAGATTAAATTTGCAGTTCTGAGTTTGATTAGCCAGTGTGGATGGGTATGCTAATACATTGTTATTCAAGGGGTAGTGAATGGATGATAGGTGGGTAGCATAGGTATCATTTGGGAGCTTGTAAGAAATGCAGATTCTTAAGCCTGATTCTCACCCAAAAATTACTTAGAATCTAAAATTTAACAAAATTCCCCAAGTAATTCATGTGCACACTTAAGTTTGAGATACGCCATTAGTATATACTTGCAGATATGTGTCAATATCATTCTGAAAAGAGGTGTTATACTAGTATGTGCATAAACAAACTAATAGAAAGGCTGCTTCAGTAAATGAGTAAGTGTGAAGTGACAGATAATCAGTGGGTCAAAGATGTGTGAAAATCAAGATATTTGACTTAGGTTCATGCTCAATCAGCAAATCCAAATGCCTGTAACATACTAAAATCATGCTGGTTATATTAAAATGTACTGCTTTCATTCCAAATAATTTCCTCAGTTAGCATAAACAAAAAATATAGGGTAACTTTCCATTTTCTTTTTCTTTTTTTTCTGTTTTATTTACTTATTCATTTTTTAATTTACATCCAAGTTAGTTAGCATATAGTGCAACAATGATTTCTGGAGTAGATTCCTTAAGGCCCCTTGCCCATTTAGCATCCCCCCCAACCTTGCAGTAGTCCTCTGTTTGTTCTTTATATTTAAGAGTCTCTTATGTTTTGTCCTCCTCCCTGTTTTTATATTATTTTTGCTCCCTTTCCTTATGTTCATCTGTTTTGTATCTTAAATTCCTCATATGAATGAAGTCATATGATATTTATCTTTCTCTGACTGACCAATTTCGCTTAGCAAAAAACCCTCTAGTTCCATCCATGTAGTTGCAAATAGTAAGACTGCATTCTTTTTGATTGTTGAATAATACTCCATTGTGTATGAGTGTGTGTGTGTGTGTGTGTGTGTGTGTGTGTGTGTATCTTCTTTATCCATTCATCTGTTGATGGACATTTGGACTCTTTCCATACTCGATAGTACTGCTATAAACATTGGGGTGCATGTGCCCCTTTAAAACAGCACACCTGTATCCCTTGGATAGATACCTAGTAGTGCAACTTCTGGGTCATAGGGTAATTCTATTTTTAATTTTTTGAGGAACCTCCATACTGTTTTCCAGAGTGGCTGCATCAGTTTGCATTCCTACCAGCAGTGTAAAAGAGATCATCTTTCTCCTCATCCTTGCCAACATCTGTTGTTGCTTAAGTTGTTAATTTTAGCCATTCTGACTGGTATGAGGTAGTATCTCATTGTGATTTTGATTTGTATTTTCCTGATGATGAGTGATGTTGAGCATTTTTTCATATGTTGGTTGGCCATGTGGATATCTTCTTTGGAGAAGTGTCTATTCCTGTCTTTTGCCCATTTCTTCACTGGATTATTTGGTTTTGGGTGTTAAGTTTGATAAGTTCTTTATAGATTTTGGATACTAACCCTTTATCTGATATGTCATTTGCAAATATTTTCTCCCATTCTGTCAGTTGCCTTTAAGTTTTGCTGGTTGTTTCCTTCATTGTGCAGAAGTTTTTATTTTGATGAGGTCCCAAGAGTTCATTTTTGCTTTTATTTCCCTTACCTCCAGAGACATGTTGAATAATAAGTTGCTGTGGCCGAAGTTAAATGGGTTTTTGCCTGCTTTCTTTCTCCTGTAGGATTTTGATGGCTTCCCGTCTTATGTTTAGGTCTTTCATCCATTTTTAGTTTATTTTTGTGTGTGGTGTAAGAAAGTGGGCCAGATTCATTCTTCTGCATGTTGCTGTCCGGTTCTCCCAGCACCATTTGCTAAAGAGACTGTCTTTTTTCCATTGGATATTCTTTCCTGCTTTCTTAAAGATTAGTTGGCCATATGTTTGTGGATCCATTTCTGGGTTCTCTATTCTGTTCCATTGATCTGAGTGTCTGTTTTTGTGCCAGTACTGTACTGTCTTGATGATTACAGCTTTGTAATACAGCTTGAAATCCACGATGGTGATCCTCCAGCTTTGGTTTCTTTGTCAGGAGTGCTTTGGCTATTTCTGGTTCCATACAAATTTTAGAATTGTTTGTTCTAGCTCTGTGAAGAATGCTGCTGTTATTTTGATGGGGATTGCATTGAATATGTAGATTGCTTGGGGTAGTGTTGACAATATTTGTTCTATCTATCCAGGAGCATGGAATATTTTTCCACTTTCTTGTGTCTTCTTCAATTTCTTTCATAAGCTTTCTAAAGTTTTCAGTGTATATATTTTTCAACTCTGGTTAGATTTATTCCTAGGTATTTTATGGTTTTTGGTACAATTGTAAATGGGATTGATTCCTTGATTTCTCTTTTTGTTGCTTCATTATTGGTGTATAGGAATGCAACTGATTTCTGTGCATTGATTTTGTATCCTGCGACTTTGCTGAATTCATGGATCAGTTCTAGCAATTTTTTGGTGGAATTTTTTAGGGTTTCCCATATATAGTACCATGTCATCTGCAAAGAGTGAGTTTGACCTCTTCCTAGCCCATACTGTTGCCTTTTATTTCTTTATGTTGTCTGATTGCTGAGGCTAAGACGTCCAATACTGTGTTGAATAAAAGTGGCGAGAGTGGACATCCCTATCTTGTTCCTGGCCTTAGGGAGAAAGCTCTCAGTTTTTCCCCATTGAGGATGATATTAGTGGTGGGTCTTTCATATACAGCTTTATCCTTCTATCCCTACTTTCTTGAAGGTTTTTATCAAGAAAGGATGCTGTATTTTGTCAAATGCTTTCTCTGCACCTATAGAGAGAATCATGTGGTTCTTTCTTTTATTGATGTGATATGTCACATTGACTGTTTTGTGGATATTGAACCAGCACTGCATCCCAGATATATATCCCACTCGGTCGTGGTGAATAATTTTTTTAATGTCTTGTTGTATCTGGTTGGCTAGTATCTTGTTGAGAATGTTTGCATCCGTGTTCATCAGGGAACTTGGTTTGTAGTTCTCCTTTTTAGTGGAGTCTTTGTCTGGTTTTGAAATCAAGGTAATGCCGGCTTCATAGAAAGAGTTTGGAAGTTTTCCTTCCATTTCTATTTTTTGAAACAGCTTCAAGAGAATACTTGAAGTTAATTCTTCTTTAAATGTTTGGTAGAATTCCCCTGGAAAGTTATCCAGCCCTGGACTCTTGTTTTTTGGGAAATTTTTCATTACTAATTCAATCTCTTTACTGGTTATGGGTATGTTCAAATTTTCTATTTCTTACCTGTCTCAGTTTTGGTAGTTTGTATGTGTCTAGGAATTTGTCCATTTCTTCCAGATTGTCCATTTTATTGACATATAATTGCTTCTAATATTCTGTTATTGTTTCTATTTCTGCAGTTTGGTTGTGATCTCTCCTCTTTCATTCTTGATTTTTCTTTATTTGGGTCCTTTCCTTTTCCTTTGTGATCAAACTGCTTAGGGGTTTATCAGTTTTGCTAATTCTTTCAAAGAACCGCCTTTTAGTTTCATTGGTCTGTTCTACTGCTTTGGGTTTTTTTGTTTTTTTTGTGGTTTTTTTGACAGCATTGATTTCTGCTCTAATTTTTATTATTTCCTGTCTTCTGCTGTTTGGGGTTTTATTTGCTGTTCCTTTTCCAGGTCTTTAAAGTGTAAGGTTAGGTTGTTTATCAGAGACTTTTCTTCCTTCCTTAGGCCTGGATTGCTATATACTTCCCTCTTATGACCACTTTTGTTGCATCCCAGAGGTTTTAGGCTGTGGTGTTATCAGTTTTATTGGCTTCCATGTACTTTTTAATTTCCTCTTTAACTTCTTGGTTAACCCATTCATTCTTTAGTAGGGTGTTCCGTAATCTCCAAGTATTTGTTGTCTTTCCAAGTTTTTCTAGTGGTTGATTTCCAGTTTCATAGCATTGTGGCCTGAAAATATGCATGGTATGATGTCAATCTTTATGTACTTGTTGAGGGCTGATTTGTGTCCCATTATGTGATCTATTCTGGAGAATGTTCCATGTGCACTCAAGAAGAATGTGTATTCCACTGCTTTAGGATGAAATATTCTGAATTTATCTGTTAAGGCTTTCTGGTCCAGTGTGTCATTCAAGGCCACTGTTTCCCTTTTGATTTTTTGCTTAGATGATCTGTCCATTGCTGTAGATGAGGTGTTGAAGTCCCCTACAATTATGGTATCATTATCAATTAATTTCTTTATGTTTTGATTAATTGATTTATATATTTGGGTGCTTTCATGTGTGGAGCATAAATGTTTACAATTGTTAGATCTTCTTGGTGGATAGACCCCCTTAATTATGATATAATGCCCTTTTTCATCTCTTATTACAGTCTTTATTTTTTAAAGTCTGATATAAGTATGGCTACTCTGGCTTTCTTTTGGCAAGCATTAGTATGATAGATGATTCTCCATCCCCTTACTTTCAGACTGAAGGTGTCTTTCTGTCTAAAGTGAGTCTCTTGTGAACCACATATAGATGGATCTTGTTTTCTTATCCATTCTGTTAGCCTGTCTTTCGATTGGAGCATTTAGTCCATTGACATTTAGAGTGAGTACTGAAAAATATGAATTTATTGCCATTATGTTGCCTGTAGACTTGGAGTTTCTGGTGGTGTTCTCTGGTCTTTTCTAGCCTTTGTTGCTTTTGGTCTTTTTTTCTTTTTTTCTCTTGTTCCCTTAGAGAGTCCCCCTTAAAATTTCTTGCATGTTTGGGTTAGTGATCACAAATTTCTTTAATTTTTGTTTGTCCAGGAAACTTAATCTCTCCTTCTATTTTGAATGACAGACTTGCTGGATAAAGAATTCTTGGCTGTATATTTTTCAGATTCAGCACATTGAATAGATCCTTTCTTTCTGCCAAGTTTCTGTGGATAGGTCTGCTGCAAACCTGATCTGTCTCCCATGTAGGTTAAGGACTTTTTTCCCTTGCTGCTTTCATGATTCTTTCTTTGCCTGAGTATTTTGTGAATTTGACATGATATGTTTTGTTGATGTTCGGTTTTTGTTGAAACTAATGGGAGTCCTCTGTGATTCCTGGATTTCAGGTCTGTGTCTTTCCCCAGGTTAGGAAAGTTTTCTACTATGATTTGCTCACATAACCCTTCTACCCCTTTTTCCCTCTCTTCATCTTTTGGGACCCCTAAGATTCTGATGTTAATCCTTTTTAATGAGTCACTGAGTTCTCTAATTCTTATATTGTGCTCTTATGCCTTAGTCTCCCTCTTTTTCTCTGCTTCATTGTTCTCCATAAGTTTGTCATCTATATCGCCTATTCACTGCTCTCTTTCATCCATCCTTGCCGCTGTGGCATTCATTCAAAATTGCAGTGTTTTTTTTTATTTCATCCTGACTAGATTTTACTTCTTTTATCTCTACAGAAAGGGATTTTAACCGATTTTCAACCCCAGCTAATATTCTTATTATTGTGATTCTAAATTCTGGTTCACACATCTTGCTCATATCTGTGATGATTAAATCCCTGGCTATTCTTTTTTTGAGTTCTTTCTTTTGGGGTGAATTCCTTCACTTTGTCATTTGAAGGAAGAAAAGGAGTTAATAAAGTTAAAAAATAAAAATTAAAAATAACACAAAAAAATCAAATAAAGGATGCTAGATCCTAGGTGTGTTTTGGTCTGATTGTTGAAAGGAACCTGATAGATTAGAGAAAAAAAGGAAAGATAAGAAAAGGAAAACATTGAAAATTTGAAAAAATGAATACAATAAAATAGAGTAAAACAAAATAATAGTAGTAAAATGGAATCCAAAAATTTACAAAAAAGTAAAAAATATAATAGGAAAAATTACGGAAAAATCTTTTTAATAAAAATGGAAAATAAAAATGGTTCAGGTTGTGCAGATTTTTGTGTTAATCCTCACATCAGTTTCTAGGTGAGCAAGATGGTTTAGTGTTGATCTGGCTGCATTTCATGGACAAAAGAGGCAAAAAAAACACTTCCACGGTGTCCTGCCATCTTGGCCCCTCCCTCTTCACCTGAAACTTTCCATTTTCATATCCCCTTTATAATCACAGAACAAGGAAATGTTGCCATCTATAAAGGAGCCCACCATCACTTACTGCCTATTTCTCTGCCCTGGCTGTAGTATATGAAAATAACCTGAGGAGCTTTTAAAACCTGTGGGAGCCCCATTCCAGATGGTCCGGTTTATTATCTAGGATAAGGGCCTGGGCCCCTATGTTCTAAATATGTGTCAGGGTTTTGAACCACTGAATACCAAATCCCTTCATTCTATAGATGAGGAAACTGGGGTTAATTAAAATTGTGCCAATATAGCATATTTAAATTAAAATATTTTCATAAATAAGTAAGTAATGATTTATAAAACCTGCAATTTGTTGAACAAGTGAAGCTTAACTATTGAGAGAACTGTTTACCATCTTTCTTTTGTTTCTTCTTTTTTTTTTTCCTTCAGGAAGTAAAGGTCTTCTCTATCTCTGCTTTAACTCTGTAAACACAGGTTAACCCTTCTAACCTTTCTTTGGAAAAATTATCAGCAAAACATTTACTCACAGAGCTGACACAGGCAAATTTCAAAAGAATAAAATTTGAAACAACACAGTTGGCTCCCACTTTTTAACCTGATCTCACAGAACTTCAGCATGCATTCACATATGTGAGAAGAGCTCTTTTAAGTAGCTTACACAATTAAAAACCAAACAAGGATTAAAATCTGAGAGGTAAATGAGTGCTATGGTAATTTTCAAAAAAGGTTGTACCTTTTTGACATACCTCCCACCAAGAGTGGGGCTCCTATGACACTGAGAGGCTGTGATAGTTTTAACTAATAGAGCAAAGCTCAGCACACCTTTCTGTAAAGAGCCAGATAGTTAATATCTTAGGCTTTGCAGGCCTTCAGGTCTCTGTTGCAACTACTCTACACTGCATTGTAGCATGAAAGCAGCCAGAGACAAAATGTAAACAAACGGACATGGCTATGTCCATTAACGCTTTATTTACAATGACAGGTGGCAGGCTAGATTTGGCATGAGGCCATAGTTCACTGATCTCTGCAATAGAATATGGAAGAAAGGCTATGTGACTTCTAAAACTAGGTCATAACAGGCTCTACAGCTTCCACCTGTGTTTCTTGGAACACTCTCAGAAAGCTCCCTCTTGGAACTTAGCCACCAACCCTGTGAGAAGCCAAAGCCAGAGAGAAAGGCACTATGTAAGTGATCTGGTCAACAGCCCTGGTTTTGCCCAGCCTTCATGTCATCCCAGCCTATGTGCTGGCATCTGAGTGAAGAAGCTTTGTGATGATTCCAGTGCCCAGCTGTTCAAGTCACCACTCAACACTAAGTCTTCCTAGCTGAGGCCCTGCACAGAACGCAACAGAGACAAAACATTCCCACCATGCCCTATCGGAATTCTGTGAGAATAGTAAAACTGTTGTTTTCACGTTGCTAGATTTGGAGGTGGTTTGTCATGCAGCAATAGATAACTAGAACAGAGGATGACTAACAAAACCTCTTACTATCACATGCGGAAGGCTAAAAATCTCAGGAGAGAAAGCTGGAGTAACAAACTCATTTGAAAACATCTACACTTAAAAAATTGTAATCTAAAGAAAAATTAAATCTAAAGAAACTTGTAATGCTTACATTCTGGAGTAAGGCATGAAACACAGTTGCCCATCAATTTGGGATTGTCCAATGACAATGGTTTTATGGTCAGTTGAAAAAATACAAATCTGGGACTAGTTACCAACTAATCATTAAATATTTATTTGGTTGAAAATAGTCAACAATTAGGATCAGCTAATTTAGTCCAACTGGCCAAACCAGTTTTTGTGTATGTATACAATGGTGAATGCTCCACTATGCGGTGGTTCCAGACACTTTGTACATAATACTAAAACAAAATTCATGAAGCTAGTCAGTACTAGAAAAGCTTTCTAACTTTAAGTAATATGATCTGTGCTATAGTTGCGGGTAAATTATTAAAAAATCTTACCTACTAGATATTCACTAATGCTGAACTTCAGAAATACATGGATTAATAATTTGCTAACAATTTGGTTATTGGTGTTTAAACTCCCCCTGCGTCCAAACCAACAAGCCCCTGGATATGGTACTGTCAGGATTATCCTAAAAGGCACAGAGTTTAGGCTGAAGCAAATGTGCAAGCATTACTGTGAGGCACAAATAAAATCAAGTCTGGCATTGAAGAGACAAAACCAGGCATGAAGTAGGGTATAATTTTAAGCCACCAACACAGAATGAATATTTATAAGAGAAACTAAAAATTCACTGGGGATACCTCCAGAGTTTCTGGAACACAGCTGTGGGGACTTTTTCTAGGTAAGCAAAATGGTTCTAAAACCAATTCTGACATGTATGTGGAGGAGTTTCCCTCCCACGCCACCACACAGTGCTTAGGACACAAGGTAGGTGTCCTATGGAGTTCAACTCAATTCTAAACTGTCTACCCAGAGATAGCATCAGACTCCAAAGGGACAGGGCTCAATCCCAAAAGACTACTCTCTACTTGAGAAGCCAATCACAAGCTCAAGTTGACACCTATGCTGATAAACAACCAGTTATAGACTGGAAGTTCCAAAGATCCACACCTTGGATTTCAGATGTGAGGTGCAAGTCCAGGTTGTTAGCTGTGCTTCTTCTTAGCAACTAGCTCTAAATCAGAGGTTCTGACCTCTACCCTTTCAGATTCAAATGATTAGCTAGAGTAGCTCACAGAACTCAGGGAAGCACTTACTTACATTTACCAGTTTATTAGAAAACTTTATGATAAAGGACACAGGTGGACATCCAGATGGAACAGACACATAGGGCAAGGTATATGGCAAGGGACACGGAGCTTCCATGTCCAGCCTAGGTGTGCTACTCTCCCAGCACCTCCAACTCTCCCAGTTCACCAATCTGGAAGCTGTCCAAACTGTCCATTTCTAAATTTTTATGGAGGCTTCATTACATAGGCATGGCTGATTAAGTCATCAGCCATTGGAAATCTATTCAATCTCCAACCCCTCTCCCCTCCCAAGAGGTATAAGGGTGAGACTGAAAGTCCCAACCCTCCAATCCTGCCAAACAGCCCAATTCTTAGGAGACCCAGGGGCATTCCAAAATTCACCTCATTAACATAATAAGAGGCACCTTTATCTCATTCACCACTTAAGAAATTCCAAGGGTTTTTAGAAGTTCTGCACTAGAAACTGGACAAGGGCCAAATATATATTTCTTATTATAATTCATAATATCACAGGAAGGAAGCTATTAAAAGATGATATTGCTTTCAAAAAAAGGAATTATGGATTCATTCTTGCACTTACTTGCTGTAGCTAACAGGTCTCATGCCCTTATTAGCCTCCCATAGTTAAATTTTTACAACTAATTGTTATCTAGCAATATTCTATACTTTGCCAGCCTTAACAAACAAAAGGTATATAAGCAAACTACCCACAGGTGGGGACATCAACCACAAGTTGAAAAATCAAACTATTAGGTTAGGACAAGATTTCTTACAACTTAGGTACTATTGACATTCAGGTGGCATTGTCTGACATAATATTTTGTTGCGGGGTGGTCCTATGCATTGTTAGGATGTTTACTGGCATCCCTAGCCTCTACCCTCTAGATGTCAGTAGTGTCCCCAGACTCAAGTAATGCCAATCAAAAATGTCTCTAGGTGTTGCTAGATGTCCTCAGAAGACAAAGCTGCCCACAGCTGAGATCCCCTGGATTAAAAATAGAATTATCCATGTGGTGTTTGTGTTCTCTCTGCTTCCTTTCTTAGAGGACATACTAGGAGATCTAGGGGATTACTACTAGGGGAAGTCATGATTATTCTTTTTGGTAACAGACTTAAAGTGTTTCCTATTGGACTGAGGTCCTCAGATCCTCAGGAGCAAATGGCCAGACGCTTCCTTTGGTTTCTTGCTGCACTGACTTTTTCATGGGGTGGCTCATTAAGAAGATGGTTGATTTCATCAGAACAAAGAAGCAAGAGAACAAGAGGAAATGTAAGCAAGACCAAGTCAGTCTTTTGTAACCTAATCTTCAAAGTGCTATCCATCAACTTTTCCTATTCTGTTCATTAGAAGCAATGAACTATGGCTAGCTCATACTCAGACAGAACCACTGGGGTGATTCTTTAGAAGTTCTTTAAAGTGGTTCTTCTAACCACTTTAGAAGCCTGACTACACCAGAATGCAAGGGAGGTAAAGTTTTTTTGAAAGTCTGCATGTCTAAAAAAAGGTCTTTTTTTCTACTTGCATATTTAATCAATAGTTTCAGCATAGAATCTCTGAAGGTGCTGGGCTGCCTCCCCTCCCTGACCCCCAAGGGCGGGCTGCCCTGAGAAGATAGGAAGGGGAAAGCGGGACCTGCAAGGTAGGGACACCTAACCCCTTCACAGCCTCCACTGCACCAGGAAGAGTCAGATCAGAAGTAGCTGAAGATTATAGAAGAGCAGACTTAAAAGAGAAAACGTAGAAGAGACGTATTACTGATTATGTGCCAAACACTTTGAGACTCCTATGATCTGCAGAACTAGTCCTTACAGGAAAAATTTTTATCTTACAAGTTGTCTGAACAATCTGCATAGTAGACACAGAAAGTGATAAGAGAACTGAATGAAGATGAAATTAGGGCACTAAAACATTTTTAAAAAATGAGAAAAAAATTGACAAGCCTTCTGTCCAGGAACAAAACAGTAAAGACATAGACAGCTATGCCTAGAACCCCAATGCAGGAGGTAAAGAACTGGATGAAAACATTTTACCTTTAACCCTTGAAGAGAAGGAAAATAATACCTAAGATCTTTATTTGAAAATTTGATTCTTATGTAAATAAAACCTACCTCTGGAAGGACCTGAGGCTGATAAAATCCCATAAACTCTCTAAACTCCTGTATCTTTCAAGCATTGCTGAAGTGCAGGATAAATTCTGGTGAAGTGGTCCTGAGAAAGCACTAGGAGGCACCATCTAACAAGTTCCATTGGAAAATAGCAAGAGCCAGACGCTAGATCTGTTCGGGAAGAACCCATCAGGCAAGTGAGACTCACTCCCCTTTCATGATCACTGGTGTGTGGACATAGGGGAACATCCACCAGTGTTGGCAAGATCTGTTGATGAATCCATACCTGGGAGAAGAATCTGTGGGCTTCCTGCTCTATGAAGATAAGGTGGAAATTTGGGGTGTGTACTTTTACATTGTAATAACCGGGAAGTAGGGATTAAATATGGAGTACTGTGGCGCCAGGAATACCATATGTCCAGTAGATTTTCATCAAAAATGAACTGCTTCTCTCAAGACTTTTTGAGAAATAGTCCTAAGCTCTCTATACACTCTGCTCTTCCTATGCCTTAAATAATGCAGTTAGCAAAATCAGTGCCTGTTATGGCAGTAACTATTGTACTGGGAACGACTGAGGAAGTCTGTTCTTTTATCCATCAATCACAGCAACTCATATATGACAATGTAGTTTCTGTCTTTTCTCTGAATAATGAAGAAAAAGTAATGACCTGAAGGAAATTTGTCATTCTCAGATTGAGAGGCAAGCATGGTGTTTTTGAAATTTTAATACATTTCCTACGAGCACTTGTTTTATGTTTAGATGGCATAGTGACACAAATACTAGATGGAATAACCATGGCTGGCTGAGAAGATGTCCTTCTGCCATACATCAACAGATTTTTTTATTTTATTTTTGTCATTGTTGTTCTTAAAAATAGCCTATCTTGGGGCACCTAGGTGGCTCACTCAGTTAAGTGTCCAACTCTTGGTTTCCGCTCAAGTCATGATCTCACAGTTTGTGGGTTCACACCCCACGCTGGGCTCTGTGCTGGCCTGCTTGGGATTCTCTGTCTCCCTCTCTCTGCCCCCACCCCTCATGTGGTCTCTGTCTCTCTCAAAATAAATAAATAACCTTAAAAAAAAAAGTCCTATCTTTTACAAGAACCCTTGGACAAAATCCCCACATGACAAATCTTAGATGTTTTGTTTGCAGCTAGCAGCTTCACTACAGTTTTCCATTCACTAATAAGGTAATGGAAAACACTAAATTAACCACCGATTTTGGTTTGAGGAAACCATAAATTTGATAACCAACCTAATATTCAAATGAAATTCCCTGAGAAATTCCACAGAGCACAGCAAGGTAACTTGGAATCTCAACTAGCGTCTGAGAATTACTATAAAAGATCCCTAAGTGTTGCAACAGGGCAAGGCATTACTCAGAGACTTAAAGATATATTCTCAGAACAGCACCCCAAAGCCTTTAAATACTTATCTCGGGTATTTTCTATCATGGGACAGCTCAAATTCAATGAAACAGAGGTGCCATGCTGACTGCCTTGTAGAGAAGTGACTCAGCCAATCCTGATACACTCTCAGCTCAATTTCCGTGTTAGAAAATCAAGTAGAAACACAGAAGGAAAGAGGTAGAGCTCCCAATCACCACTTATGAAGTCCTCCATCTGCCTCGCTTCAAGTTTCTTCCTCATGCTTATGCATTGCCGAAAGTCTTGTGTATTCTTCCTGTGATTTGTTTGAGGATGAGTGCTGTGAATACACTCAAATGCGTCTCAAATGCCTTCCTGGAGAACACTTTGAAAGAATGAAGGTTAAGGAAGTTGGCTTTGCCTAACATAAATGTTTTATATAAATCATCTGGATTTAATGGTAGATCCATACATCAAACTCTACACAAACAAGTCAGTGCTACACAAACAAGTCAGAATTGCCTACAGATAATTAATGAGCCATTAAAAATACTTAAGAAAATGTTTAAAAATAGGTTTTTTCCCTATGTTTAAAATTTGGAGGGCAAGTTGTAAGGTGTTTGTAGGCCACTTAAGCACTGAATATCTTTGCCTATGGGCCTCTTACTGAATATATTAGCCATTGCTAATCTATCTGTTTAAATAACCACTTACTTTAATGCTCACACCTTGAGGATTTATCTGTTCTTCCAGAAGATAGTATTGAAAGTACCATAGTTCATTTCTGCATGATCTCTGGCTCTGGCACTCTAGAAATGTTTAAAATCATTTTGGATATAGCATTATTATCGCTGAGGATCCAAACTGTATGGAGTTATCACTTCTTTGAAAGAATAAATTTGAGGGACGTTAGAGAGGAAAAAATAGATTTTATAAAATGTTACAATGAAACAACTGACCTTTGACTAGCTGGGGTTTTAAGTATATTGTTAAAGATTTCTAATGTACAGTTAATGGAATTATCAGAGAGAGGGAAACGGTGAGCTCATTAAATAAGAGTGTCAGTGCAGGTTTTGTCTTTATTAAGTGAACCTAAAGGAACAAGTTACAGTTGAAATTCAAATGTAAACAACTCGCATTCTTGTTCCATATCTGGTTGTTGCTACTTGTTACTTTGTTGAGTCTACACTTTCCTGAGTCTTAAGCTTTTAATCAGGTATATGTTAAATACTTCTGTTTCATGATCAAACCAGAATCAGAGGCCATGGATATTGACAATTGATCTATCTATTTTCTTCTGTCTTTTCCTGTGACTGTATCTACTTCTTCATTTTGATCTGGAAGACTTATAAAAATAAGGGGTTTGTGGTTTATCTAGGATTAATGCAGAAAATATGGCTATTATTTTTAGTGAGGAAAGTCAATTTTATTTCAATCTAAGCAATAAGTAAATTTTAATTTCATCTTATTTTATTTATTGAAATAAACTTACTTCAATCTAAATAAAATAAGTTTTATTTTTCAAAATTGTTTTAAAGAAAACAGTATTCCCAGATACGTTCACTAGTGAGTTCTACCAAATATTTAAGGAAGAAATCACACCAATTCTCCATAATCGCATCCTAAAAATAGAAACAGAGGGAATACTTCCTAACTGATTCTATGAGGCCAGAATTACCATGATACCAAAACCAAAGACATCCCAAAAAAAGGAAATTATAGACAGACTCTTATGAATACAGATGCTAGAATGTTTAACAAAATATTAGAAAACCAAATCCAATAATGGATACAGAAAATTATATGCCATGGCCAAATGGGATTTATCTCAGGTATGCAAGGTTGATATACCATTTGAAAATCAATTAATGTAATCCATTACATCAATAAGTTAAAGAAAATTACATGATCACATCGAAATGCAGAAAAAGTATTTGACAAAATCTGACTCCCTTTCCTCATAAAATCTATCAGAAAACTAGGAATAGAGGGAAGCTACCTTAACTTGATAAAGAACATCTACAGAAACCTACAACTAACACCATACTTAATGGTGAGAACTAGACACTTTCCCATTAAGATCAGGAACAAGGCAAGGATGTCCCTTTCCACCTCCTTTTCAACATCACTCTGGAAGTCCTTGCTAATGCAACAGGGCAAAAAAAGGAAATAGAAGGTAAACAAATTGGGAAGGAGGAAATAAAATTGTCTTTGTTCACAGATGATGTGATTGTCTATGTAGCAAATCTAAAAGAGTCAACAGAAAAATTCTTAGAACTATTAAGCAATTATAGCAAGGATGCAGGATACGAGATTAATATACAAAAGCCAACCCTTTCTTTATATATCAGCAATGAAGTGGAATTTGATATAAAGCAAGGTTCTAAATGGCTATGCAATTATCCCAATGTCATTTATTTAGTAATTATTTTCCACATTGATTTCAAATAATGCCCGCATCATACAAAAAAATTCTCATATACATTTCCAATTTTTAGACTTTCAAATACTATTGCATTTAAGTGTAGATTTCTGCATAATATACAAAACTGTTTCTATTGTTGTAACTCAATGATTAAATATCTAATTGGGTCAGTGTATTAGTAATTATTCCCGCATAGCAAATTACCCCCCAAACGGTAGCATCTTAAAACAACATGTATTATCTCACACAATTTCTAAAGACCAGGAATCCGGTAGCAGCTTAGCTGGACTGTTCTGGGTGTCTCTTATAAGATTACTGTGGAGGTCCTGGCTGGGGCTGCAGTCATCGCAAGGCTTGACTGGGGCTGAAGAACCTACTTCTAAGCTCGCTCACATGATTGGTAGGCATCAGTTCCTCACTTAATGTTGGCCAGGGTTTTAGTTCCTTGCCAGGTAGGTCTCTCCATAGGGCTGCTCACAACATGGCAACTTGCTTCCTCCAGGGAAGAGGCCCAAGACAGAAGCCATAGTCTTATAACCTAACCTTGAAAATGATATACCATTACTTTTGTCATATGCTACTGGTCAGACCAACACTGGTTTAATAGGTTTCAGACTCAACAAATGAAAATATAGTATTCCCACTTAAACTTGATTTTCAGATAAAAACCAAGACTTTTTATTATAACTGTGTCCCATGAAATATTAAAGATGCACCTATACTAAAAACTATGCATTGCTTGTCTGAAACTCAAATTTAATTGGGCATTCTATATTTTATCTGTCAACCTTACCCTGGTACAGTGTGGGAGGGGACGACACGAGGGTGTGAAAACCAAAAGACAAACAGAGATCATTAGAGTCCTTCTTGGAGGCCGGCTACCGGAACTAAGTCTTGACTTTTAAGTCTTTTTTTTTTTTTTTCCTGATTAGTTTTGTGTAATTACTTTTTTTTTTTTTTAATGTTTTATTTATTTCTAGGAGAGAGAGAGAGAGAGACAGAGTGAGCAGGGGAGGGTCAGAGAGAGAGGGAGTCACAGACTCTGAAACAGGCTCCAGGCTCTGAGCTGGCAGTCAGCACAGAGCCCGACGTGGGACTCGAACCCACGAACCGCGAGATCATGACCTAAGCGAAAGTCGGACGCTTAACCGACTAAGCCATCCAGGCGCCCCATTACTCTTCTAGTTGAACTGAAAATTAAGTTATCAAAAAAATGCAGTTATAGTTTTGGGGAGATTTCATTGAATTCATAGATCAATGCAGTAAAAACAGATATATTTATAGTATGGAGTTTTCTGACCAAGACTTTTACAACCTCAGGGCTCCCTGGGTTGAGCGTCAGACTTTGGCCCAGGTCATGATCTCATGGTTTGTGAGTTCAAGTTCTGCATTGGGCTTGCTGCTGTCAGCACAGAGCCTACTTTGGATCCTCTGTCCCTCTCTCTGCCCCTACCCAGCTGGTGCTCTCTATCTCAAAAATAAATATTAAAAAAAAGAAGACATTTTACAGCCTCTATGAAGTTTTATATTTTCTTCATCTAGATTCTGCATATTTCCTATTAGGGTTTGCTGGTATTGTTGTTTTGATTTGTGATTGTAATAACTTTACCTATATTAAAAAAAATTTTTTAATGTTTTTATTTATTTCTGAGAGAGAGAGAGAGAGAGAGAGTGTGAGCAGGGAGGGTCAGAGAGAGAGAGGGAGACACAGAATGTGAAGCAGGCTCCAGGCTCTGAGCTAGCTGTCAGTTCAGAGTCCAACACAGGGCTTGAACCCATAAACCAACCGTGAGATCATGACCTGAGCTGAAGTCGGATGCTTAACCAAATGAGCCACCCAGGCGCCCCTTACCTATAATATTTTTGAACAGGTTGTGGTTTAAATACAAAAATGCACTGATTTTTATACATTTATTTTCTAAGGCTGCCTTATTGAATACTCCTTTTATTTCTTCTTTAAGTTTTTTTATTTTGAGAAACAGAGAGAGAGAGAACGCAAGCATGGGCAAGGGAAGGGCAGAAAAGAGGGAGAGAGACTCACAAGTAGACTCCATGCTGTCAATGCAGAGCCCAAGGTGGGGGCCTGAACTCACAAACTGTGAGATTGTGATCTGGGTCAAAATCAAGAGTTGGTCCCTCAACCACTGAGCCACCCAGGCACCCCAAATACTCATTAATTCTAATAACTTTTAAGTTGATTCCCTTAGGTTCTCCAGGTATATTATGTCATCTGCAAATAATGATATTTTGCCACCTCCTTTTCAATATTTAAACCTCTTATTTTGTTCTTTTGATTGATTGCACTATAAAACAGTTATCATTCTTCTGAAGTGGGTAAAGTAATACATAGGAAAACTATTCTACACATTTTATTATTTAAATTGAGGTGTAAATGTGCTGTACTATTTCCAAATTACCCCTCCCCAAATGCTTAGAACCAAAACTAGCTACATTAAAAGCTTCCTAGAATTTTAGTTTGTTTAAATATCCCATATCTGCACTGCAACAGAGTCTGGCTTCCAGGCAGCAGACTGACTTTTTCCTGACTTAACATTTCAGGCAAAATGCTCAAAGAGGACTTTTCACAGTATGTCACAGACATGTCACTTCCCAAAGAATTTACTACATAATAAGCTTTGAATTCGAATACACTTGTAAAGATAAATAAGGGCAGAGTCCTTTGAAAATCCAGAATACAGGCCACAGCACAAAAACAACAAAACCGAAGAGGGGAAGGAAAGACAAGGAAATGGGAGACACAGCCTTCAGGGGAATGCTACATCCTTTGCCAAGCATTGGCTCCCATTCTTTTTTTTTTTTTTTTTTTTTTGGCTCCCGTCTTTAACAGTTGTTAACAATCTCTTGAGCATTGGAAGTGTCAGGTTTCTTTCCCTGTGAACCACTTAGGATTCTGGTGGAAAGGGGGAGCTACAGGACTTGTCTTAACTTCATGTTGCTTCTGCATAGTAAGCACACTGTTTTTACTTAGATTGCATGCTACGCAATGATAAAAATAACATGTTTTCTAAAAACACTTTTATTTGGGGCACCTGGGTGGCTCAGTCGGTTAAGCGTCCAACTTCGGCTCAGATCATGATCTCATGGTTCATGAGTTCCAGCCCCACATCGGGCTCTGTGCTGACACCTCAGAGCCTGGAGCCTGCTTCAGAGTGTGTGTCTCCCTCTCTCTCTCTGCCCCTCTCTCCCACTTGTGCTCGCTCTCTCGCTCTTGCTCTCTCACAAAAATAAATTAAATAGGGGAGCCTGGGTGGCTCAAACGGTTAAGCTGACTTCAGCTCAGGTCATGATCTCACGGTTCGTGAGTTTGAGCCCTAGGTCCGGCTTTGGGCTGACAGCTCAGAGCTTGGAGCCTGCTTTGGATTCTGTGTCTCCCTCTCTCTCTGCCCTCCTCTTCTCATGCTCTGTCTCTCTCTCAAAAATAAATAAATGTTAAAAAAATTTTAACAAATAATAAACATTTTTAAAAAGACGCTTTTATTTGTAATTCATAAACTTTTTTCTTTTTATACATTAATTATGACTCTGGAGGAAGGTTGGAAGGTTTATGAAAATTGGTGGGGGTAGCTAAAGCTCTCCTAGGCCACTCCTTTGTGTTACCAAGGCTATAAAATTACACTTTTTAAAAAAATTTGTTTGTTTTGAGAGAGAGAGGGAGAGAGCAAATCCCAAGCACCCTCTATGCTATCAGCGCAGAGTCCAAGTGGGGCTTGACCCCACAAACCCCGAGATCATGATCTGAGCCAAGAATCAAGAGTTGGATGCTTAACCGACTGAGCCATCCACGTGCCCCTAATGTAGAACTGTTCTAAGCTGTATAAAAGTATGAAGCTTAAAAAGATAGAATTCTCACTTTCAAAAAAAGCACAATCCAAAGGTGCAAGCAAATAGGTACAGAGAAAATGCAAAGTGAACAAAGAAGGTAAGTCAGGTAACTGTGGATTATAAGCACAGTACAGAAAACTCAACCGCTCGGGTGCAAATGAAAATATTGATGCCAAGGTCTAAGTTGATTTTTAAGCTCTGCCTTAACACTGTGTTGATGATGCAACATATTCCTGTGCAGTGGAGGATAGGAAAAAGTGGAGACGTGCTTGTTTCTACCATACCCAGTGATATGGTCCTAAGCCATGGTGAGCCTGGAGTGGCATCTACTCCACAGCTCACTATGTAACAGCTTTTTGGGAAATGGGTAATGGGGGGTATTTCGAGTCCTATGGAGAGTTCAAATGAGGTCTGAAAACTGGAAAGTGATCTAGATGGAGAGGCTTCAATTCAATACGTATTTATTGAGTACATATGTATCAGGCGCTGTGTTGGGGACAAGACACAGTCTCTATCTTCCAGTCATGGGAAGAAGTTTTCATCTCTGTCATCTCAGAATCACACTCAGGATCTTACCTGTACATTACAACTTGAGAGGATCCACCAAAATAAGTGGTCTTGCATTTCTAGAAGCTTCTTGTCTTTAAGATCGTGTCCTCCATCTGAATAGAGTACAAAAAACAAAATGTAAAATGTGCTCTGTCCTGTTCTCCTTAACTCTCAAATACCCAGCCCAGAGAAAAACACTGAAAATTTAAGCTGATTTTGCTACTGTGCGGTAGAAGGGCCGAGTTAACAATATTTAACTTAATGAATGCCAACTGTGAGCTAATTTAAACCAAATATGCCAGTACAAGCCACTCTATTGGGCAATAGATTGCAGCAAACTCTGGTTAAGTGACATCCACCAGAATCCAAATGCCTGGAGAGGAGCAATTTAATTAACATCCTGCACTGAACTCTTGATTCTTACCCATTATTCTGTCCTCCAAAACCTCTCTCCCCTCAAGTCTTCTCCACCCAAGATAATGCCAACCTGTGCACCCAGCCACTTGCTCAATCCAGAGATGTTAATGCATCTGCTGGATTCTGACCTCCCGCATCTGATGACCAAGTCCTATCAGTTCTACCTCCAATATATCTTGAAATTATCTACTTTCCCCTAACAGCACCCTAATCCAAATCATCGATATCTCCCACCTACAAAGCTAGTGTCACTTCAATCCTGACCTCTATCAAATTCCCAAGATAGAGATGTGATTTAACTTGGTTTTTTTGGATATTTCTCCTCTCGGAATGTAAGCTCCATGAAGACAATATCTGATTTCCACCCCCTGGGTTATCGGTAATGCCTAGTATATAATAGGCATCAATAAAACTTGAGAGGCACCTAGGTGGCTCAGTTGGTTGAGCATCCGACTCTTGATTTCAGCTAGAGTCATGATCCCAGAGTTATGGGATCAGGCCCCCAATCAGGCTCCATGCTGAGCATGGAGCTGTTTAAGATTTTCTCTTTCTTTCTGCCCCTCTCCCCTGATTGTGTGTGTGTGTGTCTCTCTCTCTCTAACAAAAATTTTAAAGTAAATAAAAATAAAAATTGTTGAAAGAACGAATGTATGAATGCTTTGTAGAATCCCTGCATGACAGAAGTCCTCTTTTCTAAAAGAGTTACAGCTCAGAACCCATTCTCTTAAGTCTTTTTTCCCCTCAGAGCCTCATGGAACCAATTCTTCAAAGAGAATTGAGTCTTTTTTTCTTCTTTCAGGGTGACTGTATGGAGACCTTTTGGCAGAGCCTTTTAGAAAACTATCAGAGTAACAGCTCTGATAGAGTATGATTAATAATCCAGGGGTGCCTTGGTGGCTCAGTCGGTTAAGCGTACGACTTTGGCTCAAGTCATGATCTCACGGTTTGTGGGTTCGAGTCCCGCGCTGGGGTCTGTGCTGACAGCTAGCTCAGAGCCTAGAGCCTGTTTTAGATTCTGTATCTCCCTCTTTCTCTGACCCTCCCCTGTTCATGCTCTGTCTCTCTCTCAGAAATAAATAAAACATTAAAAAAAAATTTTAAAAAGGAAGTAATCCAGACTGAGTCTACCTCTTTTCTAAAGTTGGAAAGAGGCAGAGACATTTCATTAAGAGAAAAAAATTAGAAAACAACCCCACAATATTAGAAATAGAGCTTTTGAGACAATACTGCCATCTGGTGGCGATAATCTTAATCTGCAGGCAACCAAAGAGTTCCCCTTTGCCTTTGTCTATAAAGTTTTCTGAAATTTTACAACCATGGTTCTAACCTTGGTATGAGTCTTCTTTGATCCATCACACCTTCTATTCTGGAAATGTATGCTTTTCAGTTCTGGTAAATTTCCTTGAATTATTTCTTTGATGTTTTTCTCAACATTTTCCACGGTTCCTGCTATGTTTGGAATTTCTATAACTTGGAGATTAGATCTCTGGAATTGATCTTTCTTATCTTTCTTATTCTTTTTTTCCCACTTTCCTATGTGTTTTTTGTAGGGTTTTTTTTTTAATGTTAATTTATTTTTGACAGAGAGAGAGACAGAGCCCGAGCTGGGAAGGGACAGAAAGAGAGGGAAACACAGAATGTGAAGCAGGCTCCAGGCTCTGAGCTGTCAGCACAGAGCCTGATGCGGGGCTCAAACTCACAAGCAGTGAGATCGTTATCTGAGCAGAAGTCAGACAGTAAACCAACTGAGCCACCCAGGTGCCCCTGTACTGCTTTTTAGGAAGTGGTGATTTTGGCTCCACAAAAATATTGTTGAATATCCTGTTGTTAAAATAAAGCGGAGTTTATTCCTACTAAAATAAGGGAGAGCACTAACTGGACAGTCTACTAGTAGCTTCTCAGAAGCAGAAGGGCAAAGTTGAGATACCTGTGAGGTTTTGGAGTCTGGTTTAAAGTGGGTCTTTCAACGCTACCACTTGATTAGGACTGAACAAAAATAATAGTTTAGGGATGGAGGACACAACAAGCAAGGATTTTGAGTTGAGGGATCAAAGAGTCTTGAGGGATAAACTGTCACCTGATGCTATAGGTTAGCTAACCCATTTGATGTTCATTTAAATGGGCTTCCTGGGCAAGGAAATTCCCAGAACAAAGTTATTTCTATCTTTATTGTCCTGTGAAAGAGTTCTCTGTAATAGTTATGTTGGCAACAAGATTGAAATATAAGTTTTATAAATGTAAACAGTAAGTTGTGTGAATATAGCCAGTTTCAGTTCTGAGGGGGTCTCCTCACCTTATTTTCCTTCCTTTTTGTTGAATTTTTCACTTCTACTATACTATTTTCAATTTTACAAACATGTTTTTTTCTTCTGAATGTTCCTTTTGAATATGTTCTTTCCTTTGTGGGACAAGGATAGCTATAAGGATAGACAGTAGGGTTTTTTAAACAAGTTTTCCTACCAACTTCATTATCTCTAGTTTCTCAGAGTTCCTTTTAGTTCAGTTTGGTCTCTTTCTTGCTGGAGGCTTTCCTGGATTGCCTGAGGGTAAGCCTCAGCCATCTATTTATGAGAGGAAGACCAATGGGGTGAGGCAGGGTAGGAGGTTGGGTTGGTCAGCGTCGGATGATCTTATTAGGATTGCAGGATTTTGCCTGTTGAGGGCTACCAAGTTTTCCCAGTGAGGAAAGTATCCAATCATCTGCGGATGGACGTGGGAATGGAGTAAGCCTGGTTGCCAGCATTCTTAAAGAGCTGAGTTGAAGAGCTGATAGGTCTCACCATATAATATTGACTTTCACGTAATTCCCATTTTCAGTACAGTATCCCTGCCCTCAGCTACCCCTCATATTTTTTCTCACTCACACTCTTCCTTTCAGAGATACCTAGGCTTTCCTGTGAGTTCTGAGAATTGGCTTGCTCTGGCTTCCCTACTAACAGCTTAGTGAGTTTCTACTCTGCAAAGTCAGGTCCCACACTTCTACCTGCTTTACAACTTCCCAAATGTGGTTGCTGTCATGTGTTCACCAAAAAATTATGCATTTTGAGCTTATTGTCTTTTTAGAGGATTTTGGATAAGCAGCAGAAATAAATGTGTTCATTTGATCACATTTAAGTAGGAGTCTGCATTATATTCCCAAGGCCCCCTCTAATTCTGAATTCTTTTTTTTTAAGTGCATTTTCAGTAAAGCAATTACATAGTTGGAATGATACTGAAACAAGCACCACTCAGGAATCCCATGTCCAAATTCATCAGGAGGAGAGAGATAATTTTTCTTTTCAGTTATCAATCTGGAGAGGCTTAAAGGAAGAGGCAAAAGGTCCTCCAAGGACCTACCTTGGAGGCATTGTGTCTCACAGGGATGTTAGGTCTCCTTCAGAATTTCATTGCAAAGTGCATGACTCACCTCTTCACAAAATAAATAGAAGTAGAGAGAGAGAGAGAAAAGAAAGAAAGAAAGAAACAAAGAAGGAAAGAAAGAGAGAGAAAGAAAGAAAGAGAGAGAGAAAGAAAGAAAGAAAGAAAGAAAGAAAGAAAGAAAGAAAGAAAGAAAGAAAGAAAGAAAATGAAAAGATGACCCACAGAATAGGAGAAACGTATTTGCAAATCATGTATCTATAAAGGGTCTAGTGTTCAGAATATGTTAAGAGCTGTTACAACTCAACCACAAAAAGATAAGCAACCAAAATTAAAATTGTGCAAAGAACCTGAATAAGCATTTCTTCAAAGAAATTATACCAATGGCCAACAAGCACAAGCAAAGATGCTCAACATCTTTGATCATTACAGAAATTCAAATGAAATCCACTCTAAGCCCATGAGTATGACTATTTTTAAAATGGAAAATAAGTGTTGATGAGGACTGGGAGAAATTAGAACCCTTGTGCACTGCTGGTAAAGACGTAAAATAGGGCAACTGCTGTGATAAACACTTTGATGGCTCCTCAAAAAGTTAAGCACAGACTTACCAGATGATTCAGCAATTCAACTCTTACATGTATACCCAGAAGTTAAAACAGGGGCTCAAACAAATAGATGTACACACATTTTTTCATACCAGCATTACTCACAATAGCTGAAAGGTAGAAACAGTCCAGATGTCCTTTAATAGGTGAATGGATAAACAAACTGTGGTACACGGATACAATGAATTTTACTAGGTCATAAAAAGGAATGAAGTACTTATACATTCTACAATATGAAGGAACCTCAAAAATACTAGCCTTGGGACATATATGTGGCTCAGTCAGTTGAGCGTCCGACTCTTGATTTTGGCTCAAGTTGTGATCTCATGGTCTGTGAATTCAGGCCCCACACTGGGCTCCGTGCTAACAGTGCAGAGCCTGCTTGAGACTCTTTCTCTCCTCCACAGCTCTCACCCTCTCTCTCTCAAAAATAAACATTAAAAAAAAAAAAAAAACGCCACTAGGCTTAGTTAGTGGAAGAAACCCAACCTTAAAGGCCACTTATTATATGATTTTCCTTACATGAAATATCCAGAACAGGTAAATCTATAGGGACAGAAAGCAATTTGGTGGCAGCTAAACACTTGGGGGAGGGAAGAGTGAGGAGCGACTATGGGTACAGAGTTTTCCTTGGGGATAATGAAAAGGTTCTGGAACTTGATAGAGGTGGCGATATAACATTGTAAATGTTCTAAATGTCACTGAATTATATATTTATAATGGCTAATTTTATGTTAGGTGAATCTCGCCTCAATTCTTTTTTAATGTTTTATTTATTTTTGAGGGAGAGAGCGTGAGCAGGGAAGGGGCAGAGAGGGGGACAGAAGATGCCAAGTGGGCTCTGTGCTGACAGCAGTCACAAACTGTGAGATCATGACCTGAGCTGAAACCAGAGGCTCAACCGACTGAGCCACCCAGGCACCTGTTTTTAAAAATTTTCACCTCAATTTTTATTTCACCTCAATTTTTAAAAACTTGAATGGAGATACTGAAGGACTCCTGGAAAAAGCCTTAGGGGTAAGACAAAAAGACAAAAAAAAAAAGTGAAACAAATACAAATATAAAGCAAAAAACAAAACAAGGAGGCATGAAACAGAATTTCTTCTTGGGAGTAACGATGGATGTGAACATTCTTTGCTCAAAAAAAATGGGAGCAGAGTGTACATAGTCATAAAAAATGCAAATGAAATAATTTTCGAATTAGCAGAGCTCTGGGAAGGCTGGTTGGATAGTGAGATATCTAATTATCATTTTAAGTTCATTAAGATACTAAAGGGCAATAAATCTAAGTGGGATAGAGACAGGGAAGAACCTGCTTTTCTGACAACTTAATTTGAAGGAGAGAGCTCAGATTGGTTTGAAAGTGGATATAGAGTAGCCTAGAAAAGAAAAACGATTGAACTAAGGATCAGGACTTACAGAGCTATAACATAAGATAGGAAGACAGTGAATACCTAACAAAGACTATTAACGCTTTAAGACCTACACCAATCTAAGTACTTTGAGAGGAAACCTGAACTGTATCACAACTACACATGTGTATACAATGTACAGCATATATATATACTGCAGTACATGTGTTTTCAAGCACCACAACAGACAGGAAAATCTGAGGATTAATGAAGCGGTAATCTAACATCTTATTCTCAGGAAACAGTATTGAAAGGTTAAGGTAATGAGTGTATAACGGTATGCATACAAATGTTCACTGCAGCACTGATTATCTTACCCAAATAATTGATTCAAAGTAAACATTCACTAGTATGGGAATGGATAATTTATGGTAACCATACAATCAAATATTATGAAGACATTAAAAAGAGTGAGGTAGATTTTTATATATTGGTTTAGAAAGAGGTCTAAAACATAATGAGGCGGGGAGAGAGCATATTGTAAAGCAATATATGGAGGCTTCCATTTTTTGTGACGCCAAAGAAAACAAAAAGCCCCACGGAATAAAATTCTATAAATGTTTGTGTCAGCCTAGAAAAAAAAATCTAGAAGACTGCACACCCGAGTGTAAACAGGTGGTAGTTACCTCAGGTGGTAACGGCTGGGAGATTGTACTTAAGTAAAACCCTTAAAACAGTGCCTGGGGCATAGCTGGTGCTCATTATGTGTTAACCACTATCATTTTTCCTTTATATACTTTGATACTGAATTACTAAGAGAGATTACTTTTGTAATTTAAAAAACAGTGTTCACAGAACAACAGAAAAACAAATGGCCAAAAACATATAAAAAGAAGTTCAGTCTCATTAAGAATCAAGAAAATACAAATTAAGTAACAGTATCAGGGGACCTGAGTGTCTCAGTCATTTAAGCATCCAACTCTTGATTTCAGCTCAGGTCATGATCTCACAGTTTGTGTGATTAAGGCCCGCTTTGGGCTCTGTGCTGACAATGTGGAACCTGCTTGGGATTCTTTCTCTTTCTCTCTCTCTGCCTCTCCCCCATTCATGCTCTCTCTCTCTCTCTCTCCCTCTCAAAATAAAGAAATAATCATTTAAAAAAGTAACAGTATTGGGGTGCCTGAGTGGCTCAGTCAGTTGAGTGTCCAACTTCAGCTCTGGTGTGATCTCACAGCTCAAACAGTGAGTGTGGGCCCCACACCGGGCTCTGTGCTGACAGCTCAGCCTGCTTCGAATTTTGGGTTTCCCTCTCTTTTTGCCCCTCCCCAACTCATGCTCACGTGCCTGCGCACACTCTCTCTCACAGAAGTAAACATTTAAAAAAGAGTAACAGTACCATTTTCTGCCCATCAGACTGGCAAAAAAAAAAAAAAGGTTTATAATATCCATTTTGGTGAAAACTTGACTAAACCAGCATTATTATACACAGAATATCAATTTGGAACATATCTGGTAAAGTTTAAAATATGTATATCCTGTAATCCAGCAATTTCACTTCTAGAAATCAAACCTAAAGATATAGTTGCCATACAAAGTGATATATATAAGGCTATTCACCATTTAGTAGTGAAAAACTGGAAATAGGCTAATGTCTACCAGTGAAATGAAGACAAATGGAATTGTGCAATCATCAAAAATAAGATTTATATGTATCAACACGGAAAATTATCTAAGAAGTGAAAAAAGTTAGTGTCATATCTGTGCCAGTGATCAATTTATTGTCCCTCAGCTTCAAATCTATCCTTCATTGCCCTGTTTTGTGATACTAGAGAATTACACCTTTCCTTTGCCAGCTGATGGTTTTAAGCTCTATCAGTAGGGGGTGCTAGAGGGACCCTGCAGGAGAAGGGGGGATTCTCTTCCTGGTTCCTACATGCTTTCCTTGTTTTGTTTTTTTTTCTTTGTATTAGGTGTTTTTTTTTTCTTTGCCCAATGATGCTTGCCGACCATCAAGTTTCAACAGCACCCCAACCAGGCAGCTTCCCATTGAGTTTCAACAACATTCTTGTGTCTTCCCATTTAATTCTGCCAGCATCCTTGTGAGCTGTTTCCTGGAATCTCAATGGTTTCCTAGAGTTTGCCAGCACTCCAAATCCACAGTCCAGCCTGCAGTTTCCTGCAATCCAATCTCAATGGGCAGCAATTCATCAAACTTCATCATCCAGTGACATTATCTGTTGTACACTCTTCCATAAAGTCCAATTATCAGTATTGGAGGAAGAAAGGGGCCTCTTCCAAATTCGTTCCTTCCTTGAGCACTTTGCCTCAACCTTAGAAGCAGGGGCTGCCCCCTATATCTGCTATTGTATTGTTTTAGAGCTCTTTTTACCCCTTACTAGTTAATCCTTTTATTACTAGTTAATAATTGTTCATATTGAACTTTCCCAATTTAATATGTGGTTTCTATTTCCTGAGATCCTAGTTGATACAACATCTCATTTATGTTTTTAAAAAACTGTGTGTGTGTGTTTGTTCATACACACTTATGTAAATATATAGATGACACAGAAAATACCAAATTATTACCAGTGATTATTACAGGAAAATGAATGGGACTACAAGTGTAGGATAAAAGAGGATTTTCTTATTTACTCTATATACTTCTCATTTTAATTGTTTATAATAAACATTAATTCAGGTACCATATAATTCAAAACAAATAGATATGTATTTAGTATGTAAGATACATATATCATGCCAATATCTAAGGATTAAAACATAATATTAGAGTATTGCTTCATGACTGAGGGTTTCTCTTGGAAAGATAAACTAATTATAAACAGAAAAGATGATAAATTGGAACACATGGCTGGTTCAGTCAGTAAAGCATGTAACACTTGATCAAGAAGTTGTAAGTCTGAGCTCCATGCTGGGTATAGAGATTAAAAATAAAATCTTTGGTAAAAAAAGAAAAAGTGATAAATTACAAAAAGGCAATGACTGGTGTGAAAAAAGACAAATTCTATATGATAAGGATCTGAGATTACAGCATAATTTTATGAGATGCCAGAAGCTGTGGCACTGCTCGCTGGGTCAAGGGTTGCACATGCTGCAAAAATGGTAATAGGAAGACAACTAACTCCAGTTTCATGGTATCCTTAAGCAGAGGTTAACACTGAGAGACTACCCAAGCCACTCCTAAAACTTAGAGGCCTTGAGTTTAGAGGAAGCCAATAGAGTAAGCCCTGAAGTGCCAGCAATTGTCATTTCAATAATTTCCAGCTTTATTTCTCAACTGCTTCCCACCCCTGCCTAATTACCTATTCCACAGCAGCCATGGCAAAATCTACTGCCACAGTCAGAGCTGTAAAGTCAGCATTCCCTAAGCTAGCAAGGAACCCAAAAATATAAATTTCTCTTAAAACTGAAGTGTTTTTTTTATAGAACCAAACTGAGGGAATGAGCTGGGGGTAGTGAAGTAGATTTACATGCCATTCATATACAGTATAGATAACTGAACTTGCAAAACACAGAAAGAGCTTTAGACTTAAGAAATGGAAACTGTAGTGTGATTAAAGGTGGGGGGGGGGAGGGAAGGCATTCAGCTGAATTGGAATCACAGTCCTAGCACTATCTAGTATTACTTTTTACTCCATTAGTTATTTGTTTTAAAGTCAGATTCCTTGGGATGAAATCCCAGCTCCATCACACATTAGCAAGTTAATCACTCTTGGCCTGTTTTTTCATTTGTAAAAAGAGGACAAAAGTACCTACACCCTAGGTTTTTGAAGAATATATAGAAGATACACACAGTACCTGGTACTTACTAAGGTGCTGATACTGTCACTTTCACTCACTTTTTAAGTCTCAAGGGTTTCTGTTTGTCTTACCTAAAAATGAGGGGTCCCTGCTAGATTATCCCAAAAGCTCCATTCCTGCTTTACCAGTCTATAAGTCTACAGATCAAGGATAGGTTTCCTAGGTGGAGGTGGGGTGGAGGGAGGTACTACTACAGAAAATAGTTTAAATAAAGGTCAGTGAAAGTTTTATCAGAAAGTAGGCAGATAATTCAGTAGAAACTGTCTTCGGGGAGTTTATGTCAGAGAATGTGTCACAGGAGTCAAAGTGCCAGGTATCCTGTAAAGGCAGAAGTAAGGAGAGAGATGGCCTTCTCAAAACGAGGATGTGAAGGTGATCTTGCAGTAACTCAGAGGATGCATCTGCTGATCTGGTTGTCTAAGCCCAGTCCTTTGAGAAGACTGACTGGCCCACTCAGAAGGGCTAAGGAAAACTCCCTGCATCAGTCACCTCTTAAAGGGCCAGACATCACCTCTGCACTCAAATTAATCTTCGTGCCAACTAATACAAAAGGGGTGGCTAACTTGGTGATCAGACGGGCCCAGGCAACAGCTGTCTTTCAACATACCCCCAGACTTTGCTTTACTACCCTACTCGGGATGAACCCCTAGGGAATCCCATACTCGGGGGTTGGGGGGGGGAGGATATACTACTCTTCCCCCTTACCCGGTGTTCGCCCTACACTCCTTTTCTCGTCGCTAAGTCTCCTCACCGCTCCTCTCTCCCCTCCTCCCTCACTCCTCCTCCCCATTTCTCTGGCCCCTCCCATACTCCCATCCCCTCTAACTTTCTTCCCTATTGCTTCCTATTTCTCATCTCCGACAGTCACATTTTCCCTCTTTCCCGTTTCTATCCCTTTCCTCTCCCCGTTGATGCACTTTTCCCGCGCTCACCCTTCTCTAGCCGACCGCAGCTCGCGGACCCAAGCGGAAATCAAAGGCTGAGAGGCCAACAGCGCTGAGGCGGGCCCAAGGTGAGTGGACGTCCCGATTCTCCCGCCCCCTGAAGGCGGATCCCGAGAGCGATTGGTCCCCACGGTACACCCCCCAGGGCTCTTCCCAGCCAACCTGGGCGTGTCCAGACCATTTCCGCCCCTCACCCGGAAGGGACTCCTTCCACACCCGACTCTGGCTTTTCCCGGCTGTGCGGTTACTGCCCGCTGTCCGGTTCCGCTGTACCTCTAACAACTTTTCTGTCTATTCTGCAGGCAGCGTTTCTAGGATCTATGCTGTTTCTTTACTGCCGCCGAGATTTGCTTTAAATAGAAGGCAATCGGGGCGCCTGGGTGGCTCAGTCGGTTAAGCGGCCGACTTCAGCTCAGGTCATGATCTAGCGGTCTGTGGGTTCGAGCCCCGCGTCGGGCTCTCTGCTGACAGCTCAGAGCCCGGAGCCTGTTTCAGATTCTGTGTCTCCCTCTCTCTCTGACCCTCCCCTGCTCATACTCTGTCTCTCTCTGTCTCAAAAATAAATAAACGTTAAAAAAAAATCTTAAAAATAAATAAATAAATAAATAAATAAATAAATAAATAAAAATAAATAGAAGGCAATCAGCATTAGAAAGCCGGTCCTTCCTCTCCAAGTGTCTTCCTTGTTCACTGAGTGTTGGATAGATTTCTAAAGCCCAACAAACTGATTCCTAGCGGTGGACTGAGCTCCATGATAATAATAATAGTAACTAATACTCCAAGTTTACTGTGCGACAGCTACTATTATAGACGTTTTGTAAGAATTAGCTCCTTTCTCTGTAAGGTGGATGTATATCATCCCCGTTTTACAGATGAGATAACCAAGTTACAGAGAGGTTAAGTATCTTCCTCAAGACCAGCTATTAATGCAGCTAAAAAGTGGCCGTTAGAATTAGAACCATGTAGTCGGACTCCACTAAGCCACACCCACTCTAATAACTGTCTCTGGGACCCTAGAATAAATCCCGTTGCAACTCAAGAAGCAACTTTTTGAGACTTACCTCTTCCTCTGAATCAGGTTTAGAAGACATGGAGGAGGAAGGGTGAGGGTGGGGAAGACCAAAAGATTCTTTGTTTTAGCTCTATGTTCTCTGGGCTTGGTAAATTGGAAGATAAGGTGG
This sequence comes from Proteles cristata cristata, assembly GCA_017311185.1. Taxonomy (NCBI): domain Eukaryota; kingdom Metazoa; phylum Chordata; class Mammalia; order Carnivora; family Hyaenidae; genus Proteles; species Proteles cristata. The sequence continues at coordinate 1,051,358 of JAESUZ010003766.1, read as the reverse complement.
ATTCATTACGTGGCCATACAGTGTATGGATATCCCTTTGAAATCATTCTTAAAGGTAACTTGCTAAACTATTAAGGGGAAAACACTATTAAATGATCATTTATTAAAATGGGAAAAACGTAGTAAAGATCTTTAAGGAGTGGGATATTTCTTAGGAGCTTGTAAATAGTATTTTTGTTTATGTATTAAAGAGATATATAGCAGCTGTGCAAATGGGGGGGGGGGCTTGCCCTCTAAGCTTACATGCACCTTTCAAATGATTGAGAAGTCATATAATCATCACATAAATCTCCGCTCACTTGTCGAAATTCCAGAAACAGAGTTTTTCTCCACAAGTACTATTACTCACCATACCACATTACATCATATAATTTATAGAATGACTGCCAGGAACAAAAATGCCAAAAATTTATTTGATATACTTATCATTTCAAATATAAGTTCAGGTAAAGTCCATAGACAATTTCAAACATTATTATTCAGTAAGCTTTTCTTATTAAGATATAGCGGACAAAATAAACATTTTTATTAAAGATGTTGGTAAGTTGATTGTAGAGCAGGAATTCAGCTAGCTTTGCCAGTAAAAAGGTAGTCTGAATAAAAATGGTGCATAAATTGATTCAGTCTTAGGCACAGTAATCTACTTAACCACTGAATTCATTTCCACTTAAGGACTGGAAAAGAAGTCCTTAGAGAATACTGAAATGAAAAGGCAGAGGAAACATAGCCGTTCAACTAATACAGAGCAACAAAACTGTGTCAACATGTTATGTAGCCAGAGGGGAAGACTTCAACACTCAGTGAGTAAAAAGTGTATTTTTCCTCTCATACCTCAAAGTACACCAATAAGGAACCTTGGAAGATGTGTTAGAACTAGTTTCTTTCCTGTCTTCTTCCATGCTTCATACTTAACTCTGCTCCTATTGGGAAACTCACTTCTCAAGCTTTGTAGCAAATCAGTTCATGCTTTGCCAAGTAATTTCTTTGGTGGGCCTCCATCCTAAAAGTTGAGTCAGGTATCCTCAGGTCTCTCTACTTTTGACGGAGAGAAGATAGAGACTGAGGCTTAATGTCGAGTATCGATTGACTGGGTAAAAGTCATTCTTCCTTCAGATTCTGGACATTAATGGCCTTTCATATGGAAATGTAGGCAAATAGTTAATTCTGGCTCTGAAGGAAGTGATTAAGAAACACTGAATTTTTTTAAAGTATTTATTTTCAGAGAGAGAGCACACAGGGGAGGGTCAGACAGAGAGGGAGAGAGAGAATCCCAAGCAGGCTCTGCATTGTCAGTGAGGAATCCAAGTTGAGGCTCAAACCCCATGAACCACAAGATCATGATCTGAGCCGAAATCAAGAGTCAGACACTCAACCGACAGCCATCCAGATGCCCCAAAACACTCTGCATTTTGTTCATTTGGGTATAACAATAACACAACAATATAGTTGCATCAACGATGTGACTATAACTCACTGTGAACAAAATGGTTACTTTTACATTATTCTTTTACTATTTGGCCCTAATGATGACACAGAGCCACAACAGTATCAACAAGAAAGGGGGGGAAAAAAGGGCCAGGTCAAGATCATCCAGCTCAGAATTCTAACAACAGACCAAAAGGACTAAATTGGAGAACTAGATTGCCTTCCCCGATGTTAACTTGGAAATTCAATAGGGTAGCATCCTATAACTTCCTCTGTATAGAGCCAGGATGGTGAAAATGATACCTCTATTATGATACCTCTATTGTGTCACTTATTTGCTGTTAGCTCAAAAACCTACATCTCCAGCTCTGATTTCCTATCCTGAACTCTAAACTCCTATGGTCTTTTTTTACCTCTACTTCGATGTCCTGGATACCCTGCAAGCATCTCAAGTCCCACCTGTCCAAAACTGAATTAATTCATCTCCTCCCTCACCCACCCCAGAACTATTCCCCTATATTTTGGTGAATGTTAGGCTCAAGCCAAAATTAGAGAACATTCCATATCTTTTCCTCCCCTCACCCTTCCTTCTCACTCATCTAATTAGTGGTCAATCACACTTGGTCAATTCTACTTGGCTCAATGTATCAGGCATCTCCATCCTTATAAACAGTTAATACTGGTTGTCTTAGTTCCGGTTTCCTAGAAGGAGAGTCTAGAAGAGGATTTGGGATGTACATCATCTATTGGGGGAATGAGTTTCAATAAAAACCTACTACAAGGGAGGGATAGAAGAAGACTAGGGAAAGGAAAAGAGCCTGACAAGCATGGAGTCTCGAATACAATCTAGTCTGGCCTGATCCACAGATAAGGTACTTGAAGCATTAACCACACAGCAGAATTATGACCTCTGAGGCAAGGGGACCAATCTCTTATACCCTCTAGCAGCCATTGACTGAGGGCAATGGTTGGCAGGAAGTGGGCATCATAGTTTGATTTTTGGGTGAGGGTGCTGCAGTCAGTGGTGGTTGATTCTCTGGAGAAAGGGTCAGCTGTGAGTTATTAGCATCCACAGTCACTACTGGGGATAGGGGCTCCCACTTGGGAAAAGCAGTCTGGGTAGGACACCACATTGTCTACCACACCAGCCCTCACCATCTCTCATTTGAACTACTACCATAGCCTTCTTGTTGGAATTTCTACTTCTATACTCAACAATTTTTGATTCACCATCCAACTAAAATGATCTTTCCAGGGGCGCCTGGGTGGCTTAGTCGGTTAAGCGTCCGACTTTCGCTCAGGTCATGATCTCGCGGTTCGTGAGTTCGAGCCCCGCATCGGGCTCTGTGCTGACTGCCAGCTCGGAGCCTGGAGCCTGTTTCAGAGTCTGTCACTCCCTCTATCTCTGACCCTCCCTGCTCATGCTGTCTCTCTCTCTCCTAGAAATAAATAAAACATAAAAAAATAAAATAAAAAAATAAAATGATCTTTCCAAAAAGAAAATCTGATCATGCAGCTATTCAAAATTATAGAGGGAAAAAAGCTAAACTCATTAACATTTCACATCAACCTTTTCACATTTCGTGTTAAAACCTTACACCACCCTCCTAGTTTTATTTCCTATAATCTTCATCTACTTACACTTCATGACTATCTCATACTCACACACACATACACACGCGTGACTTGCACTCATGCACACACTCACCTTTGCTCTAGAAATATCAAATGCAAACACTCATACTTTCTCATGTTACCATGCTTTTACACTGCTGCTTGATCTGTCTAGATCTTTCTCTGCCCATTGCCACTTACCTACCTGAGAAATTCCTGTTCCTTTCCAAAAGTAAATATAGCAACACCTATAAAGCCTGCCATAATGTCTTTAGTCAGACCCAGCCAAAGTTCTAATAGTACCAAATTACAGCACATGTCACACTGTACTGTAATTGTGTGCTTAAGCATATGTCTTCCCAATTAAAAGTAAGCTCTTCATTTTACCTCCTGGGACTGGCTTGGGGCTAAGGCTCAATAAATGTCCGTTGTTGATCTTTCAGCTTTATCACCGCTTGAATAACATGCTCCATTAGTTTAATAGTCACTGTTCATGTGATCCTTCCTTACATGCCCCCAAACTGTCTTCTTGAGGCTCCATGACATAACCTCCTTTTCACATTATAGAATTTGGTAAGCAAGCCCATGCTCATTCGTGATTTTACTAACTTCAATGTCATTTTTCAGGAGTCTTCTGCTGTTCTAACTAATACAATAACTTATATTTGAGCTGAGTAAGCTTTAAAAACTGAGTACAGTTCCTATAGATGAGGAGTGAGAACGTATCCTTCGAGATTTAAGAACCAGCATGGACAAAGGCAAAGGAATGAGTGTGCTGGTCAGTCAGAGCACTAACTAGTGTCAGGAGGACAGACAGGCCTGATGGAGAAGAGAGTAGAGACCAGTGGGTATGGAGCCTTGAATGCCTCCCTGATTAAGATGCAGGGCACAGCTTGTGTAGTCAGAGGGTGCATAAGTCCTGGCTCTGCCACCTCTTTGCTGGTTAATCTTAGGTAAGCATCTTAACCTCTCTGAGCATCATTTTCCTCATTTGTAAAATGAGAATGCAATGAAAAACTTTAAAAATATGTAAAACCTAATTAAACTGTGCTGACTGAATGCTAGTGGGGGATGGCTGACAGAAGGGAAAGAGAGAAAGAACAATTCCAAAGAAGGGGACAAGCTGGCTGGGATCTGGGAGGACTCCATCACAGCTGTTGGTGGCCCAGCATGGGCAGATGGAAACAGAAAGATGGAACTGATTCCCTGGTCAGACTGAAACATCAAAAAACAACTCAAGAGCTGTTGTAGACTAAGGCCCAGCTACTGCCCAAGCAGATTAACTTCTTTTTTTATTTTTTTAATGTTTATTTTTTGAGAGCAAGAGAGACAGAGTGCAAGTGGGACAGAGGGAGAGGGAGACACAGAATCCGAAGCAGGCTCTTGGCTCTGAGCTCTGAGCTGTCAGCACAGAGACCAATGCAGGGCTTGAACTCCTTAATCAAGAGGTCACAATTTGAGCCAAAGTCTGACACTGAGTCAATTGAGCCACCCAGGAGAGCCAAGCAGATTAAGTGCTTAAGAGAGCTCTCCCATGTGGGCTGAGAAAAAGAAAAGAAGTGGGCCTTTCCCAACCGGGAATCAGTTTGGGGGAGATGACCCACTGATTCTGACTCTGTACCTGGCACAGAGTTGCTTGCCTGAGAGTTGACAGCACATGCAGGTAGTAAAGAAGCAGCATCAACCCCAAGAGTGTTCACACCCATTGTAAGAACAACACATTGGTCTCTGTGGGTGGTAGGACTAGAGAAGAGGAAATCCCAGGCCACTGCATGGCTCAACTGCACACCAAGATAATTGAGGAGAGCTCCTGAGGCAACCCACCAACACATGAAAAACAAGAGGTTCCTCAAAACAAGGCTTTTGAGGAATAGCACTTAGGTTCAGTCTTTGTGTTTCCAAGTATGCTAGAAAGAGGTTCCCCCTGCTCACTCCTCTTTGGGGTATTTGTATTTGGGATGCGCTAGGCAGAGACTTATGTAAATGACGAGTTTGGGAAAAGGGACAGGGAATATAGACTCAGCTTCTATCTTTGGGTCCTCTTTGGAACCCAACCTGATCTTAGGATGCAAATACTTTAGTCTGTAAAGACACTTTGCCTCCAAGGAAAAACCTGAGGTTGTCCTCAGTTATTTGCCCGGGGTGGAAGAGTGCTGTATGTTCTTCAACTTAGCTTTACTCAGTCGAAAGAATAGAAAGAAAGAAAAAGAGAGAGAGAGAGAGAGAGAGGGAAAGAGGGAGGGAGAGAGGGAAGGAATAGAGAGAGAGAGGGAGGGAGGGAGGGAAGGAAGGGAGAGAGAGAGAAAGAAAAGGGGAGAGAGAGAGAGAGAGAGAGAAAGACAGAAAGAGGAAGGAAGAGAGAAAGGGAGAGAAAGAGGGAGAAAGAGAGGAGGGAGAAAGAAATGAAGGAAGGGAAAAGAGCTGACATTTCTTTTAATTTTTTAAATAATTTTTTGAAATTGATAAATTACTTTGTTGAAAATAAATATAATTTTATTTTCCAACTACCAGAATATTTGTAAATATTCCCCTCATCCAGATTCCTAATTGTAAATACCTTATCGCATTTGCTCCATCTCTGTGTACATGCAATACATATTCAATATGTTTATATGTTATATCTAATTATAAAAATGTATAAAATAATTAGTTGTTTTCTCAGCCTTTTGAGAATAAGTTGCGTCAATGATGCCTGTCGCCCCTACATACTTCAGTGTGTATTTCCCCAAATCAAGAACACTTTGCTACTTACCTACCATATAAACTTCCAACATTAATACAACACCATCATCAAATTCACACAAACTTATGTGTGTGCCCCCTCTGCCCCCACCGCCATTCAAATCTCCCCAACTTCCCCAACAACTTTTCTTCCTTTCTGGCACACTGTTCCTTCCAGGAGCACATGCTGCTGTTAAGTCTCTTCAGCTTCCTCTAGTCTGAAACTGTTCTCCCTTTTCCCTATCTTTCATATCCTTGGCAGTTTTAAAGAATACAGGTCATATACTCTGGAGAGATGACTCTTAACCTTAGTCAGTTCAATGTTTCCTCATGACCACGCTTGGGTCTGGCTTTCTTGGCAGAAATTCCTAAGAAATGATGCCATGCACTTTTTAAGGCTTGAGACAGGGCATGTGTTGTTAATCCATCTCACCACTAGTGATGTTACCATGAATCACCTGGTTATGTTGGTATTTGCAGTTTTCCCTTTGTAGTTGACTAGTACTTTGTTAGGATATGTTGCAAAACTATGCCATCAAATCTCCAATTAACTAATCCTAGCCTTCCCAGACGATGAACCACTACTTCACCTGAAGTTGACCTGAATGTTCCTGCTACATGCATGATTCCTGCATTTATTTGTGGATAGTCTACTATAAGGAAGAGCTTTCTCTTCTCCCCATTTATTCTTTCATTTACTGATTTATATCAGTGTGGATTCGTGGTTTTCTATTTCATTCACTGGTTATAATTAATCGCTATCATTATTTTCATGCATAAGTTGATCCAGGTTTGGCTGATGGGATTTCCATTAAGGGGCTGCTATGATCTTTTAACATGTCTTCATCATTTTGTGAATACTGTCTTGCTTTTTGAAACAAGATATTCCAGAAATTTTTTGTCTAATGTTCCCTTCCTCAGCCCTGGAGTCAACTCTTTCACCAAGGAGTCCTGGTATTTTATAGAAGATGGTATTTGAAAGTAAGATCTGGCTATTAGATGTGCTCATTGCTACCAGAGTGTCATGGCTTCTAGACTTTTTTCAGTGGACAGACTTAGGAAGGGTATGAATGTATATACATATCCCTGAATTTATATCAATACTTCTAATGCCAGCACATTTCAGGGTTCTTTGAAACGTTGCCTCTTTTCATGTTTTGCCTTCTCCAATGGTGAGAAACCTGGTTCTCTAGTCCTAAACATTTACTTATTTGCTCAATGAATTTTCTTATTTACTTATTGTAAACAGTCTCCTAACCACGTGGCTTGTCTCCCTCTGTCTAAATGCTGTGTATACCTTCTCTTCATTCTTGGGCACCAGTGGGCACAACACTGATGTGCTTCTGTGCAGCCTCTTCCCTTCCACGTCAGTGTTCTGTGTCCTTGGATGTAAGTGGGTGCGCTGCCAAATCACTTCCAAGCAGCTCACCACTCCCCACCTCGCTGCCTCTCTGCCAGGGAGGAAAAAGAATGACAAGGCTTCTTGAAAAGAAGAGGGGAGGAAAAGGAAAAACTGAAGGAGAATGTCAGACTTTCTCTCATGTTAAAAATATCCATCTGACCAACTCCTTTGTCTTTCAGTTGACTCTGAGCTCGGGCAGGGAAGGTGTTTTTTATGCACACCTCCTTTCACTGCATGCAAAACCCCAGCAATGGAATTTAATTCCCTGAGAAGCAAAGATTTATTTTGTATTTGGCTATTCCCTCTACAGAGACCAGTCGCATTTTCACAAACTGCTTGAAATTCAAACAGTGTAGACTCATTCATTCTGCTGCTGGCTGAAGCTCACTTCCTCACCTTAGAAAGCACTATCTATCCTGATCAAATGACTAGCCAAAGCAGGTCTCTATAATGTGGGAGAGTGCTTAGGGAAATGTCTTGAAGTGAGAAATTGTTGAAATACTCCCCCGAGGGATTTTTTTGAACCCAGATTATAGTTTGGTGGGCTACCTTCCCAAGCAAAGTATAAAGGAGGTGGAGATTTTAAAATCAGCCCATAGTCCTGCTTCTTTAGACATACATTTTTTTTAAGTGTTTACTTGAGCTGCAGTGATATCCCTGACAGACAGACTTGGGTTGGTCAAAAGGCCAATGGGAGTTGGAAAACCATAGAAGGCAACAGAGAGGTGTAGGGGATGGGCTCAGGCAAACAGCAGACAGTCTGGACTAAATCTGGAAGTGAGGCTGGGTGCAGCTGGGAGTAATGAGTACTGAGATCACCAGCCAGAGCTGTAAATGAAGAGGAAGGCTGAATCACAGCTAGGAGCTTTGTGCTGTGATGCTCTGGAAAAGGACCCCCAGGCCTTCACACACACAGCACTCAGCCTTCTGTTTAATGTTTGCTTCAGACAATAGCAAACCTGTCAGTGCAAGCTAGCGGCAGAGTTCAGTGTCAGAGGTCCACAAAGGCTAGTAGGTACTTCTGGTGGGGGACCTCTTAGCAGGGCCCTCAACCCACCTCACCTCCTTGCTGCTAGAACAGCGCTGCCCTTGCCTCTCTAAGGTAGGGAGTGCTGGTGGAGTCAGCCAGGGAGTTTGCCACCTGTGCTCGTGGAAAGCTGTCCTCCCTCAAGCAGGAGGGTGGGACTCAGCCTTTGTTGGCTCTTTTCAATCCAAGCCTATGGTTACTGCCAGAAGAACTTCTTCCAGATTTTTAGTTTTTAGATGATTCCAACCTTAGTTGTTGTTGTTGTTGTTTTAAATTTTTTTTAATGTTTATTTTTCAGAGAAAGTATTGGGGGGAGGGGCAGAGAGAGGGAGGGAGACACAGAATCTGAAGCAGGCCCTAAGCTCTTAAGCTGTCAGCACAAAGCCAGGCATGGGGCTTGAACTGCGAGATCATGACCTGAGCCTAAGTCAGACACTTAACTGACTGAGCCACCCAGACACCCCCCAATCTTAGTTTTCAGAAGTGACAAATTATTTCCCCTATAGCCATGCTCTATTGATTATTTCAGTGGATTTTTGGGAGGGAACTGAGAGGCATCCATACTCTACATCGTCCTGCTCAGAAGAGTCATACATGAGGAGTAGGCAGAAGAGTCTTAGAAGGAGCAGTGAGAGAAGTTAAAAGGAGACCAGAAGAGGTCAGGGTCACAGAGGTCAATGCGAAGAGGAGTGCTCAGCAATTTCAAAAATATCAGTAAAGAACAGACTGAACCTGGAAATCAAGAGGTGACTGAAGACAGTTGAAGGTACTATTCAAAAAACTTACTGGAGCATAAGCTGAGCCTCACATGGAGAAATGGAAACAGCAAATGTGACTACTTTTTAAAGACATTCAAGGAGAGTGATGAAATATAGGTTGGGAAGGAGTAAGGTGAAGAGAGAAGGTGTTGTAGGGTTGAGTCGGTGGAGGCAGGTGTGGCTCCCAGTGTTGGCAAGCCCCCCAGGCTCCCTGACCCCAGATCCCCACTGCTTCACAGCATAGCTTGCTTCATTCCTACTGCCAGGCACAGAGTAGGACCTGGGAAGGCAGGTCACCTAGGAGAGATCACCCTGACATCCTCTCCAGGCTTTGTGACTTACAAATTTAACCTAGACCACATTGCATCTTGCAAATCATGGCCAGAGTTCAACTGAGGGCCCAAAGAGCGGCTCTACAGAGGTCCTACCAACAATGACAATGAACTAACATGTTGAATATATATAGTAGACTTCAACTATCCTAGGTTTGTCTACCTCATCCATTCCTCACAACCTCTCTCTCGTGGGGATATTAGGAATCACATTTTATAGATGAGAAAACTCAGGTTAGGAAAGTTAAATTCGTTGTCCAAGTCATAGAGTTGGTAACCAAGGAAGCTGAAGTTCAAAATTAGATCTTTCCAATTCCAAAGGCTTTACTTTTTCTCCTTGGGCACCGGAGGCCAAAATACAAGCGACAAGCAATATGAAACCTAAGGACAGACCATGAGTAGCCTGTATTCACAGAGTATTGAGTTATAGGACCAAACAGAGAGAAGTTGGGGCCAGAGGGGTTTGCCAGATAAAATACAGGATGCCCAGTTAAATCTGAATTTCACATAAACAGCAAATAAATTATTAGTGTAATTGCATCTCACATATCGCATGTGAAATACTTACACACAAAAAATTTTTAAGGGTGCCTGGGTGGCTCAGTTCATTAAAGCATCTGACCTGATTTTGACTCAGGACATGATCTCACAGTTCATGAGATCAAATCCTATATCAGACGCCATGCTTAGGGCACAAAGACTGCTTGGGATTCTCTCTCCTCTCTCTCTGCCCCTCCCCTGTGCACTCTTTCTCTCTCTCTCTTAAAATAATAAACATTAAAAAAATAAATTATTTAAAAAATAAATAAATTCAAAATTAATTGGGCACCCTGTATTTTTATTTGCTACATTTGGCAACTATATGGCCAGATGTGAAATTATTAAGGACTTTAGACTTTATTTCATAGCTAATATGGACCCACTGAGGATTTTGGCACAAAGGACTGACATTGGTAAAGTGGTTCCTAAGACCAGTCAGAAAAGAATGGAATTCCGAAATATAAGACTAGGATGGTGGAAGAAGGAAAGAAAGCTGGTTAAGTATAGATAGATGAAGAATAAGGAGAAATCCAGTATAACAGATCTGGATGACAGAAAGAATGACAGCTACCGATGGAAACAGACTATCTAGAGGAGGAATTGCTTTGAAAATAAGTAAAAATGGACTTTGAGCTAATACTTATATTTTACAACAGGAAAAGTGAATTTTACAACAGGAAAAGTAATTTAGCGTTTCTTCATCACCTTCTTCCAAGTAGGATGTTACTCCTCAACCTCACAGGCAACCCGCCAGGTCCCTATAAGGACGGAAATTTTCTAATAGACAAAACTAGCATCACCAGCAGGTGGCAGCATCAGGATTTGAAGTCCCAGGCCTTGTGAATCGAGTCTGGGTTTGTTTCCACTCCACACTGTCTCGGATTAGAGATCTAGAAGCTGATCTCCAGGGAGATCGCAGCAGAAGCCATGGCTGCTGAGACTTGGGAAGTAGAAGCTGAAAGGGAGTATACATTTGCTAAGAAAACATGGAGGACGGGGGAGGGAGAGAACTTTGGAGCATCTTTGGCAGAGGACACAGAATGGGAAATGGCTGGGAATCTTGAGTGAGCCTAGCATTTTGAAAACAGCAGCATACTATGATGTTTCAAGAAAACAGGGAGAATATGGGGATGGTGGAATGGAATACAGGAAAGATGCCATGTCCTACGGGGCCTTCTGTGCCACACCCAGGATCTTAGAATGATCCTATAGGCAACAGAGAGTCACTGAGCATTTTAAGCAAGGGGTCTGCCTGACCAGATTTGTGTTTCAGAAGGGCCATGCTGGTGGAAGTGGTGTGGGAGGTGAACTGAAGGCCAATTAGGAACCAGCGTGATGGTCCAGAGGCAAAAGAATGAGAAGGCAGAGGAAATAGATGTTTGAGAGAATCAGTAGGACATGGAGAGGAAAGAGATGTGAGGTGACCAAAAGGCCTTTCCCAGGGTGACTGGGAACGGTGATAATATTTATAAAATCTAGAGGGTGCAGGATGAGGAGCCTATTTGGAAGGAAGTGTGAAGTTATTCATCTTTGCATATGTACAACATAACTTAGAGCTGACAGAGTAGACAAGCATGTTGATTTGAGTTTGACTTTGGACATATTTAATTTGAGGTATCACAGGAACATGCAGGTGGAAATGTTTGGCAAACTGTTAGAAATATAGTTTTAGAAGCTTAGAAGAACAATGAAAGCCTGTGCATTAGCTTTTTCAAATCAAGATACAAATAATGGTGTAAGAAAAGCCCATTGACAAAATCCCTGAAAATACTTAGCACATAAAGAGCAATAACAAAAAAAACAAAAACAAAAACAAATGAACCAAACAGAGAAGAGGCAGCCAGAGAGGTAGATGAACAAGAAAATTTGGTGTAATGGAAACAAAGGGATGAATTTCAGTAGGTAGGGGTTTGCATATCCATGCTCATGGCAGTATTATTCAAAAAGCCAGGTGAAAGCAACCTGAATGTCCATGGATGAATGAATAGATTAAGAAAATATGGTAAATACATACAGTGAAATATTATTCAACCTTAAACAAGAAGGAAATTCTGTTATGTGTCACAACATGGATGCATCTTGAGGACATTATGCTAAGTGAAATAAGCCAGTCACAGAAGGACAAATACTGCATGATTCTACTTATATGAGGTATCAAAAATAGTCAAACTCATAGAAGCAGAAAGTAGGATGGTAGTTGCCAGGGTCTTGGGGGAGGAGAAAAGAGGAGTTGTTATTCAGTGCGTAGGAGTTTCAGTTTTGCAAGATGAAAAAGTTCTAGAGAACATTTTCACAATGAGCACATAGTTAACACTACCATACTGTACACTTAAAAATGGCTAATTTTTTTCAAATGGGAAGGGGTTGTTTTGGGGGTCTTGCTGCAGAAGTGCCTGATGAAATAAGGACTGGTAAGTGTGTGTACATTATATCTAACACTGAGGTTATTATCGATCACTTCAGCGTGAGCATTTAATTCAGTGGTTGGTGATGACAGTTAAATTGCACTTGGCTGAGGAGTGAATGGAAGATGAGTAAGTAGAAAGAGCAAGTGAACTTTGCTTCTGCAAGTTTGGCCACAGAGGATGTGGATCTTTTCTGAGTAGCACAGTGTTAAGAGGGAGGATAGATCCAGGGCTCACCTTGCTTGCACCCATTCTCTCAGGGATCACAGTCCTTTACTGATTATTATCTGATGTCTGAAAACAGTCATTTAATGTATTTTGTCCAGTTTCCTACTTGTTTACTATGGGAGGAAATTTCTCGCCCCAGTTAATAATTTATGAGCAGAAGCAGGACTCTCTTTTATGAATTAAAAACAATTTTTAAAAAAATGAAGACTGAAATCAGAAAAAAAAATGAATCACCTTCCAGATCCTCCCTTTTTCAGTATTTCCATGGAGATTCCAGAAAGGTGAGCTTTTATAGCTAGTAGGTAACATTCACATTCTACATCTTCTAGAACTGGGTTCTGACAGCACCTGCCTGGGCAGGCTAATACTTTGGCATCCTCCAAACAAGTACTTAAAAAATATTTTTAGTGGGTGGGAGGCTGACTTGCGGCGAGGCAGTGAGGACAACCGCTGCTGGAGAACAAGAGGCTGCTTGGAGTCCAGGGCTCAGGCCACCTACGCCTCCTCCTGGAGTGGAGACTGCTCTGCCTAGGCAATTCTGCGCACAGGCAAATGGAAACTGAAACCACCTCTCAAGTAGTAGGGACTGCCTTGACAAGACCTCCAGCCAGCCCAGACCACCCAGACCAATTTGAGTGTGACTCCCAACTCGCACCTGAGAAGATGGACCATGGGGTAACCTCTAGAATGATTGACAACTGCCTTTACTTTATTATAATTCTAAAATCTCCATCTAAGGAGGAGCACAAGCCCCATCTACATAACATACAATGTATGTATGGGCATGTTTCCTAAAGGTGCATGCATGGCCTTATGCCTGCCTCTGCTTACAATGACAAGGCTTCCCTATCTAAATATTCATCATGGCCATAAATAAAAGGAACCCATTCACCCTTGCTTGGTGAGTCATGGCTTTGAATTTATTCCCTGTGATCTCCTTATTTGCTGCAAACAATTTTCTTTGTGCAACAACCCACAGATAGTTTCTATCTGTGATTCACCAGAGTGAATTCATATTGGTTTGGTTACATTCTGTCATTATCCCTGTTGATTCTTTCTCCAATTGTGAGCTGGTCTTTAATTGGGCATAACCCTTAATTGTCAAAAGCTTTGTGTCATATCATGTATATCTATTTCTAGAAATTCTGTATCTTATATAAGAATTTTAATCTCAAATTGCAGGTGATTTGTGTCTGCATAGAGACTAAAGTATTATTGGGAGAGTGTAGATATTAGTCTTGAGAGGAAAGGTCTACTTACTACAGCCACATAGGTAATGGACTGCAAAACTTCAAGGGGTGCCTGGAGAGAAAGATGGGTGGGAAAAGATTTAATTTTATTTGTGGTTGGTTCCTAAGTGTTTTGATGTTATGATAACACGTTTTCTTACATAAGCATATAACTACAGGGGCTCAGATAATCACTAAAGGCATCACAAGAAACTGCTTCCTCCATGATTGGTAATGAATGAAAATTGTGGACTGAATGAAAAAAATAAAGATAAAAATATTTTTAATGTTATGCAGAGAATATAGAAGCTTATAGAAACTACATGGAGGCAAAAAAAAAAAAGAAAAAAAAAAAAAACAGCCTGTTCCCTAGCCCTATGGCTACATTTCCCCCTGCCCATTGAATTCTGGTATATAGTGAATAATCCCAGTCTCTTAAATTTTTTCATGAGTTTATGACTTTTTCTCTTCCTAGAACTAAACCTTCTTTTCATGATCTCATGGTTCATGAGATTGAGCCCCTTGATGGGTTCTGTACTGACAGTACAGAGCCTGCTTGGGATTCTCTCCCTCTCCCTCTCAGCCCCCCCCCTCTCTTTCTCAAAATGCATAAACTTTAAAAAATAAAATAAATAAAACTAAACCTTCTTTGAGTGTCCCAAAGACACTCAAAACTAGACCACTGGTTTTAACTGATGGATAAGCCCCATTCTATCCCCTCATAGTTATCTCCTTCCCTTAACTCTATGTCCCTGGCCCACTTGTCCAAAATGCCTACCAAAACAATGAAAGTCCTCATGCATATCAGTTCATGCCTATGGCTTACCAAAGTGCTACTGTTCCACAGGTTCTCTAAACTGCCAATTTCTGAATACATTTGGAGATCAGTTAAGACACCCCTCTATAGAATGATTAAGTTGATGAATCTCCCACCTAAACACCATTTTGGTCGGGGACTCACTCCTGTGTTACTTTCCTGCCATGTACATTATTTAAGAGAACATGACACCAGAGATTATCTCACTCTTTTATCCTACCTAGAACCAAAGTCTTTTCAGATCCTGCTCTGCTTCGCTTTTGTCAAGTTCCTTCCCATATTATTCTGATGCTCACAGATTCCTAATTACAATTATTTTGGAATGTAGGTGAATTCCTTCTGCAGAGGATGTGTACTTTCCCCCTCAGGCTGTGCAGAGCTCTGACACCAGTTATCAGACTGGAGGCAAAAAGGGTGATGGAGGCATGTCTTGAGGAAAACAAGTCATCTTGCAATGAATGAATCTATTTCAAGTGAGTTCATATATGGTCTCCAGGAAGGGGGAGGTTGTTTTCCTCTGTTAAGAGGAAATGGCCTGCTTCTTTTGGCTAAGAAGATTTAGAGACAGTTGGGAGCTCAAGGTTCTGAGGCTCATCCATCCATATGTTTCTTGGCTAGGTGTTAAGGTCTCACATTTTTCCTATCTGGAAAAGACTGACATGGGGGGCCCTGTTGAAACTATGCATTCAATCTCTTTTGCAGCTCTGCCACACTAGATCTTGAACTTAATTTTCAACAGTGTCTAACTTACTACTGCAAAAGAAAGGTATCTCCTTTATGGTTGCCACAAGAGTCCTCAGGCTTTCATAATCTTCTTACATTTGCAAATAGCTGCTTCAAGCTGTTGTTGTTTTGCAAGGCTTCTAATGCTATTAAAAGCAACCAGTCTATTCCTCAATTCTGATCATTATCATTTTCCCCATACCACTCGAGTACAGCATCCTCTTGGTACCCAATGTCTTATCTTCCACCTCATCTCACCTTTACTGCAGGTAAAAGTTTTGGTTACAGTGATGCATGCTACTGCATAGCAGGAATATTATCTCACTTGCCATCAGGAAAACCATTCCTACTGCTTTCAGATAGGTGGGCTGTTCAAGTCCTAAACCCCATTTTGAAGGTCTGCTCTTAAAGGCAGACCAGCATTTTTAATTGAGGTCCTAACAAAATAGCTTGAAGCAAAAGATTATGTGCAAATGTTTTATTGATTCCCCCAGGGAAGTACATGTGAGAAAAAACAGAAGTGAAGTCATGAAAAAGCAAAAACAAACATGAGGGATGTATTACCAAGATGGCTATAGCTTCATTGCAAACAAAGCTGATTGTTTCATCTTACAGGGCATCTCCAGAGAGTACTTATAAAGTTACTGCTTCTCAGAACCATCCACCACACGGGAGACAGAATTTACAATGCTGGCTTCTTTCTGTCTCCTATCTCTCATTGGTTAAGGTTTACCACATCCTCAGACTTTAATTCCCCAACACTTCTGGAATATATTACCCAGCCCCACCAGGTAGCTTCTTGGGAAGCCAGAGCCTCTGCAGTCTATTCTGGCCAATTTTCAGGTGTTTCAGTACCCCCTTCTAGTCAGCTTTACATGTGGGGGCCAGATAGCATCAGGGACTATCGTTATGGCTTTATGACAATTGGATGCCTCATAGGGTTTTTGTGAGGCCTCAGTCGGGTAATACCCAGTACAAATGGCTACCCATAGTTCAGTAAATGTTAGCTGTTATTATTAACAATAATTAATATTTTTATATATGACTATTATGTGATATGACTGTTATAGGCATTTCTCCCACTCCTTCTAAGACTTTGTTAAGCACCGCTGGATTCAGCACTTGGATACAGAGCCAGACATATGTGAGTGGTTCAACAATGCCATGGGCTGTGGTCTACAGCAGTAGGAAACAGCCAAGCAGACAAATGTATTTGCAACAAATTCATAATAATGGTGGCCACCAGCCAGGCGGGATGCAGTTATGCAGTGCAGCTGAGCATTCTGCCTTTATAAAAATTTTAATGCCTTCTATTGTCTAGCTACACTAAAAAATTATTTTAAACATTTAACTGGTCTCTGAAATCCACTAAGGAAATAAATTGGTACTATTTTTTGTTCTATAAGTTATAGCCATGTAGCTGAAGGATGATTTGCCCATTCACAGAGTCATAGATTTGCTTCTCAAACCATGAATACAGGACCCTCCACTGTCAAATATCTGGAGGATAACATTGTTTGGGAAATTGTCTGCATCATCCTGAGTTTGGTTAATCATAAATGAATATCCTTCGCTTAATGAATAATTCAAATCTTAGTCTTATCGCCATGGAAAAGAGCGCCACCCTCCTCTAATGTTTCTTTATGAGACATTCAGTGCCACAGACATAAATGTTTACTTCCCTCGAGGGAATGACAGCTCTTGACAAGTAGAAATATGACTTCAGCAAAGAAAGTGCTGTTCTCTATGTTAAAAATGGCTTCAATATTCTGTTTTCATTCCTGCTTAAAATATATGGAAACGATTTTTATAGTCAAGGTAAATCTCTGTACTTTTGAACGTGATAAACATGAGCCTCGAGACAGTGGAAAAGTGAATTTTGGGAAGTAAAAAATATGCCTTTGCTTTTCTGGAAGTAAGAGTTGAGTTTTTAAAAATAAAAACTGATCGAAATTATTCAGTCTAATGAAAAATGTAAGCTGTAACATGAGTAGTTCCTAGTGGACTTCTTACGTCATGCTTTTCTGGTTGGGGACAAGCGTTTACCATGAGTGTGTGGTATTTGTGTTGAAATCACTTGATGCCCTAGTTGTCCCTGTTCCCTGATCTACAGCATCCCCATCACCTGAGAACAGATTTGGTCTCATCAGTTCTGATCTTTCACCTTGTGCCCTAAACACGGCAGGAGGCTCCTGTCCGGATGCTTCAAGCCATCCAGAGCAGCCTCCAGCTACCAGCCTCTAGCCCCTTCTGAGACTATCTTTGGTCCCAGGAAGAGTAGTAGGACTTGCACAGGACATGGAATCAGGTGTCATCAAAGTTGCAGAGAAATATAAGAAACAGATGGTCGAAGTCTGCAGGAAGTATTGAACTGTAAGTTGGAAGATATTAAAGAGAGAGAAAGCCAGGGGACCACAGAGAGAACATTCTTTAAGCATCTCTGTGTTCCAGATACTTTAAGGTTAAGACAGTCAATCTCCACAACAACCCTTTAACAAAGCCATCATTATCTTCATTTTCATAACTGTGAGAACAGAGTTTCTGAGAGGTCAGGTGCCTTTTCCAAAGTCACTTAGGTGTAGACTTCTTAGGGAAGTCAATAGTTCTGTGTGGTGATTGTGTACATGAAAAGATGGCATGAGACAGTGATAAGGAGACTGGAAAGCTAGATTTCACCTAGATAGTGAAGAGCCTTAATAAACCATGTCCTTTTTTTACTATATACAAGACTAGCTTAGGTCCTTGTTAGCTCTATAGCCAAGAGCAAGTTTTTAACCTCTGTCTGCCTGAATGTCCTTGTCTTTAATATGGGGGGGTGGGGATGGAGAGTGACACCCTCACACCTACCACAAAAGGTTTTGTTCATTCCAGTGAGTTAGTGTAAAGAAATTCAAACATAGAAAAGTGCCATACAAATTCAACTCATTTCTTGTCATTTCTAGTTGCAAAAATTTAAAATCCAGCTGAGAGAACATCACATACAATGTACACAGAATAAATAGAATAACCACAGAAGTGTAACTTTAGGCTTAGCTGTCTTGATGTCCCAAATGTCGTCCACTGGAGAATCTCCCATCCTATAAGATTTAATGGAAATGGTTTTGCACCCACGTCCTAAATAAAATGAGAATCGCTGTTGACTAAACTGCCTATACCATACCATCAACACTGCACACCATCTGAATTCTTGAATTCTTCAAAATACCACTGGCAGCAGAGCACATACAGACCAGACTTTTACTGAAGATTTGAGGGCAAATATAGTGGGATTACAGCAGCATAGATATTAGGTATCCTTGTTCTCTCTTTTTTAATGTGTGTTTATTTTAAGAGAGAGAAAGAGAACATGAGCAGAGGAGGGGCAGAGAGGAGGAGAGAGAATCCCAAGCAAGCTCCATACTGTCACTGCAGAGTCCGATGCAAGGCTCAGTCCCACAAACCATGAGATCATGAGCTGAGCCAAAACCAAGAGTGGGACGTTTAACTAAGTGAGCTACCCAGGTGCCCCAGTATCCTTATTCTTAAATGGCATTTGCCCTATTCTGCCTATGAGAAGCCATCTTTTCACAAACAGCCTTAGCCCAGTATCATTTTGCTCCATTTCTTCCTCTTCTTATTCCTTCTTCTTCTTCTTCTCCTTCTTCTTCTTCTTTTTCTTCTCCTTCTTCTTTTTCTTCTCCTTCTTCTTCTCCTTCTTCTATTTTTTGCCTTCCCATTTCTACCTTTTCACAAACTCCACCCTATTAATATTATACTTATGTAGCAATAATGACTAATACAGATTAAAAATCCTATTTTGGGAGTGCCTGGGTGGCTCAGTCAGTTAAGACTCCATCTCTTGATTTTGGGTCAGGTCATGATCTCACAGTTGGTGAGTTCAAACATCAGGCTCTGAGCTGACAGTGCAGAGCCTGCTTGGGATTCTCTCTCTCTCTCTCTCTCTCTCTCTCTCTCTCTCTCCCTTCCTCCCTCCCTCCCCCACTCATGTTCTCAATCTCTCTCTCTCTCAAAATAAATATATACACATTAAAAAAATAAAAATTATAATTTGTACCAGGAAGTATACGTGCTTTGTATGTGTTCTTTGATTTGGCAGACATTTCCTCTCCTTTTGTTGTGTTCAAGTCCAAACCCTTGGACTTCCATCTTCTTTGTTCTTCAACAAATATTAAACAACTTTGTGTGTGTGTGTGTATGTGTGTGTGTGTGTGTGTGTGTGTGTGTGTGTTAGGCAGAGTGCTGGCTCCTACAACTTTGGTAACAAAACAGACTTGCTCTCTGCTCTTACGGAGTTCCACATTCAGAGAGCTGATAAAAGTAACTTGTTAAATGAAGACAATTCTGTCTTTGAGGGAATTGCTAGCTTGAATAGCAATCATTGTTTTACTTGCTGCAACAGAAGACAACAGTAAGACAAATAGCAAACTGAGACAAAAATACAAAAGATACCACACAGCAGGACATGATTGGCACACAAGTAGTTCAGAAAGTATAAGTACTTTAGAAATTGATGAGATCACTTGGGTTAAACCTGTGGGCCTTGAGGCACTGGAATGGAGAAGGCAGGCAGGCAGGAAGGGCTGAGACCGTATAAGAGGGGACATGGCGGTTAAGAGGAAGGCCTTTAGAGTCGGTCACACTTGGGCTCCAATCCCAGCTCTGTAGGGAGCAACTTAATTTACGCCTCTCTTTCCTCCTTTGAAAAACTTGGATAGGGGTGCCTGGGTGGCTCAGTCAGTTGAGTGGCTGACTTTGACTCAGGTCAAGTTCTATGGTTTGTGAGTTCAAGCCCCACATCGGGCTCTGTGTTGTCAGTGCAGAGCCTGCTTTGGATCCTCTGTCCCACTCTCTCTCTGCACCTTCCCTACTTATGCTCTATCTCTCTCTCTCTCTCAAAAATACATAAACATTAAAAAAAGAAAAGGAAAAACTGGGATAATAGTAGTACCTTCTTTAAAGGGTTGTTGTATGGATTAAATGGCGGGGTTCAAAAATGTAATCTTGTTAAGCAATGCCAGGAGTGATAAGTGCCAAGCAAATGTTCCTGTATAAAGAAACAAAGGACTCTCTATAAGGCCCTTACAATTTACTTGTGAAAAGAATATCTTTGGAGCACCTTACCATTTACATATCATGGCTTTTTCACATATATTATTAATTCAAATTTTCTAGCAGCTTTTAAGGTACATATGATTATGGTCACATTCATTACGCAGAAATGGCACTTGGGCCTCAGAGAGATTAAGACCACTCACATGGGTGGGATAGGGTCTCTGGTCAGGACTCCAGATCTTCTGGCTCCTAATCTTTTTATTCCTGTCTTAAAAGGCAATTATTCCCACAGAGGTGACAGCCTTTTAAATGCTTGACAACCAATAGCTCGGCAAAGGACTTTCACCAAGAGTAGATCAGGCCAGTCAGAAGTGGGAGTCAAGCACAAACTGCCTACCTCAGGTCTCTAGAAATAACTGGTCAAATATAAGCCAATCTAAATGTCCATCAATAAGGAAACACGTTACTTAGGGTACCTCCTTCAATGGAATACCCTGTAGCCAATATAATAAACGAGGTAGATCTGTATGTACCGGCCTAGACACACGACCGCACACATAAGCAAAGACGTCAGGCTGTGGAACAATATGCACAAGAGACGCTTTCCAGGGGTTAGAAATCCGACTCCACCCATTCAGTGACCCAGTCTGCCACTCTCCTCCTTTCCTCAAGCGCATGGTCTCCTCTCCTCACTGCTACCCCACCTCCCACCACAGCCTTCTTCCACAACCCTCACTTCTCCTGGTCCTCTTTTCCCTTGCCCGCTCATCCTTAGCCTCCACCCCTCTCTGCTTGAGGATCCTGTACCAGAGCTGCGGGCGGGGGCCGCGGGCAGAGGGTGCGACTTCCCAGCGGAAACCGGGCGCATGCGCTCTGGCGCCTCCCGGGACGCCGAGTGACACGTTTGCCCCGCCCGCCGGAAGGAGCCCGAGGGAGAGTGGTCTCCGTTGCGCTCCCAGGAATGTCGGGCCGCCCAGTACTCTTCTGACCAAGTTACTTTGGCCTTCTCCTGAATGTGCCTCTCAGGAGTCAGCGGGCGGCATAGCATTTGCTGAGATCGCGTTCGGTTCCAGATTTTCCTCCTCGCTCCTCCTGCTTTGTGAGAGTGTTTTTGCAGGTGGTGGCGTTAAGATTGTCATGCTCCCTGCTATTGCTGTGCGGTCCAACATGTACGAGGGTTTAGACCACATTTTTTTTTTTAAGTAGTAAACGGAAAATCAGAAAGCAGGCCCTTACCCATGAAACGAGATATGGAATTTTCTCCGTCCCACATGCTTTCCGGTGTGAGCTCAATTTCATACATAACTCAAATTAATAGTCGTGAACTCAACTCCTTAAATAGTAATAATAGTAGTTAATCCTTATATTGGGCTTACAATGAGCAGTCACTGTTTTGATCCCTTTAAATCCTCACCTAAGTAGAACTTTTACCTAGAATGCAGGTTCCATTATCCCCCATTTTACAGACAAGGATGCCAAGACACAGGGAAGTTAAGGAACTTGCCCAAGATCACCCAGGGCTAAGTGGCAGAGCCTCAGTAACTACCTGGCCTACTGTCCAGTACCACCAACCACTGCATTGCACTGCCTCTCAGAAAGAAACCAGGCTAGGGTAAAACTGTTATTGTCCACATCAAGAAAAAGTTTATTGGAGTTTCATTTTCTTTTATGTCAAGTTTGGAAAATATGGGAGAAGAGACAGGAGTGGAGACTGGAAAGAAGACCAGGAGGTTCGGAGCTCAGATAATTGTAAGGAGAAGAAGGTAGATTAGCTATGGGAACATACAAATACCCACACTATTGTTTAAAAAAATCTATATCTGTACCTATCTATCTATCTATATACATAGATAGATATAGATATAATTTATTGAAGAGAAATTCACATACCACAAAGTTATTTTAAAGTGAACAATATTGTGAATATTCACATTTCCATCAGCCCAAAGTAAAACATTCTTTGAACAGTCATTCCCTATTCCTACCTTCTCCAGTCCTTGGTAACCACCAATCTGTATTCTGTCTCTAGGGATTTATCTATTCTGAATATTTCATATAAATGGAATCATACAAAATAGAATCACACAATAATAAGCCTTGTGTCTGGCTTCTTTGAATTAGCATAATGTTTTCTAGGTTCCATCATGTAGCATATATCAGTACTTCATGCTTTTTATGGCTGAATAAGATTCCATTGTATGTCCATAACATGATTTGTTTATCCATTCAGCAATTGATGGACATTTGGACTGTTTCCACATTTTGACTATTGCAAATAGTGTTGCTATGAACGTGCCTGTACATGTACTTGCTTTATACCTGTTTTCAGTTCTTTTGGGCATATACCTAGGAGTGGAGGAGTGGAGTTGGGAGGCCATGGGGTAATTCTATGTTTAACTTTTTAAGGAACCCCTGCATCCTTTTGAAACTCATTCTTAAGGCTATAGTATTATTCATATTATAAATAATATTAGATATATGGAAATTATTAAATATTTTAAATCAGAGTATCTCAAACTTAGCACTGTTGATATTGGGAGCAGAGAATTCTTTGTTGTTGGGAACTAACTTGTCCATTTGAGGATGTTTAGTAGTAATTCTGGCCTTTACCCAGTAGATGTCAGTAGCATTCCTCCAGTTGTGACAACTAATATTGTCTCAAGACATTGCCAAATGTCCCCGGGTGGCAAAATTTCCCCCTCTTCCCACTGAAACCCATTGTTTTAAAGGATTCTCTGTATACTTGGAGCAAATTTGTCACTGAAACAAAACACTCAAAGTAAGGGCCTTTAAGAAATGGGTGTTTCTTGAAAGTTTACATACAGGAAATATTTTTTGTTTACTGTGTAATGATGTTAAGGAGTTTGCAGGTTTACAAAGACGTGACAACCAGAAAATTGTATCATTAAATATTCCTAACACTCATATGTACCTTTTGTACCATAAACTCAGCTCACCCACAGAACTCCAAGAAATATAGCTTTTTTACCTCAGTACATGTTATAAACCAAACCACATTTACAGCACACTGCATCATGTGATTTTTAAGGTAGCAGCTAGAAGCAAGATTTGCAATATATTTTTGAGCCTGGGTGACTCAGTTGGTTAAGCATCTGACTTAATCTTATTCAAAAATAAGAAATTTCCTATTTGGCTCAGCCAAATAATGGAAAAATATATACTTTCATCTTGGGGGTACAGTGAACCAAAGTGAAAGTTTTACATTTACTGTTAATGTTTTTTTTTTTTTTCTAGGAGAGAGAGAGAGACAGCGCAAGCAGGGGAGGATCAGAGAGAGAGGGAGACACAGACTCTGAAACAGGCTCCAGGCTCTGAGCTGGCAGTCAGCACAGAGCCCGACGCGGGGCTCGAACCCATGAACCATGAAATTATGACCTGAGCCGAAGTCAGATGCTTAACTGACTGAGCCACCCAGGCACCTCATTATTGGCCTTATAACTTTAGGAACTCTATGTTGGGGGCATAATTATTTACAATTGTTATAGCTGCTTAATGACTTGACCCCTTTATCATTATATAATGACTTTGTCTCTTGTTATAGTTGTTGGCTTAAAGTCTATTTTGTCTATTGTAAATATAGCTACCTCTGCTTTTTTTTTATTTCCATTTTCATGGAATATTTTTTCCCATCCCTTCACCCTCAGTCTGTATGTGTCTTTGAAGCCAAAGTGAGTCTCTTGTAGATAGCATATAGTTGGGTCTTTTTTTTTTTTTAATCCATTCAGCTACTCTATCTCTTTTGATTAGAAAACTTAGTCCATTTACATTTAAAGTAATTATTGGGGTGCCTGGGTGGCTCAGTTGTTTGAGCATCCGACTTTGGCTCAGGTCATGATGTCACAGTTCATGGGTTTCATCCCCATGTCAGGCTCTGTGCAGACAGCTCAGAGCCTGGAGCCTGCTTTGGATTCTGTATCTTCATCTCTCTCTTCCCTGCCCCTACTTGCACTCTGTTTCTCTCTCTCAAAAATAAATAAACATTAAAAAAAAATTTTAAGTAATTATTGATAGGTATGAATTTACCATTGCAAATTTGTTGTTTTCTGGTTTTATAGTAGTTCCTTTGTTCCTCTCTTCCTCTCTTTCCTCCTTTGTGAGTGGATTGTTTTTCTTTTTTTAAAAATTTACTTATTTATTTTGAGAGAGAGAGAGAGCATGCATGTGAGTGGGGAAAGGACAGAGAGAGAGGGAGAATCCCAAGCACTGCCAGATCCTTACCTACAACCTATCTATATTCCAATCACAATAAATATAGTACCTTTTTCTCAGGGAAACCACCCTTCCTCACTTCTTCCTCTGGTTCTCAGTATCCCACCAATACAGGTAAAGTCTGTCACTTATGCACACTAGAACTACTACTGAGGATGCATCTAATGAGAGAAAAGGACACAAATCTAGACCACCACATATATCCATCTCTCTTTTTACATACTATATTAGCATCCACATGATTACTCTCAAGACCTTATTTCTCCCCACTTCCAGAAAATTTCCAAGTGGAGAATAGAGTACAAGAGGAGGGAGCAGGGATCCTGGTGCTCACTCACCTCTGAAAGAGGGCTCTGCATTACACATGGGCCTCCTAGGTTCTACTGGTGAAATCTGTGTTTAGGAAGGAGACAGTCAGTTTCAGCTCTCTGGATAGATAGAGGATTCCTGGATAGATTTCAGCTCCCTGGATGGATAGAGGATTCCTAGATAAGGAAGAAAGAATTACTGAGGGAAAGATTTTACACATATTCCTTAAGGCTCTTAATTCTTGGGTGTGAATTGAGAATGTTGTTGACTAGGTGCCTTTTCTATGCATCTTTGAGATGGATGGCTAAATCAATATTCTCAGAGAGACTTTTTTTTTTAGGATCTAGGTAAGGGGTTTCTGCCAAGAGATTAAGCTGAAGTGCCTACCTGCCACACAGGCACCAATAAAGGATACATAGGTCCCTATGAAGAGGGCACTGACCACAACCTTAGAAACAAGTCACTCTTCTGGCAGAGTACCACTGATGCTATAGACAAGAAAAAAATAATAACTTGATCTCTTCCCCACCAGGCAATCAGGTATACCCAATGAGCACCCATTTAGAAGAATGCAGAGGGATAAACACAGCAAATGAATAGGATCCTTACCACCAACCACTAGAAGCCAGCCACCAGTACCCCAACAAGTGTGTTTATACATTAATCTTGATGGGTCACTAACTCAGAAATTCCTTAGGTCAAGGATTTGTATATGACCCTAACTTCAGTGCTTCTGTGAACATCCCCAAGATGTATGTGGATCAAACAAAGCTCTTTATTGCTGCAGGCAGGCCCAGACCCTTGGGTGTTCACTAGATGAGATCTGCTTTCCTAAGCCGAGGCCAGAATGAGATGGACTGCTTTGAGCCACAGGGATAAGGAGGGTAACATTCACCTAAACCTCGGCCACATGATGCATATCCCACTGCTGGATGGCAATCGCAGTCAGACAGTAACCAGGCATCAGAATTAGAATACAGCCACATGTTTAACAGAAAGGAAAAGATAAACTGAAATGAAATTGTTTCACTTTAAAATTTTTCAATTAGCTACCAAATAAATCAATGTAATGGTTCTATTCCAGAATGTGAGTGCCATAAAAATGGACACACTGAAGTTTATTTCTTCTTATACATTATTTCTAACCTGGATCTTCTAAACTCTTAGAATGCTAGTCATTCTTCTTGCTGCTACCCTCAAGACAAATCCACTTTCCTCATATCATTCTCTGGTAATCGTCACCCACATCCAGTAATATCTTCAGTAGTCTAACTGTATCTGTGTCTGCTTCACACACTCACACCCCCCCCCATACCTAATGACATGTAGCTTGTAATCCAACACTTCATACCACTTGCTCTTCCTCTCTATCTGCCTTATGTGTGCACTGCTTTTATTTGTATTTTGATTCCTTGTGCAACTCCTATTTCTGTGAAGACAGCTGGTGAGTAGCCTAATTTCAGAAGGGACCTTTGCTACTGAATAAAATCCCAAATATCTTTACTTATATATACACTATGCTCATTTAATGTCAAAATAAAAATACATCATTACAATCTTCCTCGTAGAAAAAATAAAATTGGTCTTTTGGACCTCCAATCAAAAGGGAAAAAAGAAACAAAACTTAGCATTGTAAGTCCAGATGGGATCCATACATAGCCCAGTAGCATGGTTGTCTTAACTCCAAATTAACTGCTGCCTGGGAGGGCCCATTTCACATCAGCTTCTCTATCTGATCTTAAGTTGTACTGAAGCACCAGTAGTGCCCACTACAGAAGCTGGGTTGGCTTATTGGGTAGTTGGGAAAATGAATTAACTCATTCAAACTTCCCAGTATGATTCCTATGGAACTGAGATTAGCAAATCCACAGTGTGAAAATGAAATGATTTCAGCTCTCACTCAGGGAAACAAAAATAAATAAGTAAATAAACTCAGTCCCTTGTGTGCAGCCATATAATCAGGATAGAAGTTCCAGAGTACTTAGAACCTCAGTCTAGTCCACATCACCCTATAGAATGTGGAAAAGATGCTTAGAAAATAATCAGTTCCTGAGATGTTACAGGGATAATTACATGGAAACCACTGTGGGCCTCTTTGCCCAATACTCTAGTTGTTGAAGCCTTTGAATAAGGAGAAGGCCTATTCCTATTTCCCAGGAATGAGAATGATCAAGAGGGGAAAGACAGAGGGAGAGAGAGAAAAGAAGATCAATTTATAGCAACTTAAACTTATAAATGAAGATCAATTTATAGCAACTTAAACTTATAAATGAAGAAGGGACTTTAGACCATCAAAAACAGTGTCCACTCTGGACTGCCCCGACTGTGAAGACCAAACAATTACATTACAGAGAGAAGCAGCTGGGTCAGTGTGGGAGGAAGACCTCAGAGAAGTTTGGGCATTGGAGCTAAGTGTAAAGTTATGCTTGTTTTGTGTTTAGGGCTGGGACACCAGGAAGGGATCTGCAGGTATGAAACAAGCTTTCGTTTAATATGTCCTGTCTGCCCACAGACTATTTGTGCTTTTCAGGATTCTCACTTACAGAAATCTACTGTTTCTTGCCCCCAATCCACTCTTCCACTCCAGAAAGATGTTTGTTCTTGTATTGAGGCAGTTGCTGATAAGCCACCAACTCATTTGTGAAAAACCTGCTCCCTACCATCACACTCACAGAATAGTCTGTCCACTCTATACCCATCATGAAAACCATGGACTTTAGTATGTAAGAACAGATGACCTCGGTGAAGAAAAGAGATATCTAAGGAAAAGGAGTCCAGTAGTCAAGGACTCTCTCTGGAGCCTTGACTCTGTCTCCTCTACCCTTCTCCTATCCACGTTCTCTCTTAGCTCACTATTGGTCAGAATATGCACAGTTCAAAGCACTACTTAACTACACCTAGAGGGATAGCCCAACAAATGTAATCCTTTACCTGGAAAGGGAGTTCCTGAATGTCTACCAACTCTCCTAGCCAGGAGAGGGTAACATTGATGTAGGACAACATGCCAAAAAAAAGGCAATCAGGATGGCTGCTATATTAGCAAAATGGCCTATGGCATCCATGGTTCATTACTGAGAGCTTCCAGAACATTCTTTTCCTCCCTGTGGTTATTGGGTATAGGAGAAGAATATGGTGTCTAGAGTAGGCTCAGACCCTCAGAGAAGAGAAATTCCACTGTCTTTGCAGTGCAGGAACGCAGGAGGAGGGGCAAGACCAGCTTGAGAGGCAATGGGGGTTCGCCTCTTAGTGACCCTTTTGGTGGCAATCACAGTGAAAACAATATCAGATTTAATTTCCATGAAATTGTACTGACACCAAGGATAGAGTATGGCATGTAGAAGATAGAGGCTGGTGGAAGGATTGAATAAAAGAGTAAAATCAACATGGTTAGCTAGAGACAGAGCTACCTCTACAAGAGGTATATCTACAAGAGGGGATATGCAATCATATTATTCCTTCTCCAAGAGACTTGAAGCCTCTGCCATCACAGCACCACTCCTGACCCCGCACCTGATCTCACCACCCTCCAAATTATATGCTTCATTGGACTCATGCACAGGGTGATTTTACCCCCTCCATATTTTTGAACTTGGACTCACCCAAGTTATCAGTTTGACAAGGCAATAGCAGAGGGGCAGCCATCATAGACACAGAAATCAAGGATGATGCATTAATCAGTAAGGCCAAACTTAGGAGTATCTGTAGAACCCAGAACAAAGCTCACCAGGGAGTCATCAGACTATGCCTACTGTGAAGGATTTGGAGGAACCCAACACGATGCCCAAAATGGTGGCAAACCCTCCAGTCATCACTGCATGGATTTCAGAAAGCATCATGTATGCAAGGCATAGCAGATGAGTAGATTTGCTCCTGTCATTAAGCAAGGAAAGCTGTGTCAGATTCAAGAGGGTGTGGCTTCCCCATCCTAGAGTGCCAACCCCATCCCCAGGACACATCCCTCCAGTGTGAGTGCCCTTCCAGCACCCAGCTCTTCTCTCAGACCCTCCTAGTGTCTGTCTCACTCTTTCTGGAACCTACTCATATCCTGGCTGGCATTGTTCTCATATATTTTCACATGAGTTTGTCTCATCCATTTAAATTTTTAAAAACTACAGAAAAGGAAACGGTATCTTTCTTGTGTATGCTCTCAGTGTCTAAAACAATATACTTAATGAATGACCTTATGGAGTACATATTAGCCGTTTAAAAAGTACTTATTAAATGAGTTGCAAATATATCATTAGAGCCCAGTGTTGATGAAAGAATAAAAAGAAATTATGTTTGTTGTAACACTGTGTCAATTATGCTTCAATTTAAAAAGTTTGTGAAAATGTTGTACAGTTATGAAGACCTAACTATATGCCTGCCTGCTGTACTAGCTAATAGGGATATTAATATGACTAAGGCAAAGTTCCTGCTGTGAAGAGTCTAGCAAAAGAAGCTAAGTTGATAATGCACAATTTCAGCAAAATGTGAAGTGCTATGGTAGAAGTGTGCAGAAGTACCCTAAGAATAGGAGGATTAGGAGGAACTTGACGGAGGAACAAGGAGGAGAAGAAGGGGGGAAATGGTGGGGGAAAGGGAGAGAGGCAAACCATGAGAGACTCTTGAATGCTGACAAAAACTGAGGACTGATGGATGGGGGGGGAGGGGGGGATGGGCATGAGGGAGGACACTTGTGGGGATGAGCACTGGGTGTTATGTGGAAACTAATCTGACAATAAACTATTTGTAAAAAAAGAAAAAGAAAAAAAAAAAGAAGTACCCTAAGAACATTTCAGAAACAGTTAATTAGACTAAGGCTTTGGGAGACAAAGATCTCAAAGCTAAGTCCATGCCAATTTGACAAGCAATTGTCCCAAGCATTAAGCTGATCAGTCAATAGCATATATTGAGCATCTACTCCATACAGACAAATGTATCAAATAAGTATTATGGGAGAGAGCCTTCGTGTTAGCCCTGAGCAAGGTAAGTTATTGCCTCATTAGAGATACTGGAAAATAAGGGTCTCAGGGAGAAACGAGAATATAGGGCAAATATCTGTCATAGTCCCCAAAGAAAGAGAAAAGTTGGACAAGGACATTTCCAAGCATTCCTGTGTAAGAAGCTGGATCAATGGTTAAGGATGTCCAAATTAAGAATGCCCAGATAGGGGGCGCCCGGGTGGCTTAGTCGGTTAAGCGTCCAACTTTCACTCAGGTCACGATCTCGCTGTTCATGGGTTCGAGCCCCACGTCGGGCTCTGTGCTGACTGCCAGCCCAGAGCATGGAGCCTGTTTTAGAGTCTGTGTCTCCCTCTCTCTCTGACCCTCCCCTGCTCACGCTGTCTGTCTCTCTCTCTCTCTCCTAGAAATAAATAAAAACATTTAAAAAAAAATGCCCAGATAAGTATGAAGTATGAAGGCATGAAGTGTGAAAGCAATGAGCAGAGTTCCCTTTGAGCTTCTGAGTTCTCTTTTATCAGTGACTGGGTCCCCATACAGCCCTCATATATTTGACTTACCAGGAGTATACTTTTCTCAACCTGTTTTCTTTTTTTTTTTTAACATTAATTTATTTTTGAGAGACAGAGAGTGAGCGGGGGAGGGACAGAGAGAGGAGACACAGAATCTGAAGCCGGCTCCAGGCTCTGAGCCATCAGCACAGAACCTGACGCAGGGCTTGAACTCATGAGCTGTGAGATCATTACCTGAACTGAAGTTGGATGCTTAACCAACTGAGCCACCCAGGCACCTCTCTCAACCTGTTTTTTGCCCCACTTTGCATTCCCCAAAGAAAAGAAGATCAAAATGCCTTAGAGTGCTTACCAGGCACTCAAAGATGTTTCCTGCCACAGCCAAGATGTCTATGACTGTGGTACTCATGGTGATTTGCAAAAACGAGGTGACCTAAAGGGATATAAAGATCTAAAGCATTAACATTAGCAGGAATCTTAGAGAGTATCCAGCAAAACCCCTCCTCCATATTTTGGTAAGGAAACTGAGGCCTAGAGAAGTAGAGTGACAAGTCTAAGACCATAAAGCAAGTTACAAACAGAGTCGGGACCAGAACTCAGGACTCTTGACTTCCAGAACAAGTATATTAAAACTCATTATGAAATAGTGGTCCAGCCTATTTTCTGTCCCTGCTCTGCCCCTCAGCCTATATAGGGCCTGGACCTGACTATCTGAAATCAGGTGTGCTTGAAAGCGTTTGCCTTTTCACATTGGGTTTACCACTCTACATCCTACATATGAACATTTTTCCACAATAAGTGTCAAAAGTGTCATTTCTTTTTTTAAAGATTTTTTTAATGTTTGTTTATTTTTGAGAGAGAGAAAGAGACAGAACA
Organism: Proteles cristata cristata; assembly: GCA_017311185.1. Lineage (NCBI taxonomy): Eukaryota > Metazoa > Chordata > Mammalia > Carnivora > Hyaenidae > Proteles > Proteles cristata. The sequence goes on along the minus strand of JAESUZ010003766.1, from coordinate 1,020,216 downwards.
TAAACAGGGGAGGAGCAGAGAGAGAGGGAGACAGAGAATCTGATGCAGGCTCCAGAGTCTGAGCTGTCAGCACAGAGCCCAAGAAGGGATCAAAGCCACAAACTTTGAAATCATGACCTGAGCCAAAGTTGGACTCTTAATTGACTGAACCACCCAGGTGCCCCCAAAAGTGCCATTTCTTTGCCTCTTAACAGATCACAAGATGAAAGCCCACCTTCTGACTGGTATAGGAGAATGACTCACCTTCTGAACCACTGGCTGCACAAGGCCCAGGTAGGGCATCATATATCCGAAGAAAGAGATGATTGGTAAGTTCCGTAATAAGGATGACAGGGCATCTGGTGAGATGTTATACTGAACGTGTTCCTGTGTGCTATCAGAGAGCCACTGCAGGCCTCTGAATTAAGCTCTCGGCATCCTGAGGGCAGCTAATACAAAATAGGTGCTTAGTGGATACTTAAACACATGTTATTTCAGGAATACATTTAAATGTACTACCAATCTATTATCCCATCAGTACTAAGCCACAAGGGGTCTTCTGAGCCTTCCTCCCCAACCTCTACTTAGTTCCAATTTCAAAGATAATGATCTTTGATGCTGTTTCTTTTACTGATGGGATCAAATTCTCTTCTTAGAGTCAAACTGACATATACACTGGCTCATCTCTTGGACTCACATTTTTATCTTCTAGACATCCCCCCCAACACTGACTCTCTCATTCCCCCCATGAAAATAGATATGACCTAAAAAGCAATGACATTCTTGACTGACATATCAAAATTGAAGCCAGCCACAGTATAGTTCAGGAAAATTTGAAAGAAGAAAAGAGGGGGGGGGGACAAGATGGCAGAGAAGTAAGGAGCTCCGTACTTGCACTCGCGCCCATACATCACACAGAGAAGATCTGAAGCCATTGGAAACCTTACAAAACCTGAGAGACTGGGAGAAAAAGGACGCAGAATCCACTGAGAAAGCCTTCTAACGTGAGTGCGAACCGGGGAAGGTAAAATCGGGCCAGGGATCGGAGCCTCCAGGGTGGGAGGCGATCCCCCTCTACCCTCTACGGGGAGTGAGAGGGGAAAAGGAGAGAGTCCGAGACAGAAAAACCACCGCTCAGGGGGGAAAAACCTCCTCTCAGTGCATAGAAAGACCGTACTTGCCAAATACCTGCACACCAGGTCCCCTCGCGACAACTGGTCCTGGGGGAGGCTGAGCACACAAACTGCTTCTTTGTGCCGCTACTGGAGGTTGGATTTCAGAGCGGCGGCGGCGCGCCTGCCGCCATTGTAGCTCCAGGGCTGCTGGGACCCCTGAAAGAGCTGCGCTGACACCTGGCGTCCGCACTCCTGGCTGGCTGGAACTCGAGAGGGAAGGCAAAGAACTAAAAACTGGGAAATTTGCCTGTGAGTTCGTGTTTCGGGTGATGAGCCATAGGGAGACCCAGTTTTCCTCACTCCAGTGGGCTCGGGCTACCCGGACCCGGCAGGCAAGCCCCCGCGCATGCGCACCAGCCCGACCCAGAGAAGGAAGCAGCGATTCTGACTCCGCCCCCAGAGCTCAGCAGGGAGCCTGGAATAGCCCAAGGGGGTTGTCTGGGAAGCTGTGTCTAAGGCAACTTCAGCGGGGCGCGGGCTGGGATTTGGAGATTGGAACTGGCCTGGGTTGAAGAGTGCAACCAACTTCGGCTGCGTCCCCGGAACGGGGAGTTGACACGCCAAAAAAAAAAAAAAGCAAGCTGCAGCGCGGGGTTCAAGAAGGGACTGGAGCACCGTCACTCTCCTCCCCACAATCGCCAAGGCAGAACCCCCGCCTGAGGCATCGGATCACGCCACGCCCATCCCTGCCTGAGAGGTGCCCTCCTCCCTTTTTTTTCTTTTTCCTTTTTTTCTTTTTCCTTTTTTTTTCTTCTTTCTTTTTTTTTCTTCTTTTTCTTTTTTTTTTCTTTCCCTTTCTTTTCTCTTTTTTTCTTCTTTTTTCTCTTTTCTCGCTTTTTTCCCCAAAACACTGACCTGATTAACTCTGGTCGCCAGCTTGCTTAAACAATCACAACGAGTCCATTCTGTAAATGTAAATTCTACACCTACCAACTTTTTCAGCTATTTCTCTCAGGAGTAATTAGACTATATAGTTTCTCTGGATAATTCCAGCATCCTTCTCTCACCTATCCAACCATATTCTACCCTTTACCTCTTTGAAAAAAGCTTCTTATCCCTTCTGCCTGTTCATTCTATTTCCAAATCTGCCTCGTCTCGCCCTGCCTTCTCTTCTTTTTCTCTATGCTCTTCAACCAGCACTGCATACACACGGCTATTTAACTGTAGCTGGGAAATCCAGGTATATGCTTTAAACCGTTCTTTGTCCATCGGTTTTCTTCTTTTTTCCTTTTCTTTTCCCCTTTTTGACCCTTTTATGTATTTTATGCTCCCTATTATTCGCCCTCCCTCCTCCATCTTTTCTATTAACTTTTTCGTTTTCCCTCTCCCTTTGCATGTTAGTTGAATCAGCCTGTGCGTTTGTGTACTCCTGCTCCCTGTGTGTTTGTCTGTCTGTTTTCTTTTCCAGGGCTACCTCAAGAAACAAGCTAGAGTACACAAGGTGAAGAGTCCCAAATATCACTACGATTAGGAAAATAAAATAACTAATGTCCCAACAAGAGTGACCGAGGGATACCATTCAAAAAACAATCTCTGAAAGGATAGGCCCTGGAAAGTCAAAGAGTTTCTTGGATATAGCAGTGCTCATAGAAACAGAGAGCATAACAGGTCTTTAAAACCAACAAGAGTCGGAAAGCTAACTAAAATGACGAAACGAAAGAGCTCTCCTCCAAAGAAACTCCAAGAAGAAATGACAGCTAATGAACTGCTCAAAACAGATATCAGCAGCATAACTGAACAAGATTTTAGAAGAATAATGGTAAAATTAATAGCAGGGCTTGAAAAAAACATAGAGGACATCAAAGAAACTATGGCTACAGACAGAATGGAAAATAAAAATAGGCATGAAGAATTAAAAAATGCGATAAATGAGATACATAATAAATTAGAGGTCTCCAATGCACGGATTGAAGAGGGAGAAAGGAGAATAAGTGATTTAGAAGACACCATGATAGAAAAACAAGAAGCTGACACAAAAAGAGACAAACTGATCCAGGAACAGGAAAGAAGAATTCGAGAGCTCAGCGATACAGTCAAGCGCAACAGTATCCGTATCACAGGAATCCCAGAAGAGGAAGAGAGAGGGAAAGGTTCTGAAGGAGTCCTGGAAAAAATTATAGCAGAGAACTTCCCCAACCTGGGGAAGGAAGTAAATGTGGAAATACAAGAGGCTCAGAGGACTCCCCTCAGACGTAACTTGAATCGATCTTCTGCACAACATATCATAGTAAAAATGGCAAAATACAAGGACAAAGAGAGAATTTTGAAAGCAGCTAGGGAGAAAAGGGCCCTCACATACAAAGGGAAACCTATCAGAGTGGTGACAGACCTATCTACTGAAACTTGGCAGGCCAGAAAGGAATGGCAGGAGATCTTCAATGTGATGAACAGTAAAAATATGCAGCCAAGAATCCTCTATCCAGCAAGCCTGTCATTCAAAATAGAAGGAGAGATAAAAACCTTTCCAAACAAACAGAAATTGAAAGAATTTGTCACCACGAAGCCAGCCCTACAAGAAATCCTGAGGGGATGCTCTGAAGGAAAGGTTGCAAGGAACAAAGATTCCAGAGACACCACCACAAACATGAACCCTACAAAAGATACAAAGACTCTAAACCCACATATTTCAATAATAACACTGAATGTAAATGGGCTGAATGCTCCAATCAAAAGATATAGGGTAGTAGAATGGATTAAAAAACAAAATCCATCTATATGCTGTCTACAAGAAACTCATTTTAGACGGGAAGATACCTTCAGATTAAAAGTAAGGGGATGGAGAAATATATATCATGCTACAGGAAATCAAAAGAAAGCCGGAGTAGCGATACTTATATCAGACAAACTGGACTTTAAATTAAAGACAATCACAAGAGATGAAGAAGGGCAACATGATAATTACAGGGTCCATCCATCAGGAAGAACTAACAATCATAAATGTCTACGCACCGAATATGGGAGCACCTAAATATCTAAAACAATTAATCACAAACAGAAACAAGCTTACAGATAAGAATGTGCTAATAGCAGGGGACTTTAATACTCCGCTTACAGCAATGGATAGGTCAACCAGACAGAAAATCACTAAAGAAATAATGGACTTGAAAGATACATTGGACCAGATGGACCTGACGGATATATTTAGAACTTTACATCCTGAGGCCAGGGAATTTACTTTCTTCTCAAGTGCGCATGGCACATTCTCCAAGATAGATCACATACTGGGACATAAAGCAGCCCTCAATAAATATAAAAGAACAGAGATCATACCATGCACACTGTCAGATCACAATGCTTTGAAACTTGAAATCAATTACAGGAAGAAGTCTGGAAAACTTCCAAAAACATGGAGGTTAAAGAACACCCTTCTAAAGAATGAATGGGCCAATCAGGCAATTAGAGATGAAATTTTAAAATATATGGAAACGAATGAAAATGAAAACACAACAATACAAAATCTATGGGATGCGACAAAGGCAGTCCTAAGAGGAAAGTACATTGCTCTCCAGGCCTATTTCAAGAGATTAGATAAAGCGCAAGTCCAAAATCTAACAGCTCACCTAAAGGAACTAGAGGCAGAGCAACAAGAACGCCCTAAACCCAGTAGAAGAAGAGAAATAGGAAAAATTAGAGCAGAAATAAACAATATAGAGACCAAAGAAACAATTGAACAGATCCATGAAACCAAGAGTTGGTTTTTTGAAAAAGTAAACAAAATTGACAAACCTCTAGCCAGACTTATCCAAAAGAAAAGAGAGAGCACCCAAATAGACAAAATTATGAATGAAAATGGACTTATTACAACCAAACCCTCAGAAATACAAGCAATTATCAGGGAATACTATGAAAAATTATATGCCAACAAATTGGACAACTTAGAAGAAATGGACAAATTCCTAAACACACACTCACTACCAAAATTCACACGGGAAGAAGTAGAAAACCTGAACAGACCCATAACGAGTGAAGAAATTGAATCAGTGATCAAAAATCTCCCAACAAATAAGAGCCCTGGACCTGATGGCTTCCCTGGGGAATTCTACCAGACATTTAAAACAGAATTAATCCCAATTCTTCTCAAGCTATTCCAAAAAATAGAAATCGAAGGAAAACTCCCAGACTCATTTTATGAAGCCAGCATCACTCTGATTCCCAAGCCAGACAGAGATCCAGCAAAAAAAGAGAACTACAGGCCAATATCCTTGATGAATACGGATGCAAAAATTCTCAACAAGATCCTTGCAAATCGAATCCAGCAGCATATCAAAAGAATCATCCACCAAGATCAAGTGGGATTCATTCCTGGGTTACAGGGCTGCTTCAATATTCGCAAATCAATCAATGTGATACATCATATCGATAAAAGAAAAGATAAAAACCATATGATCCTGTCAATAGATGCAGAAAAAGCATTTGACAAAATACAGCATCCCTTCTTAATAAAGACTCTCGAGAAAGTTGGGATAGAAGGAACCTACTTAAACATCATCAAAGCCATCTATGAGAAGCCTTCAGGTAACATCATCCTCAACGGGGAAAAACTCAGAGCTTTCCCCCTGAGATCCGGAACACGACAGGGATGTCCACTCTCACCACTGCTGTTTAACATAGTGCTGGAAGTCCTAGCATCAGCCATCAGACACCAAAAGGAAATCAAAGGCATCAGAATTGGCAAAGAGGAAGTCAAACTTTCACTCTTCGCAGATGACATGATACTCTACATGGAAAACCCGACAGACTCCACCAGAAGCCTACTAGAACTGATCCAAGAATTCAGCCAAGTTGCAGGGTACAAAATCAATGTACAGAAATCGGTTGCATTTTTATACACCAACAATGAAGCAACAGAAAGAGAAATCAAGAAACTGATCCCATTCACAATTGCACAAAAACCATAAAATACCTCGGAATAAACCTAACCAAGGATACAAGAGATCTGTATGATGAAAACTATAGAAACTTATGAAGGAAATTGGAGAAGACACAAAGAAATGGAAAAACATTCCATGCTCATGGATAGGAAGAATAAATATAGTTAAGATGTCATTACTACCTAAGGCACTCTACATATTCAATGCAATTCCAATCAAAATTGCACCAGCATACTTCTCAAAACTAGAACAAACTATCCAAAAATTTGTATGGAACCACAAAAGACCCCGAATAGCCAAAGAAATCCTGAAAAATAAAACCAAAACGGGAGGGATCACCATCCCAGACTTTAGTCTCTACTACAAGGCTGTCATCATCAAGACAGTATGGTATTGGCACAAAAACAGACACATAGACCAATGGAACAGAATTGAGAACTCAGAAGTGGACCCAAAAGTATACAGCCAACTAATCTTTGACAAAGCAGGAAAGAATATCCGATGGAAAAGACAGCCTTTTTAACAGATGGTGTTGGGAGAACTGGACAGCAACATGCAGAAGAATGAAACTAGATCATTTTCTCACACCATGCACAAAAATAAACTCAAAATGGATAAAGGACCTGAACGTGAGACAGGAATGATCAACACCCTAGAGGAGAAAGCAGGAAACAACCTCCTTGACCTCCACCGCTGCAACTTCTTACTTGACACATCCCCAAAAGCAAGGGAATCAAGAACAAAAATAAACTGTTGGGACCTCCTCAAGATTAAAAGCTTCTGCACAGCCAAGGAAACAACCCAGAAAATTAATAGGCAACCAACGGAATGGGAAAAGATAGTTGCAAACGACATATCAGATAAAGGGTTGATATACAAAATCTACAAGGAACTCACCAAACTACACGCCCAAAAAACAAACAACCCAGTGAAGAAATGGGCAGAAGATATGAACAGACACTTCTCCAAAGAGGACATCCAGATGGCCAACAGACTCATGAAACAATCCTCAGCATCGCTCCTCATCAGGGAAATACAAATCAAAACCACACTGAGATATCACCTCACGCCAGTCAGAGTGGCTAAAATGAGCCAATCAGAGAACTCTGGATGCTGGCGAGGATGTGGAGAAACGGGCACCCTCCTACACTGTTGGTGGGAATGTAAACTGGTACAGCCCCTCTGGAAAACAGTGTGGAGGTTCCTAAGGAAACTAACAATAGAACCCCCCTATGACCCAGCAATAGCACTGCTAGGAATTTACCCAAGGGATACAGAAATGCTGAGGCATAGGAGCACATGTACCCCAATGTTCATAGCAGCACTCTCCATAATAGCTAAAACATGGAAAGAGCCTAAGTGTCCATCAACAGATGAATGGATCAAGAAGATGTGGTTTATCTATACCATGGAATACTACATGGCAATGAGAAACAATGAAATCTGGCCATGTGTATCAACATGGATGGACCTTGAGGGTGTTATGCTGAGCGAAATAAGTCAGGCAGAGAAGGACAAATATCATATGTTTGCACGTATAGGAGGAATAGGAGGAACTTGACGGAGGACCAAGGGGGAGAAGAAGGGTGGAAATGGTGGGGGAAAGGGAGAGAGGCCAACCATGAGAGACTCTTGAATGCTGACAAAAACTGAGGACTGATGGATGTGGGGGGGAGGAGGGATGGGCATGGAGGAGGACACTTGTGGGGATGAGCACTGGGTGTTATGTGGAAACTAATTTGACAATAAACTATTTGTAAAAAAAAAAAAAGAAGAAGAAGAAGAAAAAGAAAAGAGAGAGGGAGAGGGAACAAAAGTGAAGCTAGGAAGGACTCAAGGGAGAGGGGATTGGCCTCATGCATGATTAGGACCTACTGCTGTTACTGAGGTTGGCCTCCCTTGTGTAGGGAGGGCTATGTCCTTATGGGCTGCTCATTTAATGACAGAGGACTCAGCTGTTGAGTTCCCTTTATGCATATAGTTAGTTGTAACCCCGTGTACTCCTACCTTTCCCACCAGATCTCCCACTACCATCATCAACAAGACACAGCCTAACCTGCTCATGATTCCCTAAATTTCCTTTCTCTAGAGTTCTAAAAGAGCAGAACCCTCTCATTCAATTTCTCATACCTGAATCTGGTCTCCCATTGAAGGGCATTAAATTGAGGATCAGTTCTGATGACCAAAATCCCAAAGATACGTTGAAGACAGAGGCCCAAAGCACTGCCCTCCAAGTCATCTAGGACCAAGTAGAACATTACTCCAATGGGAGTTTTGAATCCTAGTTGCCCATTACCTGGTTGGAATGTACTCTAGAACCAACCTAGGATATTGAAAGTAAATCTGGGGTGAGATAGAGTAGGGAGCAGGAGGAAAACAGGGTAGTAATATATAAAGAGCTACACATGTCCATATGGTTTTTTTTTAACTGTCTACAGAGTAGATGAAACACATATACACAAATAAGAACATCATAAATAGATACTTTAGTATTACTCTGTGCAATGTGGATTCTCTATTGTATTCTATTTTCTTTCCTTCTTTCTTTTTTTCTTTGTTCTTTCTTTAACACTGGCATAGATCCACAAATTGACATCAAGGTTGACTAATGGATCAGAATCTACAGTTTGGAAATAAATAGTCCATGGCCTCTGAGAGCTTTAAAATTTCTCTTAGGAGCAAAACTGGCACAGAAACAAATTCCAAAGATTGTTAAGAACTTACTTCTATGCCTTGTAATCAATACTTGACACATGTACTTTTTAATTAATAACACATGGTCCTTGGCTATGTGTTATTATGCTTATCCTGCATACCCCAAACTCTGCACTGTGGTATCTGGAGGACGCAGAGAGGGTAAGGATGAACATGCAGATTCCTGTGAAAGAAAGTAACTGCTCTGTGGGCTGTGTCTAGGGCCAGACATAGGATAAGGCCAACCAAGAAGACTTCTGCAAACACCCTGAAAAGGAAATGCCAAGACTATGTCATCAACTCAGTGAAGGGTTAATAAATAATTATGTTTACCTTTGAAAAGTAGAAGTTCACCACAAGGGTAAGTGAAATAATTCAAAGGATTAGACAGAGACTCATCTTGAGAATTTTCATCTGGTAGTTTTCTGGCTACCATCTCTGTACCCCAACTCTTACAGAATGAGGACACAAATCACATGACTTCTTTTTCCTCAAGTTTTGGTATGAGTAATATGTAATACAAAGGTTTATTTTTTAAGATTGTTCTAATGAATAATCAAAATGTTTTTTTTAATGTTTTATTTATTTCTAGGCAAGAGAGAGAGAGACAGCGTGAGCAGGGGAGGGTCAGAGAGAGAGGGAGATACAGACTCCGAAATAGGCTCCAGGCTCTGAGCTGGCAGTCAGCACAGAGCCCGACGCGGGGCTCGAACCCACGAACCGCGAGATCATGACCTAAGCGAAAGTTGGACGCTTAACCGACTAAGCCACCCAGGCGCCCCTCAAAATATTTTTTAAAGGAAGAAAAGTATACTTGGTCCTCCATGGAACCCCACCCAATGTCCAACCACTCCAAGGGCAAGAGTAAAGGCTAAGTCATAGATCAACTACCTGACAGTCTTATGGTCCCTTGAGGTACCAGACATGTCTGATCAATATACACATTGGTTCCTCATGTCTGAGTGTTGGACAAGGAAAGAGGATTAGAAAAGAAGTCACATGAAAAGAAAAGAAAACAAAAAGAGCCTGTTGCCCATTAAGATGCTTCAGGAACAACAACAACGACGAAAGGTATCACAGGTCGACAGAATTGAATTTCAGAGCTGTTCACATTGTGAACTCATTGCACTTAAAGTGAATAAAATCTGGCTTCCAGAATCCATCCTGCTAATGAGTAAAGTCTTTTTAGCTCTATCTCCTCGGTGTCAAATAAGTCAAGGATCCAAAATTTAGGTGTGTAGTCTTGGTGTGTTTCTCAAGATTATCACTGTTGCACATTCTCAACACCTATTTTCTGTGCATCCATTTGGAGAACAGGCAGAAGGGAGGAACTTGAGAGAGAGTCTGAGAGTTACTCTCTCACCTTAGGCCTGTGATCAGAGGACATATACATGCCATAGTTAGATGAGCTGTGGCTGCTACAGAATCCAGTTCAGCATACACTGAACAGTAAGTTTGCTCCTTAAACTCTAAGGAATTGTAAAAGACACCAGTGGGTGCAAGAAGTCAGGGGAGGGGGGAGGATACATAAAAAGTATCAGAGAATTAAAGGGAGACATGACCACCAAATCAATTTGATAGCTTAATGCAGCTGCAAGCCTCTTTGTTATGATTACTTTGATGAAAAGAGGTATGGTTTTTCTCATTTCTGACATGAGCCCTGATGATAAACAGACTGAAACTCTTCTCTGAAACATAACCTCTTCTGCCCCCCCTAGCAATGTTGAGATAATGAGGCTACAGGAAACTGGACTAAAGTCCAGTGCACAGAAGCATGTTGCTATTTGCTCCCTGAGCCTTGGGTTTGTAACTACAGGGATGGGAGTTGAGAGACAGTTCAGGAACTGTCCAAGGAGAAAAAGGGAAGTGGACTTGGGTTCAGGACAAGTTATGGAACCTGGGATACTGAAATTTTTTTCTTCCTCATCATTTTATCCAAAGCTCCAGGCAGGAGTTTTTAAAAGGCTTTAGACATCTTGTTAGTTGTTTTTGTTTTTGTTTTGTTTTTTGTTTTTATCAAAGAATCTTTTTCAGAAAGTGGTAAACCAGACCAAAAGCACCAAACAGGTAGGGACAGACAAGGCCAGTGCCCTCTGGAATGCACAAGGCAGGCTGCCAGGTAGTCAGCAGCATAAGCTAAAAAGAGAGGGTAAGGTTCAGCAAACAGGGCTCCCCAGGGGCAAATGGAGCTCTAGTCATGAATGTTGGAGACAAAGCAAGAAAACCTCTCCCGCGACCTTGCTACCCAGCTCAGTCAGACTGAGCTGTCATTTTCAAGGCCAGGATAGATGGCTGTTTTCTTCTTGAGGATTCCCAGGAAGAGTTCAGCTTAATTTGAATACTATATTTTTTCACTTATCTCTGGTGAAATCTCTCTCTCTCCTAATTTATCTGATATCCTCTTTCTGTCCCTTGGAGTAGATCTCTACCATTAGACCCTTCAAAAGTCATCTGTTCTCAAAAATGTATAACCCCAGTCATTTTAACCTTTCCTCTGGAGTAAAGCCATGTAAACAAGGCTATTAATAGGAAGTATAGCCATATAGTTCTCACCTCATGTATCCCTAACTCACCCCAAAATAAAAATTTTCTTTTCACTACTCTAGCTCCAATATTGGCATCAAAGTCCCATACATCACTGACAGTATATTTTAAACATGTTTTCTGTCTTTTTCAAATATTTTATATCATTGATCTTATGAATAAACCAGGAAATAAGTAATAAATACTAGGCTTCTTTTGTAAAGCCTACAAGAACCATGCCCTGCATTGAATCAAGAGACAAAAAAAAAAAAAAAGAGAGAGAGAGAGAGAGAGAGACAAACCCAGATTCTCTCAAATAATTAAGTCTGTCAAATAGAACAGTTTTGAAAAATAGTTTATTCTCAGATTTTACCTATTCCTGGAAGTGCAACTCAATAAATTATGATTCACTTATAAGTAATTAAGATCTATACATCAAATAACCCTTTTAAAAAAATGTTTATTTATTTTTGAGAGAGAGAGACAGAGCGCAAGTGGGGGAAGGATAGAGAGAGAGAGAGGGAGACAAAGAATCTGAAGCAGGCTCCGGGCTCTGGACTGTCAGCACAGAGCCCGATGCAAGGCTTGAACTCATGAACCGCAAGATCATGACCTGAGCTGAAGTTGGATGCTTAACAAACTGAGCCACCCAGGTGCTCCTCAAATAGCCGTTTAGATCAATTTGTGAATAGAGTTGCTTTCCATCTAGTAATTGTCTTGACCCAAGGTCACATTCCTAAAAAAAAACAACTGCGTCTCCTGTCTCCATGAATTCTCAACATCTCACCCAAACAGACCCAGCAGTATCTTCCTGAACAAACCAACATGTGTTTTGCAGAAACTTCTTGCCCTGGTGAAAAGCTGTAGGTCCCTCCTGATAAGAACCCAAAAATTAAGTTACAAAAATTACTCCCTCCCATTTGCATCAATTCCCAGAACTTAGATTATCTGGCCTGAGAAAGAATTTTCTGTTTCTCAATAAGGACAATTATTCACCCACAGGATGACAGATAATGTCGTGGCAGTGACGAAAAACCCAGATCAAATCTTGCCAAGGAGCAGGGGTCAGAATAACCATAACCAGCCTGGACTAGAAGTATTCCCTATAATCTCCAACCACACAAGTGGACACTAGTCCTGTCAGGAGAGACTCTTGGGACTTACTCCTCCTTTGTCCCTCAGGAACAAGGGATTGTTTAGCTTCCAGATTCAGTAAAGGGCCTACTGTGAAAGGCAGCATTGACTATTCCTCTCTAAAAACCACATGAACGCATAACCCTGAGCCGTCAATCAGATGTGCACTGACAGACTAGAAGGAAAACACTGCCACCCTCAAGAATCTCTGGTGGGCAGGACCTGAGAGAAGATGCCCAGCAAGTAGAGCTATTCAAATGTGATTTAACATTTACAGTGTGCTTTCTATATGTGGGTCTCTTTGTAGGAACTGTACAAGTAGTAACTCCTCCCAAGAGTTCTTGAGGCGGTTACTGTTATCTTTTCCACTTTACAGATGTGGAAACTAGAAAACAGACAAGTTAAGTAACTCTCCCAAGGTTATGAAAGCTATAAGGTGTGTAGACAGAATACAAACTCAGGGGGCCTGGCTTCAGAATCTGAGCCCTCAACCACCATCCCATGCTGCATCCCATCTGGCCTCCAGATTTACCTGTCTCTGGCATTCCTAGGTATCCTCAACACATTAAAGTCATAAGTAAAAACTCGAATTCTCAAACTCTGAGAAGTTTTGAAGAAGGTGAGCACAGCAAGAAGGTCCCAGTTGGCCATTATGCTGAGGCAGGACTGCTTGGCCAGGGCTGGGACCAGTCACTAAGTTCAAATGCCCAGGGGTCTTGGTTCATGGATTTCCATGACTCTTTCTCCACTGCTGTCTCTCCCATCTGAGATGTTCCCTATTGCTATACATAGCCTTTCTTTTCACTCTTCCCTCCTCCTCCTCCTCCTCTTCCTTCTCACTTCCCTTTTGCAGGGAGTCCAGCCTTGTGTTAGCTAAGAATGTGTACTATCAGATACAGGTAATCTGAGGAGAAAAATCATCTTTATCATCACCTAACTGAATCCATTCAAGAGGCTACTTTAGGATCTCTAGAGCTCTGTTGCCTTTCCATGCTTAATAGAGAAAGTAGTAAGCAAAAAGCATTGCTTAGAGGTGTCAGTATGCCTGAAGGGCGTCATTATCTCCGGAACATCATTCGCAAAGTGTATCAAGGAACTAATTTAATTTTAATCCTAGACTTCCTGTGTGTGTCAGGTCCTTTGGTTTGCTACTCCAGATCCACTCTCCACCTTGATCTATGCCCTAGGAGCCTGATCCTGTGGATGACGTCAATGGGCTTCTATGCCCTTCAGCTCAGATAGTTGGGTTCTAGCAGGGCGACCCAGAAGGAAATCAGAGGGTACAAAAAAACTGAAGTGAGTGTATTGAGAAGGTCTTTATCTGAAGCTCCTCCTCACTTCTCTTTCATCTTGTCCTTTCAGGCCTAGGAATAGCACCAATTCACTGCTTACAGGTTCTTGCACTATCCTTTCTTGTGGCTCCACCACATCTTGCACACATCTCTATAATGGTCTCCTTGTAAATAAACCCTCCTGTAATTATCTGAATTTAAGTATCCCATCTGTTTTCCTGTTGGGACCCAAACTGATACACTAGATGAAGCTGATTTAAAATTATACCCAGTCAAATGCCAGTTCAGTAAAGCCACTGCAAAATTAGAGGCGCACTAGTACAAAAATAAATATAAACCACATGCCTAGAAAAGATTTCGACCATTACTTTGTAAGCACATTCTACCATTTCCTGGGAATTAAAGTTCAGTGGGTACCACCAGAAATCAGTTAAGAACAATCACATTTGGGACGCCTGGGTGGCTCAGTCAGTTGAGCATCCAACTCTTGATTTCAGCTCAGATCATGATCTCAAGATTTTTGAGTTTGAGCCCCACGTCGGGCTCGGCACTGACAGCATAGCACCTGTCTGACTGACTCTCTCTCTCTCTCTCTCTTTCTCTCTCTCTCTCTCAATAAATAAATAAACTTAAATTTAAAAAAATTTTTTTTAAAAGAACAATCACTTTAGCAAAATCCATTAACAACCTGATCCTAGGATACCAAATTGAAATTGAACCTCTGTTGCAAAAAATTAAAATTAAAAAAAAAAAAAGAAAAGAAAGCCATAAGGAGCATTGCAAAGGAAAAGAGAAAACAAACTCTCATACCTTTTTAAACCAATTGAGAAGCAGTACATAGAAGCATGTGAGTTCACAGGATTGGTATCCTGTTTGGCTTGGGATCTTGTTAATACTACTGAGCTCTTTACATAATGGTACAATTTGAGGGTTAGTACCTGTGTTATATCTGGAAGCTGAAGTGAGAAAAAATCTATCTGATTAATGTGAAACATAATAGCTTGGCCATAACTTGCTGGGAAGTATGTACCCACTGATAACTTCTCCAGATATGTGTATGGGAAGCTTTTCAGATATGGACTAACAATAACCCTCTCATGTGCTTACTGCCTGAAGCCTCAACTGACAAGCAAGAAAGAGTAGGGTAAAGATGATAGGTAGTGTTAGCTAAACAGAGCATTTGTGGGCACTACAGGTCAGGCTTAGCAGCAAAGGTGTTTGTGTGTTTTCTCAAAGGCCCTATCCATAGGATGTGGAAACTCCCAACTAAGACAGACAAAGCTATGGAAACTCCCAGAGTCTGAGGTATTAGCAGTTAGGGTGGAAAGCTTAGGACAACTTCCCTAGTTGTCCTGAGTAACTATTGACATTGTGGCCTGAGCTGATTCTCTTCTGCTCTAACTTAAAGAATGACTGAATCTGAGAAGCGAAAAACAGTGGAAAGCCAAATAGGAGCTGGAAAACCACAGAAGACAAAAGGAAGGTCTATCAGATGGGGGCCAGCAGACTTACATTGGAGGCAGAGACTCTATGAACCTGGGGATGACCAGTTCTGACAGCCATTAGCCCAGGTAGAATGAGAAGGGAACTTAAAGCAGAACATGGCCAGGTGCTTAATTGCTGAGTTGTGATGGATGTATTACCTTAGAAAAGAACTCTTCTCTCTCTCTCTCTCTCTCTCTCTCTCTCAGAAATAAATGAAACATTTTTTAAAAAGTTAAAAAAAAAAAAAAAGAAAAGAACTCCTTCTCCACAGAGTACCCACATCTATTTCATGTGCCCATTTCAGACAACAGAAAACATGAGATCTTATTCACACTAATGGTGGAGATCCAATGCTAAAGGTCCACAAAAACAGTCAGGACCTATGAGGTGAAATGTTCAAATGGCCCTTCAACCTACCCTCAACTTCTTCCTTCTAGAACTCTTACCTCTCTGAGTTAGAGGTAGCTCTAGTTCTGACAGGCAGTAAAATCTTTCCCGATAAGGTGCTCTCTCTCTCACTGGGGAGAATCATGACTCTATCTCCAGTGGCCTTTTCAAGCCAAGCCCTAGGTTCTGTTGTTAACAAAAGTTTCTCCTGGTTTCTAGCATAAAATTAATGCTGATCATTGACTTCTTGTGCTGATGCAATTTGTCCTTATTTATATATTCTTTTAATGATTTCAGTAGGAATTTGAGGACACAAAAGCTCTAGCTCCTCCAACGGCATAGAGCAGACTCAGACCCTAATGAGAAAAAAATAGAGGAGAGGAAGGAGCTCCTACCAAGGATGGGCTGCCTAAAATTCTTCACTTAGGATTTGCATTGACATGTAACATAGTCAGGCCCAAGACATTCTTCCAGACCTCCTCCCTGGTAACGTGTCCAGCTCACACCCACCCACCTATCCTGCTATCCCACCCAGCCCTGCAAGGCTCACCAGCATTCTCCCAGGAAGTCAGAACAGTTGCTCTGATAGGACAGCCAGAAGATGCAAACAGACAGCAGGAGCAGTTGGAGACCTAGGAGGAAAAGTAAAATAGAGAGATAATCTGTAAGGAGGAAGAGAGGTCAATGATATTCAATGATGTATACAATCAGGTAGCATGACAAATGAGAAGATGCTATATTTGGTAGTGAAGAAGTGACTGGTTCTGTTTGAGAGAGCTGTTTACAGGAGAGCCAAGGACCATACCAAGTATTAATGAGTTTTCAGAGCAACTAGAATTCTCATACATTGATGGTGGGAATGATTTCTGCAAGAGCAGACAAAAAAGAAAATACAAAAATCAACAGTGTTTCTCTGAACCAAAATATGAAGTTTAATGAAAGATACTTTAACATATAATGTTTAAAATGGTGTATCTTCAAATATTTTTTTTGTTTCCCCATCTATCCTCTCTTCTAGGAATCTTATTATATGTATATTAGGCCATTTAATGATACCTCACAGATCACTAATAGTGTTCTCTCTCTCTTCTTCAATCTTTTTCTCATTTCTGTTTTATATTGGGTAGTTTCTATTGCTATGTCTTCAAATTCACTAATCTTTTATTCTTCAATGTCTAAGCTGCTATTAATCCCATTCAGGTACTCTCCATTCCAGATGTTGCATTTTCATTTCTAGAAGTTCAGTTTCAAACTTCTATAGTAGTTGTTTAAACTGTCTACAGATTAGCTAACACACAGAAGGCCTTCCTGCTCCTGTCTCACCCTCAGAAAGATTCCATTCTCTTCTGTTATGTTCTCAGCCATCTGTCGAAAGCCTCTCTAGCAGCCCAGTAATCCAGGTAAACACACAAACCAACCAAAACACTCATCGCTAATAACTCAAATGCATAGTGCTTCCTAGGGCTGTTACACAGAGGCACTTGATAGATACTTGTTGGATAGTTAATAATGAAGAACAAGTCATCACCAAAAAAAAAAAAAGTTCAAATACAAAATGGGGACCTGAATAGATACTTTTCCAAAGAAGATACATAGATGGCCAACAAAGACATGAAAAGACACTTACCACGACTAATCATCAGGTAAATGCAAATAAGACCACGATGAGATATCACCTCACATTTGTCAGAATGGCTAGTATCAAAAAGACCAGAGAGAGCAAGTGTTGATAAAGACATGGAGAAAAAGGAATGCTCGTGCATTGTTGGTGGGAATGCAAATGGCGCATCCACTATGGAAAATAGTATGGAGTTTTCTCAAAAAAATTAAAAAGGGAAATACCATATGATCCAGTAATTCCACTACAATGTATTTACCCATAAAACATAAAAACGTTCATTCAAAGGGATACATGGGATACATGCACCCCTATGTTTACTGCAATATTATTTACAATAGCCATGAAATGGAAGTAGCCCAAGTGTCCATCAATAGATGAATGGGTAAAGAAGATGTGTTACGTAAACACCCTCTCCCCCCCCCACACACACTGGACTGTTACTCAACCATAAAAAAGAATGAGATCTTGCCATTTCAACAACATGGATGGACCTAGAGGGTAATACGTGATGGGAAATAAGTCAGAGAAAGACAAATACCATATGATTTCACTTACATGTGGAATATATATATATAACAACAAATGCAGAAACAGACCCATAAATACAGAATGCAAATTGACAGTTGCCAGAGGGGAGGGGATGGGAGGGATGGGAAAAATGGGCAAAGGGGAGTGGGAGGTACAGGCTTCCAGTTGTGAAATGAATAAGTCACAGGGATGAAAGGTACAGATTAAGGAATATAGTCAATGATATTGTAATAGTGTTTTATGGTAACAGGTGGGAGCTACACTTGTGGTGAACATAGCATAACACATACAGTTGTCAAATCACTATGCTGTATACCTGAAACTAGCACTGTGTGTCAACTAAACTTCAATTTTTTAAAAAAGGAAAAAAATTTTAAAATAATGAAAACAGAAGAAATCATGCTGTAAGGAAAGAAGCTAGATAGCTTTGAACAGCAGCAGCATTCTGGCACTCCTGAAATCTTTCTGACCCCTTCTTGAGCTGTAATGTTGGGTCTTCCAGTGTTAACGCAGTGCTAAAGTCATTTATCCACTTCTGGAGAAAATGCAGAAAATTTGTTTAAATGAAAGAGTTACATTAAGGAGAAAGGCAGAGAGTCAAGAGAGTAAAAATTCCAACTTTTTAATCATTGGCTGAGCTAATGTTGAGTGGTTATATTATCTTGTTATCAGTTAAGAGAACAGACCTTGAAATTATCCTGCCTCCAAGAGAATGATTGAAGAAATCAAAGTACCAAGGAAGAGTACTTGGAGGTCTTCCCATTCCTCTCTTACTCAATTCCATTTCAATTCCTTGGTGCCAGCTAGAGTCATAAAATAGCTGTTATCTGGGGGTGTGAAACAGATTACCTTGTAGAGTCATATAGATTTTTAGAGCAAAATGGACCTTTAAGACCTTCCTGCTAACCACAACTACACTGATTGTAGATAATCCAAATCACCAAGTCACATGCAGTTGCCTGCTGGTCATGGCATCCAGACTCTGTGTTCTGCTGGATGTGCACTCAAGCCCTCAGTGAACGCAACAGCCTATTACACCTCCCACTTCATGGAGAGGACATCCAGCTCCTCTCTCTAACCCTAACCTTAAAGTTTGCTTCCATATTCTATTCCCCAAAACCTGAAAGTTATTTCCACTTAGATGACCCACTGATGTCTCAGCACCAATGTGTTCTACACAAGAACTTTCTGTACCTTCTCAGATGCCATATACTCCCAGTTCCTCTTTGTTACCTTCTGGGTAAAGCACTCCTTATACTTGTTTTTCTCCTCCTGTGCTCACTACCCCCACCCCCCACTGACACTTGCTCTCACTTGGCCTTGAGTTAAGCATGTGTTGGGTTAAATGAGGTCTGAGAGTAGGGCCCTCATGATGGGATTTGGAGCAATTATGTATTAGAGCTAGGAACACAGCTTATATTAGAGCTAAGGCCTTTGTTCCCTTTCTCCAGAGGGGAAGCTCCTTGAGGGAACTGTTGGTATTTGGAGTTGAAGGCCTAACCCCCAATATGATGGATTGGAACTGAGCTGAGTTTAGCCAATGGGAACCAATGGCAGGAGATTGGGTATCTTTTAGTGTATTTCATCAACTACCCCAGCACTTGTTCAACGGACTCATAAACAAAGCAGCCATGATAGCAGGGATGGAAGTTATGCATAGGATCTAAAACAGGGACTTCTCACCAAGGCTACTCTGGCCTCTGCTGGTGGCAATTGATGAATCTACCAAGATCAAAGACCAACGCTAAGTTTACAGTATGGCATCATTCTTCAGGGGCACTAGCCAGTCACCTGGGACAGGTTGATTATGTTGTCCCATCATGGAGGTGGCAAAAATTCCTCAGTGAATTTAACATTTATTCTGGGTATGATGTCCCTTAATATTTTGATGTCCCACAGTAAAAGCTAAGGGAAGACTTTAGCAATGCAGTTCAGTCAGGACCACAAATAGTTCACACACCTAAGCGTAAAGGTTTGAGTTATCAGATAAAGAAGCAGTAGTTGAAGCACTGAGCGAGGGCATAGGGCATATGATTTGGACAGGGGAAGAAGGAGATTATAAACACCAACTACTAAAAATAAATAAACATCAACTACTGTCTTGATTACCAATTAAGAAAAAAGATCTTAGTAGCTAGGCATAGTTTTTCCTTGTTTTATTCTGTTTATATTTACATTTGTTAGTTTTTTTCTTCTCCTCCTCTCTTCCTTTCCTGTACTCTTCCATATAGGACGGAAACTAATTTGAGTAAAATGGTATGTATGGATACTGAGTACCTGAAATAATGAACTGCACCAGACTGTCTACTGGAAACTCAGCTGTGCTTCTGTGATTCTCTACTTCTGTGCACCTCCAAGAGTTAGGAAGACTAGAAAATATTTCCTAGAATCCCTTAACAGCCATTTTCCATGTCAGAGTCCACACATGAGAGGCACTTGTATGAAATTTGAAGAAGAGAAAAGAGACAACTTCTTCAAGACTATTCAGACTTTAGTACAATATCTATTCATGATAAAAAACCCTCTGCAAATTAGGTCTAGAGGGAATATACCTCAACATAATAAAGGGCTTCTATGAAAAACCCACAGCTAACATTATACTCAATGGTGAAAAACAGACAGCTTTCTCCCTAAGTCCAGGAAAAAGACAAGGATGTCCACTTTCACCATGTTTATTCAACATAGTACTGGAAGCCCTAGCCATAGCAATCAAACATCAAGAAATAAAAGGCATCCAAATTGGTAAGAAAGAAGTAAAACACTCTCTATTTGCAGATGAAATGATACTATACATGGAAAACCCTAAAGACTTCACCAAAAAACTACTAAAAGTGATAAATGAATTCAGTAACATTGTAGAATACAAAACCAAAGTACAGAAATCTGTTGCATTCCTATACACTAATAATGAAGCAGCAGAAAGTGAAACTCAGAAAACAATCCCATTTAAAATTGTGCCAAAAACAATAAAATTATCTAGGAATAAACTTAACCAAAGAGGTAAAAGTTCCATATTCTAAAAACTATAAAGCACTGTAATAGAAACTCAAGATGATGCAAAGAAATGGAATGACATTCCATGCTCATGGGATGTAAGAACAAATATTGTTAAAATGTCTATACTACTCAAAGCAATCTAAAAATTTAATGCAATGCCTATCAAAATACCAACATCATTCTTCACACAACTAGAACAAACAATCCTAAAATTTGTACGGAACACAAAAGACTTCAAATAACCAAAGCAATCTTCAAAAAGAAAAATAAAACTTGGAGGTAGCACAATTCCAGACTTCAAATTATATTACAAAGTGGTAGTAATGAAAACAGCATAGTACTAAAATAAAAACAGATACATAGATCAATAGAATGGAATAGAAAACCAGAAATAAACCACAAATACATGGTCAATTAATCTTCAACAAAGGAGGAATGAATATACAATGGGAGAAAGAGAGTCTCTTCAATAAATGGTGCTGGGAAAGCTGGGAAGCTATATGCAAAAAAAAAAAAAAAAAAGAAACTGGACCACTTTTTACACCATAGACAAAAATAAACTCCAAATAGATTAAGGACCTAAATGTAAAACCTGAAACCACAAAAACCCCTGAAAAGAGCACTGGTTGACATTGGCTATAGCAACATTTTTCTAGATAAGTCCCCTGAGGAAAGGGAAATAAAAGCAAAAATAAACTACTGGGATGATATCAATTTGTTTGTCATCCTTGCACAGGGGCCATGCTACTCTTTCTATTGTTCCAATTTTAGTATATGTGTTGCCGAAATGAGCATGCTATTGGGACTACATCAAAATAAAGTTTCTGAAGAGTGAAGGAAACAAAACAAAAAAGCACCCTAATGCATGGAAGAAGATATTTGCAAATGACATATCCAATAAAGGAGTAGTATCCAAAATATATAAAGAACTGATACAACTCAACATCCAATAATCTGATTAAATGGGCAGAAGACATGAACAGATATTTCTCCAAAGAAGACAGACAGGCCAACAGACACACAAAACAATGCTCAACATCATTCATCAAAAGGGAAATGCAAATCAAAACTACAGTAAGATATCACCTCACACCTGTCAGAATGGCTACACACACACACACACACACACACACACACACACACACACACACGGGAAACAACAAGAGTTGGTGAGGATGTAGAGAAAAAGGAACCCTGTGCACAGCTGGTAGGAATGCAAACTGGTACTGCCACTGTGGAAGACATTATGGAGGTTCTTCAAAATATCAAATTTATAACTACCCTAAAATCTAGCAATCACACTACTCGGTGTTTATCAAAAATTTTAAAAACACTAATTCATAGTGATACATGCAGGATTATTTACAATAGATAAACTATGAAAACAGCCCAAGTGTCCATCGATAGATAAATGGATAAAGAAGATGTGGTGTGTGTGTGTGTGTGTGTGTGTGTGTGTGTGTGTGTGTGTGTGTAATGGTGTAATGGATTATTATTCAGCCATAAAAACAGAATTAAATCTTTCCATTTGCAACAACATGGATGGAGCTAGAAAGTACAATGCTAAGTGATAAAAGTCAGTCAGAGAAAGACAAATACAATATTATTTCACTAATATGTGGAACTTAAAAAACAAAACAAACAAGCAAAGGAAAAAGAGAGAGAGAGCCAAACCAAGATATAAACTCAACTATAAAGAACAAACTGATGGTTATCAGAGAAGTAGTAGGTGGGAGGGATGGTGAAACAGGTGATGGGAATTAAAGAGTATACTTATCATAATGAAGAGGAGAAAAAAAACATTCAGACCTTCCCTAATACTCTCCTCAAAGCTCTTCTAATGTCTGCCCCATTCCAAAGCCACTTTCATATTTGGGTTTTTATATTATGGCAATGCCCTGTTTCTAGGTAATAAAATCTGTATTAATTATCTATCACAGTGTAACTAATTACCTGATATTTTAGCAGCTTAAGATGATGAACATTGATTATCTAAGTTAACTCAGGAATTTGGAAGTGACTTAGCTGAGTGGTTTGGGTTCAGAGTTTCTTATCAAATGTCAAGTCAGCCAGGGTATAGTCATCTGGAGGTTTGATACTGAGGCTGGAGGAACTGCTTCCAAGATGGCTTACTCACAGAGCTGTTGGTTAAAGATCTCATTTTGTTGATTGTTAGCTCTCAGTTCCTCAACTCATGGGTTTCTGCATGGGATTAGTTGAGTGTTCTCATGACACAGCAGCTGGCTTCCTCCGAAAGTAGTGAACTGTAGGTGCCAAGGACAGGCCACTTTGACATGAACATATTTTGAGTCAAAACCAATCAAAATCCCTCCCTTACCCCAGATTAGTCTCCCAGATCCAACCTCAACAACCAGACCAGAAAGCTGAAATTCTCTTCTGTCTCTTCTTTGAATTAAGACTTTGTCAATAATTGCCCATTTACCCCTCACCTTTCTAAAATACAGATGTGACTATGTTCCTCTTCTGCTTAAAAATGGAGACATAAATGGTACCCCAATTTCTATAACAAAGTCTATAATGGCCTTCAGGAAATCAGTGTATTACTGACATTTCTGTCATAGGTACATCATTTGGAGAACAAGCCTATAGTTTTAAATGGATACCCAAAATAGGAAGTTACCACAAAATGTCAAGAACTATCAACCTCCAAGGAAAAGTCCTGACTTGAAGGAGGGGGCAGGATGGCAGAACAGCATGGAAGGTTTTTTTGTGTCTCTTGTCCATGAAATATAGCCAGATCAACACACCATCCTGCACACCTAGAAAATTGACTTGAGGATTAACACAACAACCCGCACAACCACAGAACCCAGCAAGTACATGACACGGAGAGGTGAACTAGGGGAGGGAGAAGCCACAGAGGGCAGGGAGCTATTTTTGCTTATGGAGAGAGGATGGAGAGGAGGTGAGAGTAAGGGAAAAGCACCCTCTCAAAAAGCAGCTGCAGAGAAAGTGGAAAAATGGAAAGAGCTGCAGGGACTGAACCAAAAAAAAAAAAAAAAAAAAAAAAGGAGAAAGGAGAGGGTTTAAATTCCATTAAGACTCTACAAACAGGGGGAGCACAGAGTCTGAAATGCCACAGCTCTGAGTCTGAAATACCTGGTGGTGCTTTGGTGGGAAGGGCGAATCCCCAGGAGCAGAGTGAAATATGAGGGGTCCTCGGGCCACCCGGGGAGAGGCGGTTCCCCTACTGTCTTGGTAGAGGCTGTACGGCCTCCCCACAGGCGAAGGTCCCAGCAGACCCCAGAGAACAACCATATTCACTGGTGCTGAAACAAGGATGTTAAGGGTGAAGCCTGGTGCCAGATGTGTGTTGTGATTTAACATAATCCCTGAAATGCTGCTACATGATCGCTTTAACTTTTTCTAAGGGAGGCTGGCACCCAGCTGCAGTCTCTGGGCATTGGCAGCAGCACGGTCCTGAAAATGTTCCTGGGTGCAGCCAGAACCCGGCCATTTCTCAGTGAGACCCTCCCCCAGAAGGTCTGAGTGGGTTAAAGCTTCAGGACCCTCAGTTGTGAGGGGTCGAGAAACACAGCCACACCTGAGATAAAACTCAGAAGGGAGATGCCACCTGGCAACCTCATGGCTTGGTCATGGACACTGTAAAAGCAAGGAGTGGACAGAACCCCAGACCAAGGAGAGGAGTGTGATTGCTGGTCAAGGAGAACAGAGTTCCGATACCAGAAACTGGGTAGCTAGTTGACACCATTTTCAGCCCTCCTAGGAATGCACATAACACCTACAAGCGCCACCAACAATCCAGCCCAGTAAGCTAATCAGCGCCATCTAGTGGAGAACAGAGCCACTATACTAAGCCCTGCCCAACTGGGCCAACCTGGCTCTTCAGAAACACCACAAGTCTCTCCACCTGCTGAGTTTACTGCTTCATAGTTTGACTTCTAGAGAAAACTGATGTAATTTCAACTATATTTCAGTCTGTTTACTGGTCCATCTATTCCAATTTTTTTTCTTTCCTCATTCTTGAATACAGAAAATGAAAAAACTTATTTTTATTTTTAATTATTAAAACTATTTTCATTATTGTTCTACTATAGTTTTATACTTTTTGTAAATTTTTCAAATTCTATTTTACTTCCATCATTTCATTTTACTCTAATTCATTGTATTCATTTTTTTAAATTTTCAAAAGTTTTTCTTTTTTTTCTCTCTCTTTTTCTTTCCCTTTTTTCTCTAATATATCAAGCTTCTTTCAACAACCAGACCAAAACACACCTAGGATCTATCATCCATTCTTTGATTTTTTTGTGTTATTTTTAATTTTTTTTACTTTATTAATTCCTTTTCTTCCTTCAAAATGAAGCGAAGGAATTCACCCAAAAAGAAAGAACCAGAAGAAATGACAGCCAGAGACTTAATCAACACAGATACAAGCAAGATGTCTGAACCAGAGTTTAGAATTACAATAATAATAACACTAGCTGGGGTTGAAAATAGGTGAAAATCCCTTCTGTGGAGATGAAAGAAATAAAATCTAGTCAGGATGAAATAAAAAATGCTATAACTGAGCTGCAATCTCAACTGGATGCAATGGCAGCAGGAATGGAAGAGGCAGAGCCTCAAATCAGTGATATATAGAGGAAAAACGAATGGAGTATAATGAAGCAGAAAAAAGAGGAAGACTAAGGCAAAAGAGTACGATTTAAGAATTAGAGAAATCAGTGCCTCATTAAAAAGGAACAGCATTAGAATCATAGGGGTCCCAAAAGATAGAGAGAAAAAGGGGTAGAAGTGTTATATAAGAAAATCATAGTAGAAAACTTTCCTAACTTGGGAAAAGACACAGACATCAAAATCCAGCAAGCACAGAGAACTCCTATTAGATTCAACAAAAACTGACCGTGAACAAGGCATATCATTGTCAAATTCACAAAATACTCAGGCAAAGAAGGAATCATGAAAGTAGCAAAAGTTAAAAGGTCCTTAACCTATAAGGGAAGACAGATTAGTTTTGCAGCAGACCTATCCACAAAAACTTGGCAGACCAGAAAGGAGTGGCAGGATATATTCAAGGTGCTAAATCTAAAAAATATGCAGTCAAGGATTCTTTATTCAACCAGGCTGTCATTCAAAAGAGAAGAAGAGATAAGGAGTTTCCTAGACAAATAAAAATTAAAGGAGTTCATAACCACTAAACTAGCTCTGCAAGAAATTTTAAGGGAGAATCCTCTGAGGGGAGAAAAGACCAAAAAAACCCCAAAAAGATCAAAAGCAACAAAGACTAGAAAGGACCAAAGAACACCACCAGAAACTCCAACTCTGCAGGCAACATAATGGGAATAAATTCATGACTTTCAGTACTCACTCTAAACATCAATGGACTAAATGCTCCAATCAAAAGACATAGGGTAACAGAATGTATAAGAAAACAGGATCCATCTATATTCTGTTCACAGGAGACCCACATTAGACCTAAAGACACCTTCAGACTGAAAGTAAGGGTATGGAGAACCATCTATCATGCTAATAATTGCCAAAAGAAACCCAGAGTAGCCACACTTATATCAGACAATCTAGACGTTAAAATAAAGACTGTAACAAGAGATGAAGAAGGGTATTATATCATAATTAAGGGATCTATCCACTAAGAAGACCTAACAATTGTAAATATTTATGCTATAAATGTGAAAGCATCCAAATATATAAATCAATCACAAACATAAAGAAACTCATTGGTAATAATGCCATATTAGTAGGGGACTTCAACATCCCACTTACAGCAATGGACAGATGATCTAAACAGAAAATCAACAAGGAAACAACAGGTTTGAATGACACACTGGACCAGAAGGACTTAACAGATACATTCAGAACATTTCATCTTAAAGCGGCAGAATACACATTCTTCTCGAGTGCACATGGAACTTTCTCCAGAATAGATCACATACTGGGACACAAATAAGCCCTCAACAAGTACAAAAAGATCGAAATCATATCATGCATATTTTTAGACTACAATGCTATGAAACTCGAAATCAATAACAAGAAAAAATGTGAAAAGATAACAAATACTTGTAGACTAAAGACTACCCTACTAAAGAATGAATGGGCTAACCAAGAAGTTAAAGACGAAATTCAAAAGTACATGGAAGCCAATGATAATGATAACACCACAGCCCAAAACCTCTGGGATGTAGCAAAGGGGGTCATAAGAGGAAAGTATATAACAAATCAGGCCTTCCTAAAGAAGGAATAAAAGTCTCAGATACACAACCTAACTTTACAACCTAAGATTACCTTAAAGAGCTGGAAAAAGAACAGCAAATAAAACCCCAAACCAGCAGAAGTGAGGAACTAATAAAGATTAGAGGAGAAATCAATGCTATAAAAACAAAACAAAACAAAAAACCAAAAAACAAAAATCAGTAGAACAGACCAATGAAACCAGAAGGTGGTTCTTTGAAAGAATTAACAAAATAGATAAACCTCTAACCAGTCTGATAAAAAAAAAAAAAAAGGAAAGGATCCAAATAAAGAAAATCAAGAATGGAAGAAGAGAGATCATAACCAACACTGCAGAAATATAAATAATAATAAGAGAATACTATGAGCAATTTTATGCCAATAAAACAGGCTATCTGGAAGAAATGGACAAATTCCTAGAAACATACATAAACTACCAAAACTGAGATAGGAAGAAATAAAAAATTTGAACACACCCATAACCAGTAAAGAAATTGAATTAGTAATGAAAAATCTCCCAAAAAAACAAGAGTCCAGGGCTGGATGGCTTTCCAGGGGAATTCTACCAAACGTTTAAAGAAGAGTTAACACATATTCTCTTGAAGCTGTTCCAAAATATAGAAATGGAAGAAAAACTTCCAAACTCTTTCTATGAAGCCAGAATTACCTTGATTCCAAAGCCAGACAAAGATCCCACTAAAAAGGAGAACTACAGACCAATTTCCCTGATGAACATGGATGCAAACATTCTCAACAAGATACTAGCCAACCAGATACAACAAGACATTAAAAAAAATTGGGGCGCCTGGGTGGCTTAGTCGGTTAAGCGTCCGACTTTCGCTTAGGTCATGATCTCGCGGTTCATGGGTTCGAGCCCCGCGTTGGGCTCTGTGCTGACTGCCAGCTCAGAGCCTGGAGCCTATTTCAGACTCTGTGTCTCCCTCTCTCTCTCACCCTTCCCTCCTCACGCTGTCGTTCTCTCTCTCTCTTCTAGAAAAAAAAAAGACATTAAAAAAATTATTCACCATGATCGAGTGGGATATATACCTGGGATGCAGGGCTGGTTCAATATCCACAAAACAATCAGTGTGATAGATCATATCAATAAAAGAAAGGACAAGACCCACATGATCCTCTCCATAGATGCAGAGAAAGCACTTGACAAAATACAGCATCCTTTTTTGATAAAAACCCTCAGGAAAGTAGAAGGATCATACCTTGAGATCACAAAAGTCATATATGAAAGACCCACCACTAATATCATCCTCAATGGGAAAAAAACTGAGAGTTCTTCCCCTAAGGTCAAGAACATGACAAGGATGTCCATTCTTGCCACTGTTATTCAACACAGTATTGGAGGTCTTAGCCTCAGCAGTCAGACAACACAAAGAAATACATGGCATCCAAATAGGCCAGGAGGAGGTCAAACTTTCACTCTTCACAGGTGATATGAAACTCTATATGGAAAACCCAAAAGATTCCACCAAAAAAACTGCTAGAACTGATCCATGAATTCAGCAAAGTCACAGGATATAAAATCAATGCACAGAAATCAGTTGCATTCCTATACAATTATAATGAAGCAACAGAAAGAGAAATCAAAGAATTGATCCCATTTACAATTGCACCAAAAACCATAAAATACCTAGGAATAAATCTAACCAAAGAGGTGAAAAATCTATACACTGAAAACTATAGAAAGCTTGTGAAAGAAACTGAAAAAGACACACAAAAATAGAAAAATTATCCATGCTCCTGGATAGGAAGAACAAATATTGTTAAAATGTCAATACTACTCAAAACAATCTACATATTCAATGTAATCCCTGTCAAAATAACACCACCATTCTTCACAGAGCTAGAACAAACAATTCTAAAACTTGTATGGAATCAGAAAAGACCCAGAATAGCCAAAGCAATCTTGAAAAAGAAAACCAAAGCTGGAGGCAACACTAATCTTGGACTTCAAGCTGTTATTACAAAGCTGTAATCATTAAGACAATACGCTACTGGCACAAAAACAGACACTCAGATCAATGGAACAGAATAGAAAACTCAGTTTGACCCACAAAATATTAGTATGGCCAACTAATCTTTGACATGGCAGGAAAGAATATCAAATGGAATAAAGACAGTCTCTTCAGCAAGTGGTGTTGGGAAAACTGGACAGCAACATGCAGAAAAATGAATGTGGACCACTTTCTTACACCACACACAAAAATAAACTCAAAATGGATGAAAGACCTAAACATAAGACAGGAAGCCATCAAAATCCTACTGGAGAAACCAGGCAAAAACCTCTTTGACCTTGGCTGTAGCAACTTCTTATTCAACACTTCTCCAGAGGCAAGGGAAACAAAAGCAAAATTGGATTATTGGGACCACATGAAAACAAAAAGCTTCTGCACAGTGAAGTAAACAATCAGCAAAACTAAAAGGCAACTGACGGAATGGGAGAAGATATTTGCAAATGATATATCAGGTAAAGGGTTAATATCTAAATTCAATAAAGAACTTACCAAACTCAACACCCCAAATACAATTAATCCAGTGAAGAAATGGGCTGAAGAGAAGAATAGTCACTTATCCAAAGAAGACATCCAAATGGCCAAACATCACATGAAAAAATGCTCAACATCACTCATCATCAGGGAAATACCAATCAAAACCACAATGAGATAGCATCTCACACCTGTCAGAATGGCTAACATCAACAACTTAGGCAACAACAGATGTTGGTGAAGATGCAGAGAAAGATCTCTTTTGCACTGCTGGTTGCAATGCAAACTGGTGCGGCCATTCTGGAAAACAGTATAGAGGTTTCTCAAAAAATTAAAAATAGAACTACCGTAGGACTCAGCAATTGCACTACTAGGTATCTATCCAAGAGATACAGATATGCTGTTTCAAAAGGGCACATACATCCCAAAGTTTATAGTAGCACTATCAACAATAGCCAACGTATGGAAAGAGCCCAAATGTCCATCAATGGATGAATGGATAAAGAAGAGGTAGTAAATATATACAATGGAGTATTACTAGGCAATCAAAAAGAATGAAATCTTGCCATTTGCAACTATGTCGATGGAACTAGAGGGTATTATGCTAAATGAAATTAGTCAGAGAAAGAGAAATTTATCATATGGCTTCGCTCATTTGAGGACTTTAAGATACAAAACAGATGAACATAAGGGAAGGGAAGCAAAAATAATATAAAAACAGGGAGGGGGACAACACATAAGAGACTCTTAAATATAGAGAACAAACAGAGGGTTGCTGGAGGGGTTGTGGAAGTGGGGGATGGGCTAAATGGGTAAGGGGCTTTAAGGAATCTCCTGAAATCATTGTTGCACTACATGCTAACTTGGATATAAATTTTTAAAAAGAATATTTGCAATAAAAAAATAAAGAAAATAAAGGGAATAAAAAGGCCTGACTCAACAAGGGGCAAGAAAATCATCACAATTTGGCTCCACCCTTATCATCCCTTCCTAAACTTATGACACAGCTATGACTTGCCTTTCCCAATGCTACCTGTATGTTCATGCTTCCTTGCCTTTGTTTCTGTCTTTCTCTCTGCCTAGAATACCTTTCCCCCTTTTCTGCCAGGAAAATTACTCTGCATGCCTTGGAACCCAGCTCAAATATCATATCCTGGGGGAATGAATGATCTAAGCTGTAATGCAGTTCATATATACTTCTAACATAATTGTAATTGTTTCTTCCCTCTTCTGATTAACCCTGGACTGAAACGATCATATCAGAGTAATAATGACTTTTATTTAAATTTATTTCTCAAGGCCTAGCATAGATCATACTAGGACCCACTGTTTGTTGGGTAGGTGGATGGGTGTTGGCTTGGACCACTGCCTGACAGAACAGGATCACCTCCCTCTGAGCCTTTCTCTGCAGACTCCCTATAAACTGATGATCATTTCTTCTCAACCTAATGCTTTGCTTGTAATGAGCTTTGTACTTTTAGATTTTAGTGACTTATAAAATTTCAAAAATATTTTTGGAGAGCAACATAGGCTTGCCAATTTTTAATTTTCCAAGTAAAGACTTTTAAAAAATTATCAGTTCTCCACCAGGTAATAAAAGCAAAGTCACATTAACACCTCAAAAGTATGAAGGACATAATCTCAGCCTAGAAGACAGCCTTTCGAATTAAATACATTTAGCCTTTTAAAAAGCTTACCGCATGACCTTATTTTCTCTTAATCCATGATGAAAACTTCATCTCTGTTTCTGAGTTCTAGAGTAATGCTTGGAAATCTCTGATTTAAAGCTTTGCTTCTGAGAGGCAGCTCCTGCATTCTTCTTCAGGAATGAGTTTTAGGCCTCATGACAGCAATAGTCCTACTAGATCTCCCCATGGGTTTCTTTTTGCAAAAGTAGAGAGAAGAACCTCGAAACAAGAGACCAACTAAGCATACTGACCACTTACCATGTGCCAACCTCTGTGCTGGTCACTTGGCATGTGTATTAGGTGCACATGTGAGTTAAAAACTCAAGAATACAAGCAACTTTATCTCTTGTTCTTACTGAATTTATTTTCAATTTGAATATGTTGCACTAGGTGACAAATGTGATCTTAATTCAGAGTCTCTCTCCCTTTCTTTCCCTGAGGGTGGCATCTTTGATCTGGGGGAATGACTTAGTGTACAAGCAGGGCTAGATTATACCTCCCAAGGTCTTAAGCACTGAAAAGATTATGATGAGTCATATGTAATTGAAAAAAAATTTAAATACTTAAAACTTATTATTTCCTAACAAAGTTCTGGGGTTTTTATTCCCTCTTTCCTGAAATTATCACCTTAGTGATTTTTATTCTTTCATAAGAACTGTCTTACATTTTTGGGTAGATGCTTTGTTTGCCTGGGGTCCTTAAAAACCAGAGGGTTCATCTGGTTCTGTTCATTGGCCCTTAGCATCCACGTAGATGTACTGGATGTTATTGCAGCTCCATGCAGATCACCAGGGAGTCCTCCTTACCCTGTCCACACAAGACTGCCTCCAACCTGAAGGCTCTTTATGCCATATCTGGGCCACTCAGGGTTAGAACTTATCTCTTCAGTGTAAATTTTGATCCTCTTAAAATACAACAGTTAAGGGGTGCCTGGGTGGCTCAGTCGGTTAAGCGTCCGACTTCGGCTCAGAACATGATCTCACGATTAATGGGTTTGAGCCCCGTGTCAGACTCTATGCTGACAGCTAGGTCAGAGCCTGGAGACTGTTTCGGATTCTGTGTCTCCCTCTCACTCTGACCCTCCCCTGTTCACGCTGTCTCTCTCTCAGAAGTAAATAAAACATTTAAAAAATAAAATAAAATACAGCAGTTAATATTATCAGTCATCATACTCTGTACAGACAAAGGAATTGAGGGAATAGAAGGATAGACGATAGACAGGGAACAGTATCACATTATCTGTATCACATTATTTCCATTGGCTCAAGTTCTATTTACTTTTTGTTTAGCTTTCCTTTCTGATGTCTGCACTAGATTATAGGCCTCTGAGAACAACAAATCTGTTTTATTCAGTACTATAGCCCAAGAAACTAGAACAGTGCCTGGCACACAGTAGCCCCTCAGTAAATATTGTTGATCTAATGACTGAGAATGAATGAGATAAGAACAACAAAAGAGATGGAAGGGTGTCAGAGTGAGGAAGTTAGAACAGCTAAAAATAAACTTCAATTATTTTATAATTCTGGTGATAGTTTATATCAGCCTTCCTTGGAAAGTTTTGCTTCACTGCAGCAAAAAATGTCTCTCCCTTCTACCATTTCTTGTGTTGTTTTCTGATTGTTGCCTCTGTGCTAGTTGTTTCTCTTGGCTAGAAAACTAAACCATTTTGGGTAAAGAGTATCAGTATATACTTTTGGAGCTCCCCAGGATGCACAGCACTTGTTGAGCTAAAAGATGCTAGTTTCCTAAATGAATGAAGAATGAATGAATGAATGAATGAATGAATGAATGAATGAAACTTTAGTCCTGAAATTCCAGAGAATCCCTGAGGAATAGGCTCCCTGTTGGGGGTTAAATCCAAAGTGATGTCTTCTAGACTGAGTCTTATCCAGTCTCAGCATTCCACATACACTTCCTGAGGTGCAGCACCTCCTAGTGGTAGTCCAGGGGTGCTGCCTCTTCCTAGCCATGCCCAAATACAGGCCTCTTGGTGACTCCCTCCCAGACTCTCCATCTTTTCACCCTCAGAACCTTAATGTTAGTCCCCTGGATGTGGCCCAGTAGACTCTGGCAGGTCCCTTCTAGTAACCCCAAGTACTGACAAGGTGAACAATGAAGGGCTCCATTCCAGCCACGTTCTAGACAACAGCAGCACTTCTCAAACTTGAATGTGCAGATGCATCACCTTGGGAGGATCTTATTATAATGAAGATTCCGATCTAGTGGTTTTGGGTTATGAACCAAGATTCTGAATTTTGAACCATCTTCCACGTGATACGAAGGCTGCTGGTCCAGTCAGTACTGCACCTCTGTGGTGACCAGCAGCTATAGCAGCAGCAGCTCCCAGATGTACCAAATGTGACCAGGAAGCCATAGGGTTGACTCTTTATGCAAAAGAGTGATCTCAAGGTGATCCATTACAGTTGTCCCCTTCAAGGACTGCCCCTTAAAAGTCAACACACTTATACCAAATATATATATATATAGCAGGAATGTTGACTAAAACATTTTTGGAATTGCTGTTGAAGCTTTTATCACACCTTTAAAACTCAGTGGTGACATCTTTTTCTTTGAAGGTGAATTTGAAAAGCAGTCAAGAAAACATTTCAAAATAAAATGTGGGATTATAAATATTGAGATGGATTTACTTACATGGCTTATAAATCAGCCCCTGAAAGTTATTCCCAAACAAGAGTTCCAAAAATGTTTAGGGCAGTTGGTTGGAGAAAGGGAAATGTCTACTGTGAAACATGTAGAGCTTAAGGACCGGTGTGTTTATTTCTAAGGAGATGATTTCATTACTAGTTTATTTAAGTAAAACTTAAATAGGGCTTGGTGAGTGGCAGGCACTGTTGCTTTACAAATATTAACTCATTTAATTCTCATAATAATCCTGCTTTTATTCCCATTTTACAAATGAGAAAACTGGGGCAGAGAGACATTATGTGACTTACCTAAACTCATCCAGCTAATTAATGATGGAGTCAGGTTCAGACTCTAGGCAGCCTGCTTCCAGGTCTCACAGGATTAATTATTAAACTATGCTAACCTTAAATAGAGTTAGGAATAGCCTAAAGAAAGAGTGTCAGCTACTATGGAGTCTATCGGAAGAACAAGAAATAAATTAAGTGACTTTGAGTGGAGACTGGAAGCTTACAGAAAATAACAAATCTGTCCCCAAAACAGAAACAGCTGGAGCTGGAATGTGTGACTAGAGAGTTCTTTCTTATAGCCCCTGCCCCTTTCCTGGTTCTGGTGCCTAGAAAAGACCTCGAGATGGAAGGAAAATCAAATTCTCAGGTTCACCTTCCATCATTCTATTCTTTCATGGTCCGAGCTGTCCTATTTTGTGGCTTTAAACTTAATCAAATTTAGGGAACTAGGAGCAGGGAGACCCAGGGAAACTGCAGCATGCAGCACTGTCTTGCTTTTTACATGCTGTTCAGTGAATTTTTGCTGATGGATTGTGAATAGAGTGGGCACTCCACCGGAATGTCCATCTCTTCCAGAAATGCTTCCTGACTTGCTTTGCCACCCTCAGGTCCCCAGAGAGGAGTTGGAGAGGCTCATTCTTCACTCAGTCCTATATCATTTCCTTCTTGACAGTGATATAGCCACCAGAAGCCACTTGAGGGCCAAATCCACAACTCACTTCCATTTTGCCTAATGCCAAATGACAGACCCGAGTTTGTGGAGTTTGGATTTTTTAAGCGCACATAAAACAAGCTAACAAAATTTGCTTTAGTTCTGAGATGGGTTAGGAAAAAATCTTCCCAGAGGAAACACCTCTCACCTAGGAGACTGTGTAAACGGAGGCCACAAGCACCGCTCACAGTGGCTATGGGAAACAGGATCATATTTTTCATTTGTCACAGGATCTGAACCAGAAATGGTTCACTCTATTGTCTGATCTGCATTCTTCTAACCTTTAATAGATGTTCGCCATTTGTTCCTATAACTCCTACACTCAAAATACTGAAGTTTTAGCAGGGTGAGGCTTTTCTGAGGACGCGGTGTGCAATCTGACCATTAACAGAGGCCAAATGAGGAAAGAGAAAGTATCCCACAGAACAACGTCCTAAAACATGCAGCGAGCGGTAAGATGGAGGGTGGGCTGACTCACTAGCACTTGTAGAATTGGAAGGAGGAAGTAAAGTTCCAGAACTTCAATTTCAGCCCTAACCTAATATTAAGGAGCTGCCTGTGCCTGGTCACAGCCACGGGGTGCAATGTGGCTCCCCAAATCCAAAAAGGGCGCCCTAGCCGTGCCATTGTTCCCACAATGCCGTGACTCGGATTCGAACCGAGGTTGCTGCGGCCACAACGCAGAGTACTAACCACTATACGATCACGGCGCGCTACCGGGACGCCACGCAAAGCTTCGTCTCCAAGTGTGGGTCTTCTGGTCTAGCTGGCCGGCCGCCTTGGCCTTCCAAAGCCGCCCGCGGTCCGCCAGGCCTGTCTGGCCCTCGCGCTGACCCCGAAGCGAAGCAGGGGCGCCGTGGGCTCCCCGGCCGGCCTCGGCAGGCATTGCGCACGGATCGTGAAAGGACTGCGATGAAGCCATTACGCTCACGTAGTCTGCACGGACGCGATGCATCGGGGTCGCCCGAATGGTAGGTCCCTGTCACCCCCCCGCCCCATGCCCTGGCGCTCACGCCATCTAAGGAGACTCTGGCGGGAACGGGGCTGTCTCTAGAATTCTACAAGAAGGAAATCTCAGTTCCGACGCGCCCGCACAACTTCCTCCGAGGCGCTTGGCAGGGGTGGGGAGTGACGCAGCCTCCAAACTGGTGAGGCGGTGGGATCTGACCCCCGGGCGAGTGTGGACCGAAACCCAGAAAGCGGGAGACCAGCGTTGTCAGCGTAGTGTGAGCAAGAGGCTAAATTGGAGATCAGCAGGAGCCGATTGTGACGTAACAAGGGGGCGGGGCTTTCGATAGAGAAGAACTCCGGCGAGGAAACCGAAGGCCAAGTCCCCAGTAGCGCGCCGTGATCGTATAGTGGTTAGTACTCTGCGTTGTGGCCGCAGCAACCTCGGTTCGAATCCGAGTCACGGCATTGCGAAGGCAGTGGCACGGCAGGGGGCTTGGTTTTTATTGCTGTCCTCCATTTTTATTTCGAGTTTGTAACAACGTTCTGGGGAACGGATCCCAATCCCCTTGTGCCAGTTGGAAACGACGTTAACGTCATGCCAGCTCTGGCTAAATTGGACCTCGGAAGAATATACGCTTCCTGTTTTCTCCAGCCACGCGCTATACTGTTCACTGGAGACAAAGCACACAGCACTCACAAGGCTAGTAAGTGTTGTTATAGGCATATATCTGAGTTTCCATGGCAGCGTTGGAAAAGGACTCCCAGTAATAAGAGGGAGAGAAGGCTTCACAAAGGAGGTGATTTTTGAAGTAGCTCTCAAAGGCAGAAAATTTGCCGAGCTGCCAGGATAATCTCGTGTGCAAAGGCATGATGGAGGTCTCAAAAAGGAATTAGCGGCAATTCCTCTATAAATCCTACCTCTTCCCCACCCTCAACCCCACCTGTTGAATGAATGAATGCGAATAATTCGGGAATGGGAAGCGACACCGAGGGAGGGTCAAGAGATGAGCTGCAAAAGGTGGACGAATCTCCTGCAGTCTGTGAGAGGGGGTGAGGGGTGGAGGAGTGAAAGGATTCCATTTGTGTTTAGTAACATCCCTCTGGTGACTCTGCAGCGAGTACGAGTGATGATTAGAGCAGACAGGTGGTCACCCTGGATTCTCTTGTTACAACTAGTAGCACTTTCTCAGTTTAGCAAAAGTCCTCCGCCTGCTGTGGACTCGGCCCGGTTCTAGGCGCGGTGGGAGCGGGCCCACTGCTGGACAAGAAGAAAAATCGCACGGTTGTGCTGCCCAGGGCACAACCGAGGTGGGCACCGGTACCGGCGGGAGTACCGCGGAAGGAGAAGGCAGGATCGTTGGGGCAGTAGCAGAAGCTGCAAGGCAGTTGGTGGGCAGGGAGTCGGCTTGGTGAGATGCGTTCATTGAGCCCCTTAACACGTGTCCAGTCAGGCCTGGGGGCGTCCACATCCTCCGCGGAGGCGATGTTGGGTCACTCCTGGGGGAATCGGCAGGGAAGAAAACCCCTTAGGAGCGCCCCCTTTAGACCCGGGGTCGCTGCAAAGATCTCCCAGGCACAGGAGATGGACATCCTGCTAGGAATGAGAGTTACAACTTGTGGACACAGAGTTCCGGCCAGTCGCGTCCCTGAATGCCCAAGTGGTCCCCCTAAGCTCTCATTCACATGGAACCCACCCTTCCCCACTCCAACATCAACACTTTTCTGTGACCAAAACCTGAGAGAGGAAGAGCAACTGGCGAGAGCGCAATGCGCCTGCGCATTCTCAGATTCGCATTAGGCTGGAACTCCGCCTTATAGGTGGAACTCTTGGTGACGTGAAGACGGGGAAGGCCTATGACTGTTGAAGAGGACAATCAGAAGAGGATCCTTACAGGTCCCCGGTAGCGCGCCGTGATCGTATAGTGGTTAGTACTCTGCGTTGTGGCCGCAGCAACCTCGGTTCGAATCCGAGTCACGGCATTGTGGGAACAATGGCACGGCAAGGGGCTCGTCTCTTTTAATTTTTTTTTTCTTTTCGTTCGGACAACGTTTTCTATAGGTCACATCTCGCTTTCTTGAAATAAACCGCCACCGGGTCTTTCCACCTTGAAAACTGAGCCACCCCTAAGATCGCCACCTCCAGCAATTCTCATGCAGTGCTCTGAATTCTAATTGTAGTATATGTGTTGCCGAAGCGAGCACAATTTAATGAATTGTGAATTCTATTTCACATGAGTTAGAATCCCTTCCTGCCCGAAAAAATTGGAAACCGTTATCTAAATCATTCTACAGCAGCAAAACCACGCCCATGTGACCTTCCGATTTTTTCCCTTTTCATGAATTTTTAAAAATTGAGTTTTTCATGTTTAAATAGAGAATACATATACAAGTCCAGTGAAAAGTAAGCCTCCCTCTCATTCTTCACCTCACCCACCAATTTTTGGTTTCTCTCATATCTTTCCATGACAGCCCTTGTATAAACAAATAATTGTATATGCATATATGTCTAAAAATATACCCCCCACTTCTGCTTCTTGCATAACACAAATGACCTCTTCCCTTCCTCGCTTTCACTCCCAGAAGTCAGACAGCGCTTGAGGTGATAAATATGCAGATAGGCAAACTCCCTTTACAAGGAAGAATCCACATACCTGGAGGGACTATCCACCCAGTGATCCTGTCATTTTTCTCCTGAGGCCCTGGATCCTGGCTGGGGCAGGTGAGGGCTGGCTGGGTTGGTGAGATATATGGGAAAGGGATTCCTTACTGTGTTTATAAAAAACTTTTTGATGGTAGCCTGGGCTCTGCTGAGAAGCAGCCCTATTTTGATTTCGTGTTGGAAGGGCAGGGTAGTATACTAGTTTTGAAGTTGGGAAGAGGGACTCGGTAGTCCATTTAGAGATCCTTCATTTCCATCTCTCCTCTATCTTATAATCAGTTAGAAAATTCAGGTTAATGAAAGGTAGAATTGAGTTTCACTATGTGTATATTCCAAGCATACAGCCTCTCCATAAATATTTGAAGAGAGGTTTCTTATGGAGTCCATAACGGAGTCAAGCGGCCCAGTTTAGGTTGTATTCTTTCAAAACAAAACCATGTTATTTTCATATCAAATAGAAAACTTGGCCCAAATGAAACTCCATCTACATCTAGAATCTCAAAGAACAAGAGTGCATGCGTAAGTAAACTAAGATGTTTCTTCTCTGAAGTTTGTGAACAGAGATGGGCCTGAGGCAAGGCTGGAGACAAAAGGCAAGGACCACTCTTAGAAGGAAAAACCCAGAAGGGATCCGAGCTTAGGAGAGGACTGGGCACCCAAAGTCAGACAAACAGAAGGGAGGACACTCTACTCAGTACCCACTAAGAAAAGTGAGGGCTAAGGACTAGGCCTTGAGACAGGCATAAATTTAGGAGGTTAAAGGAGCAAGAGAATGTGGCCTGAATAAAAGGAGGAGAACCATAACAGTGTCATTTAAGGAAAGTTTGGGAGAAGGTTTCAGAGATGGAGGCCAGCACATTCAGGTGCTGCAAAGGAGGAAGAGGAACACGATAAAATCATTGGGTTTGACACTTAGAAGTCATTGTGGATTTTAACAACCTTCCATGAAATCAACTAGGCAATGTTTATCAAGAGTCAGAAAAAGAAAAGTACACCTTTGCCCCAATAATTCCATTTCTGGGAATATTACTAAAGGAAATAACCCAAAACTTAGAAAAGTTATGGGCAAAAAGATGTTTATTACAGGGTTATTTAGAAGGGAAGAGAGTGCAAATAGCCTAAATGTGCAACAAATAAAGTGATATTGAGCTAAACTAAAATATGTTCATTTGATAATATACTGAGTAGTCATTTTTAAAGTATCAAAATTACATAAATGCAGTGATAAGTCAGCTTTTAAATACCACCTCCAACTAAAAGAAATGAAGTTCCCCTTTTAAAAATGGCTGATTACAGGTCTATAGCAGGGGAAGTATAAGTCTGGAATATTATCTGTAAGAAAGCAAGTTAACTGCTTAAATATTGATGGGACCACATCAAAAGTACACAGGAACCTCTTTAAAGAGCTGTGTACTGGAGCATCAAAAAGTAATAACAGTA
This sequence comes from Proteles cristata cristata, assembly GCA_017311185.1. Taxonomy (NCBI): domain Eukaryota; kingdom Metazoa; phylum Chordata; class Mammalia; order Carnivora; family Hyaenidae; genus Proteles; species Proteles cristata. The sequence goes on along the minus strand of JAESUZ010003766.1, from coordinate 980,421 downwards.
ATAATGATAATGGGTTATATCACATTGGATTGGTAGATAGATAGATTGGTAATTTTGGAAATGATGGAGATGAGAGAAACAGAAACAGAGAGTCAGAGATAGAAGCAGCAGCAGCTCTTCTTTACAAAAGAATGCAAGAAAATAAATGCAGAAGAAATGACAGAATTAGAGTCACCATTTTGCAATCCTCAGTGTAATAACAAATACAAGCAGAGATCATCAATGGAAGCTAAAAACCGCTAGGTAAAACATTATTGGGAGCAAATAATCAAAGACCTTAGGATATCACATCACAGCTTACTTTAAATTGTAAAGGAAAGATCTGATACACTCCAAATAAACCAAGTGATCTGGCCTATTTTCACCAATAAAGGGACAAATGTGCACTACTGGCCTGCCAGTGTAAAACAGTGGGAAGTCCACAACATCCCCTATGTAGTGGTCTTTTACAAAATGTCCAGACTGAATCTAATAAACTATGGAAAGACCCAGAATGTGGAACATTCTACATGACAACTGCCCTGGATGCTTCATAATGATCAATATCATGAAAAACAAAGTAGCAACGATAAAATGGGGAACTGTTCAAAATTTCAAAAGACTAAAGAATCTTAACAAACAAATGCATTGGAAGAGCCCTGATTCAATCCTGAATCAAGACAAAAATATATATGTAGGGATACCTGGGTGGCTTCATCGGTTGGGTGTCTGACTTTGGCTCAGGTCATGATCTCACCATGAGTACAAGCCCAGTGTCGGGCTCTATGCTGACAGCTCAGAGCCTGGAGCCTGATTCGGATTCTGTATCTCCCTCTCTCTTTGTCCCTCTCCCGCTAGTGCTCTGACTCTCTCAAAAATGAATTTAATTTTAAAAATTTTTTAAAAAGTAGGGGTACCTGGGTGGCTCAGTCGGTTAAGCATCCAACGTCAGCTCAGGTCATGATCTTACCACTTGTGGCTTCAAGCCCTGCGTCGTCGTAGGGCTCTGTGCTAACAGCTCAGAGCCTGGAGCCTGCTTCAGATTCTGTTTCCCTCTCTCGGCCCCTCCCCCACTTGCACTCTATCTCTTTCTCAAAAATGAATAAATGTTTTAAAATTTTTTAAATATATATATATGTAAAAGACATTTTGAGGGAAACATTTAATATGGGCTGCATAACAGATAGCATTACCGTGGACGTGTTCATATGGCCCTATAGAAGAATTCTTTATTTTTAGGAAATGACTGTTGAATTATTTAGAGCGAAAGTGTCATATTTGCAAATTGCATCAGATGTTTAAGGAAAGAAGAGAAAGGGATACAGTAAATATGGCAAAATGTTAAAAAGTAGTGAATCTAGGGGAAGGGCACACAGATTTCCACTGTGCTTTCTTTGGACTTGTCTATAGGTTTGACATTTTTTTAAAAATGGAAGAAAATAAAGCTTACGTGATAAAAATGGGGAAATTATGCAATGTTAAGTGAAAAAAATAAGGACATAAAATTGTGTATACTGCAATTATAGCTATATAAAAATAAGAACAAGAGAAATTATCTTTATTCATTTCAACTTTTGTTAAGCTCCTGCCACATGACAGGCTCTGCACTAAATGATGGGAGCACCCTGCTCTCCTACAGACTCCTGATTTTATGGTGTAATGCTTAAAATGCAAGACTTTGGATATGGCAAACCTCACCCAAGTCTCAGAGAGCCTTGCTGTGATGACCTCACCTCTATATCCTTGGTTCATAGCAAGCTCCTTTGCCGCCCTCCCCCCCACCCCCCCCCCAGGTGCTCAATGGCCTGCTTCCAAGAGTCCATACTCTGATAAGAGAAGAAAGTGCATTAACAGATCATTTAAAACAACAGGAACTTCAAGGTGCACACAAGGCATTAGTTTTAAAATTATGATTTAAAGACTACCTTTATCATATCCTCCCCCTCCTCATCTAGCAATTTTTCCTATTCTTTACCACCACAAATCTTTATGCTGTTTCCTACCCCATTGCCTTCGCTCAGCTCATGCTGACCTTGTAGCTTAGAGTGACTTTTCACCCTTTTGCTTCATCTGTCCAAATCCTACCCACTCAGGCCTACTTCCCCCATGAAGGCATCTTTTGTGTAGACTTCATTGATTCCATTCCTCTAAGCTGTCAGCAACTTAACTCCATGGGCCTTCATGTGACACCTACCACTGTAAGCATTTTACAGGTTTCAGAGCCTGTTGATTATCCATCATCTCCTTAATCCTCACACAACAATTATTATGCCCTTTGCAGATAAAAGGAAAATGAGAATCAGTTGCACTGAGTATCATGCCCAGAAATCTGGCTAGAGCCCGCAACTATTGGACGCCTGAGTCAGTGTCTCCCACAGCCCTACTACTACAAGTGTGTGTGTGTTTGGGGGTGGGGTGCGGAGAACAGCAGCATCTGGATAACCTGTGAGCCTGTTAAAACTACAGCCTGGGACTCCACCCCAGCTAGACCTACAGAATCAGAAAGTGCAATTTATCAAGTTGTCTAGGTAATTCATGTTCACGTTAAAGTTTGAGAAGCACTGTCCTATAATGCCAACTAGAATATGCACAAAACAGAAAACCAACAAATATTTGCAGTCCTGAGCCCTGGGATCCCAGGTTTCCTATCGCATCCTTCTCTACTCCCACACCTTTGAGCGCCCTTCCCTTTGGGGCTTCATGTGGCTCTCTGCTCCCTCACATGGCAGATGTGAGTCCAAGGGTGAGAGAGACTCTGAGGCAGTGCCGGGGGGCTGGATGATGCTGAGGCGAAGCTGCTACCTTCCCAGCACAGCCAAAAGCAAACACTGGTGTTGGCTTCAGGGCTACATTATTTCTGTGGAGAAACTGGCTTTATTTCTAAGCCAAAAATGCCTACGCTTGAGCATCCGAGCCTCCAGAGGATAAGGGGTTTGTGATAGACAACATTGGGATTGTTTCTAGACTTGATTTATTGACTTGTCTGTTTCTATTCTGTCACTAATCTGATTGACAATGAAACCTGGGATTTGATTGAAGGGATTTCTGCGTGTGTGCGCATGAGGCCGTCAGGGCCGGGTGGGCCTGCTCCAAGCGGGTGCGCGGGTGGATGGGAGGCGTTTGCGTGAGGGCTGTTTGCATGTGAGGAGGGCGTGTGTGGAAACGACACGGGAGATGTGGGTGTCACTAGGGAGTTGATTAGCTGTGATGTGAGATGTGTCTGCTGCTATTGGGAAGCAATGCAGTGGGAGCAGTCGGATGGGAGGAGGTAGGTGGGGCTCCCATGGTACACAGAAGAGAGGGGGTTGTTACACATCTTACGGAACAGCCCCTTCTCTCGCGCTCCCTAGCTTTTCCTCCTGGGATATTTTCCATTTAGGAGGCCTAGGGGGAGGGGAGGGGAGGGACGGAAGGCGTCCAGGGGCCGGGACCCCAGGAGTGTGAGGCGCCGCGCGTGAGCTGGGAGCTGGGGAGAGGGAACAGATGGAGACGGGTGCGCCCCCACAGGGACACGTGTGGGGACACGTGGAGGTTTCACCTTCAGTCCAGGATTCGTATCCTCTGCCCGGGGGTCGCCCACTTACTTCTCGTGCGTCCACACCGGCTGGAAGCCCGCACCCTCTCTTCTCCTCCCTAGCTGGGGGAGGTCGACCCCGACAGCGAGCGGAACCCCGCCCCTCCCTTGTTGCTGAGGAGCCCCGCCCCCGCTCGCCGCCCGGCAAAGCTCCGCCCCGCCCCGCTCCGGCCCCCGCCCCCCGCCCGGCCACAGAGCTCCGCTCGCTTAGTGTGGTTGGCCCCATGTTACTGAGCGGAGCTGCTCCGGCGGGCTCCGGCCCGGGGCAGCGGGCACAGGGGAGCTCGGGGAGCGGCCCGGGGGGATCGCGCCGAGGCGCGGGGGGAGCGGGAGCTGGCCCAGGAGGGGGCGGCAGTGGCGGAGTGGCCAAGTGGCTCCGGGAGCACCTGGGCTTCCGCGGGGGGGGCGGCGGCGGAGGTGGAGGCAAGCCGGCGCCCCCGGAGCCGGACTACCGTCCCCCCGTACCGGCCCCGGCCGCGCCCCCTGCGCCACCCCCGGACATCCTAGCCGCCTACCGGCTGCAGAGGGAGCGCGACTTCGAAGACCCGTACTCTGGGGGGCCGTCCAGCTCCGCTGCTGCCCCAGCCACCCCCGCCGTCCCCGGCCCCACGCCGCCCCCGCGCCACGGATCGCCTCCCCACCGCCTTATTCGGGTTGAGACCCCTGGCCCCCCAGCGCCCCCTCCCGAGGAGCGGATCTCTGGACCCCCCGCCAGCAGCGACAGGGTGAGTGCTGCCCCGGGCGGGGGTGGCCGAGAGGAGAGGTGGTACGAGGTCTGGGGCTTTCAAAAGGGACAAAGGTGGCCTGACAGGGACCGGGCCTGGGCCCCTCAATGTCACGGTTCCTGACGGACACGATCTCAATCCTTGACCCGGGGGCTTGAAGCCTTCACCCACCTTTGTTCAAATTCTCGACCGACTAATCTGGGACGGGCGCCCCAAACTCTGCTTCAGTCTCTGTTACCGCCCCAGGACTAGTGACCCTCTTCATCTCGGGCTCTGCTCTCCTCATCTCAGTCCCCCGCCTCCCTCTTCTCCCGGGGGCCTATTCAGCTAGGTTTTTTTCTAACGGGATTTGCACACACCACTCCCCTGCCCCTCCACCAGTTTATTGCCTTTCTGCCCTCCGGGAGCAGCGGCTCCCTGCCCTTTGATCTCTGACCCCTCCCCCCACACCCCCCAAGGCAGAGGCAACACAAAGCTCCATTCCTCCTCCTCCTCCTCCTCCTCAGAGAGCCCAAGCATCCTTGCAAGTGCTGAAGCCCCAGGAAGGTGAGGGCTGGGGGTTCTCCCCGTGGACAGAGCAAGAGCTGGCCTTTGCCTTACCCATTGGTACTGGAGCCAGGTGGACTGTTGTTCTCAGGAAGCCGGAACAGGCAGAATGTAGCTCTTCACGGAGGATACTGACCACTGAGGCCCAGGCAGGCCCACTCCTGCACTCCTTCCCTTGTTTCCCCAGGTATGGGGGCAATCAGTGCTTAGAACTTGTTGGCCACAAGGGGATCAGCAGCGGATCCCGCTTCTCCCCTCCTGGCCGCCCCTTTCCTGGATTCATTCTGAGGGAGGCTAGAGCCTTTGGTGGACCTGCAGGCATGGGATGAGAGGAGAGCTGGGCACTCTCTGTTCTGGAGATCATCCACTCTGCCTCAGAGGCCCCCAGTGGAGAAGCCATCCCCTATCTTACCCCACTTCAGCCTTATCCCTCCTTGACAGCTTGAAGGCCATCCCCAGGTCCCTGTAGCCCTAAATTCCATGACAGTGACTCTGTGGGCCGCCCTAGCTTTGTTGTCCTCTCCTCACACATCTTGGAGCTCAGCTCTGGGATTTAATCCCTTTCCTCAGCAGAGAACACAGTTTTATTTGATTGGAGAGCAAAGTTGCTGTCTGAATCTATTGGCTCCAATGTTGAGGTTTTCAGTGGAGAGAGCGATGTTCTGCCTGATTCCCTGGGTAAGAGAGATGTGTCAGGGTCACAGCAGAAGCCTCAGGAATGTGAATTATTTTTCCCCTAGTTCCTGCTATGGGCATGACTGCCCATCCTGGGCCAGGATCCTTAGCCTGCAGAAGGCTGTGTTTTCATCACATAGCCTTTGGCTCCCTCCTTCCTTGTCCCCTGCTGTTGGGTGATGTGGTGGTGGCAGTGAGGCAGAGGGAGCATTAGGTCTTATTCTTACTATTGACCAGTTAGTTTCCTTCCTGACCACCGTCCATTGGCACATGGGCCTTAGTTTTCCCTGGCCTTCCTCTCTGCAGTGTCTTGGAATGTCTTAACATTCCTAACTTGGAATGTCCCCAGGCCAGGGGCTCCTCCAGGACAAGGACAGTGTCCTCCTCATACCTATATCTCCCAAGTGCCTGACATATGCTTGGCATAAAAAGGGGTGAACGAGAGGGGCTTGGGTGGCTTGGTTGAGCATCCAACTTTGGCTCAGGTCATGATCTCGCCCTTTGAGTTCAGACCCCACGTCGGGCTCTGTGCTGACAACTCAGAGCCTGGATCCTGCTTCAGGTTCTGTGTCTCCCTCTCTCCCTGCCGTTCCCCAACTCACACTGTCTCTCTCTCTCTCCCAAAAATGAATAAATGTTAAAAGAAAGGGGGTAAATGAAACATGTCCATTGAATGGAAGTCCATTGCTAGGGGCCCTGAAGGTCAGAGACTCCCTTAACCACAGCTCCCTTTTGTACATTTCCTCCACAGAGACTCCCAAGGAAGGCGCTGCATCCACACAACTATGTGGAGACCCATAGCCTCTCACTGAGGGCATCCATGCCTCAACCTGGTCAGCTCTGTGATCTGTGGGCTGTTCAGACCTTAGGGGCCAAGAGGCATCTGACTCCTTTGTCCGCTGCAGGGACAGGAATGAAATCCAGCAGGATCTCCCAGGAGCCACACAATCTGTGGTTTCTTTAGTGGGTGTGATGAGAGGGATCCAGGATGCCATCCAAGCCGGCTCAGGGGCAGGGACGTTGTCTCTGTGGGCGCTGACCTGGAGCTTCCCACCATTGAGAGAGAGCAGTTCCACCCATCTAGGAGCAGACTTCAGGAGATCCTAGAGTCTTCCCTTAGGAAGAGTCCAGGCTAGGTATCTGATCTTATCCTAAACCCAAGTGTTCACATAGACCTGCAGAGCTCACACAGAGTTGCTGTCCCTAAATGGTGAGCCTGCCTGTCGAGCTGGAGTTTCTGTTCTGTGAGGCTGTTTTTGCCCCATTCTCTGTCCCTCTCCTCTAGGCCACACACGTGTTCTTGGCTTGTTGCTGTTGGGTCACTTCTTGAGGTGAGATGGGGACTACAGACCAGTGTACCTTGGGCTGGTCCATTTTCCTCCTTCTCTTGGAGCCCAGTGACTGGTGCAGGTGTGTTAGAACCCTCTGAGAGAGGGGCGCCTGGGTGGCTTAGTCGGTTAAGCGTCCGGCTTTCGCTTAGGTCATGATCTCGCGGTTCGTGGGTTCGAGCCCCGCGTCGGGCTCCGTGCTGACTGCCAGCTCGGAGCCTGGAGCCTCTTTCAGTCTGTGACTCCCTCTCTCTCTGACCCTCCCCTGCTCACACTGTCTCTCTCTCTCTCTCTAGAAATAAATAAAACATTAAAAAAAAAAAAAAAAAAGAACCCTCTGAGAGAGCCTGGGTTGTGAGGTTTGATGAAATGAGTGGAAATGCTTCGATGATGAGAAGATTGAGGGGGAAATGAGCCCTGTGGGAAGTGAATGTGGGAGCAGGAAAGAATGAGAATTTAGACAGAACCCTGAGAAGTCCAGGGGCTTAGGACCAGGCTTAGGACCCTATGCAAGGCTCCGGCCACTGGCCCTCCCTGAGTCCCTCTGCTGCATTTGGCAAGGGGGCCAGGGTGGCCATCTGGGTAGGCCTGGCAGGGCAGGTGTGGGAGCAGCGGGAGCAGCACCCTGAAGCAGGCAGGCAGGGCCTTGCCATCTGGCCATAGGAAGAACTCCCTCATGGTGCTGGGCCCTGTCCGGCCTCTAGGCCATGCTCTGGCAGAGGGGTTAGAGAACTTGCTTTGGTTTGCTCCCTTTTCTCAGACCTGCAAGAGCAAAAACCTGGTCTAATTAGGAAAGCGGGATGGGTATGGGAAAGTGGCCTTGATTGGATGAAGCTTTGCGCTGCCCGTGAGCATCTCTACAGTGTTTCCTTTGCCTCGATTCTGCCTAGATTGTGTGTGTGTATGTGTGTGTTGTGTGTGTGACAGAGAGACAGAGAAAGAGATAATGTGAACAGTAAGACAGGCACCCTGTATGAGTTGAAATTAGGACTCTTGTTCTTAGCTCATGGAGGGCCTTCTGCGGTTCCATGAACCCCCCAGAAACTGTGTGCAAATATTGGGTGCATGAGCCTTTTTCTCCCAGATTCTCAGAGGAGTTCCTAAGGCCCAAAATATTTTAAAAATAGGTATACCTCATACATGGTGTCCACGGGGACTTTGATCCTCCAAGGCCCAAAGTTGGAAACAAGTGAAAAGACAGGTAGAATGAGGAAAGGGAGGGAGACGTTCAGGGTATCTGAAGCCAAACAAGACATTCCTGCCTGGGGTTAGGAAGGTGGGTGGGGGCTACTGCAGGACCCTGCCTTAGCCAGTGTTCATTCAGGGTCTGTATATCATTAAGCGAAACTGGCCTGGGTGCTGAAAGGGACTCACCACCTAGAAGACCTACCTGGTCTTTGCCTTTTTGGAGTTTATTTGCTTTAATTTTCCTTCTTATCAGTTCCACAGAGGCCCTTCTAATCTGTTTATGTTGCAAATGTCCTCTGATGGAGGCAGAGGGAGGAGAAGAGAAGGCCCAGGTGAAGGGACCTTCGTGGACTGGTTAGGCCTCTTAACCCTTTGGGGCTTGGACTGGACATCTGTGCTACCGTTGGTGCTTTGCAGGGTGGGGGTGGGGGTGCTGAGGCCTGTGGCTACCCTGGGATTTTATCCACTCTTCCCAGTGTCTCTCCTCACACTGTGACACTCACTCCTTCCGGAAGACATCTGCAGCGTGTTGGCTTGGCCAATGACTCAGTGACACCTCAGTCAGCCCTGGCACTCCACCTGTTGGGAGCTGGGAAGAGCCGGGGCCCTGTGGACCATGGGTGGGAGCAGCTGCTGAGGCCTGGAGCTTGGAGGGGTAGCTGCTGCCCACTCCAGTGTGCCTTCCCCACAGAACCGCTGTGATGTTATGTGAGCAGAGATGGAACCCAATCTTTGCATGCTGCCTGGTGCCCAACCACGGGGCTTCACAGCACCTCAAGGTGCCACACTCTTTTGGGAGCTTGCATCGTGGCTGTCACTGTGAGCTCTTGGAGGCCCTGGAAATCTGGTCTTTTTGTCTTTGATGATATAATGGCAGACATTTACTGAGTCCTTACCTTGTGCCTGGTACCATTTTAAAGCAGCTAATATGTTTTAGACCAGTTGATTCTTCCAACAACCCTACGAGGAAAATTCTGCTATTTTCCCCAGGTTCTGTCTAGGGAGACTGAAGCACAGGAATGTTGAGTCACACTTGCGTGGTTTCACAGCTAATAAGGAGAGCCCAGGTTCACAACCAGACAGCCTGACTCCAGACTAGCTGCCAATGCCTGGCCCTGAGACCTTGCACCTGAGAGGGGTCCTGCAGATGGGAAACATTCACTAAGCATTTGCTAATGAACAGGGGGAAGGAGATGCAGAGAAGGAATGAAGAGTGCATTCCATGCTGGGTTCACTGCCGTTTCCTAAATCCTGAAGGCCAGCACTTGCCACCCAATCCTGGCGTGACCACAGATGTTTTCAACATCGACTGTGTGTCTGTGATGTTGGGATGTTTTACAAGCATGGCATTTCTCTGTAATTAGGAAAAGATAATAGCACATTTGTTTCATGTGAATGAGTTTCATGACAGATAAAATTGGGAAGGGTATTCCAAGAAGTGAGAACAGAGGATACAACAAGGTTGATAGGGAAAGGTAAAGAGTATGACTTTTCCTAAACTGACTGTGGAAAAAGGACTTCATAGTAAAATACTTTAGAGAAATGCTGAGTTAAACAAAATTAGATCTCTTTGCTACATGAGTTTTAAAGTTTTACTTCTTTATTTGAGAGAGACAGAGAGGAAGAGAGGATCCCAAGTAGGCTCTGTGCTGCCAGCCCAGAGCCTAATGTGGGGCTCCAACTCACAAAACTGTGAGATTGTGACCTGAGCCAAAACCAAGAGTTTGGTGCTTAACCGATTGAACCACCCAGGCACCTCCATGCTAAAGTGTATTTTAAATCTACAAGTAGCAGAGAGAAGATGCTACATTTCCTAAGTTCTCTGGAAAATCTGCAGCAAGGCACTGAGAGTCAGGAGACCTGGGTCACAATCTTGTCTCTACTACTGCAGTCTGCACACCCCACCACACACCTAAACTCTGGGCTCTAGTGTCCGAATGTAAGAGATGATCATCAGGGCTAACAATTGTTGAACACTGACTCCATCCCAGCTTCTGAACTAAGGACTTCTATATTCATTTTCCTGTTTTCCAATCCTTTGACATAGGTACTAACTAATACCATCCCCATTCTACAGGTGAAAAACCAGGGGCTCCCAGTCATTAAAGGTCAACTGAAGAAATGGAGGAAAGGGACAGTGGTAGACTTTGGGGACCTTGCAAAGCCCAAATCCTGTGACACATGCCCCCCTTGCTCCCCTTGGACCCACAAGCCCCGTGGACATGGCCAGGAACTCATAGCTGGGCCCAGCTGCAGAGCGGAAGGTCAAGCCAGATGGTAGGCCTGCCAGCCACCTCAGAAGAGGCTCAGGCAGGAAGGAGAGTGAAAGCATGACAGCTGCTGTGGGAGGGGCGCTGCCCAATTGGAACAGGCACAAGAGCTGGGTCTGGAGGCACCCTGCTGGATGGCAAGAGGGAGAGGAATCTCGTTGGCAGGAGGCAAAAGTGGCCCTCTGAGCAGCAGCTACTTGCCTACTAGTTTGGAAGCATTTCAGCATTTCAGTAGCATTTTGTATACCAGAGAGTTTGCTTAAATATTAGCCCTGGTTTTAGGTGCCTTCCCTGCCAGTTCCTTCACCTCTGCCCTTGAATCAGAGGCTGGGATTCCCATTCAAATGTCGATTGTCCTGACTGCAACAGCTGCTGCTGGTCAGAGTGGTCCGAGTTGGTGCGAATGGGGATATGAGCGTCTGTGTCACTCCAGAAGATAGAGTCTGAGGAGAGGGAGGCCTTTTGAGCATCCAGTCAGTGTGCATTGAGCACCTACCATGTGCCAGGCCCTGTGATGGATGTGGTATACAACAGTGAGTACAGCAGAGTCAGGTAAAGGTCCCATAAACAAAATAAATCATGGTAGAGCAAAGGTGTCAGAAGCCTGCAGAGGCGGCTTTCCCCTGCTGAGCAGTTTTGCCTCTGCACGTGACCTAGAAGCCACTGGGAAGGCCGGCCTAGCCTCTGACAGGAATCCTCTGTGCTCAGGATGGGTGCCCATCTTGCCAGCCTTCCCAGCAGGTGTTTCTGCTTCTATTCCTGACTCCCAGCCCTGTGGGTGGCTCCTCTGGGTGACCTGCCCAGGGCGGGGGGCTAGGGTTTCCTGGAGCAGGGTGTGGAGTCAGGGATGGAACAGAGGAGCCATTGAGCTGCCTACAGAGCTGCCACCTGGGTGCCCACAGGCACCGTGGGCTGGCGCTGGGGAGGCCCACACTGACTGGGAAGGGTCACAGCTCGAGCACCAGCCCAGGATTCCAGTGGGAAGGGCACTGGCTTGGGAGGGAAGAGCTAAGGGGCTCTGTAAAGTTTGAGGTGCTCGGCTTGGCCAGGCACTCCTCACTGAGCAGCTTCCTGGGACTCAATGCCCCTTCCCCCAAACTGGATTCATGATTCCTTTCTCTTCCTAATAAACCAGGAAAAGTGGTTCCTTCGTCCATTCTTCCTGTTTTATGTGAACTAATTTAACAAATATCTACTGAATATTTTCAGGAACTGGGAATTTATTAGTAAACATGTTTCCTACCCTCAGGAAGCTTACAGTCTGTAGGAAGAAGATAAAACAAGTGTTTACAACACAATGTAGTAATAGCCCAGCACAGAGGCACCTAACCATACCTGTGGGGAGCATGGAAAGGCTTTCTGAAGAAAAAAAATAATCTAATCCAAGCAGAGGGAAAATAATAAACAAAGCATAGAGCTTTCAGGTAACAAAGTGATCCAAGATGGACAGAGAGAAAGTGGAATCTTTAAATCTGTTTAACTTTGGGCTTTTTTTTTTCTTTTTAATAATTATTTAATTTTGAGAGAGAGAGAGAGAGAGAGAGAGAGAGAGAGAGAGAGAGTGTGTGTGTGTGTGTGTGTGTGTGTGTGTGTGTGAGGGGGAGGGGAGGGCCAGAGAAAAAGGGAGACACAGAATCCAAAGCAGGCTCTAGGCTCCCAGCTGCAGCACAGAGCCCAACCGTGAGGCTTGAACCCATGAACCACAAAATCATGACCTGAGCCAAAGTTGGCCGCTCAACTGACTGAACCACCCAGGCACCCCTACTCTGGGCTTTTTCTTGTGGGCATTACACAGTTTAAGGATAACACGTCCACTGAATTCAGTTACTGAGTAGCTGCCACATACAAGCATGAGGCTGGGTGCCAACTCCAGAGCCTCCTTGGTCAGATGGGTGGGGCTGTGGGTGCTAGTTGGCCTGAGTGGAAGCAGCTTGGGATAGGAGTGGATTTCTTTTCTCTACTTAATGGAGTAAAGAGGACTAGGGGTAGAGGGCTCCATGGAGAGATAGGCAGTGATGTAGTAGAAACCTTTTTCTAGCACCTACTGTGTGCCAGATGCTAGAGCTGGAGAGATAGAAACAGGAAAGAAAGAACTCTAGGCTAGTGGATGGTCTGGTGGTAGAGACTGGATGACCTGAGATGGTGGTTATCCCAGACACAGGTAGAGGTTTGAGGGAGGTGAAGGAGCTGGGGGCTTGGGTGGAACAAGGTGGAACAGGGTGAGAGCTGAAGAACGGAAGGGGGAGATGGTAGGAGTTGTTGGGATGTGCTTCAGAGAGCCCTAGAGGGCTCACGAGGGGCCAAGAAACATGCAGGAGGGGAATCTGTGGTAGGCATCTTCCTTTTTCCATCTGTGCCTTGCTTGGGTTCCAGACCCACTGACCCAGGGCAGGTGGTCACCTCGCAGCCTCCCTGCTCACTGGCTCCCACAGTCCTAGTCTGGCCCAGACCCAAAGCCTACAACCGAGAATGGGGAGAGGCAGGGGTGGCCCCTCCTTGTGCCGCAGGCCCCACAGCCACCGCTTGTCAATGCCTGTCAACTCCGTGTGCAGTGCTTCCCCTGAGGTGCTGGCAGCCCCGGGTAGGCTGGGCTCTGTCTCCGCCTCGGCCTCCCCCCTTCCAGGAGCCTGTGCCCAGCTTGGAGAAAGGCTCTATTGTCCTCAGCTGCACCCCGCCCTGAGCACCTTGAGCTCTTCCTCAGGGCGCTTGAATTACAGTACACTCTGCCTTGACGGGGAACAGGGACAGAGGGGTGGTCATGAGCCACTTGTGGGATAGACGGGCAGTGTGGGATGTGGCGGACCAAGGCAATGCCTTTCCTGTTCCTGTCCTCCAGGAGCCAGGCGATTTCAGCAGAGCCCAAATCTTGGCTCTCCTCAGGGCTGTCCTCAAGTGACCTCTCTCTCAGGATGGCCAATGTGCCCACGGGTGGCAGGTTGGAAGACTAATTTTGCACAATCCTGGTTCCAATCCTGGTTCCTCTACTTAGGTGGAATGGTCTTGGGCATGTTGTTCCCTACCTGCTCTGAGCCTCCATTTCCTTAAATCGAGGATAATAATACCCACGAGGCATTATGATGGATGTTGTGAGGATAAACCAACAGAATTGTGCCATAAAGTGAGCACTTAGCCTTTCTTTTTTCCATGGTTAGCAAATTTTTCTTTGTTCAGCATCTGGGAATGAACTTGTAGGCATGGACCAAGTTAACCTCTGAGTCGGCTGCTGTTCCCTCTTGTTCTTTGAATTCCCCTACCACCTTTGTAACCCACTCTGTGATTTAATTCCTTCTGTTGAACCACCTGGTGTTGAACACCTCTCTTGCCCTTCCTGGACCCTGACTGAGGCAGGCCTTAAGGCCCAGCGCTTCATCCTGGCAATTTAACCTAAGGAATGGCCCAGAAGCACAAAATTAACAGAAAAGAAACATCTCTCACTCTGTTGGCAGCCTAGTAGGGGAGCCCTGCACAGGAAGGGCTTGTCCCCATCCAAGCTCAGAGCCTGCCCTTGGATGCCTTGGGCTCTGGATCTCATGGACATAGCATCTGGGGAGAAGCAGAGCTGTCTCTCAGATGTCTGAAGCCTGCTCTTCTCACTGTCTTCCCACAGTTGGTAATCCTAGAAGACTATGCGGACCCGTTTGACGTTCAGGAGACTGGTGAAGGCCCAGCAGGAGCTTCAGGAGCTCCAGAGAAGGTCCCTGAAAATGACGGCTACATGGAGCCCTATGAGGCCCAAAAGATGATGGCTGGTGCGTGATGGAGTCAGGAGTGGGGTATTGCTCCCTGAAGCCTGGGTATTTGCACAACAGGCTCTGGGACCCATAAATTTAAGGACTGATTCCATGGTCCCTTTACTGGGTCCTTGGGGACCATGGGACAAACATGGACACCCTTGGGTCCTTGGTCACTGCCTTCAAGAGAGTCATTTTCAAGAAGGAGCAGTGACTTGTGATGCTTGAGACATGAGGTGATAGAGAAGGCCACACACCAAATGTCAGACAGATAGAAATTAGGATAGTCAGGAGGGCAAGATAGCGGTGTGGGCTGGGGGTCATGGAACCCAAAAGGAAGATCATTAGGTTTAGGGAAGGTGGTGAGTTTGAGATGATATGATGTCAAAGTGGAACGTCTTTATGGCAGTTGAAAACACATGGCTAGAGAAGCAGATGCAATGCACGTGAGACTGGGCAGGCATGTGAAGAAGTGGGCACAAAGAGCAATGAGTAAGACCTGGCCCTGGGGAACAGAGCGGAAGTCAGGAGAGGATCCAGGGAAAGAAATGAATGGGGGTGATCAGAGAAGAGGACAGGGGTGAGTCGGGCCTAGCCAAGACCCCAAGGCAGAACGAAAGGAAGTTTTGTTGAAGAGTAGATAGCTTTAGTGTTGGGCATACCTGGGAGCCAAGATGAGAGTGGCCAAGAGGAGCAGTGAGGGGCCTCAAAGGCTGGAATGAGCCATTTGGACTTGCTCCAGAAGAGAAGGGGAACCATTATGGATTCTTAAGCAAGAAAGAAATAGGACAAATATGGCGTTTAAGGGGATTACTGAGGCTTTGGTGTACAGAAGAGACTAGAAAAACTGGGTATCAGAAAGATGAGTTAGTAGTTGTGGAAATTGTTGAGGTTTTAAGGGATCAACAATTAACACCACTTTCTTCCTCTCCTGAGCTTGGAAATAATTGAGAAATAAGATTAAAGAAACAGATGAAGATGAGAATGTCAGCTTTATCACTGATAAAGTAGATTGGAAAACATTACTCAGCTATGTCTCCACGATGAGCTTCTTAATACTTCACAGAATTAAACTTGCCCCCTCAGGCTTGGGCCACGCAGGACAACTATAGGCCCCTTCATGGGGCAGGAGGAGAAAGGACCAGAAGGTAGAGCTGAGAAAGACCTTGAGCATGCACTGGTGATCAGATAAGCTGCCCCCCTCCTTGGGAGAGGGGGGAGGGGCGGAGCTGTCAGGAGTGTTATTCCATGGAGCTCATGGAAACGTGAGCCTGCAGAGTGGAGGTCGCCCTAGCAGTAATCGAGTTGGGAAGAGTTGGGGGTGAGAGTCATCAGGTACTGGTGGTGACCACATGGGATTTAGAGGGACGAAGGAGGGCCAGGACCATGGTGAGCAGTGTAGTGGAGAAAAATGAAGAAAGTGAGAGGGTGGCTACGCTGTTTAGGTCAGATAGGCGAGTACCCTTAGGAGGCCCACGAATGCCCCGGCATTGGATGCAAACATGTGCACATTTTTCTGGGCAGTAGCTCCATAGCTTTTATTCAGTTTTCATTGGGGTCAACTGTCCCAAAAAGAGAATCACAGAACAGACTAGAAGAACTTCTGGGGGAAGTGGTGAGTTTGAACCATGAAACTGAAAATCTTGATGGCAATTGGAAGTGTATAGGGTGCCATGAGACAGGGCAAGGAGCGAGGGCAGGAAGAGATGAATAAGACCTGGTTCTGGGGAACAGAGACCAAGAGAAGGTCCAGGGAAAGAGTCCTAACAGGAGAGATCAGAGAGGAAGACCATGAAAATGACTTGTCAAAGGAGAGTTTCAAGGAGGGAGTGATCAGCAGTGTCTGAGCAACAAAGAAGGATTTTCTGATTGTCAAGTGACAGTACATGGGACACAAGGAAAGAATTGGAGCTGGGTAGCCAAGAGGAGGCGGATTAGGAGAGGACCCTGTCTTAGTTTCCTAAATGTGTAAAAGTCTCATTTCCTAAGCCCTTGCTGGCCATCAAAGGATCTTTTTTCTCTCTTTCACTCTGGTGCTTCTCTGCCCCTGCCTCCATTGGATCCCATGCTTTTGGAACCCCAGAGGTGTTTTGAGGGCAAGGGACCCCGGATGTGCAGCCACTGGGCTCCGAGAGCAGTGGCATCTCCTGTGCAGGAGGTGTGGTGTGTTGCTGAGGGGTGCTGCCAGAAGAGCTGAGCCAGGCAGCGGGGGCTGCTCTCACACCTCCCCTCCTGCCTTGCCCTGGCAGAGATCCGGAGCTCCAAGGAGACAGCAGCTCAGCCCCTGCCTCTGTATGACACGCCCTATGAGCCAGAGGAGGAGGGGACCACCCCAGAGGGTGAGGGGGCCCCCTGGCCCCGGGAGTCCCGTCTGCCAGAGGATGATGAGAGGCCCCCTGAGGAGTATGACCAGCCCTGGGAATGGAAGAAGGAGAGGATTTCCAAAGCCTTTGCAGGTAAGCCCTGGGTAGAGAGAGTGGGTCTGCTGGGGCCTCTACACAGCTCTCCAGGCTCAGGGGAGTAAGAGGAGTGGACCCCAAGGGCTGGGGGAGGCCCAGGAGCTGGGCTCAGGGGAAGCATAGTTGAGTCTGCACCACAGAGATTGGTGAATGGGGCAGTATGGGTGCAGCACTGTGTGCAGGGTCAGGGAATGGGCATGGGAGAAGGATGAAGGCGTCTCCCTGCATCACCATCTCTCGGAGGCTGAGAGGCTTGGCCACTTCCGTCTTTTGGGAGACTGGGCATATTATATTTATTTTTTTGTTACTTTTCTAAGTTTATTTATTTATTTTGAGAGACAAAACACATGCGAGCAGAGGAGGGCAGAGAGAGAGAGAGGGAGGGAGAGAGAATCCCAAGCAGGCTCCACACTGTCAGCGCAGAGCCCGATGCAGGGCTCCATCTCACAAACTGTGAGATCATGACCTGAGCTGAAATCAAGAGTTAGATGCTCAACCAACAGACCCCCAGGCACCCCAAGGATATATTTTAAAATAAAGAAATTCCAAACAAAATGATAAAACTTGTGGCATATGTTAAGTACTTACACTTAACAAAAGAAGGCATTTAACACTCTAGACAAGGAGAAGAGCTGTGCGTGACCTTTAGAGATACCAGCCCAGAAGCAGAGAGCTGTGTCTCCCAGTAGCAGGTCGTGCCAGACCAGGGGTGCGTAGGCCCCCAGGGGGATTTCTGAGGAGCAGGAGCCCCTGGGGATAGGGAGGCTATGAGAAATCCTCTTTGCAGAATGAAAATTAGGTAACAGGCACCCCAGTGTCTGTTCCCAGGCCTGGAGTCCAACATGGGGAGGTGTGTGTTGGTGGTCTGAATGGGTAGCACTACAGCCTGGGGAGCCTGGAGAGAGCTTTACCCTTGTATCCTTGATCCAGTGAGAACGTAAAGGGTTTAAATGCCATTAGACTTCATTCCCACTCTCATGTCCCCCTCACCCCTCCTTGGGCAAGGGGCTCATCCTGGAGCTGGACTCAGCTCTCTGCTCTGTCCTCCCTGCCCCGGCAGCCAGACTGGGAAACCACAGGTTTCTACTTTGTTTCCTGTAAAGCGTGCACCATTGAGGATGGCCCGTTTATCTCTAGAAGTCTCCTTGGAGAATCAATACTGTTTGGATTGCTTAATGGGAAAATCTATGCTCGTCATTAGGAAACCTCGTTAGCAGTCCTGCAGCCACCAGTGGCATCACCCTTCTGATTGTCAAGGCTCAGGATTGAGGGTGTGGGGGTAACTTTCAATAAATATCTGCCCCCACATCTGAGTATTCCTGACAGCCTGAAGCTGGCCTGTCTTGGTCTTGCTGCCCATGAGTTCCCAGGCTGTGGGGAAAAGGAGGAAGAGAGACAGGTCTGAGGGTGCCAGGAGGCTGTGGGAAGCTGGGTGTGGTGCTAGGAGGTGTGGGCAGCTCCTTGTCCCTCTTTTCCTTCTTTCCTGGTCCCTTTGGGGCCCGGAGGCCTATGAGAGATCAAATGAAGGGGACCCACATGGCTGGCAGGGCTAGGCTCTGCTTCCTGCTCCTTGCTACCTGTGCCTCCCACCCTTTGACTAAGCCAGCCTGGTGTGGGCGCTGTGGCTCCACCCAACCCTCCGAGTGTCCTGTTCCCACCTCAGAAGCACCTCTGCCTCTGCTCTGACCCTCCTCCTTTCCAGGCTATCCTGTGTCCTGGCTCTGGGTTTTGGTGTCTCAACCTCTGCCTCTTTCTGTCTCTCTCTGTCCCTGTCTGTGTCTCTTCTCCCTGCTGCTACTGGCTCCAGTTGACATTAAGGTCATCAAAGACCTACCTTGGCCTCCGCCGGTGGGACAGCTGGACAGCAGCCCCTCCCTGCCTGACGGGGACAGGGACATCTCCGGTCCAGCCTCACCCCTCCCTGAGCCCAGCCTGGAAGACGGCAGCGGTGGGTTCTATGGGGGCTTCTGGCCAGGGTGACATGTCCTCTCACTCTTCAGGCCCCTGTGGCTTGGGTTGGAGGAGCTGGAGTGGGGCAGGGTCTGGAGGACCGAGGAAGAATCCCCCTTGTCCTGGAGGAAGAAAGAAGGGACAAAGTACACATTCCTCATCCCTCCCAAAGGTGTGGGGAAGATGTCTCCTTTTCCAAATATCTTCCTCACCGTACCACAAAAATCCACTATCTTAAATTCACTTCTGTATAGGATTTTGCCTAACCCAATCCCTGATCCATCAGCAATGCAAGTAACTCTTGAGGTGGGGATGATGCTAGCACAGGAAGTGTCTGCCTCCTTATTGTAAGGGAAGGGTCTGATCCTTGCATCTGCTGACAGACTGCAAGGGCTTAAAAGTGTTACAAGGAGAGAAACAGTCCAAATGGGTAGAAAGGAAGCACTGAACACTTCATCTATGTTCAGTTTTGTATAGAATGGGCAGCCAAGGGTATGCATGAGCACCTGTTTGTATTTGTGCTGAGTGTGAGGAGTATTTTGTAAACACAGGATGAAGGAGGGTCTCTGTCACCTGTGCTTATGTGCCTGTGCCCATGTGGCCCACTGGCTTCCGCCCTCCCTTGTGCTGGCTCAGTGGTCAGGCCTGCCCTGGTCTGGGAGGGCAGAGCCGCCTCAGCTGGGTTTCTCTGGGTGGGGGCAGGGAGCCTGTGGGCAGCAGCCTTCAGGGCGGGGGAGGGGCGGGCTGGCTGGCGGCTTTGGGCAGGATTAGCCTGTCAGGATGGCACCAAGGGGAATCGGATAATTGTTCTCAAATCGATAAGTCATTTCTACAGAATGGCTTGGCAGGGTGATTTGGAGAACGGTAATGAACTCTGAGGAGGAGAAAGAAACAATATTATCAGCGCTGAAGCCACCCGGAGGGGGAATAGAATAAGGGAAGGCAGGCAGCTGCTCCAAAGGGAGAAGTTTAAGTGGTTTCTCATGTTGCTCCTCTCCCCTCTCCTGCCACAGCATGGGGACTGTGAGGCATAGGAGGGCTGAGCCCCATTCCAACCGGGGAGTGGACCCAGGATTCTGTCCCTAGACCAGGTCAGGCCCAGGAGGATGTCTTGCCCTTCCAGAACATTCCTTTGACCCCTTGTGGCAGAAAATGGGGGTGGATCACTGGTTATTCTATAGGGCTCTATGTCTAGGGTCCTCAGAGACTATGACTGGTATATTCCCCACAGCCCAGTTTGAAGGACCTGAGAAGAGCTGCCTGTCACCTGGCCGGGAGGAGAAGGGGCGGCTACCTCCCCGACTCTCTGCAGGGAACCCCAAGTCAGCCAAGCCCCTAAACGTGGAGCCCAGCAGCCCCCTGGGGGAGTGGACAGACCCAGCACTGCCTCTGGAAAACCAGGTGTGAGTGTCTGTGTCCAGCTGGGACTCTCTCCCCTCCCTTCCCCTCCTGCCACCGGCTTGCCTGCAGGGGACACCCAGAATGGGTGGGCCTGGACGGCGAGGGACCCAGCAGAGATGCCCCCCTTCCTCTCTCTCATCCTCAGCTGGTACCACGGGGCCATCAGTCGAACAGATGCCGAGAACCTGCTCCGCCTGTGCAAAGAGGCCAGCTACCTGGTGCGCAACAGTGAGACCAGCAAGAATGATTTCTCCCTGTCCCTCAAGTGAGTAGGGGCGGGCCAACTAGCAGCTTTAGGCAGGATTAGCTTGGCAGGATGACACCAGGCGGACTCCACGGGAGGACAGCCAACAGGACAGGAGGAGACTCTTAACATTGCCCCATGCCCAGCTAAGCTGGGGAGAACTCCATCTCCATGAACATTTGCTGACTCTGGCCAGGCTCTGGGGACCTGGCAGTCTGAGGCTCAGCCCCGAATCTCAAGTAGCTCAGAGTCCATTAGAGTAAACTGTCAAGCCAGTGTCCAGCTCACAAAGGTTCTGCCACTTACTTACTAGCTGTGTGGCCTGGACCCCTCTTAACCTCTCTGGGCCTCAGTTTCCTTACTTATAAAATGGGGGAATAATAACATCCACTGTATGGAGAAGGCTCAAATGAAACAATACATGGCAGGCACTTAACATGATGCCAAGTGCTAAATAAACTATCACTATCATCTTTTCAAGAACCCAAGATGTTCTTGAAGCACAGGCAAGGAGAGAAGTGTGCGTGAGGGAGTCTATAGGGTGAGGAGGGGGCTGGGTCCTGGGAGGAGGGTGGAGCAGTGGACACAAAACGATTGTTCACTCTGAAGAAGTGGGGAGGAGGTCTGGGTGCTGATAACTGAGTTTTAAAGGATCCTGGCAGAGGAGGAGGAGGCAGGGCCCTCCCCTCCCATCAGCCTTTCTCCCAGAGAGCAGATATAAACAGACCAGCATTGGCCTTCTAGGCCTTCTTGGCAGAGTGGCCCATCCTCCCCTTGGCACCCAGGAGTCCTGCCTGGTAGAGCCTGCACTCCACATGGCAGCCTGTCAGAATGCTGTGTCCATTCACATCCCGCCGTCACTACTGGGACATCTGTACTACATCCTACCACACTTCCTGGGGGCACCAGGGTACAGGTATATCCCCTCTTCAAACGAATGCAATATACAGAGGTTTGAGACCACTAAACAGTTACACTTGAAGATAATTATTCAACTTCAACTGAAAGATGATGGGGAAAATGCCAGACTATAGTCAAATAACCTGAATTTTATTCTTTGGCTTAATAAAACTAGATATGTGACCCTAGGCAAATCATGGAACCTCTCTGGGCCTTGGTTTCTCCCTTTGCAAAATGCATTGATGGATTTAGGTTTCTTGACGCTCTCATTCTCTGGGAGTCTGCAAATTCTCATAAGGTCAAAGGAGCATTTATGTAGAGTTCATCTGTCAGAAACTTGATTTACGTTACAAAGAGGTATGTGACTTGCTCAAGGCTGCTAGGTAATCAGGTGGCAAAAGCAGAATTTGAACCCAGATCAGTCTGACTACAAGAACCACACTATTCCGTTGCATAGCTCCGCCCCCTCATCCAGTCTAGTATAGTCCAAGGCTGGGCGAGAGACCTCAAAGGTCTGGCTCCTAGAGTGGAGCAGGGCTCTGCCTTAGCCTGGGAAGCCAAAGGGGGAGGCAGTCCTGGAAGCTTCCGCAGCCCAAGCTGATCTGGCCCCACTGACAGCCGGCTGCCAGAGCCTCGTTTGCATATAAATGGCTTCTCTGAAATACAATTATGGTTTCTCTGCTCTCTGTAATGGAAGGGCTTTCACTGGTAATTAAACAGCTTCCTCCAAAAGCCAAGTCAGCCGTGGCCCTGCGGCCCAGCAAGTCCCACCCAGGCTCCTGAGGGTTGGGCAAGGGCTCCGCTTTGTCGCTTTGTCCTAACAGGCCCTTGGGACTTTGCCCTAGGAGGTTATCCAGATGGAAGCTTGTTGCCACTTTGTTGCCCTTTTTGGCCAGATCTGTCCCTCAAGGAGAAGATATAATGCAGTTTTGGGGAGAGGTAATTATCCCAGGTGGACTGTGGATAGGGAGCTGGCCCCAAACTGTGAGAGGGTGAGGGAAGGCAAGGCCCAAGCTGCTACCCACAGCCTTGGGCCTGGGCCCTGCATATGGCAGGCAGGCAGGCAGGAAGGGGACGACTCACTGCCTCCCTTCTCTCACCCTCAGGGGCTATACGTTTTCCTCAGGCCCTTAGCTCCTTTACCCAGGGTCCATGTGGTCACTGTCAGCCTCAATCACTATCTCAGGCCTACAGAAGAAGGATGCCCCTGCCCCCATACACACCCAGCCTGGGGCCCCCAGCAGGCTTTAGAACACTGTATCCTGGGGTATGGCAGGGGAGGGGCTGTATTGGGAGAATGGGCACTAAAGGCCTGTTTTAACCCCCATCCCTTCCTTCCTTCTGTCACCCACTTTCCTCACCCCACTCATTCACTTGTGGGCCCAGTGGAATGGGTCCAGTCAGAGCCCTCTTTGTACCCAGGCAGGGAAAGGAAAGGCTTACCAGCCTTAACTCAATATAAGGGTCCTCCCTCACCAGCCCCACCAACCCTACCTCCCATACTAGCTTCTGAGCCTTGTACTTGTCCCCAAGTAGGCTCTGGCCAGGAGAGACAAGTATTCAGGCTTCAGGGCTCCCTAAGCATTGCTTCCCCCTTGCCTGTGGACGAGGCCTGTGGCAGCTTAGGCAAATGTTGTTCTTGCTGGGGCCCCACCCCCATGCTCTCTCTCTAAGGCTGAGGGTGTCCAGACTGCGGGGAGCTGGTCAGAGCTCTGAGCAGCAGGGTCCTTGTCTTGTGGGCAGGGCCAGGCACTAATGTTGATTTCCTGGATTGTGTCAAGGAGATGAGAGAGGCAGTGGAGCATTTCCTCTTGGAGGGAGGGAATGGAGCTGCAGCCTTATTGATGATGTCATCCCAGGCTGAAGGGATAGAGGAGCTGGGGCTTGGCTCAAGGCCAGTTATCAGGAAGGTAAAGGGATATCCCCAGAACAAGGCAGTTGAGCATTCCCGGATTTAGGAGGGACTTACAGAGCAGCTCACGCCCTCCCCAGGTTTCTGCAAGACAGAGCCTCAACCAAGATCCATTTGGTTGTCACATCTGTCCACACACTGACCTGCCAACAATGTTTGTGTCTCCATGTGAGTCACTAGGAGCCCCCCCAAAAGTATTCTACCCCACAGCTCAAGGATAGGGAAGGTAAACCAGTCCTGGCCAAACAGGCTGGAGGCCACTGGTGCCAGGATCCCAGGGTTTGGGGTGGGGAGAATGGTCGCTCCAGTTTCCTCGTGCACATGCCCTACACACTCACACATTCTTGGCACACCCAGTGCCCACAACACAAAGCCATTGCCTCATGTTACCTACTCACAAAATCCCCTCTGCCTCCTCCCTGTTTTTCTAGACATCATGACCTTCACCTTCTCTAGTCACTTCGCACAAAGCTGGTTTGGAACAACCACATTTGCTGCAGGGGGAGGGGAGGGGAACGGATGGGGACTAGAGAGGGCCCCTACTCACCAGGGTCTCCTCTCCTCTCCTCTTCACAGGAGCAGTCAGGGCTTCATGCACATGAAGCTGTCCAGGACCAAGGAACACAAGTACGTGCTGGGCCAGAACAGCCCGCCCTTCAGCAGCGTCCCTGAAATCGTGCACCACTATGCCAGCCGCAAGCTGCCCATTAAGGGGGCCGAGCACATGTCCCTGCTCTACCCTGTGGCCATTCGGACTCTATAGATGTGAGGGCCGGGCACTGTGACAAATCTGGACCCATCCCCTTCCCTCTCCCCGAGATCGAGTGAACTGGAGATTCCTTAATTTATTCTAAAGGGGAAGGCCTACTGGGGCCTTGGGAGTAAAAAGGTTGTCTGGAGCCGAGGACAGAGGAATCCCTGGGGAGAAAGGATAGCCCCTGGAGGAAGGGGGCTTCAGAGCCGCTGGTTTCCTGAGGAGTTTAATATCTGCAGCTCCCTACCATTTGCGCCCCTAGGCAGATGTGGCGACCCCCCCTTACCCACCGCCTCCTTCCCCCTGGGTCAATGCGGGGTGGGGCAGGACGCGGTCCTGCGGAGCTCCCAGGCCATGTCTCCGCCTCCGCCCCTAAACCACCGGCTGGCTCCGTCCAGAGTCTGGTGCTTGGGGTTTGGGGAAGGCAGACCCCTTGGGTGGCGATGGCCTTGAAGATAGGGAAACGAGGGGAAGGGCTCGGGTCGGAGGGAACTTGCGCAGTCCCCGAGCCGCCCCGGCTCCCGGCCAGATGCAATAAATAAACCCAGTCCTGCCAGGCACAGCCGCGTCCGCGCCTCCAGCGCCGCCCCCCGGACTGCCGGGGGAGGGAAGCGGCGAAGCGAGCGCAGATTCTGTTTATAAATCAGCTCCGGAGCAGACACAGGCCGGCTGTGAAAAGCACTTTAGAAGCATCAAGTTTCTTCCTTTGACTAGATGTCAAAACATCCCCAGCCGCCCCCGCCGCGGCTGGGGGCACCCGGAGCCGGCAGGCCGCGCCGAGGAGCGCGGCTCCCCAAGATCGCATCCAATTTCCTGCCAACAGCCATTCGTCTGGGAGGAGGGGAGCCGCGGAGAGACAAAGAGGCAGCGCGCCAGGCGGGGGGTAGCAGGCGGCTCTGCCACGCGGAAGCCGCGCACCCGCGGAGGCGGGAAAGCTGGCGCGGCCGACCGTGTTTCTTTCCAGAGGAAGCGGGGCCTGCCGCGCCTCCCCCATTCCCGGACTGTGAGTCCGGCCCCTGGAGGCTTGCAGCCTGCAGGCCTGGGCCCGGATCTCTCTTCTGGCTGGGGCTTCGCACTCGCGGCCGAGCCCCGCGGGGCCGTCCGTGCGCGCCCCCTGCTGGCCGTGCGGCGTGCCGTTGGCGCCAGGCCACACCCGCCCCCGGCCCTGGCGACGCCCCAGTCCCTGCCCACAGCTAGAATGGCCGAGGCCTGTGGGCCCAGTCCCCCGGGAATACCCACTGGGCCGCGGGTGGAAACTGAGGTCAACCCACTCCAGGCCCGCCTTCCTGCTTCCAAGGTCGCAATGAACAGAAGCTCCCCTGTGAGGCTGAACAAGCATCTGCTGCTGTGGGAGCGTGCTCCTTTCAGAACCTAAACCTTCCAAATGAATGATGGGATTTTGGATTTCCTAATCCCATGCCTATTTTATCGAAATCGAGGATATGTTACCTGACAAATGTAAGAATTCTGGGGAGACAATCGAAAGGCTCACTTTAAGTTGGGCACAAATTCCCTTATAGGCACAGGTGCTCAACTCCTGTTGTTCGGAGAAGGGCTGGGAGTAACAGGTCCTGGCGCTTGCCAGGCAAACTCGGGCTTCCAGCAGGCTCCTGCTGTGTGCTGCCACACGTACCCCTACTCCGTGCCCCGCACACCTTCTCCGGAACTCCAACCCCTCCTCTCGGTGTCCTTCCTGATCAGGCTTCAGAAGCCCCACACCAGCCACCCTGAGAGGCCCTCCGTCAGGAAGGGTGCCCCTGAGCTGGGAAACGCATCTCCAGCTAGAGCACTTGGTCTTGGGCCCGTTCCTTTATTCAGCAGATACTGGCAAGTTCAGAGGACTGTCTGCACCAGCCTAGGTTAGCTGCCTGGCTGAGTAGCTGCTGCTGTCAATGGGCATCCCAGCCTGGGGCAGAATACAGAAACCCAGAGGGCAGAAATGTGGTTTATTCGTAAGGAGACTACTTCAGTAGGAAGAAGAGAGAAGGGCTGAGGAGCACTACATAGATACTGGACTGGGTTCTGACTATAGTGCATGTTTAAAAACTGGGGAGAGAAGCTCAGGGGTTCCTGTAAATTTCTCTTTGCAGCTCCAGTCTCTATGCCCTCCAAGGCATTTGGCAGCCCTTTTGACAGTGGGGAGCCCCAGAGGAAGGGGGGCTTGGGGGGAAGAGTCACAAAGTACCAGCATCTGTGCTCTTACTTCATCCTTAGGCTCACAGCCCCCTTATACATATAAACACTGCTTATCAGCTCCAGTCTTTTGAAGCTTTTTCTTAGTTTGGAAGAAGTGTTAATTTACCTCAAAGCAGTAATAGCTCTCCTACCTCCCAACCTCTGTTTCCCAGACAATGCCTCCCACTTCTCCAGGCTGAGACATTCTAGACTTATATGGTCTGAACCCATGTGGTGTGACTGACCATGGCCACTTGGACTAAGGATGGGAGGCAGGAATGGGGGGAGAAGGCTGGGGGAGCCAGAAACAGGAAGTACAGAGTGAGGTGTGGGCCAAAATCTGTGCTGAGCTGGGCAGTGGGCAGAGCCCCTGGGCAGGGGCCTAAAAGTTCTCATAATGGTGAGAGAAATGAGTCCGGTCCTGCTTGTTGATGAGCTGACAGGCCTTTTCCACATTCTTGGTCATGCCAGGGGGGCCACAGCTAAACACCCCAATCTTCCGGACCTGTTGGGGGGGGAAATGTGAAGGCTAGCTCAGTATCCAGATGGAGGGCTAGCTCAGTTTTCATGCTGAAGACCAGCAAGAGTCCATGGCGAGGGCTCCTTCCGTGTTTCTTATAAAGGTTCACTTTGTACGATTCGTGGTGAGGGCTGGCTCAGTGTTTTTAAGTCTAGCTCAGTTTTGACAGACTTGTTTTCTGTGGTTCCAACCTCTACCCCCTCCAAGGCATTTGTCAGCTTCAGGTGCAAGATCAGGGACTAGGTTAATCAATGTTCAAATTAAAGGATAGCTCAGTGTTTCACTGAGGGCTAACCCAATGTTCATGGTAAAGGTTAACTCCGTGTCCAGGTGAGGGCTGGCTCAATATTAGCGGTAAGGGTAAGTAGCTCTGAGTTTATGGTAAGGACTAGCTCAGTCATTGAGGTGTTCCTTGTGGATAGGCATCATGGCCTCAGAAGTGGTAAGTCCCTGTCACCTGCCTCTTCCCTTAGCCCCTCAGAGTAACCCCTACTTTTTTTCCATTTCATTAACCCCACTTATCTCCCAGGTGATGAGTTCTCTCCAGAAGTCAATTCCTTCCCTCATGGAGCTGGTTTGAGAGGTTTGCTCAGACCTCAGATGATAAAGGCCAGGAGAACCTTGATATGGGGTGGTACTGACCTGCGGGTGGACCTCCTGCAGGGACCTGAAAAAGGCCTCGAAGGGGGGGCGGCCAAAGTGGGTGACGGAGCGCAGGCCCGTGAACAGACTCCGGTTCAGCACCTTCTGGAAGTGCCGCTCACAGATGTACTGGGAGAGGGAGGAGAGGAGGAATGTCACAGCCACACACAGCCAGGGGCGGCTCTTAGTCTAGATGGTGGCCCACATACCCACCCTGCCTGGCCCGCCCTGGCCTACCAGCATGGTGGTCCTGAGGTCAAACTTCTCAGCCAGCTGGGTGATGTAGATGTGCACGGACACCAGGTCCTGGCAGTCATTCTCCTCCACCTCCCGGATGATGTCAGCCAGCCACTCAAACTGCCGCTGGGTCCGTGTCACCCAGATGAAGTAGATCTGGGGATACATGGCTAGAGCTGAGGACTTGGCTCATCTCAGGCTCCCTATTTCTCAGGGAGCCTCAGAGCAACAGAACTCTTCTGGTCTCAGTCAGCTTGTGCCTCTCCCCAGACAGCCTGGGGAGATGGAGTGTTGTGGGGCCATAGGGTCAGGTTCTGGGGTGAGAGATGGAGTTACCCCAGGGTATAGAGAGGCTGAAGAGAATGGTAATCTGGGGTGATGGAAAAGGACACTTGCCAAGTGAGCTAAAGTTCTGATGGGGTAGGAAGCAGCTTTTTCACACTGAGCTGGACTTGCCACTGCCTCCAATGGGCCCTCTTTCGGCTGCTAGGCTCCCAGTCAAACCTAGCCCAGAGGGATATGGTCCCACTGAGGAGCATGTCACAGAACAGCCTTAGGAAAGACCCAGCTGGCTGCCTGGAGTAGATGGGAGTGGGCTCAAAGAGACACCGGGGGGATGGAAGCTGCCATGGAGGGACCCATCTCCAATTTCTGAATAGGATGAAGAGAAGCTGTGTTGGGTTAAGAAGCAGAGGCAGAGACAGAGGGGCGCCTAGGTGGCTCAGTCAGTTAAGCATCTGACTTTGGCTCAGATCATGATCTCACAGTTTATGGGTTCAAGCCCCACATCAGGCTCTGTGCTGTCTGGGTCCCTCTCTCTCTCCGCCTTCCCCCACCCCTCTCTCAGAAATGAATAAACATTAAACAACAACAAAAAAAGAAACTGAGCCAGAGCTGGCACAACATAGGAGAAGGGGAACTGCCTATCACCCTCTAAATGCTGACAGCATATGGGCTGGGCCTCTGCCCGCTGCATTCCTGCGCCCCTGACTCACCCGCCAGGCCCAGAGAGACAAGAATGGGCCTGCTACCAGGTCCAGGCTGGGGTGAAGGGACCCGGTATGGAGGGGGCCTAAGGGCCTGGGCTGTGTTCCTGGAGCCAACCCAGCCCACCAGCCCTGCCTTGCCACCTCCCCTCCTTTTCCTCTTGAAAGCAGAGCCAGTTTCACTTTTGCCTCACCCTAAGTGTGCCCTTCATTCTCCCCACTTGCAATGCTTCCTTCAAGTGCTGGCCTCTTCTATAAGAGGGAATGGGTTTTTTTAATCCCTCTCCAACTCTGTTCTTTAGGGTTTGGGAATATCCTGATCCTTCTGGGGCAGGCCAACTTGGCCTTGTCCAGATCAGGCCAAAAACAGAGGCAGGAGAGAGAGACAGAGATGGATCCAGTGATCAGGAGCAGAGGGCAAGGGTTGGCAGGAGGAGGGGCACTCACCTTCTTACAGAACACTTGGCAGCTGACTGATGACTTGAAGACCAGGTCTTTGAGGATGGAGGCAAAGGGGGTGACCCCAATGCCCCCTCCCACCAGCACTGACACCTCAAACTTATGCCACTCCTGGTGGCCCTCTCCAAATGGTCCATCGAGGTAGAGCTGCAAGAGGAGGAGTGGGTTTGAGTTAGACTCCACCATCACCATAGTTCTGAAGCTGGAAATGGGAGGCAGTACAGACAGAAGTGAAGGGAAAGCCAGTACTGTGGCATTACTGGGAACAACCAGTCTCTGGACTGGGGGAAGGGAGGAACACAGTGGGGAGTCTGGGGCTGCAGGGCCAAGGCCTGCTGAAGGGATGTGGGGGCATGTAGCACATATGGCCCAGGTCTGGTCAACCTTTGGGTATCTGGCACAGCCATCTCCCCTTGGAGGTGAGTAGATCTCCCTGAGGCGAGTGGTCCAGGGCCCCACTGCCCGGATGTGCAGGCTGAGTGTGTCCTCGTGGGGCGCAGAAGTCAATGTGAAGGGGTGGTATTCTGTGGTCCCCAGAGCCAAGCAGGCGATCTGCACCCACTGTCCTGACTTGTATTCAAAGCCTTGAGGCCGCTGGAACTGCAGGTGGGTCACTCCTGAAGGAAAGAAGCGGGCAGGAGGCTGCTGTCCAGGGCCTAGCAACACTGTGGCCTCCAGAGAGTTCCCCCACCTGAAGCCTCATTTCTGCCTAGGGAATATGACAAGGAAGGCCACCCCCTCAGAAGGCTTTACTCCCCTTGAGCCACGTCCACCCTGAGGAGGGGCTATGCAGCACTGGTGCTGGTGGTCGGCAGGGAAAGGAGCCACCTGGCCTGGGTCCTCTTCTCTCTGCTGTGAGAGAGGCTCAGGTTCCCTGGCAACAAGCTGCTCCTCCCAGTTCCCTCGTCACTGCTGTCTCAAGGCCCTTGCCAATTCCACTGGCCAGGCCAGGAGATTGCAAGGTCCAGGCTCTGCCTCCCATCCCCAACTCCCCATCTGCTTCCTCAGTACCACCCAGCTGGCCCCTGGACAGCCTAAAGGCTGGTACCTGAAGGCAGCAGCTCCGCCTTCACCACGCTGATCTCCACCTTCTTCCGGCTCAGGCTTACCAGCTTGTCCCCCACATAGATTAGTGCCGGGACCAGGAAGAAGATGTGGAAACGAGGCAGCTGGATCAGGCCAAAGCTGCCATGGATGATGAGCTGGAAAGAGTGAAGAATATAGCTCAGACCAAGCCATACCCACAAGGGTGTCTCTGGCTAACTTGGCCCTTAGCCCCTTGCATCCTCCACTCCCCCTACCTCCCCCTACCCCCCACTCCCCAGGGCTCATTCCATCCCCACCTCTCCAGGTACTAGGCTCCCTTCAGATTCCCAAATCTAACCACTCCCAACCCCAGCCCCATCCTGCAGAGCATCCATGATGAAAGAGACTACTTGCCCCTTCCTGGCACCATCCTGAACCACCAACCACTTTGACTGTCACCCACTCTTCCTGCAGTAGCCTCCTAACTGGTCTTCTACTAGGGTTCCCTACTGTGACCCAGTCTCTTCAAATCAGCCAGTGTGACATTTCAAAGTTCATTCTATCCTGCCATTCCAGCTTTAAAAGCCTTAGTTGACTTTCCTTTACACCACAAAACCTTGAGATGCTCTGGCCTCTGCCTGCCAGTACTTCCTCCTCCCTGTTCTTCAAACACGGCAAATCCTTTCTGCTTCAGGACTGTTGCACCCAGTGTTCCCTCTCCCATGGCTCCTATGATTCTTCCCATGGCTGCCTCCATCTCATTTTTCAGGTCTCAGCAGAAACGCTACCTCTTTGGGCCTTCCCTCAGTCTTCTCTATCTTATCTCCCAGTCAACTCTTTTCAGGGCACTCATCATCATCCACACTAATTTTCTCCTCCCACCAACTCCCCCACCTGCTCCCCAGACTGTGGGGAAGGTAGTGTCTGTTTTTTTGTTTTCGTTTTTTTTTGCCATTACACTCTGAGATTTTGGCAGCTTCTGCTTGGCACACAGTAGACGCTTAATAACTGCTGATTCAGTGAAAGGAGGTCCCCTAATTTATGTTCTCCCTTTAGAGACTCCCTAACCAGTCCTCCCTTTCCATGAAGTAACTGACAGGTATTGTCTACCTCTGCTCCTTTCCCCAACAAGCTAGTGTGACAAGGTTGGACACTACTTGCCCCCATTCTTCCCGTCTGCTTGCTCCTAAGTCTGGTCCGTTTGGCTCCTGCTTCCTCCTCTTCTCAGGACCTGCTCACTGAGGGCTCACTGGCCCCATGAATGGCCAGACCCCAAGGTCTCCTTTCAGCTGCTCCCACCACTGGCAGTCTGTGGCACTAGCAACCACCTCCCTCCACCCCCAATTCTGCAACAACGCTGTCCTGTCCTGGGGTTCTCAGGCCACTCACTTTCCATCTCCTCCACTGGCCCTCTTTTCCTTCTCCCACCCCCGATCCTGCATGCTGCCCAAACCTGACTTTCTCACTCTCTGCCCTCTTCTGTGCTCTCCCCTGTGGCATGGCCAGTCAGCTGAGCCCCAGCCCCCAGCGGCAACTGCAGTCCGCACAGGTCTACCATGTCCTGCTACCGCCTAATTCCCTAGGGCCATCCACAGCAAGGCCTGTCCCCTCTGTGCCCTGAATATTCTATCATCATTTCCACCTCTGCACCAGCGCTCGTGCCCTTTCCTCTACCTGGAATGCTCTTTGGATTCCACTCTGCCCTGTCAAATCTTAGCTTACCTCTCCCTAAGGCTAGACTCAAGTCCCATGTTCTCCCCAAAGTCTTCCCTAACCAGTTTGGTCCAAATGAAACTCCCTTCAGTGAGCTACTGTATGTAACTCACTGGAACACTCAGCTCAGCAATTAGTCCTATATTGTCTGCTTATGTTAATCATTTCAAGTGCATGGCACTTATCTCTGCAGCAAATCCCAAGTTCCTGAGGGCACTAGGCTACACTGGGCTTACACCAAACTAGCACATACTAGACCTTCGAGAAGGTCTAGTTAAACTGTTAAACTGAACTCTGGTTTCTCATTCAGCTCTCCCTTTCCCCAGCTCAGTGTTCCTGATTTCCTGGGCATTCACCCACAGGACTAACTTAAACCTCTGTGGGCTCTCCTATGAACTGGCTCTGGTTTCCTTAAGTTCTTCTCTCATTACAGAGCCCACGCCCACCCCCAAGGCTTTCTAAGCATCATCCAACCAGGCTGAGAACAATGTGAGGGTGACCTCATATTCCTCTGTTTATACATCCCATTTTGTGTTGGCTCTACTTTTAAACCACAAAGCTGTTGCAGACCATGGCTGGCTGATGAACCAGGAGAGCTGCCGCCAGCTCAGCTTCTGCTGTGCTAGCCCTGCCCTCTTTAGCCTGGAGCAGGAGCCTGGACATCCTTCTGCAGGGTCTGCTCCACACTGGGTCCCTTTACTTATGACTTCTCTTTCTGCCTGTAGTCAAATGGTCGTTCTGCCTGTAGTCAAATGGTCGCACAAAGGATAAATGGGAAGGAAGCAGGAATTTTGGCCCAGATATCCCACCAGGTGAGACTCTCCCTAGTGGCCAGCGCTAGGATTGCCCAGCAGAGGGACCTGCACCTTTCTGAGCTGCTGACTTCCCTGCTGGCAGGAACCCCAGTGATCCCCAAAACCCAGGGATGAGTCAGAAAGGGGTCTTGGTGTCAGGGAGCCAGTGTGACCTGGCCACTCCTCTGGGTCTCCCGTCTAGTTCAAAGATGGTGCTGCTTCACCAGAAACAAGAATTTCATCTCCACCCCCAACAGATACAGTAACTCTGGATGCTCGGGATCCACCCTAGCAGGGGTGGGGAGGAAGGAATAAATTAGCCTCAGCTTTCAAAGAAGGCAGAGATTTCTCTGGAAATAAACATCATCAGTTCTAGGAAACAACCTAAGCCAAGGCTGGGTAGTCATCTTCACAACCATGAAGTGCTGAACCTCAGGCAACATGGAAACAGACCTTTCCAATCAGTGAGGACAGAACTGCGCCTTGGAGGAGGGAGGGCAGCCCACAGGTGCCCGCCTGACCCAGGCAGTAATGAACTCTCCCTCTGTCTCAGGACAAGGGAGACTCCTGTGTGCACTTCTGCCTCGAGCCAGATGACAGATGGTGGCCATGTGGGCTCTGTACTTCTTGAATGCTGGCAGCCAAGCTATCATAAGTGGGGACACTGGGGCCTTGGAACTTAGCTTAGCTTCTCAGCGAGACCCTCAGGGTGCCCTTTAGGGAACTGCCTGTGTCCATGAGAAAGGCAGGCCAACCAGAGCCACGACACAGTCATAGATCAGAATCCACTATGGAACTAACTAGCTGATGCAAGTGACGGCAAACCCAGGGAAGGTAAAGAGAACAGGACAAGAGAAGAGAGGGAATGTGAAGGAAGGGGGGCAGGGGCCTAGGTTAAGGAGAAGGAAAGAGAACAGGCAGTCTTAAAAATCCATTCTATCAACAGTCCAAGTGAAGACATTTTGAGCAAGTTCATTAACTGTACAGGTGGCACTTAGCTGGGTGGGGTGCTATACCCCAGAAAACAGGATCAGAACAAAAGTGGCAAATCCAAATTCAGAAAAGCTTCTCTCTCCAGTGTAGGAAGTCCACCTAGGAGCCCAAACCAGGCACCAGAAGTGGTGGCTGGGCAGAAACGATGTGTGGAGGTGTCTGCAAGAAATGTAGACCAGCCTGGTAGGACTAATACTGTAAAACCCATGTCGGGTACCCATCTTGCAAGTGCTGATGGGGGTCAGTCTGCTGGAGGGCCCCACACTATAATCTCCAGCATTGAAGTGAGAAGCCAAGAGGAGTCTTCAAATAACTAAGGGGGTGGAAAACTGATGTCTCAGTCCTGACTGCCTCCCTGGGATCACCCTGCCAAGACCATGATAGCCCTCACCAGCACATAAAGGAGGATGTAGAGGTGGTGGGTCAGCCAGAAGCCCCGGAAGCTGTGGCGGCGGAAGTGGTGGGAGGCGAAGACGTACATGATGGCCAGGACCAGGAGAAGCACAACCCCCGTGAGGCCTGCAAAATGAACATGGGGTGAAGGACAGAGGAGCAGGGTCATTCTGAGGCTGCCAAGGATCAGGGTCCCCTTTCCACTTCACTGCTCTGGGTAAGGGGAACGGAAGCACAGGCTTCTCTGTTCTCTCCACAAACTGCTGATCACAGGTACCTTTTAGTTCAACAGACTCTGCCCTTCCCTCATAGATCTTGTCATGACTGTTATTTTTTAAGTAACTGTGTCAGTTATGTCTGTCGCTTCCCAACTTTCAGGTCTATAAGAACAGGGACCAGGCTGCCAGTTCACCACTGAATCCTAGTGCCTACTGTAGGCCTTGGCCCCCTGTGGGCCTTATATAAGTGTGTACTGAATGAATGAATGAATGAATGAATGCATGAATGAATGAATGCATGGGGCATCTACTCTGGCGTAGGTCAGACTCTGGACATTGCAGGCCCTGCCCCCGTGGAGTCCAGGCTTGGTCTGCATCCCTGTACCCTGTACTATCAAACTTGGCTGCCACAGCATGAGCACTGGCACCATTAGTGAGTAAGTGCGACCACCAGAGGCCTCTGGGCTCAGCCCAGAGTTGGTGGGAGCCCCCCCCCCCACAGGAGGTCCCAGGCCTGGGGTACAAGAGAGGGTAACACGAGATTCAGGATGGAAGTGTAGGGCTAGAGAATGGCCCCTTAAGTGATTAAGGAGGAGAGAGGCAGACATTAGGAAGATTAGAGCCCTGTAGTATGGAAAAGCGGAGGTTAAGAAGAGATCTAACCAAAGCCTGTAAAGACCTGAATGGAGAGGAGCACATAAAAACAGCCTTATCCACTAAATCCCAGTGTGCAGGAATTAGCAAGCACTCTGAAGTTCAAAGCGGATCGTTTTAGGATTAAAAAAAAAAAATGCTGTGTTTCACAGAGGGGAATGAGTATAGAAAACGTGTTACCCCCAAAGAGGAAATAAACTCAAAATATAAATAGGTTCAAGAAGCTTTTGAATACATTCACAGCTAATAGTTCTAAAATGGGTGATTATGAGGAGTTAGGAATATGCCCCTAAACAGCCCTTGTCAAGAAGACTACAAGGAATGGGGGGTTCTGCCTAGTTTGACAATGAGCCCTGTCTCTCCGCCATACAGCTGGGCACAGCACTCCTCAGTGGCAGAGCCACGGTCATGGTAGGTTGTGTATGCCGGGGTGGGAGGTGAGGGGATCCACTCCCATTCCACAGAGGGAAGAACTTCAGAGTTGAGGCTGCAGCCCAGCCAAGCTCCCAAGAGAAGGACTGGATAGCAGAGGCTCCTACTGCCCAGGAGAGTCCTTAGCACCAGAGAAAAGCCTGGCTCACCATGTGAGAGCTGAGTGAGTGCTACTGGGCTGCCTCATGACAGATAGAACCCAGAGCTCGGAGCTCAGAGCCAGACCAGAAATTCAAAACAGGGAGGGCACTCACCTGGCACAGTCTGGAAGAACCACCAGTAATACTTCTGGGGAAACTCAGACCTGTCAAGAAGGAAAAGCAAGGAAGGATGCTGAGAGATGTCTGGGATCTCCAGAAAGAATCCTCCAGGGGAAACACACCAACTCAGCCACTAGTCTCCCTTTCTGCCCAGCTGGGACCAAGACTCCACAGGCTGGTCATTGTCCTACAACCTGGAAGGTGACGCTCTGCTCTCAGCCAAGAGAATTTGCTTCTTTCCATCCATGAAAGATACTCGCACCCTGAGACACACATACATGCACACACATTCACTCACCCATCGTCATGGAAGAGCCCAGGGAAGAGGCAGGAGAGGATGCTGAGCGGGCTGATGGAGAACAGGTATACATTCACCACGTGGCCTGCACTGTGTAAGACTAAGGAAGACCAGACAGGATGGGCGTGAGCCTGGGGGCAGCCCAGTGGGGGTGCTCAACCCATTCAGCCCAAGATGAAGGACCCAGCCACCCAGAGTTGCAGGCCTGGAAAAGGAACCTAGGGAATCTGTACTTTTGATCTCTAATCAACCTCCTGTTCCTCCCCCGCCCCAAAACCCCCTCCCATGCCCCATATACACCATCCACGAACACAGCCACAAGAGTTTGAAGTTCTATCTTTTGGTTTCTCTCTGCGTGTGTTTTACAACATGAAAACTGGGAGAGATCACACACTATGTGGACTCGTTCTGGGGTGTTGGTGACTTGTCTGCTGGAGGCTGGTGAGGCGGCTCTGAAAACATGGGAAGGGGCAGTGAGTGGCCCCTGGCGCTATTTCACACCATTGCTGGGCTGGCTCCACCCTTCTGAGGACTTTTAGGGTTTATACTCAAGTTAAGCCCAGAGAGAGAGGAGGGGCTCTCAGAGGAGGGGAAGCCAGCAGGGGGCAGGAGAACAGAGACAAGAGTCCTGGAACCCCCAAGTCCTGCCTGTGAGAACGATAGCAGTGAAGGCAATGAGACGATGGAAGTCCACGGCCGCGTCGAAGGGTATGTAGCGGTTGAGGAAGGTCTCGCGCAGGAAGGTGATGAGGTTGCGGCACATGGTGAGCAGGATGTAGGAGAACATGAAGGAGATGCTGGCGGCCGTGCCCCGGGACAGGATGATGCCCACGCGGGTGGTGTCCGTGATGCCCATGTGGTGAGCCCCGAAGGCGTAGTCTGCAGAGGGGGTGGCAGTGCAGAGGAGAGGGCGCCGCCTGCAGGTCGAGCCTCCCCCACCGCAGCCTTTGTTTAAGCAGGCCCGGCGCACCCGCGGGAGCCCCGCCCCCGGGCAGCAGCTGGCACTCACAGTAGGCGCGCTCCAGGAAAAGGCCGCCGGCGACCGCATAGAACACGACCACGCAGCCGATGTGGCGCCGGTAGTTCTCCACAAAGCGCTTGAACTGCTGCAAGGTCTGGTGGAGACGGCTGCGCTGAAACTTCTCTCGGTGAGCCTCCGTGAACAGCAGGGGCTGGAAGGATGTCACCCTGGGAGACAGGAAATCTTGGCTCTGGTTGTGGACCCACTGTTAGTGCAGCCCACCTCCCGAGTGGAGAAGGGGTATCGAGTTGCTCAAACCAAGCAGGGTTCAGACCCCAAATGATATATACCACACTCCTCAAGCGGACTGTCAAAGTAGGGGCAGACTTGCAAGAGGTCACTTGGTCAGTCCACCCCAGGAGGTGCTCTCCCTCCCTTTACCCCAGTTCCCACTCACACTCAGATAGTCCTCTCCCCTCCAAGTCTGTAGCTTCTCACTCTCACTGGCTCTGTTCTCACCCTTTACTGGAAGCTCAGAAGACACCCCCTCCAAGAAGCCTTCCTTGACTTCCCAGGCAGAGGTGAGTACTTCTTTGAGCTCCAAAACTCCTTGCTCTTACCACTGTTACAACATTCCTCAGTGGGACATCGTAATGGTCAGTGTGCCAGACCATCTTGTCAGACTGGGATCTTCTTGGGCATGGATTGTTTGTCCTGCCAGCAACCCTGTGCCGAGGACCATGCCTGGCACCCAGTAATCACTGTATGCATGCTGGAGGGATGGATGAACTGCCTGGGCTTAATTAACGGGAGGAGCAGGCGTACTTCTTGCCAAACCTCCGTCGAATCTCCTGGGGAGGGTCTGTGTCCATGGGGCACTGCAGTCTCTGTGGTGTCCACTCCACCTCATCATTGCTGCGTGGACAGCGAGCATTCACTCTGGGGGATGGACTAGGACAAAAAGGAGAGAGAGAGGACCTTGGCTGCCTGAGCCACTTGGTCCTCTGCTGTCCCTGGTCTGCCTTCAGAGAGACCCTGTTGAGGAAGGGTCGAAGCTGTCAGGCAGGGGACAGCAGGATTCCCACAGAGACCTAGAGAAAGAATGAGTCAGATGTTGGAGGTCCCAGCCAAGGGCACACATATACATGCCTTGTGCCCCTCACAAGGGCATCTGACCCTGGCAGCAGGTGAGTGCTGAAATCCAGCAGGCTCTCTGCTCTTCCTCGTGCTGTGTCTGCCTAATTTGCATGAAGGCACTATGTGTGCTAGTGGGGTCCCTGATACCAGGCATTCTGGGGACAGAAAAAGCAAATCTCCAACCCAGCCCTCCCTCCAACATTCCCAGATGAGGACTTACCAGAGCTTTTCCTCGCTGATGTAGGAGGCTCGCCGGCACAGGTCCTTGATGACCTCAGGCACCTCTATGCCTGCAACACAGAGCTGGACTAGGGGACGGCTCAGGGCCCAGAACCCAGGAAGACCTGGTACCCACCCCATGTCCACACTGTAGAGGGTCCTTGGCCAGTAACCTTGCCTTTGGGTGCCCCAGACCTGGCCTGTGTCCCCTGTGGAAACTAGACCCAGCCATAAGTGGGTAGGGAGAAGGCCTGAAACAAAGTTGGCCAGGCACTGTCCCCTGGACACATGTCCACCTTCAGTCCCACTCCTAGGACTGGTATCAGGCTGATGGGGTAGAATTCAGAAACTGTATGCAATGTGCCTGCTAGACCTTTCTGCCACTAAAACCCTACTTAAACCCTCCAGCTTAAAACCTCCTGAGAGTTAAATGCAGATTTAGGTGGCACATATATAGAAATCATTATAAAATTCTTTCTACATTTCTGTGTTTAAAAATTTTCATAGGGGTACCTGGGTGGCTCAATCAGTTAAGCATCTGACTCTTGATTTTGGCTCAGGTCATGATCTCACAGTTCATCAGTTCGAGCCCCATGTCGGGCTTTGCACCTCTCTCTCTCTGTCCCTACCCTGCTCACATTCTCTCAAAATAAATAAATAAATAAACTGAAAAAGTGTTCATAATAAAATGCCAGGGGAAAAAGACTCTCCCACGAGCAACCCATTCTTCTCTGTCTGGGCTGAACAAGAGGGGCAGTACAGGAGTGAGCTGCAAATCCAAGTTCTCATAGGAGGCCTGAGAATCTCCAGATCACTTCTAAGTGCTAAACCAGTCTTGAAGATTAATTACCCTGGTGCTATGGCTCAGAGGGCAAAAAGTGATGAAGCTGAATTTAATGAAATCAAAGTGTTTAAAACAAAATATAGATGCTTATCCCTCAAATTTCCGCCAACAGCAAATGTGACAAAATGATAACTAAAGGCAAATCTAGGTGAATGGTAAACGGATGCTCCTTATGCTATTCTCGTTCCTTTTCTGTATGTACATTTAAAATGTTTCAGAGTACACTTTGAAGGAAACAACAAGGCACAACAACAATAAAAAGCAAAACAAAACAGTACTCAACACTACCCTTCTACGTAACCCTCACTCCCCCAGCCTGGTCCTCTCCTCCACCCCAGGGGCTAGATGTTCCTGGGACTCTGGCCTGGGCTCACTTCCAGGCACCTGCCCCTGCTCTGTCCTCAGGTCCAGGTGCTACTACCCTGGCTGCCTGGAAAAGGTGAAAAGCTGACAAATTAGGGGAGCTGAGTGTGTACTCCACCAACTCTCCTCCTGCCCTGGGCAGGTGAAGCCCTGACCAGAGTCCCAGCTGTGTGCTGCCTAACTCACCTCTCTCCCACATGGATCTAGAATTGGGTTGCTCAGCTCCCCCAAGTTCTCATAATCCTGGGAGGGGCTGGGTTTGGTCTCAACATGCCCCAGTGAGAAACGGTGAAGGTAGGTGAAGGTACCATAACAGCTCAGAGTAGACCTCAGAAGAGTCTCCTGTTCTCCCTGGCTGTAGCCCCCACCCACCTGAGTCAGACACAGGTGGGACAGGAAGTAGGGGGAAGGACAGAAGAGGTAGGTCTCCATGCCCTCAAGCAAACATTTCCTGAGCACTCAGCCAAGGCATATAAAGGCAAACAAAACCAGAGCACTCCCCTGCCACCAGACACCCCAGTTCAGGTGAATATGGCCTGGATAGGAATGTTACAAGGAGACACTATGTTCCCCTGTCCTGGGAACCAAGCACAGAGAGCTGGGAGAAGCAGAATTCTATCTGCTGTCCCTCACCCCACCCTGACCCTGCCCACCTCAGGAGCAAAGCTGCATTATGACTTTTGTGGGCCATAGGCACTGCTGCCTTCCTAGGCCCCTTCCTCCATTAAAAAATAAAAAAAGAAAAGAAAAGAAATATATGTATATATACATGTATTTATAAAGTATAAATATTTTTTATAATCACGTTGGTATACAGAATATAATCCAGGTTGGATATACTATCACGTACTTTTTATTATTATATTCATTCTTCTGATTATAAAAGAATGAAAACATTTCTGTGGGCTCCTAAAAGTACATAGGCCCTGTGCACTGTGCCTGCTGTGTCTAATGGATAGGTCAGCCCTAAGGCCAGCCGGCCCCACCTCTGACGCAGAGCTGTGTGAAACGGAGCTCGCTGTCATGGTCCCGCAGCATGAAGTGGAAATCCTCCCACGTGAGCTCCTCCTTATCCTGGAAGCCCGACTCCCGGAACATGGACTCCACCACCTCAGTCAGCTGGGCCTTGGACAGGCAGTTGTTGGAGATCTCGATGAAGGACCTGGGATTGGGGGAGGGAAGCCATCAGGCCCTGAAAAGAGGCCTGAGGCCTAGACATGAAAGCCCAATGGCCATCCCACCAGGCCTTCAAAGCCCACATGGAAGGGCCCCAACTGGCCATGTTCCAAGCCCCCTGTCTTTGGCTCTATGGAGGAGGAGAGGGAGAAGGCCCCTGCTCTTTACTCTCCAGCTCCCACCTTTGTGTCCCACTCCTTTCCCCCAGCAGTCCCTGCCCTGGCCCACTCTTCTGGCTATCCCACGTGACCAACCTCAGCATCCTGATGAACTCGTCCTTGGAAATGAGACCATTCCCATCAAAGTCATACATGCGGAACATGAGACGAGACTTTTCCTCAGGAGAGCCTGGGGGAAGGAAGACACAATGAGAGCCTCAAACTACTGCCTAAACCCCAGGCATGCCAGTGGGGCCTCACGAGTGTGACCCACTGCTGGGCACAACAAAGTGTCACGCTGCTTCCTGACATCTACCTAGGTACACCCAGATATCTGCCATGGCTGGAAACCTGGCCCCAGCACTTCCCTATCTCTAACAGGTCAGCTACCCTCCAGCCTCAGTCTCCAGCCCCTTCCATCTTCTCCCAACTGGACAACCACTCCCTTTTCCTCTACCTTTCATGAAGACAACCAGGATGTCCAGAAACTCCCGGAAGGACAGGTAGCCATTGCCATCTTTGTCAGCAAGAGAGAACATGGACTCCACAAACATATCCTGGGGCTTGAGGCCGAGGGACTCCGCAAACTCAACTCTGCTCAGCTCACAAGTCAGGGCCTCCTGTACCTTCTGTGAGGATTCCAGGGGCAGGGTCCCTGCGTCTGCCTGGTCGATGTCCAGCACCTGCACTTGGGCAGCAGCAGAGGGAGAGGAGACAAGGCTTCCTTGATTTGAGGTCTAGTTGAGACCTTTAGGAGCCACCTTTTCCAGGCATCTGCCTAGTACCCTGTCCCCTAAGCACTACCCCATGCCCTGCAGGTGGACCCCAGGGCCATTTGTTCTATGGAGCCCTGACTCTCTGTGTTAGCTGACCAGACCAGGATGCACACTTGACCCAAGCAGACAATCTCGGATTGGGACTGAGAGGTCTCAGGTCTGTCTTGACCTGAGCACAAGAAAACTCAGAAGTTGTGGACCACCCTGTTCTTCCAAGTGCGCAGACACAGACAGAAGTAAACACACAGAGAAAATGGGGTAGGCTAAAAGGCAGAAGTGACCTTATTTGCTGGCAGCTTCCCCTTTCCTAGCCCCTTCTAGGCCAGGTCACAGTCCTCCCTTTAGAATTCCTGAGACATCACCATATCCTCAGAGTCAACTGACCCATGGTCAGTGGTAGTTTACAGAGTTTTCACTGAGAAAAAGCCTCAGCTGAGTTGAGAAAATGCTGGGCTTAGGAAAGGAGAATTCTCACCATGGGCTATCTTCAGCCCACCCAGGGACTGCCCCAGCATCAGAAGAGATGGTGAGGGTAGCAGGCAGGCCACAGGCCACAGCACCTCTATTTCCTGCCATCAGCTGGGGACTCCTGACCCAAGTCTGCCTATGGTTTCATGAGGCAAACCTTGTTGCTTCAAACAAGGAACTTTAGTGGAAAGAGCCTGGGGCTGGTGGCAAAAGACCTGGGTTCCTGACCCAGTCCTAACACCCACTTGCTATGTGACTTCAGGCAAGTCTCTTCATTTGTCTGGCATTCATTTTCCTACCTCCTCTACTTATCTCACAGGGCTATTGTGAGAATCAACACTAGACATTGTATGGAAAGTGTTTTGAAACCTGGGAGCACTGTGCATGCAGGTAGAAAGGGGAGGAGGCTGCCCCCAGGACACAGTAGCACTGTCTTTCACTCCCAGCAGAAGAGGTCTTGAGGCCCTGATGGGTTCTGACCTGAGTGAAGGTACCCACGTTTTGCCTGGGCCCTGGCAATGAGTTACCCCACCTGGGTGTCCCTCCATTCTAGTGCATACTCAAGTTCAACTGGTTTGAGCAGTAAATGACAAAAGTCATATGCCTGGCACATAGTAAATGAGCATTAAATGCTCACTTCCCTCATGAATCCTCTCCCCAGCAAGCCAACCTTGCTCCTTCTCCTCAAATATTGATTTTTTTGCCCTTTCTTTAGGCACCTTTGCTCAGTCCTTCTTGCTCCTTACCTCTGAGCCAAAAAATTTCCATCTCTTTTCAAGTCCTCACCAAATCTGACCTGAACCATGACCCTCCACCAGCCTGAAGAGTTGCTACCTTTTCTGACCTCCTAGACTGCTTATATCCTAGATCAGTTTTGTAGCCATGACGCTTTGCCACTTGTCTTCCTTTCTGGGCATGTCCCATCTTCCCAGAGGGATGACAAGCCCCTTTAGTGGGGGGGGGGAGGAAGAGGATGCTCTATACGTTCTATTGATCTTATCTCTACCAAGCTTCCCTCTCCACAGTTCTCCACTCAGGCTGCTTTATTTCTGTGCCAGATATGGATGGCAAGTCTTTGCATTTCTCCTCCTGGCTTGTTTCCCCACAGCCTCTCAGCAGTTCTTGTAACTCTGCAAGGGAGGCACTTATGCCCCATGGTGGCCTCTGGCAGCTGCACTTTCCCAAAGAGGGGGGAACCAAGGGCTCTCACTGCCCCCACACTGCCTGTCTCATCCTACATTTCTTTTTCTTTTTTTTTTTTTTTAATGTTTTATTTATTTCTAGGAGAGAGAGAGAGAGAGAGAGAGAGACAGCATGGGCAGGGAGGGTCAGAGAGAGAGGGAGTCACAGACTGAAACAGGCTCCAGGTTCTGAGCTGGCAGCACAGAGCCCGACGCGGGGCTCGAACCCACGAACCGCGAGATCATGACCTAAGCGAAAGTCGGACGCTTAACCGACTAAGTCACCCAGGTGCCCCTTATCCTACATTTCTGAAGCCTTTTGGCCAGAATAAGTTAAGTAAGGGCAGAAAGCCTGGGCAGCACTAAGGAGAGAGCTGAGTGACACATACAGATAATTATGCTCCTGAGATGGCCTCCCTGGACTGGTACTGGTGGACATGGGAGCCTTTCCTTACAGAAAGGCTAGGTGACTGAGCCAAAAACACAGCAGAACTGATTACTAGCATCAGGGCTCCTGACTTTCCCTGGAGTCACCCCCATGGACTCCAGCGGGTGAGGGCACTGCCACGGGCAGACATGCAAGGAGAAACCTGACCCTACATACACACCTGGGAGAAAAGGTGCCTGAAAAAGGTCCCCAGGAGGTGGCTCCTCTGTTCTCGCGTCACAGCTGCCCTCATCAGCTCCTGCTCCCGTAGTTCCCACTCCTGGAACCTCAGCCCGCTCTCCTTCAGGGCCCCCCGAAGGTTTTCCACCAGCACCTGCCGCTCCTCCTCCACATTAAACAGCAGCACCTACGGAAGCGGCGATAGGGAGAACAAGCATTTGTCAGGACCTCTTGAGGCCGGGAGCTGTACCTGAGCTTTGGCAGGGGCCATTGGAAAGACTGTCCCTGTAGAAGAGATATACTGTTATCTCCTGGGCTCCACGGGCTCTGTGGCTTGTTATAGGTACAGAGCTAGCATTCAAAGATGCATGTCTGAAGCCACTCTTCCCTCTCCACTTGGCCCTGGAAAAGAGAGGGGAAGGCAGGGGAACAGATGATGGAGGGGACTGTGAGCCAGAGAGTCAGAGCTGAAAATCAGCCTGTGACTAAGTTTCCTTCCAAAATGTCTAACAATTCATTAGATCCTAAAACCAGGTGACAGGGAAAAGGGCCTGGCTTCTTCTAAGGACTCCCAATTAAGACCTACTGTGGCACCCTTAGACAGGGAGGGGGGAAGACTGTGCAAGAAGAAGAAGGGACTGTGGAGATCGTGTCACCCAGCAGGCCCAGAGCAGGATGAACATGTTCAAGTTTATCTCTCTATCAGGTACTACAGCCAGGGACTAGAAGCCAGAAACCTTGCCCGATTCTGTGCTCCTTCCCCTCACCTGGCTACCTCCCTGGCTGTGGACAAGGAACCAGGTACCACCTGGGCCATACCAGGTCATACTCCTTGGGGATCTTGAGCAGCAGGGTGCGGCGTCCTCGGTTGTTGGACAGGATGAGGTTGACTTGCTGGGGGGGCCGCAGCTGGATGGTGCGGAGCACAGAGAGCCTGCCGTCCACCACACAGATCTGACCAGGCTGCAGGTTCACCAGCACAGGCCGGCTGGGCTCCTTGTGGCCCTGCCATTCCAACGCTGGCGAGAAACAAGGCTGGGTCAGCTGGGGCCAGAGGAAGGAGGCTGGCTTAGAGCTGGAATTAGGTCAAGGCTTCCACAGCTTCTTAGCCCCTCTTAGGTACTGAGAGTCATCCCTTCCCCCAACAGGCCCTGTGCC
Source organism: Proteles cristata cristata (assembly GCA_017311185.1). Classification (NCBI taxonomy): domain Eukaryota; kingdom Metazoa; phylum Chordata; class Mammalia; order Carnivora; family Hyaenidae; genus Proteles; species Proteles cristata. The sequence continues at coordinate 935,937 of JAESUZ010003766.1, read as the reverse complement.
TCTAGCACACGTGAAGAATAATAACTGCCATTTCCTCCCTGTTTACTATGTGTGCAAAGCTGTACCAAGTGCTTTGCATGAACTAGTTAATTTAATCTTTATATACCTGTGAGGTAAGTGCTATTATTGTTCCTGTTTTACAGCTAAGAAAGAATAAGTTTAGAGAGATTAAAAAATCTGCCTAAGGCCCAAAAGCTCCAAGTCATGGAACCAAGATTCCAATCCTAAGTGTGATTCTAGACCTTCATTTCTGTTGCCTGAAATTCCAGTGTAAGATGGCACAAAGCATCAGTTCCCCAGGACTCTAGAGAATCATAGTATGCCTACAAAATGTAGTCAAGATCCTATGACCTCCCCACGAGTCTATCACATCCCCATTATTTGCAACCATTAGGAGAATCTATAGAGAATGGAGGAGTCTAGGTCCAATGTCCACCTAATGCCTCCATGGCTCTTCCCACCTGGCCTGGCTTGCTTGGAGGCCTAGAAAAGGGAAGCCTTTTCCTTAGGCTGCTGAGGTTGGGGAGGGGACTGCAATCCTGAATCATATCCTCCCCACTACCACCTTGGCCAGCTCCAGGCCTACCTTCCATGCCCCCCACGAGCTTCTCAGACATGATGCTCTGGTGGTCCTGGCCCTGGAGCCTCTTGAAGTTTCTCCTCCGGAGCCGGGCAACGATCCATGCACTGAGCAGGCTCACTGAGAGGGCAGAGACAGTAGGATACTCAGAGGAAGGTGGGAGGCTGGAGAGAGCAACTGCCCCTTTCCTTGGCAAGACTCCCTGCTTTCCCCACCTCCTAGGTCAGCCCATTCAATTGTCTCAAATTGTGAAGTTCCCTGGTAGGGGGTAGTGGGGAGGGAGCTATGGGTATCATCTAAGATGCCTGCACAGCCTCCCCTGCTTCCACTGCTCAGGTCCTTGCCCAGCCATACACTAGGCCCAGAGTACTTGTGCCAAAGCCTGGACCCACTCTGCCACTCTGCTGGTGGACCCACACACAGCCATGCCAAAGATGACCTGTCAAGCCTTTGCCCAAGCTTGTTCTCAACTGGTTCTCAAGGAGGGTTTGCCTCTGACGGTTTCCCAGGCCTACTCTGCTGGAAACAAATGTAAATTGTGGCTCCTAACCAATCTTGGCCCTGGTGGGACCCCAGCAGAACAGGAAGGTAATTTTCCCTGGAGCCAACTTACCTGTAGGTCAGATACTTCTCATGTTCCCTCCTGCTCTGATGCTGTCCTCATGTGCCCAGAGGAACAGTACTCTGCATGTTTCATTCTCGTAGATGAAACCACCCCACTCACACCCCTCAGCTTACACATTTTACCCAATCCCACCCTGCTCATCACTTTTACCGAGGGGAAAGCAGCAGAGAGCTCCAATGGTGACCCCAAAGCCAAATTCACTGCCTTCAAAATAGTCCCGCATGATGGAGGGAACACAGGCTGGCAGGCCTTCAGTGCTGAGCTGCCTTGGCTGTGGGCAGGGGTCTCCTGGAGAGACAGAGGAAGCTAGAGTTGTTACGGGGGTGGTGCTGGGCCAGAGGCTCTGGCACAGAATCACTGAGGTGGTTAAAGTGACAGAAAGGATAAGGTAGGGGGCTTTTAAGTCTCAGAGGGTTGGGAGTTCATTACCCCTGTTCTTATACCAAGAATGTGGTGTTTCCCTACTTGGGTAACAAGTGGGGTCAAAGCTGAACCTTAGCCTCTGTCTCCCTCACATGCACATATGTGTACGTACACACACACACACACACACACACACACACACACACACACACACACACTTCCCTTGTCACTATCACTGCTGTGGGATTAGGATATCCTCATGGCACTGGGCCCTCCTGATGTCACACCCACCCCAGGCTTAGCCCAGCTAGATGGGAGCCTCCTCCCTCGGTCTCTCTGAGTCTCAGTCTTGCCCTCACCTGGATACCTCCTGGGATTGTGCAGAAGGGGACCTACACAGCCACTTGTGGCCACGTTGGTGCCCAGAGCCAAAGTTGCCAAGGGCAGAACCATAGCTCACTGCCTCCTTGGGGTCAACTGCCCAGCCACATCTGAACTAGGCCCACAGCTGAGGAGGGATGAGGCAGCAGACACCAAATCCCTCCAAGCATCCCCTGGCCACTCACCCGCATGCCAGAAGAAGACATTGGGCTGCAGGGCACTGGGGCTCATGTTGGTGACAGCCACGAGAACATCCCGCAGGGAAGTGTTTCTGATCTCTGTGATCTCTTCCTCAGAGAACAGCCTAGGAGTGAGAGAGGCGAGGAGCTATTGCACTGGGAAAGAGAGGCCTGAGGAAAGCGGCCCAGAGGGGCTGACGATGGGGTAGGGTCAGCTAAGAATCCAGGGCCCCTGGGGTTCCTTACTTTAGATGCTGAGGGCCTGGGGCTGTGGCCAACAGAGAGTTCAAGGAAGGGGCCCAGGAAGGCCTTACCCATTCCTGGTGTTCTCAAACCAATAGCGGTCGCCATCCCGCAACCGTACAAACTGGTTGAGGACAATGGCACTGAAGAGGGGCCCAGGGTCCCCATGGCTCTCCAGGAGCCCCCCAGGGAGCAGCTCCAGCTGGGACAGGTCCTGGCTGTACAGGGCAGCTGTGGCCTCCAGCACCTGGGACCAAGAGACAGGAGTGAGTGCAAGGACCTGGCACCCGCCCTAGGGCAAAGAGGTAGTTCCCAGGGATCAGCCTCAGGGTTGATAATAATAAATGACAGTGACAATCACTCACTTATGCCCCAGGCACTGCTCTGAGTACTTTACATAAGTTAACTCATTTCTGGGAACTCACAGATTCACCTGCCCATTTTATAAAGTTGGAATAAAACAGGCAGCCAGTTCCCTATGTAGCTTGTTCTTAAAAAGGTATGAAAGTTGCAATCCCTATCAAAATAACACCATCATTCTTCACAGAGCTAGAACAAACAATGCTAAAATTTGTGTGGAACCAGAAAAGACCCCGAATAGCCAAAACAATCTTGAAAAAGAAAACCAAAGGTGGAGGCATCACAATCCCGGACTTCAAAGCTGTAATCATCAAGACAGTATGGTACTGGCACCAAAACAGACACTTAAATCAGTGAAACAGAATAGAGAACCCAGAAATGGACCCACAAACGTATGGCCAACTAATCTTTGACAAAGCAGGAAAGAGTATCCAATGGAATAAAGATAGTCTCTTCAGCAGATAGTGTTGGGAAATCTGGACAGCCACGTGCAGAAGATTGAACCTAGAGCATTTTCCCACACCATACACAAAACTAAACTAAGACAGGAAGCCATCAAAATCCTTGAGGAGAAAGCAGGCAAAAACCTCTTTGACCTCAGCCACAGCAACTTACTCAATATGTCTCCGGATGCAAGGGAAACAAAAGCAAAAATTATTGGGACCTCATCAAAATAAAAGGCTTCTGCACAGCAAAGGAAACAATCAGCAAAACGAAAAGGCAACTGACAGAATGGGAGAAGATATTTACAAATAACATATTAGATAAAGGGTTAGTATCCAAAGCATATAAAGAACATATCAAACTCAACACGCAAAAAACAAATCATCCAGTAAAGAAATGGGCAAAAGACATCGACACTTCTCCAAAGAAGACACCCAAATAGCCAAACAACACATGAAAAAATTCTTAATTAGGGAAATACAAATCAAAACCACAATGAGATAGCATCTCACACCTGTCAGAATGGCTAACATTAACAACTCAGGCAACAACAGATGTTGGTGAAGATGCAGAGAAAGAAGATCTCTTTTGCACCGCTGGTTAGAATGCAAACTGGCACAACCATTCTGGAAAACAGTATAGAGGGTTCTCAAAAAATTAAAAATAGAACTGCCCTAGGACCCAGCAATTGCACTACTAGGTATCTATCCAAGAGATACAGACGTGCTGTTTCAAAAGGACACATAACCCCAATGTTTATAGTAGCACTATCAACAATAGCCAACGTATGGAAAGAGCCTAAATGTCCATCAATGGATGAATGGATAAAGAAGATCTGATATATATCTACAATGGAGTAGATCAAAAAGAATGAAATCTTGCCATTTGCAACTATGTGGATGGAACTAGAGAGTATTATGCTACGTGAAATTAGTCAGAGAAAGACAAATATTATAGGACTTCACTCATATGAGAACTTCAAGATACAAAACAGATGAACATAAGGGAAGGGAAGCATAAATAATATAAAAACAGGGAGGGGAACAACACATAAGAGACTTTTAAATATGGAGAACAAACAGGGTTGCTGGGGGGATGGGCCAAGTGGATAAGGGGCATTAAGGAATCTACTCCTGAAATTATTGTTGTACTGTATGCTATCTAACTTGGATGTAAATTTAAAAATTAATTATTTTTTTAAAAAGGTATGAAAGTTGAGGGTCAAAATCTGCAGAAATTGGAATGGTAGAATTGTGTTCGAAAAGGTTTCTATTCTTCAGAGCTAAGAAAGTTTTTACAAAGCAAATACCTGCCTGTACATTGCCTTTTGGAGACAGACATCAACATTGTATGAGCAGCATTTTTTTTCTTTTTTGAGCAACATTTTCTACCTGACCTTTAATTCTTTTCTCCCCAAGTAAACACAAGACCAGCTTAATTCTAATGAGGCCCAGCTGATGTTAAAGATTTGTTACTTTTGGTATGCCTGGTGATTCCTATATTTATATTGATTTTACGAAGTTTAGAAGCCCAATGTCCATATTTCTGTTTCTTTAGTTGTCCACTTTCCAACAATCTTATAAAATAGTAAGGACAAAAACAATAAACTAAGTGTGAAATTGTAGAAACACCACTGTGCCAAGATGGTAAAGGGACCCAAACTGGTCTGTTGGCTGGCAGGTAATGTCACTTGTCCAGGTGATAGCTCAGGGTGTGACAGTTGACTCCCCAAAGGCAGCCTGAGTATCAGTGCGTATGAAACTACAGCTTGTTTCTGGGTTGAGGACCTTCTACACCTGCTAAGATGGTTGTTGGGAAGAGTGAATAAAGTAATGTCTATTAAGTGCTTGGGATGCAGTAGATACTCAACAATCATTTGCTAGATCTGAACAGTCACAAAGTCTAATTCCAAATCCTGCTAGTTTGGTAACCTCCATCCTGGTTATGATACTGGGAAGAGCCACCTGGGTGAGTCTTGTCCCTCTCATCAGGGACTTGTCTCTAGTGTTGGTGTCTCACTGCCTGCTTTCTGTGTCTTGGGCCAATGTGCCCTGGCCCTCCCACCCTGTCCTCTGGGTCCCAACCCCTCCTTACAGTGTGGTTGGTCTGGGAGAGTGCAGGGTTGATGTCCTGCCATCTGGTAATGGGAGGCAGACCCAGTGCTGTCCTGGCCTTGGTGTAAGAGGGCAGGCCAAGATCCCGGCCCCTCTGCAGACAGCTGGCCAGGTGGTCTGTGCGGGAAAACTTCAGGGACCCGGGCCAGAAATCTGGGGATGAAATACCAGAAAGTCTGAGAGGGAGCTCAGGGCCACCACAGCTCCGCCAACCCAGATGTCAGGCTCCAACCAGCCCCAGGGGGACCAGAATCACACACAGGGAACCATGGTCAACAGGTCTCTCAGCAGTGAAAGAGTACAAGATCTCAGTCTGGCTCTGGAGCTCCAGCAGAATCCCTTCCCAGGAGCCAGGGGTACACAACCTTCAGGGACAGCCTCAGGCTCACCTAGCACATCCTCAACCACCACATGGTCCTCTCGCTCAGCGATCTGGGAAGCCATGCCCAGCAGCAGCGCGTCCACATCTTCAGCTCTTTGTAGGTTTGGATGCTTTGGGAATGGCGAGAGAAGATGTGGCTGAAGGTTGAGCAGCCAGGCTCCCTCCACCCCATAATCCAAGTCCTGGGGCCAGCCAGTGCTGATGTTTGCTCTAAAACCAGCAGGCCATTCCTCCTCCGTAGGCTGATTCCCCACTCAAGGTGAGTGACATCCCCATCCAAAGCTCATGCTACTGGGAGACAGGTCTCCACAAACACAAAGGATCTAACACTTTACTTCTATTTTAAGAGACTTGACAGTATGGTTGATGAAGGCACTAGAACATCTAGGTCTGGGTCCTTACTCTGTTAGGAACAGTTGTGTGACCATGGGCAAGTCACAGGACCTCTCTGAACTCAGCATCCTTCCCTTAATCAAAAGGGCATTAGGTATAAAATTAAATTAAATTAAATTAAGGCAATTAGGAGGACACTGAGGTCTCTTTCAACTCAGCTCCCTGACTCTGATTCTATACTTTTCTCTCTTTTCACCTTACCTTTTTTCTCCTCTTATGAATACTCTACAGAGACTATCAGTTTTGCTTTAAATTATTTGTCAATGGTCTTCACCCACCCTAGCTGGTTTGGATGAGACAGATTATTCCTGATATCTCTCAGAATCCCTCCCTCCTCTTTGCTCCCCTTTCAACATACACATTCACACACTGCCCTGGGTATGTCTAATTGGGACATTTCCTTAGAGGGTAGGATAGCCGGGGTACTCCAAGGCCTACAAGGGACCCAGAGCTGTCAAGAGAGAAGAAGAACCTATAAGGAAGCAACGAATGTAGAGTCACACCTGCACAGGCCTCACTGTCCCTCACACAGCCCTGAGGTGGGGGTGGAGGACTGACTTTTGACCAGGTACAGCTGGCTGCCTCAGTCCTACTGACCACTTTCACTACATACCCTCAGACACACACACACACACCCCACCCACATTATGTGCCCCCAGCCCTGACCTCTCGGCTCCAGTAGCTGTTGCAGACCCGGAGGGCTCTGGAGACACTTGAGTTCCTATTGATGACCTCTTGGAAGTGACAACTGGCATTTCTGAAATGCAAGGAGCAAGGGAGTGATGACTGAGGCTATGGGGTCCTAAAGTCAGGCATCAGCTCTGGTCTCCAAGGCTATATACAGCCAGGGGCAAGGTCATTGTAAACACCTAAAAATGTACCCAAAGCATGTGCATGCCTCCCCTTCCCCCATCTCTTTCTTTCTCCATCCCTCTCTCTGTGTCTATATATATATGACTAAACAGCATGGGGCTCTATTTAGAGCACCTTTTCTCTCCTGATTCCCAAAGAAAGAGTTTACAGATTATCATGTAATATGTAAACATGGTTATCATCATGCATGTCCAAAAATTGTTCCAGAGTAAGAAAATATAACCTATGAATTATCTTAAATTATATATATATTTTTTAAATATTTTTATTTATTTCTATGAGAGACAGCGTGAGCAGGGGAGGGTCAGAGAGAGAGGGAGACACAGACTGAAATAGGCTCCAGGCTCTGAGCTGGCAGTCAGCATAGAGCCCGACGCGGGGCTCGAACCCACGAACCGCGAGATCATGACCTAAGCGAAAGTCGGACGCTTAACCGACTAAGCCACCCAGGCGCCCCTATCTTAAATTATAATGCAACTGTAAAAAATAAACTGCCGTGCTTTGTTCCATATACATTCAACTAAATACATATATATATATATGTATATATATATATATATATTTTAATTTTAAAGTTCCCATTTTATTATTTTGGAGTCAAAATTTTTCTTCAATTCCCACACATTTTTATTACAATTCCCTTGAAAGCCTTGTAAGACCTAGGTCCTGGGCTTATAGCTAAAAATGCCCCCAGTGGGTATCAAGACTTAAGTTTAGACCAGCAGGCTTTGTGACTCACTCTGGTCCTCAATTAGCCTGTGTTTAGGGGGGGCGGGGCGGGGAGCAGGTGTTAATATACACACCAGCTGTAGGAAAAGAGATAAAGTGCTTAAAAACCACAATGATGTCTTTTTAAACTAAGTTCCTCTTACCCCTCCAAAGTCACTGTTCCCTGGGGGAAATGAGCACACTTCAGACTGATAATCCTGTCCTGAGGGCTACTGAGGGCAGATTTTTCTGAAACGACACCACCACTCCTTCCAACACACAGACATTTATGCTGTGCCCTCACCTCATGTAGACGCCAGGAGGCACCATGGTGGAGAAGAACTGCTCAGAGGCCGCCAGGAACTCTGGGGAGATGCTGGGGTCCAGGAAAGAACGGTACCCTGCCCAACAGGGATAATAAGAGAAATTGACTCCCTTATCACATCCTTTCATCACATGCACCTACCTATCTTCTCTCCCCCATGGATCCTGATCTGCCCTTCCCCACCTCCACCCCTGTAGTCTCTGTGTCTCCCTTAACTCTTGTACCTGTATATTCTGGGGGTGTTTTCTGCAGGAAGCTGGGTAGCCACTCATACAGAGCGATGTTCTGAGGGGCAAGAGAAGGCAAAAGGGAGGCAAGTAGAGCAGCCGCCTTGGGAGGGACCCGAGCCCAAGGAAGGCTTCGGTGAGAGATGACGGTTAGGCAGGGGCGGTCACGACGGAGAGAACTCAAACAGGACAGGTGCAGAGGCCCCGTCCCCCACGAGGAACACGGGATGGGAGAGGAGGGCGGCTACATAATATCCCCAGCAACGTCTCACGTATAATAGCGCTTTGCCTCCCCATCCTCTTCAGGGTCCACCCCGAGGCGCTAGCCCCAGTTCTGGGGAGCAGAGCCCTCCCGGAAAAGGGCGTTTCTGGGGGCTGCCCGTCGGAGGATGGAGGGCTCTGCGCAGCGGGTGAGGGTCGCCAGCGGAAGGGGTGCGGACTGACCTGGTAGGTGGCGATGACCCTCTTGCGCGCGTGCTGGAACAGCTCCTCGTCCCCCCAGCGCGGGTGCTCGCGGGCCAGCCGCTGCGCGCACAGGTTGTGGTAGCGGAACCACAGCAGGCCCAGCGCCTGCAGGAAGGGGTCGCGGTTCCCTCGCTCCGCGCCGAAGGCTGCGCCACGGAGGGAAGCAGGGGAGGAGACGCACGGCCGTGTGACCACCGCGAGCGCGGCTTCGCTGCCCCCCGGCCCGCCCCGGCCCGCCCCGCGCCGCGGCCTCACCATACAGCCCCCGGGGCCCGCGCTGTCCCGTGGCGGGGTCGGGCGCCGTCCACATGAGCAGGGGGCTTTGCGCGTTGCGGGGGAAGGCGGGGTCGGGCCCCGACGCCAGCTGCCCCCCGGAGAAGCTGCGCAGCGCGTCGCTCCAGGAGTGCGAGGAGCCATAGATGGCGCTGCCGTCCAGCCAGCCCGTCACCTCGTTGGTCTGCGGGGGCACCGGGAGGGTGAGCCCCGGGGAAGCTGCAGGTGGAGTCGCTGAGGCGGGTACGCGGGCGCCAGGGCCAGCCGAGTCGGTGGGGAGTGGGGGGTGGGGGGCGGAGCTTTCCCCCGCGCGGCCCTCCAGGCCCCGACCCCGCGACCCCGCCTGCCTCGTCTCACCAGGTCCCGGGGGTTACTGGGGCTCTGTCCGGTCTCGGGGTCCCAGCGGCTCCTCTGGAAGGGTAGGACCACGTCCCCGCGCTGGTCGGGGTCGAACACCGGGTCCCCGGGAGGGATGTGGATGTTGAGGAACTCGGCGGGGCAGCCAGGTGTCTCCACGCTCACCAGGTCGGACAGCACGTGGTAGCCTGTCCGCAATGGGGGCAGGCGTGGTAGGGCCACCCGAGGGCCTGCCAGTCTCCTTTCTGGGTCAGGTATCCAGCCCTCCCCGACTCCCGTTGAAGCATCAAAGGACTCCTCAGATTTTTGTGGCAAGTCCAAGTCTTGACCTCCTCCACGCTTACCAATCCCTTGTTACACCCTGGTCCAGACTGTTTTCACTGCCAGTTTGGTCTTCTCCTAGGTAACTGGGAGGTGCCCGGTGAGTGTGCCTAGGCAATTGGGCTGGGAACACCTGCTCCAACATGCAGCTGGGAGCAGCCTGCCCAGCGGGCCTGCCAATTTCACTGTGAGGCTGGACACTGGGAATCAAATGTAGGGGTCCCCTGGGTGGCTGGCAGGAGCCAGGCATTCCTTCTGGGAGCCAACAACCCACAGACACTGGGGGCAGGGCACCTGGCCTAGCACCCCCATTTGACATCCCCCCCACCCAGACCTCTTACCAAAAGTAGAACCTGCCCTGAGACTATCTTAGGAGCCACAGGGGCAAAGAGTGAGAACAGAATCCCATCAAGAATCCCTACCAGATTATTTTCATGCTCCTGCCTCCATTTGTACTTTCATCAACAGCTCAACGTGGGGCAAATTTATGCCTCCACCAACCAGATTTCTCCCTCTACTTTTCCTTCCCCAGGAAAAAAAAAAAATACAAGACATAGCTTTCTCGACTTAAGAAAAATCATTTTAGGCCCTAGACGTCTTGTGATTTATGACTACTTGCCCAAAGCATATTCTTGAGTTACCTTTGCAGGATGTAAACCCCTTGGAGCGTTCAGATACCGCATCAATTAAAGGCAGAGAATTGATTCCAACCTTTGCCAGCCCTTGTGTCTTTCATTAAGACCTGAACTCTGTCACTCTGAGATAACTTCTGCCTAAATTCTAGGGTGAATTCCCCACTGTACAAGCACTTTTGTGAATCTGTATGTACCCTGAGCTTAAAAGACACTGCTTTGGGAAATATCCCCTACATTCTCCTTTACTTTTTCCAAGTAAAAACTTCATTTTTCTATTCTTGGCTTGGTTGTGTCTTTTGGTTCAAAACCCGCCAAAAGCCGAATTCAGTTTCATGTAACAATACCCTATCCCATCGCCTCCCACCTCCATCTCTCACCCCCATCTCTGATACCCTCCATCATTTCTCTCCCTCACTCCCTGACTCCCCACTCAGACACAGAGGTGTCCAGCTGACCCTGCTGGCCTCCGTCCCCTAGAGGTTGGGGCCCTCACCAAAGAAGACTCCCAGCACTGTTCGGTTTCGCAGGGAGGCCTTCCCTGCAGGGCCCCTCATGGCAGTGTTGCTAAGGTCTCTGGGGTTGGGCAGGTGGGGTTCTTTCAAGGGCTGGTACACACCATCTGCATAGCTGGCTGGGACTAGGCGCTGCAGCCGAGAGCCTGCAGTAGGAGGGGTAGAGACAAGGATAAGTCCTTAGCGGGGCTCCCTTACCTCCTCTCTCCCAGGTTTCCCTCCATATCACAGGGAACCCATGAGCCTTTGCTGGTACCTGCCAGCCCTTGCCCCTTAGTATCACCCTAACCCTGGGGCTGTCTCCACTTGGCCCTCACCTACCTTTGCTGCCCCATCTGTGCTCCATGAGGTTGTTGTACCACCCATCAAATCGCTGCACCTCCCAGGAAATGGAATTCTGGGCTCCTGTGTGAGAACAGAGGGAAGGGGCAGCTGGACAAGTCTGTGCACAGGAGGACATGGGTCTTGGGAGCTTGGCAAGCAGAGCAGCAGAAAGTGGACCCCAAGCACAGTGTGGAAGGTAGGGTGCAGAGGGAGAGAACTCAGGACAAAGTGATATCCAAACTCAAGCTAAGTCTTCAAGCTGCTCGGCGGGGGAAACATGGCAGGGAGTACTAAAGCAGTGTAGCCAGGGGCAGTGTGTGCTGACAACTTTAGAGAGCAAGACAAAGCTCGAGAATAGTGGCAATGTAGACGGAGATGCAGGAGCCTTCTACTGCTCTCACACCTCAGCTCCCAGAGGGACATGGAGGGACAGAAACCATTCCCAGCCCTAAGGTATCATATGGAGCTAGAGCCACACCCTAAAAGCCAACCACTCTTCTACCCAGGGAAGGAGAGGTCATTCTGTGACAAGCCCTGAGTAGGAGCAGTGTGGAGAGGAGCTTGGCCCTCTCCTGCTGAACAGAGTCCAAGGCAAGGGTGTGGGTCCTGGGGCTGTGGCTCTGGGACCTGTTGCTACTCTGGTGGGATCAGAGACTGCCTGATAACTGGCCTCTTTTGAGGCATCATGTTTCTCATATAAATCCTCTTATTGACCCTATTGTACTTTCCAAAAACTAGGATCTGGGAGGGAGCACTCAGTTGTGGAGGGAAGAGCTCAGGCAGTCGGGGCAGAGGGAAGGGTCCAGAGTCAGGGGTGGAAAAGAGGACTTTCTGGTCAGTGGATAGATGACCAGATTCCTTTCCCCTAACTAGGAAGCTGCAGGGCTGAAGTCCCCTTTCTGCTCACTTCAGAGAACAGAACAAAGAAAGGACACTCATCAGCCATCAAGAGACCCATTCCTCTGACTGTCCTTCCACTCACACCAAGGATAAGATCTCAGAGCTACACCTCAAACTCCTGTGTGCATGTACACGACCATGCATGCACGCTCACTCACCAAAAGGTCAGAGAGGCGAAATGACTCAGGCCCTGATGTTTGAGCAAAGAACCCAACTAAGAATCCAGGACTTGGGATGGGAACTAGGGGAGACCCATACACATGATCTCTAAAATGAGATGAATAGGTGGCAGAACAAGGGGGTCTTGGGGGAAGGGTAGAAGGAAGAATGCCTCCTGGGAATAAGTGGCAATAACTGGGTAGAAAAGGAAATTGGAAATCCAACGTCAAGGCAAAAAGAGGGCTGGAAGCAATGGGAAGGTGAGTGAGCAGTTCTGCTGTGGGAGAAGCCGCAGGGGTCTATCACCTCCAGTCAGAATAGATGATTCCACAGGTGTTCTCTGCTCCCTTTTCTTGTCCCTTTTCTTATCCTCCCACACCTGATAAGGGACTTGCTCCTTTTAACCTAACTTGCAGCACCTTAAGCCTGCTTCCCTTCTCAGAGACCCAGACTACACAGAACAGCCTCAGATCTATTAAGAAACTGTCCAAAACCGATGATAACAAGATAAAATCTAATGGATCATAGGGGGGCAACAATTGTTTGTTTCTTTGTTGTTGTTGTTTTCATATTGTCTTAAAACACTGGCGACTTCCCTTCAGCTTTGGGTCCAATCTGACCACAAGATCCTTTATTGTCTTATATGCCTAACCGGTCTTTTCCCATTTGGGATCAGGGGTCCTTACTTCATGAAGAAAGAGAGAAGGCAGAGGAGAGAGAAAGGGCCTCCAGACTGTAAGGAATGACATAGGAAATGCTGACACAGCAGGGTTCCTCTGCTTCTAGCTACACTTCTCCTCCAACCTGTACTCACCCATAGATGTCCATAACCCAACCAGGAGTGTCCATGCCAGAGCCAGGCAGAAGCCCATGATGAAACTGATAACAGGGCTTAGGTGTTAGGACACCTTAAAATGGAGACCCTAGGAAAAGAGAACAGGATTATGAGTCCCAGCAATTCAGGAGAGTCAAGCCAGGGCCTTTACTGGCTCCTATGAATCTAAGTGTGGGCTGAGCCAACACCACAGCAGGGAACAAAGAGCAGGAGACTCACTCTCTCCCAAGTCTTTCATTCATTCAACAAACACTTGACATGTATCCACTATGTATCAGGCATTGACCTAGGAAGTGGAGATTAAGTGATGAACAAAGCAGACAGAAATCTCTGCCTTCCTGGACTTACCTTGTAAGATTAACTGAAAAACCTTGTTTTGGCCCAGCTTTCTGATATGTGTATTCCTTGGACAGAGCCTTGCTTGACAGGACACTGGGGTGCTGCTAGAGTGTGGTCTTAGGCAGGTTACTTCTCTGGTCTGGACCTTGGTTTCCTCTTCCAGCTATGAGAGTAAACATGCCTGAATTGTCTACCTCCTAGCATAGTTGCCAGAATCAGACATGAGAATGAGGTTGAATTCAAAGCAAAATAAGTGACAGGTGTTATGTAAATGGGATATAGGGAGAGGGTGGGCTGGAGCTTGGCTCTTCCAGGCAGACTCAAAAAATGCAGCACCAGGTGCTCCTGTGTTTGGTGCCAGCTTTCTCTCCTCTCTCCCTCTCTCTCTCTCTCTCTCTCTCTCTCTCTCAGCTAACAAATCATTCACCCAGGGACAACAGGGTAACAGGCAGCAGGGGACTCAGACTGGGACTCCTGAGAGGCACAGGGAGTGTCTGAGGCCAGTGAAGATCTTCTAAGGTAGCATAGACACTGGGGGTGGGGTGGGGCTAGGGAACTGTCTAGTGGAAGAAAGTGAGAGTTCAGAGAAAGCCTTATCTTAGACTAAATCCTCAGGACTCCTGAACATGTCGTCTAGACCCATAGGAGGAGCCCTAGAGGGTGATCTCATCCCAACTTGCCATCCCCCATGAAACAAATGAAAAACCCTAGGCCCTGTCATAACTCAAAAGCTCAGCATATCACCCACTCCATCCAAGACTGTCCAGATGATGGTCTTTGATAGTTTGTGAAGAGCAGCGCCCTGAATGGTTGAAGCCATAAGGATGTTGGACAGTAGTCCTTCCCGGATCGCGGATGCCCTGCCCCTTCCCGCCTACCACTATGTCTTCAGGATCCTGGGCCCCAGACACCAATATACCACTCAACCCGTAAAAAGCATGCTGTGAGCATTCAGGCCAGGCTGTGGGGACAACCTGAGGAGGAATGTGAGTATGCTTGACAATCACTCCTTGTGGGTGGGTAGCCACATGATTTATATAGCAATATTAGTTCAGTAACTTCTTTTTTTTTTTAATTTATATTTTATTTATTTCTGAGAGACAGAGAGAGAGCGCGCATGAGCAAGCAGGGGAGGGTCAGAAAGAGAGGGAGACACAGAATCTGAAACAGTCTCCAGGCTCTGAGCTGGCTGTCAGCACAGAGGCTGACGCGGCCTCGAACCCACAAACTGTGAGAACATGACCTGAGCCGAAGTCAGATGCTTATCTGCTGAGCCACCCAGGTGCCCCTGGTTCAGTAACTTCTTAACAACCTCGAGTGTAAGGCATAACCTTAGGACAGAGCAGTGAAGCCCCAGGCAGTGGCAGAACCAGGGAGAGAACACAGGCCTACCTTGTTCTTAACCTACATGGCTACTTTTCCAGTCTGAAGTCCTAGAATGGTGACCCTGGGGTGGGAGAAATATGAGCCAAGGCCATAGGGATTCCATCTGGTCCCAAGGGAGGACTGAGGGGGAAGCCTGGACTCTAAAAGCCCAAAGCTCCCTCTCTGGAGTAATGTGCTGATGCCAGGAAGAGCTCCAGAGATTCCCTTGGCCCAAGCAAACTAGGCGCCCCAACACTCGAGTTTCTCGAAGATTCCAAAACTTGGGGTGAGGTGTGTGGAGGATAGGCCGGAGCAGGTTCCATTTGAGCCTCAGGTTAGTAACGGAGGCTCAGGGGGGCCAGGGCTAGAATTCCCCTTCCCTCAAAAAGCGTGGCGGAGCTGGGGCCCACCGCCGCAGCCACACCGACGGCGCTCCCTCCCCCGGGGCGCCTAGGGCCGTGGGCCGAGAAGCCCTCCTCGGTCTGACCTGGGCCGCGGCGTCCCTCGACCCCGAAGGGCTGACTGGCTCGCTCCCGGCTCGCTCTCCGCGGGGCCCGCGACGCCGGCTCCCGGTCGGCTCCCTCCGCAGCTCTGAGCGGGGCGGGCGGGGCCGGGGTGAAGAGGGGCGGGCGCAGCCCAGTTCTAAGGAGGGGCGGGGCGGAGCGGGGCGGGAGACCAGCGGACGCGCCCGCGACCCGCCGACGTGCCGGGAGAGGACCGAAGCGCGCCCGCTGAGACGGCGCGAGCGCGCAGGTGTGGGAGCCGTCGCGTCCGTGGCGAGGGCTCGGCTAGTGCGGCCACGCGGACAGCGCGAAGGGCAAGTCCGCTGGGGCCGGGGAGTGGGCGGAAGACCTTGAGGGGGCGGGGTGGGGCGGGGGAGGCGCTCCCTGAAATTTTCCACATCGCCGGATCTGGGCTCCAAGACCCAGAGGGATCGGTCAACAGCCGCAGAGCGGGCCAGCCTTCCGAGCAAGGCGTTCGTCCTGAGACCCAGCCAGTGACTGTGGCAACCATCCCCGGAGTCCTCGTGAGCTCTCCGGGTCTCCGGGCCTCCAGCTCGCCCGCGTCCCGCCGGTCCCCGGACTGCACCGCTAGGTTTGCGCCGGAGTTGCCCGGGGGTTCTGGGCCGGGGGCAGGAGGAGGAGGGTCGCTCCTCAGTCCCAGACCGAGGGCGGGTGCAGCGCCTCTCATCCTCGGGTGCGGTCTGAGAAGGTGGAGAGCGACTTGGAGTGCCGGGCGGGGAAGCACCCCAAACCCGGTTTGTCCGGTCATAGCCGGGTCCTTAAGTTAATTAGGAGGAGAGCAGGATTGGAAGCGAGCCGCACCGAGAGAAAGGAAGGGAGCGCTGCCGGTAACAGAACGTCTGGACCTCGTTCCCGCCCCCAGGAGCGCTGCTTGGGAGGCTCCTTGACAAGGAGGAGGCGAGAGGCGCGGGCTGCCACGCACGCATTGCGTGGAAGGGGCGAAGGTAGGGAAACAGTGGTCCGGGTGTGAATGGCGGGGATGATGCGGCTGCTGGGGTCGGTGAGGTAGGGGTGGGTTTTGAAGGGGGCCTTGGAGTGCCGCCTCCACCCGGGCCCCTAGGGGTGCACTTCCAGCGTCCACCCAGGGTAAAATCGGATCAAGTGGGAGTTACTCAAAGAGAAAGTTTGGTAGGAAGAGGAGACAATAAAAAACCTCGTAGGGCCATAAATGCCTACAGACAAGGAATCCTTATCTAGGCTTGCCTGGAGTCTAGATCATTTGACTTGCATGATTCAGCGTCTCTGGGCTCCTTACTTAACCTCAGCCCTCAGCCCACTTCTCAGATCTTCTGTTTCTTCACTTAATTCTTTCCTTAGTGCAACAACATACACATGCCCACACACCTTCTTGAAGAGAAGAGGCTGGACAGGAGTTCCTAACAGCTCTCGCCAGTCAGAGCTGTAAACTTTTAATGGAATCAGCCCCAACTAGAGAAACAAAATAATCACATTCTAGTAGCTGTGTATCACCAGGCAGTGCTCTAGCAACTCCGACCATGTCTCCCACTCCTTCATAGAGAATTAGTAGTATTTCTGAGTTCTAGAAGATGGGGGAGGTGGTGAGGGGGAAGGTAGAAGAGAGGACACAGAGCATTAAGAAAATACAGAAGAACTTTGAATGCTGAAGACCAGCTGTGCCGGGCTGAATTTTCTTAAAGATTTGTAACTTTATTTTTTGCCCACCTCTTATAACACGCATAGGAACCCCATCTCAACCTGCGGTAGGTAAGATTCAGTAACTATGTCTGAAACACAACTGAGCATTAGAAATGCTTCAGTATTTTAAGGGAGTTCAGAAAGGAGGAAAAAGTGTCCCTCACTTCTCTAGGCCAAGTGAGAAAGGAGGACCCCAGAGTGCAGGGATTGGCCCAACCCATTGAGAAAGCACCTCAGTTTCGTCACAGGGGCCTCTGACTGAGGGTTTATGTACCTAGTTTCCTATGTTACTAAGCAGTATTTTCTTCTTGTATCTGTATTCCTGTTTACGTGAAATTGTAGGTATATGTCTGACTGTATCTTGTGCTTCTTTGTATCAGTATATATTGTGTATATATAGGAGTCATGGTGGTGAGTTAGGGGAGAAGTGAGTGAAGACTGACAAGATTGGAAGAGATTCTGCTGTCAGACCCTCCTTGGGTTGCCAAGGAGGAAAATGTTCCAGAGGGAAATTAAAGCTTTGTAGGAAAAGCAGGATTGCTGGGTGTGGGGACTTTTCATTTTAGTCTGACCACTCATGCAGGAGATCTTTTAGCTTAATTATTAAAACCAATTTGGGATCAAGGTCATCCAAAATTAACTTTAGAGTAGGCAATGGAGATGAAGGAAAACCTAATTCCTTAAATTAAACAATAAGAATTTTATTCACTTTTTGCCTTACTCATCTTTAATAAGTATTTTGGTGACTTGGAAATAAGTTAACATTGTCCTTCAGTACTGAAGATACAGAGAGACTTTTGTTAATGTTTCTTTGAAGCACCACCACCACATTAGTGGAGATGAGCCATTCTTGTAAAGTATTTTATAACCTCCCACTAAAATATATACAGGAATAATGCTGATATGTAACACTAACCAAAGTACATTACACTATTATTATTTGCTTATATTGCAACTATTTGTTTTTGAAATTTCAGCATATAACATGTATTTGTAGTATTAACAAACTTGCTTTATCTTCCTACCTTACTAACCAAGATATTCTACATTGTATAGCCTTTTTAAAAACATAAAGCCTTCCATCACAGTTGTAATGGCTTTAGTCTAGGTGTCATGAAGAAAAAAATTCTTAGACCAATAAGCAAAATAAATATCACTATCACATATTATCCACAAGTTCTTAGTTATATTTTTAGCTAGAGTTGAAACATATGTTTCAGATTCCGTTAAACATGAACATTCATACTTTGGACTCCAACTACTTGAAGAGGCTTTCTGAAAATTTTGTGAAAGCACTAAAGATTGACAGGGTTGGTCAAATCCCTTCCTGCCCAATCCTTGGGCCTATTTTGGTGACACTCAATTAATGTTGAATGAGAACAGACTACTGTACAGGGCACAGAGAAAGCATAGCTCCCTCTTGTGTGTGAAATAGAGGATGCCACCTACAGAGAGAGGAACTCACTCATTCCTATGAATTCATTCATTCAACCCACAAGCTGATTAGTATATGCTACATGCAAGGGATACAAAGATGGAGATCAGAAGGTAATAGGGAGACTGATATTCAAACAATTACAATCCAATATGATTATTGTGATCATGGAGGTATATTCAAAATGCAATCAGAACATTAGAGGTAGGAACATCCACACTGGCCCAATGGTGCCAGAGGAAACTTCACGGAAGAGCTAACACAAGCTGTGACTTGAAGGATGAAAAAGAGTTGCTAAGGGGTAAGAGCATTCCAGGCAGAGGAAATAGCATATACAAAGGCATGAAGAGTTAATAGAGTATGTCAGATTCAGGGAGAGGCCAATAGATGAATATGCAATGGTAGGTGAGATCCTATCATAAAGGACTTTGTATATGATTGTGAGATTAGGTTTTACCTAGAGCAAAGAAATAAAATGATCGTTTCCTTGTTAGAGAAAAATGTTCTGGCACCAGGCAAGATAGAATAAGGCTGAACTAGAGCAGTAGGGAAGGAAACTCATGGATGGTTTCAAGAAATGTTGAGGAGAGAAGATGGTCTAGCTTTCTGGCTTATTTTATTAATGCAGTGGTGATGCCACCAAAGAGACAAGGAAAACAATAAAAAGCAGAGCATAGACAGTGAATTCAGTTTGGGACCTGTTAAATCTGAGGCATCCATGAGAAAGCCAAGCGAAAGTGTCAGTGGGGTAATTGGCCCAGGTAAGCTGTCTATCTGGAGACATATATTTGAGAAGCATAAGTCATGGGGCTAGATGAGTTTGCCTAGGGAGTCATGAAGAGTACTCGAAGAAAAGAGCCAAGACAGAATCCTGGGAAGCAGAAACATTTCAGGGGCAGGAAGGACTAGCAAAGGGCTACAGAAGGAATGGCCAAAGGCAGGAGACCCAGGAGAACATGGTGTCATGGAGATCCAAGGAGAACAAGTTTGAAAAAAGAGGGAACAGTCCACAATGCCAAATACCACAGACAGGTCAAGAAGGATGAGAAGTAAAAACTTACCTTTGGATTTAGTATGTAGTAACCTAATGGAGAAGATGGGGATGGAGAGAAGCCAGATTGCAATGGGTTGAGGAGATAAAGCAATGCAAATACCAGCATAGACTATTCTTCCCAAAAGCCTAGCAAAAGGGAAAGGGGAAGAGTGAGACAAGACAGTAGCAGGAAGGGACCAACAAGTTCAAGGGAGAGAATCCCTTCTCTTTGTGTTCCTAACATGGGAGAAATTTAAGTGTATCCTTGAGAGAAGAAGCCAGTAGAGAAAGAGAAGCTGACAAGTTGCAGAGAGAATGTGGGATGACTAGGGAAAGGTGGTTGTGAAGGCAGGCAAGGATTGGACTTAGAGCCCAGGAGGAAAAGAGATACTCATTCCTCTGTGATGGAAGAATTGAAGGGTTAAGAAAAAAGCAAAATTTCATGGGAAAATCTAGGCTCAGAGCTTATGTGATTTGTCTAAAAGACAGGATTAAAACTGTTTGTCTTTTTGCCTGATACTATGCTACCCCCCAGAGATAGCATAGGAGGTGGCCAGCCTAGAAGGAGAGTGGAAGGCTGGGAGCCACAAGGTATTATAGAAGAATCACAGAATTTACAACTAGAGGGGTCATGGAGATCATCATATCCAATAGCAGATGAGGAAACCAAGGACCAGGGAGGTTATCATTTGCCTGTCTAATGTTTTAAAATAAGTGAAGAACTGGTTCCAGCCCAGAGTTCTCTCCAACATTGTCTCTCCTTATTGGATAAGGAGATAAATGGGGCAATAAGATACCCCCTCCTTCCCAATCTGGTAGCTGCTATCTATTCATGTCACTCTGTTTCAAGTATTATTCTTAGTACTTTACACACACAATCTTGTCTCATACTCACAATGACCCTCTGAGGTAAACACTGTCATCCCTACTTTTTAATAAAACCAAGTGCCTGTAGAGCCAAGTAACCAAGTAACTTGCACGAGGCAGATGCACAATTCAAACACAGAGCTGCTTAACCCCAAACTTATTCTTTCACTATTTCACTTAACAAGACACTACCTGGCCAGACTATAAATAATGGAGCCTCCTGGGCAAACCAAGGTCCCAGTACAGATCACGCACAGGGAGATGAGCAGAGGTGGGATCACTGATTGTAAGATGAGGTAAACTCAATTGATTTCAATTATTCCAGAGTTGCCAGAGGAGGAGCCAGGGTGCTTGAGAAAGCTGGACAGACCAGTGTGGGCACTGTCAGGACTGAGAATCAGCCCTCTGATGATATCATTAGATTATATACTTAGCAAAGCTGTCTGGCCTTTGTTCCTTTGGAGGCTGAGGAGGAAAGCCAACCTTTTTGTAATCTGTACCAACTTTCACCCTTATGCCTTCACTTGACTGTAAATATAGCTCTCTTTATGTTCTGTGATCTGTCTGATTAGGCTGGAGGCCTGAGAGAGATAAAAGAGAATTATATTTCTTAAGACAGTTCCAGAGGAAGCAGAGAAGCCTCAAGGATGGTTGTGGCACTGATTTAGGGGATCTGAGGGTTAGGAAAGGTGCATGGGGCAACAGAGATGGATTGCCATGACCTTCCTTCCCTCACAGCCAAAACACAGGGAGATGGATGGCAGAGGCATAATGGAATGGTGGTAGCAGTAGAATCTGTTGAGTTCCAGAGATGAGGGAACTGGTCTGTTTTAGTCTTAGCTATATCTTCAGCACCAAGAACAGTACCTAGCTCATAGACATAAACATCTCTTGTCCTACAGCATAGGCCTGCGCCTCACAGCCCCATCAAAATGGCTGCTTTCGGACACACATTTCCCTTCTATACTGGCCTCAAGCCAATCTTCCCAATGGATACCACCTTGGCCGTCATCATTGCCATCTTTCTGACTGCACTGATCACCTTCATCATCATCCTGCCTGGCATTCGGGGCAAGATGGTGAGAAACAAACCCAGCCCTGGACACCCCAGCCCCAGAGAGACCTTGGCCTCAAGGTGAGGGGGCCAGACTCTCTGACTGTAACCAGACTCAGGAAAGACTCCAGTCCCGAGAAAGTGTCACCCACCCCTCAGGAGGGAGCTCCCTACTCATTGATTCAACACATAATTATTGAGCACCTATTACGTGGCAGACACTCTGATCTCAACAGTCCAAGTGACCTCAGTTTTAGAACCCCCGCCCCCACACACCCAAGAGGAAGGGTGGATTTGGAAGGAGGGTGTTCCTTCTTAAACCCACCCACCCTGTGACTCAGAGGCTGTTTTGGCTGCTACGGGTAGTGACCAGCTTATTCATCGGGGCTGTGATCCTAGGTGAGTATAATCTTGGGCAACTGCCTCTGTCCCATCTAGTTTGCCCCACAGCCAAACTCCCCACTCCTGGTTTGCTTATAGCAACTTCTGATTCCCGGGGTGTGGGGGGTGGGTAGGAGGGGCATAGTAGAGTGTGAACAAGGGGAGTCTTGGATTCTGACCCCTTTATTCATCTTGAGCAAACATATTATTGACAAGCTAACCATGAGCTAGACCCTGAGCTAGTTAATAGATATACAATTATGTGCAAAACAGACCTAGACCCCTTGGAGCTCTCCTGACTCTAACCCAGTAATGCCCAGATCTTCCTGAGTTCCTGTATGTCCAACTCCCCAACCCCAGCCGTGAATTTCAGTTCTGAGTGGTCCGTGGGCCAGGTCAGCACCAATACATCATACAAGGCCTTCAGTTCCAAATGGATCAGCGCTGATGTTGGGCTGCAGGTTGGGCTGGGAGGAGTCAACATCACACTCACAGGTAAGGGATGGCTCTTACCTGTGAGGGAGAAGATTCTGCTGTGTCTTTGGGATCTAGTTTGGTGTGGTCTAAAGACCTACAGGATGGGGGGATGGTAGGAAGGGAACTTTCCAGAGATTGATACCAGCTTCTGTACATCTGCCCACTGTGATGAGCCCCTACCCAGGCAAATGGACACTCTGGTCCTTGGGTTCCTGCTGTGCACACCTGTCCCATTCCTCCAGGGATCCCAGTGCAGCAGCTAAATGAGACCATCAATTACAATGAGGAGTTCACATGGCGCCTGGGTGAAAACTATGCTGAGGAATATGTAAAGGCACTGGAGAAGGGCCTGCCGGACCCTGTGCTCTACCTGGCTGAGAAGTTCACCCCAAACAACCCATGTGGTCTGCATGGCCAATACCGCCTGGCCGGACACTACACCTCAGCCACGCTCTGGTGAGGGTGGGAGGGAGGCCCTGTTGGCCTAGACCCAGGGATGGTGTTTCTATCTATCTTTCCTCCACTCATGTGGAAATCCCTAGTGGGACAGGCTGGCACCAGCCCCACAGTACTTTGTTGGGAAACCTATAGGCAGAAATCCATACCTCACATCTCTGGGTATTCTTGGGTACTTGAGCCTCCACATGGGCCCTTCCAAGTAGAGGTGTCTAGACCAACCTTCACTAGATCCCTGGCTCTCCAGGGTGGCATTCCTCTGCTGGCTGCTGGCCAATGTGATGCTGTCTATGCCTGTGCTGGTCTACGGTGGTCACATGCTGCTGGCCACAGGCATCTTCCAGCTGTTGGGACTGCTCTTCTTCTCCATGGCCACATCACTCACACCACCCTGTCACCTGCACCTGGGCACCGCTACACTGCACACTCGCCATGGGCCTGCCTTCTGGATCACATTGACCACAGGTGAGGTCCAGCCCTGAAGACAGACACTGGAGGCCTTAGGTCCAGGGAGGGAGGGCCAGGGACCACCATATTGGTGGGGGTTGAGGGTCTGCCTCTGGGGCCAGCATGCCTTTCCTTCCTTTAAAGCCCTATCCCTCTTACATCACTCTCTGGGCTTTTTCTCCCCAGTTCCTCTACCCAGCCCCATAGATGCCTACTCCCTGTGTCTTTTGTCTCTGTCGTGTCCCTCATCCCCTAACTCTCCCTTCACCCAGCTCTTTCCCAAATCTTCCAATCTTCTGTCCCTTCCTGCTTCCCCCAAACACTCTTCTCTGTGTCCTCCATTCCTAGAACCCTTCTCTTTCTCTGCCTCACATGGCCTTAAATTATCCACAAGCCTTTCTCCTCTCATGTTCTCTCATGCCTTTTCTCATGCCTTCTCCTCTATGCCTTTCCACCAGAGTTCTCTCTCTTTCTTCTGAGATGTAATTCAAAGAGCACTGGGCCTAGAATCAAAGCTCAGAACAACAGAGCCACACCAGCCATATGACCCGAAGCCGGTCACTTCTCTGAGTCCCAGTTGCCTTGAAACAAGGATACCAGCATTCCCTGAGAGTTGTTCTGATGCTCTTGCAAGAATTCCTTGGGAGGGTATAACTATCACCAAGGTGGGACACCTGTTGTCTCATCCCCAGGACTGCTTTGTGTGCTGCTGGGCCTGGCCATGGCAGTGGCCCACAGGATACAGCCCCAGGGGCTGAAGGCTTTCTTCAACCAGAGTTCAGGAGAGGACCCTACACTGGATTGGAATCCTGAAGAAGGGGGACTCCTGAGCCCCCGCTTCCGGTCTACAGCCAAGAGCCCCGAGCCCCAGGACATTCCTCTGTCAGAGGCTTCCTCTGAGACATGCTGTAAGAAGGAGCATCCCAGAGAGCCTGACTGTACCCTGTAAGGTTCTTCTCCCTGGTGGCCACCCGGACTTCCAATCTGGTTCCAGATCTCACTGGAGCCTCATAAACCTGCCAGAACTGACAGCAGGATGGGTTGTTTCATGCCCCCAGCCCCAATCTATAGGTGGAAAAGGAAAAAGAGGCTTTTCCTACTGATGTTAAAAAAACAAAACAAAAAGCCCTAATATGCTGAACAGACACAGGAGCTTCCCATAAACCCTGTTTCCATGGTAAGACCTAGCAGGTGCTGCCAGCAACCCTGCCTTCCCTTGATGCCTTGCCTCTTTGAGGTGCCATTTATTAGAACTCAGCTTCATCTACATTGTGTGTATGTGGGTGTGGGTGTGTGTGTTGGGGAGGTTACAGTGTGATACCCTTACGGTCTCCCCTGTCCCTCTTGTTTTCCTTTTTCTGGGTCCCTTTTGTTCTTCTTTTACTTCCCCAACTTGTGTGATCTCTCGATACAGTGAAAGTCCTGGGTGAGAGAAGAAACCAGACTTCTTGTCCCAGGATATCAAACATGTGTGCTACATTATCTTTAAGCTTCACTTCTCAAATTTGCTAAATAAGATTGTAGGTCTTGCCAAGGACCTAAGGATCCCAGGATTTACATTTTTATGCCTTGCTGACATCTACTTTAGTTAGCCCTTAGATACCACCTCTTAGTGAGGTGGAGTTAAACTCCATAAACTGGAGTTAGTAAATGATCTGAAAAATGCCATTCCCTCCAGGTCCACTCATCTGGGCCAATGAAGGGGGAACCCACTGGGCCAGTGGGATGGTGACCTGCCTGGTCATTGCTACCTACCATCCACCTAGGGCAGCTCAGAAAGATACTGGCTCTGGTGGGTTCCCCTTTGGTCACTAGAGGGCGCCCCTCTCCCAGAGCCTTGTGGCAAGGCAGCAAGAAGGGGACTTGGCTGCTTCCAACCCAAGGAAGTCCGCTGAGGACTCATATTCCCCAAGCCTGGGAAAGCCATGAAATGTAATGGAAACAAGTTTAAAAAAAAAAAAAAAAAGGAAAAATATTTATTTACAGGTCACTCTGGGAGACTCCCCCACCCCCAACCCCTGCGTTTCCCTGGTGGCTCCCCACCCCTTCCAGGGCAGTGACTTTCTTGGAACTCTCCTGGCCCAACCCCAGCCAGCATTGCTACCCGGCTTGCAGGGAACTGAGGTGGAGTAGCAATCTGAGGTTGAGTCCCCCTCAAAGTTTAGTATTGGTCGTTAAGTCCAGGGCTCCAAACTGCTTATGCAGTGGGTTGTTCAGGATGAGAAGAGAGCTCCCTTTCTCCTGGCTACCGTAGTCCTTGACGCTTTGGTCCAAGAAGGTGCGAAGCGCACTGGGCCACGAGTAGTGGAGACTCACCACCGCCACTCCAAGCAGGAGGCACAGGATGCCTGCCACAGCGCCAACGGAAGGAAACAGGGTAGTCAGGGCTCCAAGCAGTATCTGGCCTGCCCCCCTCCGTCTCCTGTGCGCTACTTCTTACATTTCCTCCCCCAACATCCAGGGCAGAAACACCCCTAATACGGATTACGTGGGTACACAGTTTCATGTGCTAACTGGGGCAAGATACTGAACCCCTCAAGAATCCCCTCCCTTCATGTGTAAAACGGGTATAACCGCACCTGCTTCTAGGAACTAAGAGGAGGAGATTAGATAGTATGTGTGAACTCGTTTTGTTGACTGTAAAGCACACACCAGTATAAATCCAGTCCCCGCCCCAGCCTCCCGGAATCTGCCTCCCCGGTCCTCACCGGTGGCCAAGGTGACCCAAAAGGCAGCTCCATAGTGAGTGGTGAGAGTGGAGGAGCCGAGACGGAGAGGGCAGAGCTGCACGCTGGAGATGGAGGCGAAGGCGAAAATAGAGAAGAGCGTGAAGGCACCGGTGGTCAGGAGCGCCAAGCCTCCGTAGAGCGGAACCGGCATGGACAGCAGCCCGTTGGAGAGGAGCCAGAAGCAGAAAGCCACCCTGCGGAGGGGATACACGGCGCCGTGAGCTGGGCTGCCCCAGCCTCGCTTCTTCTCCGCCCCTCCCCCAGACGGAAAGCAGGGCTGGGGCGGCGGAGGCGCAGGGGAGTGTTCCAGGGGAGCGGCGGGCGCTCGGCCTCTGCCGGCTCTCCGGGTTCGCGCGGTCTGTGCGCAGGACCTCGTGACTTTCTGACTCGAGAGGCGGAAACTCTCACTTCCGGCCCTGTGGGACCCCGCCACCCCGTCCCTCCCTCGGCCACGCGAGCTTCTCTCCAGCGCTCACCACAGCGTGGCCGAAGCATAGTGGCCCGCCCGGCGGTACTGGCGGTGGAGCCCGCAGGGGCTGCTGGGGGTGAACTTCTCCGCCAAGTAGAGAACGGGATCCGGCAGCCCCTTCTCCAGCGCCTCCCAGTACTCCGCGGCATAGTTCTCGCCCACCCGCCAGTTAAAGTGTTCGTTGTAGTCTATGGTCTCGTTCAGCTGCTGCACCGGGGTCCCTGCGGAGGGAGGATGAGCGGCAGAGTGACGCAGCTGCGCGCAGCTGGGGACCCCGCAGCTGAGCAAACACGGACAGGAAAGTGGAGGTGTGAGAGAAAGCAAACTGTTTGGCAGCGGTTGGGGAGAGCACAGCTCGGAAAGGAATAAACTCTTTGAGCCTGTGGGGTCCGAGATTTCCTCCGGATGTCCCTGCCACACTCCCCCAACCATGGGGTCCGCCAACAGGAGTTCACTTTGCCCCAGCCCCCCCCCTCACCTGTGAGTGTAATATTAATTCCCTCCAGGCCGACGTGCAGACCAACATGGGCTCTGACTCGTGCTGCGCTGAAGGCCTTGTAGGATGTGTTGGTGTTCACTACACCCACCGACCACTGCGCGCTGAAGTGCACTGCTGTGGGGAGAGGCTCCGTGTGAGGGGAGGGGAGGGAGGGAGAGAAGTGGGGACATGGAATGGGGAGGCGATGATGGCAGGTAGGATGAAGTGCAGAGAGATGGGGGGGCCTAGGGTCCAATGTGGTATACATGGTAAGGGAGTAAGACTGGGCACTAGAAAGAGCTGCAGAATGGAAAGAGGGAACAGGACACGAACCTCAAATCTCCATTTTCCCAGATGCCCTCTGCCCACCTCCAGCCTCACCCAGGTCCTCTCCCCACCTGCTGCCCCACACACTCACCCACAATTTCTGCGCCTATGAAGAGACTGAGAAGAACTCTCACCAGCCAGAACCAGCGCTGCAGGAACAGGCAACTGGGTCAGGCCCGGTAACGGCTGGGCTAGAGTCCCCAAGACCTCCTAGATCTCTAGTGCCTTGGAAACTGTCCCCTCTTGTGCTATACCTTTTTCCCAGTTCCATTCCTGATGTTTTGAAACTGAAGTCAGTTTTGTTTTTGTACAAGTTCCTCTGAGCCATTGCCATTTCTGAAGTTTTCTAGCCATGCATGTGGGCTGCCCCAATCCCATTTCCCAGTGCACCCCGCAACATGGCTTTCTGCCTGGTGCTAGCCCACCACCTTCACCCGCCAGCTATCTGGCTCCTGGTGCTGGTCATGCTGGCTAGTTGAGTCACTACTATGGTGAGGCTCAGTGAGTCCAGAAGTGGGTCATGGGGTCATCTTCCCCAGGAGAGGGTGGCTCCAGGGTCCTGTCACCATATAGAGGAGGTGGGAATGCAACCTCTCAGATATTCCTAGGTGCACCAGTTTCCCAAGGAAACCAACATAGTTCAAGACTGAGGGAGGCTAGAAACTTGTAGACTTGAAAAACAACTTAGGTTCTAGGAGAAGCGGGGCAGGGGAATCCAAGGAAAAGTACCCAGTCTGCTATAACTTTGAATCCTGTGTGGGAGTCTCTGAGCCCTTAGGATGGGAGCACTCATACACTTGCACCTCTATGCAGCAGACAGTGAAACACAGCAGTCTCAGCAGCTGGTTTCTGTCCTCTCCATCTGCCAATCATCGAGTCATCACCTGAAGGCTGAGATTGGAGTGCAGCCACGGTCTGACGGAAGGAGGAAGACTCCACCAGCATGGAAGACTAGAATCAACCCCAGGATTACTGGACTGGGCACTCACTCTCTGCAACAGCCTCCTGAATGATCCAGGTGGGGTCAATTTATAGGATGTTTTGCACAGAGCCTCAACCTCCCCCAGTCCTTGGAAAGACATGCCTGCTGCCCTAG
Source organism: Proteles cristata cristata (assembly GCA_017311185.1). Taxonomy (NCBI): domain Eukaryota; kingdom Metazoa; phylum Chordata; class Mammalia; order Carnivora; family Hyaenidae; genus Proteles; species Proteles cristata. The sequence continues at coordinate 907,826 of JAESUZ010003766.1, read as the reverse complement.
ACTTCTGTGTGCTCCACCTATGCTCCTCTGGGTCAGTGTTTCAGTCTGACTATCCATGGAAGCATTTGCTACCTTATTACCTGTCCTAGTTCTTCCAGAGACAAGCTGCCCACGACCCCCAGGCCCTAGCATCTAGCACCCCCTTACCGAGTGGCCACGGATCCCAGGCAAGATGAGCAGGAAGCTGGCAGCCAAGGCCAAGAACACCAGAATGACGATGAGCAGTGGGACGCTGATGCCAGGAGCATGCCGGGGCTGGGGGTAGAAAGGCAGCTCACCATTCCACAGAGTCATGCTGCAACCCGGCCAAGCTGGGTTCGCTGGAGTGGGAATAGCAGGTACCTGGCACCCGAGGCTGGGCCCCACTTCTCTTTATCCGGTCCCCTGCGTTCTTGGACAGGACTCAATGGGGTGGTCAAGCCTGAGCTCCTAACTTTCCCCTAAAGAAGTGCAGCGGCTGGCTGCCTTCAAGTGCTCTGGATTGGCTGGAGCAGGGTTGGGTAGGTGAAGGAGAGGAGTTATTTCTCACTAGCTGTAACCAGTTATGTTCAAGGCTCTGCGGGTTTGCTTTGTGTTTAGAAGTGGTGTGGGATCTGGACCCCTTTTATAGCAGCCTGGGCAGCTTGCTGGGTGATGTCAGGGCTTGGCAGCTGGGTGTGACTGGGAAGAGAACTTGCAAATAAGGGGCGGAGGTTGCTATGCAAATGAGAAGAGCCCTGACTCCACAGCAAGAGGGCTAGCCTCCCCGTCCAGATGCGCATTCTTGGCACTAGTCTGACCTGAGTGGACACCAGGGCAGCTGGCCTTTGGGGATCCAGAGAAGAAGGTGAGAGATCCCGGGAGGCTGGGGATCTTCAGAGCTGGGAGGGGAGGGGTGCTGCGTTGGGAAGGTAGAGACAGAGAAGAGAGCAGAGAAGCAGATTCCAAGAGGAAAGACTTCTGACTCAGATGGGAGCCCTAAACCAGAGGTTGGACTGCAGTTTGGGGCCTGATCTCCCCAGCCCTCCTGTCCTTGCACAGGCATTCATTGCAGAGTATCAAGGGCTGCAGGTTGGGGATTCCTAGCAGATACTATGGGGTTGGGGATGGGGATTCAAGGCTTGTCAGGGAGGAAGCCTGGAAGGCTGGAGGTAAAGTTCTGCCTGGGGCTGACAAACCTCAGGGGACTAGTGCCCTGTGGGTTCATTTGATTAGGGTTAGTTCTTCCACTAGGTGGAAGGTAGGGACCGGCATCAGTGCCTACCAGATGTTCTGAAAAGAGCAACGTGGGGATGTGAGTCCTTAGTGATGCTCCTAGAAGTTTGCTCCAGAAGTGAAAACAGCTGGCACCTCCTCCCCCTGTGTGGGCTGTAGATATGAGGGACACTCGCTCCTTGTCCCTCACGGATCACCTCCCACTTCCCAGGCAGCAGGGTCAGCATGCTCTGTGCAAGGCCAGAGGCGGTGGTGCTCCTGGGAGCTCTGCTGACTGCATCCCTGGATCCAGCGGGTAAGCATCCGGTGCCCCTAGCTTAGCGAAGTCGCCCGGTACCTCCTGCAGGAGGAGGAAGTAACAGATGCTGGCAAACTGCAAGATTGGTCAAATCACAGCGCGGGTCAGCAGGATGGGACACTTCCTAGCGCAGCTTCAATGCCAGACGGTGTCGCCTCTTGGGCGGGATTGGGGGCACTCAAGTGAGCGTGAGAAGCACGGACGGAGGCCGCCAGGTCCCGGAGTGGTCGCCGGCAGGCTAGTGCTGAGGGGACCGCTCTCTGCCCCACAGGCGGCCAGGACGCAACTGCACTGTCCTGGGAAGTGCAGCGCTACGACGGCTGGTTCAACAACCTGAGGCATCACGAGCATGGCGCAGCTGGTGCGTCCTGTAGTCCGGGGAGGAGGAGGGGGAGGGTGGCTGGTGCGGAGAGAGCGGACGGAGAGAGCGCGCCGCCAGCGGCCCGGCTGTCTGTGCGGCGAACTCCTATGCACTCCCGGGCCCAGTCAGGAGACCCTGACTCAAAGGGGTCTCGTCAGTGAGACAGGCGTAGAGAGAGATTTGTGGGCTTTTGGGGACGGAGTGCCCTGACAGAACCCCGCTCCCTCCTTCCCACAGGCTTCCGACTGCAGCGCCTGGTACCGGCCAATTACGCGGATGGCGTTTATCAGGCTCTGGGGGAGCCGCTGCTGCCCAACTCGCGCCGACTCAGCGACGCCGCCATGCGGGGCACAGCCGGGCAGGCCTCCCGCCGCAACCGCACAGTGTTGGGGGTCTTCTTTGGTGAGAGCAAAGTCGGAGAACACTGGGGTTGACCGGTCACTTGGCGCCTCCGAGAGCCGCCCTGCAAGGGCACAGGAGACTGACCCAAGACTCCCAGCCATCTCCTCCTTCTCACTAAGCTACACTTCCAGACGGTTTTTATCTTGGGGGATTTGGGGGTGTCGATTTAGGGATATTTACTTCCCTAATCTTTCTCTTACCCTTTACTGCAAACGCAGGAGTATCACTAGACCTCCATTAAAGCTCTTAGGAGCTGAGTCCCCGGCCACCCCCCTCCTATTCATATGATTATATCCCCTTTCCACCAAAAGAGAAAGGGGGAGGCAGGATCTGGGGGGAGATGGGGGTTGGTTTGGGGGAGCCCTTATCTTAATTATATTTTTTTGGATCCTCACACCAATGTTCCGTGGAGACGGTACTATATCCCCACTTGAAAATTAGAAGAAAGACCCGGAGCTGGTACTACAACATGTCTTTGACTCTTGAGAAACAAAGAGACACTCCCTGCCCACGGGGAGTGTCCATTCTCATCAGTTTGGCCCCCATTGCGGACAGGCTACCACGTGCTGTCCGACCTGGTGAGCGTGGAGACACCTGGCTGCCCCGCCGAGTTCCTCAACATCCACATCCCTCCCGGGGACCCGGTGTTCGACCCCGACCAGCGCGGGGACGTGGTCCTACCCTTCCAGAGGAGCCGCTGGGACCCCGAGACCGGACAGAGCCCCAGTAACCCCCGGGACCTGGTGAGACGAGGCAGGCGGGGTCGCGGGGTCGCGGGGTCGGGGCCTGGAGGGCCGCGCGGGGGAAAGCTCCGCCCCCCACCCCCCACTCCCCACCGACTCGGCTGGCCCTGGCGCCCGCGTACCCGCCTCAGCGACTCCACCTGCAGCTTCCCCGGGGCTCACCCTCCCGGTGCCCCCGCAGACCAACGAGGTGACGGGCTGGCTGGACGGCAGCGCCATCTATGGCTCCTCGCACTCCTGGAGCGACGCGCTGCGCAGCTTCTCCGGGGGGCAGCTGGCGTCGGGGCCCGACCCCGCCTTCCCCCGCAACGCGCAAAGCCCCCTGCTCATGTGGACGGCGCCCGACCCCGCCACGGGACAGCGCGGGCCCCGGGGGCTGTATGGTGAGGCCGCGGCGCGGGGCGGGGCGGGGCGGGCCGGGGGGCAGCGAAGCCGCGCTCGCGGAGGTCACACGGCCGTGCGTCTCCTCCCCTGCTTCCCTCCGTGGCGCAGCCTTCGGCGCGGAGCGAGGGAACCGCGACCCCTTCCTGCAGGCGCTGGGCCTGCTGTGGTTCCGCTACCACAACCTGTGCGCGCAGCGGCTGGCCCGCGAGCACCCGCGCTGGGGGGACGAGGAGCTGTTCCAGCACGCGCGCAAGAGGGTCATCGCCACCTACCAGGTCAGTCCGCACCCCTTCCGCTGGCGACCCTCACCCGCTGCGCAGAGCCCTCCATCCTCCGACGGGCAGCCCCCAGAAACGCCCTTTTCCGGGAGGGCTCTGCTCCCCAGAACTGGGGCTAGCGCCTCGGGGTGGACCCTGAAGAGGATGGGGAGGCAAAGCGCTATTATACGTGAGACGTTGCTGGGGATATTATGTAGCCGCCCTCCTCTCCCATCCCGTGTTCCTCGTGGGGGACGGGGCCTCTGCACCTGTCCTGTTTGAGTTCTCTCCGTCGTGACCGCCCCTGCCTAACCGTCATCTCTCACCGAAGCCTTCCTTGGGCTCGGGTCCCTCCCAAGGCGGCTGCTCTACTTGCCTCCCTTTTGCCTTCTCTTGCCCCTCAGAACATCGCTCTGTATGAGTGGCTACCCAGCTTCCTGCAGAAAACACCCCCAGAATATACAGGTACAGGAGTTAAGGGAGACACAGAGACTACAGGGGTGGAGGTGGGGAAGGGCAGATCAGGATCCATGGGGGAGAGAAGATAGGTAGGTGCATGTGATGAAAGGATGTGATAAGGGAGTCAATTTCTCTTATTATCCCTGTTGGGCAGGGTACCGTTCTTTCCTGGACCCCAGCATCTCCCCAGAGTTCCTGGCAGCCTCTGAGCAGTTCTTCTCCACCATGGTGCCTCCTGGCGTCTACATGAGGTGAGGGAGGGGCTGGCAGTGGAGAAGGCATAGCACACTGCCAGAGGTGAAGAATCAACTGCCTTGGGAGCCTGGGGCCTTTTATACACCTCCACAGTTTAATGAGAAAGAGAAGCAGAATTTGGAACCCTGAAATAGGACCCTGGGGTAGGAGTTTCAAACTTAACAACTCCTCCTAATGGCTAACCTTTAGTTGCTGAGGGCAGGACCTGTTTAGCAGCTGTGTTATTCTCTTTGCTCCTTTCCTTCCCACTCTATGTGGAAAAAGAGCAACCCATACCTTCAATCCACACACATTGCCAAATCCCTGCTATGTTCAAAGAAGTTCAGCCCTCCTTCCTGCCCAAACTTTTCTGAGTCCCTCACCCCGCTCAACCCCATGTCAGCCTTTTCCCTGAGCTCTCATCTTATTCTTGATTCCCCATTTCAGAAATGCCAGCTGTCACTACCAGATGGTCCTGAACCAGGGTGTCGGCAACTCCCCAGCTCTTAGGGTCTGCAACAGCTACTGGATTCGGGAGGTCAGCCTGGGGTCCGGGTCAGGGGAAAGTGAGTCTTGACACACAGGCTGGGGAAAGCAACCATTCTAGTTGCTTTTTTGGGTGTTGCTTCTCCAGATAGTAGATGAAAGAAAGAGTGATCAGAAGGTGGGGCGCCCCAGAGGGTTAATTGGTTAAGTGTCCTACTGTTGATTTTAGCTCAGCTCAAGATCTTAGGATTCCTGAGTTTGAGGCATCAGGCTCTGTGCTGACAGCATGGAGCCTGCTTTGAATTCTCTCTCTCTGCCTCTCCTTCCCTCTCTGCCTTTCTCCTGTGCTCTCTCTCTTCTCTCAAAATAAATAAATAGCTTTGAAAAAAAACCACTTAGACTTGAGGTGCTACAATGGTTCAGGACGACAGGTACCAGGCTTTGGGGAGAGGCCAAATGTGTGGTTTATTTCCAGAACGCGAATCTGAACAGTGCCCAGGCAGTGAATCACCTGCTGCTGGGAATGGCCTCCCAGATTTCGGAGCTGGAGGACAGGATAGTGGTTGAAGATCTAAGGGGTGAGCTTGGGAGCTCAATGGGATAAGGGTCCAGAGGCTTGGGAACCTGGGAACCCCTCTGGGTTAATCAACAGGCAGACCCTAGGGTACCTACAATGCAGGAACACAGATATGCATACTACAAATAGCCATTAGAAGAAAAAAAGCTTTTAACTTTTTTTCGTTTAATTTAAGTTTAATGTTGTTTTTATTCTAAATAACCTATGTCTGTGTTTGTAGGGAGATGGATGACACCACAATCTCCTTGATAGTTAGGTCTCCAAAGCTTTTCATCCAGTCCTGACTTGAGGCCAAGGATCCTGGTAAAGGACAGGGACTTTACTACTTGGTGACTAGAACAGTCTTGAGTCCCAGGGGAAGATTCTTGCCAGAAAAATTTCCCCTGTTCATACATGGTAACACTGAACCCACTTGGAGGCAAGGTTGATATGGACACAGGTCATATGTTGGAAGTTCTGGGGGTGGGTAGTGCCAAGAACCTAATTCAAGACTGTTGAGCAAAGAGGGGTCAGAAGGATTCAGCCTATAGCCTGGTTTTTCCTCTTTCTCAGATTATTGGCCTGGCCCCGGCAAGTTCTCCCGCACAGACTACATGGCCAGCAGCATCCAACGTGGCCGAGATATGGGGTTGCCCAGCTATACCCAAGCCCTGAAGGCATTGGGGTTGGAGACCCCAAAGAACTGGAGTGACATCAACCTCAATGTGGACCCCCAGGTGAGAAATAGTAATGACAGCAATAGCAGCTATAACTTTCTTGTTTTAAGATCTGTACACTTGTAACTCATTTAATCTATATCAAGAATGTTACAGGGCAGATACTATCATTATCCTTATTTTACCAATGACATGGTTGCTAAATCAGTCACAGAGACAGTATTTAAACTTAGTCATCTGATTCCAGAGTATGTTTCTCACCACCACATTGTACCATCCCTACAGGGTGGCCTCTGTGTCGGGTGCCATTGTCCTATTCCTGCAGGGTCCTTCCTCATGAATTGGGTGACCTTGAAGCTGCTAATTACTGGGACAGATAGCCTGGGTGGTGGTGGTCACTGGATATGGCCCACAGGCACCTAACAGTGCTCTCACCATGGGCAGGGACACATGCGTCTTCCCACCGGTCTTGCCTCCTGAGGGGGACTGCCTAAGAAAAGTAGGCTCCTTCAGGCCTGAGCAGCAAGCCAGGCAGCTGATGGAGTCCCCCATTTAAAGGATGGAGCCGCAGTGGCTGCCCTCCCCACCATATGCTTGCACATACACACATGTACACACACATATTTCTCACCCCAGGTGCTGGAGGCCACAGCTGCCCTGTACAACCAGGACCTGTCCCGGCTGGAGCTGCTCCCTGGGGGGCTCCTGGAGAGCCACGGGGACCCCGGGCCCCTCTTCAGTGCCATCGTCCTTGACCAGTTTGTGCGGCTGCGGGATGGCGACCGCTACTGGTTTGAGAACACCAAGAATGGGTAAGGCCTTCATGAACCTCCTCCTCAGATTCCACCTTGGCCCGGAGCCCCAGGCCCTCTGCCTGGAAGCAGCCCCATGGGCCTTGGATTCCCAGCCGGCCTTACCTCCTCTTTAATCCCTCTGGGTCTCTTTCCTCATCTGAGTCCCTGGGCCCAAGATTGCTGGAGGCTGGAAGCCCCTTCTCATCCCAACAGTTCCTGGCTTTCTCCAACTTAGGCTGTTCTCCAAAGAGGAAATTGCAGAAATCAGAAACACCACTTTTTGGGATGTGCTAGTGGCTGTTACCAATGTGGACCCCAGTGCCCTGCAGCCCAATGTCTTTATCTGGCATGATGGTGAGTGGCAACCAGAGAAAGGACCAACGATGGGGAGAGTCGCTTGGTGCTGTCCAGGGAAGCAGGTGCCAGGCAGCCTTGTCTGTGTGCTGCTAGGAAGCCTTCTTTAGTCTGCCTCCCCCGTTAAGTATTGGACTGCTTTGCAGGCTGCACTCTGTGGCCAAACCGGGGTAGGTACTGAGAACAGGATATGGAAGGGTTTTTTTTTTTTTTTTTGAGGGGAACAAACTCCAGAGAGGTGGGCCTGGGAAGGGGAAGGGTGCACGGTCCTTTACAGGAGAGAGGGAAGGGTGCCTGGCCAATGAGTGAGATCGTCAGACTTTGAGGTCTTCTGTCCTCTCCCTCAGGTGCGCCCTGCCCTCAGCCTCGGCAGCTCACTACTGAAGGCTTGCCCCGCTGTGTGCCCTTGACCGTGACTGACTACTTCGAAGGCAGTGGTCCTGGTTTTGGCATCACCATTGTGGCTCTCTGCTGTCTTCCGTTAGGTGAGCACCTCACACCTTCACCTACCTTTCCTCTTGGCTGCCCCCCTGCCCCCATACTGTCCCTGCGCCTCATGACCTACTGGTCTGTGGGACAAGCTCTTCGCGACAGTCGAAGCCAGGCTCAGGGGACCTTGTGAAGGGAGGGGCAACCCTCCCTGAGCACCCTCAGTGAAGCTGCAGGCCTGAAGCACCCCTCCCCATTGGCTCCTTCTGATTCTTTGCAGTGAGTCTGCTCATCTCTGGGGTGGTGGCCCATTTCCGGGGCCGAGAGCGCAAGAGGCTACAGAAGAAAGGCAAAGAGAGTGTGAAGAAGGAACCAGCCAAAGATGGGCTGTCAGGTGAGATGGAGTTGAGAGGAGGGAGGGAAATGGGGCCCAGAGAAGGGCCCCTGGGAGAAAAAGCAGGTTGCAGATGTGGGGAGAAAGCCAGGCTTTGGGGTGCCTGCTCAGAGTGGTAGAGTGGAATTGGCTTGAGGTCAGGGACCTGGGTACCTCTGCCGAATGTCTCTGCCCGATCGTCCCTTCCCCAGCGATGGAGTGGCCAGGCCCCAGGGAGAAGAGCTATCCCATTACCATCCAGCTGCTCCCAGACCGACGTCTACAGGTCCTGGACAGGCGGCTGTCTGTGCTCCGTACCGTCCAGCTGCAGCCCACACAGAAGGTCAACCTCATCCTGTCCAGCAACCGTGGGTGCCACACCCTGCTCCTCAAGATTCCCAAGGAGTATGACCTGGTATGGCCAGCCCGCCTCCCCTCCTTGGAATGCTCCTGTATCTCCTCTCTCAGAGCGAGGCCTGTCAGCTCACCTTCTCCTCAGCTACAGAGCTCCCCTGTGAAGACGATGCTGGGGAAAGGCTCTCCTTTCAGCTTTCCCCACACTCCATGTGACCCTCCCTCTGACCTGCTTGAGCCACTCACCTGGTTCCAGCCTGGATGCACTGGGGTGCAGCTTTTCTCACCTTCCCTCAACTTAAGGTCCTTTGAGGGGAGGCTGAACCAGAGCCAGAGCTCCGAGCACTGACACGGGCTTGCTCTTTTTTAACCCAGGTGCTGCTGTTTAACTCTGAGGAGGAGCGGGGCACCTTTGTCCAGCATCTGCGGGACTTCTGTGTGCAGTGGACTCTGGGCCTTGATGTGACTGAGATGGGAGAGAATGAACTATTCAGGAGGGCTGTGACCAAGCAGCAGCGGGCGTGTATCCTGGAGATCTTCTTCAGACACCTCTTTGCCCAGGTGCCATAATTGTGTGTCTCAAAGACCAGACCTGGCCCAGGGTTGGAGGGAAGCTGGTCTGGACAGGATCCTGCATGGGGTAAACTAAGTTTCTGGTCTGTGCGCTGGAGATAGACAACGTCGATTGAATCCTGGCATTGCCACTCGCTAGCTGCATGGCTTTAGGCTGGTCACACCATCTCTGCTCTGTATGTCCATTTCTTCATCTGTCAAATAGTGATTAAAATAGGAGCCATTGGCATTCCCAGATATCCCCCATATAGAAAATGAAATGAAATAAAATAAAAGTAAAGTAATAGGATCTATCACCTTGGGTTGTTGTGAGGATTTAATGAGATAGTCTACATCAGTGGTTCTCAAAGTATGGCCCCTGGACCAGTAGCAGCCATCTCACCTGGGAATTTGTTAAAAATATAAATCTCCAGTACTCTCCACCAAACCCAGTAAATCAGAAACTCTAGGGTTGGGGGCCATAACCCCTCCACAGGGTTCGGAAGTTTGAAAAACACTCTTCTATGTATAGGATTTAGTCCAAGTGCTTGGTACATTATAGGCCTTTAACAAATGGTAGTTACACGTATATGACTTTTAAAATCTTTGCACAGTGCACAGAGACCAAATCAGGCACATGGCAGCCCTGTCTAAATTGACAAGAGAGTAAATATATCCCTAGCCTCTTCCTGCCTGTCCACCCCTGTCTACTTCACCTCTGTCCCCAGTATAGGCTCTCTCATTTTGCATTTTGAATCCCAAACTTTGTCCTCTCCCGTTTCCACCCTCCATCTATAGACCTCGCACCATTCCTAACATATAAAGCTCGTGTATCTTGGGTCCAGGGAGAAAATCCAGAGAGATCTGATTCACCTCCTCAGAGGCCCAAGTCAAAAGTATATCTGAGGACCAGGAGAGATACAAGGACTCACTCTTCCTGAATTGGACTTTAAGAGATGTGAAAGGTCACTGAACTGAGTTCAGCCCAGGCCTCACCTCCTTTTCTCCTTTCTTCTGCTGCTGCCCAAGTGCAGGTGCTAGACATCGACCAGGCAGACGCAGGGACCCTGCCCCTGGACTCCTCACAGAAGGTGCGGGAGGCCCTGACTTGTGAGCTGAGCAGAGCTGAGTTTGCTGAGTCCCTCGGCCTCAAGCCCCAGGACATGTTTGTGGAGTCCATGTTCTCTCTTGCTGACAAAGATGGCAATGGCTACCTGTCCTTCCGGGAGTTTCTGGACATCCTTGTGGTCTTCATGAAAGGTAGGGGGAGAGTGGGCCACTTCAGGAACCAGCAGTCTTTCAGCACAGAGATGACCTCCATCCTCCTTTCTCTTCTCAGGCTCCCCAGAGGACAAGTCCCACCTGATGTTCACCATGTATGACCTTGATGGAAATGGCTTCCTCTCCAAGGATGAATTCTTCACCATGATACGGTATGAGTGGGCCCTTCCAGTTCTGAGACTCCCTGATGTTTGAAACAAAGTCATATCAGAGGGGGTTAGGTGAGGAGGCTATGTGGCCATCTATTTTGAAAAGTTGCCTAGATACTGGATTCTAGATGCTCAGAGCATCTGACTTCATAAGTTTATCTGACCAGGCCCCTGCCTCCAAGAGGGTCTATTATCTGCACTGTCTGCACCAGCCAGAAAATTCTCCCTCCCTAGTTAAAAACAAACAACAACCACTAAGCCAATATGACCAATACCAAAAGTCTAGTATTCCTTTTGGATGCCTTTGGATCTTTATCAACTCTTCTACACCATACCTAACACTGTGCTTTACACCCTGAAATAATGGATGGAAGAAGGATGACCTTTGTCACTCTTCCTGTACTAATCACCAGGACATGAAGAAGAAACATGGAAAGATCCTCTATATTCCAACACTTCTTTCTTCCTGCTTCTTAAGCAGGTTGTGGTCTGCTGACAAAGACCAGCTTTGAGTGCGTAGACTTCTTATTCCTGAAGACACTGTTCTGGTAACAGTCAAAGTCCTCTTCAGCTCCATAAGGACAGGGCTCTTCTCTTTTGTTTCTCACTAAATCCACCTCTTCTGCATTGTGATTCACGCATAGCAGGAATTCAATACATACTTAACTGAATCAGGTGGAATAAATGAGCAAATGAATAAACAAAATGCATAAAACTGCAGAGTCTTTTACCTTTTCTACCTTATTTCTTTCTCTTACTTTCCGCATTCCCCCTAACTGCCACATCCCTCTTCAGCCCAGACACTGCAACTGGACATGGGCTTCTAAAAGGCTAGGGTGAAGCTGATTGCAGTCCACCCTTCACCGGGTGTGCCATTGCAGGTCCAGACTTGGGTGAGGCTCTAGGGATCTAGGAGAGGGTCCCTGTCCACCAGGGCCAAGCATCCACTTTCTCTTCCTGTACTCAGTTGTAGATCTGGCCCAGTCTCACTTGGATGATGTGTTTTTTTAATAGGCTTGCTATGCCAGGCACACACAGGTCTTTTTTCTTTCAGATTCACACAAACATGGATGGTTGGCTTGTTTTTGTCCCAAAGCACAACTTAAGAAAAGAGTATGGCCACTCTGGGTGCTATGAGATTGGGTGTGGAGACACTACTGCCTGTGCCCCGTGGCATTGGCACAAGGAAGCAGCAGCCATTGTAGCGACATCTCCTCCCCCCCACACCCAGGGTTCTGTGCCCCCACCGGACTATGAAAGGGGGAGGCCAGTGGCAGCGTGGGATGCATTAACACAAGAGAGTGGGCAGAGACCCTGCCACATAAGAAGCCCATGGTCATCTGGACATGTCCCTACCGTAAATGGACATTGATCCCACCTTACAATGCCCTCTAGTTTTGAGGGCTGCTTTCTCTAATTGGTCAAGGTCACCTTCAATTTCAAACCTGTGGCTACCCCACCCAGCTTAATGTCAACTACAGGCTGGATGAACACCTTCTCAATGCCATTTCCTGGGTCACTGGTAACCACATTAGATAATCTGGGACCCGCCCCACCCTGCACTTGCCTGAACCTGACCTTGCTGGATGACAGACTGCTGTATGTCTCCTCCTCCCCCAGGTCCTTCATCGAGATCTCCAACAACTGCCTGTCCAAGGCCCAGCTGACTGAGGTGGTGGAGTCCATGTTCCGGGAGTCGGGCTTCCAGGACAAGGAGGAGCTCACGTGGGAGGATTTCCACTTCATGCTGCGGGACCATGACAGCGAGCTCCGCCGCACGCAGCTCTGCGTCAGAGGTGGAGGTGGAGGTACGTGAGTATGTAAGAAATGGTAGGTGTCAGGGAGGGGTGTGTCTTCAAAATGAGAGTTGCTGGTGGATAGGACTTGGGTTATCTCTTCAAGTCTTTTGTGCCTAGTATAGAGCCAGGCACGTGTAGTCAAGGGTGTCACATACAGCTATACAATCTGTGCACTGCACAAACATGCCCAATGAGAGGTCAGGGGGTGGGCTGAAATCTACTCACTAAGCTCATGCACATTGGTCTGGCGTGTAGCTGGTCAGAGGAAGAGACATTATTTTCTTTATACAAAGGATGCAGGGCTGCATCTGCCTGAAGTTGTCCCCTTTTCTAATTATGCCAAGTTAGCACCTGTTTACAATGGGTGCCCACTGTGGGCAGTGAGGGGAACAAGGCTGTAACAAGAGATGAGAACGTGACAAAGGCACTCGCAAGTGCCGTGGCAGCCTTCCTGGAGAAGAGAGGGGGGCAGGCTCCCATCGTTCTGCCCTTGTGAGGAAGCCTGTCCAGACTCTTGTTCTTCTCTCCAGGTTTTAGAGACATCTTTAAACCAAACATCGGCTGTCGAGTCTCATTCATCACTCGGACACCTGGGGAACGGTGAGCAGGAATGGAGGCATTGGCAGGTCCCCTTGGCCAGGTGCCCTGAAGAGAAATGAAGGAAGTGGGGCTGGCTAAGTCAGTCCCTGGGACCAGACATTTGCCCTCTGAAAGTAGCTCTTAGTACATAATTGATCCTGGCCCAAATTCCAGCTGCTTCCCACGCCTCATGTGGCTCAGGATCCTAGCTCTCTCCCTGCCACTCCAGGACAGAATCGTTCTGTAAAACATGACCACATTGTATTCATTCATTCTACCTCGCTTCTCCTGCCTGGCTTCTCTCTGACCAGTTTTATGGTCAGGTTCTATGGAAGGGGTGGGTCCCAGGATCCATCCCCATCCTCTGAAGTTCTGACGTGGTGATTCTTCTCCTGGCTGTAAAGATAAGGGGAGAATGAGGCCCATTTTCCCTTTCTCAGATCCTGCTCCCAGGAACTAGGGCTCCCTGCCTTAGAAGCCTCAGAGCTGGGAGGCCCTGGGCTGAAGAAGAGGTTTGGCAAAAAGTAAGTATTTTCCAGACCACCAGGCCCAAGGAACCATGGGGAGAAGTCTCAGACTCTCTGGGCCCTGCCCACCCTTCCTGGACACAAAAGGGACCATCCTGTGTCTCATTCCATACATCCCTGACCTGACGGGTGGGCCATAGAGTCAAATGATTCTTCAACATCTTCTAATCTCTCCACCCTAACCTTCAGGCAAGGGGCCTGGCACTCAGATGCAATACCAACATGGCAGTAAGGGGTCTTCTGGCTCTTGCCTGCTTTGGGCACAGCAGCGAGGCCCATTCAGGGAGCAGCAAGAAGGAAGGACAGAACACACAGGAGGAAGATGAGGTGGAGTAGGAGGGAGACAGAGGAGTGGGTGGATGGACCAAATAAAGATAAGAGGTAAAAGGTGGGGAGCAGGTAGGAGTCTATTTACCAAATGCTGTTTCCTTCATCTGTTTTGGCCAATCCTGACTGACCCTTGGCAGGTTATCAGGTCTCCTTCATGGGGTGGCATTTAGGGGAGGTCAGGGTGCCCTGGTCTCACAGCCAGCTGCCTCTCTTTGCTGCAGGACAGTGGCGCCCCCTCCCCGGCTATACACAGAAGCACTGAAGGAGAAGATGCAGCGGGGCCTCCTGGCCCAGAAGCTGCGGCAGTACAAGCGCTTTGTGGAGAACTACCTGCGGCACATCATGTGTGTGGCGGTCTTCTCTGCCATCTGTGCTGGCCTGTTTGCAGAGCGCGCCTACTGTAAGAGTTCCAGCTTGTGGGCAGTGAGAAAGGGCTAGTGGAGAGCTGTCTGGCTGCTCTTCCCACTGGAGCCCAGGCATTCTGACCCAGGCCCGGGACCCTGGCCTCTGTGCTGTGCTGATGCATCCACACCCCCTCACCAGATTATGCCTTTGCCTCACCACCCTCGGGCATCGCAGAGACCACTTTTGTGGGCATCATCCTGTCCCGGGGCACGGCCGCCAGCATCTCCTTCATGTTCTCCTACATCCTGCTCACCATGTGCCGCAACCTCATCACCTTCCTGCGCGAGACCTTCCTCAACCGCTACATACCCTTCGACGCGGCCGTGGACTTCCATCGCTGGATCGCCATGGCTGCTGTTGTCCTGGCCAGTCCGTAGCTCCTGGGCATCCTCCCCACTGTTGCAGCTCTCTGGGTCTAGCTGTGGGGGAAACAGTGAGGAGACCAGGGTTACTTAGACTCCCATCTCTCTTCCCCGTGCTCCTCTGTTCCTCAGGGTGGGACGTAGAGTCAGCCCTGGGTGGCATCTCTAACAGAGTCTCTCTCAGTTTTGCACAGTGCTGGCCATGCAGTCAATGTCTTCATCTTCTCAGTCAGCCCCCTCAGCCTGTTGGCCTGCATCTTCCCCAACGTCTTTGTGAATGATGGGTCAGTTCTGGGGAAGGTTCCCCCATGGGACACTTGGGGCAGACCAAAGAATATAATGGAAAAGAAATAGATGACCCTCAACACTCCACTCTCACTGAATGAGAGTGAAGACCCTGCTGGGGATGCTGAGAGGTGACTTCCTTGCCCTGGAGGGAAGTAGCCGTAATTAACCAAGAAAGGTGTTTGGGAGATGAATTAGAGTCTCTTTCCCACATGTATCTAGCACAGAGCTTAGAATCTTAGCCTACCGTTCATTCACTGAGCAAACATTTGTGGAGTACATCGTATGTGACCATCCAGGTACCAGAGAATAGGCATGCCAGATTCATGCAGTCATTCAGCAAATACTTTTTGAGTATTTACTACATGCCTGGCATTGTTTGAGCACAGGGATTAGAGCAGTGAGCAGACCCGGACCCTTGCCCCCATGGGACTTACAGAATGGGAACCAAGTACTCAAAGAAGCAAATAGCAGTAAGAGAGTTCAAGATAGTGCAGGAGGAAGAATTGCCAAGAAAGCAGAGGGTGAAACTGTGGGTGACTGGGCGCCATGTTCCTTGGATGGATCTCTGGCCATCTGAGTGGAGGCCCAGTAACCTCAGCAGTCAGGGCCGGCAGAAGCAGAATCACATGACAGTGTGACAGTGGGGGAGCCAGTCCTGCCCCAGCCAGAAGCTCCATATATCTTTGCCCTACAGGTCCCAGCTTCCCCAAAAGTTCTACTGGTGGTTCTTCGAGACGATCCCAGGTAGGAAGTGGGGGTGTATGTGGGGCCTGGGGGTTCTATCTGAGGACCGCTGCTTGTCTTCATCTTCCCTTGAATACATACGTGTACAGTGGTCGTGATTCCCTTTCTAGTCTCCAGAACAAGCCCCAGCTGCAGCCCCTGCAGGCAAGCTGTTCTGGGCACCAGGGAGTTCAGAGAAGGAGGGAAGAATGGGGGGCACGCTGTTGTATTCTCAGCCCACACTGAGGTCCTTCCCAAGAGTATTCTCTGACCCTGTTCCCACTGCCCCCAGGTATGACAGGAGTGCTCCTGCTCATGGTCCTGGCCATCATGTACGTCTTCGCCTCCCACCACTTCCGGCGCCGTAGCTTCCGGGGCTTCTGGGTGACCCACCACTTCTACATCCTGTTCTACGTGTTGGTGAGGGATTCTCTGGGCAGGGCTTAGGCATGGGGGCAGGGATGAGCATCATAATGGGGGCAGGGAGCAGGCTTAGTTGGATCTGAGAGTGGAGATCCCAGCCTCTGAGGTCAATAGCAGCTTTATCTACCCAGCCCCGGCCCTGGGCCTGGGCAGGAAGTGTCTGGACAAGAGAAGGTGCGGGGGGATGGGGGGGTCCTGGCTGGGCCTGAGCTGTACTAACTGGTCACATCTCCAGCTCATCATCCATGGCAGCTTCAGCCTGATCCAGCTGCCCCGTTTCCACATCTACTTCCTGGTCCCGGCACTAATCTATGGGGGGGACAAGTTGGTGAGCCTGAGCCGGAAGAAGGTGGAGATCAGCGTGGTAAAGGCGGATCTGCTACCTTCAGGTACCAGGCCTAACCTGACCCCAGGTGGGGGGCATTGGAGTTGATTCATGTGGATACAGCTCCCCAGGCCTCCCGACCCCCATCAGGGCTTTTGATAATCTGCTGGGGACCCCTGCAGCTTTCCTGATACAAATAGAGCCCCAGAAAGGGCTGTGTTGTCCCCAGGAGGACTTGGAAACGATGAGACGTGACCATGAGAAGAGGCAGCTAAAAGACATTTAAGGGCAAAACAGACCCCCCTGTGTGTGGTCTGGGTGCTGCACAGGGAACCATATATACCCCCTGCCATCCCTTAGTCCCCCTTCAGATGAGCAATTGGCTTAGATTTTGAAAGTCTTTTTTTTTTTTTAGAGTTTATTTAGAGAAAGAGAGAGAGAGAGAGAGAGAGAGAGAGCATGAGTAGGGGAGGAGCAGAGAGAGAGGGAGAGAAAGAATCCCAAGCAGGGTCTGCGCTGACAGTGTGGGACTCGAACCCACGAACCATGAGATCAAGAGTTGGTCTCTGATTGATTGACTGAGCTACCCAGGTAGCCCCTCGAGAGTCTATTTTTGAGAGTTTATGTTAGCCAAAGTGAGGATTCACACCACTGTAGAGGCTAGCAGAAGATGATTTTAGGTGTTGTGGGACCATCTAATCTTCAGGACTCACACAGTAAGAAAATCAATCTCATTTCACCTTTATGTCCATTGAGATTACTTAAGGACAAAACCTCAGCGTGTTATTAGTATGCTTTTTGCACTCTCCGGTACTTGCAAATCAATTTTTTTTTTAAACAAAGAAAGAATAAGCCTGAGGCTCAGCTGTGGTCTAGCACACCAAACACTATCCAGCTAAAATTTGATAAAATATGGTGCCTTCTTTTACAATATATGGTACTGATTTTCCACCCATCTGAGTGATCCAAAGTTTTTCAAGGTAAATCATATTGAAAAAGTAAGTCAACTTAAAGAAAAACATTAGATAAACAATAGTGCAGAGGTGTGCAGAAATGGCCCATCCAAAGGTAATTCTTACATGGTGGAGGTTTGGTAAACACTGAGATGGTCCCTGGGGTAAACAGGTCCTTTGACCTGTAGGCCAATATTCAGGATAGTAGTTTAGGGGCCTGAATGTTTTGTGGGAATAAGGAGTGGAGAGGAGAGTAGCTGAAACCAGGAGCAGAGAAACCTAACTCTGCTTAGGTTTCTAACTTAACCCTGGAAAGGGAGAGGGGACCCTCTGACTCCCACCCCCAGGAGCTCCTCAAACCATATGCTCACTCCCTGTCTCAAGTGTGTGGAGAAGACAGGGCATCTGGAGTATCTGCCAGTCCTCAGGCAGAAGCAAGGCTTCTGATCCCTGCCCTTGCCTGCCCATGACCCCTAGGAGTGACCCACCTGCGATTCCAGCGGCCCCAAGGCTTTGAGTACAAGTCAGGACAGTGGGTGCGGATCGCCTGTCTGACTCTGGGGACCAACGAGTATCACCCATTCACACTGACTTCTGCACCCCACGAAGACACGCTCAGCCTGCACATCCGGGCAGTGGGGCCCTGGACCACTCGCCTCAGGGAGATCTACTCACCTCCAGTGGGTGACGGCTGTGCCAGATACCCAAAGGTGCTTGCCACTGGGAACCACTTTCAGGTCTCCAGCACTGGCAAAGGGTCCCTACTCTCCCCTACCCTGAGACTAGAAGCTCCAGCCAGCACAAGGTTAGGCTGGGTTCCCTGAGAAGAGGCTATGCTGCTCCCATATCCCTCTTCTTCCTGCCTAAACCCATTTTAACCTCAGAGCTGGGGCCAGGCCAGGCTCATCTCTTCTTCTTCGGTTGGCAGCTGTACCTCGATGGACCATTTGGAGAGGGCCACCAGGAGTGGCATAAGTTTGAGGTGTCAGTGCTGGTGGGAGGGGGCATTGGGGTCACCCCCTTTGCCTCCATCCTCAAAGACCTGGTCTTCAAGTCATCATTGGGCAGCCAAATGCTCTGTAAAAAGGTGAGTGTCTCTCTTCCATTCTTAGAAAGAATGGGGACAGACTGCCTGACAGACAGACAGACTGACAGATTACCCCACATCACAGTGGAGTAATATGGGGAAAAGCCCCTGGCCCCTAAGGCACTGAGTCTGCTGTGGCTATTCATACACAGCTGTCCACATGCTCAACATCTGAGGGAGGGTAGGATGTATAGACAGAAAGATCTCTGCTGGGGTCTATTGGTTAAAAGCTTTACATCAGGTTTGTGGGGCTGCCAGAGATTTGGAGTCTGTGGGTGGTCTGAGGCTTTCCAGCCTCTCAGGTGAAGGCATCTGGGGTGGAGGAAACTTGAGTTGAGCTGAGTCCTGAGCTCCAGCAATGCATCCCCAGATCTACTTCATCTGGGTGACACGGACCCAGCGGCAGTTTGAGTGGCTGGCTGACATCATCCGGGAGGTGGAGGAGAATGACTGCCAGGACCTGGTGTCCGTGCACATCTACATCACCCAGCTGGCTGAGAAGTTTGACCTCAGGACCACCATGCTGGTAGGCCAGGGCGGGCCAGGCAGGGTGGGTATGTGGGCCACCATCTAGACTAAGAGCCGCCCCTGGCTGTGTGTGGCTGTGACATTCCTCCTCTCTTCCCTCTCCCAGTACATCTGTGAGCGGCACTTCCAGAAGGTGCTGAACCGGAGTCTGTTCACGGGCCTGCGCTCCATCACCCACTTTGGCCGCCCCCCCTTTGAGCTCTTCTTCAAGTCCCTGCAGGAGGTCCACCCCCAGGTCAGTCCCATCCCCACCTGTCCTGAGACCCTGGCCTTCCCCTGTCAGGATATCCTAGCCCTCAAGGTCCCTAAAGCTATAATCTGAGTGGAGAACCACCCCACGCTAGCCCCACAATGGGGTCAAGTGTTGGAGGAAGCCTTCAAACCTCCACACCCCTGACTGCCCCTAGCTCAAGCCTCCTCCTCAGAGCTGGGGGTCAATGCCTTGGTCATTCCAGCAAGCTTGAGAAGCAGCTTCCTTCTAATGGGTGATAATCTTAAGACTGCAGGCCTCTCCTCTCTATAGTCACTCCCTGCAACACACTTGACAGGTACGGAAGATTGGGGTGTTCAGCTGTGGCCCTCCAGGAATGACCAAGAATGTAGAGAAGGCCTGTCAGCTCATCAACAGGCAGGACCAGGCCCACTTCGTGCATCACTACGAAAACTTCTGAGAACTCTTAGAAATTCCTGGTTCCTGTTTCCCCTCTGTGGACCAGTCCTGCCAGCAGTTCCTGTTAGAATCCACCTCGGGCCTCAGCTAGGAAGCTGAAAGAGCTCCTCCCTCATGGCCCCATCTGTTCTATGCTCTGACAAGGTAGAGAAGAACCCTCCAGCTCAAGCCACAGCAGTTTATGGCAAACAAAGTAGAGTGGGGAGAGCCACTGCCTTGTGACATCTGTAGAGATCAAGAGATACAATATCATTTGCCTCTCATAGGTCCCCATGTCTCTGTTTTCCTTGCACAAAACCAGTGTATTGCTTTGTTATCTTCTTGGCTTAGGCATTTGAGGGATGGTGGAGTGGGGATAATAAATGTGAAGAGAGGACTAGGTGAGAATCTCCTCAGAGCCCGGTTCCGAAGCCATGGTGCTTGGAATTTGGATGATGGAACTGTCTCTATTCAGTCTCTGAGGCCTTGTCCCTCCAGCTCCACCCCTGACCTCTTCTTGCTCCTAAAGGGTCAGGAACAGTTAAGAATAATCAGGGAACAAAGATGTCTACCTAGTCTTAGTCCCAGTGTTCCTGCAGTCAACCAGCAATGCCTGCTGCTATGATCCTTCCGTGGCCCTTTTCTGAGCCTGTGAAGCAGCACCTGGGCTCTGAGACCAAGGGAATCCAACCTGTCTGCCAGACATCCAAAGCTCCCTCTCAGTTCCCCACTCCCACAAGAGTGGGTGACCAGCTGTCCTGGTTTGCTCAGGACTCTCCCAGTTTTACCACTGATAGTCTTTTGTTCCATGAAACCGCTCAATCCCAGGCCAATCAGACAAAGCTGGTCATCTTACACAGGAGGCAACCTGGGATGTCACCTCCATACGAGGCTTTTTAAGGCACTGTCTTTTCCTTCTGCAACTGACACTTTCCTAAAAAACTGAGCTTTAATTATTTTTAAAAATTTAAGTATAATTTGCATATAGCAAAGTATATAAATCTTAAAGTTATACATACATGTGTTCATACTAACCAAGTCAAGATATAGGACATTTCCACCACCTCAGAAACTTCCCTTGTGCCCCTTCCAGTCAGTCTCCCCCAACCAGTGGAAGCAATCACTGGTGTGATTTCTGTCACTTTAGATTAGTTTTGGTCATACTGAAGCTACCCTTTGGAAACCGGCTTCTTTCAGTACAATGTCACTGTGATCCATCCATGTTGTTGTATGTATTAGTAGTTAATTCATTTTCATTGCTGAGTTGTATTTCACTGTAGAGATATACCAAATGTTTATCCATTTTCCTATTGATGCACACTTGGGTTGTTTCTAGTTTTTGATAATTCTGAATAAATCTTCAATGAACATTCTTGTACCTGTCTTTGGTGGACATAATGCACTCATTCCTTTTGGGTATATATCTAGGGTGGAATTGCTGGGTCACAGAGTTCTCCAGCCAATTAAACCCGTGGCAGGGAGAGTTTCTGCCCATCTCCACATCCCTGCCCCAGGCTCATCTCCTCATTGGTCCCACCCAAACTCTTCTGTCAAGCCAAGTGCCTTTGGCTCTCAACCCTCTATATTGAAGGAAACTCTCTGAAAAAACTGGAAGAATGCTGGATCAGAGACCTAGATTCTGGTGCCAATTTTACTCCTAAGTAGTTACAGAGGAAAATCCTTTGACTTCTCTGAGCCTACTTCCTCATGTATACCACCCTCTGTATGGGTATTAGGAAGTCAGATAGTAATACTGGCCCAGAAAATGCTACAGATGAGAAATGTATATGTTGTGCACCAGTCTCAGCCTATTGATAATCAGTGCTGTAGCTGATCAGCCCTTGTGGGTTCTTCTTATGATTACATGACACTCTCAGCAATCCATCAGGAGACTGCAGAAGATATGAGGTGTATTACTTATAAGCAATGGAAATTACACAGCATACCTGGGGCCACACAATGAGGTCATGACTCAGGCTTGGGCTTCTGCTTCTATTGAGGTAGAGGGTGGGTGCGTAGGGTTTTGCAGGCTCACTCTTTATTGGTGAGTTTAAAATAAAAGAGTGGAACGGGTGCCTGCCTGGCTGGGTCAGTGGATGGAGTATGTGACCCTTGATCTCAGGGTTGTGAGTTTAAGACCCATGTTAGGTATAGAGATTACTTACAAATAAAATATTTTTTAAAACCCATAAGAGTGGGAATTGAGAGTACAGGAAAACAAGAAACAAGCAGCTCAAATGGTCAGTTATCAAACAAAATCAAGCAAGATTTCTAAAACAATGGAGCCTAGAGTGGTGAGGGGGAATGGGTGCAGTGCAGCCTACCTCTTAATCTAGTCTTGTAACTGAAAATGTGTTTATTCAAGATAGCCATCTTTTAAGAAAGTGCCTCTTCCCCCACCCCTTTATCTATTGAGAAATAATGAGCATATATTACTGTATAAGTTTAAGGAGTATAATAGCATAATGGTTTGATTTACATATATTGTGAAGTGATTACTACAATAGCTTCAGCCTAACATTCAGCACCTCATATAACTATGCTAAAAAGAAAAGAAGAAAAGAAAAAATTATTTTTTTTCTCCTGGTGATGAGAACTCTTAGGATTTACTCTCTTCACATTCTTCCTATAGATCATTCATCAGTGTTAGCTATAGTCATGTTGTACATTACATCCCTGGTACTTACTCATCTTATAACTGGAAGTTTGTACCTTTTGATCACATTCCTCCAATTCCCTCTCCCCACCTACACCTCTGGTAATCACAAGTCTGATCTTCTTTTCTATGAGTTTGTTTGCTTTTTTTTGGTATTCCATATGTAGGTGAGATCATACAGTACTTTTCTTTGTGTGACTTATTTCACTTGGCATAATGCCTTCAAGCTCCATCCATGTTATTATCACAAATGGTAGGACTTCCTCCTTTTTTATGACTGAATAATATTACACACACACACACACACACACACACACACACACACAGCACAACTTCTTTATCCATTTATCCACTGATGGACACTTGTGTTGTTTTTATGTCTTGGCTAATGTAAATAATGCTTCTATAAACATGAAAGTGCAGATACTTTTTCTTTTACATATATTTAAAATTTTTTTAATATTTATTTTTTTGAGACAGAGAGAGAGGGAGACAGAGACAGAGGCAGAGACAGAACACAAGCAGGAGAGGGGCAGAGAGCGGGGGAGACACAGAGTCTTGAGCAGGCTTTAGGCTCTGAGCTGACAGCACAGAGCCCAACACGGGATTCAAACCCACAAATTGTGAGATCATGACCTGAGCTGAATTTAGATGCTTAATCCACTGAGCCACCCAGTTGCCCCAACAAATATCTTTTCATGTTAGTGTTTTTGTTTCCTTTAGATATATTCCCAGGAGGGGAATTGCTAGATTATATGGTAGTTTTATGTTTAATTTTTTGAGGATCTTCCATACTGTTTTCCACAGTGGTTGCACCAAATTACAATCCCACCAACAGTGCACAAGGGCTCCTTTTCTCTGCAGCCATGCCAGCATTTACTATCTCTTATCTTTTTGATGATGGTCATTCTAACAGGCGTGAGGTTTTAGTTTGCTTTTCCTTAATGACTCGTGATATTGAGAATCTTTTCATGTACCTATTAATCTTTTGTAGGTCTTCTTTGGTCCTTTGACCATTTTTTAATGCCTCAGCAATCAAAAGTTAAGTCAGGCACTTGCGTTAAAAAGAAAAAAGAAAAGGAAGAAGGCAGGGAGGAAGGAAGGAAGGAAGGTAGATCAGGGCTTGCACTATAATATGAGAATATATATTTGCAATATATGGTGATTATTAATCTACCTATTTATTAGCATCATGCTTATGGGCCTCCAGCCCTCTTGCTCCTTACCAGGTACACAACCAGTTATTAATCCTAAACTCTAGTCCCTTAGCTTATTCCCAAATCTTGCCCATCAGTGCCTGCCTAATTCCATTCTTAAGACTGTCCAAGTATTTATCTGCCCCAGCCTAACTCACCTCTCCTTGCTAGACTAGAGAATGTTGTTGATATGGCTGTCATGATTATCCATAACATTCTCTACTCGGTCCTACCCCTACCTGCCATGCTAGGGTCTGAGGATCTCCTGAAGACTCCACGATCACTCTTGCCCAGACACCAAACCATGTCAAGTACATGTCCAGCTGGACACAGGGATATGCCCTCATGATCTTGAATAGCCTCGGGTGACAGCCTGACTCCCTGCTCCAGCCATGTTCTAGATGTTAACCCTGTGCATATATTCACATGATCTAGTTACTCAATCTAGCCTTGCCCAGATTCCCAGGAAGCCATTTGTTGCTGGGATAAGAGTAGGGCCTCCTGGGATAGATAAGCCAGGAATAGGCAGCAACCAAGAATGTGTCTTTGCATTGAGAAAAATGAGGTCAGTGACTACACAAGTGGATATAGGGGAGAGGACAGACTCTGGAAAATTGTGTAAATGAGGAAGGCCATGAAAAGTACCTCAGAAAAAGAGGGCTGTGGAAGGGTGACTTAGAGGAAATTCATGGAAATGTTAATACTAATAGTGTAAAAGAGAACAAACCTTCTCTATGTCAGGCCACAGATGTTGATCTCAGGCCTGGAGACAAAGACCAACCCAAAGTCTGCCTTGAAGAGATAGAGTTGAGGATGAGAATGGAACAAGGATAGAGAAGGAATCAGGTGAGATTGGATGGCAATGGGATTGGGGATGGAGAAGATGAGGATGAGGATGAGATTGGATGGAAGAGATTTGGGGTCAGGTGGAAGAGAGTGGACAAGGATGAGGAGGTACTAAGGCTGAGCTCTGTAGGAGAGTAATGAAGTCTAGCTCTTTGCCTCTTTTTCCCACTTTCCAGACTGAACTTCTGCCGCAGCTGAGAGAGGAGAAAGTTGACAAGATGTGGAAAACTTCCTACTCATTTGCTAAGGATTTGCAAGTAAGTGGAGCCAATCTAGAGAAGTAGTTAAAAGTAAGGACCCCTTGAGTCAAATTGAGTTTAAGACCTAGCTGGGTGACCACAAGGGGTGCCTGAGTGCCTCAGTCAGTTAAATGTCTGACCCCTGGCTTCAGCTCAGGTCATGATCTCACGGTCTGTGGGTTCAAGCCCTGCATCAGTCTCTGCACTGACAGCATGGAGCCTAGTTGGGATTCTCTCTCTCCCATACTCTTTGCCCCTCCCCTGCTAGTGCACACACATGCATTCTCTCTCTCTCTCTCTCTCTCAAAATAAAAACATAAACTTAAAAAAAAAGAAGACCCAGCTGGGTGAACTTGAACAGACAAAGGAAACTTTCAGTGCCTCATTTTGTAGGTTACATGTGTTCAGGCAAAGATAATGTGTGGAAAGCCCTTAACTGTGCCTGACACCTAGTAATATTGTTCCAATTATTACTTTCATCAAGAGAAGTTGAAGATCCAGGAGGCAGAGCTCCATATCTGAAGAGTTTGGGGTGTTTGGGTCTTGAGTGATGTCAAGCACCTTGTTTGCAGTCCAGGCCTGTCCTGTGTGACTTTTCCCCCAACTTTGCATCTCCCCAAAAGCAGAGAGGAAAGGCTTGCCCTGTCCTCTAGGGATATCAAGCCCAGAGATCATCTGGAAGTCACCCCATACTGGCCTTGTCTGAAATGGAATGTGACAGGGTAAGCTGACTACATCCCTGCTGTCCAGTCTCCAGAATTCTATAAAGGGCATGAGAATCTCTGCAGCCAGTTTCATAGGAATTTTCTTCCCTGGAAAATGACCTCAGATAAACTGTGACATGAAGGCACTCCCTTTTCTGAGAGTGAGAGATTGGCAGTGAAATTCTGCCCAAAACACTGGATGCTGGAATCAGGACCTGGGTTCTATTTCCAGCTGTCCTACTAGAATCACTGTGTGACCTTAGGGAAGTCACCTGAGTTCTCTGGGCCTCAGTTTTCTCACCAAAAAAATAAAGGGATTAGTCCAAGACCCCTTCCAGACCTAAAATGTCACTCTTCCCTTCTACACTCCTCATCCTAAATGAATGGAGGCCCCTTGTTAGGAAAAAAACTTCCTTGGCTTCTCATTCAAGGTTCAATTGGCTAGGGAAAGGGAACTTACTTTAAAGGGTTTATATGTGTTAGATCCAATATCATATTTACATAAATTTCTTCATTTAATCCTTTTTTTTTTAATTTTATTTTTTACAAATAGTTTATTGTCAAATTAGTTTCCACATAACACCCAGTGCTCATCCCCACAAGTGCCCTCCTCCATGCCCACCCCTCCTCCCCCCACATCCACCAGTCCTCAGTTTTTGTCAGCATTCAAGAGTCTCTCATGGTTTGCCTCTCTCCCTTTCCCCCACCATTTCCACCCTTCTTCTCCCCCTTGGTCCTCTGTTAAGTTCCTCCTAATCCTCCTATACGTGCACACATATGATATTTGTCTTTCTCTGCCGGACTTATTTCGCTCAGCATAACACCCTCAAGGTCCATCCATGAAATCTGGCCATGTGTAGCAACATGGATGGACATTTAATCCTTTTAATAGCTTTTTGGATGAGATATTATTGCCTCCATTGTGCAGAGGAGGTACTTGAGGCTCAGAGAACAGATTGCCTACAGGTATCCAGCTGGTAACAGACAAAATTAAGATTTGAACCCAGGTCCCATGAAATCTCAGAATCTCTGGTCTTTCCATCCTGGTGCCTCTAAATGTCTGAAACAAGAAGGCAACCAAGAAACAATCAAACTACAGTGTGGTGTTGTCTATAGTTAATAATACCGTATTGCATATTTGAAAGTTGCTGAGAGTAGATCTTACAAGTAGTCATCACAAGAAAAAAAATTGTAACTATGTATGGTGATGGATGTTGATGACCCTAGCTGTGGTGATCATTTCAGAATATACACTATATCTAATCATTAGGTTGCACACCTGAATCTAACATACATATGTTAATAATACATATGTTACATGTCAACTGTAACTCAATAAAAAAAGAGGCAATCAACATTTTTATAGTTTGTCTCTCATTGTTAATTGTTCAAAAGGTATTCATTGAGCAGCTGCTGTGAACACAGAGTGTATTAGATCACTCAGGGCCTAAAAGGAATGCAAGACATACTCCTAACCCCCCGGAGTGGAAAATCAGCCCAGCTTTTGGGAGGAAGAGCAATACCTCTTGCAAGCACAGTACTTGTGCAGTGTCCCTCTTTCCTGTTATGCTATAAGCAACCAGGGGGTTCGACCTGTGCCTTTGCTGTTCACTGTTATTTCCTCACTGCCTAACAGCACTGGGCACAGAGCAGATTCTCAGAGGGTATCTGGTGATAAATAACATTGCACAATGAGTGATTGATTAAATGGCCAGATGAGTGGGAGCGCTGTAAGGGCTTGGGGAGGGGTTCAGAAAAGGTCTCGGCAGGAGGCAGACTATGAGCTGAACTTAGAAGGATAGAAAAAGTCAATTGTACAAACTCATCTCTGGGCTGGAGTCCACTTCTACTGGTCCAGTCTTGAGCTGTGTTCCCCTCCACAGCCAGACCTTCCTACAGACAGCATCCTCAGAAGGAGAGAACATCTCTGAATTTCTGTTACCTTTGGATCTGCTGACACCAAGTGTGATATAGTCACACTTGTCAGTGTTGGTGACCTTTGAAAAAGGGTTGTCATCTTAGCATGTCATCTTATGGGAAGCAAGAGTCTTACCTGGTCTGGGTTCAGGAGAGGCTGACATCTTGGGGAGGCTCAGGCTTTGGGGGATGAGTTGGAGAGGCCCCCAGATGAGATGGAAAGCAGTTAGGGCTGAGTTTTCTGGGAGACACCTGAAGTGGTGGAAGTAACAAATAGGCAAACAAAGTAATGGAGCTGCCCTCCAAGTCCGGCCCAGGGCTGGGTTCCCTAATACGCCCTCTTCATTTAATTTTCTCAGCTACCCTGCGAGGCAGCCGTATAGCAAGAGAATAGTTAATTAAGTAAGCTACAGAGCCAAACGGAATATTGTGTAACCATTTACAATGAAATTTTTTAGCTGAATAATCTCATATTCAAGATATTTGGCAAATTATCTCCAGAGTCTTAAAATATTTAAGCCCTTTCCACATCTCCCACTAATTCTTCTTCTAGGAACCCATCCCAGGAAAATGATAACAAATCTGGGCAAAGATTTACATTTCTAGACGCAAATGCACCAAAATTGTAACAGTGATTATTTCTAGGTGACAATGTTATGGCTGATCTTATTTTCCTCTTGTAATATTGTCTAATTGTTCAAAAATACAAAATATTTCTAACAAGAGAAAAAGAGGAACATTAAAAATGGATTCCACTACTCTTGAAATCAGCGTTGCACTATATCCTAACTAACTTGGATGTAACTTTTTAAAAAATTAATAAAAGTAAATAAACAAAATTGGATTCCAGTCCAAACAAAAGTCTTTTGGAAAACTTTAATTACAAATATTTTGTAAGCATATAAAAATGGTTAAGAGATATTATTAAGTGAAAATAAATCATATCTGTGTTTTGATGGTGATTATGAAAATATATATTTATAAATTGTTACCAGTACTTATCTCTGGGGGTGGACTAGTACTGAGAATGGCTTTCATTTTATATTTACATATTTCTGTGGTTTTTAAAATAAGAAATTATATTATTTTCATAATCACAAAAATAGTGGTATTTTCAAATTATAACTACATATGAGCAAGGACTGGCAGCACAGAAAAATTCAAAGTTGATGTGTTACAGTGATGGCTCTTGTCAAATCAAATTTTGTATTAGAGCTGATCATGTCGAAAGAAAAATTTTTTGAAAATCAGTGTTTCTGTTTTAACCCATTAAGTGTGTGTTAGTCTTTTTGTGCAGCAATAGAAAACTATAACATCCTTTAACACATCATCCTGTTTATTTGACTTTCTATGACATCTCAGTCTGCAAGGGTCATATTTATCATCTTTTTCTTTCCAGTCATCACCTTCAATTAAATGTCAACTCCATATCTGTCTTAGCCACTTCCATGAATGGACTGGCATAGAATGAATGCTTGGAAAATTGTGGGGGAAAAATCAGAGTTTCACCACCAAAAAAGAAAACGTGGTTAAAAGGAACCTAAGAGGAAGAAACAGTGGCAGAAAGGCCGAAGAATTACAAATATCCAATTGATTAGATAGTATTTATTCTGGAAGAATGAAAAGAGGAATATATTTTTGCCTCCTCAAGGGAGCATATGTGTGATCCTTGAAAATTGCTTTAATATCCTTCAGCATAGAAATTCTACTTCTAATAATCCTACAGAAATATTTTATTATTTATGTGGAAAGATATATGTACACTTAAATTCACTGTATTTATAATGGCAACATATTGTGGAAACCTACATACCCACCTACAGGATAATGATAAAAGATATATGATGATATATGGTACATCCATACAATGGAATAGTATTAGCGTTTAAAAGAATGAATATGGTCTACATGTACTCTCATGGAAATATATGTAACCAGGATATGACCCCATTTTTGTACAACTATATCTATGTAGATATAAATATATAGATACAGTGTATGTCTAGTGTTTGGAGTATATCTGCAAGGACATACACCAAATTTTTGATAATGTAGGGTTCTATAAAAATGGGGATTGAGTTAAGGCAGGGACATTTTATTTTTCAGCTGAGTTAAATCTCCATTATAGAGGAGAGCAAATAATCATCAAAGCCAAGAATACTAGCATAGAGAGCCTAAATAGAGCCAAATTAAACAATGAGTTGATCATAATGCAAACCACCCCGACCCCCACCATAAACCTAGCAGCTAAACAGAGACAATAACATGGTACAAGGGCAACTCTGTGATCAAGAATATCACAAAGAAAATGCAGCATCACTGCGGTTGAGGGAATGGTCATTGGAGCTCAACCCCCATGTACCAGTTATCTCCATTTCACGTTCCATCCCTGCATTGGGCCTCAATTTCCTGCTGAATGAGGAAGATGAGGAAGATGAGATAATGTTTGTAAAGCTCAGAGAGCCACACAGTCCTCTGTAACATTTCCCTGCACGACTACTTGCCAACTCTGTAAATTCTGCGATGAGATCAGGTATGATCATATAAACCTGGGTGCAGTACTTGGTTAGGGGGAGTCCTGTGAAGAGATGTTTTAAGACACTAGAATAATATTTTTTTGAGCCTCACTTTTCAAACCTGGGAAGAGAAGAGCCTGAAAGAAAAGCCCTACAACATGAAGGAAAAGGAACTAGCAACATAATATGAAGATCCCAGTTGGTTTTGACACTTGAGGAGCATATTTCAAGGAATGGAAACCCTGAAGGAATTCAACAGCAGAGGCCATGGGCTATAGAAGTAATTGATAATGACTGTGGGGACATGAACACAGAAGTGATTTGAAACACCGAGGCCACGTCTAATGGCATGGGGTCTAAATAAATGGTGTATCAGCTTTGATAACCTGAGAATGACTATGCAAGTGAATACTGAGGTTCATAGGGTTTTCTAGACAATCACATAATATCAAAGGGTTAGTAAAGCTGGGGAGGAAACTTAAACTCATATTTCTCTGAAGCAAGATTAAAATATTAAACTGGTAATAGAAAGGATAAAAATATTCCACTAAAGCTTATTATAGTAAAAACAAGTTTAAAAACTAGAAAGATGAGGTGATGTTCCCTTCTGATCTAATTTTCAAGGATCTAGAAAACACAAAGTCCTCCACAGAAATCGCATATAGGGGGAAGGAAGCAAAAAAAGAAAGCAACCAAAATGGGTTGGAGGGATGATGAAGGCAAACACACCATAATCACAGCCATAATGAGTACCTGCTTAGTTCCTCTGACAGCAGAAGGTCATTGATTCAAAAACAAAACTCACAGGGCACCTGGGTGGCTCAGTTGGTTAGGCATTAGCCTTTGGCTCAGGGCATGATCTCAGGGTTCATGAGTTTGAGTCCCCTATTGGGTTGTGTGCTGACAGCTCAGAGCCTGGAGCCTGCTTCAGATTCTGAGTCTCCCTCTCTCTCTGCCCCTCCTCTGCTTGTGCTGTCTCTCTCAAAAAAGAAAAATTTTTTAATGTACAAAATAAATAAATAAAAATAAAAAAATAAAAACAAAAACAAAATTCAGTGCAGTCAAGTCCACAAAACATGGCAACATGGCTAAGACCAAAAGATGCAAGATGTAGAGACTAGTTGGAGGCGCCAAGAACTGGCCGCGCTGTTGGCAGGCATTCTGCTGTCATAAGACAAAGAAGATGATTGATTAAAAAGACTAAGAAGTAGAACAAGGGTGCAGCCTCATGGCTGAAACATGTGAACAGCTGACCGCTCCCAACTATTGGATCCACCCTACAGTCTTTGAGGCCCCTTGAATGACCCTTGGTGACATAACAGACCACATGGCCCAGGCCAGCCCAGGGGTCTTCTGGGGGTCTGGGGTGGGGTTGTAATGGTTCGAGAGTGGGTGGCTCCCTCCTTCCCCCTGCTTCTGGGAACTGGCTGCTACCAAAGGCCTTCTGGGAATGAAGAGTGTCTCCTGACTCAGGAGTACATGCCATCACTTACGCTCTCCTGCAGTCAAACCTGAAAGCCAGTGAGTAGTGATTCCCTTATTCATTTTCTTAAACCCCAAAAGTATTACGTGATCCTGGTTTAAAAACAGTCAATCAATAAAGAAACCTATATGGTTTTTAAAAAGAAATTCCTCCTGTTACCTTCCCCTCAAATAATATAAAACCTCAAGAGGTAGCTGCCATTAACAGTTTTTTATCCATCCTTATAGACATTTTTCCCATACATATTCAAACATATGTATGTATGTGGTGGGAGTGAATGGGATAAATTATTTAACTTTGTACCTCCTTTTTCTTGGCTTTATAATAGGGGGAATTGTGCTTGGGTGGCTCAGTCAATTGGGCGTCCAACTTCAGCTCAGGTCATGATCTCAGTTCGTGGCCTCAGGCCCCACATGGGGCTCTGTGCTGACAGCTTGGAGCTTGGAGCCTGTTTGGATTTCTGTGTCTCCCTCTCTGTCTGCCTCTCCCTCATTTACATCTGTCTCTCTCTCTCTCTCTCTCTCTCTCAAAAATAAACATTAAAATTTTTTTTATGGGGGGGGATGATATTAATCCATAGGGTTATTTGAGGGTGATATGAGTGAAGACATCTGGCATTCTCAGAAGTGTCTGACCCACAGGAAGCCCTTTGGCATTAGCTGTTATGATTATTCTCCCATTCTTTTTCACAGCAGCTTACTGTTCTATTGTATAAATGATAATGTTCCTGAGAAAGGCTTTACTGACCTCACTACAGATTCCCAAGAACAGATGCAAATTAAATAGCTCTCCTAAAATTAATTGGAGACGATGTGCTGGTCCCAAAACCAAGAACTCTGTCTTGGATTCAGTGTTGTTCTTTTTTTTTTTTTTAATGTTTATTTCTTATTTTTGAGAGAGAGAGAGACAGACAGACAGACAGAGAGAGCACAAACAGGGGAGGTGTAGAGAGAGAGAAGGAAATCCAGAATGTGAAGTAGGCTCCAGGCCCTGATCTGTCAGCACAGAGCCAACCTAGGGCTTGAACCCATGAACCGTGAGATCATGACCTGAACCAAGTCAGACACTTAACTGACTGAGCTACCTGAGCCTCCTGGATTCAGTGTTGCTCTTACCACACCACAGGGACCCCCACACTCCCTCTTAGGGTCAAAAAAGTCCAGAGTGGGCAGCTGGTCCCCATCTTATTTGGACTCCAGGCTGTCTCATGGGTCTTCAGGGCTGGGAACTCAAGGCTCAAATGAGCCTCCCTCTTGCTGCAGTCTCCGGACATGCCCCTCCTGTGTCTTTGGGACTTGACTTCCTCTTCTACACAATGAGTCATGCCAAGGACTCCTGGCCACTCTGGGGTCATCTCAGGCTGATGGGCAGGCTGGCAGTGACTGGGACTGGAGAGTGAGGTCTGGCTGCTTCTCAGGCTGCGGACATTTCCAGAGATCCTTCTGAGTATGCTAGCCAGTAAGGGATACCTCTATGCCTCTGGAAGCCCTGTCCCACTGGACCAATTGCCCAGGGCTTCTGGGTGCAGGGCCTCCTCTGGGTGGTCTCAGGGGCAGAGCAGGACAGGCAGGTAAGAGGCAGCTCCTGAGTGCAGTTACCTGGTTCCCGATCCTGCTCTCTGTCGGGCTTCCAGGTCTGGTTCCAGTGCCCTTGTCCTGGCAGGTTTATGAAAGAGCTGAGCGTGCTTGGTCACGCCAGGCTGAGGCCTTTTCTGCCACTGGGAACTTCTCACATACTTCCAAGCACCTTTGTAGGCTCCAAGCTCAGACCTAGAAAAGTCATGGGGATCAGCCACCCTGCTCGTTTGCCTCACAAAGAGATAAGGTTTGGTGAGGGAGGAGCAGGGGCAAAAGGGCTTATTAAGCACAATCATGATGCCGTTCACCAAGCTGAAGACTTCAAACTCAAAAGCTCTGTCTGGCGGTTTCGATCCATTTTCATCTGTCCTTAACATGGCTTATCAGACCGCAGCCACCAAAACGGTGAAGCAGATTGAGAGGAGGTATACTTTTCAGGAAGCCTTGAACAGTGTAGGAGATAAACTCGTAGTAGTCGACTTCTCAGCCACGTGGCGTGGACCTTGCAAAATGATCAAGCATTTTTTTTTCATTTCCTTTCTGAGAAGTATTCCAATGTGGTGCTCCTTGAGGTAAATGTCTATGATTGTCAGGATGTTGCTTCAGAGCATGAAGCCAAATGCATGAGAATCTTCCAATTTTGTTCTTTTAATGCTTATTTATTTTGAAAGAGAGTGAGAGAGAGTGTGAGTAGGGGAGGGTCAGAGAGAGAAAGAGAAAGAGAGAGAGAATCACAAGCAGGCTCCCCACTACCAGTGCAGAGCCCAAACAAGGGCTTGAACTCAAACCATGAGATCATGACCTGAGCCGAAACCAAGAGTTGGTCGCTTAACCCACTGAGCCACCCAGGGACCCTTCTTCTAGTTTTTTTAAAAAGGGACAAAAGGTGAGTGAATTTTCTGGAGCTGATAAGGAAAAACTTGAAGTCATCATTAATGAATTAATCTAACTATGTTTTCTGAAAACCTAACAAGTCATTGGCTGTTTAAAACTTGTAATTTTTTTATTTACATAAAGACTATATATCCCAACTGCCATCTGATTATAAGTGACA
This sequence comes from Proteles cristata cristata, assembly GCA_017311185.1. NCBI lineage: Eukaryota > Metazoa > Chordata > Mammalia > Carnivora > Hyaenidae > Proteles > Proteles cristata. The sequence continues at coordinate 874,323 of JAESUZ010003766.1, read as the reverse complement.
ATAAAACATTAATTCTACTCTTATTTTTTTCTTTCATAGTATATTGTCAAGTTGGTTTCCATATACCACCCAGTGCTCATCCCCACAAATGCCCTCCTCCATGCCCATCACCCGTCTTCCCCTCTTCCCTAATCCCATCAGCCCTCAGTTTGTTCTCAGTATTCAAGAGTCTCTCATCGTTTGCCACCCTCTCTCTCCCCAACTATTTTGTTCCCTTCTCCTCCCCAATTCTACTCTTAAAAAAAAAAAGACTTCAAAATTGCTTCATTCTGTTTCTATGACAACCTTGAACTAGGTATTATTTTTCTTGCTTAAACGATGAAGAACCTGAGGCTTGAAGAATTTAAGGTCATAAAGAGATGGAGTAGCCTAACCTGTACCTACCTACTGCTTTTTTACTGTATGGAAGTTATGACATCTTAATACCCCATGAGCCTCTTCCTTTACCACATCTTCCAAATGCTTGGGAGCTTTTCCTTCAAGCAGGCTCATGACAAGACATATATTGGAAGTCAGAACTCTCCCCCCACCCCAGCCAAACACCCCAACAATGTCTGGCTTTCCCTTGGAAACATTATTCTCTCTGGAACCTTATTCTTAGAGAAGGCAACATGGCTTCAAGGGACAGTGAACAGGGCAATGGTATTCCTCAGGTTCTAGCTCTGCTGGGTGTGCAGTGAGATGTGGGAATTGTATACATGGCACCAGGAGAAGCCAAGTCGGTTTGACTCCGGGAAGCTCTGGTTAAAGTCTGTCTGTCTCTGTGCTGTGCCAAAAGCCCAGCTGTTCCTCACAACAAGCAGCCCCAAACCCCAAAGGCCATAGCTGAGTCACTTTCTTCACCCTGCCCAGGATTACTAATTCCTTTGCCTCTTAGCTTTTTCCTCATTTACTCTTTCTCAGTCATGTGTTGTCCTCTTTCTGTTTACTGCTAACAAGTTTTTTCAGAAATATCTGAGAATCTCAACCTTTGATACTATTAATGATGTCAGGCCCATCCCATCCCACCCCATGAAGTGAGTGATTCACTTCAGTGTTCTTGGAAGCAAGGCACAAATATATAAGCATCCTTGAAAATCTGTATTATTAAGCTATATAAGCACAATATTATGTACATAGTGACAAGAGATTAAAATAGCAATATGATGATTTTTAAATCACTCATTCAGAAGACAAGAGTCCTTAAGAGTCCTACAAATTGTCAATTTCTTGGGGTCTGAGAATCCAAAATTTGCATCTTAATCATTATTCCAGTTTATCCTATGCCATGTGGATTTGGATCAACTTAAAAGGGGCCAGAGCCAACATTCTACACACACCACCCTCACTTAATCCTGGTGACTTAGTAAAGTTTGGTGAATAATACCCAGAGTCCCCTGGCACTGAAGTTTGGCATAGGGGAAGAGAGTCTTCCACTGTTCCATAGTAACCCAGCCACAGTTCCCTATGAATTCTCTGCCAGCCTTTTACAGGAGCTATTTCTTGTCATCCTCACAGTAGTCCCAGAGCTAGAAGAGACCACTGAGTATTCTTAAAAAAGAAACTGAGGCATGAAGAGGTGGTGACCCATCCAAATTTATAGATGGTGAGGTCCATGCCTCCAGCTTTCCCAAGACTGGCCTAAAGCCAGAGAGCCAGTGGCTTCATGGCCCCACCTCAACAGCCCCTGATTTCTCCCCTAGACCTCAGAGTCTTCTCACATTGTACGTGGCCTGGGGCATCCCAATCTCAGGTTTTTTTTTAGGTCGTTTCAACAGTATTTTGTTTTCCAGTCTAACCATGTCACCTTTAAAATGTGTATACCCTTGGGGTGCCGGGGTGGCTCAGTTGGTTAAGCGTCTGACTTTGGCTCAGGTCATGATCTCATGGTTTGTGAGTTCGAGCCCCACATCAGGCTTTATGCAGACAGCTCAGAGCCTGGAGCTGCTTCGGATTCTATGCCTCCTTCTCTCTCTGCCCTTCCCCTGCTCACGCTCTGTCTCTCTCAAAAATAAATAAACATTAAAAACAATAAAGAATAAAATGTGTATACCTTTTAACCCAGCTATTTTCCTTTAAAACATAACTCTAGAAAGCAACACATGCACAATGTAATCATTGCAACGTTTATTGTAAGCCACAAGCCCTGTAGACTATACAAACACCTAAAATATTGTGATTTGCTTGAAGTGACAATACACCCATGCAATGGGATATGGTGATTAAAAATAATGATGTGTGTAATTATTGACATAAAAAGTAATTTAACAATCTATTAAATAAAAACAATGCACTGACAGCATGGAGGCTGTTTGGGATTCTCTCTCTCCTCTTTCTCTGCCTCTCCTCTGCTCCACACACGCACACTCTCTCTCTCAAAATAAACATTTTTAAAAATAGTGACATTTAAACAAAACAGAGGGGGCCTATAATAGATTAAAAGAAACTTAAGGAGACACCTGGGTGGCTTAGTCAGTTGGGTGACCTACTTTGGCTCAGGTCATGATCTCATGGTGGGTTCATGAGTTTGAGCCCGACTTTGGGCTTGCTGCTATCAGCCTGTCAGTACAGAGCGTGCTTTGGATCCTCTGTCCCTCTCTCTCTCTTCTCTCTGCCCCCCCCGCTTGCATGCTCCCTAAAATAAATAAATCTTAAAAAAAAAAAAAGAAGAAGAAGCTTGAGACATATTAACCACATGTGTTTGGATCCTGGTTCAAGAAAATGACATGAAAAAGTTACATTTCTTTTAGATAATTAGGAAAGTTGCACTTGGATTGATGGAGTGTTAGATGATATAAAGCAATTATTGTTAATTTCGTTAATAAGAATTGTGACTGTTTTTGTTGTTTTTTTGTTTTTCCATTAGATTTATTGATGCATTTATTTTTTATTCATTTCTTCACATTTCTATTTATATTCTAGTTAGCATACAGTACATTATTAGTTTCAGGAGTAGAATTCAGTGATTCATCACTTACATACCACATCCAGTGCTCATCATTAAGTGCCCTTCTTAGTATCTATCATCCATTTAGTCAATGCCCCACCCACCTCCTTCCATTAACCCTGTTTTTTGTTGTTAAGAGGGAACTATGATTGTTAGATAAAGTGCCAATCAGTTACAGGGGAAAATGGGGGGAGTAGGTAAAATACATTCTCATTTCTGATTATAAATGCACGTACATGCTTTTTATGTATAGAGACACACAGAGGAAAGCTGGAAGATTTGCCTGCCACCTGGAATGTGGGTCCCTTTGTCAGCCTTCTGTATTCCAAGCCTAGACTGAGATCATGTGCAGAGGACAATTCTGAGGAAATACAAATATCTAATCAATCTTGTTTGCGTCCCACATTTCAAATTTCTGGCCCAACGAACTTCCCCCACACGCCCCCACTGCTCTCCCAAAGGGAGCAAAATAGGAGCCAAGAAAGAAGAGGCAGGACTGTGTAGAGAGAAGGGAGGTTGGGATGGCTTGAGAACCAGGGATTGGCAGTCCAGAAGTGTCTTCACATCAGAATCCACTGTAGCTAAAGGTGGATGGCAAGAGAAGTTGCTGGAGCTGTGTCCCCTCTTCTCCTTTAGGGCCCATGGGCTAGCATCCCCCTTCCGCCTTCAGGGTCCTTCTTCCCAGCTCTCCACCCACACACCCCACCCTAGTGCTGGGAGTGCCAAATGGGTGGGGTTCTCTGTTGATTGAAAGCCAACAAGGTGCCAGGCACTAGTGAGCACACAGAGGCCGGCAGAGCCATATTCCTGCTTCCGGGACTGATTCACTGAGATAATCAATATTTATTGAGCGCTTAGTGGAGGTGGCTGAAGAATCAATGCCTGGGCTTCCTGCAGTTCTTCCAAACAGCAGTGGGGAACATTTCAACAAGGCTGCAGAGGAGAGGGAGCCAGGCACAGCTCAGTAATACCAGCTTGGGCTCTCTCACCACCAAGAGGACTCATTGAGTGCACAGCCCACCCACATCCCCTCATCTCCTGCCACCTTTGCTGCCCCTGCTTGGGATCTGTGAAACTGCCCAGTGCTTGAGAGCAGTGAGGGGATTTGGCAACGGGAGATATTCTCTGAACTGCTGTTTTCCATCAGGTGTCCACTTCATCCCTGCCCAGGCGGCAGTAGGACAAAGCCCAGCCAACACACCAGGCTTAGAAGATCCAGCCCAATCACAATTGTGAGATAGATGACCCATGCTTTTGTCCTTGCAAGCCCCACCTTTCTAGAGTTCTCTCTGTAGCTCCTATGTCCCTCTCAGGTTCAGTGGTCTTCTCCCTCCAATAAACCACAATCAAAGGAAAAGTGGCTCCATGTGAATTTAACAGTGAACCCACCTCCCTCAGGAGCATTTCTGTTGGAAGCCTTCCATCTAGAAGGGGAAGACCTTCTCATTTCACATTCAAGGAATTCTGGGCACCACTGAGGTAGAAGGAATTTCAAAAGGAGGCAGCTGTCAAGTCTGGCCCTGGAGCTAAGTGGGATGCCGAGAAGTACAAGGGGCTGTGTGGCTGCTGAGCATGTACAGAAGTCTCTAGACTCACTCCCCCCCCCCCACCTCCAATGTGAGAGAGGAAAAGCAGTGGGTGACCTTGAGCAAATTCCTTGATGTCTCTATTTCCTTAGCTATAAAATAATCTAACGTAGCGGTACCTGGGTGGCTTAGTCGGCTAAGGATCCAACTTTGGCTCAAGTCATAATCTTGCAGTTCGTGAGTTCAAGCCCCATGTGAGGCTCTGTGCCAACAGCTCAGAGCCTGGAGCCTGCTTCAGATTCGGTGTCTCCCTCTCTCTCTCTCTCAAAAATAAATAAACATTAAAAAATAATCCAATGTATATGGCTTGCTGTGAGGATTAGAGATCATGGACATAAATTTTCAAGTAAATAAAATTATATTTGATGTAGAAAATGTGTCACTTTGAAAAATCCTGGATCCTTCTCTTTGTGAAATGGGTAAACAAAGTCCATTCCTCCCTACAAAGTGGCACAAATGGGCGGGAGCAGTCAGGTACCACAAGCACAGTTTATTACCAAAAGCAGTTTGAAGAATTCCAAGTAGTGGTCATGGCCTGCGCCAGTCACAAAAAAGCCAACGTTTGCCTCTTCAAACCCACCCTCCACTCCCAGCTGAAGTGGAGGATTAAAAGGTTGCAGTCCAAGTTATGTCCCAGCTACAATATCCTCATTCTTGACCAATAATCTCAAAGTCACAAAAGGGCATAAAGTGATATGGACCCAAATATTACACAAGAAAACCCCATGATCAAAACAAGATTGGAGAGGTCATACAAACAGAAAGATACCAACAGCTTTAACAGGCTATGAGGAGGAAAGCATTCTGTTGTCTATTATCAGCGAATGTGAAGGGAATGCTAACCCCGTGGGTGGGAAGACCTGTGCACTGACCAGACTCTCCTGGGCAAGTCCTGTGAGGATCCCCCACTGGTTTCCTAGTGACAAAGGAGCCCTGCAAAGTGGGTAGGTGGAGGTGGGGAGCATTGGGAAGGTAGTTTAAGTCACACAGAACCTTTAGGAATGGAAGAAAAGGTGATCTTCAAGCAGTATTGAGAACCTCCCTGACTCTTTTTACAGTTGGAGAATACAAGTTGGTTGGACCTTATGAGGGATTTCAGCTTTGTTTTCTTTTCTCGATGGATTTAAAAGTTGCCCTATGGGGCGCCTGGGTGGCTTAGTCGGTTAAGCGTCCGACTTTCGCTTGGGTCATGATCTCGCGGTTCGTGGGTTCGAGCCCCGGGTCGGGTTCTGTGCTGACTGCCAGCTCAGAGCCTGGAGCCTGTTTCAGTCTGTGACTCCCTCTCTCTCTGACCTCCCTGCTCACGCTGTCTCTCTCTCTCCTAGAAATAAATTAAAAAAAAAAAAAAAAAAAGTTGCCCTAGATGCAGGAAGGTCAGTCCCTTAAAGTCTTCTTTTATCATCAAACCAAATAGCACTTATGTCTAAAAACACTGTGCTCTAAACAAAAACTGCTGACAATCCTTCATCCCAGACCCTAAGCTGGGGGTTTCATGAAAATCAATTTCTGGGCCAGTTAAGTCTTGATAAAGTTGTCTCTTCATACCTCAGCTCCCATCCCCACCTGGCCAGTTGTGGTGGAACCAGGAACCCACGGGGCAAATTTCTTTCCTTATTCAACTTAGGCGCTCCAGGAAGAAGGGGAGTTCCCAGTCACCTGCCTACCAAACTCCGCTCTACTTGCTGAACTTTGCTCTCCATGAACAGGTCATTCTGGCTGCAAATTCCCTTAAACTGTCCCTACTTGTGTTATTAAGGCACACCAATTCCTCCATGTAAGGCTTTCTGTTTATAAAGAATTATTTTAATTACTCAAAAGAAACTTCTGTATCAAAGCCCATCCCTGCCTGGAGATGCTGGGAGGTGGGGGAGATGAAGAGCAGAGCCCAATTCATATTAAGGATTCTGGTCATTGGGGTCGCACTTGAGCATGACTTTCAACCCCAATCCCTTTCTGGATGTTTCAAAGGCTTCCAGGGCTTTCTCCAGAGGAAACCTATGGGTGACTAAGGGCTTTACATTCACAGACTTGGATGCAAGCATTGAAATCGCCATCGGCCACCTGTAAAAAGATCACAAGTGTTATGTTCAACCTGCAGGAGGAAAAAACTAGGTGCCCAAATTACCAAGCCCAAGATCAGCTTGCCCATATTTATTTATAGCACTGTGGTTCTGGCGAGTCTATTCTATAGACAATGATGGTGGAAATGATCTTATGACTTGCAACTTGGGAGTCGAGTCTGTTCCCAAATGCTTCCACCCCTCTGCAATGTCTGTCTTGAAGCTTAGAATTCCTTTGGCATGAAGGTATAAGGCATTTGGAGGTCACAGTGAAAAGGCAGATTAGCCTCAGAGAAGGTAGCTTGTGATAACCCAACCACACCCCTTTGCAGCTTGGCTTGGCAGAGTTTATTGGAAAATGGCACTCTGCTGAGAGAATGGTCACAGACAGTAAAGGTGGGAGTACTGACGCTGGTGGGAAAGGTGGTCCTGGGAAAGTTCCCCAGATGGGGAGAGGGCAGAGCCCCTGACCATGAGATGGGGTCAACTAAGACCCTCTCACTTCCCAGGGTGGGCCCTAGGGCTCTGGGGTGGAAACTAAGGGACTTGAGTTCTTGCTGTCCTGTTGACCCCTTTCTCTCCTTCTTCCCTTTAAAGGGGGACAATGAAGAGCTATAGCCACTTGAGGGGCAGACACTCAAGAGGAGCATGCTTCAAGATCCTCCTCCTTGCCTCCCACTGTCCATCCTTCCCTCTGCCATCTCTGCCCTCTTGTTTGATGCTCTGTCCTTGGATCCCTACACCATGTCACATGGCTGTCAGTGTGGTAAGGGAGAGCCCCTCATGAATAAACAAGAGAGGATCCTGTTCCCAGAGGCCACGCAGGGGTCTTGCTCACTACCCTGGCTCACCCACAACATACTCACGTGTTGCAGTATCGAAACACGCCCTTGATATCCACCTCCCGGGTGGCTGCGTGCACGAGGGGCACAGTCGTCATCTCAGAGCCCAGCCCTACGAGCACCAAGGTCCCACCAGAACGAGTGGCCTGAAGAGGAGGTAAGACCAAGAAAGCCCAGAAGATTAGAAAATCCAGACTTCTCACTCAAAATGACTTTTTTGTCACACAAATAAATATCTGTGCATCAGGTGAGTATCGAAAGTTTCTGGAGAATATGATTCTTTCTATACTGATGAACTCTTCTATATGTTGACCATACTTAACGGAGCAGCAGAGTTATCTTCTGTGAAGATCCAGTGAAGGGCCAGGTACACTGGGAGCATCCTCAGCTGTCCACAGTATCCTAGGAAATAGCCACAGTTCTCCGGACCCCAGTGAGAAACCTCCCGTACCAAAACGGTTAACCTTCAGTCCCTGAGCACCTTTCAAAGCTTTACTAATTCAGTACCAGATGTTGGCTCAGGTATCTCCTCATCTTAGCACCCGCCCCTCCTCCAGAATGTCAACCCCATAAAAGATAGGACTTTCTTGGTGAGAAAACTACCCACCACATGCAAATGGGAAGGGCCATTAGAATTCTCTGGCTTAAAGACTGCCTTGAACACACAGGCTGGCTGGCATTTAGAAATATTTTTGTTCCAGAGACATTCATCCCAACAGTATCAGTCACAATAGGTTTTGTCTTCCTTGAACACCTGCCTTATCAGTCTCTCTCCATGGAGTGTGCCAGGGAATGAAATTTCTCCTGACAATCTCCACTGATTCTGCATGGGTGTTGTGCCTCCGCCAGAGATTTTTGAGGATCGGTGTTGAGAGAGACAGAGAAACAGTTCATTTTCTTGAGACATAAGCATTTGCCACGTTTCTTACCAGACATTTTCTAGTCACGAACCTGGCAGGAAAGTGACTCTCAGGTATATCCATATAAGGTACCTCCACCTAACCTGTTCATTGGTGGGGTGGCCTGTAGCACCCTATAGCATCTGTCATGCCTAATGGCTCTACTCCCCACTCAGAAGAGGTACCAGCTTCAGGCCCAGTGAGACCCTTGGGTCACATTTACCTCTGCACCCACCTCAGGTAGCCTAGAAACCGGGCCCTCACCACCAACACCAGGAGATAGATGCCAACTGTTCCCAATGTTCTCCAGGCAGGGGAGAAGAAGAAAGTCTTGCATTATGAAGCCATGTCTTTTACTGCCTCTCTGTGGAGTGGGGGGTCACTGACTGCCAACAACTTGAAGAGGGACACACCTTATTCGTCACAGCCCTCAAGGTGCCCAGCACAAAGCTAGGACACAGCAGGTGCCCAAGACCGTCACTAGTTGAATAATCACACACAGACCCAAAGGTTTCTCTTTGCCCCTTCCCACATGGCAGCTGTTATCTCTGACAGTGGAGAAGAGGGTAGGCTGGCTCCAGCTGGAACTTAGGACAGAGCAAAGGTGGCACCTCCTCCTCCCCCATCCCATCACCTCCTCAGCCCCTGATGCCATAGGAATTTGGGTAGGAAAACGGCTGGGCAGCTCTGCCATGGCACCAGGTCAGCTTTCCCCAGAATGTCCTGCAGGGTGCAAAGTGCCCTTACGCAAGACGCAGGTGTGACTGAGAAGGAAGGAGGAAGCCTGCACTGTTGCGGGAAAGCAGTGTGGGAAGCAGGGGCTAGTGTGCTTAGCAGTGACGGTGGCTGCCACCACCCTCCTCAGCCCAGTCCCTCCCACCGTACCACAGTTGCCTACTGGGTCCTGGTCCCGTTCTTTCCTTTTCTCCTAAGTGGTGGACAGAGTTAGAAAAGCTCAGCCACTGGGGCAGTGTGCTCAAGGCAAGTCACCAGGCCTCTTGCGGTAAAATGTGGGAAGTGATAACTAATCTTCATGGCTATTGGGCAGATCTGGCATTGCATTTATAAAGTACCCAGTAGAAGACTCAGCATATGGTGGGGCTGGAGCCGAGAAGGTATTCTTTCTCCCCTCTTTTCCTCATACTTGGCATCCATCAATGCCATTCCCCACACCCATTCTACCAACTTCCCATAAACTATTGGCGGGTCACCAAGGTGCAAATTAGGTATTGGGGGCTCACCTGACCCCAGGTCTGGGAGAGAAGAGTAGTGGCCAACTGGCCAACTGTGACCCTAAAAATCACCGCATCTTTGTGACTAACTAAATTAATGGCTCTCACCTTGTATCAGTGACTCAAAGACTGCAGTTTTCCTCAATAAAAGAAGATAGGGATTTCCCACACATAACTAAGGCATGGTTCCCCATTCCTTCTGTTGATCTTTTTACCAAGAGCACTGCTTTTATGACCATAGATATGATCATGACATCCCATTTTAAAGGGGTGTGTCTCTTAACATATTTCAAGGCCCATATATACCTGTTACCTTGTTTAAACTTTATAACGACCTAATAAGGGTGCTAGGCAAGTGAGATTAAAAAAAGAAAGAAAGAAAGAAAAACCACCAGGGGTACTGAGATTACCTAATTTTGTTTGGGAGGGTCACATAACAAGGGTGGAGACATCTGTTCCTAGCACTCCTTACTGCTACCAACCCTGGACTGATTTCCCAGAGCTGCCCACCAGCTTCAGCGACCCGCATCCTACTCACGTAGATGCCCGCCTGGATGGAGTGCTCCACCCCTGAGCACTCGATGGTGACTTCTGGCTTGCACCCCAGCAGATCTTCCACTTTACTGGCGATTTCCTTAGGGCTCTCCTTGGAGACCTGGAGGAGGAAGTCAGCCCCAACTTCCTTGGCTTTAGACAACCGAGAGGCAGACAGATCTAAAGTTGAACAAAAGTTTCTTTCAAAATGAGAAATGGATGGCAGATTGGAGAGAAAATAAAGATGGAGGTGTATGTTTTAATGGCAATGAAACTCAGGTGTAGTGAGTGGTGTCAAGGAATCCAAAATACTTACACTCTATACCTTCATACTCTCCCATACACATCGCACAGCTGCACACACACACACACACACACACACACACTCCCTTTCTCTCTGAAGGATACCTGCTCCTCAGACATACACAAATTCAGATACCTTCTATACACTGATACCTTCTCCACACACAAAACACTTACTCTTCTACATCCCTACTCCTCTTATATCCACATATTCTACACAATTCTATACACTCACCCACACCCATATTCTCACAGATACCTTACACACACACACATGCACAAGTATTCTCTCACTGATGCCTTCTATACACACACACACACACACACATACACACACACACACACACACACCTTTCTATACCCTACATGCTTCCACATACACTTACCCACACATGCTGTCACAGATAAACTTTCCTCACACATACGCACACCTCCCACTGATACTGCACACTGCACACACAAACACCCTCTTATAAACATATCATACATCCCACTAATTCCACAACACACACACACACACAAGCATGCCTTCTTTGCCTCTTGGGTTTGGTCAAATGGACCAAAGGCTAAGGCTCTTCTTAGAACTGAATGAGCAGTAGAGGTATCTGGGGTCCACACATAAAGAGCCAGGCCTTCTTCTCCACAGCAGCCACCCTATCCCCCTGGGTGGGCTTTTCAACCACTGAACCCCAGAGAAAAGAGGAAGAGCCCTTTAGAAACCCAGCAATCCAGGAAAGGAATAGTTCTCAAGCTCCTGTTTCAAACAGTAGGCCAGCTGTTTCCTGTTCAAGGAGATTTAAAAAGAAAACCTTCTTACCAGTCACCACCACTTGAGCTGCACCCATTGCCTTGGCCACGATCAAAGTGACCAGTCCAATTGGCCCTAAATAAAGCAGGAAATGGGAGATGTTTATGAAATATTAAACATCAGCTCTTCCCCTTCACGGACGGGAACAATAGCTTGTGTGTACCTCTAGCATCTACCCTGGTGCCTTCCACATAGTGAGGCCTTAACAACTGTCTGTTGAATGCATATGTACATGAATGCATGAAGAATTGTCCTCTGTGTGAAATTTGCTCCTACTACTGAGTTCCATTTAGTTGTCTCAGACCTCAGAGCTAGAACTTTTCCATTTACTCTGCTTGGGGATAATGGCAAATAACTAGGGGGCTCAAGGAAATATATTAAGAGAATAAGATGTCTCAGAAGGCCTGGATACATTGTCCTGTTCTCTCTCTGGTCTCTACCTTCTTAGAACCCATCACATCTCTCCAAGGAGAGACACATCCTTTACAGGTGTCCTCTGAGGACCACCTTGGAGGATGCTCTTAAGTGCCCTGGCTCCATGGGCTGACCCAGCTGCCTGGGCAGCTCGAGGATGTTCAGGTACTTAAATATCAGCCCAGAGACCACTTGCTTCCCACAGCATGTGCAGGCTGGATGACGTGGTTTTAGAACAAAATCCGACCCAGCAAAATGAGGCTGTGCAGATTCTTTGAGGATTTTCTTTTTGACACCGCTTTTGAAAATAAGTTTGTGAGTTTCCTCCCAAAGACAAAACACTGGAAAATACTTGAAATGACCAACAAAGAGTGATTAACTAAACAAACTAGAGCGGGGTGCAACACAGCTATTAAAAATTATGTCATAATGCTTATCTAGTGTGATGGAAAGATGTTCATAATAGATTTCTAAAAAAGAGTAGGCAAAGTTAAGACATGTTGAGCATGATCTCATTTTAAGAAAACAAGGATTCAGAGCACCTGGGTGGCTCAGTTGGTTAAGTGTCCAACTTCGGCTTAGGCTCGTGAGTTTGAACCCTGTGTCAGGCTCTGTGCTGACAGCTCAAAGCCTGGAGTCTACTTCAGATTCTGTTTCTCTCTTTCTCTCTGCCCCTCTCTGGATCCCACTCTGTTTCTCTCTCAAAAAGAAATAAACATTAAGAAAAACTTTAAAAACCTGAAATATTACACAGTGGTTCTCTCTCAGGATGGTAGGTGATGGGGCTATGGGTGAATTTCTGTGTGTATACACATGTAGTACGTATGACTTCTTTTTCTATGTCAAAAAAGTATTACTTATGCATATATATATATACATATATGTATATTGTATGTCATCTGTGGGGCTTCTGGGTGGCTTAGTCAGTTAAGCATCCAACTCTTGATTTCAGCTCAGGTCATGATCTCACAATTGTGAGATTGAGCCCCGCATTGGGGTCTGTGCTGACAGCATAGGGCCTGCTTGGGATTCTCTTTTTCCCCCTTCTCTCTCTTTCTCTCTCATAAAAATAAGTTTAAAAAAAATTAAACAAAAATAAAAACTTCTGCATAGCAAAGAAAACGAGAGAAAACACTTGTAAATCATATATCTGATAAGAGGTTAATATCCAAAATACATAAGGAATTCATACAATCAACAGCAAAAAGCCATTTTGGCAAGCTATCTGATTTTAAAATGGGCAGAGGATCTAGAGACATTTTCTTCTTTTATATATATATATGTGTGTATATATATATATATATATATTTTTTTTTTTTTTTTAGCATGTGTATATATTTTTAAGTAATCTCTATACCAAAAGTGGGCCTTGAACTTACAACCCTGAGATCAAGAGTTGCATGCTCTACCAACTGAGCCAGCCAGGCAACCCAAATAGGCATTTTCTCAAAGAAGACATAGGGTGGTCAACAGGTTCATAGAAAGGTACACAACATCACTCACCATTAGGGAAATGCAAATCAAAACTACAATGAAATATCACCTCACACCTATCAGAATGGCTACTATTAAAAAGACGTGAAAGGGGCACCTGGGTGGCTCAGTTGGTTGAGCGTCCGACTTCGGCTCAGGTCATGATCTCACAGTTTGTGGGTGTGAGCCCGGCTTCGGGCTCAGCGCTGATGGTCAGCTCAGAGCTTGGAGCATGTTTCAGATTCTTTGTCTCTCTTTCTCTCTCTCTCTCTCTCTCTGACCCTCCCCTGCTCATGCTGTCTCTCTCTCTCTCTCTCAGAAATAAATAAAACATTAAAAAAATTTTTGAAAGACATGAAAAAAATAACAAGTGTTGGCAAGGATGGGGAGAAAACAGAACTCTTGTGCACTGTGGGTGGGAATGTAATTTGGTGCAGGCACTGTGGAAAACAGTATGGAGTTTCCTCATAAAGTTAAAAATAGAACTACAATATGATCAAGTAATTCCACTTCTGGTTTTTTAATGAAAAACACTAACTCAAAAAGATATCTACACCTGCTTGTTCATTACACTATTATTTACAACAGCCAAGATATGGGAACAACCTAAGTGTCCATCAATAGATACATATACAAAGAAAATGTGGTATATATGTACACAGTGGAATATTATTCATCTGTAAAAAAGGTAATCTTGCCATTTGTGGCAACATAGATGGACTGTGAGGGCATTATATTGAGTGAAATAAATCAGACAAAGATAAATACTGTATGATCTCACTTATACGTGGAATCTAAATCGAAACATAATGGAACAACAAAAGCCACAAATAACAGTATGGAATGGTTTCCAGATGGGGTGTGGTGGGAGGTGAGTGAAATGGGTGAAGAGGTTCAAAAGGTACAAACTTCCGGTAGAAAAATAAATAAATCATGGGGATAAGACGTACAGCATGATGATTATAGTCGATACCATACTGCATGTTTGACAGTTGTTAAGAGAGTAGATCTTAAAAGTTCTCATCACAAGAAACAATTTTTGTAACTATGTATAGTGACAGGTGTTAACTGGACTTATGGTGGTGATCATTTTGCAATACATGCAAATGCAAAATCTTCATGTTGCGTACTTGAAACTAAGGTAATGTTATATGTCAGTTATACCTAAAAGGGCATGTGAGGAACACCAAATCATACCCATAAGGTGTATGAGCATGCTGCCTGTGTCCCTAGCATTAGACACCTAGAAGGGTTCAGCCTGAGGCTGCTAGGGTTTGTTGGGGGGTGGGGGGAGGGGGCGGTGCTGGAAGCAGGGGAGGAGAGAACGCAGCCAGCTGCAACCCCAGTGCAAGCCGAGTGCTGGCTCATGGTGGCCTGGACTCTTTTCCTTCCACTGGCCATGATCAGGACCCACCTCAGTTCTGGACGGACCAGGAGACCATTTCTGGGGCATGATTTTTTAAGTTCCAAAAGTCACCCTTCTCTTTACTACCAAAAATATGTCCTGTCAAGTTAAAAAAATCATCCCAAATTGCCTTCTTTAAATGAACAAATGGGTTATATTGCCTAGGAAATACCATGAATTAGTATTATGTCTATAGATAGTTTATTTAGCAAAGTCTTGGGCACAGAGGGAACGGGACACTGCAATCCTCTCCCACCCAGAAAGATTCTAGGACCAATTCCAGCATTGAAGGGGGAATGAGACAGACAGAGGGATCTCCACATTCTCCCTTAAGGAACTCAGAACCAGGGTATCATCTGTTTCTTACCAGCTCCACACACAAAGACCTTGTTCCCCAGGGTGATTCCAGCTCTCCTGCAGGCATGGATCCCCACTGACAGCGGCTCAATCAGGGCGCCTTCCTCGAAGGTGACATTGTCAGGAAGCCTGGGGTATCATTCAACACATTCAGTTAGCGCCTAGGGGTTAACAACAACAATAGCTAATATTTATTGAGTGTGTGTTTCTATGTCTAGCAATGTGCTGAGCAGTTTACATCTATTCATTAACATCAATCCTTGGAAGAGTTCTGGTGTACTCACTAAAATTCTCATTTTAAAGACAAAGAAACAGAGCCTTTTCAATGACTTGTACCAAAGGTTCAAAACTAGTGAGGGGCTCAAAGGGTTTGAAATGGAAACCAGATAGGTCTGATTCCAGATCCCATGCCATGCTGCCCTGCTCTGAAAATGGTTTTCTTTGGACAAATCACTTCAGTGAATGTGAATCCATTATGTTTTCTTGAACATGTTACCCAAGACAAGGTACGGTGTGATTACCATTAATAAATAAGAAGTTCATTTAACAAGAGATTAATGTAACCACATTCCAGCATCTCATCTGCTTCTCGAACTTATGTACATGGACTTTCTGGTTTCACTTCGGCAAACAAATCCCAACTATCAGCAGCTTTGCAAAACAGTGATTTAGAAGCTGGTGTCACTCTTGTTTGCTGTCCCCCCTGCTATATGTTACAGAAGAACTGCATCTGATGACAGCAGCTGCCTGGCTGCCCCCAAAACTGGTTTTAAAGGGAAAAGGGCCTCTCTTCCAGGCAGCTGATTAAATGCTGTGTCACCTTCACCTCGGGGTTCTTGGTTTTCACTTCCCAGTCCACTGGCATCCTGACCCTATTAACAACCCCACTGATGATGACAGCAAACATTTGCATAAGGCTTTACAGATTAGAGGGCTTTTTTATCCATTATCTCATTTGATCCTCACCATGACCTTGTCAGACAGGAAGGACAGGCTTTATTTTTACCTTCGTTCTACAGAAAAGGAAACTGAAGCTCCATGACATTCAGACACTTACCCAAGGTTACAAGGCTAATGAGTGGAAAAGCAAGACCTAAACCCAGGTCTCCTGGTTCTACATCCTGCCTGCCCCATATCAGCTGCCTCCTAGTACCATCAGCAATATGGTTAATATCTCATTTCTGCTAGTTCCTCACTGTCCAGTATTTTTATTCAGGGCCCCCAAACCTCCACATGCTAGAACATGACAATCCTCAAGTTCCAAAAAGGAAGGTGGCAGCTAAACTCATGGGCTCGTTCCCATGACCTGTCACTGTTCATGCTATTCCACAGAATAAGTGATGAGCCCCATAGTCAGCCTCTGCCTGCTACCCTCCACCATCTCTTCCCCCTTCCCCTCTGCATCTCTCACATTATCCCCCCTACTTCAATCCTTTCTCCTGCTCAGATTACTGCCATCACCCCTTCCACCCACCCAATCTCTCCCATCAATTCTATAAAAGGGACAAAAGTCTGAAATGAAATAATGAAGCCAAACTCTCTCAAGGAACCACCAACCACACTCCCTCAGACATGCCTGCCCCTTCACATCTGGGATTTCCCTCAAAGCTTGGGGGGGCCTCTGAGCTGAGGGTGGACTTTGGTCAGGAATGATGTGTCACTCTTATCTTCACTCTGATTTCCCCTTGGCAGAACACCCAGGAAAAATGGGATTGAGGATGGTGACAATAGAGGATTATTATGGCGAGATTATTCTGATTAGGCAGGTGCTGTCTTAATCATCTAGACAGCCACACTAGCCACATGGACAGGGCAGTCTGGCATGTAGGCAGAAGCAACGGGCAAAGTCCTGGGCCCAGCACCTTTGCCACTGACCTTTGGAGAGTCTCTGGGTCCTCCTCCATGCCCCCCTCCAACCCAACCTTGGTCAGTGGGAGGGAAGGGGGATGGGAACAATCTACGTTTCCTCCCAGCTCTGATCTTTCCTGACTATAAACACCAGAGAATAATGCAACTTAGTGGTTTTCACAATAGGGTTGAGGGAACGGCAAAAGGTTAAAGGATAATCAAGAAGCCAAGGGGGAAGCAGGAAGACAAAAAGAAAATAAGGTGGGTAGGAAAATAAAGAGGCTGTGGCAGTATAGGAATCCTTACAAAGAGAAACCAAGAGAAGAGGGTGTGGGTCCAGGGCTGCTGTGGGGACGTGAGCAGAAAGCACTCTGGGAGGAAAGGAGAGGTGGGAGGTTGTATGTCCCCTACGGGCCCTCCTCAGCCCTGCCATTAACATTGCCAACAAAACACACTCTCCCCCACCATTGCCTACAAATGCCCACCCAACCCAATCCCCAGTGCAAAGCTTACTTTCAGACCTAACCTGTAGCATCCCCCAGCCACAAGGCCACAGCTATGACATACCATGGCACCATTTATTGAGTGCCTACTATGCGCCAAGCCTTGTGCTGAGTACTTGAATAAACTTTTCTCATTGAATTCTGTCAATAAGTCTATGTATTTTACCATATTGGTGCTATTATCATCTCCATTTTACGAGCATCCTTGCTCATAAATGAGGTTACAAAATTTAAGTAACTCGCTGAAGGTCACCCAGATGGTAAATGGGAGAGACTAGTGGTTAGTCTTGAAATTTATCATTTTGCTTTTCTGCCTTTCACGACAACCTCGTTTGGCACCTTGACTTGGAAAGGGCCCAGACAAGGGAGTCTGGTTGGAAACCACTTACTAAAAGGTGGACTCTACCCACATAACCTGCTTTCTTCTAGAGCAGTTAGGTGTTGACTTTAACGCATCACCAGTTCTGGCCTGTGACTCCTCTCAAGGCTTCCAGTGGGCACTAGAAAATTCAGATCTGTCAGACTCCCCTGTGACAGGCACCCGGCCTCGTTCAGACAAGCCCCGTCCTGACCAACAGAGCCATGGCTGGGGCCAGGCTGCGATAGGAGGTAAACACAGCTGTCAGACGGTCAGAGGGAAAGCGGCACTTTAGCACTCCAGAGCTCCATGGGGGGCAACACTGTGCTTCTGCAGATACCAATTCTCACCCCAAAACCGTTTTGAGAGTTGGGGTAGGGTGCTGAGCAAAGGGCAGGAACTTAAGACTCAAAGCTGCCCCAGTTTGAGTCCTCACTCTGCCCTGCGGCCTCCTCCTGTGTCTGCACCCTTGCACTAAACTGCAGTCCCGGTGCCCACCTCACCATGATTCTTATGAAGGTTAAATAAGATAAGGCATGCAAAGCACTTATTAGTTAAAGGACAGGCACGTGGGAATAATAACTGTCACTTCACTTCACTGCCTCATTTAATCTTCAGGTGATGAAATGAGACTGAAGCAGAGGAAGGTTAAGTCATTTTCCCAAAGTCACTCGCTAGCAGAGAGTGGATCCAGGATCCCAAAGCTCATGTCCTGGCCTCCTTAGTGCACCCCAGTTATTGCTGCTATGGGGGGGTGGGGGGTCACTGCTGTAATAAGCTCTTTTTCTTGGGAGCTGCCTTGAAAACCAGTAATGGAGGACAAATTTCAGCAAGTTATCTGTAGGGTGACTGAAGAGGAATGAGTGATTTCAGCAACAATTTCCTACTGTTGCTCTAGGTGAGGGGAACTTCAGCCCAAAGACTAAAACCAAGTACTGTGAGTCAGTCTTAGACCTAGTCAAGCCTTTTTCCCTCAGTGCCACCAAGAAGGGCCTGTGGAGGGGATACTTCATGTTTGGAATTATGGGCTGAAAAGAACAAGGAAATCACCGCAGGAGATCAGAACTAGGAGAAAGAACCCCAATCAAAAGGAAGGGGAGAGGTCTCAGGTGGCTGGGCCAGGCCTTGGGCACTAACTTGTAGCAGAAGTCAGCGTTGTGCTTATAGAACCGGCAGAGGTTCCCGTCATCAGGGGGCGTGGCACAGAAGAAGATGGATGGCGACAGATTGTATCGGCCAATCTTGCAGAATTCATCCATTTCTCGCAGAGCACCAGGCTCGATGGCAACACGATCCCCTGGAGAGGAAAACGTGGGCAGGGGCAGAGCTGCTGTGAAGGGGCACACGCTCCTGGGGAGATGCCAGCAGGGGGAGCCACCCTCCTCCCTGGGATCCAGGGCCCCCTAGACAAGCCCAACCCATTAGCGCTTGCTTCCACAGAAAACTCGGGATGCTGCACAGAACTGACCAGCACACTTCTCCAGACTGATCTGGCCTGCCCTTTTACCAACCCTGGAACAAGCCAACCCACCCCTCAACTCCACAACCACTTCCCAGCTTGGGAAACACAGAACCAGTCCCATCTCTGAGGTAAGCCAGGTCCAGGATTCATCTCAAACTACCACATGAAGTTTGCAGATATTTTTTTCTTCACCTGCTTTGAAAATATGGCGCAAGGCCTTTACCAACACAGGAGCCACAATTATGGCATGTCTTAAATGTTCAGTCTGGTTGCATTTCAACAATAACTAGGAGTTAGGTGATCCCCAGTTAGCAGGCCTGCTCAGGCAAATGACCCACAGAGGTCTCAGGCTCCAGCGGAGAGTAACTTCCAGGCTTGTGAACTAGTGTACTTCTCCTCTGTCTCACTATGCTTGCTTGGAAACCCAGCCCTAGAATTGCTCTATCTTTTCATTATGAAAATTTTCAAACAGACGTTAAAGTTGGAAGAACTGTACAGTGAACACCCAGATGTCCTCCACATCAATTCTTCAATCAACATGTAGCTAATTCTCTTTATCACATATCCACCCATTCATCCATCTCTCCTCTACCCATCGAGTCATCTTCTTTCCTGATGCATTTCAACATAGCTTATAGCCCTTAGTACATTCCAAGCTTAAATGCTTCAGCCTGCCTATCATTAACTAGAGTTCAATACTTGTTTACAGTTCTTTTTTAAGGTAAAATTTAAATATTGATAAAATGCACAACCTTACATGGATCACTAGATGAATGTTGAAAAAATGCATTCACCTGTGTAATATAAGTCCCTATCAAGATATAGAACATTACCACTACCTTGGAAACTTCCTTCCTTTGTGTCCCTTCCCAATCAGTCTCTATCCCCACCTGCACACGTGTGGAAGAGTGGAGCTAGGGCCCTCCCTAGCCTGAGAAGTGTCACCCATGGGAGATTTTCCCTTTACTAAATAGCTACATGTTAAGTTATTTTTATGTCTTTTGCATTAAAAGTACCTACAGAATAATGCAGGGTCCTGGTATGTAGTGGTTAGTGCTCATTAAAAGTAGTGGTGGCAACAATGATCATAGTAGTAGTAATGTAACTAGTATTAACTATTTTTATTGTATTTATAATTATTAAAATTATTTGAGCTGGTATTATTGTGCAGGAAATTCAAACTATAAGATAGATAGCCAGATTGTATTTAAATTAAGAATTCTTCCGGGCCTTAGATTTATTAATCCTTTAAGATTTACGTTAAAAATTTATAAACAAATGTTAAGAACTACTCTATGAGTGCTTTCCTTCTTTCTAGACTAATTAATTGGAATTATCAGTCCAAATTAGCATATGAAACACTTAAATAAAAATTTCGTGTTTTAAAAGAAAAAAACAGGATCCACAGAAATCCCTGCAACCATAAAATGTATTCCTCCCCAACCTGTATGTGTCTTTCCTTCTATCCCTCTCTATTTTCCCTGTGGCCCAGTGAGCTTTCTCCAAATTATGTTCTACCATTGATGATAACTTCTTTCTTTTTTTAATTTTTTTAATGTTTTATTTATTTTTGAGAGAAAGATAGAGACAGTGTGAGCAGGGGAAGGTCAGAGAGAGAGGGAGTCACAGAATCCAAAGAAAACCTCCAGGCTCTGAGCTGTCAGCACAGAGCCTGACATGGGGGCTCAAACCCACAAAGATCATGATCTGAGCAGAAGTCAGACACTTAGCTGACAGAGCCACCCAGGCACCTCGACAGTAACTTCTTTAATCTAGCATTCAAGAGTCTCCATAATCAGGTGGAGTTTTATTTATATTACTCAGTTTTGTCTTCTAATTATTACATTATAATAATATAATAATAACTCTCAGCTGTACAGTGCTTTTAAAGAGGGAATTTTATACAGATTATGCATTTTTATCGTCTCCACTAACTCCCAGCACAGAACCTCTATTGTGAGCAGGACAGAATCATTAGTGACCCAGATATGTTATGCTCATCTCTGTGATTTTGTTACTCTCTTCCTCTTAACTAGAATATTAGCTTTGGACCCCTTCACTAACTCCAATACAAAACCGTTCTCAGGTCTCCAGATGCTGGGCAGGCCAGTGGTTCTGAGCACTTGCTTTAGAGTCAGAAAGACCAAGACAGGCATCCCATCTTGAGACTCACTAGTGTGTGACTCTATGTAATCACCATACTTTCTTCATCTGTTAAGGAAGAAAATAATGCCTACCTCGTACAGTTGTTTCAGTAATGAAATACATAATTATACATGTAAATATTTAACATGGAGGCTAATAGTAAAGCAATGAATATTAGCTACCTTCTTCTTACAATTATTATTGTTAAATATCCAGCCCCAAGACCCATCTCCTCCATGAACCTTCATTAAACACCTCTGTCCACCACAAATGCCCTTTCTTTGAACTGCTAGAGCCGATTCTTTTTCATACATTATAGCACCCAATGGTTTTTATTCACTAGTTTTCCCAACTAGATGAAAGTGTCCAGGTATTGTATCTTCTCAGTTTTCTGTATCCCTCAAAGCACAAGGTTGGACTCATTGTAGGTTGCACTCAACACTTAATATAACTGAAACTTAAAGAACCCCTCACTCCTTATTATGACTAGTATTTAGGGATCTGGTCCTAAAGGTAAGAACCACTCAATGGCTGTTGGAAACTATGAATCTTCCACTTTGGGGTAACACCACAAAACCTCAGGGGTTTCTCAACTTCCACCCACAATGAATGGAGAGCCTGACAACATTCCTAAATGAGACACAAGTCTAGTTTCCTCAGGGCCAGACAACTCCTCTTCATGTAGCTGTGCTGAGAGAGCCTTATAACTAACACAGAAATGGCACCTCCTGCCAACCTTCTCGTCCCTCAAATAATCTGATGTTGTCTCCAGGCTATACAGTGGCCTCATCAGCAAAGGAAGAATAAGGCCAACAGCTGGCTGCATCACACAGCTTGAATTTAACTCACTTATTGAGGAACATCACAGGCTGCCAATTGCTGAGCATTCCTCCCTTCAAGAGAATGAATTAAGCAAATCTAGAAAAATAGTGGTGCCTTTCCAGTCATCCAATAAGATCAGCGACTATACCAAAGACCCTGGTTCTCAGCATGTGGACCCAGTTCGTGGATCCTATGCCTGGAATGTTTCTCCCACTCCTTTACCTGGCTTATTCCTTAGCTGTCTTCAGGTGTTGGGTTAATTGTTCCTCCCTCTGAGGAGCCAGGGATCTGGTTAGAACACCCTGATCACACCCCTCTTCTTCTCTGTTGCCCTCAACACAATTGTACTTTAGGAACTGTATGTGTATCCCAGGCCCATCTTCCTCTGTGGAAGGTAAGATCCATTTGTGTAGAAATAGAGACTGCATTATTCACTGCTGTAACGCCAGGGTTTAACAGAGGGCTTGGCCCCAAGGAAGTACACACAAATATTTATTTATGTTGAGGGATAAATAAATCAGTGAGTTGAAGGGTTTTGCTGACCTGGTTTTAGGTGCTTTACCAATGATCCCACTTTCACGACTGTTCCGGAAGCTTCATGCCCCAGAACCATTGGCTTTTTCACAATAAAATCTCCAATTCGGCCATGCTGCCAGTAGTGGACGTCTGAGCCACATATCCCGACGGAATGCATCCTCAGCAGCGCTTCTGATAAAAGGAAGAAGAAAACAAGTGAGGGAAGGAACCATCCCCCCTGCAGCCTGAAGCACCACCACGCTTCCCTTCTGGAAAGGGAGAGGGTTTGGTTTCAAAGACCAGGTACAATATTTAGACCACAGAGGAAAACAAGCTAAACAGCAACACTAATGAAGGCTTGCAAACCACGAAAGTTTCCACAAAGCAAAATAACTGCATTTGAGGGTTAATGCTATGTATCAGCTCAGCTAGGCAATGGTGCCCAGTCCTTTGGTCAAATAGTAGATGTTGCTGTGAGGCTATTTTTTAGATGTAATTAACATTGGAGTCTACTGACTCAATAAGTAAATTGTTAAAAGTAAAGCAGATTACTCTGCCTAATGTGGGTGGGTCTCATCCAATCAGTTGAGGGCCTTAGGAAAAAAGATTGAGATTTCCTGAAGAAGGAGTTCCAAGACTGAAGCATCAACTTTGACCTGAATTTCCAGCCTGCTGGTCAGCCCTACAAATTTCAGACTTGCCAGTCCTCACAATCACACGAGCCAAGTCCTTAAAATAAATCTCTTCCAGCCCTCTTTCCATATACATATATAATAAACCTATATATAAACAAATCTATATAATAAATCTCTTTCTCTCCTCTCTCTCCTTCTTGGTTCTGCTTCTCTGGGGAACTCTAATCCACTGCACAAATAAGATATTATCAATAGGAAGAAATGTATCAACCATGTAAGGGAAAAACTGTTTTCTAGGAGAGAATATCTTATATTCATATCATATAAGAACTGATATGATATTTCTAGCATATCAGGAATATGCTATGCCTGAATCTTTTCAATTCCGGAGAGAAAGGCTGGCAAAATCTAGGCTTGGCAACACTTTGTGAGCTATCTGGCTGTGTTCTGCATGCCTGTTGTTTGGTTTAATAGTGCAGATTTAATTTAAACCACCCAAAGATTTCAGCTGGTATTTCCCCTTCACAGATTTGAATAAAGTGAGATTTGTTGGTATTGTTGTCAGTTTTCCAAGTTGAAAGTAATGATGCCACTGAGCCCCTCTGCAAAAACAAGTGTGAAAGGATCACTGGCCCAGTCTGACTAAGGTGAGCATGTTGCAAGTATCTGAGGAAAACTCTGCCTTAGCAAGACAAAGGGACCTAAAGCTCTGCTATGCATGCAGGCATCTCACACCCTGCCCTTGCCACAAATCACAGGTGATCCGCAGGTGTGGTTCTGTACAACCTTCTCTGTCCCAAGCCTTGGTGACAGAGTAAGAAATGGCAGGGTGAATACAGAGAACCAAGGTAGAGAAAATGATCTCAGAGTTTCCTCTCTACCAATTAATAATAAAAGATTAAATCTGACTTGCTAGAAACGCTAGCTGAAATTTGCTATTGTTTCCCCTTCCGATCAAGGGCAGTAAGAGATGAGAAAGCAAACGCAGAATGTTGTGTCAGAGAGAGAAACAGTACCAGGGTCCTGTGAGTCCAAGATAGCCCTTGTTCGGCTGCTTCTGGAATCCATACTAACTTTCCAGGACACAGTGAGGTGCCTCTTTCACGTCTCTGAACACCGTATCTTGGTGAAAACAGTTAGGCCCTAAATATACATTATGCACTAAATACTGATAGAAACAGCTATTGTCTGTATTCTTATCACTGTAAATCAACAACACAGCTGACCTTTGAGTAGCAAAGCTCTTGAGATTCCAGGAAAGTTGCCTTCAATCTGACGTTCACACGGAAGCTACAGTCCTGGGGAAAAGTGGGGAAGCACGTCCCCAACTCATCAAGGACAGAAAGGGGGCCTGAGTGGGTGGGTGTTAGGATGAGCTATATGTAGACACTCCCCCCCCCCCCCCTACTCTCAGTCTCACCGCAGAGTCTTGCACATTATAAAGTGGGACTCCAGGGACAGGAGGGATTGGAAAGCCAACAGGGTGGCATGACTTCCCAGGTACAGATACCACTCAAGGAAATGTACATCAGGTGGGCCTCACAGGCTCGTGCAGTGACAGGCCAGAAGACTGGCACAAAGATGGCAGGAACCCTGCCCCAGAGCACTCACCCGCTGTCTGTGCTTGGTTGATTAGGACCGTGGGGTAATGTTCCATGCAGCCCCTCCCATCCCCACTGACCAGAAGATCCCAGTCTTCCTCCAGTGATATCTTTTCTAAGAGATTAAGTTCTGTGGACTTCCTCATTTTCAAAACGTGGATAAGGATTAGGGTTAGGACAGGGTTAGGCCACCCAAATGGCAGCTTATATACATAGAGTAACCTACCTCTGTCGTTAGGTCAAACAAGGAACAACTCTGCCTTTTTGTTCAGAAACTGAAGACATTTAATGTCAAAAACTCTGGGACAAGTCAGCAGTCTGATATGGTAACTCTTCCGGGTCCACCACTGTTTTTATTTCATGTAGGAGTCAAGCTGAACCTATCCAGTCATGGTGAATAACAGACTAGGTTTCTAGACTAACAAAAAAACAGTTTTTAATTGGAGGCAAAGTAATAAACAGAAGGAAAAAGGGGGTAAGGGAGCAATGTACAGGTTCCTCCAGGGAAAATAATAAGAAACAATAACATGTAAGTTGAGTATCCCAAGGACCTACCATTTGGGCCTGGTTCAGGGATCGGATAGTTCTCCTAAAGGAAATAAAAGAGAAAAATCATTTAGCATGCACAATAACTTTCCCTTATGAACATTCTCAATTTTTTTAAAGTAGGCTTCACACTCAGTGTAGAGCCCAATATGGGGCTTGAACTCATGACCCTGAGATGAAGACCTGAACTAAAATCAAGAGTTGGATGCTTAACTGGCTGAGCCATCCAGGCGCCCCTTATTAATGTGGAGTTTCATTCAAATATTTCTTCTTAGAATTAACACAGGCTCAGACCAAACTGTTGCTGGGTGGATGCCTCAGGGGACACACTAGATAATGCTGACTCTAACTGCTGACCTCACCCCACCCATGGGTGCAATTTGCCCTGGACTAATAAAAGTATGCTACATGCTCCCGTAGGCAAAAAGGATGTTTGGACTGCCTTCCATATCAGATCCTGCCCTCCTCAAAAACCGCAGTCTTAAGATACAGATTTGTTTGGTCTGGGAAACTTTCAGGAAAAAGATAAGGTATGTGGTAGTTGCATGTGAGGGCTCTGATCTCTAGGTAGGTCAGAAAAGTGTGTGCTGCCTCTCTTTCCTTTACATCAGCACACGGACCATTGCTTGTTTTTCCTCTTCTGAAACCTCCCATGTGGACTTTCAGAGGCCCTTTGGGAACAACAAGACCTGCTTTTTGACTACTCTCCAGGTTCAACAAGCAATCTAGGGCATCTGGGTGGCTCAGGTGGTTGAACATTTGACTTCAGCTCAGGTCATGGTCTCATGGTTCGTGAGTTGGAGCCCTGTTCAGGTGAGCCCCGCTTCTATCTCCCTCTCCCTCTCTCTGCCCCTTTCTCACTTACACCCTCTCTCTCTCTCTCTCTCACACACACACACAAAGGAATCTGCGCTATTCCGGCATTCACAACTATTTACTATTATTATTATTATTAACATTAACCAACATTTCTTCCCCTTGTCAACTAGCTAGGAAATTCCTGGTGACAAGAAGGAAGGACAGTGAGTGGCTAAATCCAAGTGTTCATTTTATGAATTCTTTGAAGGTAGTCAAGAAGAGGAGGGAATGTAAAATGTTCACCATACCTACTACATGCCAGACAACATTCTGGCACGTGGCCCACAGTCTGCAGATGAGAAAGAAATCTGAGGCTGGGGAGTTAAAGAACTTGGTCAAAGCCATACTACCACAGAGTGGATAAACCAGGATTAAACCTGATTCCCCAACCATCTCACTGCATTCCCACACTGCACCCCAGGGGTAGAATATGCCTCTTCTCCTCTGAGGTGATCCAAGAAGCAGCCAGATAGGTGATGAGGAATGTTGGGGCTGGGACGCATGCACAGTGCTCTCTGAGCACTGCTCAGAGCTTGCCCCCTTCAGAAAGCCTCCCACAGATGCTTTAATAGGGTAGCAATAAATGACACCCAGGCTAGTTTGCTAACAAAATAACCTTGATGCTAGAGACCAGGCTTTCAGTCTCTTTAGTCACCAGGTACAGTGCACTGTCACAAACATGGGGGGGAGAGGGAGTTCTCATTATGCAACCACTCTCCATAACAGACACCAGGGAAGGTCTGTGGTTCTCACTCAACTCAGATTACCAATCTTTCTGTTGAAGTAGCTTGATGTTAATTTGAACCCCTTGTACTCAGTGGAACAAAGTCCAAAGAGACAATGGTTGGGGTGCCTGAGTGGCTCAGTCGGTTGGGCGGCTGACTCAGGCTCAGGTCATGATCTTGTGGTTCGTGAGTTTGAGCCCTGCATCAGGCACTGGGCTGACAGCTCGGAGCCTGGGGCCTGCTTTGGATCCTGAGTCTCCCTCTCTCTCTCTCTGCCCTCCTCTGCTCATACTCTGTCTCTCAAAAAAAAAAAAAATGTTAAAAAAAATTTTTTTTAAACAACAAAAAAACAAGCAAAAACTCCAAAGAGACAATGGTAATGCTGATTAGCTAACATTGGCCAATTTTTTTCTACCAGGTCCTGTGCTAAGTGCTGCACATGCATCACCTTGGTTCATCCTCACAGTGATGTGCCCATGGCAGCACTATGATAACATTGGTGGAACTATATCCAAAGCAGCTTGATGTGGGGAAAGGTGCTCAAGGCTGTTTTTCATCTCTTGATAACTTAAACTGGCTACCTGTGAAAGGAAGGAGGGAGGGAGGGGAAAGGGAGTCCATCTAAAAAAGGGAGTCCATCAGGATAGTTGGCTGTCACCAAAACCTCTCAGAGTTGCTAATCCCATCTCTAACATTATACATCAGGACTGCCACATAAAGTTCTGCTTCTCTTATAGTGGGTGAGATTTTAAACTGCAGGTTAATTGAAACTAAGACTCAGGCCTTTATTTCAAATATGGAACAGCACCCCACCCTCCCCTGGAAAGGCAGTATTTGGCAAGTTCTCAAGCAACAAGAGATAAATCCACAGCATATTCTTCATATCCTTACCTCCAACCGGGCCAGCCCTGAATACCCATTTAGGCGTGGAGAGGGGTAAGAATCAAGCTCAAGGCCAACAGCTGGCCCTGAGTCACTGGAGATCACCACTGTAAACATTTGCTGTAACAGAGCTGACCAAATTTGGCTGTCCCACGACCACAGAGATGCAATGACTTTCTGAGACATTAGAGGGCACTGTGCCGACAGCCCGGTTTTTCCTTGGTAGCAGATCACACACACACTATGGGGAACTTAAATACCTTTCCTTGCAAACCAACTTTTCCCCTCTCCTTCTCTTTCTTGCTGACTGACTCTAGCCACTCTTACAACTCATCTTGGCTCTTGACTCCCCTCTCTGCGGGAGACCATGCCACAGAAGCACAAGACCATGTTAAGATCGGCCCCTAAGTCTGTAAATGTTGTCCTAAGCATGGTTACAGGAGCTCATGTTGTAGAAAGTTATCACAGCGGGGTCACTAAAAAAACCTTGCTTTTTGTTTGTGGTTCCTTGGTATGATGTTGGCCACAGTCCTCTGTTTACTTAATCTCCTTTTTCTGTCTCAGATTTCGGTGAGGATATTCTTTCGTTCACTCATTTCTTAGCCTGTCTGAGATCCCCAGCTTTCCCCTTTATCCCCATAGCCCTTCCATTCCCCCGAAAATTTGTTATCACGCATACTCAAGCTTTCCTAAACAGGATTTCTTACCTTTCTGTGAGTGACAGTAAACAAAGGGATAAGGAGGAGTTAAGTGTTCTTTCTGGTAGTTGTGTCAGTTTTCCAGCATTTTCCACAAGTCAGGACTACATCACAGACACATCCTCCATCCCCTCCAGGTCTCCCCCCACCTCCCAGAATAAGTCATGTCAGTACTTCAGGAAGAACTCTGTGGGAACATGGAATCTTGTATCTTAAATGCTATCTTGCATTTCCTAAATATACTTTCTCAAGTTAGCCTGAATATTTCTCTCCTAAATATGTCCTGATGGCCCCTTATCCTCTACTTCCACCTGCACATCTGAGTTCACACCCTCAGTACCTCTTGCTTGGGTTGCAGCAACAGCCTTGACATGAGGAGAAATCAAAATGCCTTCTCTCTACAGCAGCCAACCTGCGTGGCGTAGGGGTGAAGCACTCAGACTCTGGAACAGCAAGTCCATGTGCAAACCCAGGCTCCTCTCCACCAGCTACCTGACCTCAGGGCAGTTACATAACCTCTTTGTGCCTTCAATTTCTTCCTCTGTATAACGAGGATAATCAGAAAATAGAGTGCCTGAATTGTGGTAAATAAGTTAGGTCTTATTACAAAAGAAATAGAATCAAAGTTATTTTTTCTGTAATTAATTCACAGTATGGTTGAATCAGCTCTGGACAGCCTTGTCCTTTTCCTTTTGAAAAGGGTACTTCTTAAATTTGTTTTGGGGAGAAGTTGTTATTTCTCTTGTTGTCACGTCAATATTAAGAGAACTGGACTGCTTCTTAAAAGGCTGGAATTTGGGAGAAATGTAATAGGATTCCAGCTGTGTTTTAAGCCTGATTCTACCAGTTGTGGGAAAGTGTGTTAGGCCAATCTCCCTGCCTTAGACTGAGGGCTTAGAGGCCGGCCTCACCCCAGGTCCTCAAAGCCCATGTTCGCCTTTTACCCCCACTGCCAGGTCTCCCAGACAACCTGTTGCCTGGCTGCCCTGTACACTTAAGAAGAGCAGAGCAGGAGACCTTATTTCTGTTTCGCTCCCTCCTCAATTTCCCTCCTCCCTTGACAGTGTTTTGAGTGTGGGAAGAAAATCCAAAGATTTCCTAACTGGCCATTTTGTCATAAAAGGCTTTGTTCTAGGGGAGCCTGGGTGGCTGAGTCGGTTAAGCGGCTAACTTTGGTTCAGGGCATGATCTCACGGTTCATGAGTTTGAGTCCGGTGCCCGGCTCTGTACTGCTGGCTCAGGGCCTGGAGCTTGCTTAGGATTCTGTCTCCCCCTTTCTGCCCCTCCCCTGGTTGTGCTCTCTCTCTCTCTAAAATAAACAAACATTAAAAAAAAAAAAAAGGCTTTGTTCTACCCACATTAGCCTGGCAAACTCGAGGTCAAAGTCGAAGGGTCGGAACACTCTCCCAAAGTCCACTGAACCACTCTCCCGCCCAAGCCCTCAGGACTCCAACCAGCTTTCTTCTGCTAACAATCTTTCTAAAATGCAAATCGATTTAAAGTGCCGAGCGGCCATGTAAAATCCTAAACTGGCCACCATGTTCTCTGCAAGCCTCTGCAACTCCCAGCACACCCTTTTGCTCACTCACTCACCTCCCTGGGACCATTTCCCCCACTGGCTGATCCTTTTCCTTCAAGATTCCACGGGGGGGTGGGGGGGGGATCTGAGGTGGTTTCCTAATTCCTATGGGAACTGGGACATGTAGGTTTAGATGTGTTGGAACTGCAGTGTCTGCAGACATCCAGGTGGGGCTGTACTCCTGGGACTGGCACTCGGGCATGGGTCAGGGATACAGACACAAACAGTGAAACAATCATCTCCGATCAAAAGCCTTCCTTGTTCTCCCTGGGCTCGGAAGGTGTCCGCTGAGCTGAAAGGAGCTTTCAGCTTCTCCAGGACCTAGGATATTGTAGCCATACAGGATGGTTAAAGGCCTATTTAATTCTCAGCTGTGATAAATTAAGTAAACTTTAAATAAGTAATTTCCTCCTAATTAAAAATGTATGAACATAACTGAGTATCAGATGGTTCTTTAAGCAAAAATATGAAGCCTCTGAGCTTTGTTGGATGCTCTAGTATGTTAGTAACATTGATTAAATGCTGTGTTCAGGTCTAGGAAATGGAATTAAAAAATTTTTAATGTTTATTTGAGAGAGAGACAGAGACAGAGCATGAGTGGGGTAGGAGCAGAGAGAGAGGGGGACACAGAATCCAAAGCAGGCTCCAGGCTCTGAGCTGTCAGCACAGAGCCCCATGCGGGACTTGAACCTACCAACTGTGGGATCATGACCTGAGCCAAAGCTGAACGCTTAACCAATTGAGCTACGCAGTTACCCTTGGGGAAATGGAATTATTTACATTTTTTAAAATTATTGAGCTGAAGGCGCCTGAGTAGCTCAGTTGGTTAAGCCTCATTTGGGCTCAAGTCATGATCTCACAGTTCCATGAGTTCAAACCCCATTTCGAGCCCTCTGCTGTCAGCACAGAGCCTCCTTTGGATCCTGTCTCCCTTTTTCTGCCCCTCCCCCACTCACGCACATGCTCTCTCCAAAAATAAACATTAAAAATATAATAAAAAATAAAATTGAGCCAAATATTACTTCGCAAAATCTGAACATATTTCCTCTGGTAATTAGTGTTCTTAGTGTCCATCTGATTTTGAGAAAACTGCCAGCTTTATTAGCCACATTAAAATATCTATTAAGTGGATGTCAATACTGTGTGGGAGCACATATTTCTCCTCCTTAATTTCTGTCATGCAATTTTGAAAGATAAATTTCCCCATGCTCCTATTTCTAGCTTTCCCCTTCAGAATAGGGCTACTTTTACCTCTTCTCTTAGTACTACTAGGATTTATTACATAAAATGTTATGATCCTACGTGTAGTATTGTTGACTGCTCCTGCCACTTTTAGGGGAAAAGATTAGCTTTGTGCCTCTGGACCTCCTGCAGACAAAGGCACTGTTCTTCCATAGCGGTTGGCAGAGTTGGCAGAGACGGCTGTATCTGCTGGATTTAATTTCCTGTTATTTATCTGGGGTTAGGTCTTGTTTTACTGTTGAAATACACTTAAAATATTAAAATAAAGGGACGTGGTATTTCTTTGGGCTATTGGCTACCACCCAATTTTCCCTTTTTCAAAAGGAGTTTTAGACTGTCTTTTCAGTGCCTCTGATAAATCTAGCTCAGGTGTTAAAGGGTTAAGTAGCCAGCATTTCCTCACTCAGAGTAAACTCCCAGTTTAACCCAGGGCCTATCAGGGCCTATTAATTTGATGGATAGCTGTAGCTAGCTCTGTCAGCTGATGACAAAAATGTGCTCAGGTCCTGTGCTCAGGACCACTAGAGATGCCAGTGTTGATGCCCCTGCATCAAATAATCGCCTTGTCCTTGCCCACAGATCTTAACAGTAAAGTACATATGCAAGGAGGGGATATTTTCAACGTGTTAATTATAGACATAGAGATGGAGTCCAAGTGTTGGGATCCCTGCCGGGCATAGAGCCTACTTGAGGGTCTCCCTCTCCTTCTGTCCCACCTCTACAAACAAACAAACAAACAAACACAGATTCTAACCAATTCTTTTGACCTAGGGTATAAGACATTTATGCCCTTTATAATTAAACATCAGCTCATCATTCTAAAATGACTATCTTCCCTTCAACTTGTTCTTTCCTCCAGGGGAAAATTTGTCATCCCAAAATTTACCTCTTTGGCATATGAATTATTTTAGGCTGATTATTTTTTAACAAAGAGCAGGCGTAGAAAAAGCTCTGAAAACTACTAGGAAAAGTTCTGAAAACTACTTAAGTTACCGTTTATTGTAAGAGATTTATGTTTAAAAGGAAAATCTCCATTTGTAAGGGTGTCTCCCTCTCAGTTCCTGGAAAAGGATGACTAAATCTCTAGAAACTCCTCTGGAGGAAGAAGCCACAGATTTAAATATGCATAACAACCTTACTCTTGTTTACTGTGCTTTTTCCTGAAAAACTCCCATAACTGGTTTCCCTCACTCTGAGAAGATCTTTTGTTGCTAGCTGGAAATGGTACCTAAGATGGTGACTTGGGCCACTTCAGGAAATTATTCAGTTTTCCTAGTATCTCCCTTGTATATAGGAGGTACACATTATTAAACTTACTTAATGTGTAAGTTTAATAATGTGTATGACACATTAATGTGTCTTTTAGGGATACCTGGTTGACTCAGTCAGGTAGCTTCTAGTCTTACCGACTTTGGCTCAGGCCATGATCTCATAGTTCATGAGTTCAAGCCCTGCATCAGACTCTGCTCTCAGCACAGAGCCTGCTTTGGATCCTATCTAACCTCTCTCCCCCGCTTCCCCACTCTCGTGTGTGTGTGTGTGTGTGTGTGTGTGTGTGTGTGTGTGTGTGTGTGTGTGTGTATGTGTGTGTGTGTGCTCTCGCTCTCTCAAAATGAATACAGAAACTTAAAAATAAATTTTTAAAAATCTGTCTTTTATTACAAGAGGTCTCGGCCAATAACCTAGAAGCGCAGGGAGAAAATCACTTTTCCTCCCCTACATGATAAAACAAAATTCTGACTATAACCCATCCCACATCCACTGTTCAGCTTCCTGGACACAGGGGCTGGGTTCTTTCGTTCTCCCTAGCCAGATGCTGGTGCCTGAAATCTGGCAGAGCTGTCAGGAGTAAGCCAGACAAAGTGGACACAGAGTAGATACTGATGCAACATGTACTATGGACTACTACGTAATACAATATGTACAGAAACTGATAGCAGCATTTACAGCATTTTGACATTGCCGCAACATCAAAATGCAGCAACACAAGTGTATCAGTTCATGGCTAAAAATATATATAAAATTGGTGCTTCATTTGGGATAGTTTTCAAAGCGCTACATGAAAGCACCCAGTGCTTGTCTGGGATATAGTAGGCACTCAGCATATTCTCTTTGTTGCCCTTACCTTTCAAGTGAAACTTAGAGCATTAAAAAAAAAAAAAGCGAGCCT
This sequence comes from Proteles cristata cristata, assembly GCA_017311185.1. Classification (NCBI taxonomy): domain Eukaryota; kingdom Metazoa; phylum Chordata; class Mammalia; order Carnivora; family Hyaenidae; genus Proteles; species Proteles cristata. The sequence continues at coordinate 840,894 of JAESUZ010003766.1, read as the reverse complement.
CCCTCTCCCCATCACCAAAAACAGCTTCTACGGAAAAAACTAATTTGACTGTTTTATATCCCCCCTTCATAAACTAACAACTCAGAGAGGATTCATTTCCCAATCAAAAGCAACTTCTGGATTTATCAAGACTGACCAGAGAGATACAAAGGAATTAGACTGGTGAATACAGATGAATATAAGATTATTGCCTAGGCCCACATTTATTATAATTTGGCTAAAAATTGTCCACACAACACAAAAAGAAAAAAAAAAGCTGGCTGTCAGCACAGAGCCTGATGCAGGGCTCGAACCCATGAACCATGAGGTCAAGACCTGAGCCAAAGTCGGAGGCTTAACCGACTGAACCACCCAGGTGCCCCATTTTTTTTTTTTTTTTTTTAAGGCTTCTGGCAGAGACTTGCATTTGAAGGTCTTGGTCTTATCTCTTTTTATGCTGAGATGTTTAGCGTATCATCAGCGCTAGGCCTTTTACAGGCACCATTTCATTGTAATGGTCAAGTGCAGGCTGCCCCAAGGTGGGACATTTTGGCATGTGGATTATTTTGAGCCGAAAGCAATTGATACCCTCAGGGCTCAGGAGAAACACTGCCCCTCTTTAACTACAAAGAACGATCTAAATTGGAGAGTCTTGGGGTGCCTGGGTGGCTCAGCTGGTTGAGCATCGGACTTCGGCTTAGATCATGGTCTCAGCGTTTGTGGGTTTGAGCTCCAAGCTCTAGCCAGACATCAGGCTCTCTGCTGTCAGCAAGGAGCCCACTTTGAATCCTCTGTCCCACCTTCTCTGCCCCTCCCCGCTAGAGCTCTCTCAAAAATAAATTTAGGGGGATGGGCATGGAGGAGGGCACTTGTGGGGATGAGCACTGGGTGTTATGTGGAAACTAATTTGACAATAAACTATTTGTAAAAAATAAATAAATAAAAATAAATAAATTTTTAAAAATAAATAAATTAGAGGATCTTTACAGAGTAAGGGCTACCTATTACCAGAGATAAATTTTTATCTGAGTAATCCATCTACAGGGCAGGGCAAACATTTGCTTACCAATCATTTATTTTTTCATCTCTCTGTGAATTGCATTCATTCTCTTTGAAGTCCCAAGCCCCTATCCCCTTTCTCCTTGGCTAAGAATGACACATATACTTCATTTTGCCTGACTGTCTTTCGAACTTCCATGTCTATACGGATTCTCTGGACACTTGCTATTAAATTTGATTCTCTCCCGTACTCTGTCTTGTGTCAATTTGATTCTTAGTCCAGCTAGGACCCTTGAGGGGACAAGAATTCTTTTTCTTTCTTTTTTTTTTTAAATGTTTTTTATTTATTTTTAGGAGAGAGAGAGAGACAGCGTGAGCAGGGGAGGGTCAGAGAGAGAGGGAGTCACAGACTGAAACAGGCTCCAGGCTCTGAGCTGGCAGTCAGCACAGAGCCCGACGCGGGGCTCGAACCCACAAACCGCGAGATCATGACCTAAGAGAAAGTCGGACGCTCAACCGACTAAGCCACCCAGGCGCCCCGAGGGGACAAGAATTCTTGCTCCCCGATATCATCTAGTCCTCACACACCCCAGAGATGAGAACTAATGTTGTCCCCATTTTACAGATGGGAAACTGAAGCAGAAAGTAATTTGGCGACTCCCATAACATTAAACAGCAGAGCTGGCACTAAACCCCACTCTGGGCCTCAACCTGGCTCGTGACCTTATTACTGTTTCCTTTTAAAGAGGACCTCAGTGAGCTGACACTTTTTGCTGACAGGCTGTTTGCCTCTTTATGCATCAGCTTGGCTGCCTCTACCCTTGCTCCTTTTTTTTTTTTTTTCCTCACATTTTTGTTTTCCTCATTATAAAAGAAAATCACCAGTGTGTGTGTGTATTTAGATGCACATACTCTCTCTTATTTACCACCCAACTGATAAATGCCTGGAGCCCAGGCACCATGGAGACCTGAATCCCCAGGTCAGGGAGCACTGAAGCTGCCTTGGCCCTTCCCTTGCGGTGGCCGAAGTGATCACTAGCTACATAATAGACAAGGAATTTAATTTTTCCTTCCCTGCAGCCACAGCATCAAGAAAGAAAAGGGAATCCTGCCTTCTCCATAAGCAGGAAAAAGGCTAGGTGTTCCGTTTCCTTCTGGGCAGGTGGAAGATGGCGGGAGTTCCAAGTGACCCAGGTTACATGTCCCTCACAGAAGCCCAGCCATGGCTGCTGGCTGGTTCCTAGGCTGTCCTGAAGCGGGATGGCAGCCTGGCAAGGGTTGAGCCCTTGCTTCCTGCCTCAGAACCCTTCCAAATCCTGCTTCAAATATTAGAAATAGGCCTTTCCCCAGACAGCTCCCTTCACATAACAGTCCTTGCTATCAGTAGATCCTGATCCTGGTCAGCCAAAAAGGCCAGAGCCTGCTCTGCCCAGGAAACCTTGGATTTCATTTTGTTTCTCCCACAGAAAGAAAAACTGGTGTTACCTCCCAAAGCTGCCCCAGGACTGCTCCTCCTTGTTGCTTTCTGGTTTACTAACAGTACCAACCCCTAGTCCCAATCCACTTACCTATTCACCTTACAGAAGGGGGTGGAAGGGCAGAGATAGTATATGGAAGCTGGGGGCGGGGGGGGGTCCTTCTCTGGAGGGAGTGGTGAGGGGCCAGGAGGGTCTGTGTTGCACTGCAGGAATCTGAGGCAGCATAGGCATCCTTGGTCACTCTTGGCTGAGAGCTTCCTGCCTCTTCCCCTGAGTGTGAGGCTCTTTCCAGGGTAATGTCCTCATTTGCTGCTTTCTCACTCTACATGTCCTGCTCAGCCTAGCAAGCTCATCCATCTACAATTTCCCACTTGGGCACTACTCTGGGCGAGGCAGTAATATTTTGTAGAGCACGATAGTGCTATATTTGAGGACGAGAGAACTTTGGGTCCCCCTACTTCTCAACCATGTTGACTCTAGCAGGAAAGTGCTATAAACTCAATGAAGTCCACCCCTCGGTTACTGTCACAAACCCTCTCCTCATTCTCAAATGCCTCACGGAGGGGTGGGGGGTGGGGGGGGAGTGAAGTACTGCCCAGTAGAGAAGCAAATGACTTCTGAACTTACATCTTCAACCCAAGAAATCAACCCTGCACCCCAGATCCCTACAACCAAGGTGATTTCTCAAAGCACCTTGATGTTGTATCCCAGAGACATCTTACACTCAAACCTGACCTCAGTAGTTTAATCTATTTTTGTCTAGTAAATGCTTCCACCACCTCCTATTCTCAAACAGACGTGAGGCCCTCATGAATCCACCCTGAACCATTTTAGTGTAACCACAGGCTACATTTTTTAGCCCTTCATGCATTTTCTAGAGCTTTTAGGATATACCCATTCCAATTCATCCCTAATCAAGAGTAGATTCTAAGGCAAAGCTGATAAAATAAAACTTTTAAAAATTAAAGATTTTTTTTTTAAAGGGAGAGGGTGCACGCAAACAGGAGAGAGGGGCAGAGGGAGAGAAAGAATCTCAAACAGGCTCCACACTCAGCACATAGCCCGACATGGGGCTCCATTCCAGCATCCTGGGATCCTGACCTGAGCTGGAATCAAAAGTCAGATACTGGGGCGTCTGGATGGCTCAGTCAGTTAAGTGTCCTTGGTTAAGTGTCTGACTTCAGCTCAGGTCATGATCTCACCCTCATGTGAGTTTGAGCCGCATATCAGACTCTATGCTGACAGCCTGGAGTCTGCTTCAGATTCTGTGCCTCCCTCTCTCTGTGTCCGTCCCTCACCCACACCATCTCTTTCTCTCAAAAACAAATATTAGAAAAAATTAAAGAGGGTGGCTCTTTAAGTGGCTGCCTTCAGCTCAGGTCATGATCTCGCGGTTAGTCGGTTCAAGCCCCACATCGGGTTCTCTACTGTAGGTGCAGAGCCTGCTTCGGATCCTCTGTCCCCCTTTCTCTCTGCCCCTCCCCCACTTGGTCTTGGTCTCTCTCTCTCTCTCAGAAATAAATACATAAATTTTTTTTTTAAATGTTTTATTTATTTCTAGGAGAGAGAGAGACAGCGTGAGCAGGGGAGGGTCAGAGAGAGAGGGAGACACAGACTCTGAAACAGGCTCCAGGCTCTGAGCTGGCAGTCAGCACAGAGCCCGACGCGGGGCTTGAACCCACGAACCGCGAGATCATGACCTGAGCTGAAGTCGGACGCTTAACCGACTGAGCCACCCAGGCGCCCCTAAATACATAAAATTTTTTAATTTTAAAGAAAAAAATAGGATGCTCAACTGACTGAGCCAGTGACCTCTAATTTTTAAAAAATTATTTTTTTTAAATAAAATCAATTTTAAGATAGGTTTCCCACTCCTTCCAGTCTTCAAGAGAAGCTATGACAGAAAGCTCATCTGGCTGAGTAGTGGGACAGGCTGAGTTTATGAGTTAAGGCAAAGCAGATCCTGGAGTTGCAATTCTAGTTCTGCTACTTATTAGGTCCAGGAATTAAAGCAGGCCCTGAGCAGATGGAGAAGCAGGTCCTGTCCACCTCCCCATCTTAACCACCCTCCATTTTGTACATCACACTATTTGCAGGCCCAGTAAACAGACCCTGTAATCTCATATTTCACATATCTTTGCACTTGCTGGTACATTTATTTGCCTGAATAACTCCTACTCATCCTTCAAGAACCAGATCAAGTAGCATCCATCTCCTCTGGGATCCCTTCCCTAGGTTAAGGACCCCTCCCTGTGAGGTATTTACTCCCTGATGCAACTTCCATCAAAGCCCTCACACTGTCTTACTATTAACTTTATCTGGTGGTGTCGCAATAAACACTAATAGTGTCACTTTAATTCAGGACCTTAGGTGAGACTCTACAGTGAGTAGAGAGAGCACTGGGATGGGAGTCTGAACTTCTGAGCTCTCATCTGGGTAAGACTGTCACCCTGGGGCTTTTTTTTTTTTTTTTTAACGTTTATTTATTTTTGACAGAGACAGAACACAAGCGAAAGGGGCAGAGAGAGAGAGGGACACATAGTATCCGAAGCAGTTTCCTGGCTCTGAGCTGTCAGCATAGCCCGACACAGGGTTCAAACTCATGGACAAGAGATCATGACGTGACGAAGTTCAAGGCTTAACCAACTGAGGCACCTAGGCATCCCAGGAATGGCACTTTTCTTCAACTGAGAAAATGGGAGAATTTGCTCAGGGCAGGAGTTCTTGGTTTGGGGTCCACAAACCACTAGAGGGTCGATGGAGGGACTTAAAAGTCCATAAAATCTCTGAACTTGCTGCTAAATTCAGTCTCTTTGTATTCTATGGGGAGAGAGACCACAGGTTCTTAAGTAGTCAGGAACTGTTAATCTGGATAATCTCCTGAGTCTCTCCCATCTAGATCCTGGTACATATTCTCTTTGAGGAAGGGGGTGCCAGTGAGCAGTAGAAATGGCTGGCACCCGTCCCACACACCTACTGCCATCCCAGGCCCATCTGAGATGGACTTTGTCAAGGGACCCCTGGCATGACCACAGGGCTGACCCTGCAGCTCCCTGAACTTTGTCCCCATGAGCCAGGGAGCAGAGGTAGAAGTGTGGCGCAGAGGAGACAAAGACGCTCTTAAAGAAACATGGGAGCCTGATCAGAGAGGAAAATGACTGGAAAGTGAACCAAACAGGGACTAAGGGAGGTGAGAAGGAAAGAACTTTTAGAGCCATGGACACCAGTCAGATCCAGAAGTCTGGTATAGACACAGGGAACACCATGAGTCCTGGAGATGAGACCTGTGCTGGAAGGAAAAGGGGCAGAAACCGGTACGTTCAGAGTAGCTAGTTAGTGCTGGGTACTCTTGCGATCATAATAATCCTGCAAAGGAGGTGTAATCAGCCCCAGGCAATACAGATTAAATACGAGTTCCACAGCTTTTAAATGTTCCTCCGGCCTCCTTTCTGCCCTGCACTGTCTGCCCAGAGAAATTCTGAGCATATCTTACATCAGGCAGCCTCCTGGTACCCCTTTGGAAAAGTGCAATGACAAAAGCCAAGACTGAATCTGCAGCTGGCGAAGGACGGAGAAGGCTTCAATCAGTTTGCAGCCTTCCTGGGCTCTGGCCACGTGCGGGCCACGGGGCTGGGTTCCGTGAGGCACACACAAGGACCTTCCTCTTAGCACCTTACAAACCAGCCACCCCCTCCCCCCAACATGGTAACCAGTTCTGATCTGGGCGGCCAAGGCAGAGGTGCAGGACCAGCGCAGCGCTGGAACCGGCGAGCGGCTGGGCTGAGTTCGGAGGCCAGTGGAGCAGGCTAGGCTTCCCACTCCCCTTCCCGTTTTACCAGGCGCAGGTCTCCGGGTCCGTGCACCACCAGAGAGAGGTTCTCGGGTTTGGCCGCCGCCATGTCGCTGTCTCCCTCCCGGGTCGAGGCTGCAGTCTGCAGGACGCGTGTGGGTCTGGGGACAGCCCCGCGAGGGTTGGGGGTAAGGGTTGGGAGGCCCTGCTTGTCAGAAAAGGCTCACTCCCGGCCGGGGCGGGGCTTCTCGCCTCTGACAACCTGGGCGGGGCTAGCGTGGGGGCGGGGCCTTCCTGTTTCCCTCAGGCGCTACCACGGCGCGCTGGGGGAGGGGAGCTTAAGTAGGAGCCGGGCTGGGGGCCAGGGAGGGGCCTGGGGAGAGGGGAAGCCGGTCCTCCGCAGTCGTCTCCGGGCGCTGCTGTTTATGTCAGCGTCATATCCAAGGGAACATTGCTGTCCTGAAAGTAACGTACAGAGGCTACAAGCCACCAGACCAATGTCCTCAGACTTGAGCTGCAGAAGAAGGGGGTTCTGCACTGTGGAGCAGATTCTGAGCACAGCACTGGAGATTCTGATAAGGTGTGTCTCTGGCTTTCCTAGAGGTGAGGCCTGGGGTCTATTCGTATTAGCATTGGAAATGTTGAAGCTGCAGGTAGGGCATGGTCTACACTTTAAGGAACAGGCTCTACACTGATGCAACCTTCATGTGGGCCCTGTAGCCCCAGCACCCTGCAAATAAGAGTGAATGAATCATTTGATGTACCATCCCATGGGCTTGATGCATCAAAGTAAAGAAGCTATGAAATGGAATCTGCAAACCCTTTTTCTTTTAACTGATTCTGCTTCTTGTAATAAAGCAGGACCTCTGCCTGCATTCTCTCTTCAGGCCCCATTTTCCTCAGAAACAATGAAAGCTTACTCCAAGGGGAGAGCTGCCCTCAGGCCAGGCCTAAGCCCTTAAAGGCCCTACCCTCCTTTGAGACAGTGCTCAGGATTTCATTCCCTACAGCCTCTCCCCACACCCAGACTTTCTGCTGGATCATTTTATCTCCTCCGGGAGACTTTCCCCAACATCCAGACCTTGAAGATAACTCTGTGGCACTCACTGCACACTCCACAGATGGGTGTTAGCCTGTACTTTCACCTGTAATCATGCCTTCCCTAAATGCACTGGAAGGTCACTGAAGACAAGCCCTCATTTCTTTCTTTTTCTTTTTCTTTTTAAGTGTAGCCCATATAGAATGCTAGTTGTAAGGGGTGAGTCTGGTCTCAAAATGGAGGTAACACCACTCCCCCCACCCCTCCGTCCCCCGCGCCCCAGCCCGACTCCAAGCCGCAGCCTCCTCACCCGGGCGGGGGGGCATGGACTGGTGGAGATCCCTGAGCAGTTGAGAAAGCTGTTTATTGGTGGTTTGAATTTTGAAATTACAGATTATGGTTTAAAAGAACATTTTGAAAAATGGGGCACACTTAGAGATTGTGTGGTGGTGAGACACCCCCAAACAAAACATTCCAGGGGGGTTGGTTTTGTGACTTACTCTTGTGTGGAGGAGGTGACGTGCTCAACCACACCAGGTTTTTGGGTGTGTAGTGGAACCAAAGAGAGCTGTTTCTAGAGAGGATTCTGTAAAGCCTGATGCCCATCTAACTGTGAAGAAAATTTTTGTTGGTGGTATTAAAGAAGATACAGAAGAATATAATTTGAGAGACTACTTTGAAAAGCATGGCAAGATGGAAACCATAGAAGTTATGGAGGACAGGCAGAGTGGAAAGAAGAGAGGATTTACTTTTGTAACTTTTGATGAACATGATACAGTGGACAAAATTGTTGTTCAGAAATACCACACTATTAATGGGCATAACTGTGAAGTGGAAAAGGCCCTTTCTAAACAAGAAATGCAGTGTGCTGGATGGCAAAGAGGTTGTGGAGGTGGATCTGGCAACTTCATGGGTCGTGGAGGAAACATTGGAGGTGGTGGTAACTTTTGTGGAAAAGGAGGCTATGGTGGTGGAGGTGGTGGCAGCAGAAGTAGTTATGGAGGGGGTGATGGTGACAACTATGGTGGTGGTCCTGGTTACAGTAGTAGAGGAGGCAATGGTGGTGGTGGACCAGGATATGGAAACCAAGGCGGTGGATATGGTGGCGGTGGTGGAGGATATGATGGTTACAATGAAGGAGGAAATTTCGGAGGTGGTAACTATGGTGCTGGTGGGAACTATAATGACTTTTGAAATTATAGTGGATGACAACAATCAAACTATGGACCCATGAAAGGGGGCAGTTTTGGCAGAAGAAGCTCGGGCGGTTCCTATGGTGGTGGCTACGGATCTGGAGGTGGAAGTAGTGGATATGGTAGCAGAAGGTTCTAAAATTTTTCAGAAGAAAAGGGCTACAGTTCTTAGCAGGAGAGAGAACGAGGAGTCGTCTGGAAAGCTGACAGGTTACCTTGAGACAGTCGTCCCAAATGCATTAGAGGAACCATAAAAATCTGCCACAAAGAATGACGCTGCATAGTCAGAAAAGTTACTGCGGCTTAAACAGGAAACCCTTCTTGTTCAGGACTGTCATAACCACAGTTTGCAAAAAGTGCAGCTATCGATCAATGCAATGTAGTGTCAATTACATTTACATTCCTGAGGTCTTTTATCTGTTGTAGCTTTGTCTTTTTCTTTTCATTACCTCAGGGATATTGCCCTGTAAATTGTGGTAATAGTACCAGGAATAAAAAATTAAGAAATTTTTAACTTTTCCCCCCAAAAAGTCTATTAAATATCTTAGTCTTTTCTTATTTTTAAACAGCTTTATTGAAGTATAATTGGCATACAGTAAACAGCCAATATTTAAAGCACATATTACAATAAGTTTTGAAATACGTATACATCATGAAGACATCACCATATTCAAGGTTATGAGCATATGTATCCTCCTCAAAAGTCCTCTCCCCATCCAAAGCGACCATTGCTCTTCTTTTTTCACTACAAATAGTTTACATTTTCTAGAATTTCATATAAATGGTATAAAAAGTGGGTATTTTTCTAGCCTGACTTTTTTTTAAACATTTCTTTATTTTTGAGAGAGAGAGAGAGAGAGAGAGAGTGCATGAGCAGGGGGTAGAGACAGTAGGGAAGATGGAGGATCCTAAGTGAGTTCTGTGCTGACAGCAGCAAACCCAACACCTGGCTCCAACTCCAACTCACAAACTGTGAGATCATGACCTGAGCCAAAGATAGACACTCAACCAACTGAGCTACCCAGGAACCCCAAGCTTTTTTTGACTTATCTCAGTTGTTTTGAGATTCATCCAAGTTGTTGCATATATCAATAGTTCACTACTTTTTACTGCTGATGTACCACAATGTGTTTATCCATATACATATCAATGGACATTTGGGTTGTTTCTAATTTTTTTTTAATTACAAATATGGTTCCTATGAAAATTCATGTACTTTTTTTTACATTTTTAATGTTTATTTATTTTTGAGAGACAGAGGGCAAGTGGGGGAGGGACAGAGAGAGAAGGAGACACAGAATCAGAAGCAGGCTCCCTGCTCTGAGCTGTCAGCACAGAGCCTGATGTGGGGCCAGACTCATGAACCTCAAGATCATGACCTGAGCTGAAGTCAGATGCTCAACTGACTGAACCACCCAGACTCCCTTACAAGTTTTGATGTGGACAAAAGCTTTCATTTCTTCTAGCTAATCAGGTCATTGTTACTCTATGGTTAGCCATTTGAGAAACTTCTAAACTGCTTTCTAAAGTGATTGCACCACTTTAATTCCCAGCAGCTGTGCAACTGGAACTGAGAGTCCCAGTTTTTCCAAATCCTCACTAACAGTTGGTGTAGCCAGTTGCTAAAAAATTTTAGATGTTCTAATAGGTATGTAGTGCATTTCATTTTTTTTTAAAAATTGAAGTATAGTTAACGTACAGTGTTATATTAGTCTCAGGTGTACAATATAATAATTCAACAATTCTATACATTTCTCAATGCTCATCACAATAAATGTACTCTTAATGCCCTTCACCTATTTTACCCATCTCCTCCCTCACCCACCTGCCCTCTGGCAACCACTAGTTAGTTCTCTATATTTAAGAGTGTTTTTTTGTTTGTCTCTTTTTTGTTTGCCTTTTTTCTTAAAGTCCACATAAGAGTGAAATCATTAGGTATTTGTCTTTCTCTGACTAACTTCTTTCACTTAGCATTATACCCTCTGGGTCCATCCATGTTGTTTCAAATGGCAAGATCTCATTCTTTATGGCTGAGTAATATCCATTGTGTGTATATATTTTATACACACACACACACACACACGTGTGTGTGTGTGTGTGTGTCTGATTTCTTTATCCATTCATCTGTTGATGGACACTTGGGTTGCTTCCATAATTTAGCTATCATAAATAATGCTGCAATAAACATAGGGGTGCATACATCTTCTCAAATTAATGTTTTTGTTTCCTTTGGATAAATACCCAGTAATGGAATTATTGGATCATATGATAATTCTATTTTTAATTTTTTGAGGAACTTCTATACTGTTTACCACAGTGGCTGCACCAACTTGAATTCCTATCAATTGTGCCTCAGAGTTCTTTTTCTGTACATCCTCAACAATTTTTTTTTTCCTCCAGAATTCTTGCCAAGGCCACATTTTTAAAAACAGAATCTTGTAAAGTGTTTTGGACAATGTGGGAGGTCAAAAAAAGGAAACTATTTGATGATAAACGTAGATCAGGCTCATTATTGGAACCCCACAGGGGTGGTGGTAGTAAGGTGTGACGAAGCAGTGGGATGGATTTTTGCAGGGGACTTGTACAGTCACGTTCATTGCTTTGAGACCTATCCCACAAGGCGAGGCTATACTTGACGGGTCCCTCCAGCACCTCCTGCACACAGCTTCTGAACAGGCTTTGCTTGGAGAGAAGGACTAACTCGGGGTCCTGACTTCAATTGGGAAGCTGAGCTTAAAACTCAGCTTTCTCTTCTTGGCTGATGGAGTTCCTTCACAGTCTCCCATACATGGCTTTCCGGTGGGTGAAGCTGACAATGGAGAAAGTCCTAATGGCTTAGTAGCTGAGAGCCACTTGAAGTAGACTCTTACCAACTTTTAAATTAAGTAAACAGAACACCAGAACCAAGGCAGAGCTCTGACAGTAAAATATGACACAATGACCACACTTTGGAGAGCTATTTGTTTTCTTATGAGCAATAACACTTTGAAACTGTCTTGAAAGTTATTGCCTGGGAGTAAAGAGATTTGGAAAGGCAGGAGAAAATTTAGAAAAATATTCTAAGACTAAGGCCCTTTATAGAAAACGTAAAAGAGTAAGTTGATAAAGATTTTCAAGAAACTGACATTTTAAAAGTAAAAAAGCAAGTTGTTATTATAGTATTTAAGCAATTTGGTGTGACATTTCTACATAATTTCCTAACAGAGACTAGCATTCATGATGGTGAGGAACAGACTTTTCTAGGCATTTTAGTGAATAGGAATAAAGTGCTAGCTTTGCCTTTGCTGGTGGCCTGCTTGACACAGCTTCTCTGGGTCACTGCCTAACTTTCCCAAACACTTTGGGGCACCCTTCCCACTGAATACAACTACAGCAAGTTGTTGATAAATTTCTGCCATAAAAACCTATTTAGAATTTTAAAAGGAGGGGTGCCTGGGTGGCTTAGTCGGTTAAGCGTCCGACTTTCGCTTAGGTCATGATCTCGCGGTTCGTGGGTTCGAGCCCCACGTTGGGCTCTGTGCTGACTGCTCAGAGCCTGGAGCCTGTTTCAGAGTCTGTGTCTCCCCCTCTCTCTGACCCTACCCTGCTCATGCTGTCTCTCTCTCTCCTAGAAATAAATTAAAAAAATATTTAAAAAAAAGAATTCTAAAAGGAAATCACAGGATGCATATCCTCCAGGATTGCAAGTTTAGAAAAAGGGAGACTTTAGTCCAGGCAGTATCTCTCATCACAAATGCTGGGTTACTTCAGGTTTAGATAATACAGTCTACTAATAAGAAAAATCAATGTGTCATGGTGCCTTCCAAAGGTCAGTACAGTTGTAAAATTCTGATTTTCCTATTTCTCCATTTGGTCAACTATTCAATTATTCATTTACAACAAAAGAAAGAATAACCAAAAAAACCAAAAAACAAAAAGAAGACAAGAAAGAAGGAAATGAAAGAAGGAGGGAAGGAAGAAAGGAAGGAGGAAGGAAGGAAGGAAGGAAGGAAGGAAGGAAGGAAGGAAGGAAAGAAAGAAACCATGAAGTTTCTTTCAGACCTTGGAAATAAGGTTACCAATGAGAGTTAAACTAAAATCCGTATGCAATGTAAAAGATTAATGGGCTTCCCTAAGGAACTAGTAACATATCTGCCATTAACAAATTGCAGGGAAGATTAGGAAAAGAAGGAGAGCAGGAATTTTAGTCTAGAACTATGCAGGGGAGAGAGATGCTCGGTGGTAGTGGTGGCAGTGTTGGTACAGAAGAGCGGAAGCAAGGGGACTCACTAAAGGTTACTGCTACATGCCAGCTATGGATGATGACTGAGAGATATGTTGGAGGTGGAGATGAAGTGAAGCAGGTAGGTCTGAGATTTATTTTGGAGCTAGGTAAGGAACTTGGTAAGGATTGGTTTATAGGAGCTGAGAAGACGGTAGTTGGAAGATTTACTTTCATATTTCTGACATGATTACTGGATGGATGGAGGCTATTACCTGATATGGGCAGTGCTGAAGGAGGAGGGACAGATTTAGGGGAAGATCAGGCTGGTAATCTTGGATATGCTATGTTTGAGATGAGTGTAAGACATCCAGGAGAAATAAACCAGTGATGTGAAGGTCTGGGAAAGTCTCACTTTGAAAAGTCTAGACTAAATTTGGAAACCATTGGTATATAGACTGTATTTAAAGCAATAAAAGAGAAAGAGGTAATGTAGGGAAAGTATAGAATAAAAAAGACACACTTCGGGTCTAAACACTCAGCATTCAACATCGAGGGAGCAAGAAAAGGAAAGAGGAACCAGAAAAGAATACTGAGAATCTGAGAATAAGGGGAATCATATTAGGGAAAGGCAGTGTTTTAAGAAGGATGTGTCCAGCTGTTGAATACTGATGAGAGGTCAAGATAGAAATCAAAAAGTTTCTAGTGGATTTAGCCACAAGGAGGTCATGGGTGTTCATGGCAAAGAGTTTTGGTATGAAGATAGAAGCAGGAGCCACATTGGTTTGGGATCATTCATATATTCATTTAGCAAATACAAGTAAGTAATCTATGACATGTCAGGTATAAAATATTGGGGATGCAATGAACAAGACAGAAACATCCCCATTCAGGGAGGGAAATTCATTAAATAAATGACCACAAAACTATTGACTCTATCATGGTCTATGAAGAAAAAGGAAAGGATACCATGAAAGTGTATAAGAGAAAAACCCAGTCCAGCTTGAAAGCAAGGGAAGATTGCCCCCAAGGAAGTGATATATTAGCTGTAATTGAAAGATTTAGGTTGTCACAGCAATGAGGCAAAGGAGAGAGAGAGAGTGTGTGTTGCCTGGAACATGGAGTCTTAGAGAAGGAAGAGATCATTGTTGAGTCGGCAGAGTGGCAGGGCCACAGTGAACGAGAGGACCAACCCAGTGGTGTACATAGGTCTTCCAGTGTTTCACATTGCTGAAATGCAGAGTACAAGAAGAAATGTGGCAAGAATAACTAAAGGTCTTAGGGCAAATCCTGGAAAATCACACCGCTCTTAAGATGAGTTCCTTCTGAGGGACAAAGTCCCATTTTTGTAACAAAGACAGGGAGTATAGCTGGGAGCATAGAACCTCCCAGAATTAGTTTGATTTGATTCTGAGAATCAGAGAAGATGGGGTGGAATAGGGAATCCTATTGACAAGTGTTACTTGCAGGAGACAATGGGAAGGAGCTGGCAGACTCTTGTTATAAACAGCTGGGAGAAGTAGGAGCTAAATGCGGCACCTGGGTTGAGTATCCAACTCTTGATTTCAGCTCAGGTCATGATCCCAGGGTTGTAGGATAGAGCTCAGCTTAGGACTCCATGCTGGAGCCTGCTTGGGATTCTCTTGGGGTTCTCTCTCTCCACCCCTCTGCCTCTCTCTCTCTCTCCCTCTCTCAAAAAAAAAAAAAAAAAAAAAAAAAGCTCTTATAGACAACTTGGGTTATAGGGGAATCTCCTGTTAGCCTTGTCTTCTTTTCTCTTCATGTCACGTCTACAAATAGCTGGTCCAGAAGTGATTCACTTCATTCATTAGTTATCAGTAAAGTTCCAGAATAGGAACTGTATAAACATGATAAGGGAAACAGGAAAAAAGGAGTAAAGGGAAAGGAAAATAAAGAACATTCACCAGAAAAAGTATTGCTGAGGAACAAATGGAAGTTTTGATAGAACAGCTTGCTATAAAACTGAAGAGGGCAGCCTATGTGGAGGCACTCCACATTGGAGGTGGGGGGGAGGGAGGATGGGGGCAACACAGGTATAGAACCTGAATGAGATGAGAAGGGCATTTTCACAGGGAAGTGGTAATAACATGGATGTCAAAGCCCTAAATGGGTGAGGAAGAGAACACATGTGGTTAGCACAGCTCAGTGTGAGGTGAGGGAGACTGGAGATGATGAAGAGGATGATCATAGCTAAAGGCCAGTGTTGGGTATAGGAGTCTGAATAGGTTGGGGACAGCATTTGCTCAGGTGAGGAGGGAGCCACAGAGGTAAGAGATTGGTACGTACAGAGGGATTGAAAAAACAAGTACTACATTAAGGATGATGGGAGCAAGGTTTCTCACTATTGGAGAAGAGAGGTATACATATGGAAAGAGAAAAACAAAATGAACCCTGTGTGGTGTTAGATAAAATTGGAGTAATCAGTGTGAACTCATGATTTGCAATAAAGACAGAAATAAATAGAGGTATAAATATATGTGTTTATATACACATGTAATTCTCCATAGTTCTATCTACAGAAAGAGCTTGGAAACAATGACACCTGATAGCAAAGAGTATATCTAGCACCCAGATCTTGGTTATCATTCTCCACTATAGGAACCAGGGCTCTTTGAAGAAATGACTTAATCTAGGACTGGAACAAGAAAAGTACAAGATGAACCTGGAACATCTTGTTGTGCCAGAAAGTAAGGAAATATTCCATGAATGATGGGGCATATCAAAGGACACAGAAGCCAGCTTGAACTGACTTCTACTGAACAAATCACAGGAAATTTGAACATAAAAATAAATTGTAATAATAACAGACCATAACCCATTGAGTAAAATAGGAACCATGAGTCCATACTGATAAAAATCAATTAATAAATTGAAAATTTGACAAAAAACGTGTAGTTACATAACCCAAAGCACCTCTCGATGAAATATCTATTAATTATATAGAGGGAAAGAGTAACTTTACAGTGGAGAAGCATGGCTATATTGCCTTAATCAAGTGATCAGAATTAATATCATTATCAATGGGACATACTGAAATCATGTACCACTTTGAAAGGATGCAATGAGAAGAAAACACTTGAGATATTCATGCAAAAAAATGCATAAGCTGAATCTAATCATGAGAAAACATTAGACAAGTGCAAATTGAAAGATATCTTGCAATAATTTGTCTGTAATCTTTAAATGAATCAATGACATGGGAGTCAAAGAAAAGCCTGAGGAAATGTTTCGGATTGAAGGAAACTAAAAGGACAAGACAACTGAATGCAACACATGATTCGGAATTGTATCCATTTGCATAAAGGACATCATTGGGTCAATTGGTAAAACTTGACTAGCATCTGAGGTTTATCTGATAGTAATACCATGTATCCATGTTAACTTCCCAAGTTTGATGGGGCAAAATGTTTTTTTTTTTTTAATGTTTTTTTTTTTTTTTAATTTATTTCTAGGAGAGAAAGAGAGAGACAGCGTGAGCAGGGGAGGGTCAGAGAGAGAGGGAGTCACAGACTGAAACAGGCTCCAGGCTCTGAGCTGGCAGTCAGCACAGAGCCCGACGCGGGGCTCGAACCCACGAACCGCGAGATCATGACCTAAGCGAAAGTCGGACGCTTAACCGACTAAGCCACCCAGGCGCCCCGATGGGGCAAAATGTTAACAATTGGGCTAGGAAATAAAGTTCTTTGTATTGTACTTGCAACTTTTCTATAAATAAAATTTATAAAATTAATATGTATGACGGAAAATTCAGTATTTTTAAATTTGCCTTTGAATTGTATTTGCCTTTGTAAGATAATAGCATAAAGTAGAGATGAAAAAGAGAAGCAATAATGAAATATTAGAAAGAAATGAAATGTGAGCTGGAAGACCTCAGGAAGAAAAGGAGAACAAAACAAAATCATCAAAAAAAGAAAAGAAAGAAAGGGCGCCTGGATGGCTCAGTCCATTAAGTGACTGGCTTCGACTCAGATCATGATCTCTCGGTTTGTGGGTTCGAGCCCGCCATTGGGCTCTGTGCTGATAGCTAGCTCAGAGCCTGGAGGCTGTCTTCAGATTCTGTGTCTCCCTCTCTTTCTGTCCCCCTCCTGCTCACACTGTCTCTCTCTCTCAAAAATAAATAAAACATAGGGGTGCCTGGGTGGCTCAGTAGGTTGTGTCCGACTTCCACTCAGGTCATGATCTCATGGTTTGTGGGTTCAAGTCCCCCATCAGGCTCTGTGCTGACAGCTAGCTCAGAACTGGAGGCTGCTTCAGATTCTGTGTCTCCCTCTCTCTCTCTGACCCTCCCCTGCTCATGCTGTCTCTCTCAAAAATAAATAAAAACATTTAAAAATAAATAAATAAAACATAAAAAATTAAAAAAGAAGAAGAAAGCAAAACTGGAAGTATAAAAAAGGAGTAGGTACTGCTGAAAACAGTGAGAGACAGAGGACAGGATTGAGGAAAATGAGCAAAATGAAATGGAAAGGAACAATTTTAAAAGGATTAGAGAAAAAAATGATAGATAGGCAAAAGAGATCCAATATTTGCGTAATAGATTTCCTGATGAAGATACCCAAAATGATAGGATAAAAAATAATTTCAATGTGTAACTCAAGAGAAGTTTCCACAAATAAAAGAATAATTGAATCTACCAACTGAAAGTTAACACCACGTCCAAGGAAATGTTAATGTGGAAATTGAAAAAAGATTATTTGATTTCTAAGATAAATAATCCTTTGGGCAGCTAGGCAAATAATCAAGTCACTTAGAAGGGTGGAAAAAAAATTCAGGCTTAGCTTAGACTTTACATAGCAACATTCATTGCTAGAAACAATACCTAGGAGGTCCTCAAGGAAAGTGTCACCTGTACATTTTATACACAGTCAAACCATGGTTTATATAAGGCACAGTGAGACGTATTTGAATATGCAAGAACTCAAATATTGTTTCCATGAGCCTTCTTGAAGTAACTACTAGAAGATGAACTTAAGCCAACCATGTGATAAATGAGAAAACTATGCCAAAAAAGGGAAGGGCGATTGAGGGCAGGAGATGGAGAAGAAAACATGCTAATTTCATTATTTGTCTGTATTAGGGGATTGAAAAGTAATGCCTAGATAGTGAGAATTGGTGTATGAGTTACACACTAAAACAAAAATATAAGCCTTCCAATTTTTCAGAAAAAAATAGAAACAAATACATGTCACATTTTGAGAGTTTTCAAAGAATCTGTAAAGAAATAGAAGACATAAAATAATGTGAGAACTAAAATCATATACATCAATTTGATAAAATAAGTGGGCTAAACTAATTAACATAAAAGACATATAGATTGAATCATAAAGCAAAAATCTAACTCTGTGCAGTATACAAGGGACCCAAAACAAAAATTCAGAAATCTTCACAATTGCAAACAAGAAGAGAACATGGGTTGTCATTGAAATCAGGCAGAATTAACACCAGGACAAACAAGGTGACAAAGAGTAGTCATTTATAATGATAAAGAATGTAATTCACAATGAATTTATAAAGTTATGAATATGTACCAAACAACATATCATCAATATTAATATTAATAAATAAAACCACAGGACATGCAAGGAAAAATAGAAACACAGTAGTAGGAGCCCCACAGACATAGAAGGTCTAAGTTGTATCAATTAATAACATAGATAAAACTTGGCATTCTAGGGGCTCCTGGGTGGCTCAGTCGGTTAAGCATCCGACTTCTGCTCAGGTCGTGATCTCGCGGTTTGTGGGTTCAAGCCCCGCACTGGGTTCTGTGCAAGTAGCTCAGAGCTTGGAGGCTGTTTCAAATTGTGTCTCCCTCTCTCTCTGTCCCTCCCTTGCTCATGCTTTGTCTCTCTCTGTTTCAAAAATAAAAACAAAGAAACCTTGGCATTCTAAAAAGAGAATACATTTTCTTTTAAGTATCCATGAGTAATTCACAAAACTGACTATGTACTAGGCCAAAAGGAAAATCTCGGAAACGTGCAAATGGTACAAATAAACAGGTAACATTTTCTAAACATAAGACAATTAAAAATTAGACAAGACTGGCGCAACTGGGTGGGTCAGTTGGTTAGGCGTCCAACTTCGGCTCAGGTCATGATGTTTCGGTTTGAGTTCAGTCCACCTTGCACTCTGTGCTGACTGCTCAGATCCTGGAGCCTGCTTCAGATTCTGCCTCCCTCTCTCTCTGTCCCTACCGTGCTTGCACTCCATCTTGCTCTTCTCAAAAATAAATATTTTAGAAAATCTAGACACGACTTCTAACTGGTTTTATGATGCAAACATAACCCTAACGCCCAAACCAGACAAAGACATACTAAGAAAGGAAGGTTGCAAAAAAAAAAAAAAGGAATATTGCAAGTAATCTGTCTCATCAATATAGATGCAAAACTCCTAAACAAAATATCATCAGGTTTAATTGGAGTAATACGTTAAAAGCACATACGGTTTTTAGAAGCTCAATAACATGATTAGATAGGCAGTCAAGTTTGAACCACTGTTGTGCATAATATAGGATGTCATCACCAGGGAACATAATAGTAAATTCCTGATTGAGATGTCAGTTTGGAAGTGTGATTTTTCATAGTCGTTTCAGTATTATGTAAGATGTAGCTGAACTTTGAAATCAGTTCAGTCTAATGAGACTGATCTGAAATTAAGTCATAATTCTATAATTTATCAAGCTATGTGATTTCAGACAAGTTTGGGCAAGTCTTAGGGTCAGTTTTTTCAGCTTTAAAATGAAATATTAATGAAACAGTATTTATATGGGCAATATGTTGGACTGACACCCCAAAGTATCCTCAAATTAATATTAATTTATGGAATATTAATTTATGGAATTAATGAAACAGTATTTATATGGGCAATATTTTGGACTGACACCCCAAAGTATCCTCAAATTTAGAATAAAATCAGTAAGACCCAAATGAAAGGAATGCGATCCTGCACCAGCAGAAATGATATAGCCAAAGGGATTATTTGTAAACATGTAATAGATGAATCTCAGGGACATCCAGATTAAAGTGTCTGGGGAAAATGTGGACTGGGTGGGACTAGATTAGTTAGGTTTAACCCTAATCAATTACATAATAATGTGAGAAGAAAAAAATGTGCTAGCAGAAGGGGTTTTTGGTCTCCAAAACCATCCTGGAGAGATAGCTCTCTGACTTGATGATGTGAGGAGCCAGTCTCCACAATAGCAACTTTCTGATAACAGCTGTGGAAGCATCAGGCCTCCCAAGCAGGATGGCATCAGCCATTGCAAACATTTAGCCTTTCTAGTGAGATTTTGACTTCTACACAGATTTGTTCACAGGAAAGGGAGATGAACCAACAGCATATCCATTCAGTCACCGTAGGGCTGTTTAGGTGGAAGTTGAAAAGTCCTAAGACCAGGACCTTGGCCACCTTCTCCTAGTGTCTTGGAGATCCTAGTAAGGATACTCCATTGCTTATCACTTATAGTTTCCGTCTTTCTCTCCCACCCCAGTCTAGTTTGGTCACGTGTCTGTAAGGAGGGAAAAAGGAGGGTTTGGTGATTCAGGTTTCTAGGGTGGCTGCTACATGATTCATCAAAGACAATGCTTTGATGATGATTTCTCAGGTGTACCAAACACCAGTTAGCATTTACCCCTTCTGAAGGAAAACAGGTCTGTTATGGGATGGCACCATTTTTATATGGCCGCTGCTGGTTCTTTTTTTTTTAAGTTTTAGAGACAGTCTAATCAAACTCCCTCCCCTTCTCCTTGCATAATTCTAAGCCTTTCTTGTTCTCCTTCATCATGTTTCATTATCTCTCAGAAATGCAGTATTCCTCCTATCACATACTTCTATCACTTTTCCTTCATACTGTGCTTTTCTCCACCATCAGCCCAGAATGCTTATCATTTTGACTTCGTTGATTACTCTTTCTTCAGTTTATTTTCTGATTTGACCTTCTCTTGTTGAATGATATCCATCTTCTGCCCTTCCCATAATATGCTGAGTTTAACCACAGTACTATCATGCCAGGAAGACTAGAACACACTGCTTTAACAAAACACCATTTATTCTTTATGGAACAAAAAGATGTTTTCCTGAAGAGAAGTTAACATCTCTGCATGTCCCAGACCAATAGACTGGCTGACCTTTGGAAGGCAAAACTAAACTTTGTTTCAAGTCACCCTTCTCACTAGGTCAGCCTCTAAAGAGGTTGGCAAAATAAGAATGTGGATTTTGTTCTGTTTGATCTGTAGTGTTTGCACTTAATTCTTAATGGTCTCCAGGTTTGACAGTTAAATCAACATTGATTTCATTTATAGTATGTACAGAACACCAGGCCACAAGGGACAGTGCATGACAGACTCCCAGTCTGTGGGGAAGGACCTCTTCTCCCCAAGAAAACATGCATCCACTCAAATGACTGAAATAGAAAAGTAGGACGGAACTTCACAATTACTGTAAGGAGAGAGTAAGAGAGGTGCTCCCCAAAGCCAGACTGTGATAGTGGCTAAGAACATGGGCTCTGGGTTTAGTGTCTTGAGTTGGAATCACACTTGCCATCTGATTTTAGGCAACTACCAAAGCTTTCAAACTTCTTTTCTGTAGGATAGGGATATAGTCTCTACCTCATAGTGATGTAGTGAGGATTAAATGAGATAATACACATGAAGTACTTAACACAGGAATAATAATAGCTAATGTTTTTTAAGCATTTTCCTTATGCTAATGTGGCAAGCTGAATAACAGCCCCAAAGATATCCAGGTGCTAATCCCTGAAACCTGCGAATGTTACCTTATGTGGCAAAGGGACTTTACAGATGTAATTAAATTAAGGATCTTGAAATGAGGAAATTACCCTGGTTAAACATGTTGGGTCCTAAATGTAACCAAAAGTGTCCTTGTAAGAGGGAGTCAAAGGAATATTTTACTATAGAAGAAGGCAATGTGATGCCTGAAAGCAAGACGCTACACTGCTGGTTTTCAAGGTGGAGGAAAGTGCTACCAAAGAATGCAGCTCTAGATGCTGGAAAAGACAAGGATAACAGGTTTTTCACTATGCCTTGAGGGAGTGTGTGGCCTTGCAGATAATCTTGATTTCAGCCCACTGAAACAAATTTTGCGCTTTTGATCTCCAGAACCGTAAGATAATAAACGTGTGGTGATGGGGTGCCTGGGTGGCTCAATCTGTTGAGAGTGTGATTCTTGATTTCAACTCAGGTCATGATCCCAAGGTTGTGGGATTGAGCCCCGAGTTGGGCTCCTCGCTGAGTGTGGAGCCTGCTTAAGATTTTCTCTCTCTTCCTCTGCCCCTGTCCCCCACTCACACCCTCTCTCCCTTTCTCTCTCTCAAAAAAATGTGGTGGTGGTGGTGTTTTTTCAAGCTTTATGGAGATATCATTGACAGATAACATCGTATAAGTTTAAGGTGCACAATGTGATGATTTGATATACATATATACTGGGAGATGTTTACTGCAGTAGGGTTGGTTATACCCTTCAGCTCACATAATTACCATTTTGCTGCTGTTATGGGGAGAACAGTAAACTCTATTGTCATAGCAACTTTCAAGGACACAATACAGTATTGTTAACTGTAGATCCCCAGAACATATTCATTTTATTTTTTTTAAAATATTTTTATTTATTTCTAGGAGAGAGAGAGAGACAGCGTGAGCAGGGGAGAGTCAGAGAGAGAGGGAGTCACAGACTGAAACAGGCTCCAGGCTCTGAGCTGGCAATCAGCACAGAGCCCGATGCGAGGCTCGAACCCACAAACTGCGAGATCATGACCTAAGCGAAAGCTGACGCTTAACCGACTGAGCCACCCAGGTGCCCCAAACATATTCATTTTATAACTGAAAGTTGTACCCTTGGACTATCCCCCCATTGCCCCCACCCTTAGCCTCTGGCAACCACCATTCTACTCTGTTTCTGTGAGTTCAATGTTTTTAGACTCCACATATAAGTAATGTCATATGGTATTTGTCTTTCTCTGTCTGACTTATTTTGCTCAGCAAAATGCCCTTAAGGTCCATTCTTAAGGAATGGACCTTGTTCTTGCAAATGGCAGAATTTTCTTCTTTCTTATGGCTGAATGACATATGTTCCTTCTATATCCAATTTGTTGAGTGTTTTTATCATGAAAGGATGTTGAATTTTGTCAAACTCTTTTTCTGCATCTATTGAGACAATCATATGATTATTGTCTTTCATGTGGTATGTCATATTTATTGCTTTCTATGTGTTGAGCCATCTTTGCATCCAGGGATAAATCCCACTTCATCATGGTATATGATCCTTTTAGTGGTGTTGAATTTGGTTTGCTAGTATTTTGTTGAGAAATTTTGTGTCTTTATCAGGAATATTGGCCTGTAGATTTCATTTTATGTTGTGTTCTTTTCTCTTTTTTTAGGATTTTTTAAAACCTTACTTTAAAATATTTCAAAATTTTAATACCAGTGTAGTTAACATAGAGTGTTATATTAGTTTCAGATGTGCAATATGATTTAACAATTCCATATATTACTCAGTGCTCATAAAGGTAAGTGTACTCTCATTTCATATAGTGCTCTTACCTAGCTTTAGAAGCAGGGTAATTCAGGTCTCATAAAATGGGTTTGATAGTGTTTCCTCTTCAAAATTTGAAAGAGCTTGAGAAGAATTGGCATCAACTCTTTACATGTTGGGTAGAATTCACCCATCCAGTGAAAACCATCCAGTGAAACCATCCAGTCCGGAGCTTTCCTTTATTGGGAGGTTTTTCATTACTGATTCAATCTTCTCACTTGTTATTGGCCTATTCAGATTTTCTTTCTTTCTTTTTTAATACTTTAAAATGTTTATTTTTGAAAGAGAGAGAGAGAGAAGGGGAGGGGCAGAGAGAGAGGAAGACACAGAATCCAAAGCAGGCCCCAGGCTCCCAGTTGTCAGCACAGAGCCTGATGTGGGGCTCAAACCCAAAACTGTGAGATCATGATCTGAGCTGAAGTCAGATGCTTAACTAATTGAGTCATACAGCCACCCTGGGTCTATTCAGATTTTCTATTTCTTCGTGATTCAGACTTGGAAGGTTGTATATTTCTAAGAATTTATCCATTTCTTTTAAGTTGTCCAGTTTGTTGGTGTATAGTCGCTCATAGAAATCTCTTATTATCCTTTGTATTTCTGTGGAATTGGTTGTAATATCTCATTTTTCATTTATAATTTTATTTATTTGAATCTACTCTCCTTGGTAAATGTAGCTAAAAGTTTCTCAATTCTGCTTATCTTTTCAAAAAACTAACTCTTCCTTTTGTTGATCTTTTCTACTATCTTTCCATTCTCTATTTCATTTATTTCTGCTCTGATTTTTATTATCTCTTTCCTTCTGATAAATTTGGGATTAGTTTGTTCTTCTTTTTCTAGTTCCTTGATATGTGGAGTTAGCCTCTTTATTTATTTTTGTTGTGGTTGTTAGCATAAAGTGCAACAGTAATTTCAGGAGTAGATTCCTGAATGCCCTTTACCCATTTAGTCCCCCTCCCCCAACCCTTCCAGCAACCCTCTGTTTGTTCTCTATATTTAATTTAAGAGTCTCTTATGTTTTGTCCTCTTCCCTGTTTTTATATTATTTTTGCTTGTCTTCTCTTATGTTCATCTATTTTGTATCTGACTGGCTAATTTTGCTTAGCATAATACCCTCTAGTTCCATCTATCTATCAGTCTATCTATCTATCTATCTACATACATACACCACACATTATATATATTTATATATTACCACATCTTCATTATCCGTTTATCCATCGATGGACATTTGGGCTCTTTCCATACCTTAGCTATTGTCAATAGTGCTGCTATAAACACTGGGGTGCATGTGCCCCTTTCAAAACAGCACACCTGTATCCCTTGGATAAATACCTAGTAGTAAAATTGCTGGGTTGTAGGGTAGTTCTATTTTTAATTTTTTGAGGAACCTCCATACTGTGTTCCAGGGTGGCTGCACCAGTTTGCCTTCCCACCAACAGTGCAAAAGAAGTCCTCTTTCTCTGCATCCTTGCCAACATCTCTTGTTGCCTGAGTCGTTAGCCATTCTGACAGGTGTGAGGTGGTATCTCACTGTGGTTTTGATTTGTATTTCCCTGATGATGAGTGACATTGACCATTTTTTCATGTGTTGGTTGGTGATATGGATGTCTTCTTTGGATAAGTGTCTATTCCTGCCTTTTCCCCATTTCTTCACTGGATGATTTGCTTTTTGTGTGTTGAGTTTGATAAGTTCTTTATAGATTATGGATATTGACCCTTTATCTGATATGTCATTTGCAAATATCTTCTCCCATTCTGTTGGTTGCCTTTTAGTTTTGCTGATTATTTCCTTTGTTGTGCAGAAGATTTTTATCTTGATGAGGTCCCAATAGTTCATTTTTGCTTTTGTTTGTCTAGCCTCTGGAGACGGGTTGAGTAAGAAGTTGCTGCAGCCGAGGTCAAAGAAGTTTTTGTTTGCCTGCTTTTTCCTCTAGGATTTTAATGGTTTTCTGTCTTATGTTTATGTCTTTCATCCGCATTGAGTTTACTTTGTGTATGGTGTAAGAAAGTGGTCCAAGTTCATTTTTCTGCATATTGCTCTTCAGTTTTCCCAGCACCATTTGCTGAAGAGACTGTCTTTATTCTATGGAATATTCTTTCCAGCTTTGTCAAAGATTAGTTGGCCATACATTTGTGAGTCCATTTCTGGGTTCTTGATTCTGTTGCATTGATCTGAGTGTCTGTTTTTGTGCCAGTATCATACTGTCTTGATTATTACAGCTTTGTGTTACAGTTTGAAGTCCAGGATTTGATATCTCCAGCTTTGGTTTTCTTTTTCAGGATTGCTTAGCTATTTGGGGTCTTTTCTGGTTCCATACAAATTTTAAGATGGTTTGTTCTAACTCTGTGAAGAATGCTGGTGTTATTTTGATGGCGATTTCAGCCTATTTATTTCAGATTTTTTTTTCTTAATGTAGGCATTTCTGGCTGCAAATTTCTCTCTTAGCATTGTATTGCTGCATCCTGTAAGTTTTGGTATATTGTGTTTCCATTTTAATTGCTTTCAATATGCTTTTTTAATTTCCCTTTTGATTTCATCTTTGACCATTTGTTCTGGAGTATGCTGCTTCATTTCCAAATTATTTGTGAATTTTCCAGTTTTCCTACTGTTATTGATTTTTAATTTCATACCATTGTGATCAGAAAAGATACTTGAGGGGGTGCCTGGGTGGCTCTGTCAGTTGAGCTTCCAGCTTTGGCTCAGGTCATAATCTCTTCCGTTTCCG
This sequence comes from Proteles cristata cristata, assembly GCA_017311185.1. Taxonomy (NCBI): domain Eukaryota; kingdom Metazoa; phylum Chordata; class Mammalia; order Carnivora; family Hyaenidae; genus Proteles; species Proteles cristata. Next base: position 814,923 of record JAESUZ010003766.1, on the reverse strand, counting down.
AGTTTGAGCCTACAATGGGCTCTCTGCTATCAGTACAGAGCCTGCTTTAGATTCTCTTTCTCCCATTCTTCCCACTCCACCCCCACTCTCTCTCCCTCTCTCAAAAATAAACATTAAAAAAAATATTAGCAGTGTCTCAGTGGCTCAGTCAGTTAAACATCTAACTTCGGCTCAGGTCATGATCTCATGGTTTGTGGGTTTGAGCCTCTGTGCTGACAGCTCAGAGCCTGGAGCCTGCTTCAGATTCTTTGTGTCCTCTCTCTTCCACTCCCCTGCTGGTTCTCTCTGTGTGTCTGTCTCTCTCTCTCAAAAATAAATAAACATTAAAAAAAATTAAAGAGGACCTGGGTGGCTCAGTTGTTAAGCACCTGACTTCATCTCAGGTCATGATCTCAGAGTTGTGAGTTTGAGCCCCATGTCAGGTGAGCATGAGCCCTGCTTCAGGTGAATATGAGCCCTGCTTCGGGCAAAACACAAGTCCTGGGTGAGCCCCACTTCTCTCTCTCTCTCTCTCTCTCTCTGCCTCTTGCTCATTTGTGCCCTCTCTTTCTCAAAATAAACAAACAAACAAATGATAAAAATTAAAAAAAAAAAAGAAAAGATGCCTGGTACAGTTTCAGTATTTTTTTAAACTCGCTGAGACTTGTTTTGTGACTTATGATCTATCTTGGAGAATGTTTCAGATGTGCTTGAGATGAATCTGTATTCTGGTGCCATTGGATGAATTGTGCTCTGTATGTTAGGTCCACTCGGCCTAAGGAATAGCCAAGTCCAATGTTCCCTTATTGATTTTCTGTCTGGATGATCTATTCATTATTGAAAATAGGGAATTGAAGTCCCCTATTATTATTGTATAATTGTCTATCATTCCTTTCAGATTTGAGTATTTGTTTAATATATTTAGGTACTCCAGTGTTGGGTGCATATATATTTTGTTATATCCACTTGATGAACTGACCCCTTCAGCATTATATAATTACCTTCTTTGTCTCTTGCTAGTTTTTGACTTAAAGTCTATTTTGTCTTAGGTAAGTATAGTTACCTTTTCTGTCTTTTCATTTCTACTTGCACAAAATATCTTTTTCTACCCTTTGCTTTGAGTCTATATGTGTCCTTGAAGCTGAAGTGAATTTCTTATTGGCAGCATATAGTTGAGTCTTGTTTCATCTGTTCAGTCACTTTATATCTTTTGATTGGAACATTTAATCTGCTTACATTTGAAGTAGTTATTGATAGATAAGGACTTACTGTTGCCATTTTGTATTTTCTGGGTGTTTTGTAGTTCCTTTCTTCCTTCTGTTCTCTCTTGCTCTCTTCTTCTGTGAACTGATGATTTTCCTTCGTGATATACTTCTGCCCCCTCCTTTTTATCTTGTATGTATGTACCTATGTACCATAGGTTTTGTTTTGCAGTTACCCCAAGGCCCACTTGAAACATCTTATGGAAATTGTAATCTATTTCAAAGTGATAAACAACTTCAGCTGTATACAAAACTCTACCCTTTTATTTCACCCTCTACCACATTTTATGTTTCATGCTTTACATCTTTTCATATTGTGTATCCATTAATAAGTTATCATAGTTATCACTGTTTTTAATACTTTTGTTCCTCAAGCTTTATATTAGAGGTAAGTGGTAAACACACCACTATATTACCTTATTAGTCTTCTCAATCTGACTATATACCTGCCTTTACCAGTACGTTGTTTTCACGTTACTAGGTAGCATCCTTTTGTTTCAGCTTGAAGACCTCTTTTCAGCATTTCTTTTAAAGTAAGTCTAGTGATGATGAACAGTCTTTCATGACTGGGGGTCATGGTGACTTGTCAGCTCAGGCTGTGGGGATCTACTACATCGACAACTATGTGGTCCTTATCAAGGGCTGGTTGCTTACCCTGCTCTTCCTTTCCTGGTGGTGAGGGGAGCTCTTTCTACCTTGGGAGTTTCCTCTTGGTGCTGAGCAATGCTGGCTTTTGGGGGTGGGTTGCTGCAGCAAAACGAAGCTCTTCTTCCTTCCCTTTTTGTGCGGTTATTCTTACGGTTTTTGTTTAACTGCATGGCTGACATATATTAAGTGGACCCCAAAGCTGTTTTTATTTGTGGATAACTGATTGTTGATCTTCATGAGGAGATGGAGGGGTCTCCTACTCTGCCATTGTGGTAATGTCACTCCCAAATGTGTATTGTTTTAAGCTACTGACTTTGTGATAATTTATTACCGCAGCCTTGGTAAACGAATACAGCTAGGCATTATTCTAAAGGCTTCCCTTATATTACTTCGTTCAACTCTCACCTTTTCCCATATCCTCATTAATCATGGAGAGGTGTGTTAGCTAGTAGATACCTACTAATCTACCTGTTCTCAGTTTGTGCCACCACACCCACCCTGTGCCCACATGTGCAGAATCCTCCTGACCTACTTTATTTGTGAACAGGGAGGACTCTGAAGAGCCTAGTGATTTCCCTCCAACTACTCCCACACAAATCCCAGAGTAAGATGGAAAGAAGTGGCAACAGGGAAAAAAATAATTATACTTTCATTGACTTGTTTTGTAAATCTGGCTTTTATATTCGGTCAGGACAATGCATCTGTATTAATCTTAAAATGAATTATAGTACAAGATGCGTCTGTCTTAGGCTTCAACCATCAAACTCTATTCTAAAAGTATTGTTCTTGGTTTGAATCCACAGGACAGTCACACACACATACATAAACCATAGGCAAGTTCTCCTGGGAAAACCTGTCCTTTCTGCAGTTGTAGGAGGAACTGAGAGCAGCAGTACTGTTGTCCTACTTCTGACATCTCTCTGCCTGGTAGTTTTGTTTCAAAAGAATTCACTTAACATGCTTCATTGTGGCAACTGTGTGGTGATTTCTGATGGCAGATGTAAGGTTGAATGCTGGCTTTGCATGGCTTTGCCTTGAGTAATCTCTCTGTTCTCCGGTTTCTTCATCTATACAAAATAAGATGATATCTATTTGTAGGATTGTTATAAGGACTAAAATAATACAGGTCAAAGTGTCCTGGACATGGAAGTCATGGTGACTGGCATGCTCACAGCTTTTGCTGAAAGGGAACTTGGGTAGCCACATTGGTCCACAGTTGACTGCACCATGTATGGGTACCTGATACCACCAAATCAGCCAGATCCACAGGCTGACCAGATACTAATGATGCAGTTTAGTGGAGAAAGTTCTGTCTAAAAAGTAGGATAACTGCAGGTGGCTCTCTAGAACCTGAAATAGAAAATAAAGAGGGAATCGGGCAATTAGGGACAAGAACTGAAGCTAAAATAATGTAAAGAAGGAAGAGATGGGGCCAGAAGCAAGTTGTAATTGTGACAATTTATAAAACGAAACCTCGTTGAGAAGGGATTCCAGAGACCAGCAGAGGGGACTCTCACACCCTACTACTTGTGAATTGCAGACCTTACTGGAAGAGAAAGTTGCAGACAGGTATTTCTTTTACTATACCAGCAGGAGGGAGAAAGTTTTTCCTCTTCCCCTGGCAACATCCTAGCCAGTGAGACTGTCACGACTTCAACCAAGAAAAAGCCACTCTACTTTGAACTTCCAGTTTACTCCAATGGACTTTTGATTTATAACAATCCTTCCAAGTTCCCCCTTTCCTCTATACAAGAGGGTTCTTCCCCTCTGTTGTCTGGTCTTGCCTATGGTTATGCTGTAGCTTGCTTGTCCCAGATTGCAATTCTCTGCTATTCCCAAATAAACCCATTCTTACTAGTAAAATAATTGGAGTTTTATTTTTTAAGGTTAACATAGTTTTGAGTAAGGCTGAGTTACTCAGAAAACAGAAACTAGGAGTGTGCAAAAAGTAGCAAGGTAAGAAAAGACATAGAATGGATGCCGAGGAAGCCAGAAGTGGAGAACTCCCCCAATAAGCAAAGTCTCAGTAGCTGAGTCACATCAGTGGCAAAACAGTAGAGTGAAGATTCTTTAACTTCTGCCACTGAGATTCCTTCTGCCATCTTGGATTCAGAGGGTTCCTGATGTTGGATTTCCATGGTTTGCCAACTTCCTTATTGCCACATGCCATCTTAAAATGAATTCCTATTTCTTGAGTTTGTCTATAGATCCTTATTTCTTTTTTTTTTTTTATGGAGAATTTTTTTTTTAATGTTTTTATTTATTTCTAGGACAGAGAGAGAGACAGCGTGAGCAAGGGAGGGTCAGAGAGAGAGGGAATCACAGACTCCGAAACAGGCTCCAGGCTCTGAGCTGGCAGTCAGCACAGAGCCCGATGCGGGGCTCAAACCCACGAACCGCGAGACCATGATCCAAGCGAAAGTCGGACGCCCAACCGACTAAGCCACCCAGGCGCTCCTATAGATCCTTATTTCTTGCAAAAGAGGTTAATTAAAACAATAGGAATCCAAGTGGTAGTTCTGTCTCGTTATTAAAATGATCTTGAAACAGTGGGGCATAAGGGAGGCAGAATATTCCTGGCAAAGGGAATATTCAGGAGTCAGGCTTGAAGATGAGAGAACATTAAAGATGTTGGTAGGTATCTCAGAAAAATAGCCAGGGGGTTGTGATTTCTCACAAAGGTAAGGGTACTAGGGTAGAGTAGGATAATTGGGAACCTAGATGTCCAAAATGGACAACTTTACTGTGTTGTCAGAAGCTGGAGCTCCTCCACCAAGACTCTGTGATTCTCACACCCTCAGGGTTTTATTTTAGTAATATGTATCATTTTTAGATCAGTCAACAATCTGATTTATAACAATCTGTTATAAATTCTCTCAGGCAAAAAGTATACTAAGTTGATTAATGACCAAAACCCTAGTTGTTATTATGGAAAATTCTACCAGACCTGTCCCTTATCTTTGCTATTCAAAAGTTGTTTGTGTCTTCAAGGAAGCTGCTTGAAAGAAACATAGAAAACAAACCAACTCCCTGTCACATTTATCCCTGTTCCTGAGTCACAGAGAAATGCAGACAGGATAGAAACAAGTTTCCTGCAATCCATAAATCTAATAGGCAACTGACAGAATGGGAAAAGATAGTTGCAAATGACATATCAGATAAAGGGTTAATATCCAAAATCTATAAGGAACTCACCAAACTCCACACCCGAAGAACAAACAATCCAGTGAAGAAATGGGCAGAAGATATGAACAGACACTTCTCCAAAGAGAACATCCAGGTGGCCGACAGACACATGAAACGATGCTCAGCATCCCTCCTCATCAGGGAAATACAAATCAAAACCACACTGAGATACCACCTCACACCGGTGAGAGTGGCTAAAATGAACAAATCAGAGAACTCTAGATGCTGGCGAGGATGTGGAGAAATGGGCACCCTCCTCCACTGTTGGTGGGAATGTAAACTGGTGCAGCCCCTCTGGAAAACAGTGTGGAGGTTCCTCAGGAAACTAACAATAGAACTCCCCTATGACCCAGCAATAGCACTGCTAGAAATTTACCCAAGGGATACAGGAGTGCTGATGCATAGGGGCACATGTACCCCAATGTTCATTGCAGCACTCTCAACAATACCCAAAACATGGAAAGAGCCTAAGTGTCCATCTATGGACGAATGGATCAAGAAGATGTGGTTTATCTATGCAATGGAATACTACATGCCAATGAGAAAGAATGAAATCTGGCCATGTGTAGCAACATGGATGGAACTGGAGGGTGTTATGCTGAGCGAAATAAGTCAGGCAGAGAAGGACAAATACCATATGTTTGCACTTATAGGAGAATTAGGAGGAACCTAATGGAGAACTGTGGGGGAGAAGAAGAGGGGAAAATGGTGGGGGAGAGGGAGTCAGGCAAACCATGAGAGGCTCTTGAATGCCGAGAACAAACTGAGGACTGACGGGGGTGGGGAGGAGGGGAAGGAGTGTGATGGGCATGGAGGAGGGCACTTGTGGGGATGAGCACTGTGTGTTATATGGAAACCAACTTGACAATAAACTATTAAAAAAAAAGAAAGAAAGAAGTTTCCTGTCTATTGGCTGACTCTGCCCCAGCCCAGACTAAGGTGATGACTGACGTCCCTGGTAGTCTGGATACAGGTCAGGACTGGTAAATACCACTGGGCCTGGAGTCCTGATTCAGTTTTCCAAATTTTTAGGCTCCCTGAACCTGAGAAACAGCTTCAAGAACAGTAGTGTTCAATAGTAGTATAATACAAGCCCTATATCTAATTTTGTTTTATTATTAAAAAAAATTTTTTTTAATGTTTATTTTATTTTTGAGAAAGCAGGGGAGAGGCACAGAGAAAGGGAGACACAGAATCCAAAGCAGTTTCCAGGCTCTGAGCTGTCAGCACAGAGCCCAGTGTGGGGCTCAAACCTATGAACCACGCGATCATGACCTGAGCCGAAGTCGACGCTTAACCTACTGAGCCACCCAGGTGCCCCTGGTATGGTCTATTTTAATGAATATTCCACGTGCACTTGAAAAGAACTTGTATTCTACAGTTGTTGGCTATCATGTTCTACAAATGTCAACTGAATTTTTAATCATGTTACACAAACCATCTCTCTATATATCCTTATAAATTTTTATCTGCATGTTCAATTTGATATGAGAATGGTATGTTAACATCTCCTATGATCATGTATTAGCCTATTTTTCCTTTTAGTTCCTGAAATTTTTGCCTTATATATTTTGGGGCTATGTAATTACATGAGTATAGATTTTTATTTTCCTGCTGAACCTGAATCCTTTTATCATTATGAAGTGTCACTTTTTTAATCTAATACTTCTTGCATTAAATTCTACTTTACCTGATATTAGGTATAGCTATACCTAATAATTCTTTTGATTAGTGTTTTGATGGTGTATTTTTTCCATACCTTTATTTTCAACCTTTCTGTGTCCTTATTATAATTGAAGTATTTAATCTATTTAAATGTTGACATTAACATTTAATGTTATTACTGAATTATTTGAATTTAAGTCTGCTATTTTAATATTTATTTCCCAGGGCACCTGGGTGGCTCAGTCAGTTGAGTGCCTGACTTTTTTTTTTTTTTTAATTTACATCCAAGTTAGTTAACATATAGCATAATAATGATTTCAAGAATAGAATTTAGTGACTTACCACTTACATATAACACACAGTGCTCACCACAAGTGTCCTCCTTAATGCCCCTCACCTACTGAGCCCATCCCCCCACCTGAAACCTTTCCAGCAACCCTCAGTTGTTCTCTGTATTTAAGAGTCTGCTATGGTTTTGGGGCGCCTGGGTGGCTTAGTCGGTTAAGCGTCCGACTTTCGCTTAGGTCATGATCTCGCGGTTCGTGGGTTCGAGCCCCGCGTCGGGCTCTGTGCTGACTGCCAGCTCAGAGCCTGGAGCCTGTTTCTGTCTGTGACTCCCTCTCTCTGTGACCCTCCCCTGCTCACGCTGTCTCTCTCTCTCTCTCCTAAGAAATAAATAAAAAAATATTAAAAAAAAAAAAAGAGTCTGCTATGGTTTCACATGTACCCCAATGTTCATAGCAGCACTCTCCACAATAGCTAAAACATGGAAAGAGCCTAAGTGTCCATCAACAGACGAATGGATCAAGAAGATGTGGTTTATCTATACCATGGAATACTACATGGCAATGAGAAACAATGAAATCTGGCCATGTGTAGCAACATGGATGGACCTTGAGGGTGTTATGCTGAGCGAAATAAGTCAGGCAGAGAAGGACAAATATCATATGTGTGCGCGTGTAGGAGGATTAGGAGGAACTTAACTGAGGAACACAGGGGAGAAGAAGGGGGGAAATGGTGGGGGAAAGGGAGAGAGGCAAACCATGAGAGACTCTTGAATGCTGACAAAAACTGAGAACTGATGGATGTAGGGGGGAGGGAGGATGGGCATGGAGGAGGGCACTTGTGGGGATGAGCACTGGGTGTTATGTGGAAACTAATTTGACAATAAACTATTTGTAAAAAAAAAAAAAGAAAAAAGAAAAAAAGAGTCTGCTATGGTTTGTCTTCCTCTCTGGTTTTATATTATTTTTCCTTCCCTTCCTTCATGTTCATCTCTTTTGTATCTTAAATTCCACATATGAGTGAAATCATATGATATTTGTCTTTCTCTGACTTATTTCACTTAGCGTATTACACTCTAGTTCCATCCAGATTGTTGCAAATTGCAAGATTTCATTCTTTTTCATCACCAAGTAATATTCCATTAGATAAAAATACCACATCTTCTTTATCCATTCATCCATTTATGGACATTTGGACTCTTTCCATACCTTGACTATTGTCAATAGTGCTGCTATAAACACTGGGGTGCATGTGCCCCTTTCAAAACAGCACACCTGTATCCCTTGGATAAATACCTAAGTAGTAAAATTGCTGGGTTATAGGTTAGTTCTATTTTTAATTTTTCGAGGAAACTGCATATGTTTTCCATAGTGGCGACACCAGTTTGCATTCCTGCAAAAGGGCTCCTCTTTCTCCGCATCTTCGCCAACATCTGTTGTTGCCTGAGTTGTTTATGTTAGCCATTTTGACAGGTGTGAGGTGGTATCTTATTGTGGTTTTGATTTGTATTTCCCTGATGATGAGTGATGTTGAGTATTTTTTCATTATATCTGTTAGCCATTTAGATGTCTTCTTTGGAAAAATTTCATGTCTTTTGCCCATTTCTTCACTGGATGATTTGTTTTCTGTGTGTTGAGTTTGATAAAGTTCTTTATAGATTTTGGATACTAACCCTTTATCTGATACATCATTTGCAAATATCTTCTCCCATTCTGTTGGTTGCCTTTTAGTTTTGCTGATTGTTTTGCTGTGCAAAAGCTTTTTATCTTGATAAGTTCCCAATAGTTTATTTTTGCTTTTGTTTCTATTACCTCTGGAGACATGTCAAGTAAGAAGTTACTGCAGCCGAGGTCAAAGAGGTTGTTGCCTCTTTTCTCCTCTAGGATTTTGATGGCTTCCTGTCTTATGGTTAGGTCTTTCACCCATTTTGAGTTTATTTTGTATATGGTGTAAGAAAGTGGTCCAGGCCCGTTTTTTTGCATGTCACTCTCCAATTTTCCCAGCACCATTTGCTAAGAGACTATCTTTTTTTTTCCGTTGGATATTCTTTCCAAGCTTTGTCAAAGATTAGTTGGCCATACGTTTGTGGGTCCATTTCTGGGTTCTTGATTCTGTTCTATTGATCTGAATGTCTGTTTTTGTGCCATTTTGACAGGGAGCCCTATATTTAATTTTAACTTGTCAAGTAGTCATGTGACAAAAGTAAAAGGACATGGGTGAAACTTATTTTTATAAGGTATTTTATTTAACCTACTATATCCTTAATGATTTGGTTTCCTTTCTATGAATTACTGGGAAAGGTATATACAATCTCTTGGGGCACCTGAGTGGCTCACGTGGTTAAGTGTCTGACCCTTGATTTTGGCTCAGTCATGATCTCAGGGCCATGGGGTGGGCTCTGTGCTGAGCATGGAACTTGCTTGGGATTCTCTCTCTCTTTCTGCCCCTCTCTCCTGCTCTCTCTTTAAAAAAAGATAATTAAAAATTAAAAAATAATCTCTCACTATAATTCTGTATTTGCCTATTCTCTTATTTGAGGCTAAGTTATTAGGTCTTTGCATCTTATAGAGCTCCCTAAGTCTACTTAATTCCTCCATATCTAGTAACCCCAAGCTGAGTTTAGAAAGTACTAATTTGGTGGGGCGCCTGGGTGGCTCAGTCGGTTGAGTGTCCAACTTCAGTTCAGGTCATGACCTCATAGCTTGTGAGTTTGAGCCCCATGTGAGGCTCTGTGCTGACAGCTCAGAGCCTGGAACCTGTTTTGGATTCTGTGTCTCCTTCTCTCTGTTTCTCCCTCACTCACACTCTGTCTCTCTCTCTCTCTCTCTCTCTCTCTCTCTCAAAAATAAGTAAAGATTTTTTTAAAAAAGTACTAATTTGGTGATCTTACTTCATCTGTTTTATTGCAGCAACTAGAATATGCTAGTAATAATAGTAATGCAACTATATAACTTTTTCACTGACCACTTACTAAGTAGCTGGTGTTGTCCTAAGTACTTTACACGTATTACTTCCTTGATCCTCACAATTTCCCTATAATTTTGGCATTATGATCCCCATTTACCACAGCAGGTTAAGTAAGTGGTCTAAGATCACCCAACTAGATATGCACTATATTAGAATTTAAACCAAGACAGTTTGACTCTGTGCTCTTAGCTATTCCTTTATACTGCTACTGAGATGTGCTGCCCTCTCTAAGCCAGAAGATGTGAGTCCAAGTGTCATTTATGAGCATGTTTGCTTTGACATACTGCAGAAAAGTAAATAGAAAAACATCAGATAAGATACTCCTGGAAAGGTCTATATATATTAATAAATTATTAATAGCGTCAAGTGGATTCTTCTGGTATACAGTACTAACAGGATGATAGATATGTCACTGGGTCATTAGGCCTTTCATTTGAGTACTTCAGGGAATCATTCAGACTAAATAGGAATTTGTGGTAAATAATATTTCTGGGAATAATTTGTACCTAGTAAATATGATAGACTCATAGGTTTGGAAGGTCCCTCAGAGATCAATTATTCCAGACCACTTATTTATAGTACTAACAGTTATTATCTTTGAAGGTGGAATTTTAAAGGACTTTTACCTTTTATATTATTTATTTATATGCTGTTTAATTTTTTATAAGAACACATCATACATAATCAGGAAAATAAAATGGTTATTCCTGCCAAGACAATTCAATAGGGAAATGAATAGTTTTTTTTTCAATGAAAAGTGTTGGATCAACTAGCTATCCACATGAAAAAGAATGAAATTGTACTCTTACTTCATACCGTATACAAAAATTAACTCAAGATGAATCACAGACCTAAATGTAGGAATTAGGAAGACCTAAATTATAAAAGTCTTAGAAGAAATCATAGCCTAAGTCTTCATGATCTTAGGTTAGACAAAGACTTCTTAGATACAAAACCAAAAGAAAAATATAAAAATTGGACTTTATCAAAGTTAAATACTTTTGTGCTGCAAACCATGCCATCAAGACAGTGAAAGACAATCCACAGAATAGAAGAAAATATTTACAAATCATATATATGATAAGGAACTTATATCCAAATATTTTTTAAACCCTATTACAACTCAATAATAAAAAGATGACCCAAATAAAAAATGGGCAAAGAACTTGAATAGATGTTAATTTGCGAACTCAGGAGCTTTGCAAGTGAAATCTTTAAATAGCCCCAATCACAGGGGGCAAGGAAAAGCTGAAGAAAGAGTAAGACCACTCCAGATTGGTAGGGGGTAAATTTAATTAGCAAAGGAACTTACATATAAGGCTTGTCTTGGGCAGCTGCAAGATGAATAGATCTCTGCACCTGTCTGCCAAAATCTTAAAAATTTATATAGAGGCTTAAACTGATTTCAGTACATATATTGACGAGATGGTCTTCACACCACATTACTCTCTCAAGTCTGCATCCTTGAAAATGGCTCTCACTGTGGGAACAGTGAGCAGAAAACACATGACAGGGATATGGGAAAAATATCAATAAGCATATGAAAAAATGTTTGTCATTAGCCACAGGGAAATGCAAATCAAAATCACAAGATAAAATTTCACACCCTCTAGGATGGCCACATTAAAAAAAAAAAAAAACACCCAGAAAATAACAAATGCTGGAAAGGACCTAGAGAAATTGGAACCCACATAAATTGCTGGCGAATATGTAAAATGATGCAGTCACTTTGGAAAGCAGTTTGGCAGTCCTCAAAATGTTAAACATAATTACCATGTGATCCAGCAATTCCAATCTTCTATACAAAAGAGAAACAGAAACATACACTCATAGAAAAACTTGAACCTGAAATGTTCATAGCAGCATTATTAATAATAGCCAAAAAGTAGGAACAACCCAAGTGTCCATCAATTGATGAATAAAGTTCAGTATTTTCCATACAGTAGAATACACTTGGCATGTATTGATACAACATGCAATGATACAACATGGATGAACTCTGAATACGTTATGCTAAGTGAAAGCCTGTAACAAAAGGGCATTTTATATGATTCCATGCCTACATTCACTCCATCCATCCATTCCAGAATGGGCAAATCTCTGGAGACAGAAAGTAGATTAGTGGCTGTGTAGGGCTGGGAGTGGGGATGGGGGGTGAGGCATGGGCAATGATTACTAATGGGTAAAGTGTTTCTTTTTGGGGTGGTGAAAATGTTCTAAATCAGATTGTGGATGGTTGCACAACTCTGTCACAATACTGAAAGCCATTGAATTGTACCCATTAAATGGGTGGATTGTATGGCATGTGATTATATCTTAATAAAGCTGTTAAGAATGAAAACATGACTATTCCATTAAATTGATGCAATATTATTTAAGGGGCCATTCTATTCATTCCTTATTAAGCAGTGATGGTGTTTTTAGTTTTTTACATTGCTAAGTGATAGTGTGACCAAATACTCCATTTGAAAGAAATATTTTTTACTAAAACTGCTATAAATCTAAAAGATATGTGATGTGCCTAAGGTCACCTATATATTTTCAACATCAGAAATCTGTCAATAGTTTACAGTGTAAAAAATTAGTATCTTCCACACAGTTCTCTCCCATAGGATGAGGTCAGTGGCCTGTCCTTAAGCCTAACTTATGAATAGTTTAGCAGTAAGAGACACGAAAATATAGTGCCTTAAACAAAACAGAAGTTTATTTCTCTGTCACATTCAAGTCTAGAGATAGGCAACCCAGGGCTAAGATGGTAGATATCTCCACAATATCCTTGGGATCCCAGGATCCTGCTGTAGGCCCTAGGCTCAGTCTATTGCTCTGTCAACCATAGGTTATAATTCTTGCTATTATGGTTTAAATGATAGCTATCACATCCCCATTCCAAGCAACAAGATAAAAGAAACTGAAAGAGTGGGGGCGGAAGGAAAGGGGACAAAGTGTATATGTCAGAGGTCTTTAAGAAAAGCTCCTAGATGCCCTTTCTGCTGTACATCCATCCATTGACCAAAACATTGTGACATAGCCATACTTTACTTCAGGTGAGACTGAAAATATGGTCTTTATTCTATGTAGCATGTGTCTAGATAAAAATTAGGGGTTCTTTCATCATGAAAGAAAAGGACACATTCAGAAATAACCAGCAGACTCTGCCATTAACTTATAATTTATCTAATGTCATAAAACCCTACCAAAAGCTAGAAAGAAAAATGATCTGGTTACAAAGGATCAAAGAAATAAGATGAACTAAGAACTATACACCAAATTAAGCAGTATAAGGAATGACTATGCCTAATAATGAAAAGCATTAAAGGAGACATGTTTGCAAAAGCATAGAGAAATGATCAAAAGTCCTAAAGTGGGGAGAGCACTTTTATAAGATGTGAGCCAGAGGCAATATCCATCAGATACACTAGGCACATAAAAAGAAACGGTTTAAATGAGCAATAAGTAAAATCATACTGCCTTTCACTTCCCATTAAGACAATAGACTTTTGACAAAACTGTTTACTGTTGCCTACTTTATTTGTTCATATGTTTCTAATTCCTGAAAGCCTCATGTTATAATGATTTTATTGCTTCTTGTAGTATGTCAAGCATATACATTGCATCTGGCCTTTTCTATAGACTCCTAAAGATATCATTACTTTTGCTTGGAAATCTTTTGGTTGTAGTTTTTTATCTACTATGTTAACACATGCATACTAATATATATCAGAAAAATACTTGAACGTTCCCAAGAAACCCCAATGTACACAACTTAGTGTAAATTTACTTGATCCTTTTAACAATTAATTTAAGATGCATAGACAGGCTTGGTTTCTATGCAAGGAATAATCAACTGAATGTGACTGAAATAAAGTGTTCAAGGACAATAATATTTAATATGTTTTAGGAAAAGATCATTAACATTTAGTTTAGGTTTTTTTTGTTTGTTTGTTATTTACAAGTTCAGAAGAGTTTAGCCACAAGTATAAATATAAATAAGGAGAAGTTACCATGTGGGAAAAATAGAACTTTCAAATGCTGATGCTGAGATTAGTGTTAAAATTTTGTATGATAAAATTTGAGTCATGAAGAAAGACCAGGACCCACATACACCCAAATGATCCAAACACTTAAAAAAAAGTGCATTTTCTTTAGATAATTCTACAGCTGGTATATACTTCCTAGGAAAAAGTACAGTGTTTTGTTTTGTTTTTTTCAAGCTTGGACTGCTTTATAGAGAGAATCCCAAGCAGGCTCCATGCTGTCAGTGCAGAGCCTGATGTGGGGCTCAATCTCACGAACTATAAGATCATGACCTGAGTTGAGATCAAGAGTCAGACACTCAACCGACTGAACCACCCATGCACCCCAGAGAAAGTATAGTTTTATAAAGATGATAGCCTCACAAAAAAATGTATCATTTACAAATCTCCAAAAAGTAATAAACTCACCAGATTCTACATAGTATAACCATATGAATTAAGATAAAAAGTTGCTGTCTTGAAATCATTATATCTCAATACTATTTTAGCTTATTTAGAAAATGAGCTGAGCATGTTGGCTTGTTTCTGGTTCCCTTTGCAGATCTACTGTCAATTATATCTGTCATAGACTACAGCATATACCATTGTGAAGGGGTTGGAAAGCACTGGCTTGGAAAATGAAGGGAGTTGTGTTCTAGTCCTATTTTGGCAACCAACTAGTCACTCTAGACAAGACATCCTCTCAAGGCCTTTACTTCCTCATTGTTCTCCAAGGTTTTTTTCCAGCATTGTGATCCTAAGGTGACCTGAGGGTCCATTTCAGATGATACAACACTCGTTTACATTAAATCCCTTCTGGTACATGTTATCAGGAACTGTCCACACATGAAGTCTGAATCATTAAAGTGCTTTACTCCATATTTTTCAAGCTAAAAACAGTAATTCAGAACTCAACAATAACATTCTAATATTTTAATTAAAATAAGATGATCAGAATAATAAAACTTAGCATTGAATCTAGAAAAACATATATAATTGAATGTTAAAGCCAAAAGAGCATCAGGCAAAGAGAGAGAGAAAGACTGAGACTTTTTATAAAGTGTTTCTATGACATTTACTCTAAAACAACTGTGTGCGCAGGATTTGTGAAAATAATATTACAAGTTAGGGGGAAAACCCAGCCCAAATGTCAAAACACCAAGCCAAAATGATTCTGAATTTCCTTAAAGACACATTTTGAGAAAGAAAGAGAAAAATTCTTACCCATTTCCCCAATCCCCTTGTCCCAAAGGGAAGAATGTAAAATTATGTACATCTTTGGTAATATCTTATAAGAAATAAATAACTAGATATAAGTATAATTTAGTTCAATATTTTCTCTTCAACTTGCTTTTTATAGCTGACATGTTAATTTCATTTTGAACATGATATGCCAAATATCCTGAGCTTCCAGGAATAAAGTCATGTAGCTCCCCAAGGAATTTCTTCATGGCATCAATTGATATATAACCTACAAAATTAAATATATATACAATTAAAATATCATCATATCATCATACTATTTGTTTTTCAATGTCTTTGATTTATTAGAATTAAGATTTCTAAAGAATGTTTTTGGAAAGAAGTAAAAATAAAAAATAATACCAGTGAGAAGATTCTCCATGAAACTTGATAATCATTAGGGAACACCCTTCTTCCCAACTCCCCACCCTGCCCAACCTTCTGTTTCCTTTTAAAACACAAATATGTCTGGGTGTCTGGGTGGTTCAATCAGTTAAGTGTACAACTTCAGCTCAGGTCATGATTTCGCAGTTCGTGGACTTGAGCCCCGCACTGGGCTCTTTGCTGACAGCTCAGAGTCTGGAGCTTGCTTTGGATTCTGCCTCTCCCTCTTTCTCTGCCCCTCCTCTGCTCACACTCTGTCTCTCTGTGTCCCTCAAAAATGAATAAATGTAAAAATAATTAAAAATAAATAAATCAAACACAAAGTTTGATTACCCACTTTGACTACTGAGAGTGTAATGTTCAGGTTGGGAATAAAACATAAAGTACTTAGACCAAAATAACTGGGAAAAGTGTAATCACTTAGAACTATCTATCCAACTAGCTACTAACCGCATCAACAGCTCATCTTACCAGCAGAGCAGGGAACACTTTCCCTGCATGGCTAACACTGGGACAACATTTTTAAATAAGAAATTAAGAAAAGCCATATGATATTTGTCTTTCTCTGCCTGACTTATTAGGAGGAGCTTAACAGAGGACCAAGGGGGAGAAGAAGGGCAGAAATGGTGGGGGTAAGGGGGAGAGGCAAACCATGAGAGACTCTTGAATGCTGACAAAAACTGAGGACTGGTGGATGTGGGGAGGAGGAGGGGTGGGCATGGAGGAGGACACTTGTGGGGATGAGCACTGGGTGTTATGTGGAAACTAATTTGACAATAAACTGTTTGTAAAAAATAAATAAATAAATAAATAAATAAAAAATAAATAAATAAAAAAAAAAGAAAAGCCAGTATTACTGCTTAGTCAACAAGGGTTTGGGTGTAATTTTGATGTCATTAATAATCTGAAATTGATAAGAGTATCAAAAAAAAAACCCACCTAGAATGTAGAGAGCTTAAGGACTCAATAACTTTAAGTCATATTACCTTGATAGCAACTTCTTATCTGAGTAATTATATTTTATGTGTGATGTGTTCGTAGTTTACATTAAAACTGAAACCTAATTTAAAAGTAAATACTGTATAAGAAAAACTCTGGTAGAGCTCAAAGATGATTGATTTTAGAATACCACCATCAACATGTGGTACATGTGCATATAATTTGATTGCTTCTAATAATAAATAATAAATTCACAGCTAATAAATTAGCTGTGAATTCAATAATATAAAACTGAGTAGTGTCTTTAAAGATATTTTAATCATAATCATTTACTTCAGAAAATCTCGAAGCTCTATTACTATACTCTATATGGTTCATAATCTTTGCCTAGTGACTAGGTTTCTGTGTAAAATAAACTAGTGCAGAAAAATATTAACATTTAGTTAACTGCACATATACACAGTATGTGAAGTTTCTTTTCTTTTTTTTTTTTTAATTTTTAAGGTTTTTATTTATATCTAGGAGAGAGAGAGAGAGACAGCGTGAGCAGGGGAAGGTCAGAGAGAGAGGGAGTCACAGACTGAAACAGGCTCCAGGCTCTGAGCTGGCAGTCAGCACAGAGCCTGACGCAGGGCCCGAACCCACGAACCGCGAGATCATGACCTAAGTGAAAGTCGGACGCTTAACGGACTAAGCCACCCAGGCGCCCCAAGTATGTGAAGTTTTTAAAGATATGTATGAGTTTTAAAAATAATTATTACATTAGTAAAAATATTCCTGTAATTATAAGGAAATTTATGCATTAGAAATAGATTATTGTAGCAGTTTTGAAGTAGCTAGGTCTTTAGGCTGAAGTCAACTGACACTCAACGTATACTAGCTTAGACAAAAAGGGAGTCTACTAAAAAGACATTGCCATTGCCAACCAAGGAAGGCAGACATATTGCTGGTGCTCACAAGTAACTAGCTCTCATTGCTGTCTCTCACTGGTATCCAGTTTTTCTCTACACGTTAATTTCATTTTCCTTTCTTGAGGCAAGTTGGCTTTAGTAGAAAATATGGGTCCCCACTGCTTCCAAGTTTTCTTAGAGCTATAGTCACCTGAATGAGAATGATTTGACTGGCTGCATTTCATGTCAAAAAATCTAGAGAAAGAGCTCTGACTGGCCCAACTCAAATCAGGTCATCATTCCCAAAGCAAATGTTAGAAGTGAGGAACCAGCTCATGTTTTAGAAAATAGTTTCTGTGTAACCCAGATGAACTGGGGGAAGAAAAGAGAGTTCCTAGGAAAGGTATTCTTGGTGGAGGATTCCATAAGTGTCTGTGGTAACCAGCCTCCTAAATGGCCCTAAATGATCCCTATCTGTTAGTGTTCACAAATTTGTGTAGTCTCTGGAAGGAGACTCTGTATTTGGGTTGGTCTCTATGACCAACAGCATATGGCAGAAGTGATGGTACGAATAGAACATAGAAAACACAGTGGCTTCTGTCTTGGGTAGGCTCTTTTTCCCTTTTGCAGTTCTCACTCTGAGGAAAGCAAGCTACCATGTTGTCAACAGCCCTATGGATAGGCCCACTTGATGAGGAGTTTGCCTTGGGCCAAAAACCGGCAAAGACAAGCCTGTCAACAACCACATGAGTGAGTTTTGAAATATATTTCCCAATTCTAGTTATTTGGAGTAACTGTAGGCTGGTTAACATACTTGACTGCAACCTTGTGAAAGACTCTTGCAACAGAAATATCTAAGATGCTCCTGGATTCCTGGCTCTCAGAAACCACCAAGTAACATTCATTGTTTTAAGCTGCTAACTTTTGGACCAATTTGTTACACAGTAATAGATAACTAACACAGTACCTATTATAGGTTCCCAAACTTTTAATTATCAGAAGTTTTTGGTTTGAAATTTTTTGCCTGCTAATTTACAATTTTTTTCAATTAATCATACATACAGCTATCAATCAGAACTTCTTATCATAGGTGATAACCAGTGATATCAGAACGAAATGATTAATTCCAGTCGAAAGCAAAAACCAATTTAAAAACAGGCCAAAAAAATTCTCTTGATATTTTATAGGACATTTGGCACTATCTGAAGATATTTTTGGTTATCACAACTTGGGGCCACTGGGTTCTAGGGCATAGGTCCAATTTGTATTTTCTGCAAAGTAACATGTCCTATTTTAAGAGATCTAACATTCATTGAACTGAACCCAACCCATTTTGAGGAAGACATATTAAGTTATAGTCACAGAAATTAACTAACACTGCCTAAATTAGGACTGTCACTCACTACATTCCAACAAGAAGTTATTCTTTCCTGTATAAGCAGATAGGTATGATTTTTAAAAACAAAGTACTTGGGGCACCGGGGTGGCTCAGTCGGTTAAGCGTCCGACTTCAGCTCAGGTCATGATCTCATAGTTCATGGCTTCGAGCCCGGCATTGGGCTCTGTGCTGACAGCTAGCTCAGAGCCTGGAGCCTGTTTCAGATTCTGTGTCTCTGTCTCTGACCCTCCCCTGTTCATGCTATCACTCTCTCAGAAATAAATTTAAAAAAAAAAAATTGTTAAGGGAAGTACTTGTCATTTTACATCAGAATTAAAGACAAATGAATTATCTCTAAAAATTGAAACTTTCTTCCAAGAAAGTGCTATAAAATTTTAATGTAGGGGCACCTGGATGGCTCAGTTGGAAGAGCATGTGACTCTTGATCTTGGGATCATGAATTTGAGCCCCATGTTGGGTATAAAGATTACTTTAAATAAATAAATTATTTAATTAAAAAATAAAATTTTGATGTGGAAATTTAAAGAAAGAAAATTACTAATAAGCAAATTAAAAACTCAGAAAATTTTACTATGGCTCTACCAATAAAATAACAAAAGACTATCACAAGTTAAATTTTACTTTAAAAACTCTGACTAATGATTACTTTTATTTTTTATTATTTTATTATTTTATTTTAATTTTTTATTTGAGAGAGAGAGAGAGAGAGGGCCAGAGGGAGGAGAGAGAGAGAGAGAGAGAATCCTGAGCAGATGCTACACTCAGAGCGCATAGCCTGACAAAGCGCTCAATCCCACGACCCTGGGATCACAGCCTGAGCCGAAATCAAGAGTCAGATACTCAACTGACTGAGCCACCCAGGCACCCTGACTAATGATTATTTCTACAGTTCTTTTTCAGTGTGTTTTAAATATAACACTATCTTGTCTTTTGAATAGTCAGACAGCAATGAAACATAGAGAAGCATTGTTACATGTCCAAATCTAAGCATTTGTCTTTATTGTATGGCTGATTTTAACATTTATCATTGATTTTTAAAAACATGTTATCAAATATTTGTTAAGTGCAAATGAACATGAGATATTTAGTATCTGGTGATAGAGCTGCCTGAAAAAAAATCAGTACCAATAATATGCCACAACCATGGTTTAAGGGGTCCTTACATTTTATCTGCATATTTAGGCATTAGGGCTATGTCAGGGCAGCAGTCACTACTCCCAAAATTATAACTTAAGTACTTCTTTTTTTTTTTTTTTTTAATGTTTTATCTGTTTCTAGGAGAGAGAGAGACAGCGCAAGCAGGGGAGGGTCAGAGAAAGAGGGAGTCACAGACTGAAACAGGCTCCAGGCTCTGAGCTGGCAGTCAGCACAGAGCCCGACGCGGGGCTCGAACCCACGAACCGCAGATCATGACCTAAGCGAAAGTCGGACGCTTAACGGACTAAGCCACCCAGGCGCCCCTAACTTAAGTACTTCTACACAGCTCATTGTCCTTTGCAGTCCACGTTTGCTCCTAAATGCCCCAGAACTGACTTCTCCGCTGTCAAGGCGGGGTGGCAGTTTTCTTTGCTGTTCCTAAGATTCAGTCTCAACCTACACATTAAAAGTTCTTTTTTGAAGTGCTTTTCTAAAGGCTAATTTATTACTCAGATGAACAGAAGGAAAAAAATAATGAAACAAATGGCTAAACAAAATAGAAGGAAGGAATAATATTATGAGAGAAGACATTTAGGAATTAGTGCACTTGTTGCAAGAGGTAGTTTTGACATTGGTAAAGAATGTGTGAGAAAAATACAAACTATTTTTATTTTTATTTTTTTTTAATTTTTTTTTTTAATTTATTATTTCTAGGAGAGCGAGAGAGAGACAGCGTGAGCAGGGAGGGTCAGAGAGAGAGGGAGTCACAGACTGAAACATACTCCGGGCTGTGAGCTGGCAGTCAGCACAGAGCCCGATGCGGCGCTCGAACCCACAACCGCGAGATCATGACCTAAGCGAAAGTCGGACGCTTAACGACTAAGCCACCCAGGCGCCCCAAATACAAACTATTTTTAAAATGAAATTTCAAAAACCTATATTTCTAAAGTTGCTGTGTTTTAAAGACAATTTTTTCAAAAGCTTTAATTAAAAAAGAAAAAAAAAAAGATCAATGACCCTACTGAATACTACCCAAAGTATCTAACTATCCACCTCACTCAGCACTATCCAAATCCCAAAGGCCACTTTGGGTTCTCTTGGCTCCATCCTGTCACATCAACCTTAGGAAGCTCCCTTTTCTTTATGTCGGACACTAGAAAAGCCAGAGTCCATGGACACCTGAGAACCTCTCTAAATTATATGTAAAATTTGTGTGCTGTGTTTGTGTGTGTGTATACAGGGAAAGGGGTCTATGTTTTATCAGACTCTCAAAGGAAACTATGATTACAGTGGTCCATATAATTTATCTTCCAAATTGAGATGCCTGAGAGTAAAAAACTGATGCCAGGACAACAGGCACAAACTGGGACTGTCTTGTGTAAACGGGGATGTATATTCACAATACCAATAGACCAGTGTTTTAAAACAGAAAATATGAGGTCTATCCTTGGGTCAATCCTACAGATTTATTCAATGTAAATGATATCTCCTCTATTAGTATGTGTAACAAAAGGGACTCTCCTTGCTAGGCTAGTACAACAACAGCTTTATTGCACAAAATATTTTGTTGTTTCTTCCCTACTTGGGTTTTCTCTAAATATTATTTTATTTTATTTTATTTTATTTTTTTAAAATATTTTTTATTAATTTCTAGGAGAGAGAGAGAGAGAGACAGCGTGAGCAGGGGAGGGTCAGGGAGAGAGGGAGTCACAGACTGAAATAGGCTCCAGGCTCTGAGCCGGCAGTCAGCACAGAGCCCGACGCGGGGCTCGAACCCATGAAGCACGAGATCATGACCTAAGCGAAAGTCGGACGCTTAACCGACTAAGCCACCCAGGCGCCCCTCTAAATATTATTTTAAATCACCTGTTACCATGTTGTTCACTGGATAATTCTGAAGAGGGAAGTACATCTGTTTTTCCATAACTGGAGTCCTTATAGAATGCTTTTCTCTGCTATAGAATGAAACATACAGAAAGTCATATTATATTCGTTTTTTTTTCCTGAAAAATTATTTGAAGCAATATGTAATCTATTTGCACTTTTTCTTTATTTTTTAAAGTTTATTTATTTTGAGAGAGAGAGTGAGTGAGTGCAAGGGAGGGGCAGAGAGAGAGGGAGAGAGAAAATCCCAAGCAGGCCCTGCACTGTCAGCAAGGAGCCTGATGCGGGACTCAAACCCATGAACCATGAGATCATGACCTAAGCCAAAATCAAGAGTCAAATGATCAACAGACTGAGCTGCCCAGGCACCCCAATAATCTATTTGCTCTTGATCAGACTTCAGTTTTATTGGGTGAAAATGTTAAATGTGACCTTTTGTGCTTCTAAGTAATATAAGGGCTCATACAGATATTTTCAGTTTTCATGGCCACTTGACAAAACCTATTTTTTATGTAGAGGTTTAAGTCTTTTTTCAATGTTCTTAAAAGCATAATAATTCAATAATACTTTATAATTAGATAAAATACATATATACGTAAGTAATCTTAAATATGCCAAAAGAAAGCAGAGTGGGTTCTATTTTAAATAATCATAGCATTTCTGTTATTCAGTGTTTAAATAAATGAAACTCTGTTAACTAGTACTTCAACACTTTAATAAATAAAAAATGATATCTGGGAAAATCATGAAGTACACTAAGATTCTCAAGTAACTTCTGAGTTAAAAAGAAAAAAAGTTAAATTATTCTGAGTGTGGTTGTATAGTATATTTAATTATATTCTAACTTCTAAGAGCTAAGTAGTTTTCAACTAAAAGATCTTATTTTTCTAACTATGCCAAATAACAATGCTTGCTATATTTAGATTGCATATAATGAGTAGATAACACAATTATGAGAACAAAAACCTCACGAATTAAAAATTAGGATCATCTTTAATTTAGTATTTTCCTTTAAAAATCTAAAATTACAGTTAGTAATAGTAAAAGTTTAATTTTTCAATTCATTTAAAAATTAAATTTCATCTGAACTCCTCATGTTCTTTTTTTTTTCATATGACCCCCTTTTTTTTTTTTTACAAATAGTTTATTGTCAAGTTGGTTCATATGAACTCTTCTAAAAGAAACTACAGCCCAGTTAGGATAAGATCCTTCAAAAAAGCAAAATAGTATTCCCAAAAGAATCAGAGACTAAAAAAGGATAACCCTTATTATTATTTATCAAGGCTCTAAAATTTTTGGCTAGGCAATGAGATGGAGGAGAGGGAAAGAAATGGAAGATATATCTACTAAAAAGGAAGAAACAATCTTTCAGGTGAACAAATTATATGATTGTGTACCCTAAAAAGCCAAGAGAATCAACTGAAATATTTCTAGACTCTTAAAGATTCCAAGTGGGTAGTTATAAACAAATACTGCCAAATCAATAACTTTCCTGTATAATAATAGTAACTAATTAAAAAATAAAATGAAAAAAAAACCTGATCCAATCCACAGCAGCAACAAAATTCATAAAAATCTAGAATAACCATGAAAAGAAATAGGTGATTCTATATGTAGAAAATAGGAAACTTTACTGATATATAGAAAAGAAAAATAGGGGCGCCTGGATGGCTCAGTTGGCTAAGTGTCCGACTTTGGCTCAGGTCATGATCTCCAGAGCTCTGCACTGGACTCTATGCTGACAGCTAGGAGCATGGAGCCTGCTTCAGATTCTGTGTCTCCCGCTCTCTCTGCCCCTCCCCTGCTCATGCTCTGTCTCTCTCTGTCAAAAGTAAATAAACATTTAAAAAATTTTTTTCAAAGAAAAGAAAAATAAAGAAAAACAGAAAACATTCTCCTGGATAGGAATATTGAAAATTATAATGACATCAATTCTTCAGTAGTTTTCAAATTTAAGTTTAACACAATTCTCAATAAAATCACAAAGAGATTTTAGAGGTTAAGAAAAAATAATTCTAAAATTTACCTTAACAAAAACAAAGTAGGAAATCTAATTGGAGACAGACCAAATTTATAATAGAATAAAAAAAAAGTACCTAGCAATAATCTTAAAAGACATATAAGATTTATATGAAGAAAATATGAAAATGTTCCTTAAGGGCCACAAAAGAAAATTTAAACAAATGGGGGAAAAATTCCATTTTCTCAGATAGGAAGATTTTTTATCAAAGATAGTCTCCCAAAGTTAATCTATAAATATTTTTTGTAATGTCACTAAAAATAGTAATTTTTAAAAATATTAATAGTAGCTTCTAAAATTCAAATAGAAAAATATACCAGAAAGAATAGCTAAGCATTAGTTAAAAACTAAGAAAGTCCAAATAAACTATGGATTTAATTAATTATAAAAATAAAATATGGAGGAGGGCACTTGTGGGGATGAGCACTGGGTGTTATATGGAACCAACTTGACAATAAATTATTTAAAAACAAAACAAAAACAAAACAAAAAATAAAATAAAACAAAAATAAAAGTCTTGAAAATAGCTAAGAAAATTTGAAAGAGAGTGAAGAAGAGAAACTAGCACTAGAAAATAAATCATATTATAAGCAACTAAAACAGAGTGGTGCTGTTGTATGACAAATGAATGGAATATAAAAATACAAAATCCAGAAATAGACCCAAATATTTACAGGGATCTAACCTATAATAAAGGTGAGGGTAAAGATGAGTTATGTAATGAATTGCCACAAGTAGGGGAGCTATCAGCAGAAAAAAAGAAAAAGAAAATACATCCCCACCTCACATCTTATGTCAAGATATATTCCAAGTGTGTCACAGATTTAAATTGGAAGATAAAGACATTAAGAAGAAACCATAGCAAAAAATAATGATGATAATAATCTTAAGAGTCAGAAGAGTTTCTGAAGTACAATACAAAAGCCAGAAAGCTATAAGAAAATGTTAATGAGCATGAATGTATACAGTAAAACATTTCTGCATGACAAAAACCTAACTTTTTTTAATGTTTATTTTTGAGAGAGAGAGCAGAAGAGAGGCAGAGAGAGAGAGAGAGAGAGAGAGAAGGAAATAGAAGATAGAAAGCAGGCCCTGTGCTGACAGCAGAGATCCCAGTACGGGGCTTGAATCAACACACCATGAGATTATGACCTGGGCCGAAGTTGGATGCTTAACCAATTAAACCACCCAGGCACCCTCAAAACTTAACATTTTAAAATGTTTTTTTACATTTTTTTTTTATTTTTGAGAGAGAAAGAGAGAGAGAGTGAGCAGTGGAGGGTCAGAGAGAGAGAGACACAGAATCTGAAGACAGGCTCCAGGCTCTGAGCTGTCAGCACAGAGCCCGACGCTGGGCTCAAACCCACAAAGCGTAAGATCATGACCTGAGCTGAAGCCAGACACTCAACCGACTGAGCCACACAGGCACCCCAGAACTTAACGTTTTTAAAGTCAAAAGACAGGGAAGCCTGGGTGGCTTAGTTGTTTAAGTGTCCAGCTCTTGGTTTTAGCTCAGGTCATGATCTCACAGCTTTGTGGGTTCTAGCCTCAAGTTGGGCTCTGTGCTGACTGTGTGGAGCCTGCTTGGGATTCTCGCTCTCCGTCTCTCTCTACCCCTTCCCCACTTGCACTGTCTCTGTCTCTCTGAAATAAATAAATAAAAAAAACAAAGTCAAAAGACAATAGGCTAAGAATTAATTGTAATTTATTTCACAAAGAAGTAATTCTTCTAAAAGGTAAAGGGTTGATATCAAAAAATAAAAATAAAAACAGAACTCAATCAATAGGAAAATGTGCAAAGGATATGATATGAACCAACTGCTCACAGAAAAGGAGATGCAAGTGATTCTCAAACATCTGAAGACACTCAGCCTCATTCATAATAATAGTAATTCAAACAAAACAGGAGTGAGATACCATTTTATACCTACTAGATTGGCAAAGACCAAAATATATGATAGCACACTGTATTGGAGAAGGTGCAGGTGAAAGAAGGGTGACTAACTATCTCAGTTTACTCTGGATTGAGGGGATGCTCAGGACACAGAGCTTTTCAGTGTTAAAACCAAGACAGTCCTTAGCAAACCTGGTTGTTTGTTCACCCTACCTGGAAAAGGCACTTTTATATACAACCAGCAGGAGCATAAATTGGTTTAGTCTATATGGAGAGCAATTTGATAAGACCTATAAAGGATACAAATCTTCATGCCTTTTGACCTAGCAATTCGCCTTCTAAGAAGTACCCTATAGATACTTGCACACATACAAAATGACATTATATGATCATTCACTGAAGCACCGTTTTTAACAGCAAACTAGAAATGACTTAACAGTGCATTGAAATAAGGGACCAGTTCAATAAATTATGGTAAATCCATACCATGGAACACTATACAGCACAAATATAAAAAAGCTCTTTATGTAATAATATGGAATGATTTCCAAGGTAAAGATTATTGAGTAAAAAAAGGCAAGGGACTGAACAGTGCTTATAATCTATCACTATTTGTGAGAAAAAGGAGAAATGAAAATATTTACACTAATTTGCTAGTACACGCACATACAAGAAACTGATAATATTGGTTGCTTCTGAGATGGCAAATGGCTTGCTAGGGACCAGTATTTTCATAGTGTCCCCTTTTGTATGTATTGGATTTTGATCATTAAAAATTGAAAATAGAGTAATACGTAGGCATGAAGAACTGAGGAAAATATTTTTAAAAGGAGAATATAATCCCGTTTCAGAGTTGCCTTGTTAGGTATTAAGACACATAAATAAAATTAAGACAAAAAAATAAAGACACATATATAATTTAAAATAATATTATACTGATAGAGAAATAAATCTACAGATTAATTGAATAAAACAGTCTAAAAATAGATCACCATATATGTAAAAACCTATGACAAAGGGAAATTACCTATCAATTGGAAATAGATTTATTGTTCAAAAAAAGTGGAAATTTCTTATTTGTAAAACAAAATCAATTTAGATCTCCTATTACCATACACCAAAATAAATATCCTCAGAATTTAAAACTGATTTTATCTCTGAATGGGCAAGAACTTTTCCAAACATAAAAGGAACAGAAGAAATTTTAAAGGAAAAGTGATCAGTTTAATGATGCAAAAATTTAAGTTTGTATCTCTAAAATAGTATAAACCAGACAACAAACTGAGGAAATAATGTGACAAGCTGGCAAAGGATACTATAGCTATTATATAAAATTGTCAGACAAGTTGGTTAAAAAAAAAATAAAAACAAAGAGACACCCCCCCATACACACAAAAGGGAGAAAGAATAAAAACTAACCACAGAGAAGGACATATAAAATACTAATAAACAAATTCAAAAAGGTTCAAAGCTATTAATAATTTTTAAAAATGCAAATTAAAACAAGATGTATTTGTATAAAACTAGCAAGAAATGTAGTAATGTTGGTTGTAATTATCTCCAAGGGTTGTTTATAATTTAAATTTTCTTTATTTTATTTTCTATTTTGACAAATCACTTGCATTAAGTTTATAACAGAATAAATAAATTCATGCAATTTTCAGAAGATTTGGGGAACAGACTGATAAGTGAAAATAGCATAGTGATTATGAGTTTGGATTCTGGATCAGCTAGACTTAGCTTCAAATTCAGTTTCACTATGTAAGTAATGTTGGGTGACCTTTAGCTCTCTGAACCTGTTTCCTCAATTGTGAAGTGAGGCTAATAGTATTTATCTATAATATATTAGTATTTATCTCATAACCTTATAAGGGTTATGAGAATCAAATGAACTGATTAGCTCACAAGTGTCTTGTATTTAGCAAGTGTTTAGTAACAGGTTCATCACTTAGTGTTCAGTATCACTAGTAGTACACCAACAAAATAAATGCTGAGTAGGTTCAAAGTATATTTTTATCTGTGTTCACACTGTACCCTCTAGTGGTTCCATAAAGAAAAGGCTCTAGGTTGGATACCTACCTAAGGTATCTATTCATATCCTTTGTCTATTGTTATTGTTATTGGATTGAACAGATTTTCCCCAGATTTGTAAGCCTCCTTTGTATCTTAAAGAAACTAGTTTTTGTCAGATTTTTTTTCCAGTTTATATTTTTCTTTTAACTCGGTTTATGGTATTTTTATTGCCACATACAAGTTTAAAATATCTGTGGTGGTCATACTTAGTCTTTTCCTTTATGGCTTCTGTGTTTTGCAGGACAACCATTTCTCAAGGAATTTATGCATTTGATATCTTTTCTAGTCAAGTCACTGGGAGTTACTTTTTATTTTCTATTTCTCAGCCTTCTCTTACAAGGTCACTTAGGATAACTATTCTTCCTCTATTAATCACTTAACAATGTCTTCATGGTCTTACCTCCTCTATTTTTCTGCCTTTCTTTACCAGTTTCTTATATCAGAGAGCATAACAAGTAAACTCACAGGAGTGCTAAACACAGACATCCCAAGACTTAAAATATTGATTCTCAAAACTTATGTAGTAGAATATCTAGAAGTCATAGGACCATGAAACAATGGTTTACTAAACTTAATTAAATATACAACTGTTAAATTATAACAAATGAAATATAAGGTACAAAAGGTATAAGAAAAAATTAAGGAAAAAAAATTAAAATTGAAAAAACTATATAAAGTAAACCCATTAATTTTATGTTGAAGAGAGATAGCTACTGTTGGATCATTTTTATTTCAGCAACTAAATACCAGACCTTTGAAAAGCCAGTACTCCCTGTGAGTATTTGAAAGCCATGGAACTGGAAAATACGGAATTAGGACTAGATAGCGAAAAAGATTGAAACAAAGGGGGCCTCTCATGGATTGTCTCTGACACAATGACAAGTCCATGATTGTGTCTTTTTACTTTCTTAAACCAAAGTGACCACATTACAATTTAGAAAGGGGGGGATCATTTCGAACATCCAATCCTAATAAAATTAATGCTAATATTTAATATATTTCCTATTTAAAAGTAAGGGGCGCCTGGGTGGCTCAGTCGGTTAAACGTCCGACTTCCGCTTGGGTCATGATCGCGCGGTTTGTGGGTTCAAGCCCCGCATTGGGCTCTGTGCTGACAGCTAGCTCAGAGCCTGGAGCCTGTTTTGGATTCTGTGTGTGTGTCTCTCTCTCTGACCCTCCCCTGCTCTCTCTCTCTCTCTCTCATAAATTTAAAAAATACTTAAAAAGTAATATAACAGTATTCATACATAAATTGTTGTTTCTTTTCTGCAAGGATAGTCTAGCATAGTGGTTGACTCTAGAATTAGACTGACCCAGTTCAAATCCAACTTCTCCCCACTGAATAATGAAAGTTTGTATGGTTTTGGGGAAATTAATCTAACTGTAGATTTATTTTTCTGTAAAATGGCAGTGGCAATAATGATAGTATCAATCTTTTAAGAAGACAGTGAAAATTAGAGGCCCTGGGTGGCTCAGTTGGTTAAGCATCTGACTTCGGCTCAAGTCATGACCTCCCAGATCGTGGGTCTGAGCCCCATTCTAGGCTCTGTGCTAACAGCTCAGAGCCTGGAGGCTGCTTCAGATCTGCATCTCCGTCTCTCTCTGCCCCTCCCCCACAGTGATCTGTCTCTGTCTCTCAAAAATAAACGTTAAAAAAAATTAAAAGAAGACAGTGAAAATTAAATGAGATAAACACAGCCAGTACTCAAAGATGCCTACATTGAATTGCATATCAATGAAGTAGATGAATTCAATACCTTTTGGATAGTTCTTTTTTGTGATCTGTTGCTAGTTCGTTGCTTTCCTTATGGGCCTTTATTTCCTTTGGTGTTACTTCATCTTGCTGTGGATAGCAAAAGAAAACACATTTTTAAAACTCATATCAATGATTCAATCAAATGTTTTTTCAGAAAGCAAAACAGTAAATCAGCAATATATATCAAGAGTCATAAAAATATCCATACACTTAGGTACATTCAATCTAGTTTGGTGGCAAAAACTCATTACAAAATATTGTACACATACACAATTATACTATTTGTTTTTAGGGATATGTAATGAAGACCAAAATTGTTAAAATATCAGCCATGGTTCACCCTCCTGCACTGTTGGTGGGAATGTAAACTGGTACAGCCCCTCTGGAAAACAGTGTGGAGGTTCCTAAGGAAACTAACAATAGAACTCCCCTATGACCCAGCAATAGCACTGCTAGGAATTTACCCAAGGGATACAGAAATGCTGATGCATAGGAGCACATGTACCCCAATGTTCATAGCAGCACTCTCCACAATAGCTAAAACATGGAAAGAGCCTAAGTGTCCATCAACAGATGAATGGATCAAGAAGATGTGGTTTATCTATACCATGGAATACTACATGGCAATGAGAAACAATGAAATCTGGCCATGTGTAGCAACATGGATGGACCTTGAGGGTGTTATGCTGAGCGAAATAAGTCAGGCAGAGAAGGACAAATATCATATGCACGTATAGGAGGATTAGGAGGAACTTAACAGAGGTGGTGGGGGAAAGGGGAGAGGCAAACCATGAGAGACTCTTGAATGCTGACAAAAACTGAGGACTGGTGGAAGTGGGGGGGAGAGGCATCACTTGTGGGGATGAGCACTGGGTGTTATGTGAAACTAATTTGACAATAAACTATTTGCAAAAAAAAAAAAAAAAAAAAAATTAAAAATGAAAAAAAAAAGAAGAATTGCCAAATTAAACTCCCAAGTGGATGTGCTAATTCATGCTCCCAGCAAAAAAAAAAAAAAATAAATAAAAAAAAAATAAAAATAAAAATGTTTTTAAAAAAAAAAAAAAAATATCAGCCATGGTTGTATTAGATAGTAAAATTTTGACTAATTTTATTCTCTCAGCAATTTTTGAAAATTTCCCTAATTTGGCCATATTACTTTTTAGAGTTTAAACAATAAAGAGGGGCACCTGGGTGGCTCATTCGGTTAAGAGTCAGATTCTTGATTTCAGCTCAGACTGTGAGTTTGAGCCTCACTCTGGGCCCTGCACTAACAGTGCAGAGCATGCATGGGATTCTGTTTCTCTCTCTCTCTGCCTACCCACCACCATACATGCTCACTCTCTCTCTCTCTCTCTCTCTCTCTCAAAAATAAATAAATATTTAAACATAAGGAAACAGGGCGCCTGGGTGGCTTAGTCGGTTAAGCGTCCGACTTTCGCTTAGGTCATGATCTCGCGGTTCGTGGGTTCGAGCCCCGCGTCGGGCTCTGTGCTGACTGCCAGCTCAGAGCCTGGAGCCTGTTTCAGTCTGTGACTCCCTCTCTCTCTGGCCCTCCCCTGCTCACGCTGTCTCTCTCTTTCTCTCCTAGAAATAAATAAAAATATTAAAAAAAAATAAAAATAAAAGATAAGGAAACAAAAATTTATTAATTTAAACTTGAAATTCTTGACTTGAAGATTCCTAGGCTTCCTATAAATTATAGATCAAAAATATGAAGTAAGCTGAACAAATTATATTTCCCCTTCAGACGAGATCGGGCACATTCAGGGTGGTATGGCCGTAGACTATATTTCCCCTTCAAAATTAAAATGGAGTATTCAGGGGGCGCCTGGGTGGCTTAGTCGGTTAAGCGTCCGACTTTCGTCTGGGTCATGATCTCGCGGTTCACGGGTTCAAGCCCCGCGTCGGGCTCTGTGCTGACTGCCAGCGCAGAGCCTGGAGCCTGTTTCAGTCTGTGAGTCCCTCTCTCTCCGACCCTCCCCTGCTCACGCTGTCTCTCTCTCTCTCCTAGAAATAAATAAAACATTAAAAAAAAAAAAGAAATTAAAAAAAAAATAAATAAAAAATAAAATGGAGTATTCAGCTATTGAGTTATGAAAGAATTAAACATGTATTAAGCTTTTCAAAAAGATTATGTGAAAGTGACTCAGATATTGGTACCTATCACATAATTAATATATTTGCTTAATATGCCATTAGGAAATTTCTACGTTTAGGTCACAAATCCACTCCAAATAATAAGATAACATTGCCCAAATTACTTACCAGATTTATGCTTGTTGTTGCCATTTGATGAAGTACCTTCTACCTATATATTCTATGGTTACTTTATTATAATTGCCTAACATTCAATATGAATCAATATTTTGAAAGAACAAAGTCACTTATCATAAAATCACATAACTTCTAGTGCCAGTCATCAATACAGGCATGTTCTACTAATTTTTTATAGAAAAAATATTGGATTGGGTTGGAGCTGAGAAAATTTGGTTCCATTTTGCTAATACCTAGTATGTGAGCTAAAACAGGGTTTTACCTTTTCTTTACCTCAAGTGTCTCATTTCTAAAACTGAATAATTAAATTAATGAGCTTTAAAGTTTTTTAGCTCTGAAGTTCTGGCTTACTCAATAATAACTATCAAATAACAGCCATTCCATCGCGACTTGCATCCCTGAAAACACTATGACAAGACAAGGATTGGATATTTTTGTCTTAGTACAACATAGCCAAAGCTACCAAAATAACTATCATTTTCAGACGATGACAGCTTGGGGTAAAAACAAATTAATAAAAGAAATACTAAACATATACGTTAGTTGATTTGCTTCAGAAATATAAAGATTTTTTTTAAATTCCAAACACTGAAAAGTTAAATAATACAGTAAGTACTATATATCTTTCACCTAGATTCACAAAGTGTTAGCATTTTTTTCTGTTTAGTTTTTTGAGACGGGGGGGCTGAGAGAGAGAGTAATCAGGAGAGGGGCAGAGAGAGAGGGAGACAGAATCTGAAGTAGGCTCCAGGCTCTGAGCTGTCAGCACAGTGCCCAACATGGGGCTTGAACCTACGAACTGTGAGATCATGACCTGAACCAAACTTGGACGCTTAACCGACTGAGCCACACAGGCTCCCCCCACTTTTTAAAAAAATTTTAATGTTTATTTATTTTTTTTGAGAGAGAGAGAGAAAGCATTAACATTTTTATCACTCTGCATGCCTTCTCTCATGTTTTATTTTTGCTGGACCATTTGACAATACTTACAGATATTATGGCATTTCACTCCTTAATCTTTAGCGTGCATTTTCTTTTTTTATGTTTATTTATTTATTTTAATATTTTTATTTATTTCTAGGAGAGAGAGAGACAGCGTGAGCAGGGGAGGGTCAGAGAGAGAGGGAGTCACAGACCGAAACAGGCCCCAGGCTCTGAGCTGGCCATCAGCACAGAGCCCAACGTGGGGCTCGAACCCACGAACCGCGAGATCATGACCTAAGCGAAAGTCGGACGCTTAACCGACTAAGCCACCCGGGCGCCCCTATGTTTATTTATTTTTTGAGAGAGAGGGAGCACAAGCATGGGAGAGGCAGAAAGAAGGGGACAGGACTGAAGGATCGACAGCAGACTCTGTGCTGATAGAGTGAGCAGGGCTTGAACTTATGAACTGTGAGTTCATGAGCTGAGCCAAAGTCTGACAACTGAGCTACCCAGGTACTCCTAGCTTGCGTTGTCTTTAAAAAGCATTCTTTTATTTTTATAATACCACCATCACAATTAAGAAAATTAATATTAATTCAATATCACCTACTAGTTCATATTTAAATTTTCCTGATTGTTCTCAAAATGTCCTTTTTACTTTTTATTTTTAAAGTACCCAGAGTCAGGGGTGCCTGGGTGGCTCAGTTAGTTAAGCTTACAATTCTAGATTTCAGCTCAGGTCATGATCTCAAGGTTCATCAGTTGGAGCCCTGCGTCACACTCTACACTAACAGTGCAAAGGCTGCTTGGATTCTCTCTTTCCCTCTCCCTCTGCTCCTCCCTGGCTCATGTTCACTCTCTCTCAAAATAAATAAACAAACATTTATTTTAAAAAATATCCAAGGGGCACCTGGGTGACTCATTCGGTTGGATATCTGACTTCAGCTCAGGTCATGGTCTCCCAGTTTGTGAGTTCGAGCCCTGCATCAGATTCTGTGCTGACAGCTCAGAGCCTGGAGCCTGCTTTGGACTCTGTGTCTCCCTCTTTCTCTGCTCCTTCCCTGTTCATGATCTTTCTCTCAAAAATAAATAAACATTAAAAATTGTTTTTTTAAAAATCCAGAATGCAATCAAGGTTTAACATCACATTTGGTTGTTATATCTCTTGATCTAGAACAGTGTTCCTGCTTTTTTATTTTTTATGACATTGTTTTAAAGAGTCGAAGCCAGTTAGTTATTTTGTGATATGTCTCACATTCTGGAATTCTCTTGAGTGTTTACTCATCATGAGATTAGGGTTAATTAGGTTAAACATTTTGAATAAGAACACTATATAGAAAATATTATATACTTTATTATATCACATCAAGCTGAACATATGAGAGGTTACGGTGATGCTAAATTTGACCAGTCGGTTAAGATGGTGTCTGCCAGATCTCTCCATTGTGAAAGCATATCACTTACCTTGTAACTAGTAAGTTATCTGTGGAGTGATAATTTGAGATCATGGTTTTAACATCCATTAATGACATGGCCTAAATCAATTATTTTATTGGGGGTGGTAAAATGGGGGATTTTCTATTCCACCAATGTTTAAATTTTTTAAGTTTTATTTACTTATTTTTTTGAGAGAGACAGACAGTACAAGCAAAGGAGGGGCAAAGGAAGAGGGAGAGAGAGACTCTCAAACAGACTCTGTGATGCCAGCGTGAAGCCAGACATGAGGCTTGAACCCATGAACTGTGAGACCATGACCTGAACCAAAACCAATAGTCAGACGTTCAACCAACTGAGCCACCCAGGTACCCCTATATTTATTAGTTGCTATTTTATAAGGAAAGTTTCCCTTATCCCATGTTTCCTTTCCTCCCTTCTATCACTCATTTCTTCCTTTCTATTTTCCTTTTCCCACCTCCTTTCCTCTCCTCCTTCTGTTCTTTTTTTTCCTTTCCTTATTCCTTTAGAGCATCATTCCTGAATCATGGATTCTTTTAAATTTGATTCATTAGTGTCATTCTTTTTGATGTCCAAATTATCTCAGATTTGGCTACTGCATAAAGACTTTGAAGTAAGTCAAAAGCATAGGCAAATGTGAAGCAGAATACCAAAGCTATAAAACAGTCTATTTTCAGTATTGTACACATTTATTGAGGGGTGTTATGGAAAGTATTCAGCAAATGACACAACAGAGGGATTAGTAAATCAGAATCTATGCTGGCAGTAAGGGTGCCTAGCTGGCTCAGTCAGTGGAGTGTGCCACTCTTGATCTTGGGGTTGGGAGTTCAAGCCCTGTGTTGGCTGTAGAGATTATTTAAAACAATAAACTCTTTAAAAAAAGGAATCTAGGGGCGCCTGGGTGGCTTAGTCGGTTAAGCGTCCGACTTTCGCTTGGGTCATGATCTCATGTTCGTGGGTTTGAGCCCCGCGTTGGGCTCTGTGCTGACTGCCAGCTCAGAGCCTGGAGCCTGTTTCAGTCTGTGACTCCCTCTCTCTCTGACCCTCCCCTGCTCACGCTGTCTCTCTCTCTCTCTCTAGAAATAAATAAAACATTAAAAAAAAAAAAAAGGAATCTATCCTGGCTGTAAAAAACTGGGTAAATACTGTGCTCCTACTACTCCCTTAATAGTAGGGATAGAAGCACATTTTCAAGTGTTTTACATGAATAATTCAACAAAAATATGTCAATTTCATCAATGTAATAGTGTAAAAACAATGTCAGACTAGATTATGTTCAATAAAAGCATGTCTTTTAAATTCCATAATCTGGGTCATTGGTGTTAATATGTCACAAGTAAATATTTTTAAGATTACATTGCTTTGAAAAAATTTTCAATCTACAGATTCTAACCAAATACCTTAATTTAGTCCTACCTTTTCTATCAGAAAATGTTCATCTTGTTCCCAAATAAAATTACCAAGTTTTCTTCTTATTTCTGTGGTAAGAAAAACAAATCCAATACTATTTTTTAAGTGAGTTTGTACAATTTTCTAAAGTTTACTTGAAGTCTGAAATTTCTAAGCTAGAAATTTCACTTGCATCAAACTTACCTAAAATAGTTGTTTAAAATGCAGATTCCTATTGAATCAGATGATTGAGGAGGAGCTCAGGAATTTGCATTTCTAACAAACTCCCCAGATAATTCCAAAGCATTATAAGAATCATTACTGTAAACTTTTTCTGCTGGAGTAAATGTCTTCATTAGATATCTGTATCTTTAGGCCAACCATTAATAAAGAAGGCAATCTTCAGTCAAAATAAAAGGTATAAAATTCCTAAATTTGTAGAGTAGAGGTACTCAAGAATTCAATAATTTGGTAAAAGAGGAGTGGAAGAGAAACATGTCTAGCGGGCATAGTAGTACAAGAATTTTAACAATGCTTAATATGTCAAGGGACTAGGTCATCATTCTTTTGTGTGTGTGTATGTGTGTTTTAAAAGTTTATTTATCGGGGCGCCTGGCTGGCTCAGTCGGTTAAGCCTCTGACTTTGGCTCAGGTCATGACCTCATAGTTCGTGGGTTCAAGCCCCATGTTGGTTCTGTGCTGACAGCCAGCTCAGAGCCTGGAGCCTGTTTCAGATTCTGTGTCTCCCTCTCTCTCTGGCCTTCCCCTGCTCATGCTGCCTCTCTCTCTCTCTCTCAGAAATAAATAAAACATTAAAAATAATTTTTTAAGTAAATAAAAGTTTATTTTGAGGGAGGGAGGGGCAGAGATAGAGGAAGAGAGAGAGAATCCCAAGTAGGCTCTGCACTGTCAATCCCGAGCCTGGCACGAGGCTTGATCCCAGTTTATGGGATCATAACTGTGAGATCATGACGTGAGTCAAAGTCAAGAGTTGGACGCTTAAATGACTGAGCCACCCAAGTGCCCCTAGGTCATCATTTTTCATGATCTCAAAAGTTTCCATGGTAGCCCACTTGAGGACAAATCGGTAACATGTTGTCCAATATAGTAGCCATTGTACTGGCTATATATGGGTACTGTATTGAAATGTGTGGCTAATCTAAATTGAGATGTACTATGAATATAAAATAAACTCTGGATTTCAAAGATTTAGCACCAAAAAAAGAATGTAAATATCTCAGTAATTTTTATATTGGTTATATATTGAAATGATAATGTTTTAGACACATTAGGTTAAATAAATATATTCTTAAAATTAATTTCACTTATATATTTCATCTATTTTTATTCATTGATTTCTTATCTAGAAATCAGTATTTTCTTAACTAGAAAACTTAAAATCAGTATGTGGCTCACATTTGCATCTCACACTTCTAGACAATACTGGTCTAAGTAGATATAATGTATACTTTTAATTCTTAAAAAGGAGCATGTTTTCATTGAAAACAGATTTTCTTTAATTTAAATACATTTTAATATAAGATGCTAAACTCAATTTAAAACCAGGTCAGATGTCTATTCTATAATAAGTCCCTTGAATGTGGGTATTTACTGATTGGCACAGATTTCGAATAAATTAGTTCCCTATCCAATCATTAATTTATTTGTATAACTACTTGGAACAGTTTATTGTTATAACCAGCTCTTGCAAGGACATCAACTGTGGAAGGAATCCAATCTTCGGGGTTTCTAAAGCTTTCCTATAGAAATCTTTTCAAGTTTTTGTTTGTGTTTGTTTTTTGTTTTAAATTTTCTGTTCACTGGGACTTTGTTCTAGCTTCAGTCTGTCTTTCTAAGGACAGACACACATATATCGAGAATTGGGTAATAATGCAAGACCTAAAATGGAATATTTAAAGTTAGCCCACAAAAGATAGGGAAATGGTGTTCCAAGCAGAGAAAACTAATTTTTTTAATGTTTTATTTATTTATGAGAGCGAGAGAGACAGCACGAGCAGGGAAGGGTCAGAGAGCAGAGGAGATACAGAATTGGAAGCAGGCTGCAGGCTCTGAGCTAGCCTTCAGCACAGAGCCCATCAGCACAGAGCCGAATGCAGGGCTTGAACCCATGAACTGTGTGATCATGACCTGAATCAAAGTCGGATACTTAACTGACTGAGCCACCCAGATGCCCCCAAGCAGGGAAAACTAAAAGTGCCAATCTCAAAAGCAGTTTATTTATTTATTTACTTATTTAATGTTTTATTTATTTCTGAGAAAGAGAGAAAGAGACAGCTTGAGCAGGGGAGGGTCAGAGAGAGGGAGACACAGAATCTGAAGCAGGTTCCAGGCTCTGAGCTAGCTATCAGCACAGAGCCCGATGTGGGGCTCAAATGCACAAACCATGAGATCATGGCCTGAGCCAAAGTCTGACGTTTAACTGACTGAGCCACCCAGGCACTCCAGAAGCAGTTTATTAACTTGCCCTTTATAGGACTGCTGAAATAATTAATGTGAAAGTACTTTTAAAAGTATAAAGAACTGGGGCACCTGGGTGGCTCAGTTGGTTAAGGGTCCATCTCTTGGTTTCGGTTCAGATCCTGATCTCGTGGTTCATGAGTTGGAACCCTGCATCTGGCTCTGCACTGGCAATGCGGAACTTGCTTGGGGTTCTCTCTCTTCCTTTCTCTCTGACCCTCCCCCACTAGTGCTATCACTCTCTCAAATAAATAAAGTTAAAAAAATTAAAAATATAAAGAACAATAAAACAGATCGGTTTATTGTTAGAATGAATCTTAAAACTTCAGAATAATAATGGAGAGATTCAAAACAAGCAAACATTTTTTAAATGCTCACACATTAGTCTACTTAATATATTATTTCATTTTATCCTCAAAACAACTTGCTGAAGTTCACAAAACTAGTTACGTATTGGATCCTAGCTGGTGAGCACTGTGAGGGAAGACCTGCCTTTTGTCTTATTCTCCACTGAATCCTCAGCATCTGGGTTGAAACCTGACATACAGTAGTTTAGCAAATGTGTGAATGAACAATAAGACAAACGAAGCTAGAATATACACCCAAGGAAATGTGATCCCAAGTCCATGCTTCTCCACTTACATTAAATGATACAAAACACAAAAATCTCTGTCTGAGAACAAAGATCAGTAAAGTTGGGTGACCTAGCTGGATTTGGCTAACAGAGATTGGATGAATGATCTTTGCTAACCTTTTTGCAGGCATGCAGGAGGCAGAATGAAATGACCTAAAGCCACCGAGTTTTTTAATTCAGCATTAGCTACTGCAGAGAGATAGTAGGCATGAAAAACTGTAGCATTATCTTCTATGTAATCAAGGCTCTGATATATTCTAGGAGAAAGAAAGGGAAATATTTTAGGTTATAAAATAAAGAAGAGTGTATTCAACCTTTCAAAAGAAAGAATAAATGAGGGAAGAAAGTAGGCATAGTTATCTGTAGGTAATCAGGACACCGGGGAATAAGAGAGTGGGGAGGAGGGCAGCCAGGGTGGTGACCAGACCTCTGCTTTGTAAACATAACGGAACAGCAATGGGGGGGCGGGGAGGGAGTAGGTGGGCAGATTGAGGGCAGAGCAACCTGTCTGAAAGCCACTGTTATACTCCGTGCCAGAGGTAATGAGGGTGCGTGCAAAGGTAGTAGCAGTGAGAACCAAGAACATTTACAGGGGTACGTGACCCATGTACCGTGGTGATTGGCCACCAACTGATTAATGGGGGTGGGGCTGTTATTTCCAAGAAACCCCTATGGTTTAAAGTTTGAGGACATAGGACTTGGTGCAGGTGTTAGGGGGACAATCAGGAGATTTGGTTTAAACATATTGAATACGATGATGATGGGTCTTCAAGGCACCACGTAGACTTGTGGGAAAGACAGCTTAGAAACGCAACTGGAGCTCGGCATACTCGTGGACCACGCAGGAGGCCATGTTGGTGTGGCAGAAAGGAGAAGGGAAAGGTCATTTATATTCCTCCCCACTTCCCATCTAGGGCTGAAAACCTGCTCGGTTCCAGTCTATCCCTGTTATCAATATTTATTAGGGGGCTGCAACTTCCAACTCCAGCTCCTGCGTCATCATGACCCAAGAGGCACTGCCAGGTGGCCTTCAGGTACCTCAGCGTGTCTGGGTGGGAGGCATCACAGCTGAACAAGAAGTCGGCGGCCCTTGGGTCACTGATGGAGCCCCCTTCGGCCACTGTGGAGGTAAGAGCACAAGGTGAGCCTAGCAAATACCCTGGGACCAAAGCACCGGAGCGGGAAGGGATGCTCTGTTCAACACCTGACCCACCGCTTCCACCCCGCTGCCTACCCCAGAACTGCCTCAGTTCTTGGCCGACGCTGCTGCAGAACCAGCCCCGCTGCCCTTGAAACATGGCGTCCGGCTGCTTTCCGGGACGAGGGGGATGGGGCCGTAGCGGAGATAGCTGATTGGTCCGAGGTGCGAAGCCCAGCTCAATGATTGGTTCTCATAGAAATGGGCGGGAAAAGCCAGAGGCAAGAGTGTGAGGAGTCCGGTCGCTACTGGAGAGCTGGCAAACTCTGGGGTTGCGGAGAAACCGCTCAGCTTTCGCCTGACGTTGCGGAGACCGTTTTGTCATGTTGGTGAGTTTTAAACCCCCAGTACTCAAGTTATTGTGCTATTGTTACAGGCACGGGCAAAGGTTCTGTGGCATCAAGTATTTTACACCAAGACTCATTTTATCATTTAATTTCTAAATATTTCAATAGGCATCTCTAAAAGATAAGGAGTTGCAAAAGAGCAAAACCACAATACCATTATCACACTTAAAAATAATTCTTTAATTGTCACATTTCACCAGTGCTGAAATTTCCGGTTTTTTCAAAACTATGTTTTTCTTTTACAGTTTGCACCACCACCACCGCCCTTCAACCCCTTGCATCAGTTTTGATAAGCTCTATTTTTCTGGTATTGGGTCCATTAAATCTAAACTTTCAAAAGTATTTATATAAAGCACATAAAACATTTTTTTATATATTGTAATGTCTGTGGGCTCAGTAACAATGGTTCCTTATTCATTTCTGTTGTTAGCTGTTTGCGCCTTTTTATTTCTTTGTCTCACCAGAATTTTGTCAATATATTAGCCTTTTCAAAGAACAGACGTGTGGCTCTTTGTTGATACTCTTTTATGCATTTCTTCTCAATGTCATTAATTTCTGTTCTTATAATCTCCTTGGTTTTCAATTACTGTTCTATTAATTTCTTGAAAGAGATGAGTGATTTTCATTCTTAATTTCCTAATATGTGCAGATAAGGCTATAAATTTCCTTAAAACTGTGTGTCACAGTTTTAAAGGTTTCATTTTTTATTATTGTTCAATTAAAAATATTTTCAGGCTTCTGAGTTATCTGATGCATGGGTTATTTAAAATACTTTAAAGTTTCCAAACACGTGATTATTTAGTTAGTTATTGTTAATGATTTCTGGTTTAAATGCATTAAGATCAAAGAATATGGCCTATATGCTTATAATCCTTTAAAATTTATTGAAATTTCCCTTATGTATGGTTGGTGTTATGTGTGTGTGTTTGCAAAAAATATTCCGCAGCTGTTGGATATTCTGAGTGTTGGATACAGCATTCTGCTTATGTTCATTGGGTCAAGTTTGTTTATCATATTGTCAGATTTTTCTATCAGTTACTAAAAGGAACATATTAAAATCTCCTGTGTGGATTTATGGATTTCTTGTTAATTTTTCTTTATATATATTGAAATCATGTTGTTAGGCACATGCTAATGTATACTTGTTACATTATAGTTGACTGAACTATTAAGCACTTAAATAGGAAAGGCAAAACTTTTTAAAGCATATGAATAAAACGGGAGAATACCTCTTGGGCCTCTGAGTAGAGAATAACTTTTTTTGAGAATAATTTTTTAATAGACACAAGTATTAACCATTAGAAGATATTTGCAGTATGAATAACCAACAAAGGATGGGTATCTAGAACACATACGTAACCCTATGAGTCAATAAAAGATGAACAGCACAATGGAAAATATGGGCAAACAACTGAATAGACATTTCATAGAAGAAACTTAAGTGGCCAATAAACGTAGAAAAAGATACTCAACCACAGGGGTAATTAGAGAAATGCAAACTAAAACTACAAGATACCATTATGTACCCACTTTCCTGATAAAAATTGAATGAGCAAAGACATATATTAATGGAAACTCCCACTTCAAGTGGGAATGTAAATTGGCACAGTCACTTTGACCAATAATTCAGCATTACCTACTTGAAGATGTGCATCCCCTATGTGCTAGCATTTTTTGGATATATACCTAGAGAAACTTTGTTGCTGTTCACCAGTATACTTTGTACAATAATATTTATGGCAACATTGTTAAGTAACAGCAACAACGGAAAACAAAACTATGGGGCTAATTACTCACGAACCATGAGATATGACCTGAGCCAAAGTCGGACACTCAACCGACTGAACTATCCAGGTACCCCCCATGAATTTTTCTAAATAAAGATGAAAAAGTTTCTTTAGTTCAGTGGTTCTTCACCCTACTTGAACATTAAAATAAACTGAGAGCATTTATTTTTTATTCACATTTTTAAAAGATTTTATCTTTAAGTAATCTCTATACCCAGCATGGGTCTTGAATTTAAAACCCTGAGATCAAGAGTCACACACTCCACTGAGTGAGTCAGCCAGGTGCCCTTCATCTGAGAGCTTTTTGAACTATAAATGCCCAGACCCCACCTGTTAGGGATTTTTATTTAATTGGTTTTAGGTGGCATCCCAGCATCTGAATTGAAGTCTCATTAGATGAACCTGTTTTCCTTTTATGCTTCCTTTTATTTTTTTATTGAAAAATTTTTTAATGTTTTATTTATTTCTGAGAGAGAAACAGCATGAGCAGGGGAGGGTCAGAGAGAGAAGGAGACACAGAATCTGAAACAGGCTCCAGGCTCTGAGCTAGCTGTCAGCGCAGAGCCCGATGCAGGGCTCGAACCCATGAACCGTGAGATCATGACATGAGCCAAAGTCGGACACTCAACTGACTGAGAAACCCAGGCGCCCCTATGCTTTCCTTTAAAAAAAAAAAAAAAAATTCAAGTTAGTTAACATACAGTATAGTCTTACCTTCAGGAACAGAACCCAGTGATTTAATTCTTAGTATGACACCCAGTGCTCATCCTGAAAAGTGCCCTCCTTAGTGCCCATCACCCATTTAAACCATCCCCCTACTCACCTCCCCCCCATCAACCCTCAGTTTGTTCTCTGTATTGAGTCTCTTACAGTTTGCACACCCCTTTCTGTTTTTATCTTATTTTTCCTTCCCTTCCTTTATGTTCATCTGTTGATTTCTCAAATTACACATATGAAATCATATGATATTGGTCTTTCTCTGGCTATTTTGCTTACCATAATACCCTCTGTTTCCATCCATGTCGTTGCAAATGGCAAAATTTCATTCTTTTTATCTCTGAGTACTATTCAATTATGTGTGTGTCTGTGTGTGTATTTATCACATCTTTATCCATTCATCAGTTGAGGGACATTTGAGCCCTTTCCATAATTTGGCTATTGTTGATAGTGCTGCTATAAACATTGGGGTGCATGCTTCAAAAATATTTAGTGAGGTTTCAGGCACTAAACAAGTCCTTATTACATTCTAATTGAAGTGATTTATTTTTTTAAAGTAATTTCTTGAAAGTAACCATAATAATGTCATGACCGTTTACCCAAATCAGCAGCTATAATATATGTGTATTGTAGGAGCGCCTGGGTGGCTTAGTCGGTTAAGCGTCCGACTTTCGCTTAGGTCATGATCTCGCGGTTCGTGGGTTGGAGCCCCGCATCGGGCTCTGTGCTCACTGCCAGCTCGGAGCCTGGAGCCTATTTCAGAGTCTGTATCTCCCCCTCTCTCTGACCCTCCCCTGCTCACGCTGTCTCTCTCTCTCCTAGAAATATATATATATATTATATATATATTATATAATATATATATATATTATTAAAAAATATATATATTATTAAAAAATAAATAATAGGCAGGAATGATGAAAAGGACATGGACAAAAGTAGACTGAAATATTTAAATGTTTTTGAATACAGAAGAACAAGTACTCCTGTAGACAGTTTAAAGCAAGAAAAAGAGACCAAGAGAGTCAGGTTCACTGGAATAGAAACTATCTTGAGAGAATTCAAAACAAGATTATAAACTAGCCCAGACCATTTCCTATTTTTTCTATAAATCTCTGGAGCATTTTTTTATAATTAAAAAAAATTATTTATTTTTTGAGAAAGTGAGAGAGAGACAGAACTCAAGCAGGAGAGGGGCAGAGAGAGAGGGAGACACGAATCTGAAGCAGGCTCCAGGCTCTGAGCCGTCACCACAGAGCCCGACACAGCACTCGAGCCCAGAGTGTGAGATCATGACCTGAGCCGAAGTCGGACACTCAACTGACTGAGCCACCCAAGTGTCC
Source organism: Proteles cristata cristata (assembly GCA_017311185.1). NCBI lineage: Eukaryota > Metazoa > Chordata > Mammalia > Carnivora > Hyaenidae > Proteles > Proteles cristata. The sequence continues at coordinate 770,751 of JAESUZ010003766.1, read as the reverse complement.
CTGGAGAATTTTTTTAAAATTACACTAACAAGAAAATATATAGAAAATACAGAAAATAACTATATTGCAATTTTTACATTAAAAGATAATTAAATAGGAAGAAGAGTACACATCTAAAAATTTATCTATTAAGAGTCTTGTGCTGAGATTAATGACAGCATAATTGAATTTCTGGGCACGTTTGAAAAGGGTTCCCAAGCATCAAAACTCAAGTTGCAATTTGCTCCAGTAACAATTGTATGATGATCATTCTTGTGAAGAGTGGCTCCTGTGTCATAGAAGACCCTAGAGAATTAGGACGACATCTTGAAAAGCTCCAAGGAAATCCACATAAGACCCTGAGAATGAAATTTAGTTTGTGAATCTTTTCTTCATTATTCCAGAGTTCCCCAAAAATTGGGAAGAGAAACCAGTGAGACTGGTAAACTATTTCAATACCTCTTTAATAACACTCTGAATTTATACAATAGTATGACTAATTACTGTGGATGTAAGATATGCAATGGTTCTTTATTCTCTCCACCATCATTAAGGCAAGGGCAGAAATAGGGATAAAGTTTCTCCAGGAAAGTGCTAGTGAAGGTATAAATGTGGGTCATGGTTTTAGCATTGTAGAAGGACACCTGTCCTCCTTCATAATCCAGGTATATTCCCACCTTGTTGAGGTTGTCAGTCAGTTTCACACTGCAAGAAGGTAAGTCCAGAGCCTTTAGATCAGTTTGGTTCCTTAGTCTTAAAAGCCAGAATCCTTGCTCAGGAGTTAGAGGACAGCTGCCCTTTCGAATGATGGATTCTCTGACGACTCCAACTGTCCATTTTGTCTTCCTTGTTACTTCTACTTCCCAATACCACTTTCCAGATGTGAAGCCTTTTGAGCCCAGCACAGCCACACTTGAGTCAAACCTCTCTGGATCATCAGGCATTAGCTGCTTAACGTCACCATGCCACACACTGGTTCGGTTTTTGGAGAGCATCAGATTTGGGTGAGCTGTTTTAGGGTCCAGAGTTATTGGAGATAGGCCTAGCAAGAAAAGAAAGCAGGGCAAGGGAGAAAAGAAATGAATGCAAATTCCCATAGTAAAAGACAGTATTTACACAGACACCAGTACTTTATCTTCCTGTGTACATATACTCTTAGGCAGGTAATCACTTAAATACTTTTTATTCTTTTATACCCATGTAGCTATATTCTAGATATTTTTTAATTTGTAGTAAAAATCCAACTTTACTCTGAAGCAATTTATGCTGTAAGAAGCAAATTTGTTGTAACAGACAATAAAAATAATATTAATCTGTTCTACCAAATGTAAGAAACTACAAATGCTGAAGGAATAAAGATTAGGTAAGTTTGTCCTGGGGAGAATTCTTTAAGGACAAAAAGTATTGGGATATATTCTGGATGTACTGGGTAAACCAAGGCAAGAAAGGAATAGGTTAAAAACAGTAGCTGATGTGGGAGGGAAGGTAATGGCTTGCCTGTTACAGGCAGGTAAGTCTGAGCTAACTGGTAGGATTTAGAGGACAATGGTGAGAAGTTTATATTTGGTTTAATAGATAATGGGACTTTTGAGATGAGTAGTAGTTATTGCCACTTCTATTCAGAATGTGTGGTTACCAGTCTGGGACAAAATAGTACAGAAATTAAGAGTTAAGCTCTTAGAAGCTTTCATAGCAATCTCACAGTAATTCAATGTCAGTTGAATCTAATAAATAATTAGACAACTGGTCTTGTACTTTGTAATTTTTTTTAATTCCACTTTTTCAAGTAATTAATTTATTCTATGTCTCACAAACATACCAGTCTTTGACAGGTTGAGATTTTAAAAACTGGTCCTTGGGGCACCTCAATGGCTTAGTTGGTTGAACTTCCAACTTCAGCTCAGGTCATGATCTCACAGTTCGTGAGTTCGAGCCCTCGACTCATTGCTGTCAGTGCTGAAGCTGTCAGTGCAGAGCCCATTTCAGATCCTCTGTTTCCCCCTCTCAGACCCTCTCTCACTTGCTTGCTCTCCTTCTCTCTCAAAAATAAATAATCATAAAAAAAAAACTTGTCCTTCATCACAGGCCATTTGACAAACATTGGTTTAGACAGGTAAGTGGGCAGCAGTGTGAAAAGGAATTTCTAAATGAAGAGATGTTGGAAGCATATTAGCAAGAAGACACAAATTTTAGCTGTAAGATAATCAAGCCTTGGCACAAAATTTGATAAAAGAAACATAAAAACAATATGTTCACATAAGGGACACAGATACATACAGACATACATTTGTTGTTAATGGATTTATTTATCCTTGGAAGTGAGATCCATCCAGTCCAACTCTCTTCCCAGAAAAGTCAGAGTCTTATTTTTTATCATCCCAAGAATTTCTCTTCCAACAAGGGACTTTGTAGAATCCTGACTTTCTTCATACAGGCTGAATCTTCCCTTCCTCACATCCCCTCATTTACCTCTTTCCAATGCAAGGACTGGATTTCCCTTGAAGAATCATACAGACTTCTTACCAACCTTTTTAGAACCCTAGTCTGCTTTTGTCATCAAGCCTCTGACACATCCAGCTAACTCAGCCTGCCATGGCTACAAAGATTCCTAGCAGTCAGCTTTGCCTCCTCTCTTTTCTTCTCATACCATGTTCAACCCAACAGTAAATTCTGTGTCAGCTCTACCTTTAAAATATATTCTGAGTAGGATATATAGAGGCAGATAACTTCATAAATACTGCTGTCCTGGAAATATTGCAATAGCTTTTTAACTCTCCTGTCTCCACTCTTGTCCTTCCGCAACCTATTCTGTCATAATATGAATGAGATTATCCAGTTCTCCTACTCAATTCACTCGTATGCTTTCCATCACTCCCAAGATAAAATCAAGAGTCCTTACAGAGCAAACAGGACCTACATGATTTACCTACCTCTGTGACCTCATCTCCTGATACACACCTCCCTTATTTACTTTGATCCAATCACCTTTGCCTTTTGGCTGTTCCTTGAATGAACCAAACTCATTCAGATTTTAGGGCCTTTACACTTTCTTCCTTGTCCTCAAACAGTCTTTCCCCGTGTGGTTCATTCTTTCACTTTATTCCAGCCTTTGTTAATGCAAGTTCAGTAAGATGTTAGCCATAGAATCTAGGTAGGTACAGTGATGTTCACTATAAAATTCTTTAAGCTTTTCTGTATGTTTGGAAATTTCCACAGTGAAACATAGGAGGGGAAGTTACCTCTTCAAAGAAGTTTTTTTCTGGCCCTTCCATCTAAAATAGCATGTTCATCTATCTATCCATCACCATCTATACCCTATCCTACTTTATTTTTTCTCATGAGTAATTACTTACTGAATGTACATTACTTGATTTTCTTTACAATGATAATTTCTTATCACTGTATGAAATTACTTATGTTACCATTGTCCATTTCATCCATTAGAATGTTATCTCTGAGAGGATGAGGACTTCATCTGTTTTATTTCTTTTTTTTTTTTTTAATATTTTTATTTATTTCTAGGAGAGAGAGAGAGACAGCGTGAGCAGGGGAGGGTCAGAGAGAGAGGGAGACACAGACTCCGAAACAGGCTCCAGGCTCTGAGCTGGCAGTCAGCACATAGCCCGACGCGGGGCTCGAACCCACGAACCGCGAGATCATGACCTAAGCGAAAGTCAGACGCTTAACCGACTAAGCAACCCAGGCGCCCCATCTGTTTTATTTCTTTACATACCTTCAAAATTGGGAATTGTTCCTGGACATTCAAGTAACTATTTGTTAAATAAATAAATGAACTTCAAAGTTCTATTTGAGTCCTTGACACCAGCTAATTCCACCATGCCTCGTATTTCTGTTATCCTTGGCCAAAACCCATAATGTAGACCCATCCAATGATTTACCCTCCAATGTCCTCTTATCCCCATTATTCTGTTCTTTGCTTCTTGTACCTTCACCCACCTTTCCACTGCTCCTGACCAACCCTTTCCACTCTGCCCTTTAGAACTCTCTCCCTGAGTAACTCTGTATTCTCACTCTACAGAATTCTCTTATCACCTCCTTACTTTAACGAAAACCTGACTGTTTCTTCTCCAGAAAAACACAACTTGAAAAGTTCATGAGACTATTAATTTTCTAAATTCAGAGCCAGAGATCCAGGAGCCACCACTGCCACTTCTAGACCCCTACTCTAATCCTTATCCTCATGTAAAAATCACTCTTCTTTTGTGCCTCTTGTCATTCCATGTCATATTACTCTCTATCTCTTATTGATGTTATTATGTACAGACTTCCTGATTATATTCTCTGCACTTTGGGTTAACTTTACTCCACTATCCCAACCCCAGCGCATCATCTCAAGAGATGTCACTATCCTTTGGATATAGCCACTTTTTCCATCCTTGTAGGTCTTTGACTTTACTGCTAGTGATTTTTGACTCCATTCTCTAAAATCTTAAACTCAGGTATCCCTTTCTCTTATATTTTACTCTCATTCTCATCTCTCCTTACAACCGTTACTTGACTTCATTAACAATTCTAGTCCCTCATTTCTCCTTACTCTCCTAATCTTTCTGCTTCCTGGCTTAAAATCGTTCCCTAAACTGCTTAGCATTGGCAGCTTTGTTGCCAATAACCTTATCATTTTTAACTTTGTATCTGCAGCATTTGTAATGTAACTGTCCAACTCTGGATCTGTCCAGCTGTCAAAATTCAAATGCCACTCCTGACTACTGCAGGAGGAAAGTCACAAAATTGTACACGTGCAGATATTACAGATTCATTATTTCCACTCTGTGCTTGACCATCCGCACTCCTATATTTCCTAAATCAAACCCTCTCCAGTTTCTCACAACAGCGATTTCAGTCCTTTGGCTCTCTCCGCAAACATCTATTCCTTCCTCACTGCCAGCAGATGACTTCTTCTCCTGCTTCATAGAGAAACTATAGTACAGCTTATAGGAATACCTCATTTCATCCCACGCATACTGCAAGTTCCATCTGATTAAAATTGTGTGCCTCTGCTATTTTATCTCCTTTCCGTTTTCAGAGGAAACTGAGGAAAGTCAGTACTTCTCTTTGCTAGATCTCACTCACTCTCTCGTACTTCCACCAGTTATCCCCTGTCTTATACCATTGGTTTCTGCCTTTCTTTAGGCTGTTTTCTTTCAGTCTGTTTTAAAAAGTCCTCTTTTGGGGTGCCTGGCTGATTCCGTCAGAAGAGCATGCGACTCTTGATATTAGGGTTGTGGGTTCAAGCTCCACGTTGGATGTAGAGATTACTTAAATAATTTTTTAAAGTCCTCTTTTGACTCTGGACCTTCTCAAGTGAATGATCTATTCACTTTCACTCTTGCCTCATTCTAAATCACTCCTAAACCCTTCATGATATAACTTCTACCATTCCACCCTTTTATTTATTTTTAAGTTTCAGATTACTTCTTTTTCTTTTTTTTAAGATTTTTTTTTTGAGAGAGAGAGAGAGCGAGAGCATTCACATGCACATGAGTGGGGGAGGGGCAGAGAAAGAGGAGCTAGCGATAGAGAATCCCAAGCAGTGCAGAACCCAGTACAGGTCTTGAATTAACAAACCATAAGATCATGCCCTGAACCAAAGTCAAGAGTAGAGCCTTAACTGACTGAGCCAACCAGGCATGCCCCCCCACCCCCCGCCACATTCCACTCTTTTAAAATTGCCCTTATTAGAAGTTAACAATAGGGGCGCCTGGGTGGCTCAGTCAGTTAGGCATCCAACTTCAGCTCAGGTCATGATCTCACAGTCTGTGGGTTTGAATCCCGTATTGGGTTCTGTCCTAACAGCTTAGAGCCTGGAGCCTGCTTCAGATTCTGTGTGCCTCTCTCTCTGCCCCTCCCCCACTCATGCTGTCTCTCTCATAAATAAATAAACTAAAAAAACAAAACAAAATAAAATAACTAAAAATCCTTTTTTTAAAAAAAGAAGTTAACAACACACACTAGTACATTTACAGTCTCAGAAGCCAAAGCTTGTAACTGTCAGTGCAGAGAGAATGCCCTGCCAATCAGTGTGTCTATAGCCCCAGAAGACCTCTAGCCTGACTGCAGGCCCCACCCACCAACAAAAGCCTCTCAGGGGACAAGGCAGGGAGAGCACCCTAAAGTTCAGTGCAGCCACAGTCCTGGCAAACATGCTGAAGGCACGCATCTGGTCTAACTGCTGATACAGCCCAACTACAAGCCCATGATGGCCCCAGACTGGCCTGATAACATCATAGGGACCAACCCAGCCCTCAATGGGCAAAGTCGGCCTATGCAGCCAACTGGACTGAAAACAAATGAGGCTCAGCCACAACAGTAAGATGCACACAACCCCATAGGAGACACTCCTAAATTTCCTGCTTCTGGTAAACGGGACATTGTGTTACAGGCCACCACAGGACTTTTTATTCATAAGGCCTCTACTTTCAAGATCAGAGACATAACTGACTTTCCTAATACATAGAAACAAACCCAGAAAGTTAGATAAAATGGGGAGACAGAGGGATGTGTCCCAAATAAAAGAACAGAACAGAGGTGCCTGGCTGGCTCATTCAGAAGAATGTGCAACTCTTCATCTTGGAGTCATGAGCCCAAGCTCTGTGTTGAATGTGGAGATTACTTAAATAAAATTTAAAAATAAGAAGATGGAAGAAGGGAGGAGGAGGACAAAACCACAGCAAAAGAGTTAAATTAAATGGAGATAAATAATATGCCTGACAAAGAATTTGTAGTAATGGTCATAAGATACTCAGTGGACTTAAGAATAGAGAATCTCAGTGAGACTTTCAACAAAGACATAGAAAATAAAAAAAATCAGAGACGAAGAACGCAATAGCATAAATTAAAAATACGCCAGTAGAGGGCACCTGGGTGGCTCAGTCAGTTAAGCATCTGACTTCAGCTCAGGTCATGATCTCACAGTTTGTGAGTTTGGGCTGACAGAGAGGAGCCTGCTTGGAATTTTCTCTCTCTCTCTCTCTCTCTCTCTCTCTCTCTCTCCCTCTCTCTCTGCCCCTTCTCCGAATTTGTGCTTCTCTCTTTCTCTCAAAATAAATAAATAAACTTAAAAAAAAAAAACACCAGAGGGAATCAATAGTAGATAGAGGAGACAGAAGAATGGATCAGCAAGCTGGAAAACAGAGTGTTGGAAAGCAACCAAGCTGAAAAACAAAAAAGAAAAAAGAATAATAGAAAATGAAAATAGATTAAGGGTATTCAGCAATATCATCAAGCATTATAACATTTACACTTTAGGGATCCCAAAAAGAGAAAAGGAGAAAAGGGGGCAGAAAATTTATTTGAGGAAAAAATAGCTGAAAACTTTCTTAATCTGAAGAAAGAAACAGACATCCAGATCCAGGAGACACAAAGAGCCCCTACCAAAATCAACCCAAGGAGGTCCACCCTATGATACATAATAACTAAAATGGCAAATAGTAGTGATGAAGAGAGTTTTAAAAACAGCAAAAGAAAAAAACAGTTACATACAAGGGAAACCCCATAAGGCTATCAGCTGATTTTTCAGCAGAAATTTTGCAAGCCAGAAGGAAATGGCCTGATTTGTGCCAAGTGCTGAAAGGAAAAAACCCTTCAACCAAGAATACTCTACCAAGCAAGGCAAGGAGAGAGAGTTTCTCAGGCAAACAGAAGTTAAAGAAGTTTATCACTGCTAAATCAGCCTTATAAGAAATGTTCTTTTTATAGTTTTTTAAAGTTTATTTATTTATTTATTTTGAGAGAGCAAGAGCATGAGTTTGAGTGGGAAAGGATAGAGAGAAAGAGGGAGAGAGAATCCGAAGCAGGCTCCATGCTGTCAGCACAGAGCCCCCAATGTGGGGCTTTAACAATCCATGAGATCATACCAAGCCAAAATCAAGAGCCAGACATGTAACTGACCGAGTCACTCAGGTGCCCCCAGCCTTAAGAAACATTAAAGGGATTTCTTTGAGTGGAAAGAAAAGGCCATAATCAGGAGTAAAAAAAAAATAGGAAAGGAAAACATTTCTCAGGTAAATACAAATATAGTAAAATTAGTAGATTAATCACTTATAAAACCAGTATGGAGCAAAGCACAAAATCAGTAAAATCAATTATTATCTATAAAAATCAGTCAAGGGATTCACACAAAAAATGGAGAGGGGGAAAAATTTAGTGCTTTTAAAATGGATTCAAAAATAAGTGACAACCAACTTATACATTGCTATCTGCTTAAGATGTTATAGACTGCTATAAGCATAAGATGTAAGTCTAATGGTAACCACAAATAAAAAAACCTATAATAGATATGCAAAAAATAAAGAGAAAGAAATCCAAACATATCACTAAAGAAAACCATCAATCCACAAGGGAAGAGAACAAGAAAAGAAAGGAACAGAGAGCTAAAACAAACAAACAAAAAAGACCATAAAACAATTAACAAAGTGGCAATAAGCACATAAAAAGCAAAATGGCAATAATTGCTTTGAATGTAAATGGACTAAATGCTCCAATCAAAAGACAAAGGTGACTGAATAAAAAAGCAAGACCCATCTATATGCTGCTTACAAGAGACTCACTTAAAACCTAAAGATACATGCAGGTAGAAAGTGAAGGAATGGAAAAACATTTACCATGCAAATGGATGTGAAAATAAAACTGTAGTACCAATAGTTATATCTGACCAAATAAACTTTAAAATAAAGACTGTAACAAGGGACAGAGAAGGACACTAAATAATGATAAATGGAACAATACAATTGTGAATATTTATGCACCCAACATAGGATCACCTAAGTACATAAAGCAACTATTAACACATAAAGGAAGAAATTTACAGTAATAAAATAACAAAGGACTTTAACACCCCACTTACATCAATGGATCGATCATCCAGACAGAAAACCAACAAGTAAACAGTGGTTTTGAAAGACACATTGGACCAGATGGATCCAACAGATATATTTGGAACTTTCCATCCAAAACCAGTGGCATATACGTTCTTTAAAAGTGCACATGGAACATTCTCTAGAATAGATCATATGTGAGGCCACAAAACAACTCTCAGCAAATTCAAGAAGATTGAAAGCATATCATGCATCTTTTCTGACCAAAATAACGTGAAACTAGAAATCCATCACAAGAAAAAATCTGGAAAGAACACAAGTACATGGAGGCTAAGTAACATGCTACTAGGTGAATGGGTCAACCAAGAAATCAAAGAGGAAATTTTAAAAATACATGGACAGAAATGAAAATGGAAACCCAACATCCAAAATCTTTGGGATGCAGCAAAAGTTATTCTAAGAGGGAAATTTATAGCATATAGGCCTACCTCAAGAAGCAAGAAAAATCTCAAACAACCTAACCTTATGCCTAAAGGAGCTAGAAAAAAGAACAAACAAAGCCCCAGGCTAATAGAAGGAAGAAAATAATAAACATTAAAATAATAATGTTTTTAAAAAGGAAAGAAATCAATGAGAGGGGGTGCCTGGGTGGCTCAGTTGGTTAAGCATCTGACTCTTGGTTTCAGCTCAAGGGCATGATCTCACAGTTTTGTGAGTTCAAGCCCTGCATTGGGCTCTGTGCCGATGGTGCAGAGCCTGCTTGGGATTCTTGCTTTCTCTCTGTCTGCCCCTCCTCCACTCATGCTGCCTCTATCTGAAAAATAAATAAACTTAAAAAAAAAACAAAATATAAAGAAAAATAAACAAATTGACCTTCATTTACCTTTGAAAACTTCCATGAATGGTGTGAGAGAAACAAGAGGAGGCTTATTGTGTAGGACAACTTCTACTATCACTAACGTAATCACTGCTGTCTATTGGCTCAATGGAGTCTTTTTCTTTTTGTTCAGTTTTAGCAAGGAACCTATCAAAAAACACTTGCTTTTGCCTCCTTTTGAGGATTTCACAGAAATGTGACATTGCATTGACAATTACCCACAATCCCACAGAGAGAGAGAGAAAAGAACTATTGGTTTAGTTTTGATCATGTGACATTTGGCATCACATACTGCTCGTATTGCAAGACATAGCTTGTTTATCAAGTTAAAATTTATTAGAAATGTTTGCTTATCTTACAGAACACGCATAGAAAAAGTTACTCTCAATCCAAGGTTTTATGGTACTAATTGGGGTCACAGAAGAGTTACCACAGAAGAATCAGATTAGGAGACCCAGGGGCCAATAGTTACTACCCTTGGATACCTGGAGAGAGAGAGGATTCCATTTCCCTCCACATCATGTACTGGATGGGACCTTTGTATAGGCCTGGGTTCAACTTTCTGGAGATAAGCTCTCTGGGCATCAGCACCTTTGTTCCTTGTTCCAAGCTGCAGGGAACAATAAATCACTTAATCTTAAATATCCTCCAGGAGCTGAGGGAAAGATATTAATACCACATAGAAACACTTACCTATCTAAGTGAGATGTGATATCCTAGAAGAGAAAAGGAGTAATAGAAGTTAGATGCCTACTCATCAACTCCAGAAATTTCTTTGGTGATATTGGCCACCATCAGAATTTTATCATCAATACTGAGATTCTGTGCAGATGTCCCCATTCCATTCACCATCAATTGCCCCAGCCTCCTTATGTCTTTTCTGATCGGTATCCTTCATCTAACCCAGGATAAACTGGCCTTATCTTATTCTGATTTTCTAGTGTTCCCTTTTACATGGAACAAGGGAGAAATTAATAGTTAGGCTATTTCTGCCTGTACTGCCAGATGATCTCAGGAGAAAAACATGGTAGGTCTTCCAGGCCCAAAGCTACTTTCCCTTACTCTGGCTAAGTAAACTTATGAATGCCAGGGTGATAATCAATGACACTTCAGAGGTGAAGTTTCTGATAGTAAATATTGGCAAACACCTTTCAAACAGGTCAGTTGAAAGCCAGTCTAAGATACAAGTTAGGTTGCAACATTCTTATTTTTGAGAAATAAACCTTCAAAATTCTTTATGAAGAAACACTGAAATATTAATAGATACCGTTATTAAGGGCATTTATTATCTTTTCTTAAGAAGGTGAAAGCAAAGCTTTCTATTGAGTGTAAGGCAAAAGTAGCATTCTGCTTTTCTTCCAGAGAATCTTAAAACCACTACATCCGTTTTTTTTTTTCCCTCCTGGTTGGGAAAAGCTGCTTCTACATCTTTTCCAACCCTTGTCCCCCCAACTAATGTACCCCTAATTATGTTGATATGAAGTCTTACTTTGAGAAAGTCGAAGGGATTCTGTTGTTCCATCCGTGTCTGGATGCTCTCCAACATCTCCTTGGCTAGGAGACACTGTTCCTGAAGCTGGTTCAGATTCAGCTCCATCTCCTCATTCAAGGCTTTCCCCTCTTCTCGGAGCTCATTTAAAATGTCCTTTTCTTTGCTGTGCAGGAACTGATGTAGCTTTAGAAACTCCAAGGAGATGTGTTGCTGCAGATGTAGCTTGTTTTCCTGGAAACTTCCATGATCATCACCATGGTAGTTACTGAGACTAGTACTTGGGGATGGGGGCCCTCACCACCAGTACTCACACAATGTGGGAAATACCATAACAGGAAAATGCATAGGAAAGACTCTTGAGCATCATCATTTAACCATATCCTTTGGAGATTTACTTTGTTTTTCTGCTAGTTTAATAGTTTAGGAATGAAATCATCAAAAGTGGTCTTTAGGTTCCCATTACAGTAAACATTTTAGAATGAATGATAGTACCTTCCTACCCAGAAGTACAAACCAATGTCTACCAAGTGATGCTGTCAGACTGGGGCCATAACAAGGCTGTAAGAACTATTCTTATCTAGCAATAGGAGTGGGGGAATGCCACTTCTGCCAAGACAACATAGAAGAAACAGGAGATGGACAATGTCTGAAGTGCTGAAATTGATAACTGCTACACTTAACACCCTTATTCTTAGGTAACTGCAGCATCCTGAGAGGTGAACCATCTGACATCTGGGCTTCTCAGATCCTCATTTCTAGTGATCTCTTCTTTATCTACTCATTCTTTTAATCACACAGGATTTTATCATCCAGCCATTTCACTATCTCCAAAGTTAATTTCCTTTTTTAAAAAAATTTAAGTTTATTTAATTTGAGAGAGAGAACATGCATGGTCACTAGTGGGGGATGGGGCAGAGAGAGAGGAGAGAGAGAATTCCAAGCAGGCTTCACATGCTGTCAGGGCAAAGCCCAATGTGGGACTTCAACTCACGAACCATGAGGTCATGACCTGAGCCAAAATCAAGAGTCAGACACTTAACCAACTGAGACACCCAAAAACCCCCAAATTAACTTAGTATGCTCATTTACTCAGATACCTCTATAGCAACAATTATTGGGTCTCATTGAAACCTCTTATTCATTGACCCCCTCCATGTCTGTTCATCATCTTCTCTGTCTCCATGTCCCCCCCTTGTCCAGCTAGGATTCTATGGTCCATCATAATGGTGCACTTAAAACTCACTCTATCCTCTAGCTCACACTTTTCCTTTTGCCTATTTCACCACTATTTCTCAGTCTTCTTTGTTGGTTCTGTGTCCTCTAACTAAGCTCTGAATATTAGAGTTATTGGATATTCTTTCCTGGGCTCTTTCCCCTTCTCATTCTACATTTTCTTTCTAGGTAATCTCTCCTCGCAGAGATTTAAATCATTCTATATGCTGACTACTTATTTCCAGCCTAGACCAACTTCTGAGGTCTAGATTCCTGTATCCAACTATCTGACATCTTCACTCACCCTCACATCTAATCAGTCACCACATCCAGGTTTGTTTGTTTGTTTTTTAATCTCCAAAGCATATGCCAAAGCTGTTCATTTCTATCTCCACTGCTTCTCTAGTCCAAGCCACCCCCACTATTCTCTAGGATCACTGCAGTAGTCTTTTAACCATTACCTGTCGTTGCCTCTCGCTCACAGCCACTAGACCGATATTTTCAAAATGAGATGAAATAATGTCCTATTTAAATGGCTTCTTATTATTCCTAGGATGAAGTTCAAAATTCCTAATGTTTTCTCCAAGGGTCCACATAGTTGGGCCCATATATACCTCTTAAATCTCATTTTGTGTATCGTGCTCTAATTTTATTAACCTTCTCTCTGTTTAACATAGCAACTAGCCTCCTATCAAGACTTTTCTCTATGCTCTTTGCTCTTCATAGAACATCCTTCTCTAGGGCCACTTCCTTCATATTCCCCTCAACCAGTTCCCTTGGCTAACTTATCCTTGAGTTCTCAATTTTTAATAGGTGATTTCTTCAGAGAATACCCCTCCCAGAGCCTAAATTATTTCTTCATGTATATGCTCTTGTAACACGTTTTATTTTCATTCATAGTAATTATCACGGTTGTCATTTTATTGCTATTAATGGAACCACTTAATTCCATTGATCTGTCTCCCACCCTAGTGTAATATAGTATCTAGTATAATGCCTTACCTACTCAATAAATTTTTTTTTGAATGAATGAATGTTGACTGTAAAAGCTGAACTAAGAACTCTTACAACATAAACAACATTCTCTGGAGACATCATTATTTCCATCTATCCTACTTTCTCTCATTGTGCCTATTTCTGTACAATGCCAAATGCCAGAGAATTCTCTCCTCCATAGAATAATTAATGAAGAAACAGAACTCTCAGTTTAGTCCCATAACCCAGGAACTGCTTTGCCAAGTTTCTAACTATTAATTGAACCTAGAGCCCCTGTGAATTAACAGTATAATACAGCAATAGTTTATTTAGTTTGAAGGGAGCTAGGAAAGATCAAATCAGATGATAAAAACCAACAATCCAAGAGACTTTCAATCAGAGGTAGCCTGATTGTAAACTCAAAGAAAAGAAAGGTATTTCTTTGGACATAGCAATCTTTAGTGCATTTTTCTGATAAATTCCTTATTTTGCCATATATAAAAGGAAAGACCAGACAGATCACAAACCCAGAACAATCACCTAGTGATGGGGACATAAGAAGGATCAGCATGTATTGAGAAAGGTCAGTCTGCTCTCTCTATTGATCAACCATTGAGAACTTCCTTCACTGCTTTATTTCCTTCCACCCTACAATGTCCATTTTCTAATGCTATATCCCAGGTACCATTTAGTGTATCGATAATATATACTAGGCACCTTTCCACTCACATGGCTGACATTACAAGGAAAGTGTTCCAGGTCTATTCATGACCCCTCTACCCTGCTTCTCACCTTGTAAGCGGCAATAGCATCTTTCTGCGTATTTTTCAGAGACTGAAGTTCCTTCATTGTTGCCTCCAGTTGACCCTGGTGGATGGTGAGCTCCTCCTGAGAATACCACATAGAATTAAGCCACACTAACTTCGGAGATGAAAGGCCATAGGGACATCTCTCCTAAAGCCCCATAGTGTCAGAAGAAGAAGAATAAAAAAAAGCGAGTTCTTGCTGCAAAAGCCTTTCCTTTACCCTGAACCACAATCCCTGTCTCTTCTAAGAATTGTGAAGAAAATAACAAGCAGCAGGAAAAAAATTAGTTTTAAGCTCTTATTAGCTTACTGTAGGGGTTTGAAGAAGGTAATAGAACTACATCTTCTACTCTAGTTATACTGTTCTCACTATCTCTGCTTTTATTTACATTGTTATCACTTAGAACAATCATTTCCCATTTCTGCCCATTCAAATGCAAATGATTTCCCTGTTCAAGCTTTCCTTCCCCACACATCCCCTATTTCACTTTTCTCTAATCTTTTCTGAAATTCTAAATATTTATGATTAATACAAATGTGATGAAATTTAGCTCTCAATAGTAGACTATCTTGTTTCTGTTGTTTTATTCATTTTGAACCTGCCTAAATTTCAATAACAAGAGCAATATCTTGTAATCCATATTCTACACAATGTCTAGTAGAGTGCTGTCATTGCAGGGTGTAAGTAAATATTTTATTTTGGGGGAGAGTAGGCCTAGAGCTCCTCCACTGCTCCTTTCCTATCATCAGCAACTCTAGAGAAAGAGCGTTGCAAGATACGTTATGTTTTCTAAGCTTACTAATAATCATCTGAATAAAGGGGTGGGGTTGAAAGAAAGAAGAAACCCTACGAAAGATTTTTCCCAGCTCTCCTAAGGCCCAGGGCTCACCCACCATGAAGAAACGGACAGCATCAGAGATCTGCAGAAAATCTTTAGACTGCCCCACAGACAACCGAGCATCTTTGCATTGAAAGCAGATCAGTTTTCGATCTGGCTTACTGAATAGTTTCAGGTTCTCTCCATGCTCTGGGCACTGTGGATGACCCTTGAGTAAGGGTAGCTTCTTAATCTTCTCTACTAGTTTCTCCAGTACAAGGTTGAATGTACAGTTGCTATATTGACATAGCATCTTACACTCAGGACAGAATGTTTCCTTTGCTTGCTGCTTCCAAAAGTTTTGGATACAAGCCTGGCAGAAGTTGTGGCCACAGCTTAGCATCAGTGGATCATGGAACCAATCATTACACAGTGGGCAGTGTAGCTCCTTAGTAATATCTTGTATCTGCACTTTAGAGGGTATCTGAGTGATCAGATCATGCACTTCACCATAGTTGCCTGGGTCGATGTTGGAGGAGGGTCTGGAAGACACCTTTGGAAAAAAACAGCTAAAATGAGTTTATCTTTCTTGCTGCGCATTTCAGCACTCCAAGATAGTGGGCTCCATTCCCTTTTTTTTAATTAATTATTTATTTATTTATTTAATTTTTGAGAGACAGAGAGCGTGGGTGGGGGAGGGGCAGAGAGAGAGGGAGACACAGAATCTGAAACAGGCTCCAGACTTTGAGCTGTCAGCACAGAGCCCAATGCAGGAATGGAACCCACCAGCCAAGCTGTGAGATCATGACTGGAGCCTAAGTCAAACGCTTAACCAGCTCAGCCACCCAGATGCCTCTATTGGGCTCTATTCCAAAAGGAGCTGAAACTGTGCTGCCAGAGTAAATACACCAGTCTTCTCTTTGAAAGTGATCTGATAAATTCATTGTTTTCAAACATTATCATTTATTCCTACTCCCAACTCTATTTAAAATATAATAGAGAACTAAGGCAGAAAAATCAAAAGTGTTCAAGGATGAACAATATTTTGAAGAATGTTTTTTTTTTGTTTTTGTTTTTTTACAAAATTTTGTACAAAAGTTTTTACAAAAGTTTTTTACAAAACTTTTTACAAAAGATTATTGTCAAATTAGTTTCCACATAACACTCAGTGCTCATCCCCACAAGTGTCTTCCTCCATGCCCATCCCCCCCTCCCCCCCACATCCATCAGTCCTCAGTTTTTGTCAGCATTCAAGAGTCTCTCATGGTTTGCCTCTCTCCCTTTCCCCCACCATTTTCGCCCTTCTTCTCCCCCTTGTTCCTCCATCAAGTTCCTCCTAATCCTCCTATACGTGCAAACATATGATATTTGTCCTTCTCTGCCTGACTTATTTCCCTCAGCATAACACCCTCAAGGTCCATCCATGTTGCTCCACATGGCCAGATTTCATTCTTTCTCATTGCCATGTAGTATTCCATGGTATAGATAAACCACATCTTCTTGATCCATTCGTCCATTGATGGACACTTAGGCTTGAAGAATGTTTTGAGTTCATTCCCCTCCACCCACTTTCCCCTTGTATCAGTTAAAAGTTTTACTTTCAATTTCCATTCTACTAGTTATTTCCTTTTTGTTTTATTTTGTACAAGTCATGTATAAAGAATTGGAATATCAGTCAAATTCCTCAGTGACATAATATCGTCAACCATAATATCATCCAGCCCTTTCCCCCTCCTTTTTAAAGAACACATTACAGAAATAACATATATACAGAAAAATGAAGAGTCATGCATACAACTCAATGACTTTTCACAAAATGAGCACATCTGTGTAATCATCGTCTTGATCAGAAAACAGAAAACTACCACCATTCCAGAAGTCCCCCAGATGTCTGCTTCAAGTACTATCCCTCATCAAGGTTGACCCCATCTTGACTTCTAACATTAGTTTTGCCTGTTTTTGAATTTTATATAAATACAGCTATGTACTATGCACTGTTTTGTTGTTGACTTCTTTTGCCAAGCTTACGTTTGTGAGATTTATACATATTACTCTGTAATTGTAGTCCATACATCTTTCATGGCTGTGTAGTATTGCATTGTATGAATATACCGTAATTTATTTCTCCATTCCACTGTTGATAGACCTTTGGGTAGTTACCAGTTTGAGATTATTATAAACAGTTTTGCTGAGAATATTCCTGCTCATATGTATATATACATATATATATATTTTTTTCTTGTTATATGCCTAAAAGTGGGAGTGGGCCATAGGATTGGCATATATTCACCTTAGTAGATACTGCCACATTGTTTTCTAAGTGGCAGAATCAATTTACGCTGCCACCAGTGCTGTCCTATATCCTTGTGAAGACTTAGTATATTCACTTTAGCCATTCTGGTAAGTATGCATGTGTATCACACTGTGGCTTTAATCTATATTTGCCTGATGACTATGGATATTGGGCCCCTTTTCATATGTTAATTGTCCACTTTCATTTCCCTTTTGGTGAGGTGCATATTTAGTGTCTTTTTATTTATTCATAAGACTTCATTATTAGTGTATAGAAACACCACAGATTTCTGTATATAATTTTGTATCCTGCAATTTTACTGAATTCATTTATTCTCATAGTTTTTGGAGGGGTCTTTAGGGTTTTCTATGCATAGTATTATGTCATCTGCAAATAGACAGTTTTAGTTCTTCCTTATCAAATTGGATGCATTTTCCTTCTTTTTCTTCTCTGATTGCTTCTAGTACTATGTTGAATAAGAGTGGTGAGGGTGGGCATCGTTGTCTTCTTGTTCCTGATCTTAGAGCAAAGCTTTCAGCTTTTCGCCAATACATATGATGTTAGCTGTGTGTTTGTCATATATGGCTTTTATTATGTTGAGTTATGTTCCCTCTATACTTGCTGAGAGTTTTCATGGGAAATGAATGTTGAATTGTCAAATGCTTTTTCTGTACTCGAGATGATCATATGATTTTTATCCTTCACTTTGTTAATGTGAAGTATCACATTGATTGGTGGATATTCTTGCATCCCTAAAATAAAACCCACTTGATCTTGGTGAATGATCCTATTAATATATTATTGACTTTGGTTTGCTACCATTTTGTTGGGAATTTTTGCATTTATGTTCATCAGGGATATTGGCTTGTAATTTTCTTTTTACATAACATCTTGACTTGG
Source organism: Proteles cristata cristata (assembly GCA_017311185.1). Taxonomy (NCBI): domain Eukaryota; kingdom Metazoa; phylum Chordata; class Mammalia; order Carnivora; family Hyaenidae; genus Proteles; species Proteles cristata. The sequence goes on along the minus strand of JAESUZ010003766.1, from coordinate 752,565 downwards.
TTTGGGTATGAGAGTAATGTTGGCCTCATACAATGAATTTGGAAGCATTTCTTCCTTTTCAATTTTTTGAAATAGTTTGAGGATAATAGGTATTAACTCTTCTTTAAATGTTTGGTAGCATTTATTTATGAAGCTATCTAGTTCTAGATATTTGTTTCTTAGGAGTTTTCTGGTTTGTTTTTATTCAATTTCAGTACTAGTAATAAGTCCAGTCAGATTTTCTACTTCTTCCTGATTCAGTCTTAGAAGATTGTATGTTTCTAGGAATTTATCTTTCTCTTCTAGGTTGTTCAATTTGTTGGCATATAATTTTTTTTAGTAGTCTCATAATCCTTTCTGTTTCTGTGATATTGGTTGTTACTTCTTCACTTCTGATTTTATTTATTTGAGTTTTGTCTTTTCTTGATGAGCTTAGCTAAAGGTTTATCAATTTTGTTTATCTTCAAAGCTTTTAATTTGATGGATCTTTTCTGTTGTTATTTTTAGTTTCTATTTCACTCATTTCCACTCTTATCTTTATTATTTCCTTCCTTCTACCTCTTTGGGCTCTGTTTATTGTTCTTTTCTAGTTCCTTTAGGTGTAAGGTTAGATTGTTAATTGAGATTTTTCTTATTTCTTGAGGGGGAAGTGTGTCACTATAAATAGCCATCTTAAAACTGCTTTTGCGGAAACTGAGAAGGATCCCATACATACCTCGGAGGTTCATTCCAGCCAGCGCTGGAGCACCTGCAGTCACAGGACTCTTTAAATCATGGAAAAACAAAATAGACAAATGAATGCTCCTTACCCAGGAACAAATTTACCACCTGAATATCTCCCTCAATATCCTTCAGCAGCACTCCAAGGACCTCCAGGATATACTGCCTACCCTGTCCCCCAGGTTGGCTACCCTGGCCTCCAGGCTGGCTATCCTGGCCCCCAGGCTGGCTACTCAATTCCCCCACCTGGTTGTTCAGATGCTGGCCCAGCAGACTTTCCTGTCCAACACCAGCCAGTATATAATCAGCCAGGTGGACATGCAGGGGTACCGTGGATGCCAGCACCACCACCTCCATCAGGCTGTCCCCCTGGATTGGAATATTTAAGTCAGATAGATCAGATACTGGTTCATCAGCAAGTTGAGCTTCTGGAAGTTGTTTTTTTTTTTTTTAATGTTTTATTTATTTCTTAGGAGAGAGAAAGAGAGACAGCGCGAGCAGGGGAGGGTCAGAGAGAGTGGGAGTCACAGACTGAAACAGGCTCCAGACTCCGAGCTGGCAGTCAGCACAGAGCCCGACGCGGGGCTCGAACCCACGAACTGCGACATCATGACCTAAGCGAAAGTTGGACGCTCAACCGACTAAGCCACCCAGGCGCCCCTAGCTTCTGGAAGTTTTAACAGATTTTGAAACTAATAACAAATATGAAATTAAGAACAGCTTTGGACAGAGGATTTACTTTGCAGCAGAGGACACGGATTGCTGTACCCGATATTGCTGTGGGGCTTCTAGGCCTTTTACTATGAGGACTGTTGATAATATGGGCCAAGAAGTTACAACTCTGGAGAGACCACTAGGGTGTGGTCACTCTTGTTGCCCTTGCTGCCTTCAGGAGATAGCAGTCCATGCCCCTCCCGGTGTACCTGTAGGTTATGTTACTCAGACCTGGCACCCATGTCTTCCAAAGTTTACAATTCAAAATGAGAGGAGAGAGGATGTACTAAAAATTACTGGTCTGTGTGTTGTGTGCAGCTGTTGTGCAGATGTTGATTTTGAGATTAAATCTCTTGATGAAGAAACGATAGTTGGCAAGATTTCCAAGCAGTGGACTGGTTTTGTTAGAGAGGTGTTTACTGATGCTGATAACTTTGGTATCCAGTTCCCTTTAGACCTTGATGTGAAAATGAAAGCTGTAATGCTTGGTGCCTCTTTCCTCATTGACTTCATGTTTTTTGAAAGGAGTGGAAACAAAGAATAAAACGGAGTGTGATGGAGGATTAATGAAAGCCTCCTTAGAAAGCATGAAGTCCATGTACTTAGTGGGACTATGTCAAGGAAAAGCTAATTGTTTTTCTTCTTTTAACTGAAATGACTTATAGTTACTGTGATGCCTGAAGCTCCTGATATATGTGATGACTTTTCAAATTAGAGTTTATTTTCTATATCACTTACCTATAAATGTTTTTATGCATTTTGTTTTGTTTTATACATTTTCTTTTTCATTGTGTATTTTAGAGAAAGGACACAGAATTTTTACATTAATATGAAACTTCCTATGCTAAATTGTTCTGAACTATGATGTTTTATTTTCAACTTTTACACCGAATTACCTAAAGCTTTATTAAAGTAGTAAAGTATGCATTTTATTATAGTTCCAATTTATTTCCCATGCAACAATTAATGTTATTTTGGAAATACTGTATATTCAAATACATTGAAAATGAATATAATTGGTTTCCTTTACAATTATGTTAAAAAATACTTAATATTCATACTACCAAAGAAAAACAAAATGTGTATTTGTGCGGCAAATCACAGCATATTTAACTTCTTTTGTAAGCTAATCTGCTACCATAAAATGATTTTTATTATTGACAAGAAAATAAATCACTGATGTTTTTTTATGATTTTCGATGAAAAAGACCTATTCTAAAGAGGACAAATTTAAAAATTCACTCTAGAACTGGAGCACTATTATAATTTTTGAAGTAATTATTTACACATGGAATGTTTAGCTCCTGTATACATTCTGTCATTCATAGAGCATGATAATTATGAGATCACTCAGGTGTTAAATATAGCATATATATTCCATCTGAGTAGAAACTTAAGTAATGGCCTGTTATTTACCTGAACATCAAACAACTGAATTAAAAATTATTGATACATAAAAAAAAAAAAAAGAACTGCTTTTGCTACATCCCAAAGGTTTTGGTTTTACATTTTCATTTGTGTCAAGGTATTTTTTAATTTAGCTTTGATTTTTTTGTTGACCCATTGGTTGTTTAATGGCAGGTTGTTTAACTTCCAAGTCTTTTTGTTCTTTCCAGTTTTTCTTATAACTGATTTCCAGTTTCATACTGTTATAGTAAAAAAAAAAACAAAAAAACAAACAAACAAAAAAAACACTTGATATGATTTCACTCTTCTTAAATTTATTGAGATTTGTTTTGTACCCTAATATGTGATCTGTCTTGGAGACTGCTCCATGTGCACTTGAAAACAATGTGTATTCTACTGTTTTTAGATGTAATATTCTGTACATACCTGTTAAGTCCATCTGGTCTAATATGTTGTTCCAGCCATTGTTTTCTTACTGCTTTTCTGTCTGGATGATCTATGTATTGATGTGAGTGGGATGTTTAAGTCCCCTACTGATATTGTATTACTGTCAGTTTTTCCCATTATGTCTTTTAATTTTTCCTTTATATATTCAGGTGCTCCCAAATATATATATTGGAGGAATAGATATTTATAATCATTATATATTCTTATTGGAATGATCACTTTATCTTTAAAATCTTTTTTGTCTCTTGTTACAGTTTTGTCTTAAAGTCTATTTTGTCTGACATATGTATTGTATTGCTACCCCAGCTTTTTTCCTTCATTTCCTTTTGCATGGAATATATTTTTCTATTCCTTCATTTTCAGTCTGTATGTATCTTTAGGTCTAAAGTGAATATCTTATAGGCAGCATATAGTTGAGTCCTGTTCTTTATCCATTGAGTCACTCTTTATCTTCTGATTGCAGCATTTAGCCCATTTACATTTAAAGTAATTATTGATAGATATATATTTATTGCCATTTTATTAGTTGTTTTCTGATGTTCTAGGTCTTCTCTGTTTCTTTCTTCTATTGCTGTCTTCCCTTATGAATTGATGACTGGTGTGTGTGTGTGTGTGTGTGTGTGTGTGTGTGTGTGTGTGTGTCCATATCCATAATAGGATTTTGGTTTGTAATTACCATAAGTTTCATATGTAATACCCTATGTACACAGCAATCTATTTTAAGTTGATGGTAACTTAAATTTGAACACATTCTAAAAGCACTCCATTTTTACTCCACTCCCTCCATGTTTTATGTGTTTGATGTCATATTTGACATCTTTTTATTTTCTGTATCCCTTAACTAAGTATTGTAGATATAGTTGATTTTACATTTTTTCTTTTAATCTTCATACTAGCTTTATCAGTGATTGATCTACTACCTTTATTGTATGTTTTCTTTCACCACTGAAATTTTTTCTTTCATAATTTTCTTACTTTCAGTTATGGCCTATTCTTTTCTGCTTAAAGAAGTCCCTTTAGTATTTTTTATAAGGCCTATTTCTTCATAGGATGAACTCCTTTAACTTGTGTCCAGGAAACCTTTTATTTCTCCTTCAAATCTGAACCTTGCTGGGGATACAGTGTTATGGTTTTAGGGTGTTTTTTTTTTTTCCTTTCAGCACTCTGAATATATCATGACACTCCCTTCTGACCTGCAAAGTTTCTGTGAAAAATCAGCTATTAGTCTTATGGGTGCTTCTTTGTTTACATAACTAGCTGCTTTTCTCTTGCTACTTTTAAGATTATCTCTTTTGACATTTTAATAATTATGTATCTATCTGTAGACCTCTTTGGGTTCATCTTGTTTGGTGCTCTGTGATTCCCAGACCTGGATGTTTGTTTCCTTTCCCAGTTTAGGGATGTTTTCAGCAATTGTTTCTTTAAGTCATCTGCCCCTTTCTCTCTCTTCTTCCTGTTCTGGAACTCCTAGAATGTGTTAGTAGCCGTGATGTTGTTCCAGAGGTCTCTTAACCTATCCTAAATTTTTAAAAATGTTTTTTCTTTGGGTCACCTGGGTGGCTCAGTTAGTTAAGCATCCAAGTTTAACTCAGGTCTCACGGTTTGTGGGTTCAAGCCCCACATCAGTCTCTGTGCTGACAGCTCAGAGCCTGGAGCCTGCTTTGGATTCTGTGTGTATGTGTGTCTCTCTCTCTTGCCCTCACCTGCTTATTCTCTGTCTCTCTGTCTCTCTCAAAAGTGAATAAACATTTAAAAAATTTTTTTTGATGTTTTTTTTTTCCTTCAGTCTCGGTGTTTTCCACTGATCACCTTTTCCTCCTGATCACTGATTTACTTTGTGTCCTCTACTTTGCTGTCACTTCTCTCTGGTGTATTTTTCATTTCAGTTATAACATTCTTTTTTTGTGAAGGTTTTTTATTTGTTTAATACAACTGAAAAGAATGCATATACAAAGAATTGAGACATGTGAAATCATTGTTCAACACTAATGGATCTACAAGAATTAGGATTTGGGGAAGCTGTAGAAGATTACCTAAACATTTTTAAAAATTGGCAACTGCAACCAAAATAAACAGGAAAACACTTTATGAAGTGTTAACGTATGAAGAGGGCACCTGGGTGGCCCAGTCGGTTGGACATCTGACTTCGGCTCAGGTCATGATCTCACAGTCCATGAGTTCAAGCCCCGCATCTGGCTTTGCACTGACAGCTCAGAGCCTGGAGCCTGTTACAGATTCTATCTCCCTGTCTCTCTACCCTTCTCCACTCGCACTCTGTCTCTCTCTCTCAAGAATAAAATTTAAAAAACCAAACAAACATTAAAGAAGAACACTTATGAAGAGAAGACTCTTCATAAGTCTTCATAAGACTCCATGATTTTTTTTTTTTTATTAAACTAGAGAGCCTTAACTAGATACTCTAGGATTCCTCATATGCAAAAAGAAATAAGAAGATTCCCCTGACTGGTGCCCATGTTGTTAAATGTTCTCCACACCCCTACCTCCACTTCCAGCTTCTTCATGAGGCAGGTCTCCATCCTCCCCACTTGAAAGAGCATGTGCATCATTCTATAGACATCTGTCTTCTAGCACTACCCTCACATTTCCTTGATTTACCAGGTCTCTATCAGTGTTCTAGGAACTCCGTATCATACGCTATTAAGCTGGACATCTATGCTAAGCATATAAGACAATGACTGGCAGGGAAAAAGTGGTTTCAATTACGTACTCAATCCATTTGGTGTATTTCAAAAGGTGCAATACTTTTCTTCATTTATCAGTGAAAGAAGTTAGAAATTAACTTCAAAAAAATCACAAATGGCAAACAAATTTCCTTGAAAGTCACAGTCACTTATATAGAATGCATTCTAGAAAAGGGCGTGGCAAGACAGGTTTCCATGCACTTTCATGACTCTCAGCAAGTACTGGACCTACTCAAGGGTGAAGAGAAAAGGCAGCTCTCAGAAAGGAGTATGCTATTAAATGAGGCATTTACTGTACTCCTTCCTAAAAGTGCCAGGTGGGGAACAAGTGTTATAAACTAGATCTAGAAAGTGGAGTGTGGAATCAATCCATCCTCCTCCCCTTAAGGGCTGTCCATTGGTTACTGAATTTTAAAAAACATGACTAAATTAAAACAAACCCTACATTTACTCCCCCCCAAAACAAAAACCAAAAAAAACAAAAAAACAAAAAAACAAACAAAAAAAACCCCTAAATGGCTCAGATTATTCTCCAGAGTGGATGGAGCCCCGGGAGCAGTTTCAGCAACCCCAATTAGTCTGGTACAGAGTCATCCCAAGCATGCCTTGCTTTCAAACAACAATAATAAATTTTTTTGAAATGACAAAACTAGTACTAACTAGTACCAACCATCTTTCTGACAATACACAATTACTCAAGTTAAGTACTGAGAGTGGGAAGGGGACCACACCTATGGGCTTTATCTCACATGAATGCCTGTGGGTAGGTGCAGGGCATTTGTCATTATTGCAAAAATGGACTTTAATTTTTAATCTTTAGTTTGATTTAACGTCGCTTTTAGTATGATGATGACACCGGCTGTGCAGAAAGGGCTCTGGAGATGTTCACAGTAGCACACACCTGCAGGTCTTCTTTGGTTCTGGAGGCTCCAGGGCAGCCAATATTGCTTTGTCAAATACATTCTTTAGGCCTTTCTTTGTGAATGCAGAACACTCCACATACTTGACCACCTTCAGGTCACAGGCCAGCTTTTCAGCAGTCTCTGGAGTGGTAGGCTTCTGTTTGTTCTTGGCAAGTTTCTCAATCGTGGAGGGGTCATCTCAGAGATCGATTTGGGTCCCAACAAGCAAGAAAGGAGTCTTTGGACAGTGGTGAATTATGTCAGGCACCCACTTCCTCTTCACATTTCCAAATGAGGATGGAGAGACCACCAAAAAACAGACTAGAAATACATATGTTTGTGGATCACTCAGAGGTTGTAATCTGTCACAGTCCTCTTGCCCTGCAGTATCAAAAAGTCCAAGAGTATATGGTTCTCCATCAATCATAACTGTGACTACATAGTTGTCAAAAGCAGTCAGTACATACTCCAGTGGAAATTTGTTGTGTAGGATATCAGAAGACATGTTTTACCAACGGCACCGTCTCCCACAGCAGGACACTTAAATGTCTGCATTGCTGAAACAGTTTTGTATCCACTTTAAATATTTCAAATCAAATGATGACCTCAGCTTCTCCACCAGGGCATTGGCTGCACTCTCAGTTGTTGAATTCTTTAGCTCTGATTGTTTTTTATTTTATTTTTAAAAATGTTTTATTTATTTCTGAGAGAGAGAGCCTGAGCAGGGGAGGGTCAGAGAGAGAGGGAGACACAGAATCCGAAGCAGGTCCAGGCTCTGAGCTAGCTGTCAGCACAGAGCCAGACATGGGGCTTGAACCCACGAACCGTGAGATCATGACCTGAACCAAAGTCGGATGCTTAACCGACTGAGCAACCCAGGCGCTCCAGCTCCAATTGGTTCTTTCTGATATTTTCTCTCTTTGTTGAAGTTCTTATGGGAGTTCATCCACTCTTCTAAGTTCATTAAACATCATTATGACTATTGCTTTGAACTCTTTATCAGATAGATTGCTTATCTCCATTTTGCTTAGTTCTCTTTCTGAGGTTTTATCTTGTTCTTTCATTGTTGTCAGCTATACTTCCTATTCTTGAAGGCAGTAGTCTTATATAGAAGATGTCTTGTGGGGCCCAGAAATGCAGTCTCTCCTGGTCACCAGAATCAGGCACTGCAGGGGTATTTCCTGTGTGGGCTGCATGTACCCTCCTGTTTCCTGGGCTGCAACTGCTTTAAGCATGCTGCTGAGTGTGGCTGGTCCTGGGTGTAGCTGGCTTCAAGGCCTGGCTGTGACCATTGCAGGTGTGTTAGTGGAGAGGGCTGGCCCTCCTGCTCCCCAGAACAGGAGTCACTTTTCAAGGCACCAGTCCCAGCTGAGGCTGCCTGCCTGGTGTGGTGATTGGGGGCACAGCTATTTGGGGGAACACTTAATGAGGCAGATTGGGCATGGTGGGTTTACAGGGGAAGACTGGGACTTGAACCCCTCACTTCTCTGGGAGGACCTCAGTGCCTGTGATATCCTTCTTCTTTATAGGTTACCCCACCAATGTTTGGTCTCCAACCTGACTGTGTCACTTCCCCCCCTGCCCTTCTTAGTATGGCTTTTTAATTACATCTTTGGCTGCTAGTCTCCAGGTAATTTTCTGAGAGAGTTGCTCTATATGTGCTTGCATCCTTGATATGTCCATGGAAGGAGGTGAGCTCGGAATTTTCCTACTCCATGATCTTCCTCTCCAATCCCAAAGTAATACATTTAATTTTTTTTATTTTAACATTTATTTATTTTTGAGAGACAGAGAGACAGAGCACAAGCTGAGGAGGGGCAGAGAGAGAGGAAGAGACAGACTCCAAAGCAGGCTCCAGGCTCTTAGCTGTCAGCACAGAGCCCCACGTGGGGCTCGAACTCACAAACTGTGAGATCATGACCTCAGCAGAAGTCGGACGCTTAAGTGACTGAGCCATCCAGGTGGCCCCAAAGTAATACATTTTAAAACAGAATTTCAGGGGCGCCTGGGTGGCTTAGTCAGTTAAGCGTCCGACTTTCGCTTGGGTCATGATCTCGCGGTTCGTGGGTTCGAGCCCCGCATTGGGCTCTGTGCTGACTGCCAGCTCAGATCCTGGAGCCTATTTCAGAGTCTATATGTCCCTCTCTCTCTGACCCTCCCCTGCTCACGCTGTCTCTCTCTGTCTCTCCTAGAAATAAATAAAAAATATTAAAAAAAACACAGAATTTCAGGCTTGTGTATATAAATTTTCTTATACATGTTGCTTTCCTGGCTCTGTTCTAATCATATCACCTATATGACCTGTCTATGTATGTCTATGTACCCAAGAGGAAGTTGTAAAACACAAAAACAAGAAGAAAAAAAAAAAGAAGAAGAAGAAAAGAAGAGAGAAGGTTAGGAAAGATTATTTTCCAGTGGGCCAGTTAGGGCCCAGATTCTGAGTGATTTCTATAATCCTGTCTTTTTGTGACCAAGGAGACATCTCAGGCCAGCAAATATACTCTTACTTATTCTAGATAGACTCGGGTGTCCAAGTTGGAACTCAGTGAACCAAGCAGGTGTTATAATTACCTAGTATTTCCCACCTTTCATTGTGAGAAGAGTACTCAGGAGAAAAATTCTTTATTTCTCTGTAGTTCTAAACACTTCGGGATTTTGGTTTTGGGATTCAGCAGAGGCTTCAGACGAGACTTTAGAACATCAGTCAATATGGAGCACCTGGGTGGCTCAGTCGGCTTCAGCTCCAGTCATGATCTCACATTTCATGAGTTCAAGCCCTGCATTGGGCTCTCTGAGGTCAGCCTGGAGCCTTGTTTGGATCCTCTTTCTCTCTCTCTCTCAAAAATAAGTAAACATTAAAAAAAAAAATAAATGAAGCAGGAGTAGTCAGGAAAAGTATTAAACTAGAATAACAATGCAATGGGCCTTTAGCAGCTGCTAGATTCATTTTATTTTCTCACCTAAACCAAATACGCTTAATCCCTACATTTTAATTTTAAGCACTAAATTGAGTTTAGTATTTGAAGTTTAAAAAATTGAATTCAGGACTGACGTCACTAAGTTCTCCAGGGAGAACTCCACAAACAACTATTAAATTTGCAAAACTGTCAGAATCAACTTTTGCAGAACTTTAGGACCTACTCAAAGGATGGGAGGGACACCTGGGTAGCTCAATAGGTTAAGCATCCAACTTTGGCTCAGGTCATGATCTCACAGTTCAAGAGCTCAAGCCCCACATAGGGTAAGCTCTGACAGTGCAGAGCTTGCGTGGTATTTTTCATGCCCCCTCTCTCTGCCCCTCACTCACTTGTGACCTCTCTCAAAAAACAAACAAACAAATAAAATAAGTGAAAGGATGGGAAAATATATTCCATACAAGAAGTTACCAGAAGAAAAAATAAAAAATAAATAAATAAATAAATAAATAAGAAGTTACCAGAAGAGAGATGGAGAAGCTATAATAATATTAAACAAAATATAATGGCAAATAATAAGACAAAAACTTGTGGCATGTGGTGAAAGCTATACTCATAGCTAAATATATAGTGATAAACACCTACAAAAAAACATATAAAACAGGCTAAACCCAAAGCTAGCAGAAAGAATGGGTAAAGATTAGAATGGAGATAAATGAAATAGAGAATAGAAAAACAAAAGAGAAAAGTTAATGAAACCAAAAGTTGATTCTTTGGAAAACATCCACAAAATTGATAAACCTTTGATGAGACTAATGATTTTTAAAAAGAGAAGACTGAAATTACTAAAATCAGAAACGAAAGTGGGGACATTACTATAGACCTTAGAACTGAAAAAAGGTTTATAGGAAAATATTGTAAACAATTGTATGCCAACAAATTGATAACTTAGGCAAAATGAAAAAATTCGTAAAAACATATAAGCTATCAAAACTGACTCAAGAAAAAAAAGTAAATCTGAATAGGATAATAAGAGATTAAATTAGTAATCAAGAATTTATCAATAAAGAAAAGCCCTGGCCCAGATGATTTTACTGGTGAATCCTAGCAAACATTTAAAGAATTAACATCAATCCTCAAACTCTTTGAGAAAATAGAATAGGAGGAACCCTTTCCAACTCAGTCTTTGAGCCTAGCATTATCCTGATACTAAAACCAGATAAATATATCACAAGAAAATAAACTAATTTTAGTTTTCACAGGAGAATGAAAAGACAACTCACAGACTGGGGGAAAATATTTGAGAAGTCTACACCTGATAAAGGACTAGTATCCAGAATGTATAAAGAACTCTAACAACTCAACAGCAAAAAGACAAATAATTTAAAAATGAGCAAAGAGTTTGAATAGACATTTCTCCAAAGAAGGTAGGCAGATGGCCAACAAGCACATCATTACGGAAATGTACATAAAAACCACAGTGGATTGGTTCACACCAACTGGGATTATTACAGTTTTTTAAAAAATGGAAAATAACATACTGGTGGGGATGTGAAGTAATTAGAGCCCTCATACATTGCTGTTGAGAATATAAGATGGTATAGCCACTGTGGCAAAAAGCTTGGCAGTTCCTCAAAAAGTTAAACATAAAATTAACATATGAACAACTATTCCACATCTAGGTATATACCAAAAGAATTAAAAACAGGTATTCAAACAAAAACTTGTACACAAATATTAATAGCAGCACTATTCACATTAGCCTCAGGTAGAAACAACCCAAATGTTCATCAACTGATGAATGGATAAACAAATTGTGGCATATCCATGAAATGAAAAATTATTCCATCATAGAAAGGAATGAAGTACTGATACATGCTACAACATGGATGAACCTCAGAAACATTATGCTAAGTGAAAGAAGCCAAGCACAAAAGGTTACATATTATACTATTCCATTTGTATGAAATATCCAGAAAAGGTAAATACATAGACACAGAAAGCAAATTAGTTGTTATCAAAGGCTGGAGGGAGGGAGAAATGGGGAGTGACTACTTAACAGGTATGGGGTTTCTTTTGGGGTGATAAAATATTTTGGGGGTGCCTGGGTGGCTCAGTTGGTTGAGCATCTGACTTTGGCTCAGGTCATGATCTTGCAGTTCGTGGGTTTGAGCCCCACATCAGGCTCTGTGCTGACAACTTGCTCAGAGCCTGGAGCCTGTGTCAGATTCTGTGTCTCCTCTTTCTGTTCCTCCCCTGCTCACACTCTGTCTCCCTCTGTCTCTCAAAAGTAAATAAATGTTTTAAAAAATTTTTTTTTAGTATTTTGGAACTAGATAGTGAATGTGCTAAATGTCACTCACTGAATTGTACACTTTCAAATGGCTAATTTTATGTTATGTAAGTTTTTCCTCAATTTAAAAAAAATTGAAGCTTTATCTGACTCCAGAGCCAAAATTTTTATACTGCACAGTATCCTATCTTGAGGAATGCTATATGGTAGCTACTACTTGATATGTAGCCACCAGAAATGCCTTCAATCTCAGTACCTATGAATCTGATGAGGTAAGCATTCAATAGTGCCATCTCTGTCCTAATGCCCAGACTTACAAGGGCATTAAAATGAGTAAAATAGAGAGGCTTTTCCCATAAGCTGCTCACATCTGGGTCTCCACTAACATTGATAGGTCAAGATAAAGTACAATTAGAAGCCCCTGGCCCATTCTTCTTTTCACTTCCGTCAGACCCCTTACCCTGTCCCATATACCTCATAATCACATGTGTGGAAAGCCCAGTCCACACAATGAAGCTTCATACACACACAAAAACACGTACACACCAGCACACAGCTGCCCTCTGGGCACACAGCTGCCTTTGGGAGCTATTGAGGCCCTAGCAACGGGCTCAGAATCTTTTCGACAGAGAATTTTAGAGTCATGGATACACAATATATGATTCAAAGTAGGAGAGGACATAAGCTCCTTAGTCTGATGGACTCCTTGTTTTGTGAAGAGGAACTTAGCTGGAGAAGGCTCAGAGTAGGAGTCTCAAAGTAAGACCCAAGAAAGAACCAGCCCCCCAACATCGTCCAGATCTAGGCGTGGTACTGCTTTTCTGTTCCATTCCATTATCTTTATCCTATCTTACCAGCCATGGGTTGAGTCTGTCTGTTGAAGGAGGGACTATGGTTTCATCTCACAGGCCACACATTTACGAGAATTGAATTCCTGGAGTCTCAGGGGCCCAGTGGGGCTTGTCTGACTTAAGTGTGGGAGGACCTAGTTGTAACTATTGACTGCTCAGATTTCAGTATCCTGGGCTCTGCTTCTTATGAAGTTTTCTACTAGAAGTCCCAAAATGACCTTGCCCACCCCAGACTTTCAAATGTGAGCACCCATTGCTCCCAGCATGTACCATGGCCAGCTCTTTGTATTCTTACCCTTTCCTAAATAAATGCTAAAGCTGAAAGGCTATGATTCAGGAGCATAAAAATGGGGACTGAGATGAGACCCCCTCAATGTAGGAAGATAATGTCTGTGATGGAGATAAGAATGTTTTAGGGAAGCGTAATGGATGGATCCCTGATACTTGACTAGAGGGTTGGCCAAGGGAAACATCTAGGATCTCTAAGATGGGACTTGAAAGATCATACCTTAGGCAGACAAAAGTGAGGGAGATTATTATGGGAGACAAAAAATGTTAAATGTATGAATACTATTTTTCAACTTGTATATTATGTCCTCTGAAGGATGAAAAACTTATAGAGAGAAGATTTATTCTGAAGCAAAATCTCTGAGGATTCTGACCCATTTCATAGGCTGCGACCTGTTTCACAACCCAGGGTGTGACCTAATGCAAAAAGATGATCTGGGCAAAATAGAACCTCTTGCAAATTTAACTTTGGAAATAGAATCGGGAAGTTGACAGATGAAGCAACTCATAAAGATAGCCATGAGGTAGAGTTTGGAACATGAAAGGTCATGGCATGAAGACTCATAAACATAAAGGAAATAGAATCTAGGAACTAAATTTTATTTATTTATTTTAAGTTTATTTATTTTGAGAGATAAAGCATGAGCAGAGGAAGAGCAGAGAGAAGGAATCCAAGCAGACTCTGTGCAGTCAGCATGGAGCCTGAGGTGGGGCTCAGTCTCCCTAACTGTGAGATCATGACCTGAGCCTAAATCAAGAGCCGTACCCTCAACCCTCTGAGCCACCCTGGCACCCCAGGAGCTAAATTTTAAACATAGAGAGAGATGTAGAGTGAGGTCAGTAAGCTGGTAGAGACAAGAATTATAGAGAGAAACAAATGTAGAGAGCAGCTATGTTACATTAACCACAGCACTGTCATATGACTCTTCACTTGGATTCATATGCCTACATAATGCCTTGCCATAGTAGGGGCTCAGCAAATGATTGGAGTAATGGATGTTTATCCTCATGATCAGTGGGATTACCTCTTGGTTACCTCTTACTTAAAGTAACTTGTCTGAATCTTTGCTCTTATAACAGACTCTCTACTCTACCCCAGAACACTATGAAAACTTTGAAAGCTTGCCATGGAGTTTGCTAAACACTCATGTAATGACTTACTCTCAGTCTTCATCCTCCTTGATTTATTGGGTTTCCCCTTTGGTTCTTGTGATATGATACTGTTCTAGTTCTTTCTCTGACTACTTTTCTGCCTTGTTTGGTTTCTGTTCCTCTTTCCACTTTCTTAAGTGTAAACAATCGCCATGGTCTATCTTCAGCTATCGTCTAGCTCTCTCTTCTTCCCAAGTGAGCCATCATTCCCAGCTTTGTGTACAACTGCTATAGAAGTGAACCCCAAATCTGTACCTCTGAGCCCACATCTTTGAGCTCACAACAGGGTCCCTGAAATTCAACAAGCCTGAAACATAACTCCTCTTTCTCTCTAGTCAGTTCCTTCTCTTGGCTTCCCTATTTCTATTGCACCACCAATATCCCAGTTTTGAAATATGAGTTATATTTGGGTGTTGTCTTTTTCCTTTCCCATCACCTAATCAATTATAAAGTCCAGTTAATAATAATAGAACTAATAATAATTGCTAACCCTACGCTCCCCTAAAACATTCTTAATCTTCTCTGCCTCAGAAATCTTCTTTTCTTTTCCATAGCCTACCAAAATAAGTTATGTGGTGAATTTTTTTCAATTAAAAAGGCAGATTTCAGAATTCTCTGCAACATGTTACAAACTCATATTTCTAGTCTTATCTCCCATGGTTTTGTTATACAGTAAAAATTATTAATTTCCAATCCTTTCATATATTAATGATTCGTTTAGGTTCCATTAACCATTAGATAACAAAAAAATATTTTTAGTTTTTTAAAAATGCTTTTTATTTATTTTTGAGAGTCAGAGAGAGACAGCACGAGCAGGGGAAGGTTAGAGAGAGAGGGAGACACAGAATCTGAAGACAGGCTCCAGGCTCTGAGTTAGCTGTCAGCGCAGAGCCCGACGCGGGGCTCGAATCCATGAACTGTGAGATCATGACCTGAGCCAAAGTCAGACGCTTAACTGACTGAGCCACCCAGGTGCCCCAAAATATTTTTAAGTTTATTGCATTTTTTGTACTAGGCTGAGTGGGCAATTCTATGGAAATAAAGAGGAAAAAATCTGTTATTCCTCCATCTTCTCAACATGTGCTTAGAAGACAAAATGTCAGAAAACTATGCCCCTCAGGAAATACACAAGCAAAAAAAAAATATATTGAATTTTAAGCTAATCAGTGTCTGGAAAACTTAAAATTACATGCATTATGAATATAATAAAACTTGTGGGAGAATCTGAACAATTGGTGATTTAAGAGAAATGTTTTCTGCCAGAGCCAGTTTTTAATCCTAGTGAATGTGAATGCAGTGTCTTTTGGAAATGGATGCCATTTAGGAATTTTACTCCATGTGTTTTAAAAATAGATTTAAAGTAGGCTAGTGGTTTCCAGGGTTAGGGCAAGGTGGGGAATGAGGAGTGATTGCTAATGGGTATGGAATTTCTTTTTGTAGTGACAAAAATGCTCTAGAACTAGATAGTGATGATGGTTGTACAACTTGTTGACTGTGAAAAGCCACTGAATTGTATACTTTAGAAGGGTGAATTTTATGATATGAAAACATGTTTAATGTTATAGCCAACATTATATGATTTTTGTTATTTTATTATTACTAATTTTTTAATGTTTTCTTTTACTTTTGAGAGAGAGACAGAGCATGAGGGGGAGGGGCAGAAAGAGAGTGAGACACAGAATCCAAAGCAGGCTCCAGACTCTGAGCTGACAGAGCCCTACGTGGAGCTCAAACTCAGAGACCATAGATCATAACCTGAACTGAAATTGAACGGTTAACCTACTGAGCCATCTAGGCACACCTGTTATTTTATTATTAATTCATTTTTCCAATTGATGTTTTCTCAATTACTCTGACTTTCAAGAATATAGCCTCTGCTGTTAGACAAGGTATTATCTTAATCATTAATTAATATTCACTGATCATTTACTGTACAAAATGCTTTATGCACATTATTTCATTTAATCCTTATAACAACCTTAGGAGATCAGTATTATTCTGCCATTTTTAAGGAAATTGAAACTTAGAGAGGTTAAATAACTTTCCAAGATCACACACTAATTAAGTGGTGGAGCCTGGGTTTTGACTGATTGTTTGACCCCAAAACCCATTTTCCTAATCATTGAGTCAGCAGAGGGCAAATTACTGTCTTGTGCAATTTAAGTTATTAAATGGGTCAGACTTGTGAGACAAAACAGCTGAAACAATTTCCCCTTGCTCTAGAGGGAAAAAATAGAATTGAAAAACAAAGAAGATTCTGAAATTTCTCTACCTGGAAATCTTAGGAAATCACATCTACTGCCACCTCCTTAGAGAAAGCCTAACCTTAAGGCAGAAGGAGAGAAATTCAAGTCCAGGATAGGAATTCATCTGTAGAAAGCACCTGGCTGGCAGCAATCACTTTCAAGAAAGCATATCCACCTCCTTCTACTCACCTTGTATATTCTTTTTTTTTTTTATTTTTTTTAATTTTTAATGTTTTATTTATTTCTAGGAGAGAGAGAGAGACAGTGTGAGCAGGGGAGGGTCAGAGAGAGAGGGAGTTACAGACCGAAACAGGCTCCAGGCTCTGAGCTGGCAGTCAGCACAGAGCCCGACGCAGGGCTCGAACCCACGAACCGTGAGATCATGACCTAAGCGAAAGTCGGACGCTTAACCGACTAAGCCACCCAGGCGCCCCTCACCTTGTATATTCTTAAAAGGCAGAGAAAAGTCAAGGCAGGAATAGAGCAATGAAATCACTGGAAACTTGCAGAAAAAATGCTTAAGTTTTCCCAGGTTTTTTTTTTCCTGAGAAGTTTTGGATTGTGAACTTTTGAAATCATGATCAGTAAAATATTTAAAGAGATTTGTTGCCTTTTTTAAGGGCATTTGTTGCTTTTCATCTTTCATTTCTTCAAAGTAATTTTTTTAAATTTTTTAAAATGTTTTATTTATTTCTAGGAGAGAGAGAGACAGCGTGAGCAGGGGAGGGTCAGAGAGAGAGGGAGTCACAGACTGAAACAGGCTCCAGGCTCTGAGCTGGCAGTCAGCACAAAGCCCGACGCGGGGCTCGAACCCACGAGCCGCGAGATCATGACCTACGCGAAAGTCGGACACTTAACCGACTAAGCCACCCAGGTGCCCCTCTTCAAAGTAATTTTTAAAAACTCTGATGGGCAGATTTCTGAAGAATTAGCAGAGCAGAGAATTAAGAGCAGAGAAATACAATTCATCTATAGAAAACAAACTATGTGTCACAAACAGATCAAGAAACAGAACAAAATATATGTATGCTTCATGTGCCCTGACACTTTCACATAAGAGAGAAAGATTATGAACTTGTTCACTTAACCAGAGCTTGTCAGAGTTTAAAGAGATCATAAGTCATTTAATTAACTCCTTTCTAGCTACTCCCTGAACATTTGAAATAATGGGAAGCTCACTATTACACAAACAATTTTTTTAACTGTTACGGAAAAGTGTCTACTTTTACTAACTTCACCTTAATAAGAGTGTAGTAAGAAGAGACAATAGTAATAGGAATATAGC
The DNA here is from genome assembly GCA_017311185.1 of Proteles cristata cristata. NCBI lineage: Eukaryota > Metazoa > Chordata > Mammalia > Carnivora > Hyaenidae > Proteles > Proteles cristata. The sequence continues at coordinate 734,664 of JAESUZ010003766.1, read as the reverse complement.
AGGAATAGACAATAGTGTTTATTTTTCCCTCTAGAAATTATAAACAAAATGGGTATACCTCTGATTCAACAGCTAAGAATAGAGTAAGAGCAAATCTAAAGGTTCCATAAACAAGGAACCTTATCTTAATGGTTAATATGTTTAATTAAACTTTATAAGAAGTAGAAACTGATAGAAATGATATATCAGAACATAAGGATTCAGGTGTCAAAATTTCTTGTTGATAAATTTTAATGAGTTTTTTTCAGCTTTCTTTCTATAAATATACATTTTCTTTTGTCTATGAGGAAAACACATGGTTCAGATGAATATAGCATCCTTAATTTTAGCTCTGAGGAGATCTTAAAGGAATTCAATTAAAAATGTTTAACTCCTCAACAAAACTAAAACACAAGCTACTGAATAGGAGAAGATGTTTGCAAATGATATATCCAATAAAGGATTAGTATCCAAAATATATAAAGAACTTCTACAACTCCACGCCAAAACACCAAATAATCCAATTAAATGGGGGCAGAAGACATGAACAGACATTTCTCCAAAGAAGATATGCAGATGGCCAACAGACACATGAAAGGTGCTCAACATCATTCATTGATAGGGAAATACAAATCAAAACTACAATGAGATATCACCTCACACCTGTCAGAATGACTAAAACAAAAAACACAAGAAACAACAAGTGTTGGAGAAGATATAGAGAAAAAGAAACCATGTGCACTGTTGGTGGGGATGCAAACTGGTGCAGCCACTATGGAAAACAGTATGGAGATTCCTCAAAAAGTTAAAAATAAAACTACCATATATGTTCCAATAATTCCACTACTGGGATGTTTACTCAAAGAATACAAAAACATTAATTCAAAGGGATACATGCACCCCTATCTTAAGTGCAGTGTCTGTTTACAATAGTCAAATTATGGAAGCAGCCCAAATATTCATCAACAGATGAATGGATAAAGAAGATGTGGTATGTATACACAATGGAATATTTCTTAGCCATGAAACAGAATGAAACCTTGCCATCTGCAACAACATGGATGGATTCCAGAGGGTATAATTCTAACCAACAGAAGCCAGTCAGAGAAAGACAAATATATGATTTCACTCATATGTGGAATTTAAGAAACTAAATGAATGAACAAAGAAAAAGGAGACAAACCAAAAACCAGACTCTTAACTACAGAGAATAAACTGGTGGTTACCAGAGAGGAGGTAGGTGGGGAGATGGGGGAAAAAGGCAAAGGGGATTAGAGTACACTTATTGTGATGAGCACTGAGTAATGTACAGAATTGTTCTATCACCGTATTGTACACCTGAAACCAATATAACACTGTATGTTAACTATACTGGAATTAAAATTTAAACAATGATATCTTAGCTAATGCTAATTCCATTTATAACTTTTCAGAATTCTAACAGGCATAAATAACTGGAGACCTCACTGTAGTGAAAAAATATATATATTTAATTCATTAGTCAATTTTGGAAGATACAGTTAGAGATAAAATAAAATAACTGGAAGACAAAAAAATGTTTAACACCTATGAGAATCAATTCTGCTATAAATATAAAATATAAAATGTGATAGTATTACTAGCAAACCAAGTTATACATAATAAATTTTTTCAATTTAAAATAACGTGATTAGGAGTACCTGAGTGGCTCAGTTGGTTAAGCATCTGGCTGTTTATTTCAGTTCAGGTTATGATCTCATGGTTCATGAGTTCAAGACCCACATTAGGCTCTGCACTCAGTGCAGAGGGATTCTGCTTGGGATTCTTGCTCCCCTCTCTCTCTGTCCCTCCGCCCCCGCAAATAAATAAATAAACATAAAATAAAATAAGGTCATTAGTATGAGTGAAATAGGTACACTTATCTTGATAAACACAGAGTAACATATAGAATTGTTGAATCATTATATTGCACACCTGAAGCTAGAATAACACTACATGTTAACTATACTAGAATTAAACTTCAAAGGAAAAGGATGGAATAGATCCATGCATACTGAAATAAAGCAATCTTTAGAATATAAAAAACTAAATTAGTTAATAAAGAAAGTAAACTTTATATAGAATTTAGTTTAATTTTTATCAAAAATTTATGGTGGGTATCATTTCTTTCCTACTAATCTCTAAATTCTCAGTGAAATTATCTAAATTCTCAGTTATTCTAATATCTGAAGAGAGTAAAGCAGCTATAATCTGTCACAAATTAAATAGTTCCCTGAATTTCCTTTCATACTGTAAAATCCATACTCCCTTCTGTGATCCAGTTTTCCACACTATGTCTAGAAAATTAGCTGAGTTAAGGAAGGGTTACTCACCTCCATTCAGTTCTATCATTGGGCCACCAGGGAACAGAAACAGGCACTTGGATCAAACCACAACAGGCCCAGGATAACTGCAGATCAGGAATCAGGTCCCTGGTAATTTGCTAAGAATGGTCTCAGAGCATGACAGAAGGAAGAAAAGCTCAGGAGCTGAGGAGATAGGGCAAGGCCAGAGTGAGTTCTGGCAGATTCCGCGGCAGTTTGTCAGTTGCTTTGATCATCATTAGCTTCAGAGAAAGAGATACCCTGATTGGAATGGCCTACCCACTCAACCCCTTTTTTTGTGTGGGGGAGGAGGAAGGCAACTCATTTAGATTCAAGGTGGCAGTCTAATCTTAAGGTTCACATATTCCCATTTCTGGACTGGGATTCTCTGTGAAGGAGGAAATAAACATCATCATCTGCCTATAAGCAGAATGCATGAGGAATAACCAGATCATCTCTTCTTGTGATCTCAGTATTGAGACCCCACCTGAGTGGCTTTAAAAAAGACCAATCCCACCTCTCAGCTCACATTCCATTGAAACAGCCCCAACTCTGTTTCTGAGTAAGTAACAAATACCTGGGAAATCCTAGGACCTAAGGAACCAAGATGAGAAAAGCCTCATTTAAAACAGCTTTCTTGAGCAGTTTTAGTTCACAGCGATCTGTACCTAGATTGTGTTCCTGAGTGACCAACTTATTAATAGCCATCACGGAACCAGATTTTCTCTAACTCAATAGATTTTATTGAATGTCTAGCTCCTATGGAATGCCTCCTGTCCAGTCTTAATGCACGCAACTATTCCTCTGTTGTTTGAGATTGCCCAGATATGCCAGGGTATGTGGCTTTGCACATGTCCCTTCTACTGGGGATCCTTTCTCTCCCAACCCTAATCATTATCTCTTTAGTAAACTCTTCCATAACCAGCCCCCCTGAGCTTGTCCTCTACCCCATCCCCTGTAGAAAATATTTTGCTGGCTCTATTCCAGGGTTTCTCCACTTAAGCCCTACAGGCATTTTGAGCTGGCTAAGTTTTTCTTGTGGGGGGCTGTCCTGTTAATTTTAGGATGGTTAGCAGCATTTCTGGCCTCTGCTCACTAGATGCCAGTAGCATCCCCACCCCCAGTTGTGACTATCAAAATTGTCTCCAGATGCCAAATGTCTGCTAGGTGTATAGGGGTAGAACTAACTCCCAGCTGAGAATCAGTGCTTTACACATTTCTATAACAGCCTAGATCTTTGTACATACCTACCTGTTCATAATTAGTTTGTTTGATTTCATGTTTGCCCCTTCACTAAATTGTAAACAACTAGTGGGTAGTGCTATCTTGCTCACCATGACAGTACATGGCATTTGTTGGATAAAACACCTTATCAAATAAGTGGCTATGAAATTCTGATGATGAGCTAGGAATTATGTTCCTGACTTAAAAAATTAATTTTGTTTCATTTTTTAAAGCATTTTTTTATTTGATTTTGAAAGATGGAGAGTGACAGAGAACGAGCAGGGGAGGGGCAGAGAGAGAGGGAGACACAGAATCCAAAGCAGGCTCCAGGTTCTGAGCTGTCAGCACAGAGCCCAACATGGAGCTTGAAATCACAAACTGTGAGATTATGACCTGAGTCGAAGTCAGACACTTAACCAACTTAGCCACCCAGGCGCCCCCATGTTGAATATTTTTGTTGTTGGCTGAAATGTTTAACAGCATTTAGTAAAGATGATTATACTAAATCCTAGAGTCTCCACATCCTTGATCCTGTAGGCCTGGGGCAAGATACTTACTGGCCTAGAAGACAGAAGCCCTTTCTCCCAGTAAAGAACCCAGAGCACTGAATAACAGCTAAAATGTTGAACTCCTCTGGGTATTAGTTCCTCCTATAAAGTGTGACTTCCTAAGACTCCCCTTCTACCTCTAAAGTTTGTGATGCCAGAACCTATAGAGTATGAGGTCCCAAATCTCACAAAGGGGCACTTCAGGTTTTTATTTCGTTATTTTAAAACCAAAGTTGGGGGTAAGCAGCAGGCAATGACACCTAAGAAACTATACATACCAGGTTTTACCATGTAATCTGTAGGGGGAAAAGAAAAACAAAAACAAAGTTATGAAGCAAAGTTACTTTTCTTTTGCCAAGCCCCAATCTTATCATATATAAAAGAGACAATAATACCTCATAGGATTGTTGTGAGGATTAAATGAGATGATGTATGTAATGGGCTTAATGGTGCCTGTCACATAGGGAGCACCCAATAAATGGTACTAGCTTCTATTATTGTCATTGTGCTAACACTGGTATAGCAAGTTGTTTACAAATCCTCTCCCTCAAATTAACTTTCTGTCTTGAAATGTAACAAGAGATGTAAGTAGATATTAATCTTCAAGGACCCCAGCAGAGGTGAATATAAATAAAAAATTCAAGTTTCCATCTTCTAAACTCCAAGGAAGTTACTGAGAAGTCAGAGTTATTTCTGCTTTTATGCTTCAGCTAGAACCTGGCAGATATTTCTATCATAGCTATTATTATACTGCATTCTTTCTTTCATTGTATTATAAATATTTTTCACATCTATTCTCCACTAGCTGTGAGCTTCTTGGAGGAAAGGACTGTCTTAAAAAGATGGATATCTTTTTAATTACGCAGGCCTACCACACTATCAAAATTTAATAAATACCAGGTAAATGAGCAGATGAATGAATGAATTAATGAATAGCCCATGCCCAGCAATGCACTGCACCCTCTCTCTTCTGGATGGAGTATAGAACAGCTGTTGTCTCTGTGGGTTGGGCTTATTCAGAGGAGAGGCAGAGAGTTCATTCTCTGAAGGCGCTTTCCTCAACAAGGGAGCCAAGTGATCCGAGTAACCACCACCTCTGTCCTGTCGCAGCACACTAGCAACCCCTCTGTCCTCCCTATAGAGTGTAGGTGCTCCTGGCAAAGCCATACTTGGGGCCCTATGCCTTCTTCATGCCAAACCACAGGAAAAGGGAATATGCCCTGTAGGATCTTTTAGTGTTTATTTTGGCAGAGAGAGAGAGAGAGAGAGAGAGAGAGAGCATGCACTCAGGAGAAGGGCAGAGAGAGAGGAAAGCAAAGGGTCCAAAGCAGACTCCATGCTGTCAGCAGCAAGCCCAGTGCAGGGCTCGAACTCACGAACTATGAAATCATGACCTGAGCTGAAGTCAGATGCTCAGCAGACTGAGCCACCCCTAAAACTATTTATAAATAAGACTGGCAGAATAGCCTGCTGTCCCTAATCATGAATACCCAACAGAGCCCAACTTTTGTCTGTTAGCCTCAGATCTCAACCCAGCCAGGGAATATTGGATAGGGACTAGGACAGCAGGACCTGCAAACAAAGGCCTGTACCTCCGTGAGACTTTTGTCAGCTCTAAGTATCCACGAGGCTATCAGGAAAGCCCGAGGAGGCCAGTAGGGAAGAAACCTTGGGAATTTGTGTGCCTTTGTGCAAGTGTTGGCTGCTGTTGCTCTCTGGCTCTTGCCACAGGGAAAATACTATTTTAGAGATAGACACTAAGATAATGATGTCATTGAAACCTATTTTACTTTATTAACACTCTGGGACAGTCATCCCAGTACACACATTTTAATAGCATATCAGTGGGATCTAGTTGATATAACTAAGGGAAGGACCTAAAAGTTTATCCTTTTTAACAATTTTAGATTCTTGGGGGAGTGACTTGTTTCTCTTGGCAGGTGTACTTAATATTTATGGTGGGGATTAATTCAGTGTGGACTAGAGAATTGGAAAACACTGGACCTTACTGAAACTTGAGTCTGACTTCTCTACTGTCAATCTTAATCCTTTTCTTGAATAGTTCAGTTTCAATCTGTGGTTAATGAAATCCAGATATATTACAGCTCAAGAAATCTCTGCTGTAACCTCACTGAACATCAGGAAATGATATATGTACATTGCCAGATTATCTCACTGTAGGGCAAACATAGTAAAGCCAGATCAAGCTTCAAGTGAGTAAGTTTGAATATCCATCTCTCGTAGTCCCACTTCCACTCTGGCCAAATGAGCTTCTACTTTTCCAAAAAGGTACCTGAAAGCTAAATCCAAATTTCCACAGCTGCTCCACCTTTGAACAAACACCATCTCCTAGGAGTTGCCGCAAGTCAAAACGTTTGCACAGCTCTGCTGGCTGTTCTAAAATGAAACTGCTAGAAGACATGAATAGACACTTCTCCAAAGAGGACATCCAGATGGCCAACAGACACATGAAACAATGCTCAGTGTCCCTCATCATCAGGGAAATACCAATCAAAACCACACTGAGAGACCACCTCATGCCATTCAGAGTGGCTAAAATGACCCAATCAGAGAACTCTAGATGCTGGCGAGGATGTGGAGAAATGGGCACCCTCCTACACTGTTGGTGGGAATGTAAACTGATGCAACCTCTCTGGAAAACGGTGTGGAGGTTCCTCAAAAAATCAACAGTAGAACTCCCCTATGACCCAGCAATAGCACTGCTAGGAATTTACCCAAGGGATAGAGGAGTGCTGATGCATAGGGACACATGTACCTGAATGTTCATAGCAGCACTCCCAACAATAGCCAAATCATGGAAAGAGCCTAAGTGTCCATAAACTGATGAATGGATCAAGATGATGTGGTTTATCTATACAATGGAATACTACATGGCAATGAGAAAGAATGAAATCTGGCCATTTGTAATAACGTGGATGGAACTTGAGGGTGTTATGCTGAGCGAAATAAGTCAGGCAGAGAAGGACAGATACCATATGTTTTCACTCATATGTGGAACAGGAGAAACGTAACAGAGGACCATGGGAGAGGGGAAGGGGAAAAATAGTTGGGGAGAGAGAGGGAGGCAAACCATGAGAGACTCTTAAGTACTGAGAACAAACTGAGGGCTGAGGGTGGTGGGGGAGAGGGGAAAATGGGTGATGAGCATGGAGGAGGGCACTTGTGGGAATGAGCACTGGGTATTATATGGAAACCAACTTGACAATAAACTATAAAAATAAATGAAGGAAAATAAATAATCATCTGCCAATTAAAAAATAAATAAATAAATGAAATGAAACTGGTAGACCTCTGAGAGCAGGAGAGTACGGTGGCCTACGAAATTCCTCAGACCAAGATTCCTTCCTTTTTCTTATACACTTCATAAAATTCACTTCTGTTTTGAGAGGAAAGTCAACAGCAGAATCTTCCCTTCTTAATTCCACTTTCATATTTTTCCCTCAACTTTCAAACAGCATCTTTGGCCTTCACTGAGGTCATGTTGAATCCTTAAGAATCTTTCTCTTGAGGCTTTTTTTCAGAGCCTTTAATGGCTCCTTAGCACCTATAGAATAAACTCTAAACTCCATAACACAGCAAAGAATGCTCTATCCACAATGTGGCCTTAATTTTTCTTTTCTTTACTTCTCACTTCTTTCCACAACCATATATATATATATAATAATCAGTCAACTTGTTCACATTAATATGCCCTGTGGCAGCTCCCTTCAGTTCTGCTTACATCCTGCTGGGTTCCTACTCTTGCCTAGGTGTATGCATTCACTACCTGTGATGTGTGAAGTGCCTAGTACTGTGCCTGGAACACAACTATGACTTAATGAATGACAAGTGTCATTATTAATGACACTTTCTTCCTTCAATTCTTTTTTTTTTACATTCAATTAAACTTATTAATAGTTATTGTGCCCAAAGCTGTCTACACAAATGGCTTTTCTTTTTTGTTTTGTTTTGAAGTATCATTTTATTTAGGGGCACCTGGGTGGCTCAGTTAAGTGGCTGACTTCGGCTCAGGTCGTGATCTCATGGTTCGTGGGTTTGAGCCCTGTGTTGGGCTCTGTGCTGACTGCTACAGATTCTGTCTTTCCCTCTCTCTCTGCCCTTCCCCTGCTCATGCTCTGTCTGTCTCTCAAAAAATAAACAAAAATTTTAAATTAAAAAAAAAGAAATATCATTTTATTCAAATTCTTATTTAAATTCCAGTTAGTTAACATACAGTGTAATATAGTTCTAGGTATAGGATTTAGTGATTCATCACTTGGATACAACACCCACTACATCATCCTCCTTAACCCATCACCATTTAGCCCATCCTCCACCTACCTACCTCCAGTAACCCTCAGTTTGTTCTTTATCATTAACAGTCTGTTTCCTGGTTTGCCCCTCTCTTTTTTTGAACAGATATGTTCATCTGTTTTGTTTCTTAAATTCCACATATGAGTAAAATCATATGGTATTTGTCTTTCTCTGACTGATTTATTTCTGGCTTCAATTCTTGAAAAAGATATTAGTCATGCTTCCACTGAAACATTTAACCCCTTCCTACTGCTTACACTCCAAATCCCTCAATGATGAGCTGAGCTAGACAATGAAGTAATAAAAGTTAGCGTTCCCAAGCATGTGGGATGCTTGTATGATGACAGTAATCAGAACAGTGGTTGCCTGGAGAGGTGGGGATTGACTAGAAGGGGACATAAGGGGGCTTTATGGAATAACAGAATTATTCCGTATTTTGGTTGGGGTGTTGATCATTATGAAGTATATATTTGCCCAAATGCATCTAATTATACATTTAAGATCAGTACATGTTGTTGTCCATAACATTTATCTTGTTTTTATAGAATCCCCTCTATTTTTTCCCCTGAAAACAGAGTCTAAAACTCAAATGTCTACATGAGCTTGGCAGGTAAGGGAAATATGTAGTGGGCTAGGCAGAATACAATAGGGAGGGTTGAAGGCTGCTGTCAAGCTGGAGAGACTCTGCTCTTTATCCTGATCACATGAACAAGATGTGTAAAAGCAGAATCTGTATTTAATAGGCATCTCAGATGTTTCAGTCATTAGCCAGTTTTCTGATATACTATGTGCTATGTCACAGAGTAATTAATAGTTTCCAAAGTGGGATACATAAAATGATCTGTTGAAATGTAGAAAGATAATATTTAGAACTTTTTTTCAATTTCTTTTTCATTTTCATGTTCTTTTTTGTCCTCTTTTCATTTTAGAATATACAAAGGAACACATAGAAGGGAACATACCACATTTATGTTGCATATCCTGTGCCACATCAAGCAACTGAAGCCTGAGGTATGGAACATTTCAGAAAATGCATTGCGCAGACAGACACAACACAGGGATGGGCACTGTTCCCTTGGCACGACTGAGCCTCCATGGAGGAGAGCAGCACTGCTACAACCATACAAGTTAGGAACAGACTTTACTGCCCATGTCATTTTGAGGGAAAAGGAGGGAGCACTGTAGAAATCTCATCCTCTCCAGTTCTAAAGTGCAGGCTGAATTGTGAGTGCTGTGTGATCGTCTGCAAAAGAAAAAAGAGCTAGTGTGTATTTGCCTGGGAGGTGGGCGGTGCCCCTAAAGCAGCTGGGATGGCAGTGCAGTGATGTGTTTGTTAACAGAGAAGCATGCCAACTTGTTGATTAGCTGACCAGTGTGGTGGAGGCAGCCACACCTGTAAAGCCAGGGTAACAGCATCTCCTCTGTGGCCTGGCAGGTCAGAGAGTGCAGAACCACAACTCTAGATTCCCGTGTGCCTAGGCAACTCCTCAGACTGCCTTCAAAGGCCAGCAGGAGTCTCAGAGGACATGGTGCCTGCCCATGGACCCACCTATACCCTGCTGGGTGGAGAGGTAGTCAAAAAAGACTGACTTCCTTCCATCCCAGTGGAATCAGGAAATCCAGAGAAACCCAGAGACAGCACGCTACCTGGTCTGTTAATTAAAATAAAGTTTCCATTACTCTAAATAAGACCTAGTATAAGGTTACTTAAACAAGAATAAAGTTTGTCTCTCAAGTACAAGTCCAAATTTGTATGCGAAGTTTTCAGTCTCCCAGGCTATTTCTATCTACTTGCTCCACCACTCTAAGATGTTGCCCTTGTTTACATGATCCAAAATGTCCATGTGTGGTCAGTTAAAAATTGATTCTTATGGGGGGGAGAAAAGAAAAATTGCTTTGAGGACAACCACTAGTCTCTGGCACACTATGACAACCAAAGTCCAGCCTTAAAGCATGAAACGAAAGGAATGAAAAAGTAGTCTCATACATAGTGTGTGAGAAATTAAAAAGTTTTTTTATATACTCCAGAAAATAATTTTTTACATTTTAGTTTCTTTATTTTGAGAGAGAGAGAGAGAAAGGAGAGAGGCAGAGAGAGAGAATTCCAAGCAGGCCATGCACTGTCAGCATGGAGTCCAATGCACGGCTCAAACTTACAAACTGTGAGCTCATGACATGAGCCAAAACCAAGAGCCAGACGCTCAACTGACTGAGCCACCCAGGTACCCCAGAAAACAATTTTTAAAGGAGCCTTTTTGAAAGGCTCCAGTGTATAGGATGCCAGCCACCCACAGTTTCTGCATGAGAACATGGAAAAATCCAGCCAAATACAGCACACCTCATATATAAATACGGTGGTACTGATGACAGCTAACTTTTTTCAAACAAACTGGGCAATTTTTACTATATTTAAGGGAAGTGCAGAGGCAGTGACTACAGAAGATGTGGCCACATTCTGTAGAGTAAATATGTCGCCTACTCAGTTCAATCTCCAAGTACCCATCCATACAAACTCGACACCGGATATAACCAGGTAGTGTGCATCTTAAAGCTGCTTCTTCCAGGGCATTATGGAAGGACCCGTTGGTCACATACACATCTCTGTTTCTCATCAACTCCTCATTACTGCTCACCACACAGCTGCCAGTTTGCCTTTGGAGTGACCTTTTGTTTCCTCTTGGCCTCCTCGTTTCTTCAGTAATCACAACAGAGTCATGGCAAGTTAGGTCAATCACTGCAGGTTCTAGGGATTCACAAGTGAGGTCAACTATTTCATCACTTTCTCTGAGATCTATCAGTTCTGTTTCTAAGACCACCGCAGGCGTTGGGCCTCCTTCCCCAGCTGTACGGAATTCTCGGGTTTGTCTGGAATTCACCCTGCTACCACAGCACATTCTTGCATTCATTGTGCTTGCTGGATCCAGTCTTCAGAGAAATAAGTGATCTGTGCCAAAGTTTACAGTGAATGGTAACGTCCCCAGTGTCTCACAGCTGTTGGTCAGTCACTCTCTGACTACACAGAATTTAGAGCCCAGATTTTCTGGTATATTTGAACTCTGATTCTGGATCCAGTCCTGTCTCCACCTCCACAACTGCTGTGTTCCCACGTGGGCGGGTGGGTTTGTGCGGCTTCTGGGAACCACTTTTAAGACAACTCAATCTTAATTTTTAACTGAAAAAAAAAGAGAAAAATTAAGTTTTGGTAATTTCTAAGTAAGACTGATAGTAGTGTAAAATAGATATATAAAGAAAAATATGCATTCAAAATAATAGTTATGCATTTAAACAAAGTTTAAACTCTGTATCTCCTTATTCCATGTCCTAATGGGAAGCAGGAGAAGCCCAAGGGGCACTTAAGCACAAAAGTGCTGCATACCAAGAAAGGGTCACTATTTCATCCAACATCCAGTGTCAGGATCTCAAGGAAACACTTACTTTTTACAAAGTAAAAATGGAGACCAGTAAGTTCTGTGCACATTTGGGGTTTTTGTATGTGTATTTATTTTGAGAGAAAGAGAGAAAGAGAAAGAGCATGGAGGAGGGGCAGAGAGGGAGGGAGAGAGAGAATCCCAAGAAGGCTCTGTGCTGTCAGCACAGACAGCGCCTGAGCCCAGACCAAGTGCCAGATGCTTAACTGACTGAGCCACTCAGGTGCCCTGCACACTTAGGTTTCTAATGGCACGTAAGAAATGAACCATTTAGTCCATGCAGAGTTTCATCTTGCCCAGTGTTCCCATTCTAACAGAGACAGCAAGAGGAGCTTTCTTTTTTTTTTTTTTAAATGTTTTATTTATTTCTAGGAGAGAGAGACAGCGTGAGCAGGGGAGGGTCAGAGAGAGAGGGAGTCACAGACTGAAACAGGCTCCAGGCTCTGAGCTGGCAGTCAGCACAGAGCCCGACGTGGGGCTCGAACCCACGAACCGCGAGATCATGACCTAAGCGAAAGTCCGACTAAGCCACCCAGACGCCCCAAGAGGAGCTTTCTTGAAGCATTTCATCCCAGATTCTGTTCTAGGGAAGAGGAGGGGACAGAGTTCAAGCATTTGCTTAAGAAGACTTGGTTTGTGCCCAGGCTCTGTTATGTTGGACACATGACATAGACGGTTAAAGTTCACAAAACCTCAGCATGTAAATCCTTTCTAAAAATTATTTTGTAATTTAAAAGTAATGCATCTTCGGTCATCATTAGGGAAATGCAAATTAAAGCTATAATGAGATACCATTTCATGCCCACTAGGATGACTATGATTTAAAAAATAAATAATAAAAAGTGTTGGTGATGGTGTAGAAAAATTGGGATTCTCATATAGTGCTAGTGGGAATGTAAAATGGTGTCGCAGCTTTAGAAAACAGTCTGACAGTTCCTCAAATGGTTAAAAGCAGAGTTACCGTATGACTCAGCAACTCCACTCCTACGTATATACCCAAGAGAATTGAAAACTTCTGTCCAAATCAAAAATTTATACACGAATGTTGGTAATATTATTGATAATAGCCCAAAAGTGGAAACAACCCAAATGCCCATTTGGATAAACAAAAGAATGGTATACGCATACAATGGAGTATTATTAAGCAATAAAAATGAATAAAGCACAGATACTTGCTGTAATATGGATAATCTTTGAAAACATATTAAGCAGTAGAAGCCAATCACAAAAGACGATAAACTGTATGATTCCATTTATATGGAATGTCAAGAATAGGCAAATCTACAGAGACAGAAAGGTGAGTGACTCCTTAGGCCTGGGATGTTGAGGAGAAATAGGCAGTGACTGCTAATGGGTAAAGGGTTTCTTTTGAGTACAATGAAAATGTTCTAAACTTGAGGTGATGTTTGCACAACTCTGTGAATATACTAAAACTCATCGAATTGTATACTTTAAATTGATGAATTGTATGGTTTGTGAAGTATAGCTCAATAAAGCTTGTACCAAAACAAACACATAAGCTGCCATAGAAATGTTACACAAAACAATGTGATACTATCTGGATTTAGACACGCCCTAGAACCTGGTGGGAAAGTGTGAAACCCTAAAGGAAAATGGAAAGCAGGGCACCCTGAGGAAGGCACAGTGCTCAGATCTCCACCGGAAGCACCGACCTACTTACCCAGGCAATTCTCCTCTTAGACCCCACAGGTAACTGCTTTTCACCAGATCACAACGCTCAAGTGTTTGCCTTTCACAACGGGCCTGCCCTTCCCCCTTCACTCTGTGCCCAGGGAAAGAGACCCTTCCCATCGAGACTAGGCAGCCCGGAAAGGCACTGCCCACCCCACCCCCGCCCCCTATACCCCCACGTACACCATCAATGACTTCGCTATTTTGTCCTGTCCAGCCCAGTCCTGCCCAGGCAGCTTTCCGGGAGTACAGGACAGGGCGTTCCAGCCACGCGCCGCTTTCCAGCCTCTCGGGTGCTTCTCTGTCGCGTCTGGACGGAGCCTGGGCGAGCCGAACCCGGGTTCCTGGCTACGCTGGGCTGGGAAGAAGAACCAAGGAGCCGCAGGACCAGGGAGACCCAGTGGATAAGGAGATCAGCAGAGGGAGGGGGCGTCACGGACCGCGGTGCTCACGGGACCGTGAACTCCCTCCGGCAGGTGGCGGCGCTCAGCAAACACACCCAAGGTCACGAAGCGAGGGGTTTCTGGCAAGTTATCCACTTGATGGCAGAAAGCACTGGGGTTTTCCCTCCTTTCCCTCCCGCTGTTTTGTTTTAGTTTCTCAACGACCCAATCACAACCCGAGCCCATGGTAGCTTGTCACCAGTCTCTGGGCGGAAAGCCCGTGTTCCAGGTTAGAAAAGGGGACTTTCCTGTCCTTAGTTTCGTCTTTCTCCAGGCTCCTGTTTACTGACCAAAAGGAGGGATCCACCCGATTGTTGTTTTCCTCTTGTTAGATAAGCAATTCCCCACTCTCTGGAAAAGTGGTTCTCAATAGAGGCAGTAGCCTTCTCTAAAAGTTTTGGAAATTAACACGACTGTTTTTGGTGGTCACTACAGGCGTATAGGGGCAGAGGGCAAGGGGCCCCAGTCCCCCCCACATACACACACACACACACACACACACACACACACACACACACACACACATTGTCTCTATCTCTCAGTGTGTGAAGAATATGTTTTATAATCTGGGCTTTATAATTACATGTAAAAATGTGTTTTATTTTTCAATTATTTTGTTTCTTAGATATGTTTTGACTATTTACTCTGCCAGAAATCTTACTGAACCAAAGTGGGCCCAGTCCTTGCTAAGTTACAGACAGCAACTACACCAAGTGGAGTTTCCTCACAAGGTAAACTTTACTTGTACAAACAAGGAGATCATGGGGAATCATCTCCAAAGCTGTGTCTCCCTGAACCAGGGAAAGTAAACTCCTTTCATTAAGGTGTGGAATAAATATCCAGAAGGGGATTTTAACATTATATTGAGGCTGAGGTAACTGCTAGACCCTTTCTCAATCCTCTGGGTAGGCATCTTCCTCAAATGTTTCTTTTTCAGTCCTAGCAATTTGTTAGTTTGTTTCTAAAAGGAAAGATTGACAGCTGGGCAGAAGCTGCTAGGAGTTTAGTTCCTACCAATTAAGATTGACAATTAAACAGAAGCTTCTACTAGAGATTTTCCGAGTTCAGGGGGTCAGGCCAGGACTATATACACTGAATTTTCCAGAAATGCAACTACCAGACAACTAAAAGGAAGATGTGTTTTCAGGTTTTTTGTTTCATTTTGTTTTTGTACTTGCAATTTTATGTAGAGATTCTAGCCATTTTAGATAATCACACCACAGCCAGCAATCCCATATCTGAGTCTGAGCCATTAATATAGTGCAACTCTCAGTGTTTCTTGTCATAGTTTACAGAGGTCCTAGGCCAGCTACAAGCATCTTGCACCTCATACACCATCCAGTACAGCCAGACTAGAGCATTCACATACTAAATTGCTTAACCTTCATAATCAAATTAGTAAAGAGGTAACAGTGAAGAGTTATAAAAAGGAGGTATTAGGGAAAATGGGATGGGGGAAGTGTTAGATCTGGTTGGAGTTGCAACTTCTCATCTGCAGTGGAGTCCTAGGGCCTATACTCACCTCTGTCCACCAAGCCTTAGCATGAGTACTGACTCCCCACCATAGAAATGTAACAAATAAGGCTCCAGTATATTCAAGTGACCTGCTTACTGGGCTATCACGTGAGTGGCAGAACCCTTCATTTTACAGGTTAAAAAACTGAGGCCAGGAAAAACTAAGAGATTTGGAAGTGGGTAACCTGTGGCAGAGGCAGGGCTAGAAGCTCCTGAGAATGCAGTTTGTAAATTCTCCGAGCAAGATCATTCACAGATATCCTGAGACTTCCAGGAGAAAGCAGGCTTCCCTTTGAGGGGCACCATACAGAATGAGTGGAGACTTCAACTAAAACCCTTCGTGGAAAGGAGTAGAGGCATACTTTCTTTTTTCCACCAGCTCAGAGCCAAAAAAGTTTCCCTTTTATCTCTTTGCTATGGTTTTAGGTAATTTTACTTGCTCTAGTAAGATATGAAAATAAATAACCACCGCAAGTAAAAGCAGTTGCCTGGAGCTTTACATTTTACAGAGTTCTTACCACCATCTCCTCAGAACAGCTCTTGAACAGTGTCTGGTATGGGGTGATACTCCATATTTATTGAATGAATGATTGATCAAGTAACTGAATAAGCTTTATGATATAAAAATAATCATCCCATTTTATGGATTTGGTGACAAAGAGTCAAGCCAGAGGGCACCTGGGTGGCTCAGTGGGTTAAGCTTCCAAATCTCAACTCAGGTCATGATCTCATGGTTCCTGAGATCGAACTCCACATTTGACTGACTCCTCCCTGACAGCCAGAGCCTTCTTGGAAATCTGTCTCTCATTCTCTTTCTCTGTCACTCCCTACTTACACGTGTGCTCGCTTTCTCTCTCTCTCTCTCAAATACATAAACATTAAAAAAAAAAGTCAAGCCAGTAATAACTATTTCTTCCATTTCTTTTGTGGAATTAGGATTCAAACTCAGATCTGAGTTCAATGGCATTCACACTTTTTTTTTTTTAAGAGAGAGAGAGAGAGCATGGGCCGGGGAGAGGGAGAAAGAGAGAGAGAGACAGAGAGTCTTAAGCAGATACCTCACTCACCATGGAGCCTGATGAAAAGATTGATTCTAAGACCCCAGGGTCATGACTTGAGCTAAAATCAAGAATTGGACATTCAACCAACTGAGCTACCCAGGCACCCGAAACTTTGAATTTTTAAAAAAATACTTATTTTTGGGAGAATACAAACAAGGGAAGGTCAGGGAGAGGGGGACAGAGGATCTCAAATGGATTCTATGCTGACAGGCTGACACCAATGAGCCCTAAATGGGGCTCGAATGTCATAAACCACAAGATCATGATGTGAGCCAAAGTCAGATGGTCAACCAACTGAGCCACCCAGGTGTTACAAAACTTTGAACTTTCAATGGAAGTTTGGGACTGCAGTGTTGTGGGCCCTGCAGAGAAAGTTAACAGGAAACTTGCAGTAGCAGACTGATGCCTCACCCAGACTCAATGAGTCCATACCCAGCTTTTTCATATCTTGCTGCTAACAGCTATCACCTGCACGTTATCCTAGCCCTGCAGATTACCATCAGGCACTAGAGTGAGCTGGAAGTACCTGGGAGTTTAATGTTTCATCCCACTACACACTCTATAGCTTATATCCAAAGATAAGCTCATGTGAGCTACCAAAGCCCAGTTCCTTTGCTTCAAGGAAGAACTAACTTTGAGGGGTGTTCTTTTGTTCTAGAGCTCCCATGGGACCAGGCTGAGTGTGTAATTTCTGAAATCACCCTTCACTTGGCTTCTTCCCATTCCCTATCTATCCTCACTTCCTCTCTGCACCGCGCCCTTAATGCTTATTGGTTTCTCCTAGAAGCCCTTTCTTTATAAGTCACAGCATCCAAATTCTGGTTTCAGGGCATGCTTCTGCAAGAACTCAATCTCACATGCTCACTGACTCTTCAGATGGTGCAAATGACATGCACACTTTCAGACAGTAAGGATACCTAGAAAGCCCTTTGAGATAGCACTATGGCATTGTGTAGCAGCAAGAGTCCTCTGTTTTTACTGTGAAAACAGTAAAAAAAGGAAGTGGCCCAAGGGGGTGGGGAAATCTCACATTACTGCGGTCTTCAGTTAGGCCTGTGCTATAAAGATAGAAATACCTCCTTCCTTTCATAGACGTTTAAATCATTTTTGTTTTGAAGGACGAAAGTGGACAAATAACTCTGAATCCAACTAATGAGAGAAGATGTATGAAATTTAGTGCATAGTAAATGCTTGATACATGATTAAACTTTTTTTTAAATTCTATTTACCAGGGGTTTGTTTCTATCAGTCTTCCTTATAGCTTTCCAAAGCATCCAGATTGTTTTTAATCCTTGAAGCTTCCAATAAAAATACTCACAGATACTTTATTTCTCTTAAAATATCTAGGACCCAAAATGATTAGTTTTCAGTTTTTTTCTAAAAGCCTAGAGTCCAAGGAGACAGTATATCACCAAGCTTGGCGAAGGGCGGGGAATCTCAGGATAGTGAGCCAGCTCAGAGGTGTTTACAGCTGCTGTCCTGGTTCTTGCCCTAAACTACAATGTCGCTGTGTCCCAGAACATGCGCATCTGCAAGAACGGGGGCATGCTGTAGCCCCGCTTAGGAATGAATTCAGGTACAGTATTTCCAAAGAATGACCGCATCTTCCTCATAGAACATAAACAAAATTTAGTGATTATGGGTAGGAAGAATAGTTCTCTATTCCTAAGAAGAATCGACCTTAAAAGGAAAGAATTAATTTTGTTCTCAGTTGAGACCTTAAGGAACCTCCCCAAGAAGCTCATTTTTCTTGCCAAAAATCTGGATGATGCCTTAAAAGTTATTGAGCAATCAGAATTAGCATATAAAGTGGACATGGTTTGGATCGTGGGAGACAGTTCTGTTTATAAGGAAACCATGAAGAAGCCAGGCCACCTTAGAATATTTGTGACAAGGATTATGCAGGAATTTGAAAGTGACACATTTTTTCCAGACATTGATTTGGAAAAATATAAACTTCCCCCAGTATACCCAGGTGTTCTTCCTGATGTCCAGGAAGAGAAAGACATTAAGTACAAATTTGAGGCATATGAAAAGAATGATTAATGTGGAGGTGTTTTCTAATTTATTTCAAGTTGTTCCCCCCCTCCAAACAATTACA
Source organism: Proteles cristata cristata (assembly GCA_017311185.1). Classification (NCBI taxonomy): domain Eukaryota; kingdom Metazoa; phylum Chordata; class Mammalia; order Carnivora; family Hyaenidae; genus Proteles; species Proteles cristata. Next base: position 716,017 of record JAESUZ010003766.1, on the reverse strand, counting down.
TGTTTTCATATTAGAAAAAAAGACTTTTGTTGACTTGAGGTCAGTGGATAATTATTTCTAAGCAATGAATTTTTATGAATAATCTTAATTAGACTATACTTAAGATCAATCTTAACTACACCATATCAGATACCATTTGTGAAGCATTTCTTGCTACAATTGTAAGATGCCCATCAAGGTCCAGCACCTGCCTAAGATAGCACATCCACCAAGAGCCAAAGTGAGAAAGTCCCCTGATGGCATGAGTTGAAAGCAGGACCTATAGAGATAGGACTAGAGAGATTTGTCCAATGGTCAGAAATGAATTATAAACAGAAGAGCAAGAACTCAGATATTAAAAGACAATTAGATCAAAATAAGGACTATGAATTCTCTATGCATATCACAATTCTGAAAAAAGTTCTGTTCACTCAGACAGGGAACTAGCAAGTTGAGAACTCCAGTATATTCTGCAGGGATAGTAAAGACGCCAACAGGAAACTACCTTTTTGAAGGTTAAAAGAGAAGGTCTGAGACCTCTAAAATCTCTGTTTTGATCTTCAGTGAGATTCCATGGGATATTATGATGATAGAAGATAGGCTGCTCTTTACCAGAAAGTTAACCTAAACACAACCATTTGGCTAAAATTAGAAATTGAAAAGGTAATGAATTGAAAATAGATAATGCTAGAAACCAAAATTATGAAGTTGGAAATTAAACTTCACTGAATTAGAAAATAAAATTAAGGGGAAAAAAAGCCTAGAGGCCAAGGGTCCAAGGAGAGATAAAGCTAATTTTTGCCCCGAAAACCTTAATGGCTACATCACAGACAAAATATTTATTTTCTTAAGGAAAGAACTTGAATTTTTCCTCAAGAGTTTAGAGTATAAGAAATAAAGTAAAAAGCAACAGCCCAAAGATACTGGGAGAGTGATTGTACACAAAAACTAGAAAAGATAACATTTGCCAGTTCCTATATTGTCTCCATTTATGCCATGTTTTCACTAGGGATAATGAAAAAAATGAGATATAACAATTTTTATTTTAAAATTTCTTAAACATCATAATAATGACAATGACCATTTCCTAATGTTTTATTTCTTTTAACATTATCAAAGTATAATTTGAAAAACTGGACATGAAATTAAATTATATTTTTCCAAAGCAATGTTCTTGGGAAGATATACACCCAGTGCAATGCTGGTTTTCTTTTTTTGTTTTTAAATTCCAGTATAATTAACATACAATGTTATATTAGTTTCAGGGGTACAGTATAGTGATTTGACAATCCTGTACATTACTCAGTGCTCATCACAATAAATGTACTCTTAATCCCCTTCACCTATTTCACCCACCTCCCACCCACCAGTTTGTTCTCTCTAGTTAAGAGTCTGTTTTTGGATTGTTTTTTTTTTTTGTTAATTTGTTTTGTTTCTTAAATTCTACATATGAGTGAAATCGTATGATATTTGTCTTTCTCTGACTGACTTCTTTTACTTAGCTTTATACCCTTTAGATCTATCCATGTTGTTGCAAATGGCAAGATTTCATTCTAGTTTTTGTCTAAGTAGTATTCTATTATATATATACCACCAATTCTTTATCCATTCATCTATTGTGAATATATGGTCTGCTCCCATAATTTGGCTATTGTAAATAAACATAGGGGCACATTTATCCCTACAAATTAGTGTTTTTGTATTCTTTGGGTAAATGCCCAGTAGTGGAATTACTGGATCATATAATAATTCTATTTTTAACTTTTTGAAGAATGTCCATACTGCTTTCCACAGTAGCTGCACCAGCTTGTATTCTCACCAACAGTACACAAATATCCCTTTTTCTCCACATCCTGGCCAACACCGTTGGTTCTTGCATTTTTGATTTTAGCCATTCTGATAGGTGTGAAGTGATATCTCATTGTGGTTTTGATTTGCATTTCCCTGATAATGAGTGATGTAGAGCATCTTTTCATGTCTGTTTGACATTGTAGGTCTTCTTTCAAGAAATGTCTGTTCATGTCTTCTGCCCATTTTTAATTGGATTATTTGTTTTTTTTGTGTGATGAGTTGTATAAATTCTTTATATATTTTGGATATTAACTCTTTATTGGATATATTATTTACAAATATCTTCTCCTATTCAGTAGGTTAGGTTATCTTTTAGTTTTGTTGGTTGTTTCCATAGCTGTGCAGAAGTTTTTATTTTGATGAAGTCCCAATAGTTTGTTTTTGTTTCCCTTGCCTCAGGAGACATATGAAGAAACATGTTATGGCTGATGTCAGAGAAATTACTGCATATCCTCTCTTCTAGGATTTTTATAGTTTCAGGTCTCACAGTTAGGTCCTTAATCTGTTTTGAGTTTATTTTTGTGTATGGTGTAAGAAAATGGTCCAGTTGTATTATTTTCATGGAGCTGTCTGGTTTTCCCAACACCATTTGAAAAGACTGTCTTTTTCCCATTGCATATTCTTGCCTTCCTTGTCATAGATTAATTGACCATGTAAATGTGAATTTATTTCTGGGCTCTGTATTCAGTTCCACTGAAATATTGTGCCAGTTCATACTGTTTTGATTACTACAACTTTGTAGTATATCTTGAAATCTGGGGTTGTGATACCTCCAATTTTGTTCTTCTTTCTCAAGATTTCTCTCACTATTTAGGGTCTTGTGTGGCTCCATACAAATTTGAGAATAATTTGCTCTAGTTCTATGATAAATGCTGTTGTTATTTTGATAGGAATTACAGTAAATCTGTAGATTGCTTTTGATGGTTTGGACATTTTAACAATATTTTTTCTCCCAATCCATGAATATGGAATATCTTTCCATTTATTTATGTCATCTTCAGTTTCAACAATGACCCTTTTTTTTTTAATAAAAATCTCCTGAAAAGCTAACCATGCCAATTAAATAGTGATAAGTGATTATTTCTGGGTGGTGAGGCTAACAAGATTTTTTATTTTCTGCCTATATAAACATCTTACTTTTTAAAACAATGAGTTTTTTTTTAAAACAATTTATACAAAAGCTGTAAAAATTCAAATCATATAGAAGTATGTAGAATGATATATTTTTTTAAAGCTTACTTTCAATTGTTGTAGACTTTTGGGAAAGATGGTTAAGTAGGAGGACCCTAAACTCACCTTGTCCCATGGACACAACTATAGATAACACCCACATCAGTGTAAATAACCAAGAAAATGACCTAAAGACTGGCAAAACAAACTCTACAACTAAACGGAGAGAGGCCACAATGAAGAAGTTAGGAAGGGCAGAGAAGCAGTGGGGAGCTAAACCCTGAATCTCTGGAGGGAGACTCCCCCTAGTTGCTGGAGGGAGAAAACTGTGGGTGTGTGAGGGGAGAAAAACAGACTGTCACACCAAGGCGGCTGCATGAGGAAGAGGAATCCTCATAACATTTGGCTTTGAAAACCAGACGGGCTGGATTTTGTGAGTTCTTACAACCACCATGACTTAAAGCCTAGAACTTTAAAAATCAGCAGTCTTGAGGAGAGCCAGGAGATCAAAAGGAAACTGAGTCTGTGCCCTAAAAGAGATAGCACAACAAATAGCCCTAGAGATACAGCATGGAAGCCGCTAGCAGAAAACCTCTTGGGGCATATGGGAGGGAGAATTATTTACTAAAGCTTTAAGTTTGGTGAAGAACTTCTCCAGGAAGTCCCTCCCCCACTCCCCAGCATAAACACAGGGCCCACTGCGGAAACCAGCACAGCTGTTAGTTTTCACTAACTAACTGCATATGCCACACCCTGTGCCCTCCAGCTGGGCCTGCCTCAGCCTTAGAGCTGTGGGTCCCCTCCCCTGGAAGACCAGTGCACACCTTGCCAACACTGTGTATCCAGACAGTGCACTTTGTAGGGCCTTATTCCTGGCAGTGACAGTGGCAGGTTATCTCCCACAGAGGACGTGTGCACCTTATTAAAACTGCTTGCCTCAGCTGGCTCCAGTCTTTGCAGCAGAGCACATCTCCTCTGGGAAAGGACCAGCAGAACAACTTGTGGGCCTGTGGCCCCCACCTGCATGTGCTTTGTGGAGTAGCCCCCACCAGCCCTGGTCTCTGTGGCAACTGCTCATCCCCTGTGGAAAAGGATCAGCATCATCTTGTTAAAAGTGTGTGCCCTGCCCACTACTTTCAAGAACAAGAGACATAGCTGACTTTCCTACCACACAGAAGCAGACAGAGAGAGTTAGACAAAATGAGACGACAGATCTCATCACACATGAAAGAACAGGCCAAAATTACAGCAAAAGACCTAAATGAAATGGAGAGAAGTAATGCTCTTGATAGAGAATTTAAAGTAATGATCATAAAGACACTCACTGGACTCAAGAAAAGACTGGAGAACAGCATGCGACCCTTAACAAACAGATTAAAAAGAACCAGTCAGAGATAAAGAACACAATAATTGAAATAAAAAGTATACTAGGGTCGCCTGGGTGGCTCAGTCGATTAAGCATCTGACTCTTGATTTCAGCTCTGGTCACAATCTCAGCGTTCGTGAACTTGAGCCTTGCGTGGAGGCCCATCATGGAGGCTGCATGGAATTCTGTTTCCCTCTCTCTGCCTCTTCCCCACTCACTCTCTTTCTCTCTCTCAAAATAAATAAATAAACATTAAAAAAATTTTAAATACACTAGATGGAATAAATAACAGGTTATAAGTAGCAGAAGAATGAATCAGCAATCTGGAGGACAGAGTAACAGGAAGTAATTAAGCTGAGCAAGTAAGAGAAGAAAAATTATGCAAAATTAGAATAGACTTGGGGAACTCGGTAACTTCATCAACTGAAATAACATTCACATTAGGGATCCCAGAGAAGAAGAGTGAGAAAAGGGGGAAGAAAATTTATTTGAAGAAATAATAGCTAAAAACTTCCCAAATCTGGGGCAGGAAACAGAAATGTCGGTCCAAGTAGGCACAGAAATCTCCCAACAAAATATCAAAAAGCAGTGATAAAGAATCTTAAAAGCAGCAAGAGAAAAGAAAACACATACAATGGAAACCCCAGAAGGCTATCAGCAGATTATTCAACAGAAACTTAGCAGGTCAGAAATGAGTGGGCGTAATATATATTTAAAGTGCTGAATGGGAAAAACCCACAGTTCACGTGTCTAACTGATAAATGAATGGATAAAGAAGAGAGGTATGTATACATATACAATGGAATGTTATTCAGCCAAAAAAGGATGAAATCTTGCCAGTTGCAACAACACGGATGGATCTAGAAGAGTACAATGCTAACTAAATAAGCCAGTCAGAGAAAGACAAATACCATATGATTTCACTCCTATGTTGAATTTAAGAAACAAAACAAAGAAAAAAGACACAAACCAAAAAACAGACTCTTTTTTTTTTTTAATTTATTTCTGAGAGACAGAGAGAGACACCGTGAGCTGGGGAGGGTCAGAGAGAGAGGGAAATACAGAATCTGAAACAGGCTCCAGGCTCCGAGCTGTCAGCACAGAGCCAGACGCCGGGCTCAAACCACGAACTGTGAGATCATGACCTGAGCCAAAGTTGGACGCTCAACCAACTGAGCCACCCTGGCGACCCCCAAAAACAGACTCTTAACTAGAGAGAGCAAACTGATGGTTACCAGAGAGAAGAGGGAACGGGTGAGATAGGTGAAGGTTATTAAAATACAGTATTCAGAGTACCTGGGTGGCTCAGTTGGTTGAGCCTCTGACTTCTGACTTCAGCTCAGGTCCTGATCTCACAGCTTGTGAGCTCAAGCTCCCGTGTTGGGCTCTGTGTTGACAGCTCAGAGCCTGGAGCCTGCTTCGGATTCTGTTTTCCTCTCTCTCTCTCTCTCTCTCTCTCTCTCTCTCTGACCTTCCCTGCTTGTGCTCTGTCTCTGTCTCTTTCTCTCTCAAAAATAACTTTATATTTTTAATATTAACATTAAATTTTAAACATTAAAAAATTTTAATAAAAGTACAGTTATCTTGATGAGCACTGACTTAATATATGGAATTGTTGAATCTCTGTATTGTATACCTGGAATGAATATAACACTGTATGTTAACCACACTGAAATTAAAATTTTTTAAAAATAAAAATAAAAAGTCTACTTTTATCTTACTCCTGCCATTTTAGGCTCTACCTATTGTTAAGAGGTTACGGAATATATTTCTGGACCTTTTCCTGTGGGCGAATCTGCTTAAAAAGGTTGAGGAAAAAATTTTTAAGGCCATTTAAAAATATAATAAATGGGAGTGCCTGGGTCTGTTAAGTGTCTGCCTTCGGCTCAGGTCATGATTCTGTGTTTCATGAGTTCGAGCCCTGCATCAGGCTCTCCACTTTCCACACAGAGCCTGCTTCAGATCCTTGCCTCCCCCCAACCCCGCCCCCACCGCCTCTTCTCTGCTTGCACATGTGTGCTCTCTTTCTTTCAAAAATACATAAATAAATAAATAAATTTAAAAGTAGATAGATAGATCCATCAGAGGCACCACCTCAGCTTGGAACGCCTGAGATAGGCAAATGCTGATGTTCTGAACAAGGGGTGAGCAGGATTACGGCCCCAGCTGCCAAGCTCTGATCACTATTCTTGAAGAATATTACACACAAACCACTAAGCTACAGTCACAGCCTTGTCTCGATGTTCCTTGTAGGTCTTTGGGTAAACAGAGAAGTTCCAGGTTAAAATTGCTGAATTCTAACTTACATTTCTGTATTTCTTTGAACTCTCTTGTGCTTGCTTCGGTAGCACATATACTAAAATTGGACTCTCTTTCAGATGTTTTTCCCTACCTGACCTTGGTGAATTACCTTAATCCATGGCTCCCACCTGAGCTTTTTTGCACTGTCACTTGCTTTGGTCATTTAAGGTATGGGATCCTCTTGGGCTGACCCTGCAGGTCTAAAACCTGCATCATATCATGTGCCGTCTTTCTCTGGTTTCTTGGGCCCTTCTAAACTTTTCTGCAAGGGAGAATTATAAGAAAATGGAAGAGAACTATTTAATAAAAATTGAAATTTTTAAAAAGCCATTATATGAAATGGAGAGTAATGGGTACACACTAAAAGAAACCAGTGAGGTCCAAAAGGTAGTGATCTCTGTCATAAGAGATTACGGGGGGAGCCTGGGTGTCTCAGTCTGTTAAGCATCTGACTTCAGCTCAGGTCATGATCTCATGATCCGTGGGTTCAAGCCCCACATCAGGCTCTGCACTGACAGCTCAGAGCCTGAAGCCTGCTTCATATTCTGTGTCTCCCTCTCTCTCTTCCCCTGCCTCTCTCAGACTCTGTCTCTGTCTGTCAAAAAGGAATAAATGTTAAAGAAAAAAAAGAGAGATTTCAGGGGTTTACAATATTTTTTATTTTCATTATTTGATGAAGAGGAGGGCAATTTTAGACCAATTCTAAAATCAGTTTTTTGTTTTTTGGGAAAAAATTATATATCAATTAGTCAAATGATTCTTCAAATGATTAATTTGTTGCTTCCTTGGACCTTTTAACTAACATGGTCTGTAATGACATAGTCTCCCTTTGTCTTGGAAGAGCAGGGGAGTTTTGTAGATTCCATCTGCTTTTCATTTGGCCAGGTCATGGTAGGTGGTGGCTGGCTCAGCTGCTACATTCCCCAGCATTCCTAAGGGCAGGACATAGACCTCACTGTGGGACATGGTGAGCAACAGGAGGGAAATGCCACTGCTTAGGGTCTGAGAAACCCTTCTGCTCCTCCACTCCTTTTCCACCCCACAAATCCCTCACCTCATATATACATGTAAGGTTTCAGAAAAATGCCAACCGATACTGAAGGAAAAATGGCTTTTAGCAAATTGATTTTTCAACAGACTAGTCAGCTTCCTCTTCTTTATTTACCCTTCTCCCATGCCACAACAATCAGGGCATCCCTTTCCAGACTCTTTCTGTGCATGGTACAAATATGTAACACATGGGTTTTTTAATGGCTTACAATGTGTATTTTCTAAAAAGTACTTTTTTGTTTCAACGATATAGCATGTGTATTCTTCCATGTCAGTTTATAAGATATAATTCTTTATTACTGACATTGAGACTTCTGTGTAATTTGCATTGCAGTTATATTTAATAAACTTAATTAAGGTCTGATATTCCTCCTCTTTGATCAATCTCTTCTGAATTTAGAGACTAAGGCATGCTCCAGAGGAGCATTACATTGGACCATCAGCAACAAAGCAGCATTTCACAAAATAGGTCTGTTGAATGACATGGAAAATAAGTGCTTTATCAGCAAAGGAAACAACCCACAAAACTAATAGGCAACCAACGGAATGGGAGAAGATAGTTGCAAATGATGTATCAGATAAAGGGTTAATAACCAGAATCTATAAGGAACTCACCAAACTTCACACCTGAAAAACAAACAACCCAGTGAAGAAATGGGCAGAAAATATGAACAGACACTTCTCCAAAGAGGACATCCAGATGGCCAACAGACACATGAAACGATGCTCAGCATCCCTCATCAGGGAAATACAAATCAAAACCACACTGAGATACCACCTCACGCCAGTCAGAGTGGCTAAAATGAGCAATCAGAGAACTCTAGATGCTGGCGAGGATGTGGAGAAACGGGCACCCTCCTACACTGTTGGTGGGAATGTAAACTGGTACAGCCCCTCTGGAAAACAGTGTGGAGGTTCCTCAGGAAACTAACAATAGAACTCCCCTAGGACCCAGCAATAGCACTGCTAGGAATTTACCCAAGAGATACAGAAATGCTGATGCATAGGAGCACATGGACCCCAATGTTCATAGCAGCACTCTCCACAATAGCTAAACCATGGAAAGAGCCTAAGTGTCCATCAACGGACGAATAGGTCAAGAAGATGTGGTTTATCTACACAATGGAATACTACATGGCAATGAAAAAGAATGAAATCTGTCCATGTGTAGCAACATGGATGGACCTTGAGGGTGTTATGCTGAGCGAAATAAGTCAGGCAGAGAAGGACAAATATCATATGTTTGCACGTATAGGAGGATTAGGAGGAACTTGATGGAGGAACAAGGGGGAGAAGAAGGGCGGAAATGGTGGGGAAAGGGAGAGAGGCAAACCATGAGAGACTCTTGAATGCTGACAAAAACTGAGGACTGATGGATGTGGGGGGGAGGGGGGAGGGCATGGAGGAGGACACTTGTGGGGATGAGCACTGAGTGTTATGTGGAAACTAATTTGACAATAAACTATTTGTAAAAAAAGAAAAAAAGAAAAAAAAGAAAAAAGAAAAAAAAAGAAAGAAAATAAGGGCTTCATGACTTAACACAATAGAGCTAAACCCTGGCTGCACATTAGACCTATCTAGAGATATTTACAAACAATACTGTGAAAACCTATGTCCACACAAAAACCTGCACATGATGTTTATAGCAGCTTTGTTTATAATTACCAAATTTTGGGGGGCATCTGGCTCAGGTCATGATCTCACAATTCATAGGTTCAAGCCCCGCATCAGGCTCTGTGCTGACAGCTCAGACCCTGGAGCCTGTTTCAGATTTTGTGTCTCCCTCTCTCTCTCTGCCCCTTCCTGGCTCACACTCTCTCAAAAAAAAATTTTTTTTTTAAATTATAATTACCAATATTTGAAAGCTACCAAGATGTCTTTCAGTAGGTGAATGGATAAACAGACTATGGTACATCCAGACAATGGGATTTTATTCAATGCTAAAAAAAAAAAAAAAACAACTATTAACTCATGAAAAGACATGGAGGAAACTTAATTGCATATTACTAAATGAAAGAAGCTGATCTGAGAAGATTACATGCTGTATGATTACAACTTTATGATATTCTGCATAAGGCCAAACTATGGAGACAGTAAAAAGGATCATTTGGTTGTCAGCGATTGGAGGGTAGAAGGAGGTGGATGGGATGAATGAAAAGGCAAATCACAAACTATTTTTAGGGCAGTGAAATAAATACTGACAACATAATGATAGATACATGTCATTATATATTTGTCCACACCCACAGAACATACAACACCAAGAGGGAATCATAAGGTAAACTATGAACCTTGGTGATTATACTATGTCAGTGTAGGTGTGTGTGTGTTGGGAAGGGGGGGGGGGGCGAGTTGATAATAGAGGAGGCTCTGCATGTGTGAGACTAGGGGAAATAGGTATATGGGAAATCTCCGTATCTTCCCCTCAGTTTTGCTATGAACCCAAACTACTCTAAAAAGGAGATTAAAAAAAAAAGTATAGTTGATATACAATGTACATTATCATTATTAACATCATTATGTTAATAATTCAACAATCATATACATTATGCAATTCTTGCCACAATAAGTGTAGTTAACATCTAACAGCATACAAAGTTACTACATTATTATTGACTATATTTTCTATGGTGTGTAGTTCATCCCAATGATTTACTAATTTTATAGCTGGAAGTATAATCCCCTTAATCCCCTAACCCTAGTTTGTCTAACCTTCCATCTCCCTTTCCTCTGGCAACCACCAGTTTGTTCTCGGTTTTATGAGTCTTCTTTAGTTTCTGTTTGTTTTTAAATTCCACATATAAATGAAAGTATGGTTTTAGTCTTTCTCTGTCTGACTTATTTCACTTAGCATAATACTCTCTAAGTCTACCCATGTTGTTGCAAGTGATGGCATTTCATTCGTTTTTATGGCTGAGTTTCTATTGTATATATATACATATATACACGTAGATGTATATATACACACATAACACCATACCTTCTTTATCCATTCATCTATGGACAGACAGGTTGCCTTTATAAATTGGCTATTGAAGGAATGCTCCAATAAACATAGGGATGCATATAATTTTTTAATTAGTGTTTTAATATTCTTTGGGTAAATGTCCAGCAGTGGTACTATTGGATTGTATGGTATTTCTATTTTTAATTTTTGATGTTTATTTAGTTTGAGAGAGAGAGAGTGCAATGCAGGGGTACAGAGAGAGAGAGAGAGTGAGGGAGAGAGTGGGCGGGGGAGAGAGAGAGAGAGAGAGGGAGAGAGACTCTCAAGCAGGCTCCACCCTGAGCATGGAGCTCAACGCAGGCCTCAGTCTCATGACTGAGAGACCACAACCTGAGCAGATATCACCTGAGCAGATATGAAGAGTTGGACACTCCACCAACTAAACCCCCCAGGTGCCCCTATTTTTAATTTTTTGAAGAATCTCCACATTGTTTTCCACAGTGCTGCACTAAGTTACATTCCTACTAACAGTGCAGGAGGGTTTCCTTTTCTCCACATCCTTACCATCACTTGTTACTTGTCTTTTTGACAATAGCCATTCTAACTGATACGAAATAACATCTCATCGTGGTTTTGATTTACATTTCCCTGATTAGTGATGTTGAACATCTTCTCATGTGTCTATTGGTCAACCATATGTCTTTCTTTGGAAAGTATTTAGGTCCTCTGCCCATTTTAAAATCAGGTTTTGGGGTGTGTGTGTGTGTGTGTGTGTGTGTGTGTGTGTGTGTGTGTGTGTGTGTGTTGGTGTTCAGTTGTATAAGTTCTTTATATATTTTGGATATTAACCTCTCATCAGATATCGTTTGCAAATATCTTCTCTCATTCAGTAGTTTGCCTTTTTGTTTTGTTGATGATTTCTTTCATTGTGCAAAAGCTTTTTAGTTGGATATAATCCCAATTGCTTATTTTCGCTTTTGTTTCCCTTGCCTGAGGAGACAGATCTAGAAAAATATTGCTGGGGTCAATGCTTAAAAGAAAACTGCTTATGTTTTCTTTTAGGAATTTTATGGTTTCAAGTCTCACATTTTGGTCTTTAATCCATTTTGAGTATATTTTTGTGTGTGGTTCAAGAAAGTGGCCCAGTTTTCCCACCAATTATTGAAAAGACTCTTTTCCCCATTGTATATTCTCACTTCCTTTGTCATAGATTAATTGACCACATAAATATGGGTTTATATCTGGGTTCTCTATCCTGTTCCATTGATCTATGTGCCTATTTTTGTGCCAGTACCATACTGTTGTAATTACTACAGCTTTTTAGTATATCTTGAAATCTGGGATGGTGACATCACCAATTTTGTTCTTTCTCAAGGTTACTCTGGCTATTTGAGGTCTTTTGTGGTTCCATACACATTTGAGGATTTTTGTTCTTGTTCTTTGAAAAATGCCATTGGTATTTTGATAGGGGATTGCATTGACTCTGTGGGTTGCTCTAGGCAACATGGACACTTCAACAATGTTAATTCTTCTCATCTGAGAGCATGGTATGTCTTCCATTTGTGTCTTTGATTTTTTTCATCAATGTCTTATAGTTTTCAGAATACAGGTCTTTCACCTCCTTGGTTAAACTGATTCTTAGTATCTTAATTCTTTTTTATGCAATTATAAATGGAATTGTTTTAATTTTTCTTTCTACTTCATTATTAATGAATGGAATATAATGTCTTAATTTTAAAAACAATAACACTGATATATGAGCCTCAGACTTAGAGATTGTGATTTAGTTGGTCTGGATAGAGCCCAGGAAATGTTTGTTGTTATTGTTGTTTGTTTTTCTTTTTAATAGACTTTTATTTCTTACAGCTAGTATTTTTCTAAGTTTATTTATTTTGAGAGAGAGAGTGAGGCAAGGAGGGGTAGAGAGAAGGGGACAGAGAGAGAATCCCAAACAGGTTCTGCTCTGTCAGCACAGAGCCTGACGCAGTACTTGAACCCATGAACCATGAGATCATGACCTGAGCTGAAACCAAGAGTCAAACACTTAACTGTCTGAGCCACCCAGACATCCCAGAGCTAGTATTTTTTAAAATAAGTTCCACAGATGATTCTAATGTACATCCAGGATGGAGACGTACCAGTCTAAATCAGTCATCCCTCAATCTGCTCAGCTGAGTTCCTGCAAGTACTTCCCCAGGTACCTTTGCTCTGCTGTTTGGAATTACGCATACCTGTCATACATTCGTACTTCCCATAATTTGCCCCCCTGCCTGGAAACCCCAGGTTCCACTCACCAAACAGGAGAACCACTACCCACCAAGTCTCAGCTCAAACAAATGGTTTCTCTAACACCTACCTAAAGTTTCTTGTTCCCTGAACACATTTTCATACCATGTAGTTCTTCAGGCATACCTATCTTATACTCTTCATCAGGATTTTCTTTAGCATTTATTTTGAGAGCGAGCAGGAGGGGCAGCGAGAGAGGGAGACAGAGGATCTCAAGCAGGTTCAGCGCTGACAGTAGGGAGTCTGATGCAGGGCTCAAACTCACGAATAATGAGATCATGACCTGAGCTGAAGTTGGATGTTTAACTAAACCACCCAGGTGCCCCTTTCACGATGCTTTTTAGTTGTTTGACTACATGTCTGCCCCCTTACTAAACTGAGGCATTTAAAAGCAGTATTGTGTTTTATTCATCTTGTCAGTACTTAGCACTAGCTAACTCTAATTCTTGGTCAAATAAACAAATACGCAAAGCTGGTCAACATGTATAAACTATCTTGCAATTATTTTTCATTCAGAGTTTCTCTATTGCTTGCTAAAATATAAAATCCTCCAGATATTTTTGTTCCTTTTTAGAGTCTGCACATTCCTTGTGTCTTGGCTTAAGGAACAGAACACTGACTAAAACTCAGAGGCATGTTTTTTTATACCAACAGACCACTGTGTCACCCTAAGTCATTTAATTTCCCTGAGATCACATTCCTTATCTGTAAAATCCAGATCACTGAGGCCCCTTCCACCATGAGCCAAGCCCTATATAAAAATGGTTTACACTCTTCTCCAAGTGACACTTGAAGACTGTTTTCCTGTTTTAAAACAAAGGGATAACAGAGGGAGTAATATATAAGAAACTGATCACATCAAGTTTTTATCATTGTTTTAATGAGTGGAACAAAATCAATAGAAGTCAAATTATATGCAACAATGGCTCCAACATGTAAGAATTAAATAATATTATATAGAAAATGTCTTATCCGCTACAACAGATTTCCAATAATTTGACAATTATCTTTCAAAACATTTCCCAATTCTCAGCAAGGTATGAAAATTGGAAGCTAATTCTAAACATGCATGGCTATATTCTTATTGAGTTTTGAGTGAAGAGACTGAAGAGTTTAGTCTGATAGTGAACATGAGAATTCTCTAAGCTTCCAGTCCTGCCACTACATCTACATGCCTAGACAGGGCAAATATAATGACCAAGTGCCCATGGGAAAATTATTAAGTAGATTATACTTGTATTATCATCACTATAACTTTATGATTTGTATGCATGAAACATAAAAGCCTATCAGCACTAAAAAGAATTCAGGATTTGGGATTAGTCCAATTTAAATGCACCATCTTCAAAACCTGAAAAAAAGAAAAAAGACTTGTTAGCAAATATATTTATTTTATTTGGATTACAGATCACATCAATACTTGTCTAACTTCTGCTGTGTAAATGACTGTAAAAGAAATAGCTGCAGACAATTATATAAAGAGCATATCCCATTAATTTATCCTGTTGGTTTTAGAGTTAGGATCCTGACTCTCCCATTTAGTAACTGTGTGACTCTGGGCAGGTCACCCAAACTCTGTGATGCTCTCGCAAATCAATTTCCCTGTGCTATAACATGATGGGAAATTTGAATAGGTTTTCAGTACGATGGTACCCTATGGAGTAGAATTTCACTGAAAAGCTGTATTTTCTACCTCTGTATTCCAACCAACAATGCAGAGAAGTCCAATTCCTCCCTCTCTCACACTGCTAGAAGTTTCTGTAGATACATGTATTATAGTATCTTTAACTGCATTATAACAGTCTGTTTCCATATCTTGTATTTAAAAAAAATTTAATGTTTATTTATTTTTGAGAGAGAGACAGAGACTGAACATGAGTGGGGAAGGGGCAAAGAGAGAGGGAGACACAGAATCTGAAGCAGGCTTGAGGCTCTGAGCTGTCAGCGCAGAGCCTGATGCAGGGCTTGAATTCATGAACCATGAGATCATGACCTGAGCCAAAGTCAGACGTTTAACCGACTGAACCATCCAGGCACCCCTCCGTTTCTCTCCTCTATTGGACTGGAGCCTCTAGAAGGCAAACACAGCACCCACACACTAAGGCTGAACAAGAGAGACTGAAGGAACAGGATGTCTGCAGACTCATGTCACTCCTCTCTTCCGGCTGTATAACAAAGCAACTGCTATGCAAAGGAAGAGAATGGTTCATTTCTGAAGGCCCAGAGATACGCACTGTAGAAGTAGAAGAAAGATCAAATCCTTGCAGGAAATGTAGGTAAACTGGCTGCCTCTACCCTGTTACACCACTCAAACAGCTTCTCTGACTTTGTTTAGAGGGCTAGGAATGCTGGCAGCATTAGACTGGGGCTACACACCTTTCTCATGTCACTCCACAGGAAAAGAAAATGTATTCCCTATAGGACTCTTTCTTGCCTGCTGAAATGCTATCTTGATTAATGTCTTCCCTATAATGAGGGTTATCTTATTAGAGTTGTCATTAGATCCCAGGACAGTGAAACAAGAAAGTATTTTCACCTACCTCCATGATGCTGGCTACTTGTCTCGCTCTATGAAAAAGAAAATGGAGAAAGAAAGACAGTAAGTTTTACTTTTAAAATACTATGTGCTAACAGATGTCTGAAACTTTTACAATTAAGGCTGTAAGAACAGCCTGCTGTCCCTAACCATGAATACTCAGCAGGGCCCAGCCTTGCCTACTAGGCTCAGATCCCAACCAATCCAGGGAGTACTGGGTAAGGAACTAGGAGAGCAGGTCTTACAAAGGCCTGTGCCTCCCTGAGGCTTTTGATGGTTCTACATACCCATGACACTGTCAGGAAAGGCCAAAGAAGCCAGCAGGTAAGAAACATGAGGAATTTGTCATGTGTGTTCGTGCAAGTGCTGGCTACTGCTGCTCCCTGTTTTTGCTACAGGGAAACTACTGTTTCAGGGATCATGCTGTGCAGAGCTCTCTCAAGGAGCCACTAATCAGAACTTCCATAAGGTACCCTATCAATTACAGTATGCAGATTTTTTTATATCAAAGCATCTTCAAGCTGTGCCTATTCTCAGATACAACTGCAGTAGCTAAGGAAAGAACTTAAAAACTTACCCCACAGAACGACCTTGGGCTCGGGGAGAGTTGTATGATTCACCTGGCAGCTAAACTTATCATTGGCAGTGGGAGTAAATTCAGTGTGAACCAGAAGGTAGAAAGTCCAGTCCTTGTTGAAGGACAGATCTGTCTGTTCTGCATCCATTTTCTTTCCATTCTTCATCAAGGTGATATCAATTTGTGGTGGGTGGAACCCCGAAACATAGCAGTTCAGGAAATTTGGCTTTCCATTCTCTGCTGGGTGCCGGGAGTACACCTGAACCTTTGGAGAATCTGAGGGACATCAGGGAAAGACAAATGAAAATTGCAGGCTATTTCACTCGGGGCTACCTTGGTCTAAAGCTAGATCAGGCAACAAATGTTTAAATTTGATCACTATTTCTCCCAATTCCATTTCCACTCTAGTCAAATGAGTTTCCACTTTTCCAAAAGGCTACCTCCATTTTGAGGCAGAAACCGTGACTTAGTATCTTTTCCACATAATTTCTCTACTCGTGGCTTTTTGGTTTTTTCCTACAGATTTCTAGTAGTATCACTGTCTGTCGCTGGAGTTTCTGTCAAATCTTTAGAGCTTTCTGTTGAGACTCTCAAGAACTTTTGATGGCTTCTCAGCACCCGTATAATTCCTCAACACATGTCTCACAAGTCCTCATGATTTGGCCCCACCTCCTTTTCAAACTTCATTTCTCATTTCATATACTCTCCATAATAGCCATATCAAAAGACTCATGTTACTGCACCTTGTTTCAGCCAATCTTTTTTTTTTTTTTGTAATGTTTATTACTTTCTTTTTTGGTTCATGCTCCTGCCTAGACCCACACCCATCTGACTTCTCAATATGTATTAAGTGTATAGAATAGTGCCTGGCACATACCAATTGCTTTATAAGTGGCACATGTTGTTCTTAGTATTACCTCAAACAAAACTCAAATGCCTACAGAAGTCAGAAAATACCATAAATGAGTGAAATGGGCTCCGTAAGAACATTAGGGAAGGGTGAAGACTGTGGCAAAAGAGAAAGAACATATTCTCCATTACGACTAAGTGGAGTAATGTGTTTAAGAGTGGGACTGGGATTTGCATTTTTAATTAGTGCCCTCAAGTGACTGCTACAACTAGGCATGTTGGAAATACATTGCTGCTATAAAATATGTGTTCACAAAATGGGAATACAACTAGATCTTCCCTGAGGATATGGAAAGAAACTATCATAAATTCTACTTCCATATTTTTCATCCAATGAAGAGAAGTATTACTAAGTATACAGACTGACACTAATTTGTGTGTAAAATTCACTTTTAAATACACATACATGCAGGGTACATGATTACTAAAAGGCAGCTCCTCCATGTCCAGAATGTGGTAGAGAGGAGTGCCAGGCTATTCTGACCAGATACATCTGTCTAGAAAAACCCCATCATCAAAGGAAAGATCACCAGCCCCAACAGGAGCTACACTGGGGATCCCAGTGACGCCCTGATTTTTTTTTCATAAAGTTGAAGTGAAGACAAATCAGAAAGCTCTTTATATTGGAGTTTCTAATAATTAGAGGATAATAAATGCCACAAGAATCAAAGCACAGGTTCATCAGGCCTAGAATTCTCTCTCTGAGGGAGCCACGCAGGGTTCTGCCAGAACATCACAATAATCTCTTTTAAGAGGAAGATGAGTATCAGATAAGCCTTGGTTTGTTTTTGGGCTTAGCCACTTACTGGCTCTGTGACTTTTGGGACAGTTAGTTGAGCTTCTGAAGCTTAACTGAAAAATCAATTTATGTCCACAGTGAAACAAAACCCACACAAGGGGTTTAGTCCCCCTGTCTCCCAACAGCCATCATCATTACTCATTTCTTGTGTATCTTTTAGAAATGATCTATTCATGGCATGTATTACTCTGGAAATTTTCAAAGTAAGATTTTTCTTTTAATGTCAGTTTGCTATCTTTTTTTTTTTTTTTAAGATTTCTATAGTTACCAGCAATTATCAATAATAGTAGTTGTGCTTTAATTTGTAAATAAATTATAAATACCTTTATTTCATGATCAAAAGATCCTGCTTCACAGAGGCGGGGAAATGTGAGAAGGTCTGGTATATTGCAAGGTATTTAGAACATGCTCAAGATCTAAAGTGTACCTGACAGTCAACCTGGCTAACTATGTTGACTATCCTTATCACTGGTTTTACAATCTCCCTGACTTGTAAACCTTTGCTTTTTCAAAACAGAAAGTAGAGGCTTAGTTCATTTTGGAAAGAACCAGGCAAAGAGCCAAAGAGGAAGCCCTCTGTGAAGAAAAGGCAACAAGGCCCCAGTGCTCTCCAGCTTGCTAGCAAGAATCTCACACCGGGAGGTGACAAGAAGATACTGGAAAACCACAGGCAGTGCAGCCAAAGAGCTCATTCCCCCCAAAAATGCTCTAGTCCCCCTCGATTGTCTGCCATTTCCCCCATGTTGTGTGTTTAAGTTACTTAAACGCTTGGTGTCTCCCTTTCTTTATCTGTGAGTTGCTGATAACCATTATATTTACATTTGTAAGCTCATCTCGAAATCAGGTGACATAAAGCACAAAATGTCCCCGGCACGCTCCTTACCAATACCAAGTAGCTCTTATGATTACTAAAAGCGACACGTAACAGCAACGTGAATTAAATGATGTGAAAGCGCTTTGTAACATCTCAAAGCAGGCTACAAATGCCACGTGCGAATCCCTCCGCTGTTTGTGCGGCGGGCGAACCCACCGGGCGTTCGGGGGGAATCCGCGACCGGAGCCGAGCAGAGTTGCAGGGAACCGAAGTACCAGCGCGGTGCCTCCCGCAAGCCCAGACTGCTGTCTCCACCCATTCACCACCCGGGACTCCGAGTCCTTAGGACCCGCCTTCCAGCCCTCCCTGGCAGCTGCTCTCGGAAAGCTAGAGGTTACGCGGAAGAGAAACCCTCCCCCACCTCGGTGGTTCCGAAGTCTCTCATCAACCCGAAACTTTGTCCTGACCCACCTGGCACCGGCACGCCGAAGGCGTCCCCCGTCCCTCCCTCTCGAAGAAGAGAAAGGACACTTAGGTCCTGGGCTCCTACCCCCTCCCGCTGCCCGACCACCATCCACTTCACCACCCAGAGACCAAGCCCGGAGCTAGTCCTCCGGGTAGGGTGGATAACTTACAGAGTTAAAGCCGAGAAAGCCAAACAGATCGGGGCACAGGGGAAGAAGGGCTAGGGCAAGAGGGGACACTCACGCTGGATGGCATCCAGGTAGGACAGAGAGAGCAGCCCGAGGACGACGACGACCGCGGAGAGCGCCATCGCTAGCAGAGCGGCGCCAGATGTGAGACTGGGCAGCCAGCCCTGCGCCTCTACTTATAGTCCACGCTTGCACCGCCAATCAGAATGCTTCTGGCAGGGGCCGTCACTTGTCTCCTGGCGCGCTGTGCCGGGCCAGGTTAGAGAGGGGGACTTCCCCGTTTTCGGTTTCATTTTCCTATAACGTCCCTTAAGGATTAGAAAGACCTGGGCTGGGCCGGGTGGCTTCGCTGTCTATAAACTCGCGCCCTCCCCTTTGGGGTGCGCGCCCGAGCTTGTTGGGAGGGCCTCCTATCTTAGAACTTCGGCCTGGACGTATTCTGGTCCAGAGCCCTCTCTGAGAACCAGCCAGCCCTCAGAGTGACTTGCTTACCATGTCCCTAGCAGCACCTTAGGACCTGTGGTTTTCATTCAGGAAAACTGAAGCCCAGAAAGATTAAGAGCGTGGACAAAGGATGAATAGTGCGGGACAGAATAAGAACTTCGATTAATAACCATGGCCCCGGAAATATAATGTAGGGTTACGGATTCTTTGAGTAAGAAAAACAGTCCAGAACCTCGAGGTCTCCTGAAGACAGCTCCGAGAACTGTCCAGAATGGACAAGGACCTTCTTGCTTCCTGACTTCCTTCAGGCCATGTTTGCTTTTGTAAAGCCCTGTGCCAAGAAAAAATTTCCCTTTATCTTCCTGCTGTTGTTTAGGTAATTTTCTTAGTTTTGTTGATTTGTGAGAAAAACAACCACTGCCAAAGCAGTAACTGTCTAGAGTGTTAGAATTTACAGACCCCTTTAGGTACATGATTCCCTTCAAGTTACCACACTGGAATGGCACCTGACACGTAGTAGGTATTACATAAATGGAACGAATGATTGAATGAACAAACCAGTAAATATGTGAATAAACAGCTGGAGATAGCAATCACCCCATTAATTTTTATGAATAAGGGATAACAAAAGCTGAGACTAGGATTCAAACTTGCCTGATGCTATTGTCATTCATGCTTTAGACACTTGGAAAATAAAGGCTCTGAAATTTTAGTGAGAATATGGATTGCATCAGCCATAGGCCCAGCCAAAGAAGTCAAACCTGCTGACTGTAAGAGCTTAACAATGTTAGACCCACTAAGAAATCTTACACTCCAGAGATACCATAAAAAATATGCTGACATCACATGACAACTCAGTCCACCAATCTTGTCTCAACCATGAGGGCAGGAGAGACAGATCTTGGAAATCACCATGGTTTTCAGTTCAAGGGAGTTGGGTTGTAATTTCCCCAAGGAGCCAACAAATATGTTTTGTTATAGATTTCTTTTACATATTTTTAGATCTTGTAATAACTCCTATTGTGGAAGCCATGTATGAACTAGAAAAAGAATAGTCTCCACAGATCTAAAGAAATAATACACAGAGAGCCTCACACAGATCCTAGCAGAGTGTTTTATAATGTTTAACAAATGTACTACGATTATTGTTGTTACATACCTAGTTTTCCTACCAGCTCAATCCATAACTCTCTTGATGTATAAGAATAATTGTCATGCATAAAGTTATGAGTAAAGCCATTCTTGCTTCTCCCATTTGTGTGTGTGTGTGTGTGTGTGTGTAACTCATTCAAGGCTCTTAAGCCCTGAAATGTTAGTGTTGAAGTGTTTTCTAGTGCCCTGAGAGTATAGGAAGACTCATGGCTATTTTTCACCTCTAATTCTCTGTTTACTATATCACAGAGAAATACTGTACTGGGGCGCCTGGGTGGCTCAGTCAGTTAAGTGTCTGACTTCAGCTCAGGTCATGATCTCACGGTTCGTGGGTTCGAGCTCCAGCTCCACGTTGGGCTCTGTGCTGACAGCTAGTTCAGAGCCTGGAGCCCGCTTCAGATTCTGTGTCTCCCTCTCTCTCTGACCCTCCCCTGCTCATGCTGTCTCTATCTATCAAAAATAAATTAAAAATAAAAAAATATTATTAAAAAAATACTGTACTTAAAATTCATTATAAATAGTGTCTGACCTATTCACTTAGAAAACCAGTTTAAAAAGCAACCTTAAAATGCAGTAAAGACAAAAATATAAAAATTAAAAAATAAAATAAAATGCAATAAAGACAGAAAGTATATTTTTCAGTTTTCTGTGTTTGGGGAACTCCTGAATTTCCTTGAATTTCCATTTATGACATGCTTTGAGTAATAAGAATGAAAATGAGATATAAAGTTTGTTTTTTTTTAATTGAGATCATTTGTCCAGGAGGGTAAACTTGTGGAAATCTACAAACGTGGCAGTTTAGTAGTGTTATCTCCCAGTCATGGGAATAGTAACTGGACTTTTTTTTTTTGGCCTATATAATTCCCCTAAAATTTTTTACAGTGAATATTTATTCAAAATAGTAAATATTTGGGGGCAACTGGGTAGCTTACTTGATTAAGTGTCCAACCTTGGCTCCGGTCATGATCTTGTGGTTCATGAGTTCAAGCCCCACATCAGACTGTATGCTGTCCGCACAGAGCCTGCTTAGGATCCTTTGTCACTCACTCTCTCTCTCTCTCTTTCTCTCTCTGCCTCTCCACAAGTCACACTTTCTCTCAAAAATAAACATTAAAAAAAATCGAAATAGTAAATATTTTTAAGAATGTGGAAGAACTGGAGCTCTCATGTCCTCATGATGGGAATGTAAAATGATATAATTATTTTGGAAAACAACTTGGGCACCTGGGTCACTCAGTCAGTTAAGAGCCAGGCTTCTGGAATGCTGAAAACAAACTGAGGGCTGATGGGGGTGAGGGAGAGGGGAAGAGGGGAGATGGGCACGGGGAAGGGCACTTGTTGGGATGAGCACTGGGTGTTATATGTAAACCAACTTGACAATAAACTATTTAAAATAAATAAATAAATAAATAAATAAATAAAGAGTCAAACTTCGGTTCAGGTCATGATCTCACGGTTGGTGAGTTCAAGCCCCGCATCGGGCTCTGAGCTGACAGCTCAGAGGCTCGAGCCTGCTTCACATTCTGTGTCTCCCTCTATCTCTGCCCTTCCCCCACTGGTGCTCTGTCTCACTCTCTCTCAAAAGTA
The DNA here is from genome assembly GCA_017311185.1 of Proteles cristata cristata. Taxonomy (NCBI): domain Eukaryota; kingdom Metazoa; phylum Chordata; class Mammalia; order Carnivora; family Hyaenidae; genus Proteles; species Proteles cristata. The sequence goes on along the minus strand of JAESUZ010003766.1, from coordinate 693,596 downwards.
AATAAACATTAAAAAATATTTTTAAAAAGGAAAACAATTTAACAATTTTTTAAAAGGTTGAACATGTACTGTCCAGGAACTCTAAGTATCTATCTAAGAGAAAACAAAAGCATATTTCCATACAAAGACCTGTATACAAATATTCATAGAGACTTTATTTGTAATAGCCAAATGTCAACAGGTGACTGGATAAACAAATTTGTGGAATATATCCATACAGTGGAATACCATCAGCAATAAGCAAGGAATGAAGGACTAACACACAAAAACATGGATGAAATAATTAATGCTGAAAAAGAAGCCAGACAAGAAAGAGTAGATACTGTACAATCCTGTTTATATAAAACTCTAGAAAAGGCAAACTAATCTATGCAACAGAAAGTAGATGAGTGGTTTGTGGGTCAGGGGCTCGCTGAGAGGGGAGAGTCAGGAGCATAAAGAAACTTTGGAGTTAATGGATACGAGTTTGTTTTGAATTTGACGACTATTTCATGGATGTATACATATTTTACAATTTATTAAACTGTACACTTTAAATGTATTGTATGTCAATTATACCTCAATAAAGCTGTTAAAAAAAAAACCTGTATTTTTCTTAGACAAAAGAAGAATGAAGTGCTTGTAACAGAAAGAAAAAGAATGATATTGAAGTGTGGAGAAAATCGGAAGAGGTTAAAGTGCAAATGGGTTGGGTTGTACCTGAGTGGATCTCAGTCAGCAGTTTTCTGAGATGGGCCCATCCAAAGAGCTGGAAAAGTCAGGCCCACTCAAGAGCATAGGACATTTGTGCCAGGGTTTATTCAAATGTTATGTCATTAATCCCTTGTAATTCAAAGTGTGTTCTGTATATCACTGGCATCAGCAGCACCTAGGAATTCTTAGAAATGCAGACTTTCAGGGGGCACCTGGGTGGCTTATTCAGTTAAGCATCTGACTTTGGCTCAGGTCATGATCTCATGGTTTGTGAGTTCTAGCCCCACATTGGACTCTGTGCTTGTGTCTGAGCCTGGAGTCTGGAGCCTGCTTCAGATTCTGTGTCTGCCTCTCTCTCTGCCCGTCTCCAGCTCACGCTCTGTCTCTCTCTGTCTCAAAAATAAATAAACAGTAAAACAACAACAAAAAAAAAGAAATGCAGATTTTTGGGCCCAGTCCAGACCTGCTAAACCAGAGTCTGAATTTTAACAACATTCCAGGTGATCCATATACAAATTAAAGTTTGTGAAGCTGTTGACCTAAATGACACAACAATCTAGAAGGTAGGTGTGACTTTCATTTACAGATAAGAAGGTATGATACTTGCCCACATTCATACTAAGCTGGAATTCAAACACTGGACCATCTGATTCCAAAGGCCCTATAATTTCCACTAGAAAATCACTTTCTGAGCAGGGGTTCATGGGAGGGATTCATTGCCCGGCTTGGAGATCAGGGCAAGGATTAAAAACATATGAGAAGACAAGGGGAAGTAGATAAACAGGAAGAAGCACCCAGATGTGTAGGATTATTTTTTAACTGACATTTTTTTTCTGCCCACAAAAGTAATATATGCACATGACAGAAAATTATAACATACTGAAAACTATAAAGAAGAAAATTAAAACTGGTAATCCTACAACCCAAAGATGCATATTGTTAAATGGTTTAATTTAAGGAGACTGAAGATTGTTGCCTGCTGAAAAGTACAGCCTGGTTCAGTCTGTCTGGGGACTGGAAATCCTCAATCTTTTGTGGTAAAATCCACTAAATTGAACAAATGTCAGTTAAGTACAGGTGGAAAATGTAAGTACTGTAACAATAAAGTAGAAGAGGATAACAGGAAAGGATAATCTCCTGCCCACCAGGAGATTCCAATCTGGGGTTAAAAATCAGTACAATAATTAATTTATTAGCACCCTCCCAAGCTGTCTGGGCTGATTGACTCCTCATATTTGAAAGCTGTTACATAATGGGCAACAGGCTCAAAGCAATGGAGCACAGAGTGGAAGTCGTTTTCTTATTGATAGTTACCATGTCAGACACCATACATAGGAGGAGGGAAAAATCTCACAAGATTCATACAAGGTAAGTGCTATGATGTCTGTTTGAGGGAGACTGCATGGGAAGACTCAAGCTGGGAGAGTGGAGATATCTGGTTGGTGGGGCATCTGCCTCAGGCTTGTGCGTAACCACCATGCTCTCTGAAGTGCCAATTTGTTTTTACTGGGAAAACCATACAAATTTGGTATTAAAAACATCACCAGAGACGCGTGAGTGGCTTAGGTCAGTTAAGCGTCCGATTTGGGCTCAAGTCATGATCTCGAGGTCTGTGGGTTCGAGCCCGGTGTTGGGCTCTGTGCTGACAGCTCAGAGCTTGGAGCCTGCTTCCAATTCTGTGTCTCCCACTGTCTCTGCCCCTTCCCTAATCGCACTCTGTCTATTCCTCTCAGTAAACATTGAAAAATTAAAAAAACACGCAACATCAAGCAGTACAGACCTATGAAATCCTAATTTCACTCAAATCCTTTTCCCAGTAGTAAGCACGGTATTTAAGGGACTTTTTATTTTTAATTACAAACCCAGCATATGAATGTATGCCCATTGGACACATTCAAACAATTATAGTGAAAGTGAAAGTTCCCTCATCTGTCTCTTATCCCATTTTACTCCCCTAAGAAACCATGGTTAAAGTTTGGTGATTATCCTTTCATGGAAATATATTGCACATAGTTTGGAAAGTGAGGAATTTTAAAATTATAACTACAAAGACTATTATTACAGTGTGGAACACAGCACCCACTATAAAAGGGCTTAAGAGGCATCATCAGTTGTCAGCTTTGATGGAAAGAAGGGTTAAGTAAAATGCAGAAGCTAAAGCCCCCTAACAGTGTGGGGGCAACAGGACAACCCTAGAGGCCAAGGATTGGGCACCGTCCCTGGGGATATTACACCCAGAAACTAACTTACTGGGATAGCCTCTTTTCATCCGTGATTTCCCCTCACAGATGCTTGAGTCTGCATCTCAGCTTCTGGTTTAAAACTATAGAATTCTAACTTGGATTTTCCGTCCTGCCTTAGATTCCATGCAGCATTATTAAAAATCAAGACTCTTGAGGCACCTGGGTGGCTCAGTTCATTTAAGTGTTCATCTCTTGATCTCAGCCTAGGTTTTGATCTCAGGGTCTTGAGTTCAGCCTCTGCACTGGGCATGAAGCCCCTTTAAAAAAAAAACAAAAAAACAAGACTCTCCTTTAAATGCCCTTTTTTCCTTTTGGCAAGTTTCTCTAAACCCCGGCTTCCCACTTTCCAGCTCGCTTAGCTGATGCTTAACTCTGGCCAGTTAGTGTATATGGTCCCTTTTGGCTGTCCCTACTACATGGGACCTGTATTTGAATATATGGTCTCTTCACTCTGGTGTCTTGGACCTTTCTGAAATTCTTAGTAAAGAATCAGGAATTCAAAACAAAATGAACACAAAAAGGTGAAGGAGCCACCCACCATACACCATACACACCATAGGAGCAGTCAAGGTACAAAGGAGGAAGCCAGAAAATATCAGGTTTATGTTTGCGACATTTTCCCTTACTTTCTTATCCTTGTTACTATTATTGTTTTAACTGTAGATCAACTTGCCACAAATGAGTTTGGCAAAAGGCAGTTTACCATTTGTAAAGTTACCCCAAAACCTATTTATTCAATGACCAATGACAGAAAAACCTGAGGTGGGACTGGCCCATCTGGCCACTCGATGCCCCGATGCCCCGAGGGTGTGAGTGGTGAGGTCGGCTCTGCCATCTACCCTGAGAAGCCACACAATGACAGGTGGAAGGTGGCTCATCGATCTTACACCCAGAGTTTAGTGAGAGGAAGTGGGGGGGGTTCCACAAAATTTGGATCATTGTGTACATATTAACTGAACTTGATTATTTTTGTTTAATAATATAGCTATTTTCTGTCATTACGTACGGAACTGTTTTCTTATTATTAACAATTTTAGATTTTTCTCCATATCATACCTTATGATAGGCAGAATAATGCCCTACTCTTTCACCCACCCAGATGCTCACATCCTAATCAATGTGAATGGGTATAAGGGACTTTGCAGGTGTGGTAATGATTAAGGGGAGATTATCAGGGAACACAGATTCCCCTCTAGAACCTCTAGAAAGAAAAGCAGCCGTGCCTTAATGTTAAACCCCCTGAAACTCAAGTTAGATTTCTGACTTATAGAACCGTTAGATGATAAACTGTATTGTTTTAAGCCACTAAGTGTGTGGTAATTTGTCACAGCAGTAAAAAAAAAAAAAAAAATCTATGCCCCTTTTCAGAATCATGGAGTTTTGGGCCTTGGTTGCCAGGAGCCTAGTTCAGTACAAATATCTACCTTTCAAACTCAAGTTTACCTGTTGGTTAACCAGATTCTGGCCAAATAGAACATTTTTGGTGCACTCATGTTTGAGGGAGAGCTATTGTCAGTTCAACAGCTGGTGGAGTACTGAAACCTGGGTTGGTCAGGAGCTTTGGCTCTTTCCTCTCCCAGCATTGCCCTCACCAACCTGGCTCAGCCCCAGCTGTCACTTTTCTGGACTATTTCACAGACACCACACACCAAATGGCCCAAAGCACTTTGGGCCAACCTGCTGTTGCCAGTGTTAAATAGAAAATGAGAGGAACAGGAAGAGCCTTCTAGTCCCCATGACAAAGGTCTCCCAAAGCTTTGGCTTCTTTCTTCTTAGCCTGGTCCCAATCTATCCATCAGGTCTCAGTGTGTGCTGCAATCATTCAGTCATTCAACTAATCTTTACTGAGCACCTTGCTAGGTGCTGGGCGCTAGATTGGCGCTGGGGAAACATTGTTCCTCAAAGAGCTCAGAGACTCAGGTTTATAGGTGTATGAAAAAATTATAATTCCAAGAAAGAAATTAACTCCACCCAGAGGGGTTAAAGAGCCTGCAGAGGACTTTGGTGCCAAGGAAAGAATGTGGACTTTACCCCTTAGATCATGATGCAGGTACAGTGAAGCTGTTTTTTTGTGTTTGTTTTTTTAACCTGTTTGTGAGGATTTTTTCTATGATATTTTTAAAAAGCTTTTCTACCTAGCTTCATGTTTTTTCTACTTATAAAGTTCATATTCATTATAAAAAGATCATCCATAGGGCACCTGGGTGACTCAGTCGGTTGAGGGTTTGACTTCGGCTTAGGTCATGATCTCGTGGTTCGGTTTGTGAGTTGGAGCCCCGCGTATGGCTCACTGATGTCAGCGTGTCAGCGTAGAGCCTGTTTCAGATCCTCTGTCTCCTTCTACCTGCCCCTTCCCGACTTGTGCTTTCCCAAAAATAAATAAATGTTTAAAAAAATAAAAGGATGGGGCACCTGGGTGGCTCAGTCGGTTAAACGTCCGACTTCAGCGCAGGTCATGATCTCACAGTTCATGGGTTCAAGCCTTGGGTGGGGCTCTGTGCTGCCAGCTAGCTCAAATCCTGGAGCCTGTCTTTGGATTCTGTGTCTCCCTCTCTCTCTGACCCTCCCCTGCTCATGCTGTCTCTATCTCTCTCTCAAAAATAAATAAAACATTAAAACTTTTTAAAAAATAAATAAATGAATAAAAAGTTCAGACAATATAGGTAAGAATTAAAAAAAGGTTTAAATTATCTGTTAACCTACCACCCAAAGATAACTATTGCTAATGAATTGATGTTTGTTCCCAAACTTTGTCTATTCAGATACAGATATACATATGGAGATACATGCTTACAAAGATGTAATTATTCTCCATATATTTCTTTGCAAATAGTTTTTTTTATTTAACTATATATCATGGATAATATATCCATTTCTATCATAATAGAGATCTATGTAGATTTTTCATGCTTACATAGTACAATTGACCCTCACACAGCCCCACCCTCTCTGCAGCTGAAAATCTGCATATAACTTCTAATTCCTCAAAAGGTTAACCACTAATAGCCTCTTGTTGACCAGGAGTCTTACCAGTAATATAAACAGACGATTAACACATACTGTGTATGTTATATGTATTATACACTGTATTCTTACAGTACAGCTAAGAGAAAAGAAAATATTAAAAAGGTCATAAGGAAAACACATTTACAGTACTGTACTATATTTATGGGGGAAAATTCATCTATACTTGGACCTGCACAGTTCAAACCCATGTTGTTCAAGGGTTAACTGTGTTTCATTATATGAATATACCATACTTTTTTACCCAATTCTAGACTGGGGACATTCCCAGTTTTTCTCTATTCTAAATATGCTATACACTGTGAAACTGCCCTCTAGAGACTTTGTATGAAGTTACACTGCCCGATAGAGAGAGTACTCACCTTCCCACATCCTTCCTCCAGCTGGTTGTTATCTTTGAAAAATTGCATCTCCTTGTTTGACTTCATTTTTATTAATTTTCTTTATGTCTTTTATGATTCTGGCTTAGTATTATAAGGTTTGTTTTCTTAGAATGACATGTCTTGGAAGCAACGTGGAAAGTGGGCTGGAATAGGACACACCAAGTGGCATGCTAGAAACCGCATCTGAGGAAGTCTCTGAGGGGAAGGATACTGAGCACCCATCCCATTGTAGATACTGTGTTAAGTGCTCAAAGCACAAAGATGAAGACACAGCGCTTTTCTCAAATGTAGACGACAAATACGGAAACAGAATTACAATCAGTGTGGTAAGTGCTATGAGAAAATAGTATAAGAACCAATAAGTGCACATAGGATGGGCATCTCATCCAGCCTGGAAGGGAAGAGGATGTCTGAGAAGGCTTCCTGGAGGAAGTGAAGCCAGAGCTAAGTTTTTTTTACTCCATTTGACTCCATATTTAGAAAATTAGAATAAGACCATTTAATGAAGCATCTGAAATCACCCTCCAGTTAAAATAACTTTCTTTGCAAACTCATTTTGCTTGTGTGGCACAATGAAGAGCATATTACCTGCTAAGAAACATGTTTAATATCATTGAAAAGAAAGGCAAAATGAATTGGGACAGGAAGCTGCTTTGATCAACAACTGAATACGACTCCCAGACCAAAGGAGAGAGGCCCCCAGGCCAGGGAGAGACATCCTGGTGCACCCCAATTATGAGAGAGGGCTCCATCAGAATTCCACTCTCCCTGCACAGCCAAATATAGCTTATAATTTCTGAAACGCTAACTAGAAGGCAGGGAACTTGAAGACTGGAGGCTGAAGAGGCAGATTTTAAGGATCTTATGCCTTCTGTAATGGACAGGAGATAAAAATCAAATTTGATTGGAAATTGTCAGATCTGATGACAGGATTTAAAAGTCACTAGCATGTAGTGGGTAGTAAGACATGAGTGGATGAGATTGCCCAGGAATACCAAGTTGCAGAGTACTTAATTTGGGGGCATCACGAGATTCTTGATCCCTTTGAGAAGGTGAGGAAAACTCTGGACTGTCTGACTGGAAAAATGCACATGTTAAAAGATCACACAAACATACACAATTTCAGGCTAAGAATATGCAATATAGAAGGGAAAGAGGAGGGGCATGAAGGAGAGGATATTTGGATAGCGATGAGGAGAGCAGGAAAGAGGCCAAAGAAAGATAACCCACGGAGTACAAAAAGAACCAGGAGACTAAAGTGTTAAGAAGTAGTGGGAGAATAGAGATGATAAGGAGGACATGGTCAACAGTGTCACGTGCTCTCAAGACTTGAGTTAAGATAAGAACTGAAACATGTCATTTGCACTTAGAGTTAAGAAATCATTGGTAACTGTGAATAGTTTCTGAGGGGTGATGGGTAATGGTAGTTCCGGATTTTGTTTAATTCAAGTAGTGTTTAGGGGTGGTATCTGGGTAGAAGTGAGGGTAGGGGATTTGTCTCGATAGTGTGTTTGCAGAGTACTAACATAAGGTTGAAAAATCCATAGAAAGGGTTGAGGAGCTTGTAAAATTGTTCATCTGTCCCTTGATGCCTTCATTATGATGGAGTCAAAAGCCAGACAACAATGGTTGAAGGAATGATGTGAGTTGAAGAAAAGGAGAAATTTGATTCATTGGTGGAATGAAATAAGGCGCAGCTAAAATGAGAAACAAAAACAAGAAAGACATTTTTGTTTCTAAAAATGAACACATTCTGATATTTTTACACCATGCATGCAGAGAGTGACTCTCCCTAAAACCTTGTCTCCACAACGACCTAATAAACCACTTCTGGGACAGTGACATTCAACACTGGTCCTTTTATTTATAATGCCAACATGAGCTATTAAGAAATTCTTGAAGGAATCAGCTGAATAACATTACCAAAAAGGTCTGAACACAATTTGGATTATTGAAAAGTTTCAGTAACTTAAATTTAATTAAGCTACTTAATTTCCCCCCTCATTTATATCATTCTAACATACAGCAAAACTTCTGAAACAAAATTATTCTTTAGGGGCTCCAAGAATCTTTTTTTTATTAGTTTATTGTCAAGTTGGTTTCCATATAACACCCAGTGTTCATCCCAACAAGTGCCCTCCTTCATGCCTATCACCCCTCTTTCCCTCTCTCCCACCCCCATCAGTCCTCAGTTTGTTCTCGGCATTCAAGAGTCTCTCATGGTTTGCCTCCTTCCCTCTCCCCAACTATTTTTCCCATTCTTCTCCCCCATGGTCCTCCGTTAAGTTCCTCCTAATCCACCTATATGTGCAAACATATGGTATTTGTCCTTCTCTGCCTGACTTATTTCGCTCAGCTTAACACCCTCAAGTTCCATCCATGTTGCTACAAATGGCCAGATTTCATTCTTTTTCATTGCCATGTAGTATTCCATTGTATAAATATATCACACCTTCTTGATCCATTAGTCAGTTGATGGACATTTAGGCTGTTTCCATGTTTTGGCTATTGTTGAGAATGCTGCTATGAACAGTGGGGTACATGTGCCCCTATGCATCAGCACTCCTGTATCCCTTGGGTAAATTCCTAGCAGTGCTATTGCTGGGTCATAGGGGAGTTCTATTGTTAGTTTCCTGAGGAACTCCACACTGTTTTCCAGAGGGGCTGCACCAGTTTACATTCCCACCAACAGTGTAGGAGGGTGCCCGTTTCTCCACATCCTCGCCAGCATCTAGAGTTCTCTGATTTGCTCATTTTAGCCACTCTGACTGGCGTGAGGTGGTATCTCAGTGTGGTTTTGATTTGTATTTCCCTGATAAGGAGGGATGCTGAGCATCGTTTCATGTGTCTGTTGGCCATCTGGATGTCATCTTTGGAGAAGTGTCTGTTCATATCTTCTGCACATTTCTTCACTGGATTATTTACTTTTCGGGTGTGGAATTTGATGAGTTCCTTATAAATTTTGGATACTAGCCCTTTATCTGATATGTCATTTGCAACTATCTTTTCCCATTCTGTCAGTTGCCTATTAGTTTTATGGATTGTTTCCTTTGCCGTGCAGAAGCCTTTTATCTTGATGAGGTCCCAGTAGTTCATTTTTGCTCTTGACTCCCTTGCCTTTGGGGATGTGTTAAGTAAGAAATTGCTGTGGTTGAGGCCAAGGAGGTTGTTTCCTGCTTTCTCCTCTAGGGTATTGATCATTTCCTGTCTCACATTCAGGTCCTTTATCCATTTTGAGTTTATTTTTTGTGTATGGTGTGAGAAAATGATCTAGTTTCATTCTTCTGCATGCTGCTGTCCAGTTCTCCCAGCACCATCTGTTAAAGAGGTTGTCTTTTTTCCAATGGATCCTCTTCCCTGCTTTGTCAAAGATTAGTTGGCTGTACATTTGTGGATCCAATTCTGAGTTCTCTATTCTGTTCCATTCGTCTATGTGTCTGTTTTTGTGCCAATACCATACTGTCTTGATGATGACAGCTTTGTAGTAGAGGCTAAAGTCTGGGATGGTGATGCCTCCCATATTGGTTTTCTTCTTCAATATTACTTTGGCTATTCAGGGTCTTTTGTGCTTCCATACAAATTTTAGGATAGTTTGTTCTAGCTTTGAGAAGATACTGATGCAATTTTGATTGGGATTGCATTGAATGTGTAGACTGCTTTGGGTAGTAATGACATTTTAACTATATTTATTCTTCCAACCCACGAGCATGGAATGTTTTTCCATTTCGTTGTGTCTTCTTCAATGTCCTTCATAAGTTTTCTATAGTTGTCATCACATAGATCTCTTATATCTTTGGTTAGGTTTATTCCTAGGTATTTTATGTTTTTTTGTGCAGTTGTGAATGGGATAATTTTCTTGATTTCTCTTTCTGTTGCTTCATTGTTGGTGTATAAAAATGCAACCAATTTCTGTACATTGATATCGTATCCTGCAGCTTTGCTGAATTCATAGGATAGTTGACTCCTTTACCAATTCTGATGCCTTTTATTTCCTTTTGTTGTCTGATTGCTGATGCTAGGACTTCCAGCACTATGTTAAACAACAGTGGTGAGAGTGGACATCCCTGTCATGTTACGGGCACTAAGAATCTTGGTCCTATACCCATAATAGGGCTCATCTAGTGGTTTTGATTTAGAGAAATGAGCTTCATTTTCATTTTTATTCAGAAATTCTACAAAGTCACGTGGGGTTCATTTAAACATAGGATGTATATAAGAAACTTTTAAATACTGAGAACAAATTGAAGGTTAATGGGGGGTGTTGGAGAGAGGAAAATGGGTGACGGGCATGGAGGTGGGCACTTGTTGGGATGAGCACTGGGTGTTATATGGAAACCAACCTGACAATAAACTATATTTAAAAAAATAAATAAACACAGGATTGGAGAACTAATACATGAATTCAGCAATGTTGCAGGATATAAAATCAAGGTGCAGAAGTCTGTTGCATTTCTATGTACCAATAAGGAAGCAGCAGAAAAAGAAATCAAGCAATCAATCCTATTCGCAATTGCACCAAAAACAATAAGATACCTAGGATTAAACCTAACCAAAGAGGTGAAAGACCTCTACTCTGAAAATTATAGAACACTTAGAAAGAAATTGAAGAGGACACAAAGAAATGGAAAAGCACTCCATGCTCATGGATTGGAAGAACAAACATTGTTAAAATGTCTATACCATCCAAAGCAATCTACACAGTTAATGCAATCCCTATCAAAATACCACCAGCATTGGGGCCCCTCAGTGTCTCAGTCAGTTAGTTAAATATCCAAGTCTTAATTACAGTTCAGGTCATGATATCATAGTTCATGAGTTTAAGCCCTGCATTGGGCTCTACACTGACAGTGTGGAGTCTTCTTAGGATTCTCTCTCTCTCTCTCTCTCTCTCTCTCCCCTGCTTGTGCTCTCTTTCTCTCAAAATAAACAAATAAACTTAAAAAGAAACCACCAACAGTTTAACAGGGCTAAAACAAACAATCCTAAAATTTGTATGGAACCACAAAAGACCTGAATAGCCAAATAAGTCTTGAAAAAGAAAACCAAAGCCAGAGGCATCACAATTCCAGACTTCAAGCTGTATTACAAAACTGTTATCATCAACACAGTACAGTACTGCCATAAAAACAGACACATAGGTCTCTGGAACAGAATAGAGAACCCAGAAATAGACTCACAAATGTATGGCACTAATCTTTGACAAAGCAGGAAAGAGCATCCAGTAGAAAAAAGACAGTTTCTTCAGCAAATGATGCTGGGAAAACTGCACAGCAACATGCAGAAGAATGAACTTGAACCACTTTCTTACATAAATAAACTAAAAATGGATGAAGAACCTAATTGTGAGACAGTAAACCATCAAAATCCTAGAGGAGAAAACAGGCAGCAACCTCTTTGACCTTGGTATAGCAACTTCTTCCTAGAGGTGTCTCCAGAGACAAGGGAAACAGGAGCAAAAATGAACTATTGGGACTCCAATAAGATAAAAAGCTTCCAGACAGATAAGAAAACAATCAGCAAAATAAAAGGTGACCTATGGAATGGGAGAAGATATTTGCAAATGACATATCTGATAAAGGATTAGTATCCAAAATCTATAAAGAACATCAAACTCAACATCCAGAAAACAAATAACCCAGTTAAATGGGCAGAAAAAGTGTTGGGAGAACTGAATAACAACATGCAAAAGAATGAAACTAGACCACTTTCTTACACCATATACAAAAATAAACTCAAAATGGATGAAGGACCTGAATGTGAGACAGGAAATGATCAAAATCCTAGAGGAGAAAGCAGGAAACAACCTCCTTGACCTCAACCACAGCAATTTCATACTTAACACATCCCCAAAGGCAAGGGAGTCAAGAGCATAAATGAACAATTGGGACCTCATCAAGATAAAAGGTTTCTGCACGGCAAAGGAAACAATCCATAAAACTAATAGGCAACTGACAGAATGGGAAAAGATAGTTGCAAATGACATATCAGATAAAGGGCTAGTATCCAAAATTTATAAGGAACTCACCAAACTCTACACCTGAAAAACAAATAATCCAGTGAAGAAATGTGCAGAAGATATGAACAGACACTTCTCCAAAGATGACATCCAGATGGCCAACAGACACATGAAACAATGCTCAGCATCCCTCCTTATCAGGGAAATACAAATCAAAACCACACTGAGATGCCACCTCACGCTGGTCAGAGTGGTTAAAATGAGCAAATCAGATGCTGGCAAGGATGTGCAGAAACAGGCACCCTCCTACACTGTCGGTGGGAATGTAAACTGGTGAAGCTCCTCTGGAAAACAGTGTGGAGGCTCCTCAAAAAATTAACAATAGAACTCCCCTCTGACCCAGCAATAGCACTGCTAGGAATTTACCCAAGGGATACAGGAGTGCTGATGCATAGGAGCACATGGACCCCAATGTTCATAGCAGCACTCTCCATAATAGCCAAAACATGGAAACAGCCTAAATATCCATCAACTGACTAATGGATCAAGAAGATGTGGTTTATCTATACAATGGAATACTACATGGCAATGAGAAAGAATGAAATCTGGCCATTTGTAGCAACATGGATGGAACTTGAGGGTGTTATGCTGAGCGAAATAAGTCAGGCAGAGAAGGACACATACTATATGTTTTCACTCATATGTGGAACAGGAGAAACGTAACAGAGGACCATAGAGGAGAGGAAGGGGAAAAAAATAGTCAAGGAGAGGGAGGAAGGCAAACCACAAGAGACTCTTAAATACTGAGAACAAACTGAGGGTTGATCGGGATGGGGGAGAGGGGAAAATGGGTGATGGGCATGGAGGAGGGCATTTGTTGGGATGAGCACTGGGTGTTATATGTAAACCAACTTGACAATAAACTATAAAAGAAAAACCAAAAAAATTTTAATAAAAACATTTTTTTAAAAAAGAGAAAGAAATGAGCAGAAGAGGGGCACTCGGGTGTCTCAGTAGGTTAAGCATCTGACTTCAACCTAGGTCCTGATCTTGCTGTTCCTGAGTTCGAGTCTGTGTCAGGCTCTGTGCTGACAGCTCAGAGCCTGGTGCCTGTTTCAGACTCTGTGTCTCCCTCTCTCTCTCTCTGCCCCTTCCCCACTCATGCTCTGTCTCTTTCAAAAACAAATATTAAAAAAAATTTTCTTAAAGAAATGAGCAGAAGACATGAATAGACACTTTTCCAAAGAAGGCATCCAGATAGCTAACAGACACATGAAAAGATGCTCAATATCACTCAACATCAGGGAATTACAAATCAAAACTGCAATGAGAAATCATCTCACACCTGTCAGAATGGCTAACACAACAAACATCAGGTGTTGAAGATGCAAAGAAAGGGTAACCCTCTTGCACTGTTGGTGGGAATGCAAACTGGTGCATCCACTCTAAAGAACAGTATGGAAGTTTCTCAAAAAACTAAAAATAGAACTACTTTACAACCCAGCAATTGCATATTAGGTATTTACCCAAAGGATACCAAAATACAGATTCAAAGGAGTATAGGCAACCCAATGTTTGTAGTGGCATTATCAACAATAGCCAGAGTATGGAAAGAGCCCAAATGTCCACTGGCTGATGAATGGATAAAGAAGAGATGGTAGATAGATAGATATAGACATAGATATAGATAGATATAGATATAGATATAGATATAGATATATACAATGGACTATTACTCAGCTATCAGAAAGAATGAAATCTTGCCATTTGCAATGATGTGGATGGAGCTAGAATGTATTATGCTAAGAAAAATGTCAATCAGAGAGAGAAAATACTATATGATTTCACTCATATGTGGAATTTAAGAAACAAAATAAATGAACATGGGAGGGGGGAAGGAGAGAGAGGGAAACAAACCGCAAGAGACTCTTAATGACAGAGAACAAACTGAGGGTTAATGGAAGGAGGTGGGTTGGGACTGAGCTAGATGCATGATGGACATTAAGGAGGGCACTTTTTTTTTTTTTTTTTTTTTTTACAAATAGTTTATTGTCAAATTAGTTTCCACATAACACCCAGTGCTCATCCCCACAAGAAGGAGGGCACTTTTGATGAGCACTGGGTGTTGAACGTAAGTGATGAATCACTGAATTTTACTCCTGAAATCAATATTGCACTGTATATTAAAGAACTTTTAAAAACATAATAAACACAGGATGTGGGCATAGAATTCAGACTCGCTCAGGTGTTAGGTGAGGCTCAGGTGGGTCTTAGGTTTTTGCTTACCAGCTTTACTGATGTGTCTTGTTTTCTTTTTACTCCTGAGCTTTTGAACCTATCTCCCACTGGAGTAGCCAAGAAGATATAAGACTGATTATGTAACTCACGAAAATGAGTTTTCCTTGACGATTTGGCTTCAAAGTCACAGGGGTTCGTCATCAGTTAGAGCTAGGTGGCAGACTTTAACTCAGAAGACCCAGTGAAGGGCGAGCATCACCAGGTGCACTCTCAGGATCCACAAACTCAAGGGCTGAGATCTTGGTTGCTAGCAAATCTCCTTAGGATCGCCCCAGGGCTTTTCGATCCAATTTTGATGAATCAAAACCTAAGGACTGAAGGGAACATAGCTTAGTAAAGCTCCTATGAAGGGTGTGGAAAACAGGGATCCTTTTAAAAAATATCTACTGTCAAATATCAATCCCCATAAACTGTACTCACAAACTTGTGGTTAAAAAATGGAGTTTATGGGGGCACCTGGATGGCTCAGTTGGTTAAGCGTCCGACTTCGGCTCAGGTCATGATCTCACGGTTTGTGGGTTCGAGCCCCGTGTCAGGCTCTGTGCTGACTGCCAGTTCAGAGCCTAGAGCCTGCTTGGGATTGTCTCCCTCTCTCTCTGCCCCTCCCCTGCTCATGCTGCCTCTCTCTCTCTCTCTCTCTCTCTCTCTCTCTTCTCAGAAATAAATAAAACATTAAAAAAAATTTTTTTAAATATTGTTTATTAATTTCTAGGAGAGAGAGAGACAGCGTGAGCAGGGGAGGGTCAGAGAGAGAGGGAGTCACAGACTCTGAAACAGGCTCCAGGCTCTGAGCTGTCAGCACAAAGCCCGATGCGGGGCTCGAACCCACGAACCGCGAGATCATGACCTAAGCGAAAGTCGGACGCTCAACCGACTAAGCCACCCAGGCGCCCCAAAACACTAAAAAAAATTTTTAATGGATTTTATGTCTCTTGTCCTTTCAAGAGTTTTCTTTATCATTAGATTATATTCTCATATTTCCATCAAGATGCCGTGGGGGATCTTGGGGGATGCTGGCCCTTTAAGGGGGCAGTAGGGGAGGGGCGGGGACTCTTAAAGCCTGGGCAGAAAATAAGCCAGGCCTAGGCTGCCATGGCTAAACTAAGCGGAAAGAGCAGCAACAATCCAGTGGTGGGTGTCAGCAACAAGGCAGCTGTGAGGCGTCTGGGCCAAGTGTGTGTCCGTGTGGAAGTGCTTCTTTTCCACTTCCAAGCTCTGTTCCTTTGCTCCCTGCAGCTGGACTGTTTAGGGTAGGGGGTGGGGCTTTAAAGCAGTCTGAGAGCCCAGGGTCCTGCTCCTCAAGACCCTGGGCCAATACTTCTCTGACAACCTTGCTAGAGGGAGATGGTGGCTGTTTTAGGATGGATGCCATGCCATCTCCTTATTGAGAAGGAGAGTGTCTCTGGGTTTCTTCCCTGTCTTAGGTTTTCCTTCCAGAGGCTGACAGTGTTATCTTACCAGAGGAAACAGCCATGGTGGAAGTCTGCCAGCCTGCAAAGACGATCTGCCCTGAAGGTATTGACAACTAGGCTGTAGTATCTGAATGAAAAGGCTTAGGGTACAGAGGTTTGTTGGTCTGATTCAGTGGATGGACATGGGCCTGGGTGTCCAGAATTATTGGGAGTGATTTCTAAACTCTCCAACTTGCTAGCTACATTACAATGGTGACTGAGGTCATTTTTCTGGGCCCTATTTTCCTCTGTTTCATTGTGGAATTATCAATAACAGCCTTGCAGGACTGCTCAGAATTAAAAGGACATATACATGTAAGGTATCTGGTGTACAATAGGCTTAAATTGCAGTGAGTCCTGGGGTACCTGGGTGGTTAAGTAGGTCAAGACTCCTACTTCGGCTCAGGTCACGATCTCGCAGTTCATGAGTTCAAGCCCCGCGTCGGACTCTATGCTGGCAGCTCAGAGCCTGGAACCTGTTTCAGATTCTGTATCTCCCTGTCTCTCTGCCCTTCCCCCTCATGCTCTGTCTCTGTCTGTCTCAAAAATAAATAAAACATTAAAAAAAAACTTTTTTAAAAATTGCAATGAGTCCTGGTAGCTGGAACTTGATTGGCTAAGGAGGCACTTAGGGATGTTATGTAAGGGAGAGCAAGTGGAAAAACGTGAGGTGATACCTAATGAGGCAATTGAAAAGATGTGGAAAGCCAAAGTGGTTGGCACCTGCCAGGTTCTATTTGCTCTAGTGGGAGCAGTTAGGGGCACCTAGGTAACAAGAGGGAGGCATTGTTTGAAGAGGATGCTGGAAATGACTTGTGAATAGAGGTGTTACAGAGAAGTAGCCTCTCTAGAGGAGACTCTTAACACCTGAGTCCCCATCTACTCCCTCCTCAGGCCCCCACTTAAACCGAGGCCCGAGCAAATGCCATGGCTCCTTGGCTTTTGAGGAGGAGCCAGTATCTGCCTCCCAATTGGAAGAGGAGGAAGATGAGGAGGAGGAGGTGGATTTGGATCCAGATCTAAGCCCAGACCCAGAGGAAGAAGAGGAGGATGAGGAAGAGAGTGATCTCAGGGATCCAGCTGTCCTCAATGCTGTCCATAGCACCCAGGTACCAGGGCAGGAGGGGGTGGGGGAACGGTTGTGCTGACCCCTCTGCAGCTCACAGACTGTTCCTCAATATCCTTCTCCTCTTCTCCACTCCTTTCTAGTCCCTTGCCTTAATCATTCGGCCATGACTACACGACCTCCACACCTTTCTAAGATAGATTCCCGGTTAACACTTTCTATTTTAGGCTTGAACCTGGCTAGAGACTGTCTCCTTCCTTCCTTCTTCCTGTTTCCCACTTAGTTTCTGATGCTGTCTTCACCTTAAAAACCAGGTCCTAGAAGGGTCGTGCATAGCCCATAGGTGCTCATCCAGCTCCTGGTGCTGAAGGTGAGTTATCTTTGACCCTTGGCCCCATGTCTCAGCAGTTCACTCCTGGAAATACAGGGGAATAAATACCATAACCAGTGGAGAGAGACCAGGTTCCCATACAGAAATTAAATCATTCAGATTCTCCCTCAACCTATTCCTGAGATACTAGTCTTCCTTCCTCTCAAAGGAAGCAGAGTGGTCCTGATCCAGTTGATTTTGATTACAATGAAGGGCCCGGCTACCACTGTCTTGCATATTGGATGTGATTGGCCTACCTGCACCCCACACCCAATGGACACCAATGACCACATGGGCTCTTTCAAGCCTCAGTCTTCCCCCCACTCCCATTCCAGAGAGGTCTTCTCAACTCCCCTGGAATCAAGGCCTCTCGTGTGTTGGGGATGTCACCTACTTCCTTGAACTTTCTGTGGCAGGTGAGTCACTTAATTCTTCATCCTGTGAGAAAGTAATGGTGTCTGGAGAAGGAGCATGTGGAATGTCCCTTGGTCTGCTCTTGACCTTGGTCTGGAGATGAAGTGCCCCAAGTGAGGTGTGGTATGGGAGGTGGGAGACACCCATAGTCTAGGGAAGCTTGGTAAATGGTAGAGGTGGTCCAGGGACAACTTGCCATCTGTATGAAAAAGAGAGAAACTAGAGCCTTGCTTTATCTCCCTACATTTCAGCAGATGAGCAGCATTGAGCTTAAGCTGGAAAGAGCACCTGACCTTAAGTTAACTGTGTAATTAGAACATGGCTGGGGGTAGAGGAGTTGCAGGAAAGCCTACAAGGAGAATGAGAAGACAGTTGCAGCTCTGGGGAGGGCTTCAGAGGAGTCCAAAAAAAAGTAGACAAACATTGCCCCAGTGGAGCAATGAGAGAAGCTTGAGAGAAGACCATCTTGGGGGGGCGGGGGGGGGGAGAGTGGTGATGACTCACCAGACAGGAAAAGCACATGCCCCCACATGGTCAGGGACTGAGGGGCTTCTCCACAGAAGGTTACCAACTCTGTTGGGTGAGCTTCTTATGGGAGAAAAAGCAGGTGAGAATATAAAGGTGGGAAATGGATATGGCAGCAAAAGCAGCATTTGGTTGGTGGAGACGCCCTTTTCCTAGACATCTGAATTCCTCTCTCAGACCCTGGACTACCTCTCTCCAGTTCCTTTCCGGACTACCATTTCCAGTGCCAGTTCTACAGCACGACACTTTGGACCTCGACTTCTCCCACCAGACCCAACTCTATTCTGCAGTTCACCAACCTCATGGCCCCCTAGTTTCAGGTACTGGCTCAGTGAGCTGAGCACCCCAATGTTTCCCACAGACTGAGCTCTTTTCCAGAGGGTTCAGAAGGTAGTGGCTTGTGGAGGGGTGGGAGCCACTCCACCAACTGCTACAGAAAAACACCTACAGAGACTTAGTAAGAGAAATGTGTGGTAGGGTCTAGTCATTCTCCCTCACAGATGAGGAAATGAAGGCCCAGGACTTAAAAAGAATTTACTTGAGGTGAGCTGGCATGGCAGAACTGAAAATAGGACAGAACTCCCAACTACCAGGCCAAGTGGTTTTCTATTGTGTCAAGAATTCCTGCAGTCAAATATCAAGAAAATCTGTCTTGGAGGGGAACTGAGCCATGCTGAGCTAGGGTTGTGGTATTTGGTGTGGCTGACTTTGGGGAGGCACATGAACAGATGGAGCTGCCTTAGATGTCCAGCTAAGGTTATCAGAGGCTAATTGAATGGTAGGGTAGGGAGCTGAGTGCTTTCTTTCACCAGCCCAAGTTTCTTTCTAAGTATTCCTAGTCATTTGACCCAGCTCCACCCTCAGCACCAACGGATCTTGCAGCTGCAGCAACATAGGCGAGCACCAAGGTAAAGGCTGGATGAGCAGCAGGATCGAGGGCAGTTCGTGTGCATGCTGAGTATTCCTATGTGATTGGGCATCTCCCCAGAGCCCCTGCACAAATAAGACTCTCCCAGTGTTGCCCACTTCTGCACTCTATTCCATCCTGCCCAAATGGCTCCATTCCCTGCTTACCCCTCCTTGGGAAGTTCACTGTGCAGGGGTGGGCAGGTCTAAAGTCCTGTTCCTTCTGGCTTAAAGTCCCCCAGACAAGAAGCCTTGGTCTCAGCAGCCAGATCCCTATGTTAACCTCATGACTCGAAAAGAGAAAGACTGGGTGATAAAAGTACAGATGGTTCAGCTGCAGAGTGAGAACCCTCTCCTGGATGACTATTACTACCAGGTGAGCCCCAGGTGCTCTTCTCAGCCTCTGACTTTGGCGTCAAGTGGGCCTGGACTCAATCAACCCTCTTGCATCATCTCTCCAGCTTTTAGAGGCCATTTCCAGTCATGGGGGAGAGACCTCCCTATAGGAGAGGGGCCATATTTCTAAAACCCAAGATCGTTCTCTTCTATTCTTCTACACCTCTGACAAATGGGATTATTTACAATTTCCCAAACATTGAGGTTTTATCTTCATCCTTTGCCAAAAAATTTCCCCTACTCAGCCTTGAAATATGAACTTACCTGCCTTTGTACACTCTTGTGGACCTTAGAAATGTCTTGTTAAAAACCTTGAGGGGCACCTGGGTGGCTTAGTCGTTAAGCATCCGACTTTCGCTTAGGTCATGATCTCGCAGTTCGTGGGTTCGAGCCCCGCGTCGGGCTCTGTGCTGACTGCCAGCTCAGAGCCTGAAGCCTGAAGCCTGTTTCAGTCTGTGACTCCCTCTCACGCTGACCCTCCCCTGCTCACGCTGTCTCTCTCTCTCTCCTAGAAATAAATAAAACATAAAAAAAAAAATTTTAAATGTGATTAAAAAAAAAAACACCTTGATCTACTTACTGTTCTTTAGATATAAAATACATGAATCCCATAAATAGTGGGATTCAATTTGTTGAACTGAATATATGCTGGCAGAAATTTTGACTACTTACAATCTGTTCCCTATCTCCCTTTTACTAATGAGGCAGGTTTTAACTACTGATTTTTGGGTTGTCTAAGCTGTGCTCCACTTTCTTCTCTGCCTTTTTGGCACTGCTCCTAAATGAAAGAGCTTTATTCAAATCCTTGTTTGACTCACAATCAGTGTCTTTATTTTAGCCTGGGATTTTACATATTTCATTGAGAAGATAATAGAGCTGCTGAGCCATTCCTCACCTCAGAAGCATAAAACTGGCCTAGAGTGCTATTGGCTACTGGCCACTTGACAATAGTGCTAACTCTGTACTGCAAGCTGCTGATGGTCTTCATGCCATCAGATAACTGATTTTGGAAAGCACAGGTAGAATCACAAAACTAAAAGGGAGTTGGGGGGGAGGGAGATGTGTGCAATGGGTATCCTGGGAATAAGGAATGCAAGGAGGTTGCAGATGTTAGGACAGGTTTGCTTCCTGGATTTCCATTTTGCTTTCTGCCTTTTCATTAGATCTGGTGGAGGTACCTAGCTCTTTAAGTCTTTAGTCCCCAATACAGATGGCATAAGGCCCAGGGTACTCAAGATGATTCAGAATGTTGGCAGAGGGGCCTAAGGTGCCAGGATCATTTCTGAAATGAATGCTCTAGGAAAGGGTGTATTAAGAGGTTGCATTTGAGAACCTTAATTCTAAGTTCTCTTCTATGGACTCTCAGGAATATTATCAGAAACTAGAGAAGAAGCAGACAGATGAAGAGCTACTTGGGCGAAGGAGCAAGGTGGAATCCCTCAAGCTGGTAACTCCTTACATTCAGAAGGCAGAGGCCTACGAGTCAGGTGGGACCAGGGCTGACCTGCTGGGTAGGGATAGATACCTAGAGGAACAGAGGGGGAAAGGGGTGGGGAATATGTTTGTCCTGACTTCTTTTTGTGCAGTGGTTCGAATCGAGGGTTCCCTGGGCCAGGTAGCTGTATCAACATGCTTTAGCCCTCGCCGAGCTATTGACGCTGTACCCCATGGATCTCAAGACCAGGTAGAAGTGTTATTTGTCCAGAACTCTTTATATCTCCCCTCTTATGGGGGCACTCTTATGCTTGAGATCAGATTGTGACCTCAGAGCGAGAAAGAAGCGTGGTCAGACTTTGTGTTAGCCTTTCCAGCTCAATTTGTACCTCGCCTGAGGCCTGAGCTGCTGCTATGGAAGTGTGGCTGATGGCCTGGGACTCTCTCCTAGGAGATAGGTGCTCCAAGCAGCCAGAGACTTCAGGTGTTGTCCCGGATTGAGAAGGTGAGATATCCACTCCTTACGGATGAGTTCCTAATTTACCCTTGAGAATGAACTGTTACTCAAATTGACCTCTTCTTTTCCCATCCTCAAATTCCCAGATGTTCCTTCAGTTACTAGAGCTAGAGCAGGGCCAGAAGGATGGGCCTCCACAGCCCTGCTACTCTACACAGCAGAGCAGCCAGATTGAGAAGCTCTTCCAGGCCTTAAAGACCCAGGAGCAGACTAATCTGGAGTGAGTGTGGGAGTCCACCCAGGAAGGGCAAGATGAGCAAAGACATGGACTTTGCTTCTGTCCCTCCTTTCTGGCATGTAGCCAGAGCCCTCTATGCAGAACCCTGAAAATGTTCTCCTTTCTCACATGTAGGGAGGCAGCAGATGGTTTCCTGCAGGTGCTCTCCGTGAGGAAGGGGAAAGCTCTAGTGGCAAGGCTCCTCCCCTTCCTGCCCCAGGATCAAGCTGTTAGCCTTCTCTTAGCTATCACCCACCATCTGCCCCTCCTAGTTAGGAGGGACGTAGCTGATCAGGTACTGTGGCACTGAGCAGAGAATGCTTTTGTGGATGGGTGAGGGATACTTCCACTTCATCCTCTGTCCCGCACCCGCAGAGATGCCAGAGAAAGTGCTGGGCAGTGAGAGACCAACCTGCTACCCGCAGGTGGGGAAGTTCCAGAACAAACTACTATAGGAACAACTGATCATCTTTAGGTGCAATGAACAAAAAAACACCGGCTTGTGGTTACACAGGTGTCAGTATGCTGTGGAGGTTTGAGAAGATCAGGGCTCCCTGAGAAGTGTGAGCCCCATGTCTAACTTTCTTAGGGAAGGCATCCTAAAATAGTGGGTATTGAAGGACCAGTATTAAGGTTGGAGAGACGTGAATGATGAGACGGTAAGTAACCTGACCAGGAAAGTGCCAAAAACAGGTCTACAAGAAAAGCGGGTAGAGGCAGTGTAGGAGGAGGCAAAATTGTAGTGAAATCTGAGAGAGGTGCTTACTGACCTTCTTGCAGGCCCTACAAATGTTATTCAAACCTCTGGGCAAATGTATCCGTCACTTGACCTTCCATGAACTCCTCCAAGGACTTCAGGGGCTGATGTTGTTTCCACCTGGCTCCTCGGAGCGACCAGGCACTGTGATCCTTCAGAACCAGGTAACACAGTGGGGAGGCTTTTCTCTTGCCACAGATGGTCTTCAGGTACCATCACAAGCAAGGAATAAGCAAGGGAGTGCTAACTTTCCATCATCTCTGCATACATGTATATCTAGGACATCTAATAAGCACTAGGATCATTCCTATTTAGTAGCGCTAGGATCACCTGGAGAGTTCACTGAATACCAGTTCCTTGGTCTCATCCCTAGAGAGTCTCATTTAGTAAACCTGGAGTGGGGCCTATACCTTTGCTTTTTTAACAAGCTCCCTGAAGGTGTTGAGATGGACCTCTAGAGCAGAGGTCACCTAAATTTTCAGTTGTTTATCCCTTTTAGTAAAAAGTGCTGAACCATATATCACCCATGTGTTGTCTATAGGTCCTACACATATAACACTATACTAAGTACATACATTTATTATGTAAATATAAAGATAGAAAATTTTAAGTGACGACTCCAGGTTTGAAAGTTCTGATACTTTTCAATTACCCCAATTGTTTATCTCGTGAACCCCTCTCTGAAGATCTTTGCCTAAAGCAATGCTTCTTTCAGTGGGGTCCACAAACTACCTGCATTAGATTCCTGGGTCTACTCCTGATCTATAGACTCTGACTCCTGAGAGTGGGACCCCCAAGTGTGCATTTAATCAACTCTCCATAAGGATTTTCTGGAAACTTTAAAGCAGTGATTTCCTTCAAAAGGTCAGAGTTCTTTGGCTGGCCATTGTAAAATCTGACCGTTTACAAGTGTTGTTACAGTTTTACATGTGAACCTTCCCTTTTAGTTGGGAACATGGCAGAGCCAGGAAAGCACTGCCTGCCTGTGGTGAAATAATTTTAACTTGGATATTCTATCACTTGCAGTTTGGAATATCATTGCTCTATGCCCTGCTGAGTCATGGGGAGCAGCTGGTATCCCTGGAGTCTTCCCTTAAGGAGCCCAACAGTGATCATTCAGCTTGGTAAGATCTTAAAGGCCTTGTAAATAATTTCAGTACCCCTGGGATGTATAGGCTGAGTCAGATGAGGTATTGCTGAGTGGTATATTCTAGTACTGGGGAGGAAGTCATATAGAGAAGGGAATACTAGCAGAGTTGGAGCTGTTCTGCCTTTTAATTTTTTTTCCTTCCTTCTTTAATATAGCACCCTAGAGTGTTTGTTTCCCATAGAGGGCAGCATAACAGCAATTAAAGGGATAAGATTTGGAGTCAAATAGACCTAAGTTTGAATTCTGCCTTCATCACTTACTAGCATTACATTTTTCAGGCATATTACTTCACTTCTCTTAGCCTGTTACCTCATCTATAAACTAGGGATCTAGTTTAAGAACTTAAAAGAGTTTTTATTTTTATTTTTTTTTAATGTCTGTTTATTTGAGAGAGACAGAGTGTGAGCGGGGTTGGGGCAGACAGAGATGGAGACAGAATCTAAAGCAGGCTTCAGGCTCTGAGCTGTCAGCACAGAGCCCACTTTGGGGCTCAAACGCACAAGCTGTGAGATCATGACCTGGGCTGAAGTTGGACACTGAACCAACTGAGCCACCCAGGCTCCCCCCTTTATTTTTTTTAGTGTTTGTTTATATTTGACAGATGGGGAGAGAGAGAGGTGAGGAGGGAGGGGGCATGAGCGGGGAAGGGACAGAGGGCCTGAGACAATCTGAAGCAAGGAACTTTGGAGCTGTTAATATAAGAAGGAGGATATCTAAAGCACTAAGCATTGTCTGGCACATACAAACTCTTCAGTACAAAGACTGATGTTTTCTTTTTCCTCTGCCCTCCAGGACAGACATGGTGGTTCTGATCGCCTGGGAGATAGCCCATATGCCGACAGCCTCTCTGGCAGAGCCCCTAGCCTTCCCCAGCAACCTTCTTCCTCTGTTCTGTCACCATGTGGACAAACAATTGGTACAGCAGCTAGGGGCGAGGATGGAGTAAGTGATGGCAGAAACCAGGTCCTAGCCCTTTGTTCAAGCCCAGTCTAGGTTCTGTCACTTAGTTGTTTACTTCTTTTAAGCGAAGAATATAGAGGATAACTTGTTTTTTTAGAAGTAGTTCCAGACACCGGCATTTGAGTAACCAGTTGGTCCATATTAGGGCCATAAGGCCTGTTTTTTCAGTCAAACTTTTTAATTTATTCCCAGATGTCTTTGCTCATTTGTTATGCAAAGCTACTTAAGGGCAAGGATTAATAGAAGCTGAATGGTTAATTAAAGATACATTTAATAGAGGCTGAATGGTTCATTGAAGAAATACTTAAGGAACAACTACTCTAAGGTAAAAGCATGAACAACTTAAAGGTCACTTCTGGCCTCAGAATTTACCATCTACTGGAAGGAGTCAGATATCAAATCACACAAATATTTTAGAAAATATAATTGTTTACAGTTAATATCTGTTCTCTTTGTAGGCTTGCTTGGATCTATTGACCCAGTTCTGGAATATGTACATGTAGGAAAAGTTTAATCATCAGACGCTAGCTATAGGAGCTATGTCTACAGGAATCCAGAGAGTCTGAGGACATTTCCTATCCCTTGATACATTGGAGGACCCCAACCAAAACATTTTCTTATGCTTGCCTTAAAAACCTGTGTGATATGCCTTAAATGGCATGACATGATAAGGTATAATTAAAGAGCTAAAAGAATGATGTGTTCAAACTTGTTGTAAGTTAGGAGGTAAAATGAAAGCCATTTTTTTTCTTGTGAACCCAAGAAGGTCCTTAATAAAAGGAACAAGGCCTTGTTACGTCTAACAAAAGTATGACCTGGAAATGTCTTTACTGTTGCCTTTTTTTTTTAAAGTTTATTTATTTTGAGAGAGAACAGGGAAGAGGCAGAGAAAGAGGGAGAGAAAGAGTCCCAAGCAGGCTCCAGTAGGGAGTCTGATGAGTGGCTGGAACTCAAAGTGTGAGGTCATGACCTAAGCTGAAATCAAGAATCAGATGCTTAACTGACTGAGTCAAACAGGTGCCCCAAAGGGGGAGAAAGCAAGGCAGAAGAAAAAAATTTTACAGACTCAAAGTCCTAGAACAAGAAGATATGAATCTGCACAAATGGAGGAAGTGGCCTTTGGTTACCTGTGTGGGAATCTGCTAAGATACTGCTATGTATTAGGAGACCTTTCTAAATTCCTATTCCACAGCCTTCTTCACCCTCTCTGTTCGTTCCTCTCCAGCTCTGGTGAAGATCTTGTATCCTACTTCCTTGATAAGACTAGTTATGAAACGGTAATTGTACCACCACCCCCACCCCTTAACTATCCTGTTTACCTGCCCTTTATAACGGATATTATTTGACTTGAGCATTCAGGTCAACTCCCTATCGATGGAGCGGTCCACCTTACCAAAGTCGTGATACCACCCAGGTCCTGTAAGCGAAAAGAACAGCACAATAGGAAAAGCAAAGGAGAGAGAGGCATAAACCGGGCTCCAATAGAGCAGACGCATTTAGAGTAAAAAAGGCTGAGGGTTATGTCAGAGTGTGTAAAGCTGCTGCAGCGTGTCTTACTTAGGCCGCTAAATTTGGCCCTTAACTCTTTCAGGGTAGTTAAGCAAACAGGCTTGAGTAAAAGGCAGATGCGGCTTCGGGGGGATAGGGTGGTGCCTGCCTTCCAAAGGCTAGGAATGCAATCAGCCGAGGCAGCTCAGCTGTCTATGCCTGAATCCTGAGCCAGCGAGCGAGGCGGCTACAGTGCGCATGCCCAGCACGCAGCTGGGCTCAGGTGACCGGAAGAAATGGCCCGACCAAAATGGCTGCAGAAAAGGCAGCCGGCAGGGCTGCCCCCTCGGGTAGCTGCAGCGCTAAAGCCATGGAGCGGGTTCTACCTATGTTGTTGGTGCCAGTCCCAGAGGAGGCAACAGGGCGGCTGGGATCCCGGGCACAGTTGCACAGAGAGCAGGAGGTTCTGGGGAGCCTGACAGCTGCTGGCAGCCTGCAAGTGCTTTCCTTGGCGCCCGGCGGCCGGAGTGGGGGTGCCTGCTGCCTCAGTGGTCCCTTTCGGCAGTAAGTGCTGCGGGAGGGCTGGGCAGTGTGGGAGGGGTCCGAAGCCTTAGCTCCGCTGGCCCCAGTGTTCCTCTCGTTGTGGAGGTAGCCGGGAGCGGAGCGAAAGCCGCAGGTAACACTTCAGAGGTGATCCAGGTGCCTTCTTGGAACCCTGTCCTCTCTTTCCAGCCCACCCTCGCTTCCCTTGGGGAGGGGGGGGGAGGGAGGACGGGGTGGGAACAGAAGGTCTACAGCTCCTCTTCTGGTCTCAGGGAACCTGGAGTGGATCTCAGCTCAGGCACTGATTAATTCAGCATCGGTTGACTAATCGTTACTGTGCTGTCTATCTTGCCCTTTTTTTCCCCCAGTTAAATCCCTAGCTGGGGGATCATCTCTAATTTGAATCATCCTGATAGCTTTTTCTTGTGCCTGAAACAGCGACTTCCTTCACACATGCCCCACCCCCGCCTGCCTTCTTCAAGGATAGAGGCACGTTTGCCCGCTCATTTATTCACTCAACAAATATTTATTACACGCTTACTGTAATAACGTAGGAGCAGTGCCCCAAAAGTTGAAGACAGCTCTTACATGTAAAGCTTGCGTGATTTGGGAAGACCGAAAAAAACAACCAGTTATAATCCTGTATTAACTTTCCACTTATGTAACTCTCCATCCAGGTGTTAGAGTTTATGTCATTAAGTTTGAGACTCATTAAGTCTGAGCTTTTGAGGTCTTTTCCCCGCCCCGCTTAAGTTTTATTTAGGTAATCTCTACATCCAACATGGGGCTGGAACTCACAACCCCAACGTCAAGAATCGCAGGCTTTTCTGACTAAACCAGGCACTCCTGGGCTCTTTTTAATAACATTTTGGAAAGGATCTCCTCTAGAAAACTTTATGTAGTCAAGCGGTGTCTTATCTTGGAATCTCCAGGTTCTGTAACTGCCTGACAGATTTGTTTGTTAAATAAGCAAGTGCTTTAATCTGTTTGGTGTTCGTTTTCTTCACTCATGATATCTAGTTGCTAGAAAGAACAATTTCTCCATAACGGAATTTAGTTTATTCAACTGTGTTAAGTACTTATGGACACAGTCCTGTAAAGAAAGGAATGAGAGAAAAGCAGAACTCTTTAGATGTTTGAAACTTAACAGCAGATAAGACATGTAAGCATGAAATGAGGGCACTTATAAACTGTATGAAATTATTAGAGGGGAGGAGGATTAAGAATTTTTTTAATTGGATCTTAATTCAAGTACTGCATAGGGTAAAAATAAGGACAAATCTATTGTATTCAGGGCTTATGTCAAAGTATATATGACCCTTATGACCCTTTTATATGTTTTGAAATCACTGTACATTCTATGGTTATTTTTATTGAACATTTCATGTGAAAGGATAGCCCATATGCTACTGATGTTAATGGTGTCCCTGTATTCTGCCTTTTAAAGAGATCTTAATTTGTTTAATCTTTTCCATATTCAACATTCCTATTGTTTTCCAGATTTTCAGTGTAAACAGTTAGGAATTGAGTGTTCTTGAAAAATCATCAGCCTAGCTATAAAGATAGAAATATAAAATGTGTCAATCTTTTAATAAGGGAAAAAAATCAAGTCTTGATTTTTTTAAAGAAATAAAATTTAACTACTTCTGTAGAAAACTTTTTTTTTTTTAAAGATAAAGCCTTATCAGCATGGTAGCCTCCTGTTATTCCATTGTATTGTTTTCAGAATTGGGTCCTTTTATTTTTTTAATTTAATTTGAAGCTGTAGCATCATTCATTAGTCTCTTTCCACCACTATACTGCTTTAAAAATTTAACTGTGCTGTCTAGCATGGTAGCCATTAGCTACATGGTGATGTAATGAATTTTAAATATTTCCTCAGTTGCACTATTCACATTTCAAGTGTTTAGTAGCCACATATGGTTATTGGCTACTGTATTGGCCAGTGCAGATATATAGTTCGGACCAACAGAATGGAAAGGTATGTTGGTCAGAGCTGTTCTATATTCCATCTTGGAGTCTTCATAGTCTTGAAATACTAACAGTCAATTTTTAAAAATCACTGAAAACATTTAGGTTAGCAAAACCTACTTTGTTCATTGTGAGCACTGCCTCTTATAAATAATAAACATATTTGGTTGTTGAAACTTACCCTTATGACTCTCCCTTTAAACATTTCATCAGACAGGATTTAGGAAGAAGGAATAAAAGAATTTGTCATTTGTTACTACTCCCCTTTCACCACCCACTTGTATATTATTGGCCTGAAGGGGCTCAGGTGGAAAAGGGGCAAAGTCCCAGAGCAATTTATATTCTCTTAAAGCAGGTGTAGGATTAATGTTACTACCACATAAAGTAAAGAATTGTTCTTTACCCATTCTGCCTTTCTACCCTCACCATTGTGGGTAGATATTATTGTGGATAATAGGATATACTAATCTATGCTTTTTCCTTAGCTTTGTATGGGATGAGTCTCATAACAGCAGCTCACCAACAGACAAGCCCAAACTGCTTGCTCTTAGTGAGAATTATGAACTGTTTATCTATGAATTTAATTTGAAAGATGGAAGATGCGATGCAACCATTTTGTATAGCTGTAGTGAGGAGACATTGCAGAAGCTCACTGAAGATCAAAATATCGGTAAGTATTTACAGGTGGTCTTTTAGCATGTTGACAGTCTGTGACATCACTCTGAAGTCTTATATATTCCAGGAAAAGTTCTTATAGAGATGAAGTTGGGGAGGGAGATTTGCCTTGTTCAGTACAGTAGCCACTAGCCACATGAGGCTTTTGAGCATTCGAAGTGTGGTTAATGTGAATTAAGATGTCCTCTAAGTGTTTAATATGTACCAGTTTTTGAATACTTAGTATAAAGTAAAATATTCATAGTTTTTTGTATTCATTATATGTTGAAATGCTATTTTGGATATTATGGGGTATATAAAAATAAGTTTCACCTGTTTCTTTTCTCAGTGTAGCTACTAGAAAATTTAAAATTCCATGTGCAGTTCACATTCGTGGCTGACCTATTTCTGTTGAATAGTGCTAGCTAGACTGGTTACCAGCTGTTTACTATATTCCATCCTGAAGGCTGCAGAGAGCAAAAATTGAAACATTCAGGCTTTATTTTTTTAATGTTTTTTATTTATTTCTGAGAGAGACAGCATGAGCAATGGAGGGTCAAAGAGAGAGGGAGACACAGAATCCAAAACAACTTCAGGCTCTGAGCTAGTTGTTAGCACAGAGGCCGACGCAGGGCTCTAACCCACAAACCGTGAGATCATGACCTGAGTCAAAGTCGGACTGAGCCACCAGGCTCCCCAAAACATTCAGGCTTTATATTTAAGGTAGTAGCGTACTCGACATGCTTGATTTTAAGATTTCTTCTTTTTCTTTCTTTTCTTTTTCTTTTTTCTTTTTAAGTAATCTCTATACCCAAGGTGGGGCTTGAACTACCATCCCAAGAGTCTCATGCTCTAATAGCTGAGCCAGCCAGGTGCTCCCCACTCTTTAAAAAAAAAAAAAAAAAGTCTGAGGGGCACCTGGGTGGCTCAGTCGGATAAACATCCGACTTCAGCTCAGGTCATGATCTCACGGTTCGTGGGTTTGAGCCCCACCTTGGGCTCTGTGGTGACAGCTAGCTCAGAGCCTGGAGCCTGTCTTCAGATTCTGTATCTCCCTCTCTCTCTGACCCTCCACTGCTCATACTGTCTCTCTCTCTGTCTCTCTCAGAAATAAATACAACATTTAAAAAATATACTTAAAAAAAAGTCTAATTTTTCTTGTGAGCTTCCCAGGATCAGTAGGGTTTTTATTTTTAATTTTCTCGTGTGCTGTCAGACTTGGACCATAAACAGAAGGAACAGACATTGTAGACTAGTCATCCATCCCCTTACCTACCTACCAGTAACCACTTGCTTAGGTGGGTTTGAATAATAACTGCCTAGAGTCGGACTCAGTGCTGTTTCTTCTTTGTTTTACCTGTTTATGATATGTTCGCAAAATCAAAATTGCCAACTGTAAGGTTGTGACCAGTGAGTTTGAAATACTATGCTTTTGTTTCCTAGGTATTTCCATATCATCTTTGAAAATTCTGTCATTTCACGATAACACATCCCTATTACTCATCAACAAATGTATCGTCCTACACATTATATTTCCTGAAAAAGATGCTGAGGTTGGCGTCCGCAACTGTTTTACATTACCCTTGCCTGCACAGGCAGTGGACAGGATTACTGACACGCAGCTCTGCAGAGGAATTCTCTTTGTTCTGAGTAGTTTAGGCTGGATCTGTATCCTTGGCAGTAAAGGTGTGAATATGCAGGGGAGGAGAATGAATGCCTTAAAGGCTCATCCTTTAATGATGAGGCTTTTTAGGCTTGTAGTTTTAGGGACTGGCATAGAAGTAGAATGGTTAGATTTCTGGTAAAACTTTTCAGGGAAAAAGATCTGTATGAACTTAAAATACTCAACTATATTGTTTTGTATTCCATTCAAATATTTTTTAGTGTATACATTTTTTCCATAGTCATAATCTTCCAACTTAATTGTGTTCTTTTTAAATTATATGTGCTCTGTATTACCCATTTATTCAAAACATGCTTATGAAATCTATATTATGTGCTTGTTCCAGAAAGGATTTAGAGGGCTGCTTATGATGTGATACATACATTTTCATGTATGGCTATAATCCACTTATCATCTCTAATGACTCCATCATCTTAGTGAATCATATGGTTTGCTTAACTTCTTTTAATTTGGTTTTGAAAATACTACAGTTTTTGTTTCCAGCAGATCCATAGATCAGATCATCAGCAAAATTGTTTCAAAGACTTGAAAAATGACCCCTTATATGATTTTGGAACTTTTATTTCTGAATTAAAGGGATGGTTTGTCTATTTTAGATCTAAACTAGGCTTTATTAAAATTTCTCTTGTAAAAATGTCATAAAATATTGCATTAACTTCATCTTTGTTGCCAGGTTATGGAATGGTGCTATCTAGCCTGGTAGGCACTAGGTTTATATGGCTTTTGTGCACTTGAAATTGGCTAGTGTGATTGAGAAACAGAATTCTTAATTTTACTTAATCATTTTAAATTTGAAAGCTGATACTTAATTCAGTTATTGGAGAACTTTTAAGTATATTTAAGTTCTCAAATGTGAATTTTACAAAGCTTAAATACAGATCAGGTATTTCCAATGGAAATGTAATGTCTAAACTGTGATTTGCTGTAAGTGTAAAATACCAGATTTTGAATACTGACATGAAAAAATGGTTGTAAAATATCTCAATTTTTTATATCAATTACATGTTAAGATGGTAATATTTGGGATATATTGGGTTAAGTAAAATGTATTACTAACATTAGGTTCACTGGTTTCTTTTTACTTATTAGGACTATTAGAAAATTTGCAAGGACAAATATGGCTCACCTTATATTTCTCTTGGAAAGCACTGTTGTAGAACCGTAGTGGAAAATATTAGCCTGGCACAGAGTGGATTTTCAGCAAGTAATGCTGAATGAACTCTCTATCAGGTTGTTTATTGGGCCACCAACTTCATAGGCAGCTGGTTACTGTGTTGAGGGCTGCCTCAAGTGTCCACTAGTTTTTTTGTTACTGTTACCTCAAGGTTGCAGCAATGAAGTCTGTAAGCTCCATCCCATCTTGTATTTTAAGTGGTAGGGCATACTTAAGACTGGCATTTTCTTTTTTTTTTTTTACAAATAGTTTATTGTCAAATTAGTTTCTACATAACACCCAGTTCTCATCCCCACAAGTGTCCTCCTCCATGCCCACCCCTCCTCCCCCCCACATCCACCAGTCCTCAGTTTTTGTCAGCATTCAAGAGTCTCTCATGGTTTGCCTCTCTCCCTTTCCCCCACCATTTCCGCCCTCCTTCTCCCCCTTGGTCCTCTGTTAAGTTCCTCCTAATCTTCCTATACATGCACACATATGATATTAAGACTGGCATTTTCTTTAACTCTAACTCAAAGACATTTTTGATATTGTGAATGGTAGACATGTAGCTCATGTGGATTTAGCACTTCACCAAGAAGATACATGTGATGAGCAGCAACAGGAGCCAGCCAAGATTTCTTCCTTTACTTCACTGAAAGTGTCTATGGACCTAGATGTTGTAGTGATTGTCATCTCCTCCAACTCTGCAATTGCTCTTAACTTAAATTTGTATTTCAGGTATGTAAATTACTGCCATCTCTAAGTTGAAGTAAATAATTAAAGCCATAAGAGGTTAAAAAGTACTTGTTAGGGGGCACCTGGGTGACTTAGATGAGCATTGGACTTTTGATTTCAACTCGGGCCACGATCCCAGGGTCGTGGGCTCGAGCCCCATGTCGGCTCCACACTGAGCTTGGAGCCTGCTTGAGGTTCTCTCTCTCCCTCTGTTCCTCTCCCCCTCCCCCACTCTCTCTCTAAAATAAAATAACATAAGAACATTTAATTTAAAAAATGTACTGGTTAGATTTTTCCCCCACTGAGAGAGTAAGTGGGAGAGGGGCAGAGGGAGGAGGAGAATCTCAAGCAGGCTCCATGCTCAGGGCGGAGCCTGCTTCAGGGATTGATCTCAGGAGAGCTGAGATCATAATCTGAGTGGAAATCAAGAGTTGGACGCTTAACTAACTGAGCCACCCAGGTGCCCCTCGTTAGCTTTTTAAAACAGTTTAATTTATTCAGCTAGATCATGTTCTAGCAACTACATAGTGAAGTCATTACTGTAAAATTGTGCAAATGATCATTGGCTACCTTTATATCAAAGTTTTGATTTGATTAAATATGTTATTTCATATGGCTTATATGGTGTAAGTTAAAAAGTAATTAAGCAGAGTTTTAAAAGTAATGAAGCTGCATAATGTATAATAGCCCAGTTGACTATTAGACATTATTTATTCCTTGCCCTACATTAGAGTAGAAGATAAATGGGATTTACCTTGTGTCAGAATTGTTTCTTACCTGGCTCAGGGTCCTGGCAGCCTTGGGGATTACTTGCCTCTTAAAGGACTTTGATGAGATATTTTAAGGTATCTTTTTCCAGCTGAGTATTTCCTCAGCTGTTTCTTTTGAAGGACCCATACCAATTCCTGTCCAAATATATTAGTAAAAGTTGAGTGCTTACTAGTGTTGCTTTTTAATTTAGATATTCTAGTTGCTTCTTATTTTATAATGTTTGAGAGACGTATGATGTGAGAGGCATATGTAAACACCCCAAGCTGTGCGTTGCAACTTATCTAAAAGTAGGTTAGTCCATGTTTATGACTTGCAGTATTCAGGGCCATTCAAAACCATTACAATTTTTGTTCCTAACTTAATATGAATGAGATAAACAAATCCTTGAGTAATTGGGAATGCACTTTGATGGGTTTTATTGCCTATTGTTGGATTACAAGAAAGGATAAATCCATTTTCACATACTTACCAAACCTCTTCCCACTGTGATTTATTTCTTTTGTTTTAAATGGCCTTGGTCTTTAAAAAAAAAAAAAAAAAAAAAACCTTTGAACAAGGTTGATTTGCACATTCTCAGATCATATGCTTGTTTAGCAGTAAGCCATTTTTACTGACTAAAACATACCCTTTGTATGTAGAGTTACTTTCTGATCTACGTTGGAAAATAATTTGATAGATGAAGAGGGAGGAAAGCCTACTCAGGCTGATCCTTGAGTATGGGGTTCCATTTCTGTGTATGTTTTTTGTTTTGCTTTAAGTTTATTTAGAGAGAGCACAAGTAGGGAAGGTAGAGAGAAGGAGAGAGAGAATCCTAAGCAGGTTCTACACAGTCAGCTCAGTCAGTCCCACAAACTGTGAGATCAAGACCTGAGGGAAAATCAAGAATCAGTCGTTTAACCAACTGAGCCACCCGGGCGCCCCCCTGTGGATGTTTTGTTAACACTTCAAGAGAACTCTGAAGGCTGTGCCATGCACATCGTTTAAACAAATTACATTGAACTCAGATGTTACATCAGCCTAAAAATAACTGGTGGTCTCTTTCCAGTAAATTTAGGGAATCTGTCCTGCCCAGATAAATGAATGATCTCTATTAATTATTGGCATGAATGCCCTTTAATTAGTTTAATTTTTGGAGTTGACAGTATTTTTTTTTTAATTTTTAAAAAATTTTATTAAAAATTTTATTTCCTTTTTTAACATTTATTTTTGAGAGAGAGAGAGAGAGAGAGAGAGAGAGAGAGAGCATGAGCAAGCAGGGGGAGGGGCAGAGAGAGACAGAATTTGAAGCAGGCTCCAGGCTGTGAGCTGTCAGGACAGAGCCCGATGCAGGGCTTGAACTCAAAAGCCCTGAAATCATGGTCTGAGCCAAAGTCCGACACTTAACTAACTGAACCACCCAGGCGTCCCTAAAAATTTTTTTTTAATTTTTATGATTTTTTTAAAAAAGAGAACGCAAGCAGGAGAGAGGCAGAGAGAGAGGGAGACAGGATCCAAAGCCGGCTCAGCCTTGACAGCAAAGAGCCAGATGCGGAGCTTGAACTTACCATTAGTGAGATCATGATACGACTCCAAATCAGACGCTTAACTAACAGAGCCATCCAGGCACCCCTGCATA
The DNA here is from genome assembly GCA_017311185.1 of Proteles cristata cristata. Lineage (NCBI taxonomy): Eukaryota > Metazoa > Chordata > Mammalia > Carnivora > Hyaenidae > Proteles > Proteles cristata. Next base: position 658,222 of record JAESUZ010003766.1, on the reverse strand, counting down.
TTTTATTTTCTAACGTGTGCTCTGAGATTTATTTTTTATTTTAAAGTTTATTTAGGGGCGCCTGGGTGGCTCAGTCAGTTAAGCATTGGACTTTGGCTCAGGTCATGATCTCACGGTTCGTGGGTTCAAGCCCCGCCTCGGGCTCTGTGCTGACAGCTAGCTCAAAGCCTGAAGTCTGTTTCAGATTCTGTGTCTCCCTCTCTCTCTGCCCCTCCCCTGCTCACTCTCTCTCTCTCAGAAATAAATAAAAAACATGAAAAAAATAAGTTTATTTTGAGAGAGAGAGAGTGTGACTGGGGGAGGGGCAGAGAGAGAGGGAGAAAGAATGCCAAGCAGGCTCCATGCTGTCAGCTCAGAGCCTGTCTTGGGGCTCGATTTCACAACTGTGAGGTCATGACCTGAGCTGATCTCAAGAGTCAGATACTTAACTGAGCCACCTAGGTGCCCCTGAGCTCTGAAGTTTAATAGTGTTTTTAACTTTCCTGACTCCTAGTTCTAGCTCTTCTTTCCCCCGATACAGAATGTCAGTTTCTCCTTTTCATTTTATCTTTTGAGACACACCTCTCTCATGAAGCCTTTACTTACTAAAACCCCATCTACTTGTAATTTTATATTTTATAACTTTCTCCTCTTTGGACTTGTATAGCACTTTTGCTTTGAACTAGTTTAGCACTTGATGATATAGTCTTGTATTATTTCTCTAATTTTTGCATGTATCCTATAAAGTTTGTGAGCTCCTTGGGAACCCAGACTCAGGGTCTGTTCTTTGAGTTCATTGTCAGTGACTTTTCTTCCAATTTACCTTAGGTGTCTTCTCCCATACTCCTATCTTGGCTTTGCCATTGTTGAAACTGTTCCTCCCTCAAGTCACTCTCCTGCACATCTCACTCTCTGACCACAGCTTCCCTAATTTTCTGTGACACTTACTCAAGGACTCCCACTTTGTCGTCTGACCTCATTGGAATTTCCAGTCATTTGACTTTTCGCTCTCCAGCCCCCGCCTGTCTTTATTCCCACTCCTCTCCCTTCTCAGCATAGATTCCGTGACTCATCATTTCAATCACGTTTTTCTGTCTGTGCCCTAAACTCTTGCTCCTGACCTATGGTAACACTTGGTCTGACAGTCTTTTTTGTTACTCTGTTTTCTCTGTCCCTGCACCCAAGCAACCAGGCACTTGTGAGAAAATCACAAAGGAAGATCGATACCATTATGAGTTTGTATTTGCTACTTTCAACTAGTCTCTCAGTATTGTCTGAAAATTTTACAGTGATTTTTTCATGAGCCCATTTTTTTATAACTGTTTTTAAGCCTCCATTTTCCCCAAACCTCTGCTCATCTCATTATCCCCAAATCTTTTTGGGTGGCTTTGCGTCCTACTGTATAGTGGAAGTAGAATCTGCCTAATGAGAGCTCCCTCAATTTCTCACATTAAGTTACAAACCCACTTTCCTGTACTTATTTCCTTATCTTCCCTCCTATTAAAATAGATTCCTCTCCTTCCATGAAGGCCTCTGTGCTCCAGATCCTATTTTTTCCCTCCTTCTAAGCAGTCATTTTCCATTTTTTCTTTTTTACATCTCCAACCTCTTCTTTTTTTTTTTTTTAGTTATTTATTTTTAAAGAAGAATTTTTTTTTTTTTTTTTTTGACAGAGAGAGAGATAACTAGAGAGGGGCAGAGAGAGGGAGACACAGAATCAGAAGCAGGCTCCAGGCTCTGGGCTGTCAGCTCAGAGCCCGACACAGGGCTCGAACTCCCAAACTGTGAGATAATGACCTGAGCTGAAGTCGGACGCTTAGCCGACTGAGACACCCAGGCACCCCATAGTTTATTTTTTGAGAGAGAGCAATGAGCAGAGGAGGGACAAAGAGAGAAAGTCCCCCGTGATGTCCAGCACTGGGCTCTGACCTCCCTTGAGGACATGGTGCCCCCCGAGACCTTTGACACCCAGGGGGTCTGAGGGGCCCCCACACTGGGGATGGAGGGCTGGGGAAAAAAAAAAAAAGAATCTGAAGTGCTCAGCACTACCAGCGCAGAGCCCAATGTGGGGCTCGAACCCATGAACCGTTAGATCATGACCTGGAGCTGAAATCAAGAATCAGATGCTTAACTGATGAACCACCCAGGCGCTGCTTCAAAATTTTTTAAGTGTTAGATCCATATCTAGTTAATCACCAGGTCCTAATCATTCTATCTCCTAAGTGTTTGTTGAATCTGTCTACTTCTCTTAACTCCTCTGTTACCATTCTCATATCATTGTCATCACCTGCCATGACTAAGGTAAGATAATGGTTTGTAATTGGTCTCCCCATGTCTGCTCTTACCCCATCAACCTCATGCTCTGTAAAGTAGCCAGAGGGATGTTATTAAAATGCATATCTTATCAGAGAAACAGCCAGATATTAACATCTGGGGACAGGGTATCCACCTTTCATTTTAGGGGATGAGGAACTGCCTTCTCCATACATCATCTTTTCTCCCTGTCCCTCTGCCTTTTCTAGGTTTTTAAAAATATTGCATCCTTGATACATGTATGTTAATGTTACCTTCAAATTGTTGAAAGGTTAGTAGTAATATAAGTGCTCGAGGTTTAAGTGCCTCTTTATCCCCCAGCTACTCTTCTGTATGTGATCATATTGCTTTGCTTATTCAAAGCCCTTATTTAGCTTCTCTACCCCACAGAATAAAACTAAAAATCCCTAATAGCCCATAGAGCCCTGCACCACTGTCTTCCTGCCAACCTCTCCTGCCTCATCTCAGGCTACCTTACTTCTCATTCATTCTCATGTGCTTTCGCCACCTTCACTTTTTTTTGTTTCTCAGAACACAAAGGAAAACCCTCTTTCTACGTATACTCTTCCACCTACACCTGCACTTATGTTTTATCTTTCTAGTTCTTACACAGTCCCCTGATCTCAGCCTAAATCTTACTTTGTGGTGACAGTATTATGAACGGTTAAGAGCCTGAGCTTTATGGTCACGTTGACCTGGTTATAGCTCCACTGCTCCTCTGCGCCTTTGCTTCCATATCTATAAAATGGGGGTATGTTTACCTTGTAGGGTTGTTGAAAGGCTTAGTTTATATAAAGTTTTAGGGCACCTTCATGGCTGAAGGGTTTGACCCCTGTGTTGGGCTCTGTTCTGACAGCTCAGAACCTGGAGCCTGCTTTGGATTCTGTGTCTCCTTCTCTCTCTGCCCCTCCCCCTCTCATGTTCTCTCTCTCTCTCTCTCTCCCTCTCTCTCAAAAATAAACACTAGAAAATTTTTAAGTTTTAATCACAACATCTGTATTACCATAGACAATAAGTGTCCTTATTTCTTTATAAAGCTTACTGCCCATAAGTATCAAAATCTTTTAATTGAGATATAATTGGCATACAACATTATATTAGTTTTAGGTGTAAGACATGATTCAATATATGTACATATTGTGGAATAAACACCACAATAAATCGAGTTAACTTCCATTGCCACACATGGTTACAAATGGGCCAGATTCTTTTTTTTTTTTTTTTTTTTTTAATTCAGTATAAACTATTGAATTTATTCTTTTTTTTTTTTTTTTTACAAATAGTTTATTGTCAAATTAGTTTCCACATAACACCCAGTGCTCATCCCCACAAGTGCCCTCCTCCATGCCCCCCTCCTCCCCCCCACATCCACCAGTCCTCAGTTTTTGTCAGCATTCAAGAGTCTCTCATGGTTTGCCTCTCCCCCTTTCCCCCACCATTTCCGCCCTTCTTCTCCCCCTTGGTCCTCTGTTAAGCTCCTCCTAATCCTCCTATACGTGCACACATATGATATTTGTCTTTCTCTGCCTGACTTATTTCGCTCAGCATAACACCCTCAAGGTCCATCCATGTTGCTACACATGGCCAGATTTCATTGTTTCTCATTGCCATGTAGTATTCCATGGTATAGATAAACCACATCTTCTTGATCCATTCATCTGTGGATGGACACTTAGGCTCTTTCCATGTTTTAGCTATTGTGGAGAGTGCTGCTATGAACATTGGGGTACATGTGCTCCTATGCATCAGCATTTCTGTATCCCTTGGGTAAATTCCTAGCAGTGCTATTGCTGGGTCATAGGGGAGTTCTATTGTTAGTTTCCTTAAGAACCTCCACACTGTTTTCCAGAGGGGCTGTACCAGTTTACATTCCCACCAACAGTGCAGGAGGGTGACAAATGGGCCAGATTCTTAAGGGCTAACTTTATCATCCTGCTATAAGCAATGTCTTGTTCAAAAAGCTTACTGTCTATACTCCCCTCTGTGACACCCCTTCCCCCAAATTTTTAACAGTAGTGACACAGATTTGGATTCAGTCATCATTGTTGACCATGGCTATCATTTTGAAATGTAGGCAACACCCAGGACACCTACTATGTGAAAGAACTCTAGAAGACATGCCTGTTGAAGGCCCTAAGGGGATAGATGAAGATGATCCTGTTAATTCTGACTACAACATGAAACTGACCAAGTTTTCCTTCCAAGTTGATAGGTACAGAACTTCCCTCTTGGATTTACCTTATTAGTTCCTTTTTTGGGGGGGGAGGGGTCATACTCTGTACCTTTTTACTAAAGGGCATTCCAGAAACATATGCTTTTTTTTTTTTTTTTTAATGCATCTTCCTCCTGATACAGTGTTGTATGTAGTGCCTTTCGCTATAACAGGTGTGAGTTCTACCCTATCTTCCAGGTCTTGGAAAGCCCAGCTATCATCATTGAATGAAGCAATAAAGAGTTCTAACCTGGAGGTTTCTTACTGTGCTCCGTGGTTCCAGAATATTTTGCATTTGGAGTCCCCTGAATCTGGTAACCACAGTACTAGCATGCCAGGCTGGGCCTTCATTCCACAAGACACAATGCACAACCAGTATAATTTTCCACAGAAAGATCATGCCAAGACCAGGGATCCAGGAAGATCATGGAAAATAATGCACATTCATGAGCAAGAGGAACCTATTGAGCTTAAATGTATGTCTGTGACAGGATTCAGTGCACTGTTTATTTGGGCAGTGGAAAGGATGGGCTGCACCATTGTACTTTGGGATTTGGAGACCCATGGCCTGCAGTGCTTTTCCCTTGGCAAAAAGTGTATTCCTATAGACAATAGTGGAGACCAGCAACTCTGCCTTGTTTTGACAGGTGAGAATAACTCGTGTGAGGTTGAAACCCATTGCTGAGAGGTGTGCTTTCTTAGCATATTTTACTTCTGCTCTGGTGATGTTAGTGCCTACATTCTCCTCTAAGTGGTAATCTTTCATGGGGGAAATTTGGTTTTACTTGTGGTACTGTTGTTTCATCTATTTGATTTTTAATTAAGGTTATTTTTGTTCCGCTAAATGCTCTGACACTAAAGTCAGAGGAAGTGTAAGAATAGTAAAGATTGGTTTTAACCCAGGGAGTCTCTACTTGTCTGTGCAAGTGACACTAGTAAGTTGGCTGCTTGTGCGCCATGTGTGCACTGCAGATTTATTCTGTTTGGCTTGCACTCTCTAGGCTTTTTAACAAAGACTTTATTACAAACATGTAAAATTAGAGGATTTCTAGCTGTTATTGAAAAATTATTAGATCTGGCGACACTAGGCCCACATTCCTGCATAGTAATTTATGGGTTGGAGCTAAATTTCAGTTCTCTTAGATGAACCGCTTTCTTGTTAGTTTTTTCTGACACTTGTCTCACCATCTGTTTGATATTTCTCAGCAGTTATGGTGTAACCTCCCACAAAGCTATTGAGTGATGTGATTGAACTATGTATGTCTTCTTTAATACCTTAGATTTGGAAATCCTTTATTTCTGTGTGTCAAGAGCATGCTATTGGTTTTACCTTAGTGAATCAGAAATGTGACATCTCTGTAAATAGTTAAAAATTCCAGGCATTGATTGTGTTGATAATATAAAGGAGAAACGTGAGATTGAGTACTATTTCACAGGATGCGTTGTTCTTCCTAGAATTTGCCCTGTGGTCCATTGTTTTAAAAATAAAACTCTTCTCCTAAGTGTCCATCAACAGATGAATGGATCAAGAAAATGTGGTTTATCTATACCATGGAATACTACACAGCAATGAGAAACAATGAAATCTGGCCATGTGTAGCAACATGGATGGACCTTGAGGGTGTTATGCTGAGCGAAATAAGTCAGGCAGAGAAGGACAAATATCATATGTTTGCACGTATAGGAGGATTAGGAGGAACTTGACGGAGGACCAAGGGGGAGAAGAAGGGCGGAAATGGTGGGGGAAAGGGAGAGAGGCAAACCATGAGAGACTCTTGAATGCTGACAAAAACTGAGGACTGATGGATGTGGGGGGGAGGAGGGATGGACATGGAGGAGGGCACTTGTGGGGATGAGCACCGAGTGTTATGTGGAAACTAATTTCACAATAAACTATTTGTAAAAAAAAAATAATAATAAAAAAAATAAAACTCTTCTTTAAAAACATGAAAAAATCATGATGCATTAACTATGGCCATAGTAGTACCTGGTGCCCAATACATATATTTGTAATTATAGCAGTGAAGTGTTGTTTAATTAGAAATTAATGCATGTCATAAACCTAAAGCCTAAATCCTCATAATTTATTTAAAGTAACTTTTATTTTTCCTGCAGAAAATGGACTGTCTCTGATTTTGTTTGGATTGACTCAGGAGGAGTTTTTAAATAGACTAATGATCCATGGAAGTGCCAGCACCGTGGACTCTCTTTGCCATCTGAATGGTTGGGGGAGATGCTCAATCCCCATCCATGCACTGGAGGTAACAGTGTGAAATGTCCACATGACTTTGCTTGATGGTTTTCTGCCATACGCTCTTACTTGACTGTTACTAGAATTCATTTAACCTAGCAACAAAAAGAGCTATAGTCTTTACCCAACCATTTGCTTAGTTCTGGTTATTTCAACACATGAATTCTGCTTATGAGTTTACCTTTTTTGGCCTTAAAAGATATAAAATTAAACACTAAAAAAGTTGCAAGAAAGGAGGCAACAATAAGATGATAAGACTAAATGAAGTAGAAGCAAGCTATGGAAATCATAAACAAGAGTGACCTTTATTTCTACCTGATGGCCCTACTCTTCTTAAAAAAAACATTTTTTTTTACATTCGTTTATTATTGAAAGAGATAGAGTGGGAACGGGGGAGGGGCAGAGAGAGAGAGAGAGGGAAATGCAGAATCCGAAGCAGACCCCAGGCTCTGAGCAAGCTGGTAGCACAGAGCTCGATGCGGGGCTCAAACCCACGAACTGTCAGATCATGACCTGAGCTGAAGTCAGGTGCTCAACTGACTGAGCCACCCAGGCGCCTCTGGTCCCTACTCTTCTAATCCAGCTATGGAAGCAACATAAACTGAAAAATTTGTATAGCATTTTATAGTTCACACTTTTTTATATGCATTATCTAGTTTTGTCTTAAAATAACCACATGAGATGGTTTGAATAGTTTTTTTTTATTATTATTTATTTTGGGGGGGTAGAGAGAGGGAGAGGCCAAGGCCAGAGGAGGGGTGGCGGGGGGGGTGGGGAGAAAGGAGAGTATCCTAAGTGGTTCTGCACTGTAAGTATGGAGCCCAGCGTGGGGCTTGAACTCACGAACCACCAGATCATGACCTGAACCGAAATCAGAGAGTCAGAGGCTAAACCGACTGAGCCACCCAGGTGCCCCTGGATAATTTTTATTCATTTCATTTTACAGATGAAAAACCTTGGGCCCAGAATGGTTGAGTGAGTGGCCCCATAGCAGTACTGATAAGAACTGGAACTAGAATCAAAGTCAGGGTACTTTACTGTAGATCATTCAGCCCCTGAAGGTTAATAATGTTATATGTGTTTGTATTTTTAATGACAGCTTTATTAAAATGTAATACACATACCATAAAATTTGCCCATCTAAAGAATACAGTCCACTGATTTTTAGTGTATTCTGGGTTGTACAACTGTCGCCACTAATTCCAGAACATCTTCACTACTCCAAAAATTCTGGACATTTCCTATAAATAGAAGTATAAAATATGTAGCCTTTTATGACTGGCTTCTTTCACATAGCATATTTTCAAGGATCACTGATTTTATAGCATGTATTGGTATCCTTTTTTGTATGGCTGAATAATCCACTATATGATTGTACCCCATTTTGTTCATTCATCAGTTGATGTAGATTGGGTTATTTCCACTTTTTAGCTATTGTAAGTAATCCTGTGAACAGTGGTGTACAAGTTGTGTATCATGTGTTTTCTTCTTTTTTAATGTTTTTTTTTAATTTCTGAGCAGGGGGAGGCAGGCAGTGTGAGCGGGGAGGGTCAGAGAGAGAGGGAGACACAGAACCCGAAGCAGGCTCCAGGCTCTGAGCTGTCAGCACAGAGCCCGAAGCGGGGCTTGAACCCACAAACCGTGAGATCATGACCTGAGCCAAAGTCAGACACTTAACCAACTGAGCCACCCAGGCACCCCTTGTATCATGTGTTTTCATTTCTCTTGGGTATACACCTAGCAGCAGAATTATTGGGTCACTTAATGTTTTGAACCACAGAACTGTTTTTCACAGCAGCTGCACTGTTTTACATTCCCACCACAGTGTCTGAAGAGGGTTGCAAGGGCTCCACATCCTCACCAACACCTGTTATTCTCCACCTTTTTATTATAACCATCCTGGTAGCTGTGAAGTCAAAATTAAGTCATCGTATTTTTTTTTTAAAGGTAAACTCTGTGCTCAGTGTGAGGCTTGAATCCATGACCCCAAAATTGAGAGTCACATACTCTACCTACTGAGTCAGCCAGAGACCCCTCATTGTGGTTTTGATTTGCATTTTCGCAATGTCTAATGATGTTGAACATGTTTTCATGTGCCTGTTGTCCATTTGTATATGTCTTTGGAGAAATGTCTATTTAAATCTTTGTCTATTTTTAATTTCTAAATTTTTTGTTTCCATTATTGTGTCTAAGAGTTCTTTATATATTCTGGGTACTAGAATCTGATGACTTTCAAATATTTTCTCCCATTCTGTGGGTTATCTTTTCACCTTCTCGATGATGTTCTTTGAAATACAAAGGTTTTTAATTTTGATACAATTTACTTTTTTTTAAATCTCCAGTGCTTTTGGTTCATGTCTAAGAAACCATTGCCTAAACTGAGGTGATAGAGCTTTACAAGAGTTTTATAGTTTTGAGCTTTTACATTTAGGACTGTGATTCATTTTGATTAATTTGTGTACATAGTATTAGCAAGGGATTCAATTTCATTCTTTTGCATGTGGATACTCATTTCTTCCAGCACCATTTACTGAAGAACTTGCTTTTATGCACTACAAAATATCATTGAGAAAATTTGAGAAGTAGAGAAAAAAAGGAAAATTTGTCACCTATAAATTTATTATCCAGAAGTCATTGTACTTACTTTCTTATGGTTGTTTTTTTTAAATATTAATGTTAGTAATGTGTAATTTAATTAATCTTCTTATCAGTCCTATAGGTAATACTGTTATTAACCCCATTTTATTCATGAGGGAGCACAGGTTAAGAAATTTAATTCGGATATACATGAATAGTGTATTCTGATATTACATGAATGGTGGTAGTTAGCCAGGATTTGAACCCAGGCAGTGTGACTGCAGAGCCTCTGTCCTTACATAGTGTTCATGCCTGTGTGTGACTTTAATTAGGATTGCATGGTATATGAGAGATACAACTATCACCACAGAAATATAGACAGTTATAAGAGAATATTATGAAAGATCATATGCCAACAAATTGGGCTATCTGGAAGAAATGGGTAAATTCCTAGAAACGTCTAAAAAAGGATTCCATGGTAAATGGAGCATTGTTTTGGCCTTAGTCTCCCCTTTATACAAATGACTAAGTATATATCATATTAGTGAAAACAACAATAAATATCTTGTACCTACTGTCCCAGCAAGAACTAGATTAATATTCTTGAATGTGTGCCCCTCTCCATCTCTTCTCTTACATCACTCAGTGTCACAGTTAACTACCATTCTGAAAATTTTAACTATGCCCTTGCTTTGCTTTATTTTACTCCCTATAAATATATCTTCAAATAATGCTATTTAGTTTTGGCTTTGGTTGAATTTTGCGTATAATGGTATCATTGTATATATTTTGGGGGAACTTTTTTTTTTTTTAACACTAAACATATTTTGTGTTTCATCCAGTGTTAATGTGTATAACTAATTTATTCACTTTTACTTCCATATAGGATCCCATCATATGAATATATCTTTACTTATCCACCTTCAGGTTTTTTCCGGTTGTTTGCTATTATGAACAATGTCACTAAGCAGTACACATCTACTGTAGCACACATGCAAGAGTTTCTCTGTGGTGGTAGTAGAAATACTGGGTCATGGGACATGTGCGTTAACTTTACTAAATAATGCTCTAGTTTTCCAAAGTTGGTTTTTCAGTTTATGTTCTCACCAGCAATGTATGTTAGTTCTCATTGTCTTTTCCAACCCTTAGCATATCCAGATTTTTAAAAATTTTGCCTACCTGATATTACAGTGTTTTAGTTTACATTTCTCTGATGATTGGGGTTGATATATGTATTTGGATTTCTTTTGTAAAGTGACTGTTCAAGTCTTTTTCCTGTTCTCCCTTGGGAGCGTTTGGGGCCCTTGGGGCGTTTGTCTTTTTCTTACTGGTTTGTAGTTTGTATGTTGAATGTATTCTAGATATGAATCTTTTTTTTCTAAGCGGGATGAATGTATTCTAATGTGTGGCTTGACTTATTTTCTTTGTGGGGTCTTTAATTTTTATGTAGTTCTAAATTTTAGTGTAGTTTCTTTAATCAGTCATTTTCCTTTTCGCATGTAATTTGTGACTTCTCCTGTCCTGAAGTCATAAAGATGTCTTTGTATTTTTTCCTAAGTGTCAAAATTACGATTTTTACATTTAGGTCTTTTATCATATGGAACTTACTCATGGTGTGAGGTGGGGACCTATTCCTACACTCTGTGTATTGATAACCATTTATCTCAGGACCATTTTTTTCTTAACTCCTCCCTTTTACCACTATCCAAAATCTCTGTGTGTCAGGTTTCCACATATGTATGAATTTGTTTCTGGGCTTTATTCCATTGGTTTTTGCCTATCCTGGGTCAATTTTACCCAGTCTTAATTATAAATCCCTCAATTATTTTTTTTAGGAATGTCTTCATTATTCTCTTTCCCTTAACCCTCCCATCTGTTAGGATCAGTTTATCAAGTTTCATGAAAAACTGTTAAGATTTTTATTAGAATTATGTTAAATCTATATATCAAGTTGGGAAAAATTGACATCTTTAGGATATTTAATATTCCTATCCATAAACATAGTCTCTTTCCCCATTTTTTTCATGTCTTCATTAATGTCTTTCAATGAAACACTACCATTTTTACAATTTTTCCATTAAGAGCTTGACAGCCTTTGTTAGCTTTATTTTTGGTTTAGATATGTGTTTATATTTAAATATATGTGCATATATATGTAAATACTGTATGTTTAAATGTATATATTTATATTTTAAACTATATTATATATTGATAATGTAAATGGTATATTTTTAAGTTATATTTTGTTTGTTACCAGTATAAAGAAATACATTTAGCTTTTATAAATTTTTCTTAACTTCTGTACCTTTTATGTTACTTCGAGAAAACCAACACATTTCCAATTTCCATGACTTACAGGAAGTAGATGAGAGTATAGAGATTTTTATAATTTTCATTAATAGTGTTTTTTCAACTTTTTATTTAAATCATTTTGTTTATATGTTAACATATATAGCAAACATATATAGCAAACATGTATAGCAAACATGTATAGCAAAAAGTATAGTAAAATTGGTTTCAGGTATAGAATTTAGTGATCCATCATTTACTTATACTGTCTGGTGCTCATCCCAGCAAGTGCCCTCCTTTTTTTTTTTTTTTTTTAATTTTAATTTTTATTTATTTCTACGAGAGAGAGAGACAGCATGAGCAGGGGAGGGTCAAAGGGAGAGGGAGTCACAGACTGAAACAGGCTCCAGGCTCTGAGCTGGCAGTCAGCACAGAGCCCGACGCGGGGCTCGAACCCACGAACCGCGAGGTCATGACCTGAGCGAAAGTCGGACGCTTAACCGACTAAGCCACCCGGGCGCCCCAGCAAGTGCCCTCCTTAATACCCATCACCTATTTAGCCCATTTCCCACCCACATCTCTCCATCAGCCCTCAGTTTGTGCTCTGTCATAAGAGTTTCTTGTGGTTTGCTTTCCTCTCCCTTCCTCTATGTTCATGAATCCTACATATGAGTGAAAGCATGTGGTATTTGTCTTTCTCTGACTTATTTCACTTAGCATATTACATTCTGGCTCCATCCACATAGTTGCAAATGGCAAAATTTCATTCTTTTTGATGGCTGAGTAATATTCCACTGTGTGTGTGTGTGTGTGTGTGTGTGTGTACACACCACATTTTCTTTATCCATTTGTCCATTTACCCGTCTCTCTCTGCCCCACCCCTACTTGCACTCTGTCTCTGTCTTTGAGGATTGAATAAACGTTAAAAAAAAAAAAAAAAGAAAAGAAAACCTTTATAAGATGAACTTCTCTTTTTTCTTATCAATGAAGTGTTCTTATTTTTAAGTTTATTTATTTTGAGAGAGACCCAGACAGTGTGAGTTGGCGGGTGCAGAAAAAGAGGGAGACAGAGAATCTCTGCATTAATACTGCAGAGCCAGATGCAGGGCTTGAATCCATCAAACCTTGAGAACATGACCTGAGCTAAAACCAAGAGTTTGACACTTCACTGATGAAGCCATCCAGGCACCCCAGGGTTTGTTTTAATCATGAATGGGTATTGAAATTTTATTGAATACTTGTTCTCGATCTTGATATAACCATAGGAATCCACCACTTTCATTTACTGTAATAAACTACATAAATCAACTTTGTTTTTATTGTGAAATATAACATGTATAAAAAAGTATACAGAATACATACACGGTTGAACAAATAATTACAAAGCAGAAAGTCTTGTAACCAGCACCAAGGTTACAGAACAGGACTAGCATTCTAGAAGCTCCTGTGACCTCTAGTAGTTCAGATATTAAATATTCAGTTTATGTTCTTTTTAAAAAAAATTTTTTTTAGAATTTATTATTGAGAAACAGAGACAGAGCATGAGCATGGGAGGGGCAGAGAGATGGGGAGACACAGAATCTGAAGCAGGCTCCAGGCTCTGAGCTGTCAGCACAGAGCACGATGCAGGGCTCGAACCCATGAGCGGTGAGATCACGAACTGAGCCAAGGTCAGAGGCTCAACCAACTGAGCTACCCAGGCGCTCCTAGTTTGTTCTTTTAGAGGATATTCTGGGAAATGTACATATTTATATGATCAAAACCAAAGTTAATAACTTTACCCTTCTGGATAATACAAGACCATTGAATGCTTTAACTTTGTTTACTTTTTCCCTACTCAAGTTACGGTTTTATTTTTTTAAGCCAAAGTCATTGGCTTAAAACATACATACATACATACATCATTATTATGTATTTAGGTTCATTTCTTTAAAATCTTTTTTATTAATTTTGAGAGAGACAGGCAGAGCATGAGAGGGGGAGGAACAGAGAGAGGGAGAGAATCTGAAACAGGCTCCAGGCTCAGAGCTGTCAGCACAGAGCCTGATGTGGGGCTCAAGCTCATGAACCATGTGATCATAACCTGAGCCAAAGTCAGAGACTTAACTGAGTCACCAAGGTGTCCCTCAAGCTTCTCTTTATACACAGATATATTTCCTTTGCTCTTCATTTCCTCTCCCATTATGGGCCTTCCCTCTACGTAGAGTGTATCATTTAGAATCTCTTTTAGTGAGAATCTGACTGGTGCTGAAGCCTCAGTTTTTATCTAATATCTGTTTTGCTGTCATTTTTGGAAGATATTTTTGGGAGGTGTGGAATTATAGGTAGGCAGTTTTCTTTAAGAACATTCATGATCACTTTTGCCTATATTCTGGATTCCATTGTCATTGAGACAATGACAGAATCAGAAACTCTGGGGGCAGGGCTTAGCAATTTACATTTTAACAAACTTTCTCCGGGTAATTCTTAGGCACAGTGCTTTAGGGTAAGAGTGGCAAACTTTTTCTTCAAAGAGCCAGATAGTAAGTATTTTAGGGTTTTCTGGTAGGATTCTGTTGCAACTACTCAGAACTACTCAGAGGTGCCATTTGTAGCCATTGACACTATGTAAATGAATGAGTGAATGGGTGTGGCTATGTTCCCACAAAACTTTCGTTACAAAAATAGGCAAGGGCTGAATTTGGTTGGTCTTAGTTTTCCAATCCCTGCTTTAAGCCATTAGAAATTTGCAGAATTGGGGTCCCTGGGTGGCTTAGTCAGTTAAGTGACTTTGGCTCAGGTCATGATCTCACAGTTTGTGAGTTCAAGCCCCATGTCGGGCTCTGTGCTTACAGCTGACAGTCTAGAGCCTGCTTCAGATTCTGTGTCCCTCTCTCTTTCTCTGTCTCTCCTGCGCTTGTGCTCTCTTTCTCAAAAATAAACATTGGGAAAAAAAAAATCAGAATCTTTCAGACAACAGTTGGTCTTAGAGTATTTACTTTTCTGGATTTGTCTTTCCCTCATTGTTAATCCTGGGAAGATTTTTTGTTTGCAGTTCAACTGTGCATTTAAAGGTGTGTGTTTTAATCTGTGATTTTTAAGTATGCTGTATGGAAAGCTTCCTTAATATGCCTCATCAGAAATCAGAGTCTGTTTTTATTTTTTTATTAAAAAATTTTTTTTTTAGAGAGCATGAGTGGGAGAGAGGGGCAAAAGAAAAGGGAAAGAGAGAGAGAGAATCTTAAGCAGCTTCCATACTCAGCACAGAGCCGGACATGGGGCTTGATCCCACCATCCTGGGATCATGGCCTGAGCTGAAATCAAGAGTTGAACGCTCAACCAACTGAGCCAACCAGACACCCTGGGAGTCTGTTGTTAGCCTGCTTTTTCAGTAAACTTCATATCATATTAACGTTTTAATTCAAATGGACTATAACTTAACTGTAATAATAGTTCCCAAGAACCTGACTTTGAATGGTATTAGAGTACAGATGGTAGAGCTGGAAGTGTTTTCTAACCTAACCTCCTGTTTCTACTGAAGCAGAAATCAATGTTCAGAAAAGTCAGAGACTTGCACAGATTGCATAGTCATTGTCAGAGTCCTCACCAGAACCTCACCACTGCAAGATAGATAGCCTTGTGTCTCCTGCAGTCTAAGTATGTTAAGTTATAAAGTTTAGAAAAAAGTCTATATCCTTAACTTTTTCCTATTGTAATTTTTCTCTGATTTTCTCCTGTTTCAGGCTGGGATAGAAAATCGTCAACTGGACACAGTAGATTTCTTTTTGAAGAGCAAAGAAAATCTTTTGAATCCATCCTCAAAATCTTCTGTACCCGATCAGCTTGATCATTTTTCATCTCATTTATATTTAAAAAGTAAGTAGAAAAAGCTTCTGCACTTGTATTTATCATTTTACCTTTTTAGTTACTTTCAAATTATTGTGCTTCCTAGTGACTGACTGACTTCCTAAAACTCAACCATGACATTTTATGCATTTTGTGGAATCTTGAGAGTTGTAGGAATCTATAAATGTTCTCATTCTAAGTGGGTTGCTTACTGTTCATATCTTATACTATGGTTTGTATTTTTAGTGTGCAAGGAAGAAATGGCCTTTCAAATTCAAGGGAAATTCACTCAAAAGGGAATAAAATTCATTTGCAAAATTGCTCACTCTTGCAACTGTCTGAGATGTTTAGTGATGGCTGAGTTATGGATTGAGACTTCTTATAAAATTTTTCAGCTTACCTCTTCTGCTTATTTGCTACTTTACCAGTGCTTCTTTTCAAGATTTGGCTTTCCTGTTTAATAAATAGGAAACCTAGTTTTTATTCTTCAACCAGGTAGCAATGCATATCCTCTCCTTAGAGGTACAGGGTAATAAAATGTGTTTTTCCTTACACTTAAAGTTTTATAATCTGCTTTTTTGGGTCTCTTATTGGTATATTATAGATCTCTCTTGTTAATAGATACACTCTTTATTTGTGGTGGCATAGAGTTCCACTGTATGGGCTATACCATAATTTTCCTAACCATACTCCACTTAGATTGATTCCAGTTTTTACTATTGTTGGAAATGTGCTATAAGTGCTTTGTGTGTGTGTATATAATTTCACATGTGTACAATTATTGGGATAAATGTGTAGATGTAACATTTCCAGGTCAAAGAGACACATGATTTATATATATATATATATTTTTTTAATATTTTTTATTTTTATTTCTAGGAGAGAGAGACAGTGTGAGCAGGGGAGGGTCAGAGAGAGAGGGAGTCACAGACTGAAACAGGCTCCAGGCTCTGAGCTGGCAGTCAGCACAGAGCCCGACGCGGCTCGAACCCACGAACCGCGAGATCATGACCTAAGCGAAAGTCGGACGCTTAACCGACTAAGCCACCCAGGCGCCCCTATGATTTATATTCTTAAACGCTCTGATAAATTGTCCCCCAGAAAAGTTTTATCAATTTGTACTCTAGTTACATGGAGAAAATGACAATCTGCTTTTTTTCCATCAATATGGTGATCTCACTGACACTATGGATTTGAAATTTTCTTTTTTAAAAAACATTTTCTTTTATTTCATCTTGCTTGAATAGTTTGGTCTCTTCCCTTTTGCATTGCTAATGTTTTTTTTAATACTCCAATTCCTTTTTTTTATTAATTTTTTAATGTTTTATTTTATGTTTGAAAGAAAGAGAGTGAGTGCAAGCAGAGGAGGGAGAGAGATGGAGACAGAATCTGAAACAGTCTCTGGGCTCTGAGCTGTCAGCCCAGAGCTTGACGCGGGGCTTGAATTCACAAACTATGAGATCATGATCTGAGCCGAAGTTGGACGCTTAACTGACTGAGCCACCCAGGCGCCCATCTGATTGCTTTTTTTTTTTTTTTTAAGCCTACTTATAGAAAAAGGCCTGGTTTGTGGTAAGTGGAATTCCCTCAGCAACTGTATGGTTGTTATTCACTTCTACTGTTTGGTCTTAGTCAGTGATTTCTCCTCATTCCCCTGTCACCTGCACTGCCCTGCCCTAAGTGGTGGGAATGAGTCTGGAAACCAGCATGGGAATAGCTTACCAGCTGTCTCAAAGGCAATCCCAGGTTTCGCATCATGCTCAATGCAGTTCTGCAGGTTGGGCCAATGCTGAGATAAACAGGAACCCCTTTATTAGGGCTCACAGCTAGCAAATGGAGACTTCAGGAGCCCGCCCTTGTTTCTTTCACCTGCATGTTTAAGAGGATGGCTTTGGAATCAGGCTGAAGTTCAAATTTTGGCTCTGCCATTTACTTTCCAAATTAGCATGGACAAATTATTTTAATCCCTCTTAACCTCAGTTTCCTCATTGATAGAAAAACGGCTACACACTGGGTGTTATATGGAAACCAACTTGACAATAAACTATTTGAAAAAAAAAAAGAAAAGAAAAACGGCTACAACACATACCTCTCAGGATTGTTGAAAATGAAAAAACCGACGTAGCATTTATAAAACACAAAGCCCAATACTTAATATATAGCATTAGGTGGTTAGTAAAATGGTAATTACTAGTAATACCAGTAATTAATGACTAATAGTAAGTAGAATCACTAATGTTTGCGGGCAAGACTTCATAAAAGTTTTGTGAGCTTTTGCAACAAGGACACTGGTCCTTGTTTTTACTTAAAAATATTACCATTGTGTCTAAACAGCCCAAGATGGCCAACTTCAAGAATTGGGTGTCAGAGGAGGAGAAGGTACGCATAGCTGCTAAATTCATCACTCATGCACCCTCGGGAATTTAATGAAGTGTTCAACAATATCTGACTACTTAAGAATGATCTCCTCAAGGAAGGGGCAGCATATGCATTTGCCCAGTATAACATGGGTCAGTTCACACCTGTGAAGGTGGAAGGATAGAAGGTCAGGTCTTAATTACAGAACACAGTGACCTGGGTAATAGTAGATTTTTAGATCCAAGAAACAAAATTTTCTTTAAGTCTGATCATTTATGGAAAGAAGCAAGTGACCCCAGCCAGAGACGTAGATTGAAGTCTGAAGTCTTGGAGAGAATCATGTTACAATGCCTTAAGGGCCAATGAGAAAGATCATGATTCCAATGGCTTCTGTACAATATATGCTAAAACTATAGATGGGCAACAGACCATTACTGCATGCATTGAAACTATCAGTTTCAGCCTAAAAACTTCTGGAATGATAGAGTTCAGAGTGGAAGTTCACCATCATACCACCTACAGCCCAGGTGATTGGAGTACTTAAGATTCAGTTTCACGGGGGGCCTGGGTGGTTCAATTGGTTAAGCATCCAACTCTTGATTTTGGCTCAAGTCCTAATCTCACAGTTCGTAAGTTCGAGCCCTGCATCGGGCTCTGTGCTGACGGTAGGGAGCATGCTTGAGATTCTCTCCCTCTCTCTCTGCCACTTCTCCTGCTTGTTTCTCTCTCTCTCTCTCTCTCAAAATAAATAAAGTTTAAAAAGTAAACAAAAAATTCATTTTCACTGTTATTAAGATGGCAATGTTCAGTTAGTTAGTCAAAAAGATGTACAGGATTCAATAGTTTCAAATGAAGTCCAAACTGCCAAGTCATAGAGCATGCAGAAAATGATTATCAGACAGCAAATAGTGAAGACTATCAAACAGCATCAGACACCACATTCAAGGCCTTGTGCCAGCAGCTTCCAGTTACCCACACCACAATCGACTAGAACAAGATACTCAGCTACAAGAGTGACAAAGAAATGAGGAATGCTTAAAGGCTAATGTAGGTTTCTTCAGCAGGTAGAGAGAGAAAGGATTCAACATGTGGTCATATGATATATAACTGATTTCTAAACAAGAGTGGTATTTTGAGCATTTTTACGTGTAAGCCTGCCTGGCTCAGTCAGTAGAGCCTGAGCTCTTGATCTTGCATTTGTGAGTTGGAACCCCATTTTGAATGTAGAGATCACTTAAAAATAAAACTAAAAATTTTTGAAATGTATTTTGCTAGGGCTTTCAAAGTTAGCAGGTTTCTAGCCTCATGGAGTACTGTTGAACCTATAGCATTGTCTGGATTCTTTTGTGTTCTCTGCATTTTAATTTTCTGTTTTCACTGAATCTACTTGTATTTTTTTTTTTTTTTTTAATTCTGCCACATTTAATAATGGAGAAGGAGATCTATTCTGGAGTCATTTTACTGTTTAGAATATTTTCCTATCTATGAAGCCCTGTTACTGATAGAGACATAATATGCTTGGTACTTTGCTATCCTATCCTTCAAAGCACTTCTGGTAGTTTAGTGGTTTTTACTAATCCACCAACAGCTAAAGAGGCTATGCTGCAAACAAGCTGAATGGAAAACATGTTCATCCTCCTGACTGCTTTGGTCATCATTTAACACGTCTCGTAAATGTAGTGTTCAAAAGTTTGTATTGGGCTTTCCAGGTCCTTTTGAGGGGGCAAAGGAAGTTTTCTGGAAATTCCATTACAATCAGCTTCCCTGGGAACGTTGTTTTTAAGTCCAAAGACTTGAACCACATTCCCTGCACATGAATGTGTTTGCTTTTTTTTTTTCCTCTTCCCTCATTGTCTCCTTCCCTTCTAGAACCATTACAGTTACTGACATTTGCATTTTTTTTTTTTAATATTTATTTCTAGGAGAGAGAGAGAGAGAGACAGCGTGAGCAGGGGAAGGTCAGAGAGAGAGGGAGTCAGAGACTGAAACAGGCTCCAGGCTCTGAGCTGGCAGTCAGCACAGAGCCCGAAGCGGGGCTCGAACCCACGAACCGCGAGATCATAACCTAAGTGAAAGTCGGATGCTTAACTGACTAAGCCACCCAGGCGCCCCCTGACATTTGCATTTTTATTAAAAAAATTTTAATATTTATTTTTTGAGATCCAGAGACAGAGCACGAGGTGGGGGAGGGGGGGTGCAGAGAGAGAGAGAAAAATAGAATCTAAATCAGGCTCCAGACTCTGAGCTGTCAGCACAGAGCCCATCGTGGGGCTTGAAGTCATGAACCACAAGATCATGACCTGAGCTGAAGTCCGATGCTTAACTCACTGAGCCACCCAGGCATCCAACATCTGCATTTGTAGATGAATTTTACCCACTTACTGGTTTTTATTATTTAAGAACTGCTGACATAGTGGGGATGTAGTAGGGTATAAAACTTGAAAAATACTGATATTGAAGGAATAATAGGTATCTTGTGCTTTAATACTTTGTGGCAGGATTGTACTATAAGCAGGTGAATCAGACAACTATGTAAATCCCAAACAAAAACTAAAAATGAACCAAAGTGAAAAGATTATGTTCTAGGCAGTATCTTTCTCTTGTAACTTGTTATTTAAGGGAATACTAGTGATTTGTTCTAAAAAGGACGTACAGCTTGTTGCAAATTCCTCTTCCTAATTCCTGCCTGCCAAGAACTCAAATGTAACTGTGATATTAGCAACCCTTTCCTAGTGTACTGGCTGGTATATGTGTGATTTCAGAATGACATAGATATGATATGACAGCTGGTAATGATGGATTCATTTATATTGTTCACACTTCTATGACCAGGCCTTAAGGGAAGGTCAGACTTTAAAACAAGCAGTGTCTTCCTACCTATCTCCAAATACATGTCAAAACAGAAGGGTGTTTGTGCTTCAGCTTTGTTTTTGCTCAGTAATACAGTCAAGCAAGCCTGATTCCAAGTGACCTGTTGAGCTGTGTAAGCATCTTTATTTCAAATAAAATATATTTGTGGGGCCTGCGTAGCTTTGTAGGTTGAGCATCCAACTCTTGATTTTGGCTCAGCTCATGATCCCAGGGTCGTGGGATGGAGCTCTGAGTAGAATTCTGAGCTGGGTGTGGAGCTTGCTTAGGATTCTCTCTCCCTCCTCCCTCCCTCCCTCCCTCCCTCCCTCCCTCCCTCCCTCTACCCACCCCCTCTCCTTCCCCTGATGCACGAGTGCACATCTACTTTCCCCTCCATAAATTATGTGTCTTTCTCAGTATTATGTGTCTTTGTATTATATGTCTTTCATAGTATCCATTCATACTGCACTATCCTCTATATCAGGTAATCCGATAGAAATATACCTGTTTTGTTCCTAAAAAAAAATTGTAACATATTTTAATATGTTAGTTTTATTAGGAGGATACTGGTGTTCATGTTAATTTCTTTGGTTCTTTCTCAGATGTGGAAATGCTGACACCAGCATTGGATTTACTTTGCTCAGCAATTAGAGAAAGTGATTCTGAAACCCAAAGCAAACATTTTTCAGAACAGTTGCTTAATCTTACACTGTCTTTTCTTAACAAACAAATAAAGGAGCTTTTTCTTCACAATGAAGGTAAGATAGCAGCAAAGGGGTGCAACTGCCCTATCCTTGTGTCAGGACAGAAATCCCAGTGGTACTATTGCGTGAGAGAACATAAGCCAAGAGAGTGCTATTTCCTAAAGCTGAGAAAAGTTAGTGTGTAACTGAGTGAGTGAAATGGGGTTCCAGCACTGGGCAAATTGACAGAAAGGACTAATCAATGTGTAAAGGATTATGTTAAAACACAGAGCTACTTGTAAATAGGAAAAACTCAGATTTTTTGTTTGAAATTTGAAAACACTGAGTTTAAATTTTGGAATTTTCTAGAATTCTTTATAACAGCTTATGGTTAATTCCTTCCCTCTAGTTCTTGCTCTCCTCCTATATATGCATCTGTGTATACACACATATATTTTTATATGTATGAAATTGGCAAATTGGTATTTTCCACAGAACTAGATGAACATCTCCAGCAAGGAGTGAACATACTGACCAGCTACATTAATGAACTTCGAACCTTCATGATAAAGTTTCCTTGGAAGATAATAGATACTGTAGATGAATATGATGTAAATGAAAATGTCCCCAAAGTAAGAGACCGCGATATATGGGAGAAACTCAGTGTTGAGGTAAATATGAGTAATTATCACTTCTTTTATTTGCCAGATTTAGAGGATCTGAGAAAACAAATTGAAAACCGGAATTTAGAATCTGTACATTTGTGATTCAGAATCTTGGCAAGGTCTTATAGGTTTGGAGTTTAGGTTTTATAGATTTTGAGATCTCTGGACATAATTTCAAATTTATGTCTACAATCCTGTGTATTTAATTTAGAACACAGAGAGGTTCCCTCTTAATTCATAATGCCATATCTGCCCACTTAGATCCAGTGACAGGCACCCAAACCCAAACTTTTGTGAAGGGGCGGACTCTTAACAATACTTCTCAATGGCTAACGCCTGGCATTTTGGACTTAAGCATTCTGCCTAACCTTTGGGTAAATCATATTGCTCCTGGTGGTTTGATCTTAGGAGACTTTTATTTTATGGCATTATTTCCTAGAAGTATACGCAATTTGAGTCCTATCTCAGATTCTAGTTAAGATATCTTGTCAGTTAAATTTTCTAGCTCACCTGCTTGCCTTTGTTTTTATAGTAGAAATTAGTACCACCATAACGTGCTGCCCTCTTTAAGCCTGGGAATGGGAAGAATCCCTCTACCCCCATGGAGAGTATTGGCTTTGGAAAGACAAAGACCAAAATAGCTTAACCCAGATGATCAGACTCACTAGGGAGTGAAAGTGCTAAGTGTGACATACTGTCAGGTCCACAGGACTGCTGTTCTTGGGTTGGAGAAACAGGAAAGTATCTGGTGTGATTGCATTTTCTGTATCTCTTATTCTCTATCCGTCTATCCAAAAGTTACTTGACTTTCCCTTTACATTTTTTGGCTTCTCTTTTTCATTCTCCTTTACAGGTTTCACTTCCTGTTTTTCCATACTTTAATGTGCTCCAAGGTGCCATTCATGGTCCTCTGGCCTTTTTGCTTAAAATAATTGATTTTTAACTGTTTGAAAGGTTATAGCCTACTTTGATGAAAGCTGTGGACTCTGTCTTCAAAAATATGCATGTGATTGTGTGCATCTGCACATGCATACAATTTGCATAAGCCTTCATGGGATTTACAGACTCCTCGAAAGCCCCAGGTTAAGAATGCCCCTATTTTGGGGCACTTGAGTGGCTCAGTTGGTTAAACATCCAACTTGGGCTCAGGTCATGATCTCCTGGTTTGTGAGTTTGAGCCTGGCATTGGGATCTGAACTAATGGTGTGGAGCCTGCCTGGGTTTCTTTCTCTCTTCCTCTCTCTTTGTCTCTCCCCAGCCTGTGTGCACATGCACATGCACGCTCTCTCTCCCTCGCTCTCAAAATAAATAAATAAACTTAAAGAAAAAAAAAAAGAATGCCCCTATTCTGTTTGTCTTGGGTATAGGTCTTCAGTATATGTCTTTATTCCTTCTTACTAGGATTTTTGCAGTAACCTTCTAATGCCTTGCTGTCTAGAGCATGAATCCCTTTCAGTCCATTCTCCACTTTGCTACCTGAACATTCTTCCTAAAATGTGTACCTGATTATGTCACCTTTTGCTTTTAAGATCCTTCAGTGTCTTCACATAAGTTTCAGGATACAGTCCATCTCCCACATATAACGCCCTTCATGATGGAACCTCTGCTTTTCTTTCAAATCTCATCTGCTACTATGTCCAGTTTTTTCTCCAGCTAAATTAAGTGATTTGGAGTTTCCCAAAGACTGATATTGTTTCTTACCTTTATGCCTCAGTACATATTCCCTCTTTTTGGGACACTTATCCTCTTTCTTCAATACATGAATGTAATGCTTACTTGCCTCTCAAGTTTCACCTTATTAGTCCTCTCTACTAGGAAGGCTTTTCTTTTGTTGTTACCTCTTTTATTCAGATGCTTCTCTTCTGGACCCTGAGATATCTGCATCGTCACCTTTATCATATGTGACTATACGCAATACTTTGTGTGTTTGCCACTAGTCTAAAAGCAAGGTCTGTGTTTCAGTCGACTTCATCTCTCCTGTGCAAAGCACCCAATCTAGTGGTAGGTTTTCAATAAAGATCCATTAGGTGTTCAATAAATATTTAAGTCCCATGTTGATAATCATAATAAGGAAATTAAAAGGAACTTAAAAGGCAAATATGTTTCCTCCTTTTCTTAGGAAGTTATTTCCAGTGCTATTTTGAACAACAAAATACCAGAGGCACAGACTTTCTTCAGGATTAACAGTCATTCTGCTCAAAGACTTGAGGAGCTGATTAGAATAGGTCTAAATTTGGTCTTTGACAATTTGAAAAAGAACAATATAAAGGAAGCCTCTGAACTTTTGAAGAACATGGTGAGTTGCATAAACTGTCTGATCTTGAAGTCTCTAAAATAAGAGAAGATCTCTATATTTAATGCAGTTTCTGGTTGATATAAAAATTGTTTTGTATTGATGGTTGTATCACAAACTAAGAAATTTGTATAGCTTTTACCGGGAAATAATAATAGAAATGTTCTTTAGTACTGAGAACTTTTTTTAAATTTCTGAGATAGAGAGTGTGAGCAGGGGAGGGTCAGAGATAGAGGAAGATACAGAATCTGAAGCAGGCTTCAGGCTCTGAGCTAGCTGTCAGCACAGAGCCCGACGTGGGGCTCGAACCCACAAACCGCGAGATCATGTCCTGAGCCAAAGCTGGACGCTTAACTGACTGAGCCACCCAGGTGCCCCAAGTACTGAGAACTTTTTTGAAGAGACTTTTTTTATTGGGAGTTTCTATCATTTGTTCTCTGTTACACTTGGCACTGTGACTAGAAGGAGACCTTGCTTCTCCTAGAAGGCTTCACGCGTGTCAAAGCGTGCACAGAACCTCATTTGTTGAGAAACATTCTGGGTTGTTCATGTGACCCCTTACATCTCCATTTGAGCTAATGGCTTATTTTTTGATTTTGTGGTTTGTGGTTTTACTTCATTTGAGAAGGGGAAGTGCTGGAGTTGGGCCTCCTGGACTAAGCTGAGACAGGGCCCTAATCTGCATGATTGGGGCTTCTCCATGGCAACTTTGTGGAGGTACAGAGTGAAACCATGCAAGGGTTGTGATTTGCACTAACTTTTGTTTTCAAGTGAATCATTAAAGCAGATACCTTCAGTTTTGGTCATATGGCAGCCTAGCATTACCTTAAATTGTTCTATGTGCTGCCTTTGTTCTGGCAAAATGGACTTAAGGGATAGGCAGTATATATGTAAGATAAATAAAGAGTATGAGTGTTGACAAGAGCAGAAAAGCTGTAGAATTCTAACAGGATACATGTCTATACTAGATATTTCTTTACCCAACATATATTTATGTTTAAAATAGCCCTATGACAACATATAAAGGTTTTTAAGTTTTTCTCTTTATTACAGGGCTTTAATGTAAAAGACCAGTTGCTCAAGATCTGCTTCTATACAACTGATAAAGATATACGGGACTTTTTGGTAGGTAAAGGTGAGGCTATGTAATTTACATCTTGTAGTAAACCTTGGTGAAAGTTCAAAATGAATTATTTTAATATTCAACTAATCTAGTAAGTAAAAGTATGAGAACTCCTTTTTTTTTTTAGTGATTGTTTTGCATTTGTCATAAAAGAAAATATCTGAATATATACATACCTCAGAAATTCAAAATACAATTCTTAAATGGCATTTAAACTAATGACATTTGTTTTGCAATTGTGCTTGGTTTTTGTGAGGTCATTGCTTAATTACTTTTTATTCAAGGTTGAAATTTTAAAAGAAAAAAATTATTTTTCTGAAAATGAAAAAAGAACTATAAACTTCGTGCATCAAGTTGAGAAGTTTTATTCAGGACATTTCCAAGAAAATGTGCAGATCCAGTCCTTTGCCAGGTAGTCTTATTAGTCTGCTTTTGATAATATGGAAAAAATATTGTGGATAGTGTTTAGTTTATGATTGTTAGCACAGATTTTTTTATGTGGAACTGAGCTTACATTCTCTATGGAGATAAAATTTGTATCATCCAGAAAGGGCTCAGGGAATTTAGTCTCATTTCAATATGTGTATAATCACATACATATATTTAAAATAATAAATAGAAAAATGATAGTATTGAATTACTAATTTCCTAAAAGAGTAGAAATTCATGAGCAGATTAAAAGGGATGATGCTTTTCCCTTCAAAATTAAAAAAAAATTATATCACTGTTTTAGGTATTGGATGAAGGAACAGGATTTTTTCAAGCACAAATCTGTTTTGGACTCACTCCTGAAACAAGATCCTAAAGATAAATTTAACAAACAGGACCATAGAATTGTGTTAAATTGGGCTCAGTGGTGGAATCAACTAACACAAGAATCCATCCTTCTCCCCAGGATAAGTCCAGAAGGCAAGTATGAAAGAAACTAACATCTAAACATACTGTATGAAGATTAAATTAGGCATTTGGATATTTTAGTCTCCAGTTTGGAATTCCTTTTGGAGAGAAAATACTCAGTTGCTTTAAAATGCAAGTTATTGAATTAAGATCTCTTTCTTATCTCAAGGTTTTTATTTTATTATTTTTTTTAAGTTTTAGAGAGTGCATACATGAGCTGGGAAGGGGCAGAAGGGGGAGAGGGAGAGAGAGAGGGGGAAAGAGAGAGAGGGAGAGAGAAAGAGAATCTTAAGCAGGCTCCATGCTCTACATGGAACCTGACAATGGGGCTCAATCCCATGACTCTGGGATATCTCAAGGTTTTTGTAAAGGATTTATAATGTGATAGTGGAAGAGAAAAGCCATATCATTTAGTGAATTGAGATTTCAAGGCTAGGAATTCTCTAGCCAGCCTCAAAGCAACATCTGTGTTTTTCCAGTAGTCTTTGAGTTTCTTCTCGTGTAAACCAAGGATCTATATCACATGAGGGCTCTGGGGAGAGGTAATAGTAGTCATTTATAGAAAGTTAAATTTGTATTTACTATTATAGCCAAAGTTTTTTTGTTTATTTATTTTGAGAAAGATGAGAGAGCATGAGCCAGGGAGGGAGGGGGTGGGGAGGGGGGGTGAGAGAGAAAGAGAAAGAGAAAGGAGAGGGAGAATCCCAAGCAGGCTTGGTGTTGTTAATGCAGAGCCCAAAGAACCATGATATCCCATGAACCATGAGATCATAACCTAAGCTGAAATCAAGAGTCAGGCACTTAACCTACTGAGCCACCCAGGTGCCCCCAAAGTTTTATTTATATTAATGAAAAGGAAATGGAAGAAGAGGCCTGAAAAGATAATTGAAACACAGCTAGTTTTTAAGTCTGATTTAACTGCTGTAGTAATGAGAAGCAACATTCCTCTAGCTAATGTATTGACTATGAAATGAACACAAAAGAAGAAAATAGCAAAAAGCAGCAGAGGGCCTGAATAATTCATAGGTTATTTGTGCAGATCATCCCGTCTATCAGGTTAATTACTGTTGAGTTTTGTGTCAGTAATCATAATCATTGCAGTTTTAAAATGTATTTTATTCTTAATGCAGAATACAAATCGTATTCTCCCGAAGCCCTCTGGAGATACCTCACAGCTCGCCATGATTGGTCAAGCATCATCCTGTGGATTGGAGAATTTCAGACCCAGAATAGTTGTGCTTCACTTGAGCAGAACATATGGCCCCTTCTGACTGTTGATGTTATTGATCAGAATACTTGTTGCAACAACTACATGAGGAATGAAATTTTAGATAAGCTGGCCAGGTATTGTAACTGTGGGGATGAATACAAGGAAGGACAGTAAAAAAATAATGGTGTAAATTTGCTCTGAAATGCCATAAATCCAAAGCAATGTTGTTTCATAGTATTTTAAAATTACACAGTGTTACCATGTATTGAGGATTTAAAATCACATGCATTTTGGGGTGTCTGGGTGCCTCAGTTGGTTAACTGTCCAACTCTTGATTTCGGCTCAGGTCATGATCTATGTCATGGTTCATGAGATATTGAGCCCCATGTCAGGCTCCACGCTGACAGTGCAGAGCCTACTTGGAATTCTCTTTCCCACTCCCTCTCTCTGCCTCTCCCCTGCTCCTGCTCTCTCTCTCAAAATAAATAAATTTTAAAAATATTTAAAATCACATGCATTTAACATGGTGTTAAATGGTGTTAAATGTAGTAAATAGGTGTTAAATGTAGTGAATACGTTCTCAAATTGTAGATAAAGGTTTTCCCCAAATCATTGTATGTGCTTTGTATTGCACATTGCATGTGACATAGTCAGCTCTTTTTGGAGCTACAAAGACCAAGTGGCAAGAGCTGAGGACACTTTAGTGCCATGTAATGTCTCCCACTCTTCTCACTACTGACACTGCACCTGTCCACATGCTGCATGTTGATTTGAACTAAAGAGGACTGTTTAATTAAGAAATTAGTGAGGAGGGAGTGCATCTGGTTTTGGTCCAGGTCATGATCTCACAGTTGGTGAATTCCAGCCCTGCGTCAGGCTCTGTGTGGACACCTCAGAGCCTGGAGCCTGCTTTGGGTTCTGTGTCTCCCTCCTTCTCTGCCTCTATCCCGTTTGTGTTCTGTCTCTCTCTCAAAAATAAATAAATATTAAAAAACTAATTTAAAAACATTAAAAAAAAATCAGTGAGAGGGGGCACCTGGATGTCTCAATCAGTTAAGCATCCAACTCTTGATTTCAGCTAAGGTCATGAAACTCTTGATTTCAGCTGAGGTCATGATCTTGTGTTTCCTGAGTTCAAGCCCTGCATCAATCTCTGTGCTAATGGTACAGAGCCTGCTTGGGATTCACTCTCTCTCCACCCTGTCCTCTCTCTGTCTCTCAAAATTAATATATAAACTTAAAAGAAAAAAAGGAAAAGAAATTAGTGAGGATAAGTAACTCTTGAAGTGATGTGAAGACTTTAAATTTTCAATTAAATGCTAAAAATAATTGTTAGATTGAACCATGTAAACTTGCTCTTTGTGTGGGTCAGAAATGGTTGAGTATCAGCAATTTCATAGGCTAAACCTAATCTATCTTCCTAAGCTATAAATACAAGGAGACAATAATATGTTTAATTTTTAAGTTTCTGAAACTTATTTTATCTTATTTTATCTCATATTTATACTTAATAGGGAGGTATAGCTGTATTGTCCTAGCCAACTTAAAGATGTGGAGAGTGAGATCTAGAGATGTTAGGAGCTTTGCCCAAGCCAGTTACCTACAGACTTCAGTTCTTTTACCTCTGACTTTTTTTTTTTTTAATGTTTTATTTATCTTAGGAGAAAGAGAGAGAGACAGCGTGAGCAGGGGAGGGTCAGAGAGAGAGGGAGTCACAGACCGAAACAGGCTCCAGGCTCTGAGCTGGCAGTCAGCACAGAGCCCGACTCGGGACTCGAACCCACGAACCGCGAGATCATGACCCAAGCGAAAGTCAGACGCTTAACCGACTAAGCCACCCAGGCGCCCCTCTGACTTTCTATTCACTGTCCTTTCCATTGCACTAAATCCTTTGCTTGTGTACTAAAAGTAAAATTGCATATACTTGCATGGTTATCAGATATTTGGCTTGATATTTGTTTAAAAAGCTAGTATAGGTGTGATTCAACAGGAATTATGACATTAATGAATTAATGAGATCTACAGTAACAGATTAAAAGGAAAAAATCATACCACCCTGATGGATACAGAAGAGCATTTGATAAAATTGAGCATCTGTTTATCATAAAAGCTACATATTAGCAAACTAAGAGTGGATACAAATTTCCTTCATGTGAAAGGAGTATCTAAAGAAATCTTCTAGCTAATGTTAGGCTTGATGATGAAACACCACAAACGTCCTCTTTAGATTTGGAGCAAGACAAGCCTCATTGATTCTTCCCAAGTTGATCTTTAGATATAATGCAATCTCAATTAAAATCCCAGAAAGTTTTCTTACAGATTTTAACTAGCTGATTATAAATATTTATATGAAAATGCAAAGGGTCAAGAATAGCCCTGAAAAAGAACTTGCCCTCCTAGATATAAAAAGCTTATTCTAAAGTTATAGCAACTATGACAGTGAGAGTATTGTTTCAGAGATAGACAAATAGACCAGAGAACAGAATAATGAGCATAAACAAACTTCTGCATGCACACTCACTTTATATATGACAGAGGTGGCACTGCATAGTGGGCAAAGAACATTTTTTTCTTTTTTGATAAAGGAGGCTGGGATAACCAGATAGCTCTGGTGGGGATGGAGAATTAAATTGGACTTTTTTTTAATTGGACTTTCTTCCTTGTATCATGCATACAATCAATTCCAAGTAGATTTCAAAACCCAAATGACAAAAGTAAAACTATAAAGCTTTTAGAAGATATAGAAGAATATCTTCATGACCTTGGGAGTAGAATATGCTTTCTAAGTGGCCTAAAGGGGTAAAGGTGGATGGTTAATGAGACCTAGAGAGCTATGTGGCAAGAGTTGTGTCCCTTAGTGGAGAGTGTCAGCCAACCTGCAGTTACCCAGCACAGCAAGAGCCAAGGTATCCCCATCCTCTCTTCTTTCCGACTCTTACCTTCTAATGGGTGTCTCCCATAGGGCAAAACAAAATGGAAATCTGAGGACACTAGAGTCTTCTGTGCAGGTGAGCCTCCAGGGATAGAAGAGTAGAGCTTGCATCTGGAGGGGAAAGATACCAGCACACATAGGCATTTCACAAAAGAGGTAACACAAATGGCCAATAAATATACAAAAAGATGCTCTTCCTCATTGTTAGTCATGGAAATGTAAACTTATTTTACCAAAAACCTAGGAGCAGTTGCAATGACCAGCAAAGATAGAGTGTAGATAAATGAAATCTAGTTATAAGCCAACAGTAGAATACTATGTAACAATGAAAACAAACTAGTCACAGATATCAAGGTGGGTAAATCACACAATGTTGAGTAAAAGAAATAGGACTAAGAACAACATATCCAGAATGTACCATTTATGCATAAACTTTAAAATAGGCAGAACCAGGGCTGCCTGGGTGACTCAGTTAAACGTCCAACTTCCACTCATCTCACGGTTTGTGTGTTTGAGCCCCACATCAGGCTCTGTGCTGACAGCTTGGAGCCTGGAGCCTGCTTCACAGTCTGTATCTCCATTTTTCTCTTCCCCTTGTTCTCTCTCTCTCTCTCTCTCTCTCAAAAATAAACTGCAAAAAGGCAGAAAAGGACAAATAGCATATGTTTGCATGTATAGGAGGATTAGGAGGAACTTAATGGAGGACCATGGGGGAGAAGAAGGGGAGAAATGGTGGGGGAAAGGGAGAGAGGCAAACCATGAGAGATTCTTGAATGCTGAGAACAAACTGAGGACTCATGAGTGGGGGGTGGGGGTGGGAGATGGGCATGAAGGAGGGCACTTGTGGGGATGAGCACTGGGTGTTATATGGAAACCAACTTGACAATAAACTATTTGTAAAAAAAAAAAAAAACTTACATGTCGACATGCCATCTCTAAATAAATATAGAGGAATGCTGTGGAAAAAAAATTTTTTTTAAATAAACTGCAAAAAATTTTTTTAAAAAAGGAAGAAATGCTTATTAGAAAGTCAGGAGTCTTTACCTCTGGGGATAGCAAAGGACATGGACAGGGGAAAGAATACACCTAGGTATAATATTCTATTATTTGAGTGATGGTTACATAGTGTTTCTTTAAATGCCACATTACATATTTTCTATAGTCCTCTGTATAGCATATAAAATTAACAATAAATTTGTAAACAAGTAGTATTTAAATGCAAATTTCTTTTCTTGTTTAGTCATTGGTCTATTTAAATTATTCTGCTTTACTTTCTAAATGGTTTTGTTTGGGTATTTTGAAAAAATCCCAGTGTTTAAAAGAATCTAGTTTCAAGAGCTAACCACTGTTGCCACTGTGGATTGTGCAATTCTAGTAAAAACCACCAAAAAATAGAGATTGTTTAGATTTAGTTTTTGAAATATTTAAGATAACTCTAGACTGTCATTTAAATACTAAGATGGTGCACAAACCTTCATCAGAAACTAGCAAAATATATATGTGTCAGAATAAATTTATAGAGTGAGACTACAGCAGAATTCTCTCATGGAGAGTGGTGACACCTTACTCCTGACACCGCTCAGTTGGGTTCCTACCCAGAGGAACTGAGCCCCGAATGCCACGTGGCGTCATTTTCTATATATTTTTTACTTCTTTGTCTCCCATATATGGTAACACACATGCATGTGGCCTAATTAAGTGGTTTCATGTTACAAGGTCGTGAGAGATGTTGTCACATACATGCCAGGTTCCCTTGAGGTTTTTGGGGTTTTTTTCTTAGGGAGGAGATCCTATCACATGACTTGGCAGTCTTAATTTGTAAATTCTAATTTTTAAGTAGTTGAGTCTTCCGCAATGGAAGTGGTTTGGTCCGCTGTGAATCTATCAACTTTGTAACTTGCCTCCTCTGAAACCTGCCCAACAGGAATGGGATTTTTCTTCATTCTGAACTAGAGAACTTTGAACTCTTTCTCCTAAGACTGAACCGCATTGGGGGTGTGATGCAAGATACTCTCCCCGTTCAAAACTACAGGTCCAAAGAAGGTTGGGATTTCCATTCTCACTTGATTCTCTATTGTTTGGAACACAGTCTGCAGTATCTTCTCTATGTCTATCTTGACCATTACAAGTGAGTATTGAGACTTGATTTGTCCTTGAGCAGCACAAAACAGTTTCCTCTTTCCATACTACTTCCGAATGTGACTTTTAGGAAAATATTAAACATTTGCTTGAGGAATACTGGTCTCTTTGAAATAGTTCCCCTTCACTCCAGCACTTGGTACCTTAGTTCAGAGCTGCATTCAGCTAAATGCTTATCATGTGTTTTTTGGTGATGTTAATCCTGTAACATCTCTGTTAACCTATAAAATAACTAGAAAGAATTAAATGAAAGAAATGCCTTAAAAGTTTAAAAGAGAGGAAGATTCTGAAAGTTAACTTGGAATTACTTGATACCATCATTACCAGGCAAATGAATGCTAAACAATTTTGAATTCATAACCACTACAAGGTATGTTAGGTACACTCTTAAATTGAAACTTAGATAGATATACATCAGTATATATCTCCCCCAAGATCAATGGGGCTACTGTGAATTGCTGTTGGGTCAGTGATAACAAGAATATAATTCATCTCTAATATAGGAGTGCTTACAGTGCTCTTGGCACTAGACTAAGTGCTTTATGTGCATTATCTAATTTTCATAAAAGTGCTGTGAGGTGGTTACTCCCATCTCCATTACACAGATGAGGAAACTGAAGTGTTAAGAGAGGCTAAGTGCCTTTCTTACAGCACATGGCTGTAATAAATGGCACAGCTAGATTTAATTCTACTTAGGTTTCATTCCAGAGTCCACACCTAGGTGCTTATGAGAACATTTTTATTTTGTGTGTGTGTGTGTGTGTGTGTGTGTGTATTAAAGACTAGGAATTCAAATAGATTGTGTTTTTATGGTTCATATCATTGAGGCTAATTTAGACTCAGAAATGTTTTCCCCAAAGCTGCTGGTAGAAGATTTAGAGGTCATATATTCAAAAGATCTACCCTGAGCCCTAATTCCTCAGTCCTAGCTTCTCTGTAGTTGTGTAAAAGTTCTTAAAAGCCTCTGAAGTTTGAAAATGCTAATGAGTTTTTGTTGTTTAAAATAAATTGGGATATGACAGGACAAGGTATCTGTTAATCTTACAGAGTTGGTAAAATTTCATCATAGAAGTAAACACATTATAAATAAAATTATCTCTGCATCTAAATTTTTCTCTATTTCCAGACCATAAGTAATAAGTAAAGCACAACACAAGAATGAGAGCATATTATATTTACTTTTAATTCTGAAGTTCCTTTTTAAATGCTAGTTATCATCTGAGTAAACACGACTGTAACTATCTTATCTTGTATGTTAACCAGAGTTTGTTCTTTTGTTTTGTATACAGACTTAATCCTTCAAATTGTTCCATTTTGGAAAAAAGTGAATTATATGAAGCTCACCCTTGGTTTGAATTTTTAGTTCAGTGTCGACAAGTTTCCAGTAATTTAACAGGTATGGGTGTACTGTAGTAAATACAAAAATGTCGGGGTGCC
The DNA here is from genome assembly GCA_017311185.1 of Proteles cristata cristata. Classification (NCBI taxonomy): domain Eukaryota; kingdom Metazoa; phylum Chordata; class Mammalia; order Carnivora; family Hyaenidae; genus Proteles; species Proteles cristata. The sequence continues at coordinate 624,189 of JAESUZ010003766.1, read as the reverse complement.
TGGGTGGCTCAGTCAGTTGAGCTCCTGACTTTGGCTCCAGTCATGATCTCGGAGTTCGTGAGTTCCAGCTCCTCGCTGGGCTCTGTGTGACAGCTCAGGGCCTGGAGCCGCTTTGGATTCTGTGCCCTGTTCTCTCTTCGCCCTTTTCCTGCTCAGGCTCTCTCTCACAAAAAAAAAAAAAAGTCTTTGGCTAAGTAATTGGTCTGATAAATGGTAATTAATTTGTGTTCTCTAAATAAATCATTTGGCTATAGACAAACATCTGACTATAACCTAGCTTCAAGCTTTATTTAAAAAGCAGAAGACCAAAAATGTTGCCCTATTGCCAGCTAAGAAAAGCCAGTGTGTGAGCTTGCGTCCTCTTCCCCCTCAGCCTCATGCTTGTTATTTTTGGATGTCTCTCATCTTACCAGTTTATCACAGGATGAGTTCCTGCTCTCTGGTAGATTGACACGCTTTTTCTGTGAAAAAGTGGTCTGTCTTCCAGGTGCCTGCCCTGAATCTTTTAGTAAGTAATAACAGATGGAATAAAAAAAAAAAATCCACAACATGTGTGGGATTGTTGTGTCTTCTGTAGTGGAGTTGCTGAAGGAGAGCTTTGCTCCGGTAATAATCAGAAAAGTGCTGTGACCCCACCCCACCTTGAGGGTTTAGCTGGTATTATTCCAGAAACTCACATGGGGAGGGGGTCAGGCAGAGCCACTACACAGGCAAGGAGTGTCAACAGCCAATCTTTCACTTTTATGATTCCTGTTTTTTTCCCAAATAAAGAATTTTTTCATAATGTGGGTTGGGTGTTTTTTGTTTTGGTTTTTTTTGATGTTGATAATATATGTTTATTGTAAAGAAAAATTGAAAGCTACAGACAACTATCAAGAAGGTAAAACTCTGTAGGTAGATAGCGTAGGTAGATAATCATCCACAGGCAACTCTTGATCTATCTTAATGTATTTTGTTCTGGTTATTTTCTCTATACTTTTTTTTTTAGTCTGGTCTATATATTATATTTCATTCATCCGACAAATGTTTATTAAACTCACACATCGTGACAGTCTATCTGTGAGAGTCAGTATTTTAGGCATTGATTTGTATGAGCTCTTTGCTGAAGACATAAATTCTTAGGCTGTGATCTGTTGTTAATTTGTTGTTAAAATACCCTCTCTCCCCCCAGTTCATTACTGCCTTTCAGTTTTCTTTTGTTTACCTAAGTTGTTTTAACAGTTGTTTGTCTCAGTTGTTTGAATAGAAGTTTTTACTTTTATGTGGACACATCTCTCATTGTTTTCCGTTTATGGTGTTTTCTTACTGCTTTTAAACTTAGAAAGTCCTTCTTACTGTGGATGGAGTGAAAAATTTTATTCCTCAGAATTGCATAAGTCTTTCTCTTAAGGAGAAAAACCTGCTCTTTTGTTTTCCAGATCCCAAACTGATCTTCCAGGCTAGCCTTGCAAATGCTCAGATACTGATTCCCAGCAACCAGGCCAGTGTAAGCAGTATGCTCCTGGAAGGACATACTCTCCTGGCCCTTGCTACCACAATGTATGCCCCTGGGGGTGTCAGCCAGGTATGGATAGCACTTTTTCCTGTTGTGGCAAAATAGGACTGATTTTAAATTTAGCAGAAATATCTATGGATTTTCTAGACCTGTGATATTCAAATATAACTACTTACAAGTATTTCATTATATTAAAGAACATAAAACAAAGGATGAAGTTTTATATGAATATTTTGTATCCTCTTAAGTTGAAAGGGAACTAACATGTGGTCTAGAGCTTTTTTTTTTTTTACCTTTGTTTTCTTTGTTTTAAGTGGATTTCAGGAGCCTTGTATTAGGGTTCTCCAGAGAAACAGAAATCAGTTGTGTGTGTGTATATCTGGTACTTTTTCGGGGAGGGAGAGCACAACCAAGAGAGGGGCAGACAGAAAGAGACAGAAGCAGGCTCCATGCCATCAGTGCAGAGCCCCACGCGGGACTCCATCTCCTGAACTGTGAGATCATGATGTGAGCTGAGATCACGAGTCGGATGCTTAACTAACTGAGCCACACAGATGCTCCTACCTTTGTTTTCTACAGTCTGGGTTTGTTTTAAGGATAGAGTCAGTATCTGATTGCTCCTAGGAGTAACTACTTTAGAGTGTGGCTTGAGAATTATTCTCTACTATTTGTACTCTTAAAGAGGCAAAAAGGAAATCATAATTTTTAGCTATCCATATAAACTCTTTTAAGGGACCCAGTGGAAATTTGCCCATCTCTGCTTCTTGAAAGTATAGTATACCTGGTTAGAGAGAACTTAAGAAGGCTGTTTAACATCTCATCCTGAAAAAGCTTCTTACTGATGCTAATTTAATATAATGCTACCTCTTCCACATTATTGCAATATATTTTAATTCATATGGTTATCTATTCCTCTGTTCATAATCGTCTGTCAGAAAATAGTCATGGGGTAACTTGAGCGCTGAGGGAGAAGGACCTAGGTAGGAGTCATCAAGTAATCTTTTATCCTTTAAAAATATTTACTATTTAAATATTTTAAGGGGTACCTGAGTGGTTCAGCCGGTTGAGCGTCTGACTTTTGATTTCATTTCAGGTCATGATCCCATGGTCATGGTATCAAGCCCCATGTCAGACTCCATGCTGAGTGTGGAACCTGCTTAAGATCTCTCTCTCTCTCTCTCTCTCCCTCTCTCTCTCTCCCTCTCTCCCTCTCCCCGACCCCCCTCACTCCTTCTTCCTCTACCCCTCTCCCCTATTCACACATGTGCTCCCTAAATAAATTACACAAATAAAATTTTAAAAAAATAAAAAATATTCTAAGTATTTTGGTAGCAGAGGCTTTTTTCAAACAGCTTTTTCACATATAGTTTGAAAACCACTGATCTAGGTGAACTTCCTAATCTTATAGATGAGGAAGCTGAGACCTGATGCTGAATATCTGGCCAAAGGTCACCAGCTAGTTTTTCCTAGAACCAGAATGAAAACTGTTGGCTTCTGACTCCTTGACCATTGTTTTTTGTGTTTTTTTTAACTTTTATGTATTTTTTCAAGCTAACCTAGTTTTACTCTTGTGAAAAAAAGACTTAAATTTGGGGAAGAGAAAACCCTTACTCTGTACTATGTGATCTTTTTATTTAGGTTGTTCAGAATGATGAAAATGAGACCTGTCTGAAGAAGGTAGATCCCCAGTTACTGAAGATGGCGTTAACTCCTTATCCCAAGCTAAAAACTGCTCTCTTCCCACAGTACACTGCCTGTAGCGTCCTGCCTCCTGATATTACGCTTTACCACCTTATGCAGGTAAAGTATTTAGGTGGCTGACATTTAGGGCTATCAGTCAAGGTTCAGCCAGGAAACAAAAATCTACTCTGGGTCTTTCAATGTTTATTATTTATTTTTGAGAGAGAGAGACAGCATGAGCAGGGGAGGGTCAGAGAGAGAGGGAGACACAGAATCTGAAGGAGGCTCCAGGCTCTGAGCTGGCAGCACAGAGCCCGATGCAGGGCTCAGTCTCACCAACCACAAGATCATGAGCTGAAATCAGATGCTTAACCAACTAAATCACCCAGGAGCCCCTACCCTAGGTCTTTCAAATGGAGGTCTTTCAAATAGGAAATTACACAACAATAGCAGAAAGGAGAATCTCAACATGCCCTGGTGAGACAACCCAAAAACTGACGAAGAAAGAAGCTGTCAACACCTTAAAGGCTGCAAGAACAGTGCAAGAAAGTGGTGTTGCCAGAACCCAGAAGCTGGAGCCATCTCTGGGAGCTAAACTCACAACCAAGCTGCCTAATGAGAGCTGGAAATGGGGTAGAGCTGGAACCTTGGAGGAGATATCCCAGAAGACAAAGAAGGAGAAAAGTATCCTGGTGTCTCCCCTCTTCCCACCGTTATTATCCCATGTTGTTCTCTGGGCTAAACCTACTGGTAGTCAAAGGGCAAATAAGCTTGGGCAATGCAGTTCTCTGAAGAATAGGGCAGAACAGGTGAAAGGTAGAAATGGATCTGAGAGCAAACAGATGGTTGGCCAGCATATACTTGTCTGCCGCTTTCACCAAAAGCCACTTCATTCTATTACTGATAACTTGTATCTCTCTCTTCTTAATGAATACAGCTATTTGTTTATTTAAATCAGTGCTTCTTAACTATTTTCAGAACAAAATCTCTTACGAATGTGAGAGAGCTATGAGTCCTCTACCCAGAAAAATTGCACATACATGTGTAAGTTTGCCTATATTTTTGAGGAATTTGTATACCCTGAATCCTACTCAGGGATCCTCCGTGACAAATTCTTTTGTTCATTTCTCATTTCAAAGGGCTTTTGCTTTCTTTCTCTGGGTGCACATATTCCCATAGTGTCTTTAATTAAACATAAGCTCTATAATCTATAAAGGTACAAAATGTCTCCACTAAACAATCCTTAATTTATAGAGTAGTCCTGCTCAGAAATGTCCCCAGGTGGGTGCCAGTCCATGTACTGTTTGTTGCTGGGATGTGATGAGATTAGGATCTTGCACTATTAATTAAATCTATGTTACTAAGTACACTGTTCAGTTCAGCAGGCTTTTTTGTTGTGTTTTTTTGTTTGTTTTGCCGTTACTTATTTGGTCTATGTAGCAAGACTCTTGAAGCAGGAAGCATCTAGCTAGATTTAAAGTTATTGCAAGCTTCTTATCTCATTACAAACCAGTAGCACTAGTTTAAGCTATTTATAAGTGGATTATACCAAAAACAGTTTCACTACTTCAAGTGGATTCAATCAGCCTAAAACATAAGTGGTTTCAGGTTGGTCTTTGTTCTGTTCTCAAGTTGACTGATGCAATTTTTTAGTCCTACTACTTTATGAAAAGTAGCCCTTCCTTAATAGACCACAAAATCTTCCTTCATTTTAAATCAAAACTGCTTTTTCCTTAGCCACTCACATCTTGACCTACAGGTTTTATTTTCTCCTTTATCTTTTCTACCATCTATTGATCATCTTTGCTAAATCTTTGGCTTAGACAGATTTCAAACAGCTATGGCTCCTGGCTTTCAAACCTTTTCTGACTGGCTTAACCTTACTGCACTCTTGTTTCTTTGTTGGTGGTGGGGTGGTTCCTGCACCACATTCCTCTAACTTTTAATCAACTTTTCCTCTTTCCTTTCCAGACCTGCCTTAGCTTACCTTGTCTTGTTTATATGATAACTTTTCTAGCCTCTTAGTTTTCTTGCTTTTGGAATCCAAAAGCATTTCAAAAACCATTTACATTATAATTAATGCTGTTTCAACCAAAAGACAATACACTTTGCAGACGTAGTATGAAGTGCGGGAAGTCTTTCAAAGGAACACAGCCAGTTCTGTTTTTATTAACATAGGAAAGTGTCTCAAGCATTTTTTTTTTGGTAAGTTCAAAGAATTTATGTCCAGAAAGATAAGGTTGAAGAAGCAAAGCAGACTACCTGTGAATTCTTTCCATATAATTTTGTTTACTTATTTTAGAGTCAACTAACTTTTAATTGTGACTTCTCCCCTTTTTCAGTCATTATTGCCCTTTGATCCTAGCAGATTGTTTGGCTGGCAGTCTGCCAACACATTGGCTATAGGAGGTAAGTCATTACAGGTACTTAGGCTTTAGAAGTTAATTATTTTAGCAGTGTTGACAGTAGAAGTTAATTTATGTAAAGCCAGTCCAGTTTGTTTGTTTGCTGTTTGTTTGTTTTTGAGAGAGAGAGAGAATGTGTTCATGAGTGAGGGGGTGAGTGAGGAAGGGACAATGGAAAGGGAGAGAGAATTTTAAGTAGGCACCATCCCTAGTGTGGAGCCCAGTATAGGGCTCGATCTCATGCTGAGTCATGAGATCATGAGTTGAGGTGAAATCAAGAGTTGGTAGCTTAACAGACTGAGCCACTCAGGAGCCCCTCACTGCTTTCCAATTTAAAAATATGCATTCTGATGGAAAACATTTTTTTAAAATTTTCTTTAATGTTTGATTTATTTGAGAGAGAGCCAGCAAGAGTGCGTGAGCAGGGGAGGGTCAAAGAGAGAGGGAGGTACAGAATCTGAAACAGGCTCCAGGCTCTGAGCTAGCTGTCAGCACAGAGCCCTGGGGCTCGAACCCACGAACCATGAGATCATGACCTGAGCTGAAGTCAGATGCTCAACCAACTGAGCCACCCAGGCACCCCTCTGATGGAAAACATTTTCTAGGAGACTGAACTGAAAACGTTTTGTGAGTTAAAAGTAATTGTATTACATCACTAGTGCTATTCTGTAGGGTGATTGTGAGGTGACCTGGCTTCTTTGTCAGGCCAGAGAAAAATTTCCTTTTGGGTAGAATTTTTTTTTTTTTTTTTTGGTATACCCTCTCCATACTAGCCCCCAGCCGCTAAAAAATCAGGGTCTTCCTTGAATTAAAAACTCAAGTTAGCTCATTTGGTGCCAGGCAGTGCTGTATACTTCACATTTATTCAGCAAATATTTAATAAGTGAACGAACAGTTTCCTGTGTACTTAAAAGTCACCAAAGTCACTGGTCTTACAAAGAATATAGATAAGGCACATGATGATTTTTTTAATCTCAGAGGTGGTACTTTTAAGTAATAGCTTTGGAAGATAGCAGACATCTCTCTTCCTAGTCTTTAGTTTTGTTTTTGGTTTTTTAAGAACCAAGTCACAGTATAAAAAGTCCTTGAATTGTACTGGAGGATTTTTTTTTTCATAAAGAAGCTTTGAACTTTGAAAACAAGAGCAGATGCAATTTTCAAGAACTTGTTTCATAAGAGTTAAAAATGTTATTTCAGGGGACCTGGGTATCCCAGTCAGCTGAGCATCTGAGACTCTTGATTTCATCTCAGGTCATGATCTCACAGTTCATGAGTTGGAGCCCGGCATCTGGCTCTGCGCTGATAGCATGGAGTCTGCTTGGAATTTTCTGTCTCCCTTGCTCTGTGCCCCTTCCCTGCTTGCACTTTCTCTCTCTCTTTCTCTCTGTCTCTCTGTCTCTCTGTCTCTCTCAATAAACATTAAAAATGTACATTTAAAAAAAACCAAAAATATTATTTCATTTCTTTGTACATAGTGAGTGGCCTACGAGTCAGTTAAAGATTAGGGTTTGACAGGAGTGGTTATTTCATACTAACTTCTCACATGCAAGTATCTCCTGACTTCAGATTTCTCTAGAGAGGAAAAAATGTTTTTTCTGCTATTTTCATGGGCACAGAGAAACTTTAAACTGAGCTATTTTGCTGGTTTTAGAAAGGTGGTATCATCATATAGACAGTAGAGTTCTCTATGAAAGCATCATCACTAAATATAGCTAAGGATAACAAAAGGAAATTGTAGGAAGGTATTAATATGAAGAAAAGGATGTTCTTAAAACCATTTACAGGAGGAAGGTATAATGAGTTGGTCTTGGTGAATAGAGGACTCCTATCAATATGTTACGAAAGGATTTGATTGTGTAATGAGCTGCATGAATGAGTTAAAAAGCTCATTTTGCATACTCTGGTTTCTCTTCAGATCGAATAAATCTTTCGCCTTTTACTAAAAAGCTCATTTTGCAGATCATTAGCAGAGATTTTACAGGCTAAAAGGTTATTGCCACTGTGAACTTAAATGATCATCAAATATAGAATTAAGGCATCTAAAATAAGTTTAGTGAGGAAAAAGCATAAGTTATAAGTTTTTATGCAGCTTCTCAGGTACATATTTTTGTGTAAAATGAAGGGCTTTTTCACACTAAAGTATGACATTTTGGTAGTTCACAGTAATACACAGTGGTACAAAATGACTGTAGCAACTGGGTTTCTTTTACCATTGCAGAGTTAAGTTTCCCACGTGCAAATTTGAAATTGATCATGGTGAAGTAGAGAGGTTCATATTGCTTTACTTTCCCCCCAGATGCAGTGAGTCATCTCCCACATTTTTCTAGCCCTGACCTGGTTAATAAATATGCTATAGTGGAACGTCTGAATTTTGCTTATTATTTACAACAAGGACGGCCTTCTTTTGCATTTGGTACTTTTCTGGTCCAGGAATTAACCAAGAGCAAGACTCCCAAGCAGCTGTGAGTATTTAAGACACAATTTGTACTCTTAATAAAATGAGTATTTTACACATGCATTTGAAAAAAATTCTGAAAATATGTCACAGTTAAGTAATCATATCTGGCTAGTAGTTTGATGTTTTTTTCCCTCTTTGTGTTTTTCTGTATATCCCAAGTGTGGGGAATTTAATGTGTCTTTGTTAATAGGAAAAAAGATAATAAAGATAATATTAAAAGATGCTTTTTATGTCTTTTAAAATTCTGTTGAAAACAGATGACCCAGGAGCTTGCCTAATATTAGCAGTTAATCTAAAGAGGGGATTGTATAATAAGATGTGAGTTTTGTATTTATGATCTTCAGTTTTTATAATTCACTTTTATAAAGCACAGAATTGGAGGAGTATTTTATATAATCAGTTAAATATAGATTTACTTTGGGGCGCCTGGGTGGCTTAGTCGGTTAAGCGTCCGACTTTCGCTTGGGTCATGATCTCACGGCTCGTGGGTTCGAGCCCCGCGTCAGGCTCTGTGCTGACTGCCAGCTCAGAGCCTGGAGCCTATTTCAGAGTCTGTGTCTCCCTCTCTCTGACCCTCCCCTGCTCACGCTGTCTCCCTCTCTCTCTCCTAGAAATAAATAAAAATATTTAAAATAAATAAATAAATAAATATAGATTTACTTTATTGATTTATAGCTAACAAAGTAATGCATTTTTATGATAAAAATATGTTTCCAGTAATATTCAATTAAGAAGCTGAAAAATGAAAGATAAAAAGTCCCTGAGTCTCCTATATTCATCCTACATGGTAAATTAACGTGGTTAATTTCGTGTGCATCTGTCCTTGAAATTCATCTGCATGTAAAACTATATACATGGGGCACCTCGGTCGCTCAGTCGGTTAAGCGTCTGACTGTTGATTTTGGCACAGGTCATAAACTCACAATTTGGAAGATGGAGCCCCATGTCAGGCTCTGCACTGACAGCATGGAGCCTGCTTGGAATTCTGTCTCTCCCTCTCTCCTCCTCCCATGAGTGTGTTCTCTCAAAATAAACAAATATTTAAAAAAAATTTTAAAGACCTAATATGATGTCAAACTTTAATTGGCATTAATTTTCTCGGTAGTACATATATATATTCATAATTGATAAGATCACAAGTTGATAGTCTTTCTGAAGTTCTGCTCTGTGTTCCCTGGAGAAAGTTGGAAGCAAGAATAATTTGGCTTATGAACAGGTGTTTTAGGAGAAGGTGAAATATAAAGGAATGGGGAGCTATGGAGACAACTAAAAAGTACCAAGAACCTAAATGGGTGTGTACAGGGGGCAACACTCCGCAGATATCTGACACTTCATGTATCAGTGTGTAATTCTGTCTGCTCTTCCTGCTCTGTTCCTAAAAAAACAGTTTTTATATACTGATATGATTTTGATTCCTTTCTTTTTTAGGATCCAGCAAGTAGGCAATGAAGCCTATGTTTTAGGACTCTCCTCCTTCTACATACCTTCAGTAGGAGCTGCGTGTGTGTGTTTCTTAGAACTGCTTGGCCTCGACAGCCTCAAGCTCAGAGTTGATATGAAAGTGGCCAATATAATTTTGAGCTACAAGTGTAGAAATGAAGATGCTCGGTACAGCTGTGTCAAAGAGTCTTTAGGTACAGCACCTTTTCTCTCTGGGGTTTGTTTTGTTTAGAGAACAAGGGATGAATATGTCTAAGGCACTGGATTGGGAGTGGTTGGGAAGAAACAGTTACCTTCCTGTTTCATCCTTTTCCTGCAGAATGTTTGCACTTTATCCCACTTTCTTGGTCCCTTTAATTAGGTTCTGAAATGGCCCTAGTCTATACTCTTGAAACAGATATGCCCAGTTCCTGACCCTTTCTCTTCACCACATTTTATTGTTTATATTTCTTACAGCTGAAAAACTATCTAAACTGGCTATGGGTGAAAAGGCAACCTTGGAGGAATTGCTTATTCTTTTAGAAGAAGGTATATGGAGCAGCATTCAGCAGCAGGAAATAAATAGGTTTGTGGAATTGCAACCTCATTCTCTTTGCCGGTAAACTTTAACTTCCAGTCTGTGTTTGCCTAGTCTTTCTTCCAATGCCTCACATATTTTCATCAATCCCTTCAGGCCTTCTTACTCAGCCAGCGTATAACAGATACTCGGTAAATGGACAATGAGTTTTAACTGCTTCTTGCCATCAGTAAAAGCAGGGTGAAGAGAATTATTTACTCTTTAGAGATAGAGTTTCTAAGAAATGGAGAAGTGCTCTGTCTCCTCCACTGTCCTGCTGGTCAGAGAAATCTCATAAGTGTCACATACTGAAGTCATTTAAGAAAATGTGGGATGGATCTCACAAAAATTTGACTCTAAGTGATGTAAGGACATCACAGTTATTTCTTGCTAATGTATGTTAGTTGATAATGAAAGTTGAGGTGACTGTCTATCCACAAAAACTCCTCTACACATTTATGCCATCTTTCTTCTGTGCTCTGACACCTGGGGTGACCCTGGAGTAACCCCAGACCCTGGAAGTGCACTATTCTCCTATACCTGCTATCAGTGACTGTTTTCAACGGTTTCCTGCTGTCAGCAGGAACAGGTACTCCCCCGCTTAGTGAGGAAGCCCACGCACCTGTATGGCCTCTGATACTCAAAGTAAATCATGCAAAAACAATTAAGCACCCAGGAAATTTCTTGAGTGACTATTTACTCAATTCTCCTAAAGGTGGTATATAGCTACTATAATCTATCTATTGATAGATACATGGTTGATAAAAGGAATGACTTCTGCTAGTATGCTAAGAAACCTTTTATGTTATGGGTGCAAGAGTCCTCTTCCCCTCACCCCCTCAGAACAGCCTAATAAACATTGGTATTTGTTGAAAGACTTTTAAGAACATATGGTGTAATTAAATTTATTTAATTTTTACTAATTTTCCAGTTTAAAGCTGTATTTTAACAAGTTTTTTTTTCCTCCATTGCCCAATTACAGGTTATCTAGTGAATCTAGCAGCCAGTGGGCATTAGCGGTACAGTTCTGCAGGCTCCACAATGTGAAACTGAGCACGTCTTATCTCAGAGAATGTGCCAAAGCAAATGATTGGTTACAGTTCATTATTCACAGCCAACTCCATAACTATCACCCAGAGGAGGTAAGCCACCATTTGTTCCTAACTATTCAAGAAGAGGAAATTGGAAGTTTTCTGAGAAGAAAAATAGTGTTCTTTCTGTTATATATACCTAGGCTTTTGTTTTATATGATACTACTGTTTTTACTAAGATTTTGGTGGACTGGCTTCAGATAAAGAACTAATCATTAGTAGTAAAGAGCTGAAGGAGGAGTTTTTGTGACTCCAGACTGAATCTGGAAATTCACTCCAAAGCAGTAAATAACTTTGTAAAATTGCAGGGCCTTCCTTCACACAGTTCAGGGTGAGAAAGAACAGTTTTGCCTCTGCTTTTCTCTAACATTTTCAGCTCCAGATAAAATTGACAGTTGTCTTTTTTAATCATCTGTTTTCTAGGTGAAATCTCTTCTTCAGTACTTCAGTCCTGTCCTTCAAGACCACTTAAGACTTGCTTTTGAGAATTTGCCCTCATTGTCCATCTCCAGAACAGACAGTGATCAAGTCTGCAACAGGTCTCCCCAGGAATTCCAGGGAAACAAAGAAGAGAAGACTGATCTCTTTGAAGTTCTGCTCCAGTGCTCAGAGAAGCCAAACTCTGGGTGCTGGCTCCTAGCAGAAGCAGTGAAACAACAGGCCCCTATCCTTAGTGTCCTGGCCTCCTGTCTCCAGGTGAGGATAGTGAGAAACCTAAATTAAGGACCCAGAGAGCAAGAGGAACACTGGAAAGGGACCCAGTAGGTTGGTAATCAGAGAGGAAGTCAGGTGATGATGAGAGTGAGGCTCCAGCATGTGTTTTCAAGGCCACTGTTGATTTTGTGTTTTTTCTTCTTAGGCTCCAAGCCATCTAATACTATACTTTCTTGTACCTTGATATTCAAGGTACAAGTGATCAGAGCATGGCTTCCTGGTTGGCAGTCAGAGTAAGGTCCCTGCCTTCGAGCAGGGCAGTGGGATGCTCTAGATAGTCCCTTGAGCAACCCTTCTGTGAAAGGCATTCTTGTTTTCTTTTACTTAGTATTTCCACACTTCCATGCATAGCTGCTCAGTCTCTCAGTCTTTTGACATGTTACACTCTGCAGAATAGTTTATAATAATCCCTTGTTGTTTATTAGCATTTATTTCATGTTTGAAGGCTTTACAAGCTATTTTAACCAAATGATTGTTGGTGAGGTGACTTGTTCTCAACAGGACATATCAGTCCATGGTTGTAGCATTGGTGGAAACTCCCAGCTCCCTCTGTCAGGTAATCCAGACACAATTGTTACTTTACTTTGAAAAGTTTTTATCCAATGGCAGGATGGCAGTACTATTCCTTGTCTCTGTGTTTGGATCATCACATCTGTGGAGGAGAGTGTTGCAGCTGAAGCAACAGGACACATTCAGGGCTCAATGGAAGGCCACGTGTGGGAGCTTCAAGACCTCTCGGTCATCTGGAGAACATTATTAACAAGGCAGAAGAGCAAAACTCTCATCAGAGGTTTTCACCTTTTCTTGAAGGTAGTGATAGTCACGTCATTTCTTTCCTGAGTTTAAAAAGGTTATTGCAGAATATTCCCATTGGGTTTTTAAATTGTTTTTATCCCTGGGTTTTTTGGGGTTTTTTTAGCCAACAACAAATAATGATAATGGGACTACAATTTATTTAGTGAAGAGCTTTAAATATATTATTTTAGTTGCTTCTCAAAATAATCGTATACAAAGATAGTATTATTAGGATGTTGTGAAGTGGTATTATCCTCATTTTACAGAGTAACAAGCTCAGGCTTGCAGAACTTAACTGTCTTTCCCCAGGGTCTCAAAGTACTTTAGTGTGTAGTATATATTTATACTTCAGATCTGTACTTTCTCATTCCCAAACTCCTGTCTTCTGACTGAAAAGCCTCCACCAATGTGATAGAAATGCCGCAGACAGCAGTAGGTTGGCAGCTCTGTGGAGCCCATTTTCCAGGAGTGTATGTAGAGGTGCCCTTGTGTTATCTAGCAGAATGTCTCCAGCTCGTGTGCAGAGGACCAAGTATACAATAGACAGAAAATGGACTGTTGAGTAGGTGTACCTGGCCTGAATATCTTTTTTCTAAAAGATGAAGTAAATATATATTTAACTACCTTTCTAACATATATGGATTAATTCTACTATGAAACTGTTATTAGTAGTACTTATGCTTTTACTTTAACCTTCTCTTATATTGATTGGTATTGTTCATTGAGAAAATAGTATTGATTGAGTTCACAATTCTATGATTTCATTCAAACTCTTCCTCAAAGGATTCCCCACTACTGTTGATGATGGAGATGTATGAACTGTGTATGTTCTTCAAGAATTACAAGGAAGCTGAAGTTAAGCTTCTGGAGTTCCAAAAGAGCTTCGAGACTGTAAGTTGGAATCCTACTGCTCTTTGTGGCTGATCTGAATTGGGTAGTGCAGCCCATCATCTGGTAGTGGTCAGGATATGGCAGCAGATGAATGGCTGGTATGTGGCATAATTCATAGTAACTCATTTGTACTACTCCAGGACAGGAGTCACAGTGGCCTTACTTATAGCACCCCAGTTGCCAGGCATGACAGAGAGGTTTCATCTACTGTGCTAATCTAATCAGTGCCCTGAGCTTCAGCCAAGCTCAGTGGGAGAGGGATTAACAGGATCTGCTAAGGATGCTTGAGAGGAGTGTGGTAGTTTGTGGGCCACACCCTAAGAGAACTTCCAACAGCACTGATCGTGAAGGGCGTTTAACACTGCTTTCTTTGCTGCAGCAGATAGATGGAAAATAATGGCCTTTTCCATCCAGAGTCCCTGTGGTCCCTGTCCAAATGATGCTGAGCCTTGTGGTCAATTTCAGGCTTTACCGATTGAACACTTGTTTCAGGCCTGTTTATCATGTCAAGCTCATTAACCCTATGGAAGAAAAGAGGAAGTTATAAGGAAGGAAAAGAGATGTGCCTTAGTCCTCCATGGGGTTTTAGCCCTTTTGCTTTCTCTAACCCCAAAAGAACTCCACAATACAAGAGACAAAACTATATACTGATTGTACCCAACAGATATATCACACTGGAACCAGTACAGGCTTTTGCTCTCAATCAATAACTATAATGAAGATTTAAAAGTTAAATCATTTGAAAATAGGGGCTCCTGGGTGGCTCAGTCAGTTAAGCGTCTGACTTCAGCTCAGGTCATGATCTCACAGCTCGTGGGTTCAAACCCCACGTCGAGCTCTGTGCTGACAGCTAGCTCAGACCCTGGAGCCTGTCTTTGGATTCTGTGTCTCCTTCTCTCTCTGACCCTCCCTTGCTCATTCGGTCTCTCTCTGTCTCTCAAAAATAAATACAAAACATTAAAAATATTTTTTTTAAATCATTTGAAAATATTGAATAAATTATTGAAATATGCCTGAGGTTCCAAAATTATAGCAAATAGGAACATTAATTTCCTCAAGTCTAACACTCTCCTTGTCTGGGACTCTACTAGATATCTTTTCTTTCTTTTCTATTTTTTTTGACATATTTTTTATTGTAGCAAAATACACATACCACTTACCATTTTAACCATTAAGTGTACAGTTAGCGGCACTAAATACATTCCAATTGTTGCACAGCCATCGCCACCATCCATCGTGATGACAGTTTTCATGTTGTAAAACTGAAACTCTGTACTCTAAACAATAACTCCCCATTCTCCTTTATCCCCAGCTTCTGGCAATCACAGTTCTACTTTTTGTATTTATGATTTGATGACTTTAAGTGCCTCATAAAAGTTGAATCATACAGTATTTGCCGTTTTGTGCCTGGTTTATTTACCTTAGCATGACGTCCTCAAGGTTCACCCCTGTAGTAGCATATTAGAGAATTTCCTTCCTTTTAAGTGCTGAATAAAATTCCATTGTATTGTATATGTCACATTTTGCTTCTCCATTCATCTACCCATGAATATTTGGGTGACTTCTATACGTTTTCACTATGCTGTTATGAACATGGTATACAAATAGCTTTTCGAGACCTTGCTTTCAATTCTTTTGGGAATCCTCCCAAAAGTGGAATTGCTGAATGAAATGATAACTCAATTTTTAATATTTTGAGGCATTGTCATACTGCTTTCCATAGCAGCTGCACTATTTTACATCGCCACGACAGTGCACAAGGGTTAACAATTTCTTCATGTCCTTCCTTCTCAATTGTTGTTAGCTGTTTTGTTTTTAAGTAAGCTCTACGCTCAATGTGGAGACCCCAAGATCAAGAGCTTCATGCTCTACCAACTGAACTGGGCAGGCACCGCATTGTTTTCCGGGTTTTTTCAATAGTAGTCATCCTAATGGGTGTGAGGTGGTATCTCATCGTAGTTTTGATGTGCATTTTCCTAATGATTAATGATTTTAAGCATCTTCTCATGCTTATTTGCTGTTTGTATATCATTTTTGGAAAAGTGTCTAAGTCCTTGGCCCATTTTTGAATTGGGTTGTTTATTTTTGTTCTCGAGTTTTAAGAATTCTGTATATAATTAAAATGTTAATCCCATATCAGATATATGATTTGCAAATATTTCTCCCATTCTCTGCTTTGCCTTTTTACTCTTGATAGTATCTTTCCTTAAGTTTTCATGAAGTTCAGTTTACCTAATTTTCCCTTGTTACTTGTGCCTTTAGTGTTCTATCCAAGAAATTATTGCCAAATCTAGAGTTGTGAAGCTTTTGTCCTATGTTTTCTTCTAAGAGTTTTTATTGTGTTTAGGTCTCCTATTTAGGTCCTTGGCCTATTTTGAGTTAATTCTTGTATAAGGATCCAACTTCATTCTTTGCATGTACATAATCAGTTTTCCCACCACTGTTGGTCAAAAATGCTGTCCTTTTGGGAGCAGGCAGCAGGTTCTGAAGCCTGGAACACCCAGGAGAATCGCTCCTCCAGGGGGTCCAGGGCACACATCTCCTCACCAAGAGGTCTGGGCACTGACGGGAGGTCTCTGCTGTGTTTGTCCCACACAAGAAAGGCAATGAAAATCTTTTGAGAGGGCTACCTCAAGAAACAAGCCAAACTACACATGGTGGAGAATATGTAGGGAACTCCCACTACGAGTAGGGAAACAAAATAACTAAACGCTCAACAAAAGAAACCAAGAGACACCATTCAAAGAACTCTTTCTAAACAGGCCCTGAACAGTCAAAGAGCCCTCTCTAATACAGCAGAACTCGCAGGGGCAGAGTGTACAACAAGCTTTTAAAATTAACAAGAGACAGAAAGCTAAGAAAAATGATGAAACAGAAGAACTCTCCTCCAAAGAAATTCTAGGAAGAAATGACAGCTAAAGAACTGCCCAAAACAGATATAAGCAACATAACTGAACAAGAATTTAGAACAATAATCATAAAATTAATTGCTGGGCATAAAAGAATCATGGAAGACATCAGAGAAACTATGGCTAGAAACACTATGGAGCTTAAAAATAGTTATGACGAATTAAATAATGCTATAAATGAGATACATAATAAAATGGAGGTGTCCAATGCATGGATTGAAGAGGCAGAAAAGAGAATAAGTGATTTAGAAGACACAATTAAACGAAAAGAGGAAACTGAGAAAAAGAGAGATAAACTGATCCAGGAACGTGAAAGAAGAGTTCGAGAGCTCAGTGGTACAATCAAACGGAACAATATTCATATCATAGGAATCCTGGAAGAGAGAGGGAAAGGTGCTGAAGGAGTCCTGGAACAAATTATAGCAGAGAACTTCCCCAACCTGGGGAGGGAAGTAGATGCTGAAATTCAAGAGGCACAGAGAACTCCCCTCAGACATAACTTGGATCGGTCTTCTGCATGACATATCATAGTGAAACGGGCAAAATATAAGGACAAAGAAAGAATTTTGAAAGCAGCTAGGGAGAAAAGGGCCCTAACATACAAAGGGAAATCTATCAGAGTGGTGACAGACCTATCTACGGAAACTTGGCAGGCCAGAAAGGAATGGCAGGAGATCTTCAATGTGATGAACAGAAAAAATATGCAGCCAAGAATCCTGTATCCAGCAAGCCTGTCATTCAGAATAGAAGGAGAGATAAAAGTCTTTCCACATAAACAAAAATTGAAAGAATTTGTCACCACTAAACCAGCCGTACAAGAAATCCTGAGGGGGACTCTCTGAGGGAAATGTTGCAAGGAACAGAAGATACGAGAGACACCACCACAAGCATGAATCCCACAAATGACACAATGACTCTAAACCCATATATTTGAATAATAACATTGAATGTAAATGGGCTGAATGCTCTAATGAGAAGACATAGGGTAGCAGAATGGATAAAAAAACAAAATCCATCTATTTGCTGTCTACAAGAAATGCATTTTAGACTGGAAGATACTTTCAGATTCAAAGTGAGGGGATGGAGAAATATAGATTATGCTACTGGAAGTCAAAAGAAAGCTGGAGTAGCTATATTTATATCAGATAAACTGGGCTTTAAAGGAAAGACAGTAACAAGGGATGAAGAAGGGCATTACATAATAATTACAGGGTCTATCCATCACAAAGAGCTAACAATTATAAATGTCTGCATGCCAAATATGGGAGCACCTAAGTATTTTAAACAATCACAAACAGAAACAATCTTATAGATAAGAATGTGCTAATAGCAGGGGACTTTAATACTCCACTTACAGCAGTGGATAGATCAACCAGACAGAAAATCACTAAAGAAACAATGAACTTGAATGACACATTGGACCAGATGGATCTGACAGATATATTTAGAACTCTGCATCCTGAGGCCATGGAATTCACTTTCTTCTCAAGTGCACATGGCACATTCTCCAAGATAGATCACATACTGGGACATAAAGCAGACCTCGATAAATATAAAAGAGTTAAGATCATACCATGCACCCTTTCAGATCACATTGCTATGAAACTTGAAATCAATCACAGGAAGAAGTCTGGAAAACCTCCAAAAACATGGAGGTGAAAGAACACCCTACTAAAGAATGAATGGGCCAATCAGGCAATTAGAGAAGAAATTCAAAAATATATGGAAACAAATGAAAATGAAAATACAACAATCCAAACTCCATCAGATGCGGCAAAGGCAGTCTGAAGAGGAAAGCACATTGCAGTCTAGGCCTATTTCAAGAGATTGGGGAAAAAGCACAAGTCCAAAATCTAACAGCTCACCTAAAGGAACTAGAGGGAGAGCAACAAGAGCACCCCAAACTCAGTAGGAAAAGAGAAATAGTAAAAATCAGAGCAGAAATAAACAATATAGAAATCAAAGAAACAGTTGAACAGATCAATGAAACCAAGAGTTGGTTTTTTTGAAAAAATAAACAAAATTGACAAACCTGTAGCCAGGCTTCTCAAAAAGAAAAGAGAGAGCACTCAAATAGACAAAATCATGAATAAAAATGGACTTACTACAACCAACCCCTCAGAAATAAGAGCAGTTATCAGGTAATATTATAAAAATTATATGCCAACAAATTGGACAACTTAGAAGAAATGGACAAATTCTAAACACACACTACCAAAATTCGCATGGGAAGAGATAGAAAATCTGAACAGATCCATAACTAATGAAGAAGTTGAATCAGTTATCAAAAATCTCCCAACAAATAAGAGCCCTGGACCAGATGGTTTCCCTGGGGAATTCTACCAGATGTTTAAAACAGAATTAATATCCATTCTTCTCCAGCTATTCCAAAAAATAAGAATCAAAGGAAAACTTCCAGACTCATTTTATGAAGCCAGCATCACTTTGATTCCCAAGACAGAGATCCAGCAAATAAAGAGACTACAGGCCAATATCCTCGATGAAAACAGATGCAAAAATCCCCAACAAGATACTTGCAAATCGAATCCAACAGCACATAAAAAGAATTATCCACCAAGATCAAGTGGGATTCATTCCTGGGTTACAGGGCTGCCTCAATATTCGCAAATCAATCAATGTGATACATCACATTAACAAAAGAAAAGATAAAAACCATATGGTCTGCTCAATAGATGCAGAAAAAGCATTTCACAAAATACAACATCCTTCTTAATAAAGACCCTCGAGAACGTTGGGATAGAAGGAACTTACTTAAACATCATCAAAGCCATCTATGAGAAGCCTTCAGCTAACATCATCCTTAACGGAGAAAAACAGCTTTCCCCCTGAGATCAGGAACATGACAGGGATGTCCACTCTCACCAGTGTTGTTTAACATAGCGTTGGAAGTCCTAGCATCAGCCATCAAACAACAAAAGGAAATAAAAGGCATCAGAATTGGCAAAGAAGTCAAACTCTCACTTTTTGCAGACAACATGATACTCTACATAGAAAACCCAACAGACCCCACCAGAAGCCTATTAGAACTGATTGATGAATTCAGCAAAGTTGCAGGGTACAAAGTCAACGTACAGAAATCGGTTGCATTTTTATACACCAACAATGAAGCAACAGAAAGAGAAATCAAGAAACTTATCCCTTCACAATTGCGCAAAAAAACATAAAATACCTAGGAATAAACCTAACCAAAGATATAAGAGTTCTGTATGATGACAACTATAGAAAACTTATGAAGGAAATTGAAGAAGACACAAAGAAATGGAAAAACATTCTATGCTCATGGGTCAGAAGAATATAGTTAAAATGTCATTACTACCCAAAGCAATCTACACATTCAATGCAATCCCAATCAAAATTACACCAGCATTCTCAAAAATAGAACTATCCTAAAATTTGTATGGAACCACAAAAGACCCTGAATAGCCAAAGTAATATTGAAGAATAAAACCAAAACAGGAGGCATCACCATCCCAGACTTTAGCCCCTACTACAAAGCTGTCATCATCAAGACAGTATGGTATTGGCACAAAAACAGACACATAGACCAATGGAATAGAATTGAGAACTCAGACCTGGGCCCAAAACTATACAGCCAACTAATCTTTGACAAAGCAGGAAAGAGGATCCTTCCAAAAGGATCCAAATTTTTGTTGAAAGCAGGAAAGAGTATCCAATGGAAAAAAAGACAGCCTCTTTAACAGATGGTGCTGGGAGAACTGGACAGCAACATGCAGAAGAATGAAATTTGATCACTTTCTCACACCATACACAAAAATAAACTCAAAATGGATTAAGGACCTGAATGTGAGACAGAAAACCATCAAAATCCTGGAGGAGAAAGCAGGAAACAACCTCCTTGACCTCCACTGCAGCAATTTCTTACTTGACACATCCCCAAAGGCAAAGGAATCAAGAGCAACAATGAACTATTGGGACCTCATCAAGATCAAAAGTTTCTGCACAGCAAAGGAAACAACCCACAAAACTAATAGGCAACCGGGGGAATGGGAAAAGATAGTTGCAAATGACATATCAGATAAAGAGCTAGTATCCAAAATGTATAAGGAACTCTCCAAACTCCACACCCAAAAAACAACCCAGTGAAGAAATGGGCAGAAGATATGAACAGACATTGTCCAAAGAGGACATCCAGATGACCAACAGACACATGAAACCATGCTCAGCATCCCTCCTTATCAGGGAAATGCAAATCAAAACCACACTGAGATACCACCTCACGCTGGTCACAGTGGCTAAAATGAGCAAGTCAGAGGACTCCAGATGCTGGCAAGGATGTGGAGAAATGGGCACCCTCCTACACTGTTGGTGGGAATGTAAACGGGTGCAGGCCCTCTGGAAAACAGTGTGGAGTTTTCTCAAAAAAATTAACAATAGAACTCCCCTATGACCCAGCAATAGCACGCTAGGAATTTTTTTTGTGTGGGGTGGGAGGGGGGGGAGGAGGAGCTTTTATTTATTTTATTTTTTTTTTACAAATATTTTATTGTCAAGTTAGTTTCCATATAATACCCAGTGCTCATCCCCGCAAGTACCCTCCTCCATGCCCATCACTCCCCCTCCCCCCCACTCCCATCAGTCCTCAGTTCTCAGCATTCAAGAGTCTCTCATGGTTTTCCTCTCTCCCTCTCCCCGACTATTTCCCTCTTTCTTCTCCCCCACGGTCCTCCGTTAAGTTCCTCCTAATTCTCCTATATGTGCAAACATATGGTATCTGTCCTTCTCTGCCTATTTCCATCCATGTTGCTACACACGGCTAGATTTCATTGTTTCTCATTGCCATGTAGTATTCCATGGTATAGATAAACCACATCTTCTTGATCCATTCATCTGTTGATGGACACTTAGGCTCTTTCCATGTTTTAGCTATTGTGGAGAGTGCTGCTATGAACCTTGGGGTACCTGTGCTCCTATGCATCAGCATTTCTGTATCCCTTGGGTAAATTCCTAGCAGTGCTATTGCTGGGTCACAGGGGAGTTCTACTGTGAATTTTTTGAGGAACCTCCACACTATTTTCCAGAGGGGTTGCGCCAGCTTACATTTACACCAAAAAAAAAAAAGTTTTAAATTTGATCAAGTCCAGTTCAACTTACTTATTTTGTTGTTGTTGCCCATATTTTTGGTGTCATGTCCAAGAAGCTATTAAAATCAAGCTATTGAGAAGCTTGATCCAAAATCAAGGTGATAAAGTTTTAGCTCTGAGTTTTCTTACACTGAGATACCACCTCACGCCAGTCAGAGTGGCTAATATGAGCAAATCAGAGAACTCTAGATGCTGGCGAGGATGTGGAGAAATGGGCACCCTCCTACACGGTTGGTGGGAATGTGAACTGCCCCTGCTCCAGGTCCAGCTTCCTGAGGAGGGGCAGTGCACCTGTTCCATCCTTGCCTCAGCTCTTCACTTCCGTATATTATTTCTTTTGACCAGTTCCATCACTTTCCTACTGTAGACTCTCTTAACAGCAGCAGGAGTCAGTAAACAAGCAATAAAGACTAAGAACTAATGCCCTAATTCAAGCTAATGTAGCCTGCTACTTAGGATCATCTTCCTTTTAATATTGCTAGCATTTGATTGTAATGACCTAAGTCTAGGCTTTGAGATCCTTTTCTAATGATAATATAAACTACATGCAAAGTGGTAGAACAAGTTGGGCAATGTTAAATCTTTCTAAGAGATCTTGATATATTAATTTTAGATCTTCTGGACTCAAGGGCAGGCCTAGATCCCTTTCATGAAACATGTCAGGTTAATTTCACAGCAACTCATAGCATATTAGTTTGGCTGTGACTGACTGGGGAGTATTTGCATCAGTTCATTCATAGTTAGCATTCAGTCTTTAGGTGTCCTGTCCACCTTTTTTTTTTTTTTCTTTCATAGTTTATTGTCAAGTTGGTTTCCATAGAACACCCAATGCTCATCCCAACAAGTGCCCTTCTCCATGCCCATCACCCCCTTCCCCTCTCCCCCATACCCAATAGCCCTCAGTTTGTTCTCAGTATTCAAGAGTCTCTCATGGTTTGCCTCCCTCCCTCTCTGTAACTCCCCCCCTCCTTCTCCTCTCCCATGGTCCTCTGTTAAGTTTCTCCTGATCCACTTATAAGTGAAAACATATGATATCTGTCTTTCTCTGCCTGACTTATTTCGCTCAGCATAACACCCTCGAGTTCCATCCATGTTGCTATCTTGTCCATCTTTGACTTTTTTTTTTTTTAATGTTTTATTTATTTCTAGGAGAGAGAGAGAGAGAAAGAGAGAGAGCGTGACCAGGGGAGGGTCAGAGAGAGAGGGAGTCAGAGACTGAAACAGGCTCCAGGCTCTGAGCTGGCAGTCAGCACAGAGCCCGACGCGGGGCTCGAACCCACGAACCGCGAGATCATGACCTAAGCGAAAGTCGGACGCTTAACCGACTAAGCCACCCAGGCGCCCCATCTTTGACTTTGATACACACAACTCTCGACAACAGGAGATTTCACAGAGAATATCTGCAAAGCTGCCAGGGAGGGCTTATTTTTGCCACTCCTCTGAGGCATACTATTATTTCCTGTCATGTAGAAAGGACTGAATAAGTATCCCCCTTTGTGATAGGAAATGATTTTTGATGGTACCACGTCTTTCTTAGATGTTCCCAAATTTGGAGGTTTTGATTTGTTGTGAAATCACCTTTCCTGGCCCCCTTTTATTTTAATAGGTTGAAACAACAGCCACGAGGGTCCATGCTACCATCCCTGCTGAATGGCTGAAGGAGCAGGTGTGTTTTCTTTTGAAGCTTATGCTGCAGCAGTGTGGGACCCAGTATGAACTGGGGAAGCTTTTACAGCTATTTGTTGGAACAGAACATCTCTTCTGTGATGGTAAGACAGTCCTTAAACTAAAGTTGTTGTTAGGAAATTAGCTTTCTTTTTCTTTTCTTTTTTTTTTAGTTTATTTTGAGAGAGAGAGAGAGTACAAGCAGGGGAGGGGCAGAGAGAGAGTGAGAATGCCAAGCAGGCTCCACACTGACAGCAAGAGCCCCATATGGGGTTAGACCTATGAACTGTGAGAGCATGACAGGAGCCAAAATCAAGAGTCAGACACTTAACCAACTGAGCCACCCAGGCGCCCCAAAATTAGCTTTCTTAATCTTGAAAATATTTTAGAAGGGCATTCAGGAAACTAAAATGCGTATGATATATAACATTACATTTATAGTCCATAAATGAGGTATGAAGAAGAGATTGCAGGACTCTTCAGTCATGGTAAAAGCATTCAAAACATAGCTCCACAGGATATAACCTAAATGTACAGCTGTCTCCTCCTTCTGAGCACTAGTCAGCTACGTTCCCCTTGGCTAGTCTGCACCCTGTCACTGTCATTCTTTTTTCTGACAAGTAACCGTAACATGTCATCATTGCTCAGGGTCACAAACTCTGCTTCAGGGATGTCTACTTCTTTTTAAAGTTTTCAGAGATAAATTATGCTTATTTTTTGCAGATTCCTCCAAACATTGGTAGTCTCTAAGGTTGCTGCGGATTGAGTGAACCCAATTATTGCCTTACCCTCTTTTCTATTTGTTTGATAATTTCAAGTTTCTGTTGAATGATAATGTTTTATACTAGATTCTGACATGTTCACTACTAGGGCTATTTTATCATGTTTAAACTCACAGATACTCACCTGGAGAACTCAGATCTGCACCGAACACTGACAGAATGATGGGCCCAGGGCCTGGATTGTAGGCTGTCAGGGCTGATGACTGGAAATAAAGAGGATGTTTCCGAAACACAGTGTATGTCAGATGGGACTTGTCTATTACTCTGTACATCCTCTTTACATATGGGTGTTTTCATAGATCTGTAATAATCTTAATTTTTTCAGAAATGAATTTCCTGTTTTCTTGCTAGAATTACTGTATCCTTGAGAAATTATAAGAATTCTCTGTGTTGTTAACCGTGATCATGCTTTGATGCTTTGATTCATACAAACATTTTCTGTTTTTAGAGTACATTTGTGTTCTGTGTATGTATAACATATATGTGCCTAGAGAAAAGAAATTATCTTTTTGAAGTTTATTTATTTTTGAGAGAAAGAGCGAATGTGAATGGGGAAGGGGTAGAGAGAGAGAGAGAGAAGCAGAGAGAAAGAACCCTAAGCAGGCTCTGTACTGCCAGCACAGAGCCCTACACAGGGCTCAAACTCCTGAACTGTGAGATCATGACCTGAGCTGAAATCAAGAGTCAGGCGCTTAACTGACCAAGCCACTTAGGTGCCCCTAGAAATTGTTTTTATTAAAAACAAAACAAAACAAAACAAAACAAAAAACCTGTGTTTTATATGACAAAAAGAAACACAGCATCACCATACTGGTAGTTATTGTGCAGCGTGTCTCACCTTCCCCAGAACCACCTAAATCAGACCACAGCCCAGCAGATGGCCCCTACAGAATATTTTTCTCCTTCTTTATGGCAGGGCCCACATCAGCTCTATGTAGCTGTGGGGACAGGAACAGACCCAGCCACATAGGTTGTGGGTAGAGAATTCCAAATGCCACTAAGGAAAAGGACTTCCCAGGGAGATGAGGAAGAGCTCAGCTGGGTCTCCCTGGGTTAAGCAGTTTGCAAAGGAGAAAGTGATGCTCCATTCTGAATACAGTGTACTGCGTTAAGAGGCTTGGCTGTTGGTCAGCTGCAGTGTCCGCTCTCCTGCTAGTTCTGTGTCTTAATCCGTATGATGCTTACACCGAATGAGCAAGTGAACAATCATAAAAACAGACTTGTTCAAGGTAGGAGAAGAATCCAGAAAGAAATGGGATTAGCCTGAATGACAGGACAGACCTTCCCAAGGTTGACCGAGCTGCTACCACAGAGCAGGCCACCAACCTCAGCCCTGTATATAACGCCAGAAGTGTAGATGGAGTCTCTGTGTGAATCTTCAGTGGTTCTCACTATGTAGGAGATGATTTACGGCTTCATCTACTAGCCAACCAGAATAGAAAAATCGGTTTCTGTTTTTCCTTTAATCATACATGCTTTCTCCTTGATATTTACTCTGGAAAGACCATGGCAGCATTTTACTGAATAAATGTTTATATCTTTTTCTCTTTGGCACAGGTCCAGATGTGAAGAAGCTCTGTGTCCTTAGCCAAATTTTGAAGGATACATCCATAGCCATTAATCCTGTAGTTATTAGCAGCTACAGCCTTGATAATTTTCAGCATGAATGCACATCTATTTTGGAAAAACTGGAGACAGAGGGACAGTTTGCTTTGGCAAGGAAGGTAGCAGAATTAGCTGAGTTACCTGTGGACAACTTGGTTATCAAAGAGGTATCATTAGTCTCTTAAGTTTTTTAAAATCTTAGCTTTTTTTTTTTTAATATTTTTATTTATTTCTAGGAGGGAGAGAGAGAGACAGTGTGAGCAGGGGAGGGTCAGAGAGAGAAGGAGACACAGACTCCGAAACAGGCTCCAGGATCCGAGCTGGCAGTCAGCACAGAGCCCGACGTGGGGCTCGAACCCACGAACCACGAGATCATGACCTAAGCGAAAGTGGGACGCTTAACTGACTAAGCCACCCAGGCTCCCCAAAAAATCTTAGCTTTTTGAACCAGCATTAGACAGAATCAAATGGTTTATAGGAGAAGAGGCGTTTTTACTTTTGACACACACATTACTTTCAGAAATGGATGAGCCTAGGACGCCCATTAGCAAAGAATGTGTGCTTTTTTTTTTTTTTAAGATTTCTTAAATTTTTTAATTTATTTTTGAGAGAGAGAGAGACAGCATGAGCAGGGGAGGGTCAGAGAGAGAAGGAGACACAGAATATGAAACAGGCTCTAGGCTCTGAGCTGGCAGTCAGCACAGAGCCTGACGCGGGGCTCGAACCCACGAACCGTGAGATCATGACCTGAGCCGAAGTCAGACACTTAACTGACTGAGCCACCCAAGCGCCCCAAAGAATGTGTGCTTTTAAATTCAGGTTCACTTACAGAATATGCTACAACTGTTGTGCTTTGAATAGAATTAAATCAGGGTGGCTTCATCTTGAACCCCCCCCCTTCAGTTAGATAAATTAAGAATTGCTTTTCATACTTGTACCGTTCCAGATAAAATATTCAGGATCATCTGTAGCCAAGTCTCACGTTCTCTGGCTTGATGTGGTTTTGACAAGTATGGCATTCTTGGGAGGATTCTCATACATGACACTGCTATATCTAGGAAAGACTAAAAATTGCTCTGTTAAATTTCACAGATAACACAGGAAATGCAGACCTTAAAACACATTGACCAGTGGTCCATGAAACAGGCAAGAATTGGCTTCTGGAAGAAATGTCACGAGAATTTTAAGAGAAATTGCATTTCAAGCAAAGCAGCTTCTTCCTTTTTCTCCGCCCAGGCCCCTGAGGCCCGTGAGTACCCAGCCGAGGGGGGACTGAGCGGCATCAAGGAGCGCCATCTGCTGCTGACGCTGGCAGCACACTGGCTTGCTCAGGAGGATCCGGTGCCTGTGGAGGAGCTGGAGGAGCTGGAGAAGCAGATCTGGCTCTGCCTCATCACCCAGAACACCCTCAAGGAAAACCGAGAGGAAACAGAGCCCAGGTTTTCTCAGCAGATCTCAGCTAGTGGGGAACTTTCCTTTGACAGTGTAGCGAGTGAGTTTTCACTCTCCACGTTGGCTGCTCTGAACACATCAAAATACTTAGAACTTAATGGCCTTCCATCCAGAAAGACTTGTGAGAACACACTGGCTCAGAAGGAACAGGAGTCACTGAACTTTCTGATCGGACGCCTATTGGACGATGGCTGTGTGCATGAAGCAAGTAGAGTATGCCGGTATTTTCATTTCTATAACCAAGATGTTGCCTTGGTGTTGCACTGCAGAGCGCTGGCTTCAGGGGAGGCTAGTGTGGAAGATCTGCACCCAGAGATCCATGCTGTCCTGCAAAGTGCTGAGCTGCTTGAGGAGGAAGAACCTGGCCTTCCACTAAGGAAAGCCCAGAGCAGTAAGTGAAAGAGATCAAACCATCCTGAGTCCTGAATGGGGCTGTTGGCACTCTTTCCCAGAAAAAAAAGGGTCCCTTTTGGCATACTGGTTACACAAGTTAAGGTTAATTCCATAAACTAGGTAATCAACTAGTCAGTAAAATAGAAACAGTTGTGTCTTATAACTAGCTGTATATCAAGCTTAGAGGAAATCTGTCTGACTTGTAGCTAGTTCATTGAAATTTATTCTGTACCAATAATCATGTTTCTAATTTTACATTGATTTTTACATATGCTGATTTCTGTGTTAATCGTGTATTCTGTTCCCTTGCTGACCTTCCTCATCCTAGTGGTTTTCTTGTCGATTCCTTGGAATTTTCTACAGACAATACTGTCTGTGAATAGAAACGGTTTTATTTCTTCCTCTCCAATCTGAATGCCTATTATTTCTTTTTCTTGTTTTATTGCACTGGCTGGGACTTCCAGTATGATAGGTAGGAATGGTAAGAGTGGACATACTTGCCTTGTTAATAATTTTAGGGAGAAAGCATTCAGTGTTTTTTATTTTTAATTCAAGTATAATTAACATAAAGTGTTATATAGTTTCAGGTATACGTTATGATTCAACACTTCTATACATTATTCAGTGCTCATCACAATAAATGTACTCCTAATCCTTTTCACTTATTTCACCTATCCCCCACCCCCAACACACACACACACCTCACCTCTGGTAACTACCAGTTCATTCTATATGATTTTTTTCTTTTTCTTTTTTTTTTTAAGAGTGCTTATTTATTTTGAGAGAGACAGTGCAAGTTGAGGAGGAGCAGAGAGGGAGAGAGAGAGAGAATCCCAAGCAGGCTTTGCACTATCAGCATAGAGCCCAATGTGGGGCTCAAACCCACAAACTGTGAGATCATGATCTGAGGTGAAATCAAGAGTTGGATGCTTAACTGACTGAACCACCCAGGCACCCCTGTTCTCTATAGTTAAGAGTCTGTTTTTTTGTCTCTTAAATTCCACATGAGTCCAATTATATAGTATTTCTCTGACTTATTTCCCTTAGCATTATACCCTCTAGATCCATCCATATTGTTACAAATGGCAAGATTTTGCTATTTTTTATGGCTGAGTAATCTTCCATCATGTATATATACCTCATTTTCTTTATCCATTCATCGATGAATGGATAATTGGCTTGGCTCTATATCTTGGTTATTGTAAATAATGCTTCTATAAACATAGGGGTCATATATCTTTTCAAATTAGTAGTTTTGTATTATTTGGGTAAATACCCAGTAGTGGAATTACCAGATCATATGGTAGTTCTGTTTTTAATTTTTTGAGGAACCTCCATACTGTCTTCCACAGTGGCTGCACCAGCTTTCATTCCCACTCAGAGCGCACTGGGGTTCCTTTTCCTCACCAACACTTAATATTTCTTGTGTTTTTTATTTTAGCCATTCTGACAGTATAAAGTAATATCTCATTATGGTTTTGATTTGAATTTCCCTGGTGATGAGAGATGTTGAGCATTTTTTCATGTGTCTGTTGGCTATCTTTATGTCTTTGGGAAAATG
Organism: Proteles cristata cristata; assembly: GCA_017311185.1. Lineage (NCBI taxonomy): Eukaryota > Metazoa > Chordata > Mammalia > Carnivora > Hyaenidae > Proteles > Proteles cristata. Next base: position 595,174 of record JAESUZ010003766.1, on the reverse strand, counting down.
TCTATTTGTGTCTTATATACATTTAGTTGGATTATTTGTGTTCTTTTGGTGTTCTTTATATATTGTTCTTTATATACATAATTTTGGAGATTAACCCCTTATGGGATATTTCATTCGCAAATATCTTCTATTCAGTAGGCTGTCTTTTGTTGATGGTCTCCTTTGCTGTGTAAAAGCTTTTTATTTTGCTGTTAGTCTCAATAGTTTAATGTTGCTTTTTTTCCCTTGCCTGAGGAGACATGTAGAAAAATGTTTCTACAGCTATGTCAGGTTACTGCCTATGTTTTCTAGGAGTTTTATGTTTTCAGGTCTGACATTTAGGTCTTTACTCCATTTTGAATTTATTTTTGTGTGTACTTTCTCTCTCAAACATTTGTTATAATGATGTCAATATATGACCTCTGACAGGAAAAAATGTACAACACTATAACTTTATTTTTGTAAAAAATAAATGGTGTGCATGTGCTCATGTACCCATGCAAACCCACCCACAGAAAATAATGCATACCAAGCTAACTAACATCCTTTCTCCCCTCAGCTCCTCAGCAGCCCCTTGGCTGTGGTAGTAGAGGCTGGAGCAGCAGCTGGTAAGATCCAGAACTCAGAGATGAACTTTATTTTTAGAATCGAGGTGTCCTGGTCCTAAGATGATGCAGTGAATCCCTGTTTCCTTTTGCATTTATCCTCCAGTCTGCTGGCCCAGGATGCAGGCACATTCAGGGAAGTGCAAGACAGCTGCTGAAATTCCGGCTATTGGCTAGTAGATTGAAAAGTAATGCCTCGGGGAGAGAGATTCAGGAGAGCCACACAATAAACTTGTTTATGAACTCCAGGGCTCACTCTTGGACTTTGCATATATAGACCTGCTCCTAATCAGCATATCAAGACTCTGAGAATGGAATTAATGACTACACTACCCAGGTTGCAGGCTGAGCACAGGATGTTACACACATAGAATGAATGGCACCCCACAAAGGATTTGAAAACTGAGCTGATATTAAAATCACAGCCCAGGGATGCCTGGATGACTTGGCCTATTAAGCATCCAGTTCATGAGGTCAAGCCTTGAATCGGGCTCTCTGCTATCAGCACAGAGCCTGCTTCAGATCCTCTCCCTCCCTCCCTCTCTGCACCTCCCCTGCTCACAGTCTCTCTCTCTCTCTCAAAAATAAATTAAAAATCATTAAAACAATATGGTCCTTAGAAAAAAAAAACTGGGGCGCCTGGGTGGCTCAGTTGGTTAAGCAACCGGCTTCGGCTCAGGTCATGATCTCACGGTTTGTGGGTTCGAGCCCCACGTCGGGCTCTGTGCTGACAGCCAGCTCAGAGCTTGGAGCCTGTTTTATATTCTGTGTCTCCCTCTCTCTCTGACCCTCCCCTGCTCACACTGTCTCTCTCTCTCTCTCTCAGAAATAAATAAAACATTAAAAAAAAAAAAAAAAACCAACAACCCAACCCAGTCCACAGAATGTGGGTTGGATATTGTAGCCCAAACCTAACCAGGTCAACTGTCTGCTTAAAAACAAAACAAACCAGCATTCTTCATAAGATTTAAACAAGAACCAGAGTCTCAGAACATACTATTCAAAATGTCAAGGATGGAACTTGAAATTACTTGAAGTTTTAGGCTTATGTGTTTCACCAAATGTAGGTAGTTTTCAGATATTTTTTCAGCACTGTCCTTGTAATTCTCTCTTTCTGGAACTCTAGTGACACAAATCATAGAACTTCTGTTACTGTCTTACAAGTCCCTGTGACTTTATTCAATTTTTTTTTCCTTTGTTGTTTAGCTTGCATAATTTTTCTTTTCTTCAGATTGGACAATTTCTCTTTGTCCATTTTCAGTTTCAATGACTCTTTCCTCTGGTATTTGCATGCCGCTATTGAGTTTATTTCTGCAATTTTAAGTTTTCAATTATTTTTCACTTTCAGAATTTCTGTTTTATTCTTTATTCCTTGTTTCTTTGAGACTGTTTTTCTGTTTGTCTCAAGAACATGTATAATTGCTTGTTGGCACAATTTGTATGATAGCTGCTTTGAGAGATAGTTTCTTCAACAAATGGTAATTCCAACATTCATGTCATTTTAGTACTGGGTATATTTTTGTGTATTTAGAAAGCAGGAGAGGGGCAGAGAGAGAAACCCAAGCAGATTCCACACTGTCAGTGCAGAGCCCATCTCGGGGCCTCATCCCAAAACTGCAAGATCATGACCTGAGCCCAAATCAAAAGTTGGACACTTAACTGATTGAGCCCCCAGGTGCCCTGGACCTCATGCTTTTTAAAGGCTGCATAACATTCTATATGAATACACTATTTAACAATGCTGTATTGATACACACTTAAATTCTTCAATTTTGTTTTTGCTGTTAGGAAGACTGTGATCTAAATTCTCCCTTCTACATTTTTTTTCCTGATAGAAACCTTTTCTCAAATTAAGATCAGTTTCTTCTATTTTTAGCTGAGCATTTTTTTAATTTTTAATTTTTTAAATCAGAAATGGATTTTAATGTTTATCATGGCTTCAGGCCTCTATCTGGATGACCCTTGGTTTTTGTCATTTCCGATTTGGAATAATCCCTCAGAGCCTGTAGAAGATTGACCTGGGGAGAGGGAGGCTGGCGGCAGGGGCTGGTGGCATGAAGGGTCATGAAGACTGTACCTAAGGCAGTGACCCAAGAGATATTTTAGACAGTCAGCTAGACCTAGACTTATGTGATATAAGAGGAAATTAGGGGGGTGCATGGAGGAGGGCTTAGCAGACATCTTTGATAAGCTAGAGTGTTCATTGGGTGGCTTAGAGTCTTCCGTAGCCTCTGAGGCCTTTGAAGTATCCTGGCCTGGGATTTCCTGGAAGAAGGCAATGAAATAAGTTTAAGTGGGGTGTGGGCCCAGTCACAAGTGATCCCAGATCCAGGGGGAGTCATGGAGGTGCACCGGGAGGAAGGTGTGAGCAGAAAGACTGTGTCATAGGGGGCTGGGGAGAGGCCTTCGTTTGCCAGCTTAAAGCCCCCCCTCAGACCTGTATCTGCTTCCAGCTTCAAGTTTGGATAGTCAGTCCTTTGTGATGCTGCCCCCCAGCGATGAGGTGGTGACTAATCTGGAAACTCTGACGAGCAAATGTCTCCATGGGAAGAACTACTGCCGGCAGGTCCTGTGTCTGTATGAACTTGCCAAGGTACGTGCCCAAGGGTGGGACCTCTGGGGCAGCTGAGGGAGGGAAGCAAGAAGATAGAGATAGATTTTGGATGCTGCCAAGTTGGCCCTTCATGTGATAACCATGACACGAGAGCAGATGGCTCATCAGGATGTCAGCCCCAGTAAATCCGTCCCTGGGAATACTGGGGATGCCAGGCCAAGGTCCAGGCCTTTTGAGTCCTGGCTGTGCCCCAGCCAATCAGAAGGGAGGGCAAGAAATTTCACTTTTCTGGCCTCCTGGTTGTCCATCTATAAATGACTTGACCATGAAGCCCTTTCTAGCCCTAATATCTTCTTTAGCTTCAGGATTGTTTGGAGATCTCCAAATGGGGGAGAGCCGAAAATAAATTATAAATTAAAATGAGATGTGATGGCTGTAAAGACAAGAACCAGAGCAACCAGGAATTGTTTGTGGCTTTCTGCTGATTGAGGGGCAAAAATAATAGACTCGAAGAGGTAGAACACAAGAGAAATCATAGTAGGCACGAAAGCCCTTTGGAAGGGCTTCTTTGGAGACTAAGGGTTTTGCTGCTGCTGTGGGAACAGCAGAGCAGGGGCTCTTGCCTTTTATTCGACTTTCTTACATTTCATAATGTTTGAAAAGCTCAGTGTTCCTCAAGAGATGAGTCACCTGGTGGTTTCTGAAGACAAGCCTCTCTTTCTCTTCCTTGGATTCAGCTCATTGGTGAAGAGAAAGAAAGGGCTAGAAAACAGTGCCTGCTGCTTCTAAGGGTCCTGCTCAGGGGGAAGGATCTTTAAGTAGAATCTGTCCACATGGGATTCCAGAAAGGGCTGCCTTTGGCTAGCTCTTTTCCTGGCTCCTGACAGCAGCTTTGACCAGCTTTGCCTTCCTCTTAGGAGTTGGGCTGTTCGTACACAGATGTGGCCGCTCGGGACGGGGAGTCCATGCTCCGGGCGATCTTGGCCTCTCAGCAGCCCGACCGATGCAAGCGGGCCCAGGCTTTCATCAGCACCCAGGGCCTCGAGCGAGACACAGTGGCTGAACTTGTAGCCGAAGAGGTGACTCGCGAGCTGCTGACCCCGTCAGAGGGAACAGGTGCCCCACCTTCCCTCCCCCACCCCACCCTTGGCTTTCAGACCACGTTCCCACATTGCCAGCATTAGGGATCTGGATGTCACTTTGGTGTGCGTCCTGCATGCTGCCCTCTGCGGCTGCCAGGCTGCACTCGTCAGGGGAGAGAACACATTGCACTTATTTTGTTATTGTTGCTTTTTGTTTATTATTTTATAATTATGCTTAGAGTAGCTGTGCCTTTCTCTGAGCTGACGAACTCCTGCTGACATGTAAGATGACCACTAGGCCAAGTTATCTGAGCTCCGCAAAGCAGACAGCTGCACTGGGAGCTCCTTCCGCATTACTGGGCAGAGTGGGCCTCCTGGCGTGGGGCTCTTAGCATTCTCTCAGCTCTCAAGGTTAAAAGCAGCCCCTTTCTCACCATCTTTCTGTACAGGACATAAGCAGATGTTCTCCCCAGCAGAGGAAAGCCAGACATTTCTTCAGCTGACCACTCTGTGTCAAGACCGCACGTTGGTAGGCATGAAGCTGTTGGACAAGATTTCCTCCGTTCCCCATGGGGAATTGTCCTGCAGTAAGTTCTTGGCCATTTTCTTACTTGTTTGGGTGCAATCCGTTCTCCAAGAAGTCTCCCGGAGTTAGTCTTTCCAAAACTCAACTTGGATCCTTGTTCCTGCTCTGGACCCCTTCCCCTCAGGCATGGTTTATAAGTTCTCGGTGGAGAGCGATCAGTCCATTGAAGAAATTCAAAAAATACATATGGAAACACAGCCCAAAATGTAAAATCACACAAGAAGGGAACCTTATAACATTTGGCATAACACTGACCTTATCTTACTCTCACATTACCCTGCAAAGTGGATAATCCAGTCCCCACTTTACAAGGAGACTGAAACAGAGAAATTGATTTGTAACTGTTATGTGTCAGAAGTGTTGCTTGAACCCAGTCCATGTGTCTTGAAAGCCTGCTCGTTCTCCACAATATCTAGTTCATTCTAAGTATTCAGTAGTATGTGTCCCTTTCATCTTTCTCTAGGGAAGTCTATAGGAGTTTTTTTAAAAATGGCATTATCCTGGGTATACTGTTTATAATTACTTTATGAACATGCTGTCATTAGCATCGTTCCATGACCATACTCTTCTGTATCATTTTCATTGGTTACACAGTATTTTCATGTAATTAAAAAATTCTGTACCTTATTTTGGGACCTTTAGATTGCTTCCAACTTTTTGTATTAAACACTGTGACAAGCATCCTTATAGGCATGTTTACATGCACATCCATGATTATTTCCCTCAGATGAATTCCTGATTCAAGAGTATGCCTATTTTTTTTAAAAAATGTTTTATTTATTTCTAGGAGAGAGAGAGAGACAGTGTGAGCAGGGGAGGGTCAGAGAGAGAGGGAGTCACAGACTGAAACAGGCTCCAGGCTCTGAGCTGGCAGTCAGCACAGAGCCCGACGCGGGGCTCGAACCCACGAACCGCGAGATCATGACCTAAGCGAAAGTCGGACGCTTAGCCGACTAAGCCACCGAGGCGCCCCAAGAGTATGCCTATTTTTAAAGCTTTATATGTCTGTTTCCAAACTTTACTCCAAAGCTGGCGAGGTCAAGGATTTCAGAGGATTGGCAGGGAGTCTTCCCCCAGGCAGGCTGTCTGCATAGGCCCCTCTACCCTGCTGCCAGGATTCACAGTCCTTTCTTATCCCTGACTGCCTCACCTACCCAGCCACAGAGCTGCTGATCCTGGCCCATCACTGCTTCACACTGACGTGCCACATGGAGGGCATCGGCCGAGTCCTGCAGGCTGCCCGGCTGCTTACAGACAAGCACTTGGCCCCCAGTGAGGAGTACGGGCTGATGGTGAGTCACCCCTGACCCCCGACCCTCCGTCCTGAGGACACCTTTGAGAGAACAGATAGACCAAGGACCGGTTCAGAGCTGACATGGTCTTAGGGAGTTTGCTCATCTGGATACCGCTGCCTACTTGGGAGCTGGCTGGGCAGCTGAACCCTCTGCTTCAGGTTATGATTGCTGTCAAAATCAGAGCAGAGGTTGCCCCAAAGGCACAGACATCATGAGGGTCTGTGCCATGCTCCAGGCTGTCCTACCCCCTTGCCAGGGCAGTTCATTTATCTAGAGGGCTGAGACAGCTCTATTTCCCTCCCAAACAAGGTTCAGTGTTGTCTCTGAATTGAAATGAGCTGACAGCTCACACCTCCTGTGCCTCCCCAAACTCCCCAGGCTTGAAACTGACCCAGTGTGGGTGAGCAAGCCACGGGGCCCTGTAATAAGGCACGGTGGGAAGAGGAAGCACGCCTGCCCACCACGTCACTTCCGTGCTAATGTTTATAGAGGACTGAGGAGGAGACAGCCAGTGGTGGCCCAATGACAGCCTTTCTGAATCCTCCAGAGGGGGCCCCATTGTTGGGTACATGGGAAGGGAGGGAGGGAGCTAAGAATGGCAGCCTTGCCATTAGCCCGTCTGCCCTCTGGAGGTCAAATGATGAGGGCAGCGGCCCTCTAGCCGACGCTGATGCAAGCTGCCCTCCCTCACCCTTTCCAGGTGCGCCTGCTCACTGGCATTGGAAGGTACAATGAGATGACCTACATATTTGATCTGCTGCATAAAAAGCACTACTTTGAAGTGCTGATGAGAAAGAAGTTGGACCCGGTAGGTGTACAGTATTTTGCGCGCCAGGATGGCATATACTGTTGACTTTACAGTTGACTTCTCAGGAATAATCCCAGTCAGGGTGGCCCCCTGGGATCAGAGGAACGGAATTAAAGAATTCCCTAGGACACACACTGTGACCAGTAGCTTAAAGTTACAGAGTTCAGACTAGGTAGGGATTATGCCTACAGATGTTAAATAATGAAGAAAATAAGTTTGTGCACTTCCTGTCAGCCTGTCACCTGCCTCTGCTGTCTGAATGCTGGCTCTGGGGGAGCCAAAACCCTTCCTTAGAGCCATGCAGAAGTGGATTAACCAGCTTAGAACGCTGTGTCTGATGGCTTGGAGTGAAGTGTTTTCAAGGGACCATAAGAATGTGTGTTGCCAAGAGCCTCTAGGAAGTGAATGCTGAGGCCTGGGCCTGGAAGGCTACGGGGCAGCTTATGGCGATTATCAGGAAGGAGGCCTGACCTGTCAGGCCTCTGGGCGCTTCTGTCTCCAGCATGCCATGTGACACCAGGTGTGTCACGTACAGTGCCTCTGTTCCCAAGTCATTCATTTGGCTGATTGATTGCTTCAGCCTCTTTCACCTCTGAAGATTTAAAAACCAAGGCACATTTTTGGCTTCTGGGAACTTCAGCTCAGCTAATCAGGACTAAGAGATAAAGAAGAAAAACTCTCCCCAGTGCTGGGCTAGTTTCAGGACAGACCAGTCCAGCTGTCAGGAGAGGAACGAGTCCTGCTCATAGGTACACCTGCAGGATGCCCGCAGGGGGGTTGGCTTTGTTTTTTAATTGTTTGAGGCATTTTTGTTTCTGCATGTAAATATTCTTTTAGTACTTTTTTCCTGATTACAAAAGTAGTGCATATTCATTGTAGAGACACTTGGAAAACAACAAAGCAGAAAAACATCCTCTCTGGACCACTGGGAGACGGCCACTGCTAACAGTCTGGTGTGGGCCCTTTCTCTGCACATGCACCCAGAAACACATATGTGTACATAGTTACATATTTTAGCAAAACTTTTATGCTGTGTAGACAGGAAATAACCTGCTTTTCTCACTTAATAAGCATGTCATGAATATTTCCCAAACCAACATTGGCTTTAATGGCTACATGGTATCATTAGTCCTTATTCTGGGCATCTGGATTCTTTCTAATGGTTTGCTATTAAATATCTGTGTTACGTCCACCTCAGCACTTTTCTCTGCTTATTTCTTAAGGGATAGATTCCAAAAAACGGAACTGTTAGAGTAATCCACGTGTGCACATTTTTTAGGGTTCTCCCTTCTGACATGTTTCACCGTTCACATTTGAGAGGACGTGCCTGTTTTCTTATACTTAGGGTAGCGTCAACTTTTGTATTCATTTTTGCTTATCTTTTCCTTTTTCTTGGGAGTTTTCAAGGAACTTTCAGAACCAAGGGACTCAGGTCAGTCATGCCCCCCCTCACAGTCACTGGTAGACCTCTCAACTCCCCTTTTTCCCTGGGCAGAGCGGTACCCTGAAGACAGCCCTGCTGGACTACATCAAACGCTGCCGTCCCGGGGACAGTGAGAAGCACAACATGATTGCTCTGTGCTTCAGCATGTGCCGGGAGATCGGGGAGAACCACGAGGCGGCTGCCTGCATCCAACTGAAATTGATCGAGTCTCAGCCCTGGGGTGAGCAGAGCTCACAGCAGCGCCCCCAGGCCAATGCTGCCAGCCAGCAAAGGTTTTTGGGACTAAGAAGGGCTAGAGCCCAGGAGATTAATAGCCGCTTCAGCTGCTAACAGCCACTCAGTGGGGCCCCAGCTGTGCAGACAAGAGATGGAAGGGGTTTTGGAAGGCATTTGCCCCTCTTGTAGCCCGTGCGCCCGGGGTGACATCGGTCTGGAAGCAATGTGTACACTGAGGCCTGCTTTGATGCTTCTGAGACTAGATGAACCCTACTCCAGAATGTGCACTTCTGGCCCAGTAGCCTTTAGATGAGACATGCCCACCTCCCTGTGAATGAGCTGGGATGTTTCTTGTCCAGCCCACCATCACTGAATGGGGTGGGAGCAGCCAGCCTCGGGACTCAGACACACCCCACAGGTTTCCCCTTCTCTCCTGCAGAGGACCGCCTCAAGGACGGGCACCACCTGAAGCAGCTGCTGCTGAAAGCCCTGACTCTGATGCTGGATGCGGCAGAGAGTTATGCCAAGGTAATAACGGAGAGTCTTATTCCAGAACAGCCTTAGGGCTTGGTGTCTGCAGTAGAAATGATCTGATCTTCTCCCTGGGCTCTTCCAAGTGAAGAGGGACGCAGCCTTGTCCAACTGGGAGCAGAAGGGGTGAGTTCAGTTGCTGAAAGGTTCATGGGGGACCTGCCAACAGTCTCTTCCTTTGTCTTCCTCTGCCCTCGTCCCTCAGGACTCCTGTGTGCGACAGGCCCTGCACTGTCACCGGCTCACCAAGTTGTTAACGCTGCAGATTCACTTTCTGAACACTGGCCAGAACACAATGCTCATCAACCTGGGCCGCCACAGGCTGATGGACTGTATCATTGCTCTACCTCGGTTCTACCAGGTAAGCATGGAAGGAAATCGAGCCAGCTTTCCTGCCGTCCCTCTCCTAGGGCCCATGGATTGAATCACTTGCCTAAAACGTCAGGACTAGAGACAGAGTCAAGACAGTTCTAAGCTTTTACCTTTAGCTGTCTGATACACCAAATTGCTTTTCACGGCAGGATTTGTTAGCGTACTGTTTGGACAGAGGTTGGAGGCTGCTGCCAGGACGGCAGAAAGGCAGACACATTCCTGCTAAGGACTGAGTAGCTCTGAGCCCCGGTGTTTCCAGGATGCTGCACCTGGGTTAGCACAGGGAGTCAGGGCTGCCGGGAGGCTGGCTTTAGCACTTGAGTGAGAAAGGGTTACCAGGGAATCAGCCCCTTCCCTGTCTCTTACACAGTTGAGTTAGTGGGAAAAATAGTGTTTCTCAGCAGTTTTATTAATTCATTGTGAAGATTAAAAACACCGCAGGAAGATGTCTGGGGTTTAAGGGAAATGTCAAACGAACACCAAACTTTTCCCCAATGTTAGTACAGAGATGCTGGTGATGGTCACATTCACCGAGAGTGTATTAAGTTGTTTTCTAGAACACCTTGCCTTCAATTTTATATCAAATAGGGTCTAATGGTACCTTTTTTCTCTCCATCCTTTTATAAGGCTTCTATTGTGGCCGAGGCCTATGACTTTGTTCCTGATTGGGCTGAAATTCTATACCGACAAGTGATTCTTAAAGGAGACTTCAATTACTTGGAAGAATTTAAGCAGCAAAGGTTATTAAGATCTAGTATATTTGAAGAGATTTCAAAAAAGTAAGTATTAAAATGACTCTGCATTGAGATAAGGCATGGGTTAAGAATTCTATGGCTAAATAAAACATGTCTTCAGCTGCCTGAGATGGCAGATGTCAAGAATCCCCAGGGGCACCTGGCTGGCTGGCTCGGCTGGCTGAGCATCAGAACTTTTGGTTTCGGCTCAGGTCATGATCTCGCAGTTCATGAGATCGAGCCCTGCATGAGGCTCTGCACTACCAGTGCCTGGGATTCTCTCTCCCTCTCAGAATAAATCAACTTAAAAAAAAAAATCTCCAGAAGCAAGAGATTTTTAAACAAATTTATGCAAGTAGATGAATGAGAACAGTTCACTTACAGCATTCTGAATTTAAAATGGGAGGATAGCTGTTCAACTTGTCCAAGGTGCCAAAAACTCTAAACCTCAGAGGTCGCCTTTGGGGTACTGAACTTACTCCAATTAAAGTGAGCATTAAGATAACATTTTTAATGAAATAATTTCATGTGTATCTAGGACCCCTCGTATCACAGAATTTCTCAGATCCCAGCATCCTCTCCTATGTAAGTAGCTGGGTCAGACAGCCCTCGCTCATGATACAGTATCTTAACTTGTACATTCTTCTGTTTCTTTTCTAGATACAAACAGCATCAGCCTACTGACACAGTTGTGAAAAACCTGAAGAAGTTACTCATGTATTGTGAAGACGTCTACTTGTATTACAAGCTTGCATATGAACACAAATTTTATGACATTGTAAATATGCTTCTGAAGGACCCTCAGACTGGCTGCTGTCTAAAGGACATGCTAGCAGGTTAGGTGGATTCAGAGAGGAGGGTGGTTACTGCTGAGATGCCATAGATACCTGTTTTCTTGTACTGAAGTGAGTTAACGACAAATGTTTGTTCAGAGTAACACGTTAGGGATATTTGCTGTCAAGTTGTAAAACCCCAGGACTGACCATAACCAGTCCTCCGTGAATAGTGGGTAAATTAGAGAATTTTCACAAGGAAGTTCTTATTTAAAAGTGATTGTTCATCTCCACCACTTCAGATAGTATATAATATTGGTATAAAGATCAAAACCTCCATCTTCCTGAAGATGGCTTCTATTTAGATATGCATTAGTGATTAAAGAATATCTGTGCCTGCAGATTCCAGTTTCAAAGTTATTTAATATTATTTACACAGTTAAGGAACAGATGATACATTTCCATTTGTTAGAAACTGATCTCTATAATAAAATAGATTTTAAATTCACTGTATGTCATTATTACTGCCAAGGAAATCTTAGCCCTTGTCTGCCTTAAAATAATCTTTTACTGTAATTATTGCTGTGTAGTCATTACTTTCTGTTAATTCCTCAAATCACTTAGACGGCTCTTGCTCTTGATATAGTCTACAGAGCTTTGATTGAGGTTCCTATTTCCTATTTGAAATTTAAAACTTTTTTTGTTCTGTTCCTACTTTTGATTTTCTGACGGTTTCAAAAAAGACTCCAACCACAAATTTGGTTAAGTTGCTTAAAATATATAATAAAGATCATTCAGTCTATGCTTACAGCCGTAACCTGAGTAATAAGCTCAATTACTCCAAATAAATAAGCTCTTCTAGGTACGGAGTTAGGCCTTAGTATCTAAGTAAGCAAAAAATCTGCCCAAATAAATAAGGAGAGGAAGGCAGCCCTATACCTTTGTTGCTCTCAGGTGATACTATTCAGGGCCTGGCATATCATTTTGTCTTAAAGCTGTAACTGCTCATCAGGCATTTATTAATAGCTTTGTAAGTATACAGAGATCTCTAGGCCCAAGAGCTGTGTTCTATACTCTCCAAAAATATCTCTTGGGAGTTAACACAAAATTTAAGTCCTCACAATAGTGATTTTATTAAATTAGTTGCTTTATAAAACATTGCAGATGTCATAATTGTTAACATAACAATTTACCAAACTGTAGTCAACTGGTGCAGTTTGCTGAGCATGTTTTATAAAGGAAAGGAAATGCCAAAACCCTGTTAAAGTTGTTCCATTGCAGCCCAGGAGAACAAAGGAGGATTGTTCAGACACTTAAATCAGGGAAATGAAACAGGTAAAGAGCTTCCCTCCCCCGTCTGAAGCACTCTGTCAGCAGAACAGTCTGATAAACAAAAACTAGACAGTCTATGCATTCAAGAGGTTCCCCAACTTGTAATGCAACGCAGTAAGGGAGAGGTTTACCTTCTTCAGCTTTGAAGTTGGAAGGTTTCGGTCATTTAATTTTTAAATATCAAGCTAGTGCTTTTCAGCCGTTGTATCTCCACTCTTGAGATAAGCAGTCTTCTTCACAATGTATTTTTAATATCCTCACGCTCAATTTTAAGACAAAGCAATTTTAATACTAGGTGCACACGGCATGCCCTTGCTGCAAACTGCTTTTCTTGACAAGTTATGAAGTAGTTCAAGGAGGTATGGTTAAGGCTGTATTACTGAATGGTGCTGGTAAATACTACACAATTTTTGTCATGTTGCAACTTTTGTTTCCAATTCAGTGACTGCTGCTATGGAATCAGAGAGCAACAATGACAACATTATTAGGTTTTTGTTTTTTAACTATGATTTAGTAGCAACTGAGGTTCCCAATTTTAACCCCTTGGCAGCAAGATCCAAGTTCCCTCATTCGCACATTAGCACCTAAGTGTCAAGGGGTTAAATAACCAGCACAAAAGATACTGCACTTCTGATTGTAGCATTTGGCAGAACTGAAAGGAAAGGAAGTTGTGCTACATGTTGAAGGGATTGTGGGCAACAGAAAGAAGACACCAGGAGAAGATAAAATGTCACATGAAGTCTTCATAGTCTTGTACATATCCTCCATCATAACCACCATAATCTGCCAGATCGTCTTTCATGGTGGCCTTTAATCCCCCTCCAGGAACCACGCCTTTCTTCTTCTTTTTGGCTTTGCTTTGCTAAAGACAAAAGAGAGTTAATTCATGAGATTGTCTACCTATGAGCAGCTTTTCTGGTACAGAAACCCTCACCGAGACACTAAAGCCTCAGGTACCCCCCACCCCCCAAAAAAAAACCTTCAGGAGAGATCTCAAGACCTAACCCCAGGAAATGTCTATTAATTTCCAAAGAAAACTCTGAACATGTCTGTGAACAAAAGGACAGTAATGGCACTCATGCCCCAGCTCTATTCCAATTTAAGTTTTAGTTCAGGCTCCCAGTACACTCCACCCCCATCCTAATGTGACAGGCATTTCCCCTGCATGTTGGCCCTTACCTTTTCTTGCTTTTGTTTTTCACTGCAAAGCACAGTCAATGAATTGGTAATCTTTTTCAAGTCATCAATTTCCACTAAAAAAAAGGAAAAAGGAATCACTACATCTAATTTGTCCATCATTAACTTCAGTAATTTTGAAAAGGCTATGAATTTGTCCTGTTAAACATAAGACAAAGAATCATGAGTCTATGGCTAGGCTCACAAATCAGAACTATTTAAAATAGCTAACTCCAGCAACAAAACTTTCTTTACCTCCTATAACCAAGACACAACTGTTTGAAAAGAAACCAGAAGTGTCTTTAGTGTTCCCTACTGTATACCCCCTTACTCAGTCTAAACATGTGAAGGGGCAAAAAAATAAACACATGGAGGATAACCATGCTTTTCCACAACTTTGGGGTCTCTATTTTCTATCACTTCTAAGATGGGAACCAGAATGAAAATAGTAGGTTATTTCAGAAATTTCAGTGTCCTACTAGGAGACAAGTCTGTTTAGTGGACAATACATCCTTCGATCTTTTTTTTTTTTTTTTTTTTAATTTTAACATTTATTTTTGAGACAGATCACGAGCAGGGGCGGGGCAGAGAGAGAGAGGGACACACAGATGGGAAACAGGCTCCAGGCTCTGAGCTAGCTGTCCGCACAGAGCCCGACACAGGGCTCGAACCCACAAACTGTGAGATTATGACCTCAGCCGAAGTCGGACACTCAACCGACTGAGCCACCCAGGTGCCCCTACATAACTTCAATCCTTATAAAAATATCAAGCTGAAACACATCAGTTTTAGCTACCAAAAGAGTGTTTCAGTTTTGGTTAGAGAGCACCTTCAAAAATAAGAAAAAAAGCATGTGTATATCACTAATCAGATTAAGAACTCCCAGCTTAGTAATGGTTTCTCAAGGAAACCCCAATTTAAAGTTCACTGTGCAGAATTCCTTTTTCTCAATCTTAAAAACAGCAGTGCTAGCAAAAACAGTCCTTTCCACATAAGTGCCACACCACCCCTGGTTTTTACTCCTACACACCCTGTCTCTGAAATGTATGACTCCTTTCAGGGCATGGCACCACACCCACAGACCCAGAATATAGGCAGGTACCTGTTCTATTGAGCAACTTAAACCTAGTCACAGACTTCCTTGTTTGTAAAATGAACAGACACTTGCTGTGGTCACACTCAGCTCTAAAATCCCATATGCTCAGAGACCATTTTCCCCAAAAGACACTTCCTAGTCCGTTTAAGATATAATTAGATAAAAGAATAAGCTAGTGTTTTATCAGCTCTGTATTTCAGCAAAGTCCAGATGTTCCTTGGGGAAGCCATTTTAAAATCATTAAGAAGGCAGCCTCAAAAACCAAAACCCCTCAAACTCCCTGGGAATTTGCAGAACATTCCCAAGGTAACTTCTAAAAAAGGAAATCCTAAGTCTATTATAGCATCCCCCAAAAAAGTCAACCTTCATCCTCCTGAGTATGACGTGCTCTTACTAAAATCCGCCCACAGAGTTAGAATTACTTACATGAAATACACACATCTCGAACTAAAGCTTCCAAAAAACTGGCATAATATAGTGACTTTTCATATTGTGTAATTTTATCTTTTAGTAACTTTCCAAACTCGGTGAAGTCATCTCTTGAAGATGGATTCATAGCATCTATTCCATAAACTGTATTATTAACACCTGCAAGAGAAGAAGGGGCACTAAAAATATCAAAGATTTTTTTTTAAATTTATAAACCAATTAAGTATGTGAACAACCCTGTTATTGCATGCTAAAGCAGAAGTTCTTAACCTGGGTCCACTGGGATTCTTGGATAGAATTCAGGAGGTCTGTGAATTTAGATGAGATCAAAGATTACAGCTTTACTTCATTAACCTCTAATTTAGCATTTTCTTCCATTTTGATTATAAGCAACAAATCTCAGTGGTTATAACTAGCAAAAACCTATTACTAGTAAAAATCAGATATTTTCATATCACATTACAGTTGTAGTTCTCTTAAAATATTGTTTTGGTCATCATTATTTTCAAATTATATTACTAGATAAAACTGCCACTAGATCTTATTTAATGCTTTAAGAAGCACATTATTACTGTATCTCAAGTCTTTTTAATATTATACCCATTTCAACATAACAGGCTTCCTTAGTAAGTAAAATTCTGTGTAGTTTCGTTTCTGTATTTAAAAACATCATATCAAGAAGGAACTTGTAGTTTTCACCACAGCACCAAGAGAGTCCCTGGCACAAAAAGGATATTTTCAAAGTATATGTCTAGGAACAGCCTGCAGCAGGGGAGGACCTGGGTGGCTCAGCTGAGCATCTGACTCTTGATTTCGGGTCAGGTCATGATCCCACTGTCATGGAATCAAGCTCTGCATCAGGGTCCAGGGTGAGTGTGAAACCTGCTTGGGATTCTCTCTCTCTGCCCCCTCCCCCTCAAAATTAAAAAAAAAAAAAAAAAAGGTTCCTGTCACAGTATGCAGCTGACTGACTCCAGAAGCCAAGCAGGGATAAACCATGTGTTGAAATCCCAACAGAGGGGCACCTGAGTGGTTCAGTCATTTAAATATCTGACTTTGGCTCAAGTCATGATCTTGCAGTTTGCTGGTTTGAGCCCCGCATCAGGCTCTGTGCTGACAGCTCAGAGCCTGGAGCCTGCTTCGGATCCTATGACTCCCTATTTCTCTGCCCCTCCCCTGCTCATGCTCTCTCTCAAGAGTAAGTAAACATTAAAAAAAATTTTTTTTTAAATCCCAACACAAAGAATCTGGCCTAAAAGTATTCCAGGCTAAGGGACAGTATACTTTGTATCTTCCTCAATAGCAAACTAGTTGTTAACAGTATCACTGATTCAGTATTTTAGTATGGGAAATACAACATTAAAACCCTATTAACCAAATGATGGCTGTATGAATCCATGTTTTTGCCTTGTAATCTGTAATTGTGGTCCCATTTTAGAATTTATAAGTACCATGTAAACTCTTGTCTTTAATAAATACTTGGCTGGGTGTTACCATGCTATGAAGACACTGGATAATGGCTGCATGCCCTCTGCACTGAGGTGTGTGCACAGAAGCAACCACAGCAATTCCTCAGATGGCCAGCAACTCTCGTAGTAAGAAAGTCACACCTCCCACAGAAAGCACAATCATCTCTTGTCAGCCTGCCTGATCCCATTTTAAAGAACAGGAAGGATGGGGATACAATTAGCTCTAGGTTTCAAAGTTCTTTAACTGTTTCAACACGATCTTCTACTCTGAAAAGTACTCAATAGGTAATGACAACAATGAGCTTAATTAAACAAAAGGAGAACTTTAAACTACTTCTTCGGCCATGTTTCTTACTTTCCCCTTCATGTCACATCTCTCTCCCCCTAGAACACTCCAAACTTCCCTACATACAGGGTCCTGAGTATGTTTTTTATCTCATGTACCAAGCACAGCTGTAACACGGCACAGAGAAATGGAAGCCTGCTAAAGACAGGGCATGTTGAGGGCCAAGAAGGGTCACAGAAACAAATGATCCGGAGCAAAGGCACAGCTGAAGCTGAATGTCCCACAAGGACATTCTTATCTAGATTTAAGACAATAGGACAGCCTTATGGTTACTTTAATACTTAAACCTCAAAGTCAAAGACCTCACATTTCATCCAGATTTCATCCAGCTGATAAATTTAAAGCAACAGTAAACTTTGTTTGGGTCCAATGATTTATCTTAATAACCTTTTACGTGATACTCAAAACATAATCATTAAAAAATCTGTGTATTTCACTCTGCCTTAAGCAACGAAACAAATATAGAATAAAAACTGCTTCTAATATCTAAGTTAGCCAGTATTGTTATGCCAAAAAAGATGTTTTCTAAACTTTAATAACTAGTCAGACTTCCGCAACATGCACTTGAAACTTCAATATTTCACAGCAATCACCCCCCTCCCTGCACCTTACCGAAAGTTTCTTTTGCTAATTCAAGGTCTGACTCTTCTTGTAATTTCTTTAGCCGCAGTTTATCTGCTAATTGTTCTTCTGGTGTTAGCACTTTAGGCTCTTCAGGTTCTTCTAACTAAAATGAGACAGAAAGAAAGTTTTAAAACAGCTGGGATTACGATGGACCAGTATGTTTTTGTTGTGTAAATTTAATAAAAAATTATAAATAACAGCACTTATAAAGAGTTTATTATATTTCAGGCATCGTTCTAAACACTTTAGACGTTCTTATCCTGATATTACATGAAAAAAATTTGAGGCACAGAGAGGTTAAGCAACCTGCCTATGGTAACAGAAGGTTAACACAGCTGCTGTGTGCTAATGTGAGAGAGCTGAGTTTAGAACCCAAGACGACTGGGTTTACTTCCACAGCCTTTTTTAAAAGATATGGAATTGCGATTGTAGACAAGGGAAAAATCACACTCTCACATTCTGCTGCTAAAGACTGTATATTGAAACAACCTTTCTACAGCAACTTGGTAATGTGCATCAAGTCTTAAAATACTTTTATATGCTTTATGTGGAATCAATTCCACGTCTAGGTATTTATCTTAAGAAACCAAAAATGCACACTAACATTTAGTCACAAGAATGTCCAACGGAGTATTACTTATAATTTCAAATAAGTTTAGACATAACCCAAATGTTCAACAAAAGAATAGTTAAACTATGCCACAGCCGGGGCACCTGGGTGGCTCAGTCGGTTAAGCATCCGACTTCGGATCAGATCATGATCTCACAGTTGGTGGGTTTGAGCCCCGCATTGGGCTGTGTGCTGACAGCTGGCTGAGAGGCTGGAGCCTGCTTCAGATTCTCTATCTCTCTCTCTGACCCTTCCTGTTCACATTGTCTCTGTCTCTTTCTCTCTCTCTCACAAATAAAAACATTAAAAATTAAAATATGCCACAGCCATATGACAATATAGAATAACACAGGTTTGAACAGCATGGGTCCACTTATTCACAGACTTTTTTGATGTTTACAGTACAGCAAATGTATTTTCTCTTCATGATTTTAACATTTTCTTTTCTCTAGTTTACTGGAAGAATATGGCACAAAATACACACAACTACAATATTATGTGTTGACTATGTTAGTAGTAAGGCTTCCAGTCAACAATAGGCTAGTAACAGTTAAGTTTGGGGGAAGTAAAAAGTTATATGTAGCTTTTCGACTGTGCAGGGGTCAGCACCCCTAGCCCCCATATTGTTTACAAGTCAACTGTACTGTGCAAACAAAAAAAATGTTTTGGAGGCACATGTGTGGCTCAGTCAGTTGAGCGTCTGACTCTTGATTTCCATCCAGGTCATGATCCCCCAGGGTCATGGGATGTGGCCCCACATCAGGCTGCATCTCTCTCTCTCTCTCTCTCTCTCTCTCTTGCCCCCCCACTCCCTCCCTCTCCCCATCCCCCACTTGTGCACCCACACATAACCATGTTTTTCCCTAAAGAATCATAAAAACATTTTCCTCTTATTTTTTATATTACTACTATTACAAAAGTAACACATTATCATTGTTAACAAATTTAAAGACACCGCAATAGAAGTTGTCACTTATTTTCCAGTTCTACTTCTCTGACAGTCAATAGTTTAGTGAATATCATTTTATACTGTGATACTTCCTACAACAAATGTATCACTATTACTATGAGGGAAAATCTGTGACAGTATTTATTCAAGTGGGAAAAAAGCAAAGGGAGCTTATGCCATTTGTAGTTAACTATGTCTATGCAGCTTGCAGATTCTGATTCTGACTCAAAAGTCTACTACTGAAATACACTGCATTTTGTTTCTCATGGAGAAGATGAAATAAGAAATATCATTATGGCTAGTTAGGAACTCTCAGAATACTCTGTAGAAAGAAAAAAAGCATATATCTTGACTTAACTCTCTTTGTAGATCTGGACATCGTTAAGTATTTCCTACATCAAAACTAAACCCATCTTGGGGCACCTGGGTGGCTCAGTTGGTTAAGCGTCCGACTTCAGCTCCAGTCATGACCTCATGGTTCGTGGGTTCAAGCCCCATGTCGGGCTCTGTGCTGACAGCAAGCTCAGACCCTGGAGCCTGTTTCAGAGTCTGTATCTCCCTCTCTCTCTGACCCTCCCCTGGTCATGCTATCTCTCTCTCTCAGAAATAAATAAAAAACATTAAAAAAAAAAACTAAACCCATCTTAACTCAATATTTTACCTAAGACAAACATAGCATACTCTAACGAATAAGGTTTCTTTATGTTGGATACAAATACCAGGACACAACAAAAGAAGTATAAATTCTAACTCCAATGACCAAAAAAGATCTAGTAAAGATGGCTTCTTAGACTGAGTTTTAAGATTCTATTGCTTGTTCTGATCATAGAAACATACATGTAAATATTTCTAGATATACAAGTATAAATTATTTAAATGTCCGTGACTGGGGAAACAGGCACTCTCATCCATTGTTGGCAAATGCAAACTGGTACAACTGGATAAGGAGGGCAATTTGGGAACACTTACCAAGACTACAAATGTAATTTGCCCTTTGACCCAGCAATTTCTGATTTGACAATTAATCCTACAAATATGACTACACCCATTAAAAATGACACACATGTGGTTATTCATGGAAGCACTGTTCATTCGAGTACAGTACTGGGGAAAAAGATCCAGCTGCCCATGACGAGAAGACTGGTGAAATAAAATATGGTACATATTTGTAGCAATGGAATACCATACAGCTATAAAATAAAGAAAAAAGAATAAGCCAAAAACTAGTGACAATGGAGATTTCTTATAGGGGGTGACAGGGAACAGAATGGAGGGGATAGAACAGGAAGGATGTTTGAGACTTTTCTGAGTATAACATTTTTGTATGGTTTTCCCTTCTGAACATTTTATGTTTAAAAAATAAAATTAAAAAGGAAAGAAAACTTTAAAAATGGAAATGGTAACAAATGAATCTAAAATGTGTATCAAAAGGCATACTGACATGGAAAAGAATAGCAATGACTTTAGAACCCAGGATATAATCATACATCCTTAGCAGGATATATTCTCTGTGCAAAAAGAAAAGAAAATCCTGCAAAGAAATTCTAAACTTTTTTTATTGGAAGTCCAAATTTTATTTTTTTTATAGTTTATTGTCAAGTTGGTTTCCATGTAACACCAGTGCTCATCCCAACAAGTGCCCTCTTCCATGCCTATCACCCATTTTTCACTCTCCCCCACCCCCATCAACCCTGTTTGTTCTCAGTATTTAAGAGTCTCTTGTGGTTTGCCTCCCTCCCTCTCCTTAACTATTTTTTTCTCCTTCCCCTCCCTCGTGGTCCTCTGTTAAGTTCCGCCTGTTTCACATGAGTGAAAACATATGGTATCTATCTTTCTCTGCCTGACTTACTTTACTTAGCATAACACCCTCAAGTTCCATCCACATTGCTACAAATGGCCAGAGGAAATCCTAAACTTAAAGTAGCTTTACATTGTTAGTACTGGTATTGCAGAAAAGCAATGTATGTTAACATTATTAGAAACCATGAACTAAAGCTTACACACACAACACATACTCACGCATTTATTTCCTAGCTTCACCTATAAAAATGGGTCTAGAAGGCAAGGCTACCTCGATAATGCTAAGTGCTACTAGCAACTAGATTTGACTTCTAAACATTTCCATTAGGAACCTCAGAGAAGTAGCACATTCCAGGCCTAAAGAAGAGTTTACAAGATGAGTCCGGCATTTCTTTATTGTGCCAGAAGGCAAGGACGTTTTCAAAGACTAATGGGGTTCGGCCAAAAGGATGAAGATTATACCAACTGAAAGGGTTTCCTACTGGCCAAAGTTGGGAAAATCTGAGCATCAAAATAATAATTACTGTTACCTGAGTAAAACACAATGAATTTATAAAACCTGTAAGTCTACAATTTACTCAAAAGAAATACACCCCCACAAACCCCTCAGTTTTCACCACTTGAAGTTACTATTACACTCCCTCCTTACTCTGGATATTAGTGGTTAAAAGAAAACAATTAAGCTTTTACTCTGCCTTTCTAGCACAAACCATATTAAAGTAATCAAACAGCAAAGTAAGTAGAAGAGGAAGAAAAGCTGGCCAGTAACAAATGGAAGAGAAGTCACTGGATGAGAAAAATCACCATTCTGCAATCCCTAATAAAATAATTAGGCAACAATCATTACTGACACTAAATTAGTGGGTCGGAGGTTGATGTGAAATTGGAATACTTGCAAGAATATGTAATTTTACAATAGAAGGGTCAGGCTACTACCACCTTAACCCAGTCATCAATTTTAGCATCACTAATAATAGGACAGACGTTACAAGACTCTTGATGTGATATGACGCAATATGAAGCACACAGCATGACCTATAAAGTATTCCAATTAAAATTGTTTAATCTGAATCCAATCAAAATTTTAGACTTACTGGCCAAGTTACAGGAAATTGCAACTGTAAACAATCACACATCAAGAAGGTAGGATGTTCTACAAGACAAATGGTCTCCTCCCTTCAATAAGTGAATGTCATTTTACTTATTTTTTTTTTGTTTTAGTTCGTATATTTTGAGAGAAAGAGAGAACATGTGCATATGCATAAGCAGAGCATGGGGTGGGGGGTGGGGCAGAGAGGAGAAACAGAACTCCAGGCAGGCTCTGATCTATAAGCCAAGAGCCTGGTGTGGGGCTTGAACTCACGAATCATGAGATCATGACCTGAGCCGAGATCAAGAGTTGGATGCTTAACCGACTGAGCCACGCAGGCCCCCCTCAATGTTATTTTAAAAACAGAGAGAAAGACACTCTAGGAGACTTAGGATATGTTTACAACCTAATACAATAAGGTCCTTGTTCAAACCATATGTAAAAGACATTTGAGGACAATTAGAAATTGGGCACATACATGTAGGGGCACCTGGGTGGCTTAGTTCGTTAAGCCTAAGGCTCTTAATCTCAGCTCAGGTCACAAACTCACAGTCATGAGATCAAGCCCCACATCAGACTCCACAATGAGCGTGAAGCCTGCTTGAGATTCTATCTTCCTCTGCCCCTTCCCTGCTCTGTGCACTCTCAAAATAGAAAAACAAAAAAAGGCAGATAGAGTATTTGATGATGTTAAAAAATTACTGTTCATCCTACTGGGTTCGTAATCATGTGAGAAATAGCTTTGATTTTTCAGAGATGCATACTGAAGTATTTAAAGGTAAAACACATGTTTTACTTACTTGATCATATTTTAACAACAAAAATGAAGCAAATATGACAAAATATTAGCACCTGTTCAATTTAGGTGATATTTTTGATTATTCATTATGGTCACTGCTCTACTTTTTTGGGAGGATTTTTTTTTTATGTTTATTTTTGAAAGAGAGAATGAGAGACAGAGCACAAGTGGGGAAAGGGCAGAGAGAGGGAGACACAGAATTCATTGAGGAATTATTTCTCTGACAGTGTCCATTTATAGTCTTTACAAAGCTCTCAGACTGCTAGGTAATAATTGCTGTCTATTGACATTGCAGGATTACTGATGTGAGAATTCTGTATTTCAGGAAATGAATAGTACTTACCCTCTTTTTAATTTCTTCTTGCCTTTTCTTCTGTTGCCGTTCTTTCTCTTTTATCTTCTCTGCAATTTTTTTCTTTTCTGAAATTTTTACTTCTAAAAGAAATGTTTTAATCACAGTTACCTTGAATATTTCCCAGTTTATGGATGAGACAGATAACAATAGTATACTTCAAGAGACCAAACTTCTCCCAGCTCCAATCATATGGTGATTTACTCGCAAATAAGAATGGGAAAGTTCTGGGACTCTTCCTTTCTCTTGTCTTATCTGACTGACCCCTAGGACCCAGACATCTCCCTTCATATTTCCCCAGTGCTTTCAGCAGGATATAGATTATTAAAATATGAGGTCACACCCTCTACTGTCTCCTCCTAACAGCAGCACTCAAACAGAATGAGGCAGGCAGTATCCATCTGACGATGTTTTGAGGGGAGAAGAAGAGAATAAATTGAGAACGGAAGGATGTGTGGTTTCTAAACACAAAAATTTTCAATTTTGCAAGCATTTTGTCATTTATCTTGACATAAGTATTACATGCTCAGTAAGATATAAAACCAAAAATGAAGAAAACCCAGCGGCTCACCTGGTTTTACTTCTGCTTCCTCTTTTTTTTCATCATCATCATCATCCCAGTTATCCTAAAGAAAAGGATTTATATTAATAATTCTTGCATGTTTACTTTTCCATGTACAACTTGTCTAACTCCACAGAAACAAGTTTGTTAGTATTTTTTTTTTTGTATTGCACTAAAATTGTAAATTAATGCTGGAAAAAATGCACACCTTCATAATGTTGAGCCACTCTAGCCAAAGGAAAAGGGTTGTTTTTCCATCTGTTCAAGTCTATTTCTGTCTCTTTCAAGGAATGTTTTAAAGTTTCTCTCTTGGAGGTTTTGTGAATTTCTCTTCAGGTTTATTCTTAAGTATTTCTCTTCTGCATTCCTACTGTAAATAGGGTTTTTCCCCTGTTATGTGCCCTATTTAGTTATTATTTGTGTATGCAATTGGTTTTTACATGTTAATTTTATATCCTGCTACCTTACTGAATTAATTTGTCACTTTCATTGATTCTCTAGAGTTTTCCAAGTGTACTATAATATCATCTGTAAATGAGAATGGCTTTACTTCTTTACGAATTCTTATACCTCCACAACTGATTTATCTAACGGCACTGGCTAAACCTCTAGTACACTGTGAATAGTGGCAGAGATAATAGGCATCACTGCCTTGTTCTATTTAAAAAAAATTTTTTTTAATGTTTTATTTATTTCTGAGAGAGAGAGAGAGAGAGAGAGAGAATGAACAGGGGAGGGTCAGAGAGAGAGGGAGACACAGAATCTGAAACAGGTTCCAGGCTCTGAGCTAGCTGTTAGCACCGAGCCCGACATGGGGCTCAACCGTGAAACCGTGAGATCATGACCTGAGCCAAAGTGTCGGACGCTTAACTGACTGAGCCACGCAGATGACCCGCCTTGTTTTTTTTTTTTTTTTTTTTTTTTTAGAGAGAGAGAGAAATAGAGAGCAAGCGGGGGAGGGGCAGAAAGAGAGACAGAGAGAATCCCAAGCAGGCACCATAATGTCGGCACAGAACCCAAGGCAGGGCTTGAACTCAGAAAACTTGAGATCATGACCTGAGCCAAAACTAAGAGTCAGATGCTTAAACCCACTGAGCCACTCAGGCGCCTTGCCTTTGTTGCTCTTAATGGAAATGCTTCTAGTATTTCCCTATGAAGTGTATGCACCCCACATTTATGCAGTAAAATTTATCAGTCTTTTCTTATTGCCTGTAGATTTCATCAAGTCATTTTATTCTAGAACATGTAAGCTTTGTTTTTTATTTACATCTCTAGTCCATGTGGAATTTTTTCTTTTGTGTGGTATGAAGTATGGATCTAATTCTTTTTCTAAATGGTTACCCAACTGTCACAGCATCAGTTATTAAAAAGTACACCTGAACCCTGTGATTTAACATACACTAAATTTTCACAGGTACTTGGTCTGTTTCTGCATTCCCACTGGTCTACTGTTTCTTCATGCACCAATACCAACACTGCTTTCATTATTTTAATTAACTATAGTATGTTTTAATGTAGGTCAGGTCTGGTTCCCTCCCTTATAGGTTTTCAGGCTTTTTAGTATTTTCCTGGCCATTCTTGCATGTTTGTTTTTCCATTTGAAATTTTGTATCAACTTGTCTAATTCTATTTTAAAAGAAAAAAGCTTCTCCATTAACAAAACACAAGACAACTAGGCCAAAACTACTTCTCTTAAAGTAATTTGCAGTTGTTTTAAATAAAAAATTAAAAGGACTTTATATTTCTTATTTTCCCAAATATGAAAGCATCCAACATTCTAGCCAATGGCTCAATGATTTCAAGCAACATTCCATACAACACAACTCTGATTAATGAATTAAATCTATAGAATATTTAAGGCCCAGTATTTAAGAGCAGTTGAAAGCTGATCAATAGCTTATTGAACCCACTCCCTAACTTGAGCAGGGCACTTTAAGGTCAATCTATACTCATGTCTTTTCTATATCTAACACAGTCACTGAACTAAATACAAACCGATTATCAAACAATTTTCCAAAGGCTCCAAAGAATTTAGAAATGTGTTAGTTTAATAGGGATAGCCATTTAAAGCTGAACCACAGGATTGCAGGAGGCCCTGCTGCTACTGGAAGATGTAGAGACTGACTAACGTGCCATAACTATGACACCAAGCTTCTGTTTTACAACAAGATAGATCATAATGTGAATCAGTCTAGGTATTTAAACTAACAAAGCCTCAATTTTAATAAAATTCTCTAAGTCCACCAAAGAACTAAAAAACCCCGATTAAGGCTGTCATGGGCTCTGCAAGCAGAGTAGAAAGAAACTTGTATAAAAGTAAAATATTTTTATAATCACCTCACCTTGGCAATTTAACTCACAGTTCAAAGTTAACAGACTGAAAGCAAACCTGCTAGTCATTATTTGGACATCTAAGATACAAGAGTTAGAAATTAAAAAGCAAATGTTTGTATAATCTGTCTGGTTTTCTTAAATGCTTGTTATCAATACACCACAGTATAAAAGGAACCCTAGAGTTGAAAATAAAAATGAACTATTAGGAGTTTTTTGTTGTTTTAATCTTCACAGAACATAAAAAGCTTGGTCTGTGGGTGAGATTCTGCTTAGGCAGTGCTCCAGACAGGAAGACCATTTGCTTACTTCAAAGAGGTACATATTCATCACTCTCTATTAATGATAGTGATGATGATGATGATAATAAGGCTTTTACTGAGTGTTTATTTTGCACCAGGCACTGTGCAAAGGGCCTTACATGTAGTAACAGAGCTAACCCTCACAAAGTCCTGTAACTAAGGTGGTGTTTGTTGTCCCCATCTATAGGTAAGAACATTAAGGCCCTCAGATAGCTATCCCAAAATCTCAGTGAAAAACAATGAAGGAACCAAACCAAACCAAACAACAAACAATGAAGTAAACAGGTCTGAACAGACTAAAGTTCATTTAAACGGTCATAGTAAACAACTTCTTACTGGATCCCTGAAGTATACCAAACCTATCTGAGAACCAGGTTCCTCCCCAGCAAAATTGGTTCTTTCAATCAGTTCTGGAATGAGCTCCCCTGGGATTGCAAGAAAGCTCATCAAAGGAAGGGCGTGGCACAGAGTGATGTGTCCAGCTACAACTATACCAGTTACCTACCTCAAATTGCCTGTGATGGTTTTCTATTAATTTTAAGAAACAAGTCTAGCAGCCTCTGATACTAGGAGGCCAAGAGGAGAGAAGTATGGCTAAAAATGAGCAGCTCCATCCCAATACCTCCAACATGGAGAACAGACACATGAGAGGAGCATTTCTCAGTTCTCTTTCCCAGTAAAACATCACTCCACCCCCATCCATATCCCTGCTCCCTCAAAATCTCATTTATCCCAACTCTATGTACAACCCCTATCCCAGTTCCTAGTTTCCCTATCAAAACACCTTATTCCAGACACTCAAGTTAAACTGTCCGATCAGTGCAGACATAATGAGCCTAGCTAGAATTCCACCACAGGATGGATTCTAGCAGCCAAAGCAGTGGTTCCTATAAACAAGTCCTGGGAACAGCTTTAGTATCTGCTTCTGTATTCATAAAAGGACCATGAGAGTCAAGTTCTGCCTGTCACTCTCACCCCAGAGTGCTCAAAACAAGTCTGTCCTAAAACTTCCACCATACTGGGGACAAGTCCCTAAAGAAGAGAGCACAGTGATGTCAACAGAGAAACTGGTCACCCTTCCAAATCGATGTAATTCCCAAAGCAGAAGGCCAAGTAGTTTCCCCCCAAAACTAAAGTTTTTGTTTCCTTAGTTATAAAATTTGCCAGTATCTAAAAAGTAAATGTAAGATCAAAATCTGCCCAATTTTCTGTAAACACTAGGACTTTGTAAATGCTGACAATAAGTTCAGATAAAATTCAAAAAAGGTTCTTAGAGAAACACCTAAAATTAACATGTTTAAATAGAGAGTAAGTTTGTAATTTAGTAAGCTCTAAATGGTTATTTGGTTCCAGAGAATACCTATAAGAACAAAGTAAATTCCTCACCCAACTTCTGGTAGCTAATAAATCTTCCAACTATAATATTCAATTAAAATATTTTTCTTAATGTTTATTTTTAAAGGAAAGACAGAGAGCATGAGCAGGGGAGGGGCATAGAGAGAGAGGGAGACACAGAATCTGAAGCAGGCTCCAGGCTCTGAGCTGTCAGCACAAAGCCCAACGAGGGTTTGTGGATGAGGAGGGCTCGAAATTACGAGCCATGAGATCATGACCTGAGCTGAAGTCAGACACCTAACCGACTGAGCCACTCAGGGTGATCTCCTAAAATGGCCTAGCTAGCTTCCTTAGAACAGAAGCAGTTTAGGGGAGCCTGGGTGGCTCAGTCAATTAAGCATCGACTTCAGCTCAAGTCATGATTTAAAAAAAAAATTAAAAAAATTATTTTTGTTTATTTATTTTTGAGACAGAAAGACAGAGCACGAGTGGGGGAAGGGCAGAGAGAGAAGGAGACACAGAATCCGTAACAGGCTCCAGGCTCTGAGCTGTCAGCACAGAACCTGATGCGGGGCTTGAACTCACAAACCATGAGATCATGACCTGAGTGAAGTTGGGCGCTTAACCAACTGAGCCACCCAGGTGCCCCAGCTCAGGTCATGATCTTGCGGTTTATGGGTTCAAGCGCCATGTGGGGCACAGTGCTGACAGCTCAGAGCCTGGAGCCTGCTTCAGAACCTATCTCCCTTTCTCTCTGCCCCTCCCCAGCCTATGCTGTCTTTCTCTCAAAAATAAGTATTTTAAAAAATTAAAAGAAAAAAAAGAATAGAGGCAGTTTATAAACCTCTTATCTATATTCTTCTTCTACAGATACACACCCAACATCATTTGAAGCCTTTGCTCTGAAAAGAGATGGCTGCTTTTCAAGTTTAAAACCTACTTCCTGGGGCACCTGGGTGGCTCAGTCAGTTAAGCATCGGACTTCGGCTCAGGTCATGATCCCATGGTTCATGGGTTCAAGCCACGCGTTGGGCTCGGTGCCGACAGCTAGCTCAGAGCCTAGAGCCTGTCTTCGCATTCTGTGTCTCCCCCTCTCTCTGACCCTTCCCTACTCACACTGTCTCTCTCTCTCTCAAAAATAAGTAAAACACTTAAAAATAAAGTAAGATGAAATAAAATAAAACCTACTTCCCAACTGAACATGACTAATTGAAAACAAAACAAAATTTTTAAACCTTGCTTTTTAAACACTTCTAATAAGGGGCACCTGGGTGGCTCAGTCAGTTAAGTGTCCAACTTCGCCTCAGGTCATGATCTCCCGGTTCATGGGTTCGAGCCCCATGCTGGACTCTGTGCTGACAGCCAGTTCAGAGCCTGCAGCCTGCTTCAGATTCTGTATCTCCCTCTCTCTCTGACCCTCCCTGCTCACACTGTCTCTCTCTCAGAAATAAATAAAACATTTAAAAAATTATAAATAAATAAATATAAATAAATAAACACTTATAGCCAGTAGTCGGCTGATCTGTCATTTTTACAATGTACAACTAGAGAACGTCACGTGCAATGAGAGAACACATTTAGGGCTGAAAATGCTTTCCAACTTAAGCAAGATATATTTATAGATCATCAAATAGAAGTAGCTTCAAAGGAGCAGTAAAATTCTTCTGCACCGTAGCAAGAGTCCATTAATTAACATATACTCTTTTACTTCCCTTTAAGTAATTTGGTTTAGATAAAGAATAACTTTTTGCAGGAACAGAATCTTTTACTGATGTTCTGTAAGCCGAACTGATGTGCTCTAGGAGACCTCAGAACTATGTAATAGGCTTCTGGGAAGTCTAGACTTCCCAGCAAAGTTCAGTTCTTAAAAGAAGCCTGAATGTTCTTCCATCATCTCAAAACTATGCTGGTTTCTGGAAGCCAAGACACTTGCCTCTATAAATTCTATTTCATTTAATTCAATTCATTAAGTTTTCAACATCCTACTATGTATTATGGCTCAGCACTCAAGTTGAATTCCATCTCAATGTCTCCTGTCTCACATTTGTAACTATTATTAATCAATCCTACTTTAAATGCCTGGCTAGGGGTGCCTGGGTGGCTCAGTAGGTGGAGCGTCCAACTTCGGCTCAGGTCACGATCTCACAGTTTGTGGGTTCGAGCGTCACATTTTCAGTCATCCAGCATGACAAACACATTTTCAAGCAAACATGCTTCCTAACGGGTACCTGGGTGGCTCAGTCGGTTAAGCGTTGGATTTTGGCTCAGGTCATGATCTCGTAGTTTGAGGGTTCAAGCCCTGAATTAGGCTCTGTGCTGTCAGCACAGAGCCTGCTTTGTATACTCTGTCTCTCTCCCACCCAACTCTCAAAAACAAACATTAAAAAACAAAAACAAAAACACTTCCTAACTAAAAACTTAATAATTTATAACACCTGTTAGGTACTGAAATGATATAATTGAGATTTTCCTCAAAATAATCTGGTTGGAGGAGAATAGTTAAGTGGAGATAAAGAAGAAATAAGACTGCTTGATCATGGATTTATTAAACTTTTCTTTAGTTCCATTTATGTCTGGAATTTGTCATGAGAAGTTACACACTTCAAGATACCCATTTCCTGGCCAAATGCCCACCTTCTGAGTACTTCCCAAAAATCTCCCCTTCTTCAGAAATGCTATTTCCAATGCTTGAAAAATGTCCTCACTCTGGTAGATTTAAGCTATTAAGCAGGATATGATCTCAAAAGCTAGATGAATGGGTAGGATGGGGCAGGCAATTTTCAACTAAGTTCATTCTTGGATCTTTTAAAAAGAATTCTATAATAACATTATATGTGCAAAATTCCAGAGATGCTTGAACACAGCTAGTTTTCTCAGAACAATTCTATACAACTTGAATAAATCCAGCTTTTAATCTACTGTATTGAAATACTAGAAGGCTAGTAAAAAAAAAGTAAAAGCTGTACTGTCTCTGTTTGTTGGGGATAGGCACTCACTGCCTTAACACAACCTACACATCACTCCAGCAATGGGGAAGGAGCCCAGTGATAGACGCCAAAGGAACACTTCCTCCCACTACCTCTGCATAACATCAGGATAAGAAAGGTAAAATAAAGCCAGCATGACACAAGAGTATGCTTCCTAGTTCTCATCTTTTCTTTCTTTTTAAAAATTTTATTTAAGTAATCTCTATACCCAACAATTGGCTCAAATTTACAACCCGGAGATCAAGAGTCTCATGCTCCACTGACTGAGCCAACCAGGCACCCCTAGTTGTCATCTTTTTAACTGAGAAGAAGTATAGGCTTCTCTCCTCATGATTAACAATTCCAGAGTTTCTCCTAAATCCATTTCTGTCACTGTCAGACAACAAAGTCAAGGACAGCAAAATGTCATAATGTCTACTGAAAAACAGTAAACTACCGAAGCAAATTGCCATAACAAAGACCTCAGTTTTCCTTTCATTTCTCAGGATATTACAAATGACATTAACTCTTTATTTTTAGGAAAATAAGTGATGCGCATGGAGGAGGGCACTTGTTGGAATGAGCACTGGGTGTTATATGGAAGCCAACTTGACAATAAACAAAAAAATAATAATAAATCTATATTCTTAAAGGTTAAACACTGGATGACAACATAAAGCAAAGAACTTATTCTGTTTCTACATATCTTACCTTTGAAGGCTTAAAAGAAATCATATATTGTACTACTTAAGGCTATGATTATTGGATCTTGTGAAAACTAAGCCTTGTCTTCATATCCTTACAAACGGATTATGTACTAAAACATCAGAATTCAGAAATTTGGTACTACTCACTACCATCCAAAGTGACAAAATTCAACTCTAGATTGGTAAACTAAGGAAGCAAAAACTTGCTTGTTAATCATTCCATTCAAAACACAAAATTCACAGTAAAGAGCCACTGTGGAGAGTACTCTGGAGTTCAGGAAATCACAATGTGGCACAAAATAAACCCAGATGGTAAATCTAAACAGGGTATTTTCCACAAGCCAGAAAAATTAAGACAACTTCTTGATGTAAGAGTACTAATGTTTATTGAGTGCTTCCCCAAGTGGTAGACAACTCTGCTTAATGCTAGATATATTAAATCATTTAAAATGCAAAACAACCCCCTAAAGTTATCTCCTGTAAGGACAATTTAGATTGGGAAACTAAAAGGAAAGATTAAAAAACTTGTTTATGACCACAAATATATGAATACTATTACTTGGGAATCTTGAGGAAATCCAACAGAAATAAACCAACATTTCAACTGAGAAATAAAATGGACAAGTTCAGCTTTTTTCTCCAAGATAAACTCCAATGTTTATGTAAAAGAAATAAGATATTTGCATAAAAGAAAGAAATTCTGCACTAAAAGAGTGACTGGA
The DNA here is from genome assembly GCA_017311185.1 of Proteles cristata cristata. Taxonomy (NCBI): domain Eukaryota; kingdom Metazoa; phylum Chordata; class Mammalia; order Carnivora; family Hyaenidae; genus Proteles; species Proteles cristata. Next base: position 563,198 of record JAESUZ010003766.1, on the reverse strand, counting down.
CAAGATGACCTTTATGGTCCCTTACAACCTGTAAATCTCCAAAATCAGTCCCAAGCGGTAAGAATTACATTCATCAGGATTGACACCATTTAGATCCAATAATCACAAGCAGGTTACTTCACAGCATTAGTCCAGACTACTCCATTCAAACTTCATTTTCTGGTACTTCTTTCCTGATTTCTCTATCTTCTCATTTGCAGAATTATTCCCAATTTCCAGAACAGATGTCCTAACTGCTGCATCCAGTAAGCACAGAAAAAGTGAAAGGGCAAATGTGAACTAAAGACTCAAAACAGAAAATCTGTTACAATGTAAAAAGGTAACTAATATCTTGCAATGGGAATGATACACAATCCATTCCCATGTCTATACAACAAGTAAATGAAGCATCTAAATATATTCCCAACAGTACTACTCATTTATTGGACCCCAATGTGTGCAAAGCTCACATTATTTCTGGACCTCAAACTGTTCAATAAATTGGACAGCCACATCATCAGACTCAGGAGAAAAAGGTAAAATCCGAACATAAGTAGTATTAAGTTCACTGTGATTACCTAGCTTAAAACTTTTAAACCCAAGCAGAAGGACTTAATAGGACTACCAATATATGTTGGGTATAAGAGTATAAAGTTAGGAAAGTAAAATACTCACTAAGTGAATCAAAACCAAGAGAAACAGTTTTCTCAAGTCATACAAAACTTTGCACAAATATAAAAAGATTTTTAGAGTTCTGTTAAAAAAAATCTTAATATTCTGGGCTTGAGATGTTTGTTAACTACTTGAAACAAAAACAACAAAGAAATGAATGCACTACTAGTCATAACGTCATCTGGACCCATATGATGAGTCTCCAGGAGTTTTCAACAACAAACGACAACGGTAATCTGGTTCAGATCAACAAGGCATAGGGGGGAAAAAACATTGCCCCCCCCCCTCTTCTATTCTAACCAATATTTCCTTAGGCGTTGTTCGTATGTGGATAAATAACACATTCTGTCAACTCTCCGTTTTCCAGGTCGATTCTGACCTAGGTTTCTGACAGCTAACTGCTGTGGCTATCTCAGTACTCGGTTAATCTTTCTTTTTACAACAGGGAGATGGGGGAGGGGGGGTCTAAAGTTATTTCATAAACTTTACTGTTTCTATTTGTCTTGTGGGAGGAAAAAAGGCTGAGATTAAACCACAATATTTCATTCCTCTAACTCCTCCAACAAACTCTACAAAGAGGCCTTCAGAAACATAAATGAGTTACTGTCCCTAGGGAGACCTGAGCTCCAAAACGCAGGTGGTTATGAGACTCCATATGGGATAAACCATAGGGCTTAAGCCCCAACTCCCCAGATCATTCTGGCGAGCGGCTCCAGACCACGAAGTTTGCACGTGGGCCCGGCCCGGACACTGCTGTCACCTCCCGTCGCCAGTTGGCGGGTGGGATCCAGGCCGGGACGCAGACCCTTAAAGGTGGGCTGGGAGTGGGGAGGCCAGAGTCCTAGCCAAGGAAGTCGAAAAGGCCACGCTGCTCGATTCCGGCCCAAATGGCCGGCAAGCGTAGAGGAGGGGGGCACCAGGGGGCCCTAACTCGCCCCTGGACCCACAGCCCGCAGGCCCGGGCGGCGCCCCTGGGCCCAGAGTCCACCCGTCCGCTCGTCGGCGGGCATCCCCGCCCAAGACAGCGCCAGTTCGCTCCCGCGCGGCCCGGAACCCCGGCCCGCACCCACCTTGACGTCCTCGTCCTCGTCCTCGCCTTCCCAGCGGTCTCCACCGGCAGTACCGCCGCCCCCCACCTTCCGCACCGGGTCTTCCACGGAGAACGTGTCAGCGTCTACGGAAGAGAGCGAGTCGCGTTAGTGCCTGATTCAGCTTGGGGCCAGAGCCGGCCCCGGCCCTGCCCCTCGTAACTTCTCACCCCAGGAGTCAGAGTCCCCAGCCGCTGCCGCCGCCATCTCTAACCGGGCGTAAGCGTGTGTGAGGGGAGAGCGAGCGAGGAGTTAGCGCGGCGGAGGTGAGTCACTGACTTTGCTCTCGTTGGCCGGCGCGGGGCAGGCTGGGACCGTGGCTGACTGTGCGCCGGGGCCCAGGCCCCGCCCCCTCTGGCGGTGGCTGCAGCTGCGACGCGCGCGCGGGCGAGAAGGGGGCGTGGAATGCGGCCGACTGCGCGGGAGTCGGCGGGAGGGCGGTGCTAGTCTCTTACCCCACAGCGTGGAGCTGGTGGTCCTGAAGGTAGTGGGAGAGAGGAAGTGGACAGGCGACGGCTGCCCCAGCGTGGGTCCCGGCGAGGGAACGTACGTGCGAGGAAGTTAGAAGGGAGCCTCTCCTGGCGCTTGGCCCTCGCCTGTCCTTGCCACTCCTTCCCTGCCAACTCCAGCCCCGCCCCGACCGGTCTGGTGTTCCCTCTCTCTCTTCACTGCTGTCGCCGCCCGGAGCTGTTGGCGATACCAAGGACTCTCCCCCCGCCAGCCCCCCTTCCCGAGCTTTCCAAGCCGCGCTCAGAAGGGGGCTGTGAACCCGCGGCCCCCGACCCCCAGAGGAGGCGTCGCGCCCCGGGATAGGGGAGATCTCTCTGGACGCCGGCGTGGGCCGGGCGCCCGGGAAGGAGCGAGTGGACAGGGCCGCTTTCTTGGCAGCCTTCTCAGCCAGGGTACTCGAATTCAGCTCCTGGAGTGTTTGCCTCGAGTTGGTCATGAAGGGATCGAAGAGAGCCCCAGAACTCGAGGATTTTCCCTTCCTGTGAGCCCCTTGAGGCCAGTACCTGATTCTTTCGCAGAATAGTTTAGGAACTTGGTCTGCGCTAGGCCTAATCTCTAGCCTTGTCCTCAAGGAGCGCACAATCAAGTAGCCTAGATAGACATGTAAATAGAATTTCGACACAGTGTGATGACTGCAACAAAAAGCATTATGAGGTTAAATGTAAAAAGGTAACTTTAACGGCGGGGGGAGCGGGAGGATGCACGAAAGGCTTCCTGGGGTAAGTGCTGCGGAATCTGGAGTTTGAAAGACCCGGTGAAATTGCTCAAGTGCATTCCCGGTGGAAAGAATGCTTGTGGTCCCTGACCTGACGCAGAATCAGAGATAAGCCGACTAGGTAAACGGATCATAATAAAGGACTAAACTTTAAGAATGGCTAAACTCACTCTGGGGCCTTTGGGCCACTGGGCTCCACTGCAGAGTACTAAGAGAGGAACAGTATCAGATATTTTTACTTTGTATTTATTGTTAATTTATTTTAGAATATGTAATCACGTACTTAGCATAAAATTCAAGTTATAAAAGGGTATGTACAATGATTAGCCATTCTGTTATTTCTAGAAGCAACCGTTGTTCTCTCGTGTATCTTTTCAAGGTGTCTAAAAATAAACATTTTAGGAGGGCCTGCGTGGCTCAGTCGGGTAAGCGGCTCAGTCGGTTAAGCAAGCGTCTGACTTCGGCTCAGGTCATGATCTCACGGTTCGTGGATTCAAGCCCCGCGTCGGGCTCTGTGCTGACAGCTAGCTCGGAGCCTGGAGCCTGTTTCAGATTCTGTGTCTCCCTCTCTCTCTGACCCTCCACTGTTCATTCCCTCTCTCAGAAATAAATAAAAAACATTAAAAATTTTTTTAAATACACATTTTATTTTTTAAGTTTATTTATTTACTTATGTAATCTCTACACCCCATGTGGGGCTCGAACTGACTACCTGGAGACCAAGAGCTGCGTGCTCTTACAACTGAGCCAGCCAGGCGTCCCTACAAATATGTATTTTATAAATACAGTCTTTCAAGAGACAGCTCAGTTATTCATAGTTTATTCCTCATCTACAGCAGTATCTGGGGAGCTTGTTAGAAATACAGAATCTCAGGGGCGCCTGGGTGGCTTAGTCGGTTAAGCGTCAGACTTTCGTTTAGGTCATGATCTCGCGGTTCGTGGGTTCGAGCCCCGCGTCGGGCTCTGTGCTGACTGCCAGCTCAGAGCCTGGAGCCTGTTTCAGTCTGTGACTCCCTCTCTCTCTGACCCTCCCCTGCTCACTCTCTCTCTCTCTCTCTCTCTCTCTCTCTCTCCTAGAAATAAATAAAATATTAAAAAAAAAAAGAAAGAAATACAGAATCTCAGGCCCTATCCCAGACCTGCTGAATCAGAATCTGCCTTTTAACAAGATCCTCAGATGACTGTGTGTTAAAGTATGAAAGGCAAAGATACACAGTCATCCATTTATAAAGCTAAATTAGAGGGAGCCTAGCAGAAGGCAGGAAAAGACTGGAATGCAAGGTCCCTAGGGTGCAATCAGTCTTTTATTCACAGTTGTATCTCTGCCACTTGGTGCGGTATCTTACACCGTAAAGTAAATATTTTATGAATTAATTAAATGAGAACACAATGCAATAGTAACAGGAAAGAACCAATCTGACAAATATTTAAGGGTCGAAACAGTTTATTGACTGTGAGAGTTAATTTTATGTGTCAACTCAGGTAGGCCATGGTAACCAGTTTTTGGTTAAACACTAGTTGTTTCTATGAATGTACTTGTTGTATGTGATTAACATTTAAATCAGTAAGCTTTGAGTAAAACAGATTAACCCCCCACAATATGGATAAGTATTCTCCAGTCGTTATCCAATTAGTTGATTGGCCTTAAACACCCGCACGCGTGCACACACACACACACACACACATGCACGCACACACATGCACGCACACACAACACTGAGGAAAAAGGAATTCTGCCTCCAAACTGCCCTTGAACTCTGAAGCAGCAGCACTTGCCTGGGTTTCCAGGCTGCTGGCCTGCTCTGCAGATTTCAGAATTGCCAGCTCCTACAATCCTGTGAGCCAATCCCTTAAATAAATCTCTTTATGGGGCGCCTGGGTGGCTTAGTCGGTTAAGCGTCTGACTTTCGCTTAGGTCATGATCTCGCAGTTCATGGGTTCGAGCCCCGCATCGGGCTCTGTGCTGACTGCCAGCTCGGAGCCTGGAGCCTATTTCAGTCTGTGACTCCCTCTCTCTCTGACCCTCCCCTGTTCACGCTGTCTTCCTCTCTCCAGAAATAAAACATTTAAAAAATAAAATAAAATAAAATAAATCTCTTTATGTATATACACATGCTGTTGGTTCTGTTTCTCTGGATAATCCCAACGAATACAGTGGCTGATTGGATATGGAGGGGAAGTGGCAGAGAGCAGCAGCGGATAATGCTTTCAGAAATTGAATGAGTGGTGGTGACACCAACCTCCAGGTGCTGAAGTAAAAACAGAGCTATCTGTGCTTTCTTCCTCTCACCTCCTACATTGAGTCAGTAAATTCTGTGATTAACTTCCACTATTAATCTTTTTTTTTAAATGTTTTATTTATTTCTAGGAGAGAGAGAGAGAGAGACAGCGTGAGCAGGGGAGGGTCAGAGAGAGGGAGACACAGACTGAAACAGGCTCCAGGCTCTGAGCTGGCAGTCAGCACAGAGAACGACGCGGGGCTCGAATCCACGAACCGCGAGATCATGACCTAAGCGAAAGTCGGACGCTCAACCGACTAAGCCACCCAGGCGCCCCAACTTCCACTATTAATCTTGAATCCATTTAATTATCCCCATATCTCTTGCAACCACCTTCATCCAAGCTTTCTCTAGACTCTTCTGTAATAAGTTCCCAGTTGGTTTTCCTTATCCCACTTTTCCCTCCACAATCCATTCACTACACACCAGTTTGCTTATTTACAAATGTAAATCAGATTGTGACACCCCTTTCTCCCAGTTGAAAATTCTTTAGTGGCTTCTTGTTTTCATTTTTAGTGTTTTGTTCTTTTTTTAAAGTTTTAATTTTTTTTTCTAAGAGTGACAGACAGCATGAGCAGGGGAGGGGCAAAAAAAGAGAGTAAGACACAGAATCTGAAACAATCTCCAGGCTCCGAGCTAGCTGTCAGCACAGAGCCCAATGGGGGGCTTGAACGCACAAACCATGAGATCATGACCTGAGTTGAAGTCGGACGCTTAACCGACTGAGCTACCCAGGCGCCCCTGTTTGGTTCTTTTAAATGTTTATTTAAAAAAATTTTTTTTAATTTTTATTTTTGAGAGGGACAGAGCATGAGAAGGGGAGGGACAGAGAGACGGAGACACAGAATCCGAAGCAGCCTCCAGGCTCTGAGCTGTCAGCACAGAGCCAGATGTGGGGCTTGAACTCAGCAGACTGTAAGATCATGACCTGAGCCAAAGTTGGATGCTTAACTGACGGAGCCACCCAGATGCCCCTTAAATGTTTGTTTGTTTATTTATTTATTTATTTTAAAGCATTTCTTTTATTTTTTTTAATGTTTTATTTATTTCTAGGAGAGAGACAGAGAGAGAGACAGCGTGAGCAGGGGAGGGTCAGAGAGAGAGGGAGTCACAGACCGAAAGAGGCTCCAGGCTCTGAGCTGGCAGTCAGCACACAGCCTGACGCGGGGCTCGAACCCACGAACCGTGAGATCATGACCTAAGCGAAAGTCGGACGCTTAACCGACTAAGCCACCCAGGCGCCCCAATTGTTTATTTATTTATTATTAAAGATTCTTTTTTATTTTTTTTATGTTTTATTTATTTCTGAGAGAGAGAAATAGCGTGAGCAGGGGAGGGTGAGAGAGAGAGGGAAGCACAGAATCTGAAACAGGCTCCAGGCTCTGAGCTAGCGGTCAACACAGAGCCTGACGCGGGGCTTGAACCCACGAACCGTGAAATCATGACCTGAGGCAAAGTCGGATGCTTAACCGACTGAGCCACCCAGGTTCCCCTTAAATGTTTATCTTTGAGAGAGAGAGTGAACAGTGGGTGGGGGGGTTGCGGAAAGGGGTAGAGAGAGGGAAAAAGGATCTAAGCTGGCTGTGCACTGACAGCAGAGAGCCAGATGCAGGGCTCAAACCCACAAACTGTGAGATCATAACCTGAGCTGAAGTCAGACGCTTAATCAACTGAGCCACCCAGGCACCCCTGGCTTCTTGCTTTTTTAGAGTTAATTCCAATTCCTTACTATGGCATACAAGGCCCAACAAAGTCTGACTCTTACCTCCTATCAACCCCTTATAAGGGTCATTGTCTCTTATTAGCTCCATTGCTACTAGCCCTGTAAGACTATTAAGCCTTTTTCCTAGTTTTGGACTTTGTACTTGCTATTCTTCCTGCCTACAGTGTTCTTTCCACACTTCTGTCCATGGTTGGTTTTCTTCTTTCAAATCAGGGTTCAAATGTTACCTTTTCAAAGAGCTCCTAATCTCCCACCTACAAGAAGCCTCCCCCAGTTACTCTGTCTCATTGCTCTGTTTTTGTCATAGCATATATCACAATCTCTAATGACACTGTTTATATATTTAATGTCTGTGAGCACATATATTTAAGGTCCCTGGAGCACAGGGACCTTGTCTGTGTTTTTTACTACTACTAGTGCATGGCATATAGTAAGTGGTCAATAAATGGGTTTGAAAATAACTGGTGCCTCTCATCATAATAAAGAATAAGGATAGGAGGTAGCTGGGTGGCTCCATCAGTTGGGCATCTGCCTTCCGCTCAGGTCATGATCTTGCAGCTTGTGAGTTTGAGCCCCGGGTCGGGGCTCTGCTGACAGCTCAGAGTCTGTAGCCTGCTTCAGATCTGTGTCTCCCCCTCTCTGTGCCCATCCCCTGCTCATGCTCTTTCTCGGTCTCAAAGATAAATATTTAAAAAAAATTTTAATAAGAATAAATTAACTTTTGACCACACAGATCTTAACATTCTTGTGGGACATCCATATAGAAATGTCTAGTACAAAAAAAAGAAAGAAAGAAATGTCTAGTACATGTTTGGAACAAGAGAGGTCTGGGCTATAGACAGAGGACTAGAAGTCATCTGATTATGGTGGTAGATGGAATCATGTGAAACTAGGTTAGATTGAGAAAAATCTTTGAAAGACATAAATATTTAAGGAGCAGCGAAAGAAAAAAGGCATAGGAAGCATAGTAAGTTAAATAAGTATCCTTCCTGTTCTACCAGTGTTTTGTTTTATTTATGAAACAAAGTGCGGTGGAATATATTTGAAAATACACTTTTGGAAGTCAGGGGACCTGGGTTATAGTCATTCAAATGATCAGATTATATTGAACTGTACACTGTATACTTCTGGAGAGAGTTGGGGAAAGCTCACAGTGATTCCTCCTTTTCTAGAAATTGTTTTAGTACACAAGAACATGTGGACTCCCAAGAGCTGTGTTTGCTCCCTTACTGTAGCTGATTTGGGAAGGGCAGTCAAAAGCAAATTAACTGTGAAGTTTAATGAAGCTTTACCTTCAGGGCTCCTCATTACATGGATCCCTTACACTCTTCAAAAAAGCTCTCCAAATTGTTATATTCTTCAAACTACATAAAATCTGGAACTGTTCCTAGGTGGGATGTAAATAACCCAGTGGAACTATCAATTCTCTTTGTAGCTAGTCTCCACAGATGGCCCTTCAATAAATAGTATTCAAGCCCTTATGCAGTCTCTTCCTGTTGAGTCTAGGCTAGCCCTATGATGCATTTTTGACTAGTAGAGTAGGGCAGAATTCACATGGAATGCTTTAGGCCATAACAAACCTTGTGGCTTCCACCTGCACCTTTTGGAATGTTCTTTCTGGTGGAAGCCAGCAGCCATTTAAAAAGCCTTACCACTCTACGACCACAAAGCTATTTCTGACTAACCATAGACAGAGGCTGTTTAGGGAGAGAGGTAGCCAGCCCCTGGCTGTTTCAGATATGCCAGCAAAGATGCCAGACACGGGAGTGAAGAACCCATCTTGGACATCCAGCCTAGATGAGCCTTCATATGATTCCATCCCAAACTAACATTTGAATGCAACTGCAAAAAACTGAAAGCAAGAGTTGCACAACTGAGCCCCGTCAACCCACAGATGAGTGAGAAGTTATCTTAAGTCTCTTAACAATTTTAAGTTTATTTATTTTGAGAGCAAGAGAGAGGGCGAATGAGCAGAGGAAGGGAAGAGAGACAGACAGAGAGAGAGCGAATCCCAAGCAGCCTCCACACTGTCTGTGCAGAGCCCGATGTGGGGCCTGAGCGTATGAACCAGTAAGTTCATGACCTGAGCCAAAATCAAGAGTCAGACACTTAACTAACAGAGCCACCCAGGCACCCCAAGCCTCTATTTTTGAAGTTAATTATTATGCAGTGATAACAGAAAGAGTCTCTTTCCCAGGACTTCAGAATTTAGCACCCTGAAGGAAAGACCACAACTCTTGATGAAGTGATGATTTTCCAAGCCACCTCACTTCCTCCTGCCTACCCTTGAGGTCCAGTTGTCCAGCTCTTCTTTAAAAGTTATGAGGTACCCCGGCATCTTTCCAGTACATTTCATTCTTGGCCTCAAAAAAAAATTTTTTTTTAACAGGTACATCCTAGTAGACTAATTACAGATAAGAAATCTTTAGAGGCTAAGCTCTGCTATATTTAAGTCTGTGTTTGGCACATAGTAGGTGCTTAGTAACTGTTGAATGCATGAATTAACTTCTATGCAGAACTGGGTTTTCTTTACCAAGAAAAACCTGCCCATCAGGTTATTGTTCTTCCTCATGAAAGGTGGTCTGAAAAAAATTGATTTGGGTCCTAAAGACACTTTCTCTTTTATTATATTACTAGTAAATCTACACCATTATAGCTGTAACCTGAACTAGTAAATAGTAAATAAGTGGTTAAGAAGGTGCCAGATCCAATCAACTACCCCAAGGTGGAGTCTCAGTAAAGCAAGACTATGTATCTCTGTAATAATGGTGGTAATTAGTCATTCGTCATTTAGTGTAGTCATCTGTATTAACTTGCCTGGAGATGTTAGACAATGTATCTTGAAGACCAAAACAATGTTAATAGAAGGTGAAATATAAGGACGGTAAAACCAAAGAACAAGATTTTGAGTCTCTAGAGAAAAGGTAAACATCTATTAGATATTTGGCAGGTATCTAGTAGAGATGAGGGGTATCCTATTGAATTGATATTAGCCATTATGATTCATTTTTTTAAATAGATTTTTGCTCTTGTTTCACCCTTACCAAGCAGGCATCTTACTGTAATTTAGTTTCATAGGGAGAAAACTTGCTGCCAGTAAATGAAGGAATTTGAAATCTGGCTTAAAAACCAGTGTCTCATGAGTTTAATTGGTATGAACCAATTTCCCTGAATCGTATCGACTCTGGGTTGTATTGAATGAATCAACTTTCTGGACTTTTAAGTAGAAGTTCATACTTTGAAGTGTGAATTCATTCATTTATTCAGCAAATAATTATGGAGTACCTACCCTGTACCCAGTATTGTTCTAGGTTCTGGGGATATTAACTTCAAGATTTTATTTTAATGTTTATTTATTTTTGAGGGAGACAGAGCATGAGCAGGGGAGTGGGAAAGGTAGAGAGGGAGACACAGAATCTGAAGCAGGCTCCAGGCTCTGAGCTGTCAGCCCAGAGCCTGATGTGGGGCTTAAACACACAAACTGTGAGATCACGAACTGAGCCAAAGTCGGTCGTTCAAAGGATTAAGCCACCCACATGTCCCTAACTTCAAGGTTTTAAACCACATGCAGTTGAAAATGAGTTGTGGAGATGCTATGGAAAAATACATGGGCTTATATGTATGCGGTATTGATAAATTTTTGAAGCAGAAATTGAGAATTCACAATATTGTGCATGCTTCCTTTTTGAAAAAATGAAGCAGGGAAACAATCACCAAGAATTATGTGCTGGGGCCGCTGGGTGGCTCAGTTGGTTAAGTGTTACTCAGGCTCAGGTCATGATCTGGCGGTTCACAAGTTCGAGCCCCGCATTGGGCTCACTGCTGTCAGCGCAGAGCCTGCTGCATTTTCTGTCTCCCTCTGCTCTTCCTCCACGTGCATGGACACTCTCTAAGTAAACATAAAAAAAAACCAGAATTATGTACTGGAGAATTTATTCAGTCCTTAAAATGAATCTGTGACTCACATGTTCGTCCTCTACAGGAGCCCTATAATCCCACATAACAGTATTCTTATTTTTTTAATGTTTTATTTATTTCTGAGAGACCGTGTGAGCAGGGGAGGGTCAGAGAGAGAGGGAGACACAGATTCCGAAAAAGGCTCCAGGCTCTGAGCTGGCTGTCAGGACAGAGCCTGACACGGGGCTCGAACCCATGAACTGTGAGATCATGACCTGAGCCAAAGTTGGATGCTCAACTGTCTGAGCCACCAAGGCACCCCAACAGTATTCTTATTTTACAGATGACCAGAATAATCTATCAATGTTCATGGGAAAACTTAATATTAAACCTCTGCCTACAAGAACTTCATCATTAAGACCAGAGGATAGTTAGGTGACAACAGAAATGAAGTAGAGCTGCCAACAGCTTCTTTTTAAGTGATGTCCCTTAAGCACTAGACTCGAAACCTCAGAGATTAAGTGAAGTAAGGCTGAAAAGGAGGTTTTAATTGCAAATAGGACTGTTAAGACATTTACAAAGTACCACAATCACAGGATTATTACATATGTAAAAATATTTTATTTATATTTGATATAGAAATAACTTTTTTCATTTAACCCCCCACTCCTTCCAAAAAAAGCCTACCCAAGAATTTTGTAAGACATGAAATGACAGCATCTGTCTCTGTTCAACTCCTATACATTTTCTCTTACTTTTATATGGTGCCGTAAAATCCTAGTGTCTTCCTATCCCTGTCAGTAAAATGGACAATCCATACTCTCCCTAGGACTTTACCATCTCCTGGCCTCAGACTGTCCATTAGGTTGGCACCCAATGCATTAACCATTTGTTGTCTTAGAAAGAGGTAAGAAGTTGTGTGGAGAACTAAGTCAACTTATTTAACTTTTTAAAAAAAGTTTACATATTTATGTATTTGAGAGTGAGTGAGCAAGAGCAGGGGTGGGGCAGAGAGAGAAACCCAAGCAGGCTCCACACTATCAATGCAGGGCCTGACTTAGAGCTCATACCCACAAACTGCAAGATCACGATCTGAGCCAAAATCAAGAGTTGGAGGCTTAAGTGAGCCACCCAGGTGCCCTGAATCAGGTCAACTTCCTGACTCTTTTAACTGGTCTCCCACCAAACCCCTCTCTTCCCGATACGGTAAAGTGATCTTTTCAAGATAAACCTGATCATATACTCCCTTGCTTGATGTTATGTCCCTTCCACCTGCAATCAAGCCTGGCTCTACATTCTTTCAATACATGTTCTACAGAGCTCAACCTAATGCTTTTTCAGCCTACCCATGCCTGGTTCCAGATTAGATTGTGTTACTGGCATTCTAAAAGCCATTCTTCTCCTTCGACTCTTCCCAACATTGTCAGTCTTCCCTGCTAGACACTAAGCTTGAGGGCAAGGTGAGGGTTGTTTCCTTCTGCCATTCAGAGAGCCTGGAATAATGACTGTTACTGTCATTAGGAAGGCTACTTATAGCTTTCAACAAATATTGCACACATCAAATATAACATTAAAGCTCATTGTATGGTAACCCCCAAAAAGCTCAAATTCATTTGGTTCATCCATTACTAAAAAACTATTAGCTTGGCAAATCATTTATAGAAGCCTGCTACGCCAAATACTTACCAGATTTTTCAAGCCATTCAGTACTGTCTTCGTCACCCATTTTTTTTTTCCTTAACACTTAGCATGTTTTCATCAAACACATTCTTAAGAGGTGACCTCTCCATTATTACTTCTCCAGTCTTTTCTTAAAAAACCACCATGTAGTATTACAATGCCTTTTCGGCTGCCCTTTTCAGCTTCGGACATCTCTCCAAACACTGCACGTGTATCTCTTGCATATCCGCAACAGAACTGGCTGCTTTAACATTTCCATTCCGGTAGTTATTTGTATATTGCTTTACAGTTTTATCAGGTCTTTCACCACTGTTAAGTCTGAAAGGTGTATCTTGGTGCACCCTTTGCACAAATGAAATTAGGCCCTACATACCTAATTTGGCTAGTAAGATTTAATGAGTACCTATGGACTTGAGTTCAGATCTTTTGATTCTGAAAGCTCCTTTTATTAGCCAAACTCCCAAGTCAACCATTCACCTGAAGTCCATTTTTTTCCCTTAAGATTTTAAAGGCATCTTCGGGCACCTGGGTGGCTCAGTCAGTTAAGCGTCTTGACTTCGGCTCAGGTTATGATCCCACGGTTTGTGGGTTCAAGCCCCACATCGGGCTCTGTGCTGACAGCTAGCTCAGAGCCTGGAGCCTGTTTTGGAATCTGTGTCTCCCTCTCTCTCTGACCCTCCCCTGCTCACAGTCTCTCTCTCAGAAATAAACAAAACATTAAAAAAGAAATTAAAAAAACCAAACAGACTTTAAAGGAATCTCTACCCCCAACGTGGGGCTAGACTCAGAACCCTAAGATCAAGAGTTGCATGCTCTTCTGACTGAGCCAGACAGGTGCCCCAAGTCATTTATTTCTAAAGGCCCTGCACTTCAGTGACTCTCAAACCTGTATGTGCATCAAACTCCTTTGGAGCTTAGGGAAAATAGTTATCAAAAATCTCATCACAGCCTGGAATACAGGGAATGAACAGATGCTGGTCAAAGGGTAGACATCCAGTTGTATAAGCATCTAATGTTCTGGGGACCTAGTGTACAGCACAGTGACTACAGTTAACAGTACTGTAAATGTATACCTGAAAGTTGCTATCAGAGTAGATTTTAAATGTTCTCACCTCACCCTAACAAAAATGGTAATTAGGTGAAAGGTGTGTTAACTAATGTTACTGTGATGAACATCTCACAATATGTGTATCCAGTCCTCATACTCTACACATTAAACTTACACGATGTCAGTTTTACTCAATAAAGATGGGAGAAAAAGGTTCACCACAGAGACTGGGGCAGAACCAGAGTGCTGTTTTGTAGTTATGTTGGTTCATGTTACTTTACCTGTTACATCAAGTATAAATTCATCATCTTAGGCTCACCATAATGTTTTTTTGCCATCATCTCTTTTCAAAATTAGCCCCTTTATTCACGTTTTATTCTACTTCTGCACAAAATAGTTCCAGAAATTGTCATTCTTCCTGTCTGTTGCAATCTACTCTGTGTTCCTTACAGGTATGTTCTGAAGATATCAAAGGGTTAAGTACTGTGAAAAAAATCACGTAATTTTAACAAACAAGCAAAAAAGCACTATACAAATATAAGCTGTTGGATACAGTTTCTAATGGCTGATAAAATATTGTCAAAGAAAAGTGCTTCCATAAAAGTTTTATTTATCCCCACAACAACCCTGTGAGGTAGGGTGATCAGGGCATTTGAAGATGAGAAAACTAAGTCTACATTACTTGTTCACGGCTATACTGCATAGTAAATATGTAGAAATTAAACTGAGATTTTTAAATATCCATGACTTTTATATTGATTCATATGGAAAAAGGCAGAGAGAATATTAACTCCCCCCTACCTTAATGCCAAAAGGACACTGCCTTGAAAAATCCCATTTCAAAAGATGAAAGTAGTATTTCATTGCTTATTTCTACAAAGATTTATAAAATAAAAAAATAGTGAAATATTTTACAATTAATATATATAATGGTCTCATTCAGGGATGTCCTTCAGCTGTATATATGATCAACTATTCCAAGTGCTAGAAATGCAAACTCTTAAAAAGCAGGAGATAAGAATGATAATGAGCAGTAGCCTCAATCTTCTTTATTATTCCTCCATGTATCTTGAGTAAGTTCTGTGAAATCTGGTCCCAGTTAAAAAAAAAAAACAAAAAACAAAAAAAACCCTACCAGAGATGTCTGGTAAACTTTTATTTAGTTGCCTACTCTCAACCACCATCACATTATTTAAAACAGTGATTTCCCAAAGCTGGCTATTAGAATCACCTAGAGGTCTTTTTGAAAAAACACAAAACTCAAACCCCACCCTAGATCCGTTGAGACAGTTTTGCAGGGGGCTAGGCTTTTGGAATCTGTACTTAAGCTCTTCAGGAGGATTCTAATGGCCAGGTTTGGGAAACAGTGATGTATTTTAAAATACTCATATCAAAACCATAAAGTAACTAAGTATGAACTTGCTCCTGTCTCTTCGCCCCTTTCTAAAAATTTCTCTGAACACATTATATCCCCAGAACTCTTACCTCTGAGCAAGTAATTTCAATTCAAGATACAGAGAAACATTTTATAAAAATGTATCCTAGTGAGACTTGGATTCCAATAATTTAAATGGCATTTGAATACAGATACTGAGTTTTGTGGTTCTTATTCTGAAATTTTAAAATGTGTTTTATACAGGTTCCTAGCAGGCTTTCAACTTGGGAAGATATGAGAAGTAATGACATACATACTCAAGCATATCAGCACTGAAAAAATACTATACTCAAACATAGCTCATGAGAGGAATAAGAAAGTGAATGAATGACAACCTAAGGCCTTCTGGCCCATACATTTTTGTTCCCAGTCCGCTCTTCCCCTATAAGGGGAAATAAAATAAACATTCTTTCCTAGTTGCTTGGCATAGTTATTCAGTGGGTAACTATTAACTAAGTTAATTTAGATATACAAGATTAAAAGAGATAACAAATAAATACCTAGGAAGACAAAGAGAAGTCAGTTGAGAAAACCTTAACTAGCTAACGATGTGGTATATAACACCATTGTGTTAGTACAATTAAATGAAGGCTTCAGTGTCCTTTACATTTCAGCTTTATGTGATTGACACAAGATGTGGAAGAGATCTGATCCTTATGAAGAATTCTGTGCTGGCTGTAAAGATTTGTAGGAATAATGACATGCTTTCTTCATTGATGAGATGAAGTCTCTCTTTTTCAGGCAAGTTGACTGAATAAAACAATGAAAACTTCTTTAGAAGGCTGAATAAAAGTAACATCTAGCTGAAAAAGTCATTGGCCAAAGATAACTTTTTTAAACCATTCTATGTTTAACACTTAAAAAAACAAACAAACAAATAAAAGCCAACAACAACAACAACCAAACAAACCAGAAAAACCAGAGAAATATAAAAAACAATGTACACATCCATTTTCACTGACAGGTACAAGAAAATAGCCATTTATAGAAGTTACAATGCTTTCAACAACTCCCCCCCACCCCAATTTTGGGAAACAAGATAAAGCCATCGGGTAAATAAATATACATACTAGCTAATATAAAACAATTATGGTTTCAAATTGTTATCAGCTCTTTTAAGACTCAAGGAGAAACATGGTGACATAAATCTGATTAGGGCTACATATATTACACAGAATTAAAAAACACAACTGATTTAAACATCCTAACAATAATACAAATATTTAAAAGAATGTCTTAAAAGCCAGACATTTATCACTGGAAATATCACAATTATAATATGTACTTCAGATATGTTTATGTGTATATAGGTCACTTTTGCTGTGTCTTATCAGGTATGCAATCTCTCCTGCATTTCCTATAGTCAGTTTTTAAGAGTTCATGTTTCCTGTGTGAATTGAAGGAGCTGGGCACATCTCAATTCACAAAATATACACCTCCGCTTAACTAAATGGAAGTGTGTTTAAGATAACATTTACCAACAGATAAAGAAAATTAGGGGGAATGAGAGGATAAAACATGTTAAAGTGGAAGGAAGCTGGATAACTGTCTCTTTATAAATTATTTTAAATTTTGTACTAACGAACTTAAAATGACCCAAATTAAGCAATGAAGAAAAATAAATTGGTCTCAAAAATTTTTCTCAGGCCATATAAAATTTCCCTTAATCCTAAAGAATCTTTTATGCTAGATTCCTTTGTCAGTTGACTTAAAGAACTCTCCCTAGCATGGGGCTGAAAACAGTTTTACCATTAATAAAAGATTATTAAAAGTTGGTGTTGATTTAAAGTGCCCAGAGGCGAAATAGTACAGGTGCTTACATTTCCCTTTAAATCATGGGAAAGCCCTTTGAGACTGTGTTTACTTAATCAGAAAAGCTTTCAACAATTATAATGCACGCTGAAAGCTTAGATCTTGTATAGGTTTTGGGTTTTACTGTCTGAGCATAAAAAGGGGAGCAAGGAGAAATGTAGCTAGGTTCACAATTTTGAGCAAGAGCGTATGTAAAGGTAACGTATGTACATTTTATTTCAAGAAAGACAGAAGACAAACAGCATAAAGATGCCCAGATGCCCTAAAGATAAATACATTTCAAAGATTCTCATTAAAATGAATCTGGAGTATTTTTCCTGCAAGCAAAATACCTTTCTTTAAATTAAAGCAAAAACAAACCAAAACAAACAAATAAAAAAAAAACCAGTATTCTGAATTGCAAATGCGTTTGCTTTTTTTTTTTTTTTTTTGCAGAAAATCTGCCATGATTATTTTTTTTAATGAATAAGGATTTTCCACAAAACAGGCTTGCTCTACATGCTAGATTTTTTAAACAGTTCAGTGACACAATATGCTAACTACATACACAACAGATAATATAGTAAGAAAACACTCAACCTGATGAAAAGTTAAAATCTTCATTAATACACTGAAAATTGACATAACTCATGCCTTTAAAATCAAAAATACAAAAATTAAATGTTTTCCTAAAAAGATTTCCTTATTTTAAGGATTCATTTGAAAATGAAGCTGCATGTAATTTGTACAATAAGTTGTACAAGTAAACAGGTAATATACATAAAAAATTAAGTGACATACTCCTCAATTATCAGTTGTCCACCTTTAATTTCCAATACTGTACTTTCTTAACAAGCATACAAAATATCAAACTTCTCTTTAGAAAAAGTGCCGTTCTTTGACATCCTTTACACAAAAACAGTCTGAGCCTGTGGCATGTTAATGCAGTCGAGAGGCAAAGCATACTAACTTTTACAAATTCTACCTTCCATAAAAAGCCTCCCGAAAAGGAGATTACACGCCACTATAAAAATATCAACCTCTTGTGGTAGCTGCATTAGAGAACCAAGGCTTGAAGACTATTTTCATATAGCATAGAAAACCACTATGAGAGCATATTAACTGCATTGGTGGCTTGGGAGTTTACTGTGCCACAGGATTATGCATAGCTACTGTAAGGTACCAAGACTGTTACACAGAGTTTTAAATTGATTGTAACCAAGAGCATAACAGAGGTACTACCAGCCCATGCAAAATAATTAAAAATACTGAGTCACTGTGCTGAATACTTCATTCCTGGAGAAAACCAAAGGCAGCAGTAACCAAATCAAGCCCAACAGGTGACCAAACTCATTCTCCTCAAAGATTGGTGAGCACAGTGAAGTCTGAGGTATACCTTTATCCGTTAAATCTGTGTGCCATTGCAAGATATTACCGTTTGGGGAACACATGCCATCACAATGGTTTAACTCTTCTGAATATTAGTCATTCATATATTCTTATCTACCCAGTCCTTTGATTTTTTTTTAAAAAAGATTTCACCTACAGTAGAATATTACAGAAACAAAATATAAATGCATGTCTTTCTAAATGAAACTTACATGGACTAAAAGTAGAGAATATTTTTAAACAAATATACAATATGCAGGCAGACAAAGCAGGAAAACGGCCATTCAAATGTATAATAAAAAACTATAAACTGACTATTTCCAGAAAACTAGGAAGCGCCTCAACTAAAAGGAATGCATAATGAAAATCTAATCTAATACAGGTCAAAAATGTAAAAAGGTTATAAACCTTAACAGGAAAAATAAAACAACTTTTACTGGCCATTCCTGTTGAAATGAGAATCTTAAAGTAACAGAAAAGTGGCTACAAACCCACTTAGAGCACCAAACAGAGAGAAAATAAAAGTCCATTTTCATCTCTGTTATTATCATAAAATCCTGTGTGACTACAGGTCAAACTGCTGGTGGCAGAAACAGAATTCTTTATAAACTGCAGATGTCCTGTACATAAAAAAATTTCTCCGGAGTTGCACTAGTTCTAAAGACTCTTCTGTTTTAGCCTACCTACTGTATGTATTCAGTCTGAGATAAAGTCTCTTTCTATAACCCTTGATTATTATTGGGCACCAAAGATAAGAAAAGCAAGACGGGGTACAAAAATGCAAAATTTCAACAGTAATGGCAATGTTTTTGTCTTAGTCCGAAAGGGTCCTGCATCCTCTCCCCCTTCAGCGACTTGACAAGTCTTTGTACTTAATCTGGGGGCAGCAAATCGTGCAAGCGAAACCTGTCTCTGATGTGAGGCCGAACATCTTCATTCTGTGTGGAGAAGACGACGTTTTAAGTTTAGGTTTTTTTAATGTTTTGTTTTATTTTTTGAGAGACAGACAGACAGACAACAGAGCGTGAGTGGAAGAGGGGCAGAAAGAGAGGGAGGCACAGAATCTGAAACGGGTTCCAGGCTCTGAGCGATCGGCACAGAGCCCAAAGTGGGGCCTGAACTCACGAACTGCAAGATCATGACCTGAGCTGAAGTCAGACATTGAACCGACTGAGCCGCCCAGGCGCCCCGAAAAAGACATCTTAAAAGCCATGTAATTTCAAAGATATGATCCCATAACACTGTGAACATTCTTCCTTTGCAGAGAAAATATACCTTTTACAACTTACTTTGTATGCCAAATATAAAGACACTACACAGAAGCAGTTAACTTAGAATTAAATTTATATTAAAAAAAGTTATTAAACCTTTAATTCTGTAAAGAATAATTAGGCACTAAGAGGCAAAACCAAAAGACAAGTAAAAGTGTTAAGCCACTGAATTCTACTTCATTTATTAGGAAAAATAACCCCAGAATAAAGTTTCAGTAGCGTAAGCATTAATTCTAGACCTCAACTATGAAGGGAAAGTGAAATCAATTTAATAGCCCTAGTGACTTTGCAAGAAGCAACCCAGTGAAATAAAAACATTCAATCTGCAAATTATTAAATATTGATAGGCATGATTTTAATATAGTTTACAACGTTAGAAAATGCTTGTAATTCTTCTCAACCTTTGGCCTAATCTCACACCACGCTGACTTTAAAAGTCAGTGCACATAAAGTGAAGCAATTAAAAAGATTTATTTCAACAGAGTTGAGGCAACAAATGCAAAACACAAGATAAATAAGATACTTACCAGTTCTACAAGCTTCTCCAGAAATGGAATCAATTTTAGGAGTTCATTGTCATTTTTATCCATAAACCAGCTTTCTATAGGGATTCCGTTAGATAGCTAAGATAATAAATAGGTAATTAAATCCTCTTTTTATTACATTTTGTATAATTTGTAAAAACTTAAAACAGAAATAACACATACTTAAGTACACAGTGATCTGCAGAAGTTACTGTGAAAAGGATGCCATCAGTCTGTGGTTGTTACATTCTGACAACTCAATTAGTGCAAGAAACAGATGTTAAGGAATACATCAAAGCCTTTCATCAAAGTTTTTCAGCTTAATGTCTTCTTAATGTATAAGAAACTAAACAAGAAGATCCACTGAAACAAGTTTTACAATTATGTAATTAAAAATATTGGGGCGCCTGGGTGGCTTAGTCGGTTAAGCGTCCGACTTTCGCTTAGGTCATGATCTCGCGGTTCGTGGGTTCGGGCCCGCGTCGGGCTCTGTGCTGACTGCCAGCTCAGAGCCTGGAGCCTGTTTCAGTCTGTGACTCCCTCTCTCTCTGACCCTCCCCTGCTCACGCTGTCTCTCTCTCTCTCTCTCTCCTAGAAATAAATAAAAAACATTAAAAAAAATTAAAAAAAAATTACTTTACTGATTCAAAAAATAATTACTATTAGTCTATGCTAGGCACTGTGAGAAGGGGTGGTGCCAATGTAAACAACACTATCAAAAAGCCTATATACTTTTACACAGGGACTATGTGACGTTCACTGTTTTATTTCCAACAAACAACAGGATAACCTGAAATGGCAGGAATGTAATAAATTGATGCAATGGTATTTCACTGAAGAGGAGTCTAAAAACAAGAATGCAAACTGTA
Source organism: Proteles cristata cristata (assembly GCA_017311185.1). Classification (NCBI taxonomy): domain Eukaryota; kingdom Metazoa; phylum Chordata; class Mammalia; order Carnivora; family Hyaenidae; genus Proteles; species Proteles cristata. The sequence continues at coordinate 542,328 of JAESUZ010003766.1, read as the reverse complement.
TTTGTTTTATAGTAAATAATCTATAGGTTATCTCTAAAATTAATGCAGAATACTATATTTAAGATGGTGGATAAATGAAATGATTTTATCCAGGAAACAATATAAAATTCTTAAAAATATATTTCAAAATGTGACCAATGATCTAAATTGAACACATTTCAATATTATATGCAGCTTTCCATTTTTCTTTTTTCATCTTTCTAGTGTTTACTCTTTACTTGTTCCATCTATACCCAATTCCCACCATCCCTATTCTGCACTGATTTACTGTAAAGGAAATCTCAGACCTATTACACAAACATATTCATAATGATGATACATATCTTGTGGGGGAGCCTGGGTGGCTTAGTCGACTGAGCTTCCAACTCTTGATTTCGGCTCAGGTCATAATTTCAGTTTATGAGTTTAAGCCCCTCATCGGGCTCCGTGCAGAGCCTGCTTGGGAGTCTCTCTCTCCCTCTCCCTCGCTTCTGCACACACACTCTCTCAAAATTAATAAACATTTTTATTAAAAAAAAAATTTTTTTTTATAGTTTTTATTTACTTTTAAGACAGAGGGAGACAAAGCATGAGCAGGGGAGGGCCAGAGAGAGAAGGAGACACAATCTGAAGCAGGCTCCAGGCTCTGAGCTGTCACCACAGAGCCTGATGCGGAGCTCGAACCCATGGACCGTGAGATCATGACCTGAGCTGAAGACAGACGATTAACCGACTGAGCCACCCAGGCGCCCCAAACATTTTTTTAAAAAAAGATGAAAAACAAGGGGCACCTGGGTGGCTCAGTTAGTTAAGCTTCCAACTTAGGCTCAGGTCATGATCTCACGGTCTGTGAGTTCGAGCCCCATGTCACGCTTGGTACTGACATACTGATTTAACAACTGACAAGAATGCTATTAACTGATGTACAGCTTATAGTATTTTCTTATCCAGATTTATTACTCAGATTTTTATCTACGTTTTCATTCATTGAAAATTCTGTTCTCCTATTATATTCTGTTTGGCACCATTTGTTCTCATTATATTTTTTTTCCCCTAATCTCATTTTGTTTAGCAACCCTCTCTTCATACCTGATATGCAAAGGCTTGTGGTGAGTTGTCTATTATTATAGTCTTTGAAAGATCTCTTCCAAGGATATTTAAGTCCTTTATATAATTTCCTTGTACACAAACACAATGTTCACGGAAAAGCCGATGCCTAAACATAAAAATAAAAATAAATTAACTTAAAAAAAAATCTCTAAAAAGTGTAACACGTACTGAAACATACACATATACCACAGGCTTTACAGTTTTAGCCTTATTTTCTCTCACAAAGGAAATTCAAATACAAACGTGGGCCTAAGCTTTGGGCTACAGTTTTACTTTAAAAAATGTTATCAATTATTGAAACCTTATAACCAAATATTACTATGCCTTTAAGAACTTTGGCTTATCCCAAAATGTTACATTAAATTATAAAGAGGGATTAAAAACTCTGTAAATTGGTTTTGTAATTTATTTACCCAGGAAAGCTCAGTTCAGAAGCAGCATCTGGTTGTGTCAGCGAGGTCCTGCTTTTTAACCAATTTTCCAGATGGTTGACTGAGGCACAAGGAGGTCAAGTGACTTGCCCAAGGTCACACAGTAAGTCAGTGGTTAGCCCCGCATTGGAACCCAGGATCCTCCTGGCTCCCAGTCCTTTGCTCTAACCAGAAGACCACACAGCCTCCCTATCCCTGTACATGCCAGAATAGAAAATATAAGAAGGAATGTTTCTGTGTTGGCATTTTAAAAATGTTTTTAGTTTCCCCTATAGTTTTTGAGAAACGCTGTGGAGGCCAAAACATTCCATCGTTTCATACTTCTCCCAAACAACCATCTTTCTTTTAATTTAGTGTGAGTGTATATATGAATATTTGAAAAAACAAGGATTGAATGAAATGATGAATTCAGATTTAAGTATTACAAATGTAAACTGATGTTTCACCAATGACGGATACTTAACTGAAAAATGCTGTACCATTTAAAAAAGCTATTAAAGATCTTATAAGATTTATATACTGTCATAATTATATAATCTCATTTAGCACTCAAAATGTTAGTCTAGGAATATTACTAAGAGTTAGTACAGATCACCCTGACATACTCCATTTGCATACATTAGTAATTTGATAGTTTGGCTTCCTTGTGTCTTAATCTCACTAAACAATTTTTTAGCAGCTAGGGCCTACTTATACATATCTATATTTTTAATTATAGAATTTCAAGAAAAGGGCATTTTCTACCAACAAAATCAGCCATAGCTCTAACAACAACTACAAAACTCAATCTTAAAAATATCAGTAATGATGACAAAGAGTTTTCCAACCAAAAGAAATGTAGTAGAAACCATTCTCTCCCCCACTTTTTATAAAGAATACTTTTAACTGAATGATCATCTATCGATGTATGGTTTAAAGAATATCCTACTTTGAAAACCAGACAAAAGAATTTAAGTCCTGGATGGACCTATAAAAGATTCCATTTTTATCTGTACATTTACATTTGAGGAAACTAGACAGGCAAGTGCAACAGGTCCATGCAAGTCACTACTGATGTTTCTTTTCACCAACGGCAGCAAACTCACCCGAGACAGGAGACAAATGAACATGTATGTGGATACAAATGATTACTGTAAATAAATTACACTAACTAAAATCCCTTCAGTTATTCAGGAGCCTGAGAGTCAATGGCAGGTACTGGCAGGTTTAGAAAGGAACTACTCTTGCAGGTCATCAGATTTGCATTTCAACTCATGAGATTCAGAGATCACAGGAATTTGAGTCTACCTTATATTGAACATAGCACTCTAATTCAATATACTGTTCAAAGTTTCTCCTATTTTAAATTATTCAAATATAACTATATAAAACAAATTTAAACTCCCAATGTGTAGGTTTATGAAACTAGTTTAAATGAGGGATGTTAATTTGTAACACTATAATTCCATGACTATGATTCGTCCCCTAGTAAAATGATAGAAACTTCTGAGAGAGAACAAAAATCTTTAGAGTGAATGAAGCCATTAAAACAAAATCATTTGTGTACTTTTGTGAAAGGTAAAAGAAGCATGTATTATACTTTTATGAATTGAAAAAACATTTTCATTTGTGTGTCTAATGCTTGCTTATATGGAAGATAAAATGGAAAGTGACAAGGACAAATTTTGATCCTTTAGATTAAAAGGAAAAAAAAAAACCACAGTTCTATTTATAAGAAAGCAAATCCCCTAAACATGAACATAAGAAAGTCTTTTAACATAGTTGCAACCACTCTACAACAAAGGTACTATTAACAGTAGAAATTAGGATTTTCTACTAAAAAAATATGGAAAAAATATTCAAGAAAATGAATTCCTAGCTATTAAAGCTTTCAGGAGCTTTTTCTGGCATCTCTCTCGGTTAAAAAAAACATAGATTAACTCTGGCATCTTATAGGATGCAGCAAGACTGCTGGCAGTCTTAATATCTCACTTCTGTTGACAGAAATAAGGGAACTAATTTTCAAACTGTTTTAAAATTACCCGAGGCACTCCCACCTAACCAGGAACACACTGCATCTGCTGGCTCAGGACACACACAAGGAACTGAGTCCAGATCGGGTAACTTGAGTGACTAAACCAACTGCAATTTCCAATTAGATTCATGTAATGTTTTCTTTCCATGGAAGAGAAATTTGCTCTTGAAAAAAGCAAAAGAGTTTAATTTATCCTTTCTGTTAAAATTAACCTTTATTTCTCTATGCCATTAAAAAAGGTGATATAACATGCATTATCTCAGAGACATAAGGAAGTGAAAACATCATGCACACAGCGAAAAATTCCACATAGCCCCAATCACCCCCAGTCCCAAAAGAATTGAGGATACAGATGTAACAGTGAATAAACACATTTGATCATTGTATCCTTTAAAGAACGTCTGTCTGGAGTTAATATCATTAGGAACTCTTAAAGAGTTTGGGGGCTTAAAAAAATTCATTTTCACCATTCAACACAACAAATCTCTATATATGCAGCCAACTGAAAATGGCCATGGAAATTAAATAGAATCATAGTAATTTCATAGATCAGTGTGACAGACATTTCCACTATTTCTTAATTAAATTTACCTGACCAGTTGCTTTTTAGGGTCTAGTATGTTCAGTAACTTGTCTGCATACACCTTCTTAGAAGCAGTAAAAAGAATGATCTACAAATTCAGGGGAAAAGAAGTAATCATTATACATGATCTAAATATGGGTACTATATTGAATAAAATAAAAATACTTGTGTAATTAGCTTAAGCATGTTTACCTCATACATCTGAGACATTCGCTCCAGGAATTCCCTGAAGAATGGTCTTAATCTCACGTAAACCTAAAGAAATAACAAAAATAAGCTTCAGTAAATAAACCTATAAAATAGAAACAACTTATTTATAAGATCTGTTGTGTTCTAACTTTGGATATATTATAATTAAAATGTTCATATTTTAAAGTAATAGAAAAGTATACTAAGTACCACTCAAATATATTTCACGTATCAAACATCACTTAAAACAATCTTTGGTAGGGTAATAATAATTATTGATAATGTCACTTCTCAAGTTAAATGGCAGCATACAATATAATAGTACTTTGTGGAATATAATTTTAATAAACATTTCAACTAAAAAATGGAAGGTTTCCCTTTGAGATTTTGATTCACCAATCAGCTCCATCTTCCAGCCAGGTAGCATCCATCCAATTATTAGGCAGGCTGTGTGTCCACCTCTAGCTGACCTGTCTCAATGACCTTCCTCTATACTCAGAATTTCTTCTCAACAATCACCTGCTAAGAATACCTTTATTTTAAATCTCTATTAAGGTAAATAATGTTCAAGAAAGAGATGTCTGGATTGGTGGGTTTACATAACTGGAATTTTTCAGAATTCAATCTTGTTCTACACTTACTGACTCAGATGTGGCATCTAAATTAGCACTACTGGACTACTTGAGATTGAAAATATAATAGGCATACCAGTTATCAAAAACACCTGGCAATATCAGGAAAGACTACAGTACCCAAAGAACTGCCTTAACATACATTATATCCTTATTTCTGTGTCTATCTTCTTGCCTATATTTAATGTAGCTCTTACTCCAATTTTCAAAAAACAGAATTATAACCCATGAGCAACCGCTAAAACTGATTTCCAAAAGATTTTAAATTGTATTCATTTTGTGACAAAAGTTTATGAAAAGAAACATTTATAATTTATACTCCAAAGTGTTTATTAACTCCAAACACCATGAACAACAAATATTTACAGAACACACATGCACCAGATTCACTGGATTCAGATTAAAAACAAACATCAACAACAACAACAACAAAAGAAAACACTGGTGGTTACAAATTCAAAATCTAGGTTTCATGAAATTTAACTCTGTCATAAACACGTATCAACACAAAAATGCCCTCATGATAAAAAATCCAGTTCTGGGAATGTTTTAGGGCAGAAAAGGGAAATCATGTGAAGGATTCTAGTAGGTAGTGACCATGTACTACCAATCTTAATAGTTTCCAAAGCTCTACGGGCATAAGACAATACTAAATATATAGTAAGTACTTGATAACATATATATATATATATGGAATATATCTGGAATATATATATATGGAATATAAATTCCAAATATATGATAACATATATATATATATATGTTGAGTAAATGAAATTACCTAAGTTAAGCAATATAAAGAGATAAAGAGAGGCAAACATATATGACCGTATAAGGACAACTACAGAGTTTCCTTAAAAACTGATCACTTGTAATAGACAAAGTTTGAGTAAAAATAATATCATTCTACCCCTACCTCCAGGCTAGAATGATAGTTTACTTGTATTTAATCTTATTAGTCAGACATTTTATCTCAATTTCTTGGCTAATCAAAAACAAAGCCATATACCCCACCACTAGATCAAATAAAAATAACCAAATCCTCAGTGTCTAATCATGATCATTTAGGATGAGGCCCAAGAAATTTAACTAGAGCCGCTCTTCTAATTAATTTTAACATTTTCATCCTAAAAACATCTGGTATACTTTGTAACCAACCCAAGTAACTAATAGATTGATTGCCTTAAATGGAAATACCATTTTTTATTAACTATGGGTCTTCTTGAAATAGATTTGTGATGATTAAGAAAAAAATCAATTTAGTCAATACTTTTTTCCAATTACCTCATTTCAAGGAGGATGATAAACTATGAACCATCAGTCTTTTGTTTGTTGCTAAAAAAGTTTATCGTCTACATACATTGAAAACAATATTTTATTTTACATTTATGTAAACAATTTCATTTGGTCTCAATTTCCCTGTTATCCATACTATAATCTAAGCAAGGCCTCGGTAATTTGGGATTTGCTTCCTCTGAACCCTAACATACTTCCATTTCAAAAATTGTTTTTATGTTTTATTTATTTCTGAGAGAGAGAGAGAAAGAGAGAGTGAACGGGGGGGAGGGGGGGGTCAGAGAGAGAGGGAGACACAGAACCTGAAACAGGTTCCACGCTCTGAGCTAGCTGTCACCACAGAGCCCGACGCAGGGCTCGAACCCACGAACCGTGAGATCATGACCCAAGCTGAAGTCGGACGCCTAACCGACTGAGCCACCCAGACGCCCCAATATACTTCCATTTCAGAGGAATACTTCTTTGTAAACAGTATTATCCAAGTAGAGTAAGTGGAACACTATACAAAGGTGACACTTCCAACTTCTGATACATGACTTCTAGATTAAGTCAAAACTATAACTTCATTATACATTCTACTACTTTGACCATTCTTAATACTGAAGATAGTGGAATATATTGCTAAACTATTTCCTTATCATGAGAATAGAATAAATGTCGGCTATAAAAGTTCCTATCCCCAAAACAGATTCACTATTTGAACAGGAAGGTCATTCAGGATTAAAATAGATACACAGAAAGTAAGGTGGTTAATGGGAAAAAGAGAATATAGAAAGTACAAAATAATAGTGAGCAGGGGTGGAGGTTCTGCTATGTGCTACAAAAGTAAAAATCTCGGAAAGAAAAATAGAAATGGAGACACAAGGCCAGCAGGGTCTAAGTCATTTGGATGGATATATTAAAGCAGAAATATATAAAAGTCAAACACTAAGTACTGTCTAGTAGGAAAGAGAACAACTGTTAAGGTATGTATAATACAGAGACTACGATCACTTTTTGTTTTAGGTCACAGAGATCCAGAAATATACAAATGCACAGAGGGATGCCTCTAAAATGCTTCCAAATCTATTCCACAGATGCTCATAACTACATTTTCCTTTTCCTAGGTTTCTCATAACAAAGATCCCTGTCCTGAGCTGCCTATTTCCCATTTTCCACATTCTTTCCCTACTTACTATTTCACCAACAACCATCCTTCTACAAACTTGTTAACTTTTCAAAATCATGTTGTCTCCCAAGTCTAAGATTAGGCTAAAAGTTTCACTTCAGTTTGGTATACATATGTCCCTCCAAGTATACAGCAATTATTCTACTTACCCTATAAACAGTTTTAATCTAGCACTAAACAATATGCATTTTGAAAAAGTCAACAGATAAAAAATGCAGAATTCTATAAAGAAATAATTATATAAAAATACCATACCCAAAGATATGTCTTAAATAGCACTGACTACCAAAGATAGGGATTTATGAATATGTTCATTATATAAAACTTAAAATCAGAAAAATACATGCAAAATTGTGATAATGGAACTAATCATGTATAATCTTAGACATTGATGTTACTGAAGTTTAAATTTTATATAGAAAAAGTAATGAATATATATAACAGAAAATATTACATCATTGTATCAAGATTCCTTGAGATAAACAAGGTATTTACCTGACAGCCTGTACTTTTTTTGGTGTTAAGACAATGACAATGTCCTGTAACTGTGTATGGTAGATAATCCTACCAGGCCATAAATGGTTAATAAAACTAAATTTAATAAAAGCAGTCACCAAAATAGCAATCTAGTTATAAAATGATTGCTTATAAATATTTTGTGGTAGTCTGTCTAAATTCAAATTCATGACTATTCAATGTCAAGCTATATATACTGAATAATTTCTATTAGTTTACCAAATCTTATCTAACTTCATAGATAATTTCAGTTCTTAAAGAAATTTCATATATAACTTCAACAACATGAATGAAGAAGCAGAAGCAGAAGAAGAAAAAAGAGGAAGAAGAAGAGGAGGGGGAGAAAACACCCAAAGCAGCTTCACTTTGTGGGCAATTGAATAAGAAAAAAAAAAGCTCTTACATGTAAATCTTAAGGAAAAGTATTTCTTTTTTTTTTTTTAATTTTTTTTTTTAAATATTTTTATTTATTTCTAGGAGAGAGAGAGAGAGAGACAGCGTGAGCAGGGGAGGGTCAGAGAGAGAGGGAGTCTCAGACTGAAACAGGCTCCAGGCTCCGAGCTGGCCATCAGCACAGAGCCCGACGCAGGGCTCGAACCCACGAACCGTGAGATCATGACCTGAGCGAAAGTTGGACGCTTAACCGACTAAGCCACCCAGGCGCCCCAAGGAAAAGTATTTCTAAACGGTTTTCAGCACAGATAATATAACCATAACATATTCAAAGCCAAACATATTTTAATAGTTTTTCCATGATATCCTTTGAATTATTGCTATACTGATACATGTTTTTTAATTTTTATTAAAAAAACGTTTTAAAGTAATCTCTATGCCCAACATGAGGCTCAAATTCATGACCTCAAGACCAAGAGTCACATTCTCTACTGACTGAGGCAACCAGGTGCCCCATATTGATATATGTTCAAAAAAAGGTCAATTCTATGGAACTCACCCACTTAAGAATATGGCACCCTTTAAATAAAATGATTGGTAAATGCTATTTAATCAGCAGTAAGACTTTTTAAAGTCTGTTTATTTTGAGAGAGTATCCATATGCATGTAGGGGAGGGGCAGAGAGAGAGGGAGGGAGAGAAAATTCCAAGCAAGCTCTGCACTGTTAGCACAGAGAGATGCGGGGCTCAAACTCACGAACCATGAGACCATGACCTGAGCTGAAATCAGACGTTTAATTGACTGAGCCACCCACCCAGGCGCCCTGTAAGACTTTAAGGCAGTAGAAAACCAATAATCCTGGGTAATGTGAAGAATGAGATGCTACAAATAACTGAAAAATCTTACCATTAGTACATACCACAGGTATACAAGTGACTCTGTCAATTTGTTAACGCTTCTGTACACCTCAGTCTCCTCATACATAAAATGAGTAAAATAAGAGTACCTACCTCACAGGATTGTTGTGAAGATTAAGTTAATACATGTAAAGCACTTAAAACAGTGCCTGGCACATGGAGACTGCCAATGGCTATTACTTATCCACCTTATTATTTATCAGTCATAAAGAGAATAGCTGGAATGAGTATGATTCTATGGGACAGTACTGAGCAACCTCAACTCAAAAAGAAAGCCCTACAGATGTAACCTATACTTTTAGAAGAGGGAAAATAATCATGAGTTCCATCAGCTGATGGCTTCTCTATTTAACTTAGTTAATACTTTCTTAGCATCAATACTAGAGCACAGAGACAAAACCAAATCCTCTTCACAGAAAGAACTGCCCTGGTAGGCCCTGCAGAGATTTCAACCTCACAACCACCTGGGTGACATTACAGTCATCTTTTGCTTAACACAATTCCAACAAGAGGTAGATGGCTGCTGGGGATAGTATTTCTAGGCAGATCAATCTAGAAATGAATAGGTAAACACTAAAACATCAAACAAAAAAATAAAAAATCCACAAACTAAAAACTTCTGCAAAAAATTACACTATACTAAATAGAAAAAATTTGAAAAGGAATTTCCCTATAGAGTCTACATGCGATAAAATGAAGCTTAAGGTACTCATATAGGTATGTTAGCAATGAAGCATAATTTTTACGTTAGTAAAAATTGGCATATACATATATATATATAAAAACTATTGCTGGGTTTATTTAAATAAAGTTTAGTCATTTTAAAAGCAAAAAAAGGTCACGTTAATAAAACAAAAAATGCTGCCTTTAAAAACAAACTCTACACTGTAGAAACAATTTAATATGCTCACTAGTCAACTGTCATGTCTCCTAAATTTGCAGCACATTTTCAGCTGCTGAACAAGAATTTTCCATCCGTTTTTTTTTAAGGAACTGCCTCTAATTTTACAATACATTTACAACAAAAGAAGTCCCCATGAAACATATTTTATCATCTTTGAGTGGCAGCTAACTATAGGTTTCAGTTCTTTTTTAACCTAAAAAATCAGTAATGAATAATTACAATAAAAAAATAGTACCAATGACTAATTATACTTACTAATAAGGATAGGAAAGTTACTTTAAAATTACTTTTAATATTAACCTACAATTAGTTAACACTATACTGTTCCCTACCAGCTAAAATATTACTTTAATTCTCAATACTAAGTATCCATGAACCACAAATGTTTTATTTAAGGTATATTATAAACACTATTTTTGTACAACAAAAATTATGCTTTATGAAGGTGAAAACAAAATGCCTCTTGGTTAGTGTCAATTTAAGTCCAAGCTTGAGAAAAGGAAAAACCTGATTAGGTATTTACTACAAAACTCTTCCTTTACATGACTGCTTATTTCTCCATAAAGCAAAAATAATGCTGATTTTTCTAAGAAAGACTATAGAGAAGATATCGAAGCTTTCGAAGATATCGATAACTCTACTTTTCTTGTTCTGTGGTATAAAATACTTGAGATCCTTATGAAAATTATCCTAGGCTATAAGGTACCCAAGAAAACAAACTATAGTGATGGGGAAGAGTCTAAGCTTTGCTAAACATGGGGTTTCCCACCCACCTCTCCCCCCAAACTTTTCCCATAAAAGCAACCTCTACTAATAAAACAAAGCATCCTTTATCAAGTAGCTCCCTACAGATCCTATCTCTCCTTGAGTGCTTACCACAATCTGATTTCTGGACAGCTGACCCAAAGTTTGATGATTTTACTGATCTTCAGAAAGCCACTGACTGGCTAAAGTCTTATTGGTGAACAGAGTCAAAAATCAGATGCCCCTGCCATACTTTACAGAATGAGGAGTTGGACAGCACAGTTACGTTTGGCTGCACTGTGGTGAAACATATGAGGCATCTTCTTTTTGTCTTCAATTAGCCACGTTTGGGCTGAGTAGCTCTATTACATCTTCAAAAAACTGAGCTCCAGTTCTTGATGGAGATAGAGGAAGGTCATTGAGGAGGTGGTTCAGCTCAAGAGCTAAGTGAAAAATCTGTCTTTTGATTCAGTCCTGCTTGTGGATAGAAGTCATCTTCTGGATGGAAGAGGGAGTGAGATGACCTAGAGTCTTGAATTGGTGGATCTGCAGGAACAGAAACTAAATACAGTGGAGACCTCTTAACTGAGTAACACCACGAGATGGATTTCCTGACAATGTGTCAATATAAGCTAAATATAAAAAATAAATATGTGCATTGGAACTGATCATGCACTTGCTTTTTGAGATATCAAATGCATTTGCACCATTCTATGAATAAATACGTTTTCCCAATAACTAACTGTGAAACAGTTTATGGAAAAACAACCAATTTAAAGGGGGGGGGGAAAGACCCAAACAAAAATCCATACACTATGCCTCTGTAAATGCCATACCCTCACTTTAAAAACTCAGTTCTTTTGAAGGACTTTATCTCTCCATCTACACAAACTGTAATCTCTCTTTCCACATAGTATCAGTAGTAACATGTACCAAATTTTAATTTGGAGTTGAATCTTTTGGGTTTTTATAATCTCCCAGAGAAACGGAATTCAAATACACTCAAAATACTAAATTGAGGCTTGAATAATGTACATGCTCAAAAATTCTGAGACTTGCATTAAGTAAGTTGAGTCCTATTTATCAATCAAAAGGAGAGTATATACCATGGAGTCTCAATTGTGAATTGTGGTCACCTTAAATTTCCCTCAAACTTTCATCTGAAAAAAACTAAGAAAGCCCACAGCCAGATTATAGTGGATCTAGTTTTAAATTTCTCTATACATTAACAAGAATTTTGATGAACATTTAATTACTTACTTCCACTTAGAATGTGATTATGTAAATTTACTGTATATACTCTCATAATTCTTAGACCAAGGGTCAGCAAACTATGGCTTATGGGCCAAATACAAATGTCATTTATTTTTGTACATAAAGTTTTACTGGGACAAAGCCATGTTTATTTGATTACATTCTTACTGTCTATGACTAGTTTCATGCTGCAATGGCAAAAAAAAATATTTGGAACAGAGACTGCAGAACCTAAAATATTAAAAACTGACCCTTTTCAGGAAAAAGTTTGCCAACCCCTGATACAGATGATTATTAAAACATACGTAAAACAACTTACACTTTAAATTGTGTTGAAAGAAAGAAAAATAACAAGTAAAATTAAAATTAGATATAGGTCAACCATAACAAACTTACCACAAAAAGAAACCAAAAGTAAAATAAGTCCCAAGAGGACACTTTATCTGGCGTTAATTCAGATGAAGAATCTGATCCTATTTTAACATTACCATTTTATTTTTTTAAAGTATATACATAAATGCTATGGAACTGACATATTCAAGAGTATACATATAAATGCCATGGAACTGTTCACTCAAAAATGGTTCATGTTGTGAATTTCACCTCAATAAATTATTTTTTAAGAGTATATACAGTATTTTACAGGTTTCTAACCTTTAAGTGGGCCACATTATATTGCAGTGGTTAAACATGTAAGTTACATCTTACCTAATAATGTGGTTTCTCCAAAATCTCTTAGATCATCTCAGACCCTTGTGTATATTTCTTCTTTGCCAGTAGATGGAGACAACACCACTGAAAGTTTAAAAGACATCATTCCCTGTTTAAAGGGAGCTTGCTGGTCTGAAAACTGGGGGAACCCTAACCCAAGATTTCTTCAAAGTTATTTTTTAAAAAGCAAACAGAATGGCTATGCCAAAACCAGAAATCCAAAGGAATGTACCCAATATTAACTATGGACATCCTCAAAAATTTACTAAAGGGGGACTATACTCTGCTCATGATGTAGTAACTAGTTAAATCATAATATTAAAATGCAATCATCCCTGTAACTTGTAAGATTCAAACTTCCTGCTCACTGCTCCTAATTTAGGCTAGATCATTTATTTTTCAGCTTCAGAAAGTTTAACTCAGAATATAAAAGAAAAAGAGTTCTTTGAATTACACAAAGGTAGATGCAGTACATACATAGTTTTTCTAAGTATTAGTCATATGCACCGCTAGAAGCCTTTTATTCAAAATAAGACAACTATCCAGATCCACATAAAAATGATAAGAACTTTATAAACAAGAGAATTAAAGCAGAAATGGTAGAAGCAGCAAGAAAAAAATTCAACCTTACGGCCACAATGAAAAGAAATGCTCATGAAAGGAAAGAACCAAACTCATCCAATTTCCAAGTTTATTTCATTATTAAAAATGACATAGACCAAAACTATCCACAAGAAATAAATTTCAAATCAGAAAGCTTAAGAAGTCATCCCCAAATAATTATTTAATATTTTTCAAATAACAACTTTCCTTTCCAAATTCAAAGCCTGAATGCAATTTTGAACAAAAAAATAAGGTTATCAAGCTAAGAAGAGAAAACAATTAAGATACTGCTATACTTCTTATATTTGCCAGAAGACTCCTGTCCTTGACATGAACTAAACAAGAACAACCTATCTGGCAGAAAATGTCTTACTGAGAAAAAAGATTACCTTAAACCAAATAATATCCAGTTAAAAACGAATACAAAAATCTTAAAACCCATTATATTTATGTATAGTTTGCTCATTCTCTGATCAAAAATCACAGCTAAAATCAGGTTCCATAGAAGGGAAATGAATACAGTACTCAGATATCAGCATACTTACAATGGCTAACTAGGTTAAATTAGAACTGACATAAGTGCTAAAGTAAATCCTCTTACGACTCATTACAAGATGAAGTAGATAAAGTAAATCCTGAACCACAAACTTCTATTTAACTCTGAAATGTTATGATTCCCAAAAGACAGTAACTATCATGTGCCAATAAAACTATACTCACATTCTAACTGCCTATTAAGAGCCCATAAACAACCATAAACACCTTTTCATCATCCACTCGGCAAATGTTCTGTGGCTTTATTTAATCTTTGGGTTGGGTTCCTCTTGACAAAGAACAAACTGTTAGACCCCTTCCCAATCCTTCAACAGCTAGTATGGATGAAGGTAATGATAATTAAATGACAACTGCCACCACAGAAAGGCACTTTGGAGTTTTCAAAGTGTATTCATATACATTAACTAATTCAAATTTTATGAAAGGAAAATCTCAAACATAAAGTAAAAGCTATGGCCAACAACGTAATTCACAATGAAATGTAAATGACATTTGTATTTTGCACAATCACCTGTCAACATAGATAAGGGAGAAATGCTTTTACCCAGCTTTGTAAAGCAATAACTGGAAATGTCCTGAAATTCTGTGATTAACATAAAGTAGATATACCCAACTACAATCTACAGAACATAATACTACAAAAGGAAATAAAATTGACCAACAAGGAATGAGCTTTCTTTATACTAACTGGATTTTGGGGAAAAATAAAACACACACAAAAAATAAAACACCAGGTGTTAACCTGGCAAGTTCTTCTTGGGGATCTATGATGTCAGTGCTTCTGCCTCCACCTGCTGGCAAACATTATTGTGAAACTAGCAGAGATCAATGGGTTAAAAAATGTTCACATTTTGGGTAACATTTAATGTTTTATGTAATTATTTAGCATGATGCTACTTTGTGTTAATAAATCAGTAATATATTGATGAAACTCATTAGGAAAAAACACATTAAGTTTTACACACACAAATAAAATTACAAAAGATTTCTTAGTTCAGAGCATTATCTAACAGGCCAAAAATCAAGTTAAAAATTTTTTTAAATTACCTGATAAATGACATCTTGGAAAAGGACTGGAAAAGTAAGTGCTGCATCTTCTAGCTCATTTAGACTACAGTGTACTAGTGTTTCATCCTTAAAATAAAAAACACATATTGAATAAACCAAGATACTAAAAGAAATTTCAAGTGATAATTTTATGTATCCATGATCACCAAAAACATTTATTAAAGTACTCATTCATATGTGGGATTTTATATTTATCATACATTGTTGTGTGTGGCACAGCAATTTGGGATAGAATTTTCTAAGCCACTGGTCCTCAGGTATGGTCCCTGGACCAGCAAGAAGTATCAGCATCTTCTGAGTTAGAAAGGCAAGTAACTAACTAGTTAGAAATGTAAATTCTCCAGCTCCACTTGTGATAATACAAAAACTCAGAAGGGGGTGAAGAAGAGAGGAGCTCAGC
The DNA here is from genome assembly GCA_017311185.1 of Proteles cristata cristata. Taxonomy (NCBI): domain Eukaryota; kingdom Metazoa; phylum Chordata; class Mammalia; order Carnivora; family Hyaenidae; genus Proteles; species Proteles cristata. Next base: position 526,861 of record JAESUZ010003766.1, on the reverse strand, counting down.
AATCTACATTTTAATAAACTCTTTAGGTGATTACAATGTATGCTCAAGTCTGAGAACCACTGCTCTGAGGTTTGCACTTGCCAACTTTCTGGTAAGTATAATAAATATATACTCCTTTTATTTAACAATTAACAAATGTAAGTTTAGAATCTAATTATTTTTAAAATTACATATATTCTATTCACATAGCTCCTTATCCTTAAATCATTTATAAAGACTTTTATTTTATAAAATGGAAGTCTTAGTATCTGTTGAATATGTTTCAGACACGAACATTATTTAACTAAATTAGCAGTCAATGAAGACCTGTCATCTTTGATCACCAAACCCTGTTTTCTCATTAAGAAGATAAGAAGGTGAGGATCATTCCATCTAAGAGACGTGCAAATATTTATATTTCTTAAATACTGAATAAAAAAACAGGAGTTCTATTTGTAGTTAAGTGACAAAATGCTTTCTTCTAAAAAGCTGCCAATGACTACCCCCAAAATTTTTCAATGCATTTAAAATGAATTAAAATGAAACACAAATGTTCATACCTTGTGATTCCACATCTTATTAGCTGGAGTGTTTCTTTTAACCTAAAGTTAACTCTGGGGAGGCAAAGAGCAAAAAATACTCTAGATATGCCTCATTTTCTTTTAATAGCATATCAGACTACACATTTCAAGGTACTGTCTTACCATCTTAAAAAAAAAAAGGTATCCTCTTTCCTACAAATGAGTAACTAATTCTACTACTTCATTTACACACTAAATTTTGATCATTCTTCTTCATTTACTTCTATAAAATTATTCATCTATGCTCAGCCAATTCCTATCTTTCCCTCTCTATTTACCTTTACACTGGATTCAAAATTACATGGTCAAACTTGCTATGATGACTACATCAACTCCTAACATAAAAATCTAGCAAACTCTTTTTTCAGTTTTTCCACTAACTTGCACATCACATATAAACTACTCATAATCAGTTTCAAAATTTTTCTCTTTCTACTTATCCTCTAATAAATACCTTAATAGTTAGGACCTTTGGATATCTCTCTTATACCTCTTTCACTAGGCAAAGGCTAAGGTGCTGAACTCTCAAAAAAGAACATGCTAGTTAAGATTTAAAATAATAATCTTTTTGTCAAGAAAAAAGTTTATGAGAAGTAAACTATATCTCCAATTATAGGATATGAGTAACAAAGGCTAAATAATAAAATGTTTCCAGTATTATGTAAGAGGTAGATGTTCAGCTTTCAAAGCTCTTCTGGTAATCCTAAAACATAAATTTCTAACACACGAAGAGAACATATCAAAGGTTTTAATAGCAACTCATGCTTTGGGGAGTCAATTAATAGAGTTATTGGAATTAGACAATACACAAAAATAAGATCAGGAAAAGAACTATTATCTTGCATAACGTTAACTCACTGGTGACCCAGATAATATTTGGTTCTTCAGGGAAACATAATCCTAACCACCATCACCCCCCCAAAAGGTAAAATCTAAGCATGAAATCAAATTAGAATTTACTGTTAAATTTTTAAAAATATATCCCAATGGTCTCAGAAATACGAGGGAAAGGACTAATTTAAGTACAAAAATGAAAGCCTAATTTATTTCAAAGAGTACCTGATACCAACCGTGGATCCAGGCATTAGACTATACTTCGAATTAAAACATTTCAGAACATCTTGGACATGTTTAGTAAATGTGTAAGCCTATTCATTTAATTGTATCCTTTTAGGTATTTTTAGATAGTATTTTAAAAAATAAATTTAACTTACTTTCTCTACCTCTATAGATAATATACTTACCAGGTCTAAAACTAGGGAGAATTCTGGTGTGCTTCTTGTTTTCAGTGGAAGAGCAGGTTTCCTATTTAGTTGTTCTTCTGTCAGTGGTGGAACATGTTTGATGAAATAATACCTATAAATCAAATTTTTAAAAAATATCAACATTTCTACTTTTTATAAATACAAAACATATTACTAAATTCAGCTCATACTTAAATTATTAATTAAACAATATGCATTTAACCTAGTAAACCAAACCTATGAAACATAAATAAAACCGAAAAAATACAAATTAGTATTTTAGTAACCCAGTAAAATTAATACCTACAGGTCACATGTTCTTTGCAATATACCACTGAGCCACCCTTCCACACACATACTTTCACTCTGCTCCAAGAGAGAAAGGAAAATAAAAGACAAAAACACAACACAACACAACACAACACAACAAAACTCACGGGTCAAATACTTCCCAGTCTTCTTCATAGGTGGCCTCTGCATGAGCTGATGAATAACCACTATCTGGAGTTACTGGTGCTATTTAATAAAATGAAAAACAAAATGTTATTTTTAACTCAGCATGAGTATACATTTTTACTGATTTTATATAAGATTTTTCTGATGCCTTGTGTATTTTAAAGATACAATAGAAAAAACTTGTAAACAGTATTTCAAAGCAAATTTATTAATACATAAATCTAACTCCAGAAGCAAAGGAAAAAACTGCCATTACGGATAAAATGGCACGCTAGATCATGGCTAGTAGAATTAAAATCCCTAATAGCAAGGAAAAACTTTACTACTTATTGCCAGAAAAATACACTCAACAAAACTTCAGTTTCTAACTGGATAGTGTCTCTCTCTTTCTCTCCCTTCCTCCCTCTCTTTCTCTCTCTATATAAATAAAACCATAAAAACTTCATGGGGCTCTTGCAGTAGTAACATTTTTTAATGTTACTGATCACTGAAAAATGATCAATGAAAAATCAATATATATGTGTGCTGACAATAGACCCAAAGGTAGTTTTTAACTGAGATCTATGAACATTAAGAGGTTCACCCCCTTGTGGACTTACGTTGTATGTACATTCTTCTAGGAACCTCAAGGCTATCTAAAATATTTTTAAAAAGTTAAGAAATGATGCTCTAGGGGTACCTGGGTGGCTCAGTTGGTTAAGCAGCCGACTTTGGCTTGGGCCATGATCTCATAGTCTGTGAGTTCAGAGCCTGGAGCCTACTTCACATTCTGTGTCTCCCTCTCTCTCTGACCCTCCCTTGCTCACACTCTCTTTCTGTCTCTCAAAAATGAATAAAAATGTTAAAAAATTTAAAAAATAAAACAAATGCTGATCTATATAAAAACTATTGATTTAGAGGAGGCTTTATTTTACTCTAATTTACAAGCAACCTAAAAATAATCACGAAGCAATTCTATATTCCATGACACGTGGTCCAGTATATGTTTATGCTAAGATTCTATTAAATGACAGAACTTTAGAAATTATACTGGAAGGGGCACCTATCTTGCTTAGTCAGAAGAATGTATGACTCTTGATCTCAGACTTGAGTTCGAGATCTACACTGGGTGCAAAGATTACTTAAATAAATAAAAAACTTTAGAGTGGAGCCCTCATCAATGGGATCAGTGCCCTTATAAAAGAGACTCCAGGGGCACCTAGGTAGCCCAACTGGTTAAGCATCCAACTTGGGCTCAGGTCATGATCTTGCGGTTTGTGAATTCAAGCTCCATATCAGCCTCTCTGCTGCCAGTGTGGAGCCCGCTTTGGATCCTTTGTCTCCCTCCATCCCTCTCTCCCCCCCCTTCCCAAAAACAAACAAACAAACAAACAATGGGGTGCCTGGGTGGCTCAGTCGGTTAAGCATCTGACTTTGGCTCAGGTCATGATCTTGTGGTTCATAAGTTCAATCCCTGCATTAGCCTCTATACAGACAGCTCAGAGCCTGGAGGTTACTTCGAATTCTGGGTCTCCCTCTCTCTGCCCTCCTCCACTCATGCTCTTTCTCTCTCTCTCTCTCAAATAAATAAATATTTAAAAAATCAAAAATTATTTAAAAATAAGCAAATATTTAAAATAAACCCACAAAAACAAAAAACAAATAGATTCCAGAGAACTCACATAGCTTCTGCCATGTGAGGATGCATGAGAAGATAGTTGTCTATGAACCTGAAAGCAGGCCCTTAATCAGGTACTGAATCTGCTGGCACTTTGATCATGGATTTCCCAGCCTCCTAAACTGTGAGAAATAAACTTCTGCTGTGTATACACCACCTAGTCTATGGTAATTTATTACAGTAAACCAAAGGACTAAGATAGTGGAACACAGTAAAACTGCTATCATCTATTTTTTGGAATGGAATATTGGTGGATAACAGTCTTTTAGGTCAAAATGAAATTGTTTTTGCTATTATTATATATTAATTTCTTACATATGAATTACCTTCAAACACTGTATGTTCAGTGAATAATGAACATCTGTCCATCTGTAATAATTTTATGCCAATGACCGTTGATTAGCATAATAAGGGTTAATGGAAGAATATAACTTCTAACCACTTCTGTTTCAAATTCCTATTAACTTCAGAGAAAGGGAGAAAGGAAGTAATATTTGAGGGCCTTCATGCTAAGCATTTTTCTTTTTTCATCCCATTTAGCCTTTAGAACCATGAATTATTATTATTACCCCTTTAAAGCTAAGAAAAACTATCTCAAGTGAGCTTAAGTTGTCTAAAGTCACAAAGCTAAGTAAATGGTAGAGCCAGCCTCCTTCTGTCTTGTTCCCTCTGGCTCAGTTCTTGAAGTTAAGGAAAAGTAACAAGCTTTGTCACTCATACTCATACTTTTAAGATCAGCAAAAATTTTACTTCTTTCCTGTCATGATACTCCCAGAGTAAATACAATGTGTCACCTCATCATTCTGCTCATTTATTTGTTATAGCACTCACCACACTGTACAGTAATTTTTGTGTATGCCTGGCTCATCAATTAGATCATGTACTCTTCAGGGTCAAGAAGCATTATCTTATTCATCTTTAAAAACAATGCCCATCACAAAAAAGAGATGTTCAACAAGTGTTAGGGGATTAGATGAATGTAACAGACAACAGGAGTATATTTTACTTTTCACCTCTAGAAACCACTGTGGTTACAGAAATCCCTTCCCATCTTCATAGTTGTCAGAAAAAAACCAATAACAACAACAACAAATCCAGCAGCACAAAAATATAGAACAAACATCAAACAGGAAGCCCAAAGCCTTTGACTTAGTCTACACTTTAAAATTCACTAGCCTAAACATTGGCAAAGTAATAAGCATAAAATGACAGGTCAAGAGTAGGTTCATTTGGAAGTCTTAACCACCCAAGAATGAACTATATGCAGCATGTTGAATTGCTTGTCAGATTCAATATTATTCTTAAATTATAACATTATAATTTGACATTAGAGATATTAAGATTACAAACCTAATCTTTTTTTTTTTTAATTTTTTAATGTTTTTCTTTATTTCTGAGAGAGAGAGACAGCGTGAACAGGGGAAGGTCAGAGAGAGAAGGAGACACAGAATCTGAAACAGGCTCCAGGCTCTGAGCTAGCTGTCAGCACAGAGCCCAACATGGGGCTTGAGCCCATGAACTGTGAGATCATGACCTGAGCCAAAGTCGGATACTTAACCGAATGAGCCACCCAGGCGCCCCATACAGAGCCTAATCTTTTATTTGACTAAGTTAAAATAAATCTTTCCTATATTATGTTACTTTTCATATGTGACTGGGTTGCATATACAGAAGTTGCATAATTGATGTATCTTTAAATGTTTTTAGCTGTACTGATTATAGTTTTTAAAGTTTCCCCTTTATATTCAAGGGATGATTATTCTGCTTCCTTGCACCAAACTACATTTCTGAACCAATACATATGTGCTAGGGTCTCTCAAATGCCTGGCATTATAAGAAACAAATCTAGGGTGCCTGGGTAGCTGTTGGTTAAGGGTTTGACTCCTTGATTTCAGCTCCACAACCTCATGGTTTGTGAGATCGAGCCACACGTCAGGCTCTATGCATCCTTCTTGGGATTCTCCCCCATCCCGCCACACAAATATTTCTCTCTCTCAAAATAAAAAAGTAAATATGAAAAAATTTCTTAAAAAAATCTAAAACAAAAGCCCAAGATCTTGTCCCTCTGAGAAAAGATGACCTTCCTCAATTTTATATCTGCTTTTAAGTATGATGGAACAGTTTCATCTTTTAGCTTTATGCATCTGTATACCACAATATCAGATGTAATAAATTCTGATCTCGTGTGTTCTACATTTCCAGGACAACTGGCTCAGGGACCAAACAATTATGTTAGGCCTTTATCAGGATCTAGAATTAGGCTGCAAAGTCTGGATATAGGGTAACATCTAGAAACAGAAGCTTCTTTAGGGAGGATGTCATCTATACATGTAACAAATCTGAAGGTATAATGCTGCCATTAGGTAGGGACTTCAGACCTAAGGGTCTGAGACTAGGTGCAATTACAATATATATACTCATAAACGAGAGTATATATTTTACCATTTGCGTTCAATTTCTCTAACTAGTAAGATTAGTACAAATAATTAAACTGTGAAATGACTAATGCTCAATCAAAAGAATCTTCTAAAAAATTTCAATTTCAAACTGACCGAATTTCTGGGAGAAAGTTTTATTTTCAATTTTAACTGTCTTACATTCAAGGACAAAAAACATGCATTTGACCTATTAAAGAAAAATAAATAAATACTGTATTTTTATAAATTCATGAAGATGCATAAGAAAAGGAATTTTCTTCACCTGTAAGGGGTGGGATATCACGATTAACTGTTTCTTCTGCTTCTTCTAAACCATTATTTATCGATGGCCTGACTTGAACTGCTTGGTTTGAGTAAGCTGCTCCATTAGTTGATGTTGTGGTACTGGTAGTGATCTCATCCACCTGTTCCATATCAAGTTGTTTTACTATCTCTTCAGCTTCCACAGCCTGTCCTGGGGAATCGGATCCTGATGTTCCTATAATCAAGATTCAGTGTACTCACAACCAACATTTAAAAAAATCAAAAGGGGGTGGATGGATAGGATAGATGTTTTTAAGGATACAAACTTAAATAGCAAGCAAACATAAGCCCTAGAGACCTAACGCACAAAAGAGTGAATACAGACAATATTGTATTATAATCATCACGCTTGCTGAGAGACTAGAACTTAATTATTCCAATCACTAAAAAGAAAGACTAAGTATGTAATGTGATAAAGGTGCTAATTATTGCTACATGGCAATCATATTACAATATATAAATGCATCAAATCAACATATTATACCCTTAAATTTACATAATGTACATCAAATATATTTTAATAAAAGTTTTTGTTACATGTTTGTTTATTTCGAGAGAGAGAGTTTGTGAGCGAGCAGGGGAGGGGCAGAGAGAGAATCTGAAGCAGACTGCACTGTCAGCTCAGAGCCCCACATAGGGCCCGATCCCACAAACTGAGAGATCATAATGTGACCCCAAATCAAGAGCTAGTCGCTTAATTGAATGAGCCACCCAGGCGCCCCTCAATTACATTTTAATAGAAATAAAATTAAATACTGAAAAATAAACTCATAAAATATTTGGAAAAGCTAAATGGAACAGACACAGAGCTGAGGATACCACTGTTTAGTGAGTTTCATCTACATATTTCAAATAGTGAGGAATAAGGACTCTTATAAGCTAGAGTGCTCTTGTGAACAAAATTTTTAAGAGTGTTCAGTTCAGAAACATCCAGTTATAGTCAGTCATAATTTAGAACTTTAAAAAATTTTTGAGATATAATGGACATAAAACCTTGTGTAAGTTTTAGGTGTATATGCTAATTTAACATTTATATATTGCATAATGATTACCAACCTACTATTAGCTAACACCTCTATCCTGCCACATCATTATCATTTTTTGTGGTGAGAAAATCTAAGATCTAGTCTCTTTGCAATTTCTAACTATACAATGCAGTATTGTTGACTACAGAACTTTTCAATAAAGCAAATATTTAAGTGTCTACTATGAAGTAGGCATTGTGTGTGTGCGTGTGTGTATTTTTCACTATCCTCAAGTTAGTCCAGTACTAAGCATCCTAGCCACTGTGGACAGTTGTAATTTTTAAACCAGACGTGGTTATGAAAGAATGAGCTGTTACCCTAACAATCAGAACATTTTTACTCAGAGACACAAGAACAATTTCCTAACAAGATTCCATCTCAGTAACAAAGGCAGAAGCTACTTTCCTAATCATATTCAGCCAACTTAGATGATCCTGCTGCCCAATTCTTCTTCCATGATAAGAGGACCCTGTCAACTCTTTCTATTTCTTTATGGAATCCAATGTAAAAAAATGTCATTTTTTACAACAAAATCAACCTCCCATACTCTCAACTTTCTCACACAACACTCCTTCTCCCTCACAGCTTTAAATGTAACTTATTTCCCAAAAAATATCTTTTCCTGATACCCTTCCCCTCAAAGCTCTTTATTCTTTCATATTCAACATACTAACTGAATCAGAATTCATTTACTCCACTGCTGCCACTAGATCATTGATTTTCCATTAATATGCAAAAATCCCTGCTCCTTTGAAACTGATGTCCCCTAGCTATATAATTCTTCATTTATCCCCACTGCTGTAATCTACCAACTGTTGCCAGCATCCTCTCAATCAGAGGAATTTAACACCTAGCTGGCAGTTTAAAGCTCTATGAAACACCTGCTAGTTGTTACTACAGGCAACAGCAATGACTCATCCCTAAGAATAATCAAAGGTCTTGCCCTCTTCAGCTCCATCTTCATCCGCACTGCTCTCTTTATCAAGCACCATGACCATAACCTGGACATTCACATTAAGAAACTGTTCATCTCTAAAAACTAAAGTTCATATATATCAATCCCCTACCATAACTTTCTAATCTTTTAATTATCTATTTCATATTCCCATTACATGTGACCTTCATGTTTGATAAAGGCCAGTCTCTTTTGTCCCAAACAATCCCTTAACAGCCCCTTCCCCACCCTTCTCATCTAGATAGACTTCATGGTCTATCACTTAATCCACTCTCAAGCCAGCAACAGTGTTCTTGTTCCCTTGTCTTTCCACTGTCATCCATCATAGAAATTTCTCTTGAATCAATGAACTTAAAGGCTTACTGGAGTATGTATGCGTTTCTTTTAATTATAACCAACAACAAACATTCTAAAGCTTCACTGTTCTCTTCAGCTCCTGCCACCAGGAATCACAGCACATGGCACCACCTCCTTCTTCAAAGAAAAAGTAACTTATCAAAAATCAACTTCTTGGGGTACTTGGGGGGGCTCAGTTGGTTAGGCATCCAACTTTAGCTCAGGTCATGATCTCACGGTCTGTGGGTTCAAGCCCCATGTCGGGCTCTGTGCTGACAGCTCAGAGCCTGGAGCCTGCTTCCGATTCTGTGTCTCCCTCTCTGACCCTCCCCTGCTCACACTGTTTCTCTCTCAGAAATGAATAAAACATTAAAAAAAATTTTTTTTAATCAACTTTTGCCCAAACATTTATTTCTGCACACAACTCACAGTTTCTTTCCTTCAGCATTAGAGAAAAATATCTCTTTTCACTCCCTTCTCCATTCTAATCCTTCTACAACCTGTTCCCTTAATCCCATCCCTGTCGGCAGATTCCAGAACTTTCTTCATTAGCTATTCTCCCTCTATTTTCAATCTCTTTCTATTAGATCCTTCCCTGAGGCTTAAAAACATACTTGTCTCTCACAAATAGAAACCACTCCTTGAGACTTTGTAACCTCTCTAGTTTTATAGTCAAGTAGTTCATAACACTAACTTAGATTTGCTGCTTCCTTTCTTACTCTCTATTTTATACTTTTAGCCCAAAGGTATTAGGCTTCCAACTCCAGTCACTCTCCTGAAACTGTTCTGGCAAATGAAACCAATAACTTGGGGTACCTGGGTGGCTCAGTTGGTTAAGTGTCTAACTTTACCTCAGGTCATGATCTTGTGGTTCATGAGTTCAAGCCTTCCATCAGGCTCTGTGCTGACAGCTCAGAGCCTGGAGCCTGCCTCAAATTCTGTGTCTCCCTTCTCTTTCTGCCCTCCCCTGCTCACTCACTCACTCTTTCTCTCTCTCTCAAAAATAAATAAATAAATAAATAAATAAATATTTTTAAAAATTAGGAAAAGAAAAAGAAACCAAAAACTTTGCAATTGCCAGGTTCAGCAGTATCTTTTCAATACTCATTTCCTTTCCTTCAATCTTTATAACTGTTTGCCCCTGGGTTTTGATATTCTTTTCCTTTGGCTTCTATGACACACAATCTCCTGGCTTCTTGAATGTCTTTACTGGCTTTTTTACTTAGTCCAGTCCTTAATATTCCCCCAAGATCTTAGTTTGCTGAACATTATTCCATTAGTTTCAAATGATACTTATAAGCTGGTAATACAATAGTCTACTGCTTAAACAGATTTCTAAGCTCCACACCAGAAGGACAAATGACTATCAGATATTTTTATTTGGTTGTTTCATGGCATCTCACACCCAGCATGGCCCAAGGATCTCCTAGAACCTAACCTCTCTTGAAAAAATAACCTTGTGTCATTTTTTTTTTTAAATATTTTTATTTATTTCTAGGAGAGAGAGAGAGAGACACAGCGTGAGCAGGGGAGGGTCAGAGAGAGAGGGCTGAACCAGGCTCCAGGCTCTGAGCTGGCAGTCACCACAGAGCCCGACGCGGGGCTCAAACCCACGAACCGCGAGATCACGACCCAAGTGAAAGTCGGACGCTTAACCAACTAAGCCACCCAGGTGTCCCAACCTTGTGTCATCTTAATCTCTGGTCTCTTTCGCCTCCAATCTGTGCTCAAAATTTGTCTATTCTGTATCTTTGATCCTTCTTCTTTTCTCTAATATCACAATTAAGGCTGCATGAAGTCTCAAGTGGACCACAAGTCTAATTGTTTTTCCCTGACTCAACCTTTTTAGAATGCAGCTGACACATTATGATTTTTGAAAACACAAATCTGTTCATATTACTCACGAGTTTAAAACCTTTCAGTCACCCCCCACTAAGGATGAAATTCAAATATCTTACCATGTTAGTTTTGATCTGTCATCCTTATAACTATCTTAACCATTCTGTGCACTCCTCAAATCCAATGCTCCATTTGTAACAAACTAATTTCAGTTTCTCAAACACTATGCCTTTGGTCATGCTGCTCATTCTACCTGGAATACCTTTTACCACCTTTGAAGATTCAGCTTTTCTATAAAGACTATTGTGAGATGCCACCCAGAATACAGAACCATTCCATTCTCTGAATACCATACTACCCCATACCTCTACAATGTACTTTTAAAATTTTATTATACTTATTTATAGATCTCTCTCCCTCTTATAAAAAAAAAAAAGTAAGCTCCTTGAGCACTGGGACCATGCATGTGTTAAATATCCTTGAATCTCCAGCAACTAACACAATGGCCAGGACACAGCAAATACTCAAATGAATGACACGAAATCTTCAAATTGCCTCCGCCCCATATTTAAGAATAAGTATCTTCTCTCACAGATAAAGAGGTTCAAGAATTTAAAGAATTGGACCAAGGTAATACAGCTAAAGAGGCAGAGCTGGGATTATTTTTTGACAGAGCAAGGGGCAGAGAGAAGAGGAGGGAGACGGAGAAAGTGAGAAGTGAGGCTCATTTTTACTGGCTCAAGCTCACCCCAAGTGGGATATATGCTCACCCAAAGTGGGGTACAAGCTCTTGAACTGTGAGATCATGACCTGAACTGAAGTCAGATGCTTAATGACTGAGCCACCCAGGCACCCAGCAGAGCTGAAATTTTAAGACAAGTTTCTCTAATTCCAAAGCCTATTCTTTTTCCACTACACCAGCTATTTCCAAAGATGGTCTATGGGGCACTAGTTTTACAAGATGTTAACAGATGTTCCACCGGAAAGGGTTCTTCGGATCATATATGTCTAGGAAATATGGGGTTAAACAAAGTTAAAGGTAATTTTTTGTTTTATTTCTACTATAGAACTTCATAGTTCTTTTAAATGTGCTAACACGCATGATTTTTACCCCCCAGAGCATCTAGATTTTATAGTGCACCATTCTGCGTTTAAAAACTCGTATTGTCATCCAGAAACAGATTCAAATTAGAATTTAAATAATCAAGCAACAAGCATTTAATGGCTATTTTCCATGTGCTTCACACTATCAAACAAGATGGTAGATACAAAAATAAAGACAAGATCTCCTGCCCAACATCATCTAGAGACTAAATTATCATTTATGAAGTTAAAGTTTAACAAAAAAGATAGAACGCTAGCTAAATCTTTTTAAAAAATATGCCAGGGGTGCCTGGGTGGCTCAGTCCATTAAGTATCTGATTCTTGATCTCAGGGTCATGAGTTCAAGCCTCCTGCATTAGGCTTAGCGCTGGGTGTGGAGCCTAAAAAAATATGCTGAGCAACAATCCAAATTTCTTTTGCAAAGGCATTATTACATAAAATGAAAAACTTCAATTCATTTGAATTAGAGTAGTTTTACTAAATATTCAAATTAATGATCCCAATGGGGAAAAATTCAAGAAAATGAAAAATAAAAATAAAATGTGTTACAAAAAACGACCTGCTTTCAGCTCACTTAAAATATTCCACAAATTCTACTTTACTGATCTAGAATATTGGAAATGTTTCAGGATTCTCTCTTGTACACACTAAGTATCATAAAAGTCATTCCAACATAAAAGAAGTAATTTTCCTTCCAGCCCAGTTTATCATCTAGATTTTCAGAGAGTTAAAGTGGAGACCATGCACTTCAACAGAGTTAAACATAACCTAAATTTATTTCAGTCAGTTAAAAAAAAAAAAAAAAGTCTTTTAGGAGCTGCGTATTTTTAATCAGGCTGAAAACAAACATAAGATGCTGACAAAATACACCAGTAAAATCAAAAAGCTCTCTTGAAAAACCAGGAAAACTAATTTTTAAACCCAAATATGGGTAACAGTTTATACTTACCATTTTTATTTGCTGGTGAAAAAAAGTTGAAGACAGGAGAAAATATGGTCCCCAACAATGTAGTCCTTGGAGGACTGCCAGAGGAAGGATTATCTTCTAATTTTCCATTTTGTTTTACATGTTGATTTGTCATTTCGTAACTACCAGCTTCTAAGAAAAAAAAACAACAAGAAAAAAAGTTGCAATCTAGAAAATATATGACTGTGAAAAATGTGTTTTAAACAGTCCACTATGAAAATACTTTTCCCTTAAAATACTTCACAAAAACTGAATCTTTTAGTATATAGACTATAGGCTTCCACAGTGTAACAGAAAATGAAATAAACTTTTTGTAAGTAAAGCAAGTTATAACATCAAACACACAAATGAAAGACTGTATCTTTTATTTACATTTTGAGATGCTGCCTACTTCATAAAACCTACCCTCAAATCTATTACTAATGAATAACAGCTAAATAAATAGAGGCAACACAGATCTACTGAAGCAGAAAACTATGTATAACATACAGCAAAAATTACTTATGTATATACCCAGGCACCACTTCAGAGTGGTTAAGAAAAACAGGTCTTTGTCTTTTGTTTTTTTAGATTCTTAAGAATAAAAATTTTTTAATGATTTTTGGAAAATATACAACAAAAACAAATTCACACAAATGTGTTCTGATTTATCATCCTTGACCTTTCACAACTTTACTTGGTATCTACCCGTAATTCTTTCTTTGCTGCTATAGCTCTTTTGTTTCTTTTTCCCTGAAAGTCAATTCGAAAAACAGAGATACAATATTGAATTGAGGGGATAGAGAGAAGGTATTCTTGCCAATGTGTTTAAAACAGCATTGGCTAGAAAACAGCACCTCATGCTCTAAAGAGTTGTTCTTTATACGTTCCTCTACTTGTCCTTGTTTTACTCCTTTTGGACTTTGGTGAGCTTCTCAGCAATACTACAACATACTGACCTAGAACACGATTTATCAACTGCAGCACTACTGACTGGAGTCTGGACAATTCTTTATTGTGGGAGGATGCCTTGTGCACTGTAGGATGTTTAGCAGCATCCCTAACCTCTACCTGCTAGATGTGAGTAGCAATCCCTCTATAGGTTGTGATAACCAAAAAGGTCTCCAGGTATTAACATATGTCCCCTAGGGACAAAACAACCCCTTGTTAAGAATCACTGTCCTGAGTGATACAAGACCCCTCTGAGATGAAATTCCAAGTTCCAGAAACAAATTCTTTGTACTTATTTCAATAAATTAAGTCACAAATTATTACTGCTTTAAGAAATGAGTTTAATAAAGGTTAAAAAAATGTGTTCCATATACATTTTCATAATAGTATAAAGCCAGTTGTTCTGCCTTTACTTGTCATTTTAATTCATATCAGGTAATTTTTATTTCATTTCATGAAAATACTTAAAACAAAGGAGATTACAAAAATAAGGCAAAAACTACACAAAGTCGATCTTTAAAAACAGAAGAGAAACATGTCAGGTGAAATTTCTGCTTACACCTAATAGAAGAATATCTAAATCATAACAAACCTCCATTTACTTGACTTTTCCGTCTTACTCGAGATATCTGTTTGTTAGGCTTTTCTCCTGCTCTTGGTGTTGATGTGATCAAATTATTATCTATATCACGTTCAATCCTACTCCGTTTCGAAGGATTTTCTCTCTCTTCCTTAAGATATGAGGGGGGAAAAAACATGCATTGAGCATAGGCATTCTGCCTTATAGGTCACACTTATAAAATATGATATGTACTTCCCTGTTCGTTGCAGCTTAATTTACAATAGCCAACAGAAACAACTTAAGTGTCCACCTGTTGATGACTGGATAAAGAACACATGGTGTGTGTATGTATACACACACACACACACACATCAAATTATGCTATACACTGAAACTAATGTTTATCAGTTATATCTCAATTTTTAAAAAAGACACAATATGTGTAAGATATTTTCCTGCTTTTCACATCCAGTAGAAACGAAATAGGATTATATAGTATCCAACAGTGGTTAAAAAAAAAAAAGGAAAAATTTGACAATGTTATAAGAGTGTTTATTATTAATACACTTAAAATATACCAATATAATCACAGCAATCTCAATTCAGATCCTTTTCCCAATGTCCATTAAACTGTCTGTGCTATTGAAATACTCAATTGTAAGATGTGCTATGAATTTTCAGCAATTATCCCCTACTATTATATTTGTCGAAAAGAACAGTGGTTGTTTCCGTGAGCACTCAGGGTAAGAGACAGAACCCCACTGGAATATGATGGCATATCACATATTACCAAAAACAAGGCTTACCAATGGCCACACCCAGTGCCAACCTCAATTCTTTAAATAACCAAATTAACACTAAGGAGTTTACTCCATAATAAAGCTCTCTATTCATTTCCTTACATGGAGCAAATCTACATCACCAGTTTACACTGTTTTTGCAATATTATTGACTGAAAGAGTATACCCCAAGTAATAACTGGTTTGTCTTCACTTGTACATCTATCTTTCTCCTTTGTAAAATTTTTCTAGAGTCATTAACCACGAGTGATTTTCTTACATTACTCTAATACTGGCCCATAATTCCTTGCTGTGTTTTTTATTTTTTAGTAACCTCAATCTCTACATCCAACATGGGGCTCAAACTCAAAACCTCGAGATCAAGTGTCACATACTCTACCGACTAAGCCAGCCAGGTGCCCCAATTTCTTGCTGCTTTAATGAGACTTCCTGAAATCTTTTGGTAAAGTTGAGATTAGATTTTTAAACCTATATTAAATATAATTTATATATATAATCAACATTCTTATTCAACAACTCAGCAATTGTAAATGACTACATTTGGATGAAAACAGAACGAAGATATTGTCAAAATGCATCAGTCCATAACATACCATATAGAATTTTACTTTTACTCAGTAGTTTGCTAATTTTAGGTAGCTCCATTACAACAGTATGTCTATTATAGCACAAAATAACACCTCAGTGATCTATGACAAAATTCTTATGTGTACTATTTATCATTCCCCTGCATTCTTAAAAGATGAACAGGAAGCCTCATATCCCAAATGTGGGATCTCCATTGCCAGAAAACAGGACTCTCTTCATAAAATCTTTCAAGAACAGAAAGAATACCACAAAGCCAACAAGACTAAGCTCCAGCATCTTCTTGATGAAGTCTCTTCGTACATCTGCTACAACATAAATACTTACATTCTGAGAACCCTGCATTCTGCAACACTAAAAATAACAAGGCTTAAGGAAAAAATAATTGGCCCAGGAGGGCAGAGAGGGGGTACACAAGGCAGATCAGTCAATGCCCCGTTAACTCTGTAACCATAGCACCAAGAAAAACAATGACTGGGACACCTCCAGAGATAACTTGGGACACCCCAGTAAGGCAGCTAACAGCGGCTGAAATGCTACCTCGGGGCTTAATAAAAGCTAATAAAAACAGAAAAGGAGAAACAAGGGCTTATGGGAGCTGGGAAGTGGAGCTTTAAACCAGTAGGGCTAAGATGGACACAAAAGGAAATGCAAACTGCCACATGAGAAAAGTCTCTGCTAGATTAGAATGTACCTCTCTAGGAGGCAATCTCCCCACTGCTAATTATCACTTCTAATTAAAAACTCTTGGGAGTCTGTGTGTGGGGCTTTGTTTCTGTAGCAGCTGAATTGAAAGATTTTTACATTCCTGATGAAATATAAAATTCAACTCCCATTATTCAGGATCCCCTTGTTCAGTTTAGGAAAAAGTCATGTACAAAGCAATGTACCACTCATGTTATACTGACACTATTTCCCTATTTACCAATAGTCTATAAGCTAGCTGATATTGTGGAACCACATATTACTGTAGCAGAAGAGACAATACCGTGGTCAATTAAAAAAATATATAATATTTTTACATACATAAAGTATATAAATTCATACAGAAGGTAAAAATATTTTAGCTTACATCTCTAAGGAGGAAGACAAAGCTATTTTTTTTTTAAGTTTACTTATTTTGAGAGAGACAGAGACAGTGTGAGTGGGAGTGGGGCAAAGACAGAGGGAGACCAAGAATCTCCATAGTTCCAGAGTGGAGCCTGATGCTGGGCTCGAACCCATGAAACCATGAGATATGACCTGAGCCAATACCAAGCTTAACAGACACTTAACCAACTGAGTCACCCAGAGACCCCAGGAAGGTAGTATTCTTAAATCTCTGAATCCCAAGGGAAACACACAGAACTAAGGAGGCAATAAAAACTCAAGGGCAAAATAACAGCAAAAGCAACAGGTCAAGTTATCTCCCTTAAATTCCAAGTAGATGAAGACAAACCGAAAGCCACCACACCTGAGTGCCCACGTGCACTGGTGTAGAAGAAAGTAAAGGGATCAACAAGGTACATAACCCACATGAGAACAACAGAAGCCCAAAACAGCTAAAAGGTCGGTATTCAATGGAAAGCATGGCAGGCCAATTTTAAGACGGGAGAAAAAGTTGCTGTCCAATCTAATACCAAAGGGGTCCACGGTGTGAATGAAACAACAGCTCCTATGACCTCTTGAAAGTGACCAACTATGGCTCTCTTCTAGAACAGGGCTCCATACTAAGGGGAAACTGCTGGGAATTCCTGAAGTCAAAATTGAGTAGCAAAGACACAAAAGAAAAGAAGGAAAGAGAAGTTTCAGATAAACATGAGGTAGGAATAAAGAGATAGGAAAACTCAAAAAGTAATCATTATATTTTTTAACACTACACAAAACAACAAAACTAGTTAGAAAAGATACCCTGTGGGGGTGCCTGGGTGGCCCAGTTGGTTAAGTATTTGAGTCTTGATTTTCCTTTAGGTCATGATCTCACAGTTGGCGAGACTGAGCCCCATGTAAGGTTCCATGCTGGACAGCACATACTTGGGATTCTTTCTTCCTTTCTCTCTGACCCTCCCCTGCTCATGTTTTCTCTCAAAAATAAATAAACTTTAGTAAATAAACATAATGTAAAGATAAAGAATGACATCAGTAAAACAAGCATTATAGACAAAAATTATAACCTATTTCAAAACCAAAGACTTACTAAGGAAGTTATATGAGACATACATCAAGAGTTAGAAAAATTCAAATCAGAGACAACAAAATAATTAGAAATAAAAGAAAAATATCAGACAGCATGAAAATGACCAACTTTTTTATCAAAGTGAAAATTTAAAACCTGGCATCATCCTGATTATTTCAGTCATACTGTGCCTATGTTATAGCAGTTCTGAGTTTCGGGATAAAAAAAGACATGGGCCTTGAACATCAGGAGTTTATGCCCTGAGATACAGAAGGATGCTTTATTGTAACACCAGAAATAAAGACTGGACTAGAACAGATATAAAAGTGAGTAAATAACAGATTATTTATTTTTATTTTTTTTATTAAGTAGCTCGACACCCACCATGGAACCCAACATGGGGCTCAAACTCAAAACCCTGAGATCAAGACCTGAGCTGAGATCAAGAGTCAGATGCTTAACCAACTGAGCTACCTAGTAACCACTAAATTATGTCTTTTAAAAGAAATAGAAAAAGGGGCGCCTGGGTGGCTTAGTCGGTTAAGCGTCCGACTTTCACTTAGGTCATGATCTCACTGTTCGTGGGTTCAAGACCCGTGTCGGGCTCTGTGCTGACTGCCAGCTCAGAGCCTGGAGCCTATTTCAGAGTCTGTCACTCCCTCTCTCTCTGACCCTCCCCTGCTCACGCAGGGGAAATAAAAATATTAAAAAAAAAAAAAAAGAAATAGAAGATAAAATGGAGGGGGAAATTTTTAAAGACACCAAAATATTACAAATACTGAAGATAGACAAAGAAGATCCAACAGACAGAAAACAGTAATCCCTGAAGGCAACCAAATCAAAACCATAGCAACATAACAAATATCACAACGTTTTCCACAAAGAAAAGCTTTTAAATTACATATTGAAAGATATGTTTAACTGAAACTATCAACCGAGAAAAGCAAACAAAATAAACTTCATAAAATTTATGAGTTTGGAGATCAAAGCAAAATCACTTCATTTATAACGGCAAAAAATTAGATTATCATTAAACTTCCAACAGCAATGTTTTTGTGTCAGAAGAAAATGCAATAACATTTAAAATAATCACAAAGAGAAAAGACTACCTGAGTATTTTATAGGCAGCAAAACTGATTTTTAAGCTTAAAGACTGTTATCAATGTGCAAGAATATTGTTCACATGAGTGCTTTCTGTGGCATCTACTAGAAAATGAGCTTGAGACAAACAAAAATAACTACAGACAATGATGTAAGAACTGAGGATAAGCATTAAACATACTGAACATATTTAGAACCTTCAGAACTAAGATAAATGAGGATTAAAAGAAAGTATGTAATGACTATAAGATCAGAATGTAGAGATATAAAACTATAAGAAAACTGATAAGAGATAAAGTTTTTTCTTTAATTACTCACTTTATAAAGTCATCCTGGAACAGAAAACTTAACAGAATTCATTCCCAGCTGATCTACATAAGAAATACTAAATTCTTTAGACATAAAAGTTCTTTAGGCATAAAATAAATACCAGATGGGATTCTAAACCTATAGTAAGGAGGGGCACCTGGGTGGCTTAGTCGGTTAAGCGTCCGACTTTCGCTTAGGTCATGATCTCGCGGTTCGTGGGTTCGAGCCCCGCGTCGGGCTCTGTGCTGACTGCCAGCTCAGAGCCTGGAGCCCGTTTCAGTCTGTGACTCCCTCTCTCTCTGACCCTCCCCTGCTCACGCTGTCTCTCTCTCTCTCGGAAATAAATAAAACATTAAAAAAAAAAAAAAATTAAACCTATAGTAAGGAAAGAACACCGCTAAGGCAAATTTATGAGGAAATATAAAAGATCTTTGTGTTCACTACTACTCTTGTGTTACTAGCTATCTTCAACGGTCATATTTGCTATAATTTCTGTACCCTCATTATGATCCAGTAAATTATTATTTTGAAATCTTAAAGCTTTTAATACAGTATATATATTTGTTGAAACATAATAAGAGTACTCTTAATATTCTGCTTCGCAGTAATACAAAATTAGGCTTTTAAATTTTGTCTAGGGGTGTGTGGATGACTCAGTGAAGTGTCTGATTTTGGCTCAGGGCATGATCTCACGGTTAGTAAATTCAAGCTCTGCATCGAGCTCCATACTGATTGTGTGGAGCCTGCTTGTGATTTTCTCCTTCGCTGCCCCTCCCCCACTTGCGCTCTCTCTAAAAAAAAATTGGGGGGGGAGCTAAAACACTTATTTTGAAATTTACTAATATTTTAAAATAAAATTCAAAACTTTATAATTAAGAATGGATCACTGAATTTAAAAAGGGAGATTAGACAATTTGTGGTTTCAATCCATTATTATACTGATACATAGAAACCGACATTTCAGAATTATCTTGACTCACAAAAGGGGAAAACTACTCCAAAGAATCTGGATCAAACTGCAAATTACAAATCAGAATATGATAAAGCTATTTTCCTTTAGCTGCATAAATATTATCTCATCATGCCCTATATAACAAAACATACTCAAAGATATAGTGCCAGTTCAGTTCCACTATCATTTGAGAACACTTATTCAGCATTAAAAAAAAGGTATTTAATAGTTTTTTGTTTGTTTGTTTTTATGTTTTATTTATTTCTAGGAGAGAGAGAGACAGCATGAGCAGGGGAGGGTCAGAGAGAAGGAGTCACAGACTGAAACAGGCTCCAGGCTCTGAGCTGTCAGTCAGCACAGAGCCCGACGTGGGGCTCGAACCCACGAACCGCGAGATCATGACCCAAGCGAAAGTCGGACGCTTAACCGACTAAGCCACCCAGGCGCCCCATAAGGTATTTAATAGTTTGAATGTACACATCAAGTTTTTAAAAGCCAAAAATCATTATAATTTTAAAACTAAAAAATCTGAACCACTGAGGGGTGCTTGGGTGGCTCAGTTGGTTTAACATCCAACTTCAGCTCAGGCCATGATCTCACAGTTCATGACTTCAAGCTCTATGTCAGGCTCTGTGCTGACAGCTCAGAGCCTGGAGCCTGCCTGGGGGGGGAGAGAGAGAGAGAGAGAGAGAGAGAGAGAGAGAGAGAGAGAGAGAGAGAGTGTGTGTGTGTGTACAAAAACAATCTATGTCAGGCTCTGTGCTATGGCCTTGAGCCTGCTTTGGAGTGAGTGAGTGAGTGAGATCTCTTTCAAAAAAAACAAAAACCAAAACTGAACCACTGAAATATCTTAAAGAGTAAGTTATACTGCACCGGTTGAAAAAGTGCACATACTACTATCTGAGAGACTTACAAACTTGCACAGTAGACACTGGTGGGAGACTGCTGAATAAAAAGTCAATGAAAGAAACAGGTTTTTCCACTTCCCAGTGATAAAGTAACTGAATTAAAGACTTACCTGCAAATACAGGAAATGAGTTAATATCTAGTCTGTAGAATTGTACTTTTGCCTTACAGATATGGCCAGACTTTCTGTTTTGACTATATTTATCTAATACTAGCATCAACTAATTATCAGAGATCTTCTTTACTGTGAATGTGTGGTAATAAACACAAGTGGTGAATGATTTTTTTGTATCTCAGTCTATCCTGAAGTAACTTGTATTAAACATTTGCACTAACTGTGCCAAAGCAATGGTAGCCTTAGTACAAATTAAAGCAATGACACCCAATAGTCACTGTATTATTTACTGCCAAGTATTAGTTGGGGGTGGGAGGAAGCCAGTTAGACTTAAGAATGTCCCTGCTGAAGCTATAAAATTAATTTAATCTCAAACCTTAAACATGTGTTAACATTTTGTAGGATGGGAAGTGAAGCCAAATAAAACACTACTACTGCAAACTTGTGCTTCCACAACTGTCTTGAGAAAAAGCATCTGAGCAATTGAGTTATAAGCTGAATTAGACCACTTTCCTGATGGAAAACTAATTTTACCTAAAATAAATATTTTTAAAATGTTTTTATGTTTATTTATCTTAGAGAGAGAGAGAGAATGCATATGCACGCAAGTGGTGAAAGGGCAGAGAGATAGGGAGACATAGAATCTGAAGCAGGCTCTAGGCTTGGAGATGTGAAGCAGAGACCCAGACATGGGGTTCAAACTCACAAACTGTGAGATCATTACTTGAGCTGAAGTCGGACACTTAACTGAGCCACTTAGGTGCCCCGATATTTTCTGCAAAGTGAACAAAGCATGCCTGCCACCTCAAGGAAAACTGACACTTTTTTAAAAAAATTTTTTAAAAATGTTTTATTTATGGGGCGCCTGGGTGGCTTAGTCGGTTAAGTGTCTGACTTTCGCTTAGGTCATGATCTCACGGTTCGTGGGTTCGCTGCTGGGCTCTGTGCTGACTGCCAGCTGAGAGCCTGGAGCCTGTTTCAGAGTCTGTGTCTCTCTCTCTGACCTCCCCTGCTCATGTCTCTCTCTCTCTCCTAGAAATAAAAATATTAAAAAAAAAAAATGTTTTATTTATTTCTAGGAGCGAGAGAGAGAGCGGCAGCGTGAGGAGGGGAGGGTCAGAGAGAGAGGGAGTCACAGACTCCGAACACTCCAGGCTGAGCTGCGTCAGCAGCCCGACTCGAACTCCACGAACCGCGAGATCATGACCTAAGGGAAAGTCAGCTGCTTAACCAACTAAGCCACCAGGTGCCCCGAAAACTGACACTTTTTGTTGCCAGCAATAACATTTGAGCTTTCAAGCAAAAATTGAATTTTAAAAAACTCAGACCCAGCACCAATAGCCTGACAGCTTCCCAGTGCTTAAAAACTATCCTATTGAGATCAAAGGGGATGTTCAGAAATGTAATTTTTAAATATTGAATAATGAAATATAGCAGTATGTCAAAGATCTACATAATTCAGTGAACAATATCTTCTATATAATCAGTGCACAGTGCTACAAAACCATACATATGCATTCTAAGCAGAAGACTGACTAATAAAAAAATCATTTCAGTCCTTGCAAATTTCACCTAAGAAACTACATCATTTGTCAAGTTTTGGTATAGTATTAATAGACTATCAAAATTATCTAAAAGGGATATTAAAATACTCTTTCCTTTAACAAATACATGAGAATATGGTTTTCTTTAAATGCTTCAATGATAAACTACCTCATAGGAAGTCAACATTAAAAAGATTTGCAAAACTGTAAATAATGACATGCTCCCACTAATTAACTTTTTGTTTTTAGGAAATACTTAAAAATGTTATTTGTATTAACATGCAGTGAGTGGCTTTATAATTGCAATGAGAAATGAATATTTTCAAAATTCCTCCATTTTAAAATCTAATGAAATATAATGATAGATATAGTGCACACAAACATATGTTCTTTAGGGTTTCCAATAATGTGTAAGAAGGTAAAGGACCCTGAGATCAAAAAGTTTAAGAACACTTGCTCAAGAGAAACTACTAACGGGAATCACAAGAAAAACACTGAGAAGTCACCTCCTCCCAAATGGGAAAAAATTTGAACCGGGAGTTGGCAAATTTGTGCTGGCAAATAAGCACATTCAACTTCATTAATCATCAGGGAAATACAAAATAAAAACATAATGAGATAACCACCCCACCCCTGTAGAAAGGCTAAAATCAAAAAGACTGGTTAATATCAAATATTGCTAAAGATGTAGGCAACTGGAAGGGCTGAACATTGCTGAATAGAATGGTACAAATACTTTGAAAACAACTGAGCCATTTCTTTAAAGAGTCTTTCAACAAATAATACTAGGACCAACAGATACTTGGAGGAGAGAAGAAGGGGGGTGATGGACACGGAGGAGGGCACTTGTTGGGATAAGCACTGGGTGTTATATAGAAACCAACTTGACAATAAACTATTTAAGAAAAAAAAAGATACTAAGATGCAAAAGAATACAGTTGGCCCCTTACCTCACACCATCTACAAAATTAATTCAAAACGGATGAAAGAGCTGAATATAAGAACTAAAAATATAAAACTTACAAGAAAAACCTTTGAAGCTTTAAGAAAAAATTTGTAACACTTATTTTTTTAATAGTTTATTGTCAAGTTGGTTTCCATATAACACCCAGTGCTCATCCCCACAAGTGCCCTCCTCCATGCCTATCACCCCCTTCCCCTCCTCCCCCACCCCATCAGCCCTCAGTTTGTTCTCAGCATTCAAGAGTCTCTCATGGTTTGCCTCCCTCCCTCTCCCCCACTATTTTCCCCCTTCTCCTTCCCTATGGTCCTCCGTTAAGTTCCTCCTAATCCTCCTATAGGTGCAAACATATGGTATTTGTCCTTCTCTGCCTGACTTATTTCGCTCACCATAACACCCTCAAGGTCCATCCATGTTGCTACACGTGGCCAGATTTCATTCTTTCTCACTTGCCATGTAGTATTCCATGTATAGATAAACCACATCTTTTTTTTTTTAAAATAGTTTATTGTCAAATTAGTTTCCACATAACACTCAGTGCTCATCCCCACAAGTGTCCTCCTCCATGCCCATCCCTCCTCCCCCCCACATCCATCCGTCCTCAGTTTTTGTCAGCATTCAAGAGTCTCTCATGGTTTGCCTCTCTCCCTTTCCCCCACCATTTCCGCCTTCTTCTCCCCCTTGTTCCTCCGTCAAGTTCCTCCTAATCCTCCTATTCGTGCAAACATATGATATTTGTCCTTCTCTGCCTGACTTATTTCGCTCAGCATAACACCCTCAAGGTCCATCCATGTTGCTACACATGGCCAGATTTCATTGTTTCTCATTGCCATGTAGTATTCCAATGTATAGATAAACCACATCTTCTTGATCCATTCGTCTGTTGATGGACACTTAGGCTCTTTCCATGGTTTAGCTATTGTGGAGAGTGCTGCTATGAACATTGGGGTCCATGTGCTCCTATGCCTCAGCATTTCTGTATCCCTTGGGTAAATTCCTAGCAGTGCTATTGCTGGGTCATACGGGAGTTCTGTTGTTAGTTTCCTGAGGAACTTCCACACTGTTTTCCAGAGGGGTTGTACCAGTTTACATTCCCACCAACAGTGTAGGAGGGTGCCCGTTTCTCCACATCCTCGCCAGCATCTAGAGTTCTCTGATTGGCTCATTTTAGCCACTCTGACTGGCGTGAGGTGGTATCTCAGTGTAAACCACATCTTCTTGACCCATTTGTCCGTTGATGGACACCTGGGCTCTTTCCATGTTTTGGCTATTGTTCAGAGTGCTGCTATGAACATGGGGGTACATGTGCCCCTATGTATCAGCACTCCTGTATCCCTTGAGTAAATTCCCAACAGTGCTATTGCTGGGTCATAGGGGAGTTCTATTGTGAATTTTTTGAGGAACCTCCACACTGTTTTCCAGAGGGGCTGCACCAGTTTACATTCCCACCAACAGTGTAGGAGGGTGCCCGTTTCTCCACATCCTCGCCAGCATCTATAGTCTCTTGATTTGCTCATTTTAGCCACTCTGACCGGCGTGAGGTGGTATCTTGGTGTAAGAAAACTCAGAGCTAAAACTTTTATCACCTTGATTTTGGATCAAACTTCTTAATGGCTTGATTTTAATAGCTTCTTGGACATGACATCAAAAATATGTGCAACAACAACAACAAAATAAATTGGACTGGACTTGATCAAATTTAAAGCTTTTGTGCTTCAAAGGGGTCTGAAAGAATGGGAGAAAATATCTGCAAATCATTTATCAAACAAGGGACTTGTATCTAAAATACATAAAGAACTCTTACAACTCAATTATAAAAAGACAAAACCCAATTTAACAATGTGCCAAGATTTAAGACATTTCTCCGAAGAAGTTACAATGGGCGACAAGCTCATGAAAAGATGCTCACTGTCATTTGTCATTGGGAAAATATATTAGAACCACAACGAGATACCGTTTCAGTCACTAAGATGGCTAAATCTAAAAGGACAGTAACAAGTGTTGCTGAGGATGTGGAGAAACTAGAACCTTTAACTTTGTTGATGGGACTGTAATATGGTGCAGTCATTTTGGAAAACAGTCTGCAATTCCTTAAAAAGCTACACAGAATTTTCATATTATCCTGCAATTCTACTCTTCAGTATATTCTCAAGAGATATGAAAATAGATATCCAAAATGGAACACCTGGGTGGCTCAGTCCATTACGTGTCTGACTTTAGCTCAGGTCATGATCTCACAGTTTTTGAGTCCAAGCCCCATGTCAGCTCAGAGCCTAGAGCCTGCCTTGGATTTTTTGTGTGTGTGTGTGTGTGTGCGTGTGCGTGTTTGTGTGTCTTTCTCTCTCTGTCCCTCCTCCACCTGCACTCTCTCTCTCAAAAATAAATATTAAAAAAAAGTTTTTAAAAGAAAATAGATTTCCATGAAAAACTTTACATATGAATGTTCACCAGGAGTCATCTTCATAAAGCCAAAATGTGGAAATGTCTATCAACTGATAAAATGGATAATCAAAATGTTGTATATCCATGTAATAGAATATTACTTGGCAATAAGAAGGAATGATGAAATGAAATATGCTATAATACAGATACACACTGTGCATATACTGAGAGCTACTAAATTTATACCTTAAACGGGTGAGTTTTATGGTACTGCTAATTATATATAAACAACCACAAAAAAAATTAACATGCATTATATGACTTAGCAATACCAATCTTTTTAACTTAAATATATGTCCACACATGGACTCAACACAAATATTCATAGCAACTTTATTCATGATAGCCAAAAACCATATACAATCCAAATGGATTAACAAATTATGTTATATGTATACTCACACAACAGAATTCTGCGTAGAGAGCAGAATAAAGTATGGAAACATACAGTAACACAAGTAAATACAAAAACTTTACACTGAGTGAAAGATGTTAAGAGATGTTGTATAACTGCAATCATATAAAATTCCAGAAAATATTTATGTGATTTATAACAACAGCAGAATGTTGGCTGTCTAGGCTGATAACTGTGAAACTGTCTGCAAAGACTGTTAGGGTAGTTTTTGGGCATGAGTGTATAAATCTGTTAAAATTCATGACACTATATACTTTAAATGGGTGTGTCTCATTGTACACACCCATTTAAATTATAACTCAATAAAGTTAATTTTTAAAAGTCAATATAGGAGATAGAATGATATTCTAAAAGAGAACTAGCATACTAAAAAGAAGGCATATGTAAAACAGTAAAACAATGTTGTAAATACAGAATAAGATTAATAAACTCAATTATATTAATAATTACATTAAACCTAACTAACCATGCCAACTTAAATATAAATAAATAGGGTATATTTATACACAAAAGGAAAGAAGTGTATCATGCAAATGCTAAGAAAGTTATGTGGCTATATTAGTACTAGTAATATTTATATGTATATTAGTATTTATATTACTAATATAATTAGCAAAGTAAATCTCAAGGCAAATATTACGAGAGATATTGAGATATTTCACAGTGGTAACAAAAATAATTTATATTCCTCACAAATGTATATACACCTAATAAGAGAACTTAAAAACATATGAAGAAACAAACAAAAAAAATGACTGAAAGGCAAGTAGACAAATTCACAATAATTGGAGATTTTAACACCCCTTTCTTAGTAACTGATAAAAGAAGTTTAAAGTATAGAAGACTGAAATATTATCGGGACGTCTGAGTAGCTCAGTCAGTTAAGTGTCTGACTCCTGATTTCAGCTCAGGTCATGATCTCATGGTTTGTGAGACCCAGTCCAGTCTCAGGCTCTCCACTATCAGCACTGAGTCTGCTTGGGATCTCCTCTCCACCCTTCCCTCGCCCCTCCCCTGACTTGCACACTTTCTCTCAAAGTAAACTAAAAGAAAAAAAAAGGAGAGAGAAATATTATCAACCAACCTAATCTGCACTAAATAATTCCAGAGTATGAATTTTTTTTTTCAAATATACATGGAACACTCACCATACTGTGTATGACTTCTTTTCTTTCATATTTTTTTATACTTTCTGGTGTATAGTCTATCTTGGTGAGTAAATCAAATAAAGTATAAGAAAATATTAAAAATAACAAGCAATTAAATGGGGTGCCTGGGTGGCTCAGTAGGTTAAGCGTCTGACTTTGGCTCAGGTCACAATCTCACAGTTCGTGGGTTTGAGCTCTGCGTCAGGCTCTGTGCTCTCAGCTAGCTCAGAGCCTGGACCCTGCTTCAGATTCTGTGTCTCCCTCTTTCAGATTCTGTGTCTCCCTCTTTCTCTGTCCCTCTCCTTCCTGCTCATGCTGTCACTCTCTCTCAGAAATAAATTAAAAAAAAAATTTTTTTAACGCAATTAAATAAAAAATGGAAAGAAAAGATAAAATTTGGGGCGCCTGGGTGGCTTAGTCGGTTAAGCGTCCGACTTTTGCTTAGGTCATGATCTCGCGGTTCGTGGGTTCGAGCCCCGCGTCGGGCTCTGTGCTGACTGCCAGCTCAGAGCCTGGAGCCTGTTTCAGTCTGTGACTCCCTCTCTCTCTGACACCCCCTGCTCACGCTGTCTCTCTCTCTCTCTCCTAGAAATAAATAAAACATTAAAAAAAAATTTAAAAAAAAAAGAAAGAAAAGAAAAGATAAAATTTAATAAAGACACTGATTTTTTGAAAGAGTAATGAAATTGGTAAAGCTCTAGCAAGACAGATCAAAACAAAGATAAAGCATAAATTATCCACATCAGGAATAAAAAGAAGTACATCATTATAGATCCTTCAGATATTGTCAGGTTAATATGTAAATATTACAAAAACTTTACACCAAGTAATTCAACAACTTAGATGAATGGACTAATTCCTTGAAAAACACATGTGATCAACACTGTAATACGAAACAGAAAAGCTAACCAGCCCCATATATATTACAGAAATCAAATTTATAATAAAAGCTTTATCACAATGAATTCTATTTATTTAAAGATAAAATAATACTAAGCCAATATAAGTTCTTTCAGAAGTAAGAAGCATAGAGAACAATTCTTGACTTGCTTTAAGTTTCAAGCATCATCTGATCCCCAAATCTGAAAATATTATAAAGCAAGGCAACTTCTACAGACCAAAAACTTCATGAACACAGACATAAAAATCCCTTAAGAAACAAACAAATCCAGCAATGCAACTTTGGTTTTCCATTAAAAAATATTTAGGCACTACTCCACTTAAACTAAAAGAAAATCTGAAGAATATCTCAATAGATGGAGAGAATTCTTTGACAAAATTCAACATGATAAAAAGTTGTAGAAAACTACAAATAAAAGGAAACTGCAACATATGAATAAAAGATAACTATGAAAAGCATATTAAAAGTTAATAATCAAAAGTTATTAACATTTGATAGTAAACAAACTCTTCTTGAACATCAGCAACAAGAGGTGTTTCCTCTCACTTCTACAGAGCACTGTATTAGAGGTCCTAACCAATGCAGTAAGTAAAGAAAAAAATAAAAAGCCTAAAAACGAGAAAACAAGTAAAATTGTAGTTATCTGCTATATATGTTCATGTATGTATAACCAGTCGATCTGATCTTCTAATTTTTGTGTTCCATAATAAACAGTAAAGTACTTCATTAACCTAAGTTGTTAAAGAACATGTCTAGAGACACTGCTTATATTAACTTTGGTAGGGAAAAAATTCCCAATAAAACCACAAAGCTTGATAGTATAAAGGTTAAGGTTTTTCAAACCAAGGGGTACAACCCCACAGTGGATCATGAAATTAATTTAAGGTTTTATTTATTTATTTATTTATTTAACAAATAGTTTATTGTCAAATTAGTTTCCACATAACACTCAGTGCTCATCCCAAGTGCCCTCCTCCATGCCCATCCCTCCTCCCACCCACATCCATCAGTCCTCAATTTAAGGTTTTAAAATCACCTTTAAAAGGGGAATAAGAACAGTAAAGAAAAATCCGAGCACAATTAATATATTAGGAGTGAGTTTTGTTTCACGTGTATTAATGTAGTAAAAGCTAGATTTCTTTCTAAAAGAGAACTATAGGCCAATATCCTTGATGAATACGGATGCAAAAATTCTCAACAAGATCCTTGCAAATTGAAGCCAGCAGCATATCAAAAGAATCATCCACCAAGATCACGTGGGATTCATTCCTGGGTTACAGGGCTGGTTCAACATTCGCAAATCAATCAATGTAATACATCATATCAATAAAAGAAAAGATAAAAACCATACGATCCTGTCGATAGATGCAGAAAAAGCATTTGACAATATACAGCACCCCTTCTTAATAAAGACTCTCGAGAAAGTTGGGATAGAAGGAACCTACTTAAACATCATCAAAGCCATCTATGAAAAGCCTTCAGCTAACATCATCCTCAACGGGGAAAAACTGAGAGCTTTCCCCCTGAGATCAGGAACACAACAGGGATGCCCACTCTCACCACTGCTGTTTAACATAGTGCTGGAAGTCCTAGCATCAGCCATCAGACACCAAAGGAAATCAAAGGCATCAGAATTGGCAAAGAGGAAGTCAAACTTTCACTCTTCGCAGATGACATGATACTCTACATTGAAAACCCGACAGACTCCACCAGAAGCCTACTAGAACTGATCCAAGAATTCAGCCAAGTTGCAGGGTACAAAATCAATGTACAGAAATCGGTTGCATTTTTATACACCAACAATGAAGCAACAGAAAGAGAAATCAAGAAACGGATCCCATTCACAATTGCACAAAAACCATAAAATACCTCGGAATAAACCTAACCAAGGATACAAGAGATCTGTATGATGAAAACTATAGAAAACTTATGAAGGAAATTGAAGAAGACACAAAGAAATGGAAAAACATTCCATGCTCATGGATAGGAAGAATAAATATAGTTAAGATGTCATTACTACCTAAAGCCCTCTACACATTCAATGCAATTCCAATCAAAATTGCACCAGCATACTTCTCAAAACTAGAACAAACTATGCAAAAATTTGTATGGAACCACAAAAGACCCCGAATAGCCAAAGTAATCCTGAAAAATAAAACCAAAACGGGAGGGATCACCATCCAGACTTTAGCCTCTACTACAAAGCTGTCATCATCAAGACAGTATGGTATTGGCACAAAAACAGACACATAGACCAATGGAACAGAATTGAGAACTCAGAAGTGGACCCAAAAGTATATAGCCAACTAATCTTTGACAAAGCAGGAAAGAATATCCAATGGAAATAAGACAGCCTTTTTAACAGATGGTGTTGGGAGAATTGGACAGCAACATGCAGAAGAATGAAACTAGATCATTTTCTCACACCATGCACAAAAATAAACTCAAAATGGATAAAGGACCTGAACGTGAGACAGGAATGATCAACACCCTAGAGGAGAAAGCAGGAAACAACCTCCTTGACCTCCACCGCTGCAACTTCTTACTTGACACATCCCCAAAAGCAAGGGAATCAAGAGCAAAAATAAACGATTGGGACCTCATCAAGATTAAAAGCTTCTGCACAGCCAAGGAAACAACCCAGAAAACTAATAGGCAACCAACTGAATGGGAAAAGATAATTGCAAATGACATATCAGATAAAGGGTTAATATCCAGAATCTATAAGGAACTCACCAAACTACACGCCCGAAAAACAAACAACCCAGTGAAGAAATGGGCAGAAGATATGAACAGACACTTCTCCAAAGAGGACATCCATATGGCCAACAGACACATGAAACGATGCTCAGCATCCCTCCTATCAGGGAAATACAAATCAAAACCACACTGAGATACCACCTCACGCCAATCAGAGTGGCTAAAATGAGCCAATCAGAGAACTCTAGATGCTGGCGAGGATGTGGAGAAACGAGCACCCTCCTACACTGTTGGTGGGAATGTAAACTGGTACAGCCCCTCTGAAAACAGTGTGGAGGTTCCTAAGGAAACTAACAATAGAACTCCCCTATGACCCAGCAATAGCACTGCTAGGAATTTACCCAAGGGATACAGAAATGCTGAGGCATAGGAGCACATGGACCCCAATGTTCATAGCAGCACTCTCCACAATAGCTAAACCATGGAAAGAGCCTAAGTGTCCATCAACAGACGAATGGATCAAGAAGATGTGGTTTATCTATACATTGGAATACTACATGGCAATGAGAAACAATGAAATCTGGCCATGTGTAGCAACATGGATGGACCTTGAGGGTGTTATGCTGAGCGAAATAAGTCAGGCAGAGAAGGACAAATATCCTATGTTTGCACGTATAGGAGGATTAGGAGGAACTTAACTGAGGAACAAGGGGGAGAAGAAGGGCGGAAATGGTGGGGGAAAGGGGGAGAGGCAAACCATGAGAGACTCTTGAATGCTGACAAAAACTGAGGACGGATGGATGTGGGGGGGAGGAGGGATGGGCATGGAGGAGGGCACTTGTGGGGATGAGCACTGAGTGTTTTGCGGAAACTAATTTGACAATAAAGTATTAGGGAAAAAAAAAGAAAAAAAAAGCTAGATTTCTTTCTGAGGGTTATACTTAAAAAAAATCTAAAAACACTGATTTAAGGGGAGCCTGGCTTGCTCAGTTAGTAGAGTATGCAACTCTTGATCTCAGGGTTCTGGGTTAAAACCTCACACTGGGTATTCAGATGACCTAAAAATAAAACCTTAAAATACTTTCATAAAACCACTGACTTAATATAACAGAAAGATTTTATTATTTCATTAGAATTATAACCATAGGCAACTTGATGACCTTAACTACAACAGTTTAGCAGTATTTAGATAAGAATGGAGGAAAGACCATTTTGTAATGGACAAACTCTAGAAACTCCTATTTGGAAAGGTATAGAGAGATTCTTGCTCTAAAGCAAATATATTTTAGTTGTAAGGACTTCACTTCAAATATGTATCAGAATCTCATTATGCTAAAAGCAAAAAGATTGCCTATCTAACAATTCCTGAGTGCTTTTGCTGACAACTTCATAATTCTGAAATCAGAGAAGTGGTAAGTGTTTGAAGCATAAATCTGTATGTGAAAGAGAACAGAGATTTCATTCACCTTGTTATGGGCTGAATTATGTGTCCCCATCAAATTCATATGTTGAAGTCCTAACCCCCAGAATATAACTATATTTGGAAATATGCCTTTTAAGGAGTAATTAAGATGGGGTCATTGCGAGGCACCTGGGTGGCTCTGTAGGCGACTCCTGATTTTGGCTCAGATCATGATCTCACAGTTGTGAGATCAAGCTCTGTGTCAGGCTCCGCACTGAGCATACAGCCTGCTTGAGATTCTGCCTCTCTCTGCCCCTCCCCCACCTCTCAAAATAAATATTTTAAAAAATGAAATACAACCAAATAAAATAAAAGAAAATGGGATCATTAGGGTAGGCCCTAATCCAATTATGACTGGTGTCCTTACAAGAAGAGGAGACTACAAACACAGACAATACAAAGGACTGAGGGGCAACTATGGGAGAACATAGTAATA
The DNA here is from genome assembly GCA_017311185.1 of Proteles cristata cristata. NCBI lineage: Eukaryota > Metazoa > Chordata > Mammalia > Carnivora > Hyaenidae > Proteles > Proteles cristata. Next base: position 493,553 of record JAESUZ010003766.1, on the reverse strand, counting down.
AGGCAGCCATCCAAGTCAAGGAGAAAGGTCTCAGAAGAAATCAACCTGCTCATGTCCTGATCTTGGACTTCTAGCTTCCAAGCTGTAAAAAAATTTCTGTTGTTTAAGCTACCCAGTCTCTGGTATTGTGTTAGGGCAATCCTAGCAAACTACTACTTACACCTTATATTCACAAATTAACAACCTATGTTTGGTTTACCTAAATACTCTCATGACTAATTTATACAAAATTAAGAATACATATTAAAACTTGTTAGTAATATAAAAATATAAAAACAGGTCAGTGATGGGTAACCTGGCAAGCACCCAGAACCATTGATCCTAGACATCTTAATAGTAAAAAAAAAGAGAGAAAAAGTAGGGTGATACAAAGAGAGCACATTTCAAAGTCAGGCTCCTGAGATAGGCATGAAAACTATGTTATGTTACACACCTTAGAAAGGACTACAGCTTAAAAGAAAAAGCAGGAAGGCCTGTCTAAAGAGTTCAATTATAGTTCAACATACCTTTTTTTAAAATGTTTATTTCTGAGAGAGAGTGCAAGTGGGGGAGGGGCAGAGAGAGAGAGGGAGACAAAGGATCCCAAGTGGACTCTGCACCGACAGCAGAGCACCCAATATGAGGCCTCAAATCTACAAATTGTGAGATCATGACCTGAGCAGAAGTTGGACTGACTGAGCCACCCAGGCACCCTGCAACATTATGTAAAAGTTCAAAAGCTGACAAAAGGAAAGAAATCAAAGAAACAAAAGAGGCAGCAATAAACATTAGCTGCCAACCCCCACCCAAATTTTGAAAAAGAGAACACTGTAATCAAGATACCGAACATAAGCAAGCGCTGTATAGATTCTCAATGAAACTTTAGAATATATTATCAAAAAGATGATTTAATGACAATGAAATAAGAAATAATGATTAAAAGCCAATATAAGCTCAGCAGAAATAATACATGCCAAACTAATCATTTAATTTACTTCTAACATAAGGGTTAGCAGACTGGTGGGGAGGGGGGGAATGTACCTTGATTTTAGCAAGACATTCCAATACTAATTTTCATAATAACCTTATAGAATATAATTTAAAAATCTGGCATGAATAAGAGTACAATTAATTTTTGGCTGCAGGAAAACTCTTCTCCCCCCAAAATGAGTGAATAAGACATTAGTTTGCAAACAGGTTTTTAGTGGCCCTATCTTATTAACATCTGTTATTTTTAATTTAACATCTTTAAGGAGACATTAATAAAAAATTCAAGATCTTAGTTTAAAAAGAAAGAAACTTAACAAATTTCTGTAGGAAACCCCTGGGTGTGTAGTTGACATGGGTAAAAATTTGCTAACTAACAAAGACAGATCTTACTACTAAAGGAGAAAAAAAGCATGATATGATATGCTATGATGCCACATTAATAGGAAGAATGCCTAGGGTGCCTGGCTGACTTCGTCAGATGAGTATCTGACTTCAGCTCATCTCACAGTTGGAGCCCCCATCAGGCTCAGTGCTGTCAGTGCTGAGCCAGGTTCAGATCCTCTGCCCCCCACCCCACCGCCCCACCCCAGGCCCCTGCCCCTTCCCCACTGGCACTCTCAAAAATAAATAAACATTAGGGGCAACTGGGTGGCTCAGTTGGTTAAGCGTCCGACTTTAGCTCAGGTCATGACCTCGTAGCTTGTGGGTTCAAGCTCCGCATTGGGCTCTGTGCCGACAGCTCAGGGCCTGGAGCCTTCTTCCGATTCTGTCTGTCTGTCTCCCCCTCCTCCTTCCCCTCTCCCTCTCTCTGGCCTTCTCCCACTCATGATCTCTCAAATAAAATTTTTTTTAAATAAATAATAAACAAACATTAAAAAAATAAATAAAAGAATGCCCAGATCAAAAATATATGAACAGGGGTGCTTGGATGGCTCATTCGGTTAAGCATGTTACTCTTGATTTTGTTTGGTTCAGGTCATGATCCTAGGCTCCTGGGATTGGGCCCCCTGCTGGGCTATGTGCCAACAATGGAGTACCTGCTTATGATTCTCTCTCTTCCTCTGCCCCTCTCCCCAGCTCACACAGTCTATCTCTCTCTAAAAAGAAAGAAAGAGAGGAAGGAAAGGAGGAAGGAAGGAAGGAAGGAAGGAAAAAAATATCAAGAGAAGTCGGAAGACATAGGAAAAACCTATCTTTCTTTCAAGTTTCTTTATTTTTTAACCAAAAGCTTGGATTATTAATGTCTACATTAAATACACACAATGAGTGATAATAACAATATCTATTTAAAGAGTGCATTAAAATTTCTCAAACTGCTTTTTCTGTTTACCATCTAATGTAAAAACAACTCTGAGACAGACAAAGCAGTTAGAAATAGTCCCATTTTACTGTCTTCTTAAGGTTCAGAGGAGTAAATGAGTTTCCTCAGTTCATTCAAGTTAGTCCAGAGTATGAATGTGGAGCATGTGACTCCTCGTCAGTATCATTTTAACAACTTTTTTCTATCTCTTTAATGAAGTAATACATTTTCATTGTACAAGTGTTAAAAATCAGAGAAATCATCTCCCTAAACAATGTATAAGAACAAGAAAATTTAACTTTTCTTTGAAATTAAAAAAAAGGAAAAGAAAAACTCACATAAAATAAGGAAAAATTTCTTTTGCTTTTCATAATACTATGCTGAAAAAACAAGGTGAAGTGGGTCAGTTAAATAGAATAAATAATATTTTCTTAAATGGCCATTATCTAATTTTCATGTTACTACTCTTAAAATAACACCAAAATGTAGACATTTCCTTAATCTACTAGCAATATTAAGATTTCTCCTCTTTGCATACTTAAAGAAAACAACCTAAACTTCAATTTTAAGTACAAGGTAAAACCATTACCTTGGGTGTGCTTCCTTTAATGAATTTTTTAATTGAAGACAACAAGCCAGTTTCATTTTTCGGTGTTTTTTCTCCCCCAGAAGGTAGGCTATCATCAACCTCTGAATATTTCCTCTTTGCTCTAGCAGTGCGTTGTGTTTGGATTTGATTTGACTGCTGAGAAGCTTTCCGTGTTCTCAGCCTCATCTTTTATGGGTGCCACATATAAAACTACAAGAGAAAAATAACAAGGGTTATTAAAATTAAACCTACTGTGGTCAAATGTGCCCACCTTATATTATAAAAACCCGCTGGTGCAAGTCTCCAGGAGATTAAATTAAGAAACCATAACTTAAAGTGAAAGGATGCTTTGAACTTTTACACACTATCCCAAGTAACCTTCCCAACAACTTCTGAAGTATTTTACCCTATGATATAATAAAAATACGAGTAACAACAAAGAGTGTGCATACTCTTTCCACAGAAATATGCAACCTCCACCCGTGCCAATATTATCATTCATTCAATCATTCAGTCAAGAAATATTTATTGAGCACTTACGACATTCAAGGCACTGGGCTAGGTTAAGCACCTCATAAACAGTAAACAACAGGGGCGCCTGGGTGGCTCAGTCGGTTAAGCGTCCGACTTCGGCTCAGGTCATGATCTCACGGTTCGTGGGTTCGAGCCCCGCATCGGGTTCTGTGCTGACAGCTCTGAGCCTGGAGCCTGTTTCAGATTCTGTGTCTCCCTCTCTCTCTGTCCCTCCCCCACTCGTGCTCTCTCTCTGTCTCAAAAATAAATAAAAAACAAAAAAAAAGTTTTTTTAAATTAAAAAAACAAACAAAAAACAGTAAACAACATACATAAGGTTTCTGTCATCTGGAGCTCACAATGTAGTGGGAAAACCCTCAATGAATGAATGAATTACCAGAGCATGATTCTAATGATCAACAATCACACAAATGTAAAAAGAGTAGTTGGATCATTCAATTTATAAGATCATTTGATCTTGCCACACATGATACTTTAAAAATTGAATTCACATGAGAAAGAAATTATGAGGCAATCTACTTGAACTCTCTCACTTTATAGATGAGAAAATTAATGGCTGACAAAACTATATCAAGACACAAAGGTAGTTAATAATATACCCTAAATTAGAATCTGAAATAGAATATAAAAATTACCAAACTAAGAAATGTGAATTCCAATCCTACTTCGATCACTTCTAAACTATAGTCACTTAACTGTGTTTTTTTTTTACTCATGTAAAGAATACATTCATCTTACCATCTTGAGCTTCAAAATTAAAAAGGTTTTAGAAAAGACTATAAACTGCAGAGAACGTCAATGTTACTCACAATAGTGACTTCATTCACAGAAAATCTAACTCCATTTAAGCATTCTCAACTCATAAAGATGCCAAAAATCCTGGCAAAGGGTAGTCTTCACCAACAAATTAAGAAGCATAAGACACTGTGTCTTTACGAAACCAACAGAACAGTCACAGAAAAAATGTTAGAAACTTTTAGCAAGTTATACGTACACACACATACACACATAATCTACTCCAACAAAAAACCCCAAACTCAAGGGATTCACCAGTGAAGTCCCTAGATACCTTTACAAACAACTATTTTTTTCCCTCTCAGCAAATGGTGCTCAGTTTTATGCTGCCATCCCAAAATAAAAAATGCTGCCTTCTTCCCTGAAGAGTCAACGTTAACTTCTAAAGTGATTTAGCATTCAATGCATGTATTATTCACTTTAAAACCTTATTTAGAGTACATAAATGATGTCTTAATGCCTTAATTCTTCAGCAAAGCACTCCTTAGAAAAGGAAAGTTCCCATATAGCAAATCAAGGGGGAATTCTGAAAACTTATTTTTAATAAATTTCTGTAATTTTTTGGGTAATTTTTTAAATTAGAGACAGAGCAAGCGGGGGAGGGGCAGAGACAGAAGTAGATCATCTTAAAGCAGGCTCCACGCCCAGCACAAAACCCCATGTAGGGTTCAATCCCATGATACTGGGACCATGATCCAAGTGTAAATCAAGAGTTGGATGCTTAACCAACTGAGCCACCCAGATTTGTTCTCAGCTTTTTTTGTTCTTTAATGCTACTTTTAATGTTACTTTTTTTTTTTTTTTTTTGAGAGAGAGAAAGAGAGAGAGATTAAGAATCCAAAGCAGGCTCTAGGCTCTGAGCTGTCGGCATGGAGTCTGACACAGGGATTGAACTCCTGAACTGTGAAATCATGACCTGAGCTAAAGTTGGCAGCTCAATCAACTGAGCCACCCAGGAGCCCTTTCTTGGGTATTTTTGGGGGGAAAAATTTTTTTTCAGTTACAGAGGGGCTCCTGGGTGGCCCAGTGGGGTCATGATCTCAGTCATGAGACTGAGCCTTCTGGCCCTTCCGCCCCCTCCTCCCCCATCTAGGCTCCTCACTGGGAGTGGAGCTTGCTTAAGATTCTGCCTCTCAAACAAACAAGAAAAACACCTTAGAATGAATCTATCTTAAACCCAGAATCATTAAATGGGAATTATAACATCTTATGAAACAATAATGTAAAGTAGGTCTTAAAAGACTAAAAGCATATAGGCTAAGCCCAGTCTTAAAAAGTTTGGCTCATTAAAACTGAAATACTTATTGGCCACCTGCTACTAAAATGTTAAGGATGAAAATTATAATCTCTACACATGAGGATCATAATCTGGCAGATAAATATTTTTATCATAGTGTATATATAAAATGCTAGATCACTCCACATGATGAAGAGTGAAGATGGTTCTCAGAACACTTAGGAGAAAGGTCCTTTGAACTAAAAAATAACCAGTGGGCATTTATTAGAATGAAAGATAAGAGCATTTAAAGAAAGAGCTGAAATGCAGAAGGTTTTGGTCCATTCCAATAGTGAATTGTAAAAGATGTATTTAATAGGTCTAAAAGGGCTGGAACAGTCAAGCCCTCAAGAGCTTTCAAAAGTTCTATCAGACTACTCAGGCAACACATGAAGAAAACACATACTTTTCAATTTCTCATGAAATACTTACCAATAGACCATATGCTGAGACATAAAACAAGTCTAAATAAATTTAAAGAAAAATCTTACAAGGCTATGTTCTCTGACCACAATTAGAAATCAAAAACAAAAATCTTAAAAAGTTCCAAATACTTGAAAATTTAAAAATATATAATAAATCATGAGTCAGGAGGAAGAGGAGGAGGGAGAGGAGGAGAAGAAAAAGAAAACCACAAGAGAAATAAATTTTGGACTAAAAAATAACAAAGAGCACATCAAAATGTCTGGGATATAATAAGCAGCATTTAGAGGGAATTATAAACATATATGTACCTAACACCAGAGTCTCAAAATATACTCAGTAAAAACTGTCAAACAAAAGCGAAAAATAGACAATTCAAAATTAATAGTATTTCAATATCTACTTTCAGTAATGGATAGAGCAACTAGACAAAAGATCAATAAGGAAATAGAAGACATGAACAATTGTCTAGACTTAAGAGATACATATGGAACGTTCTACCTCACAACAGCACAATACATAATATTCTCTAAGACAGACTACATGTCAGGACATAGTAAGTCACAATAAGCTTAAAAGAATTTAAATCATACATGTATATGGTCTCCAACTACATTGGAATGAAAGAATCACAAGGAAAGAAACGAGAAATTAACAAATATGCAGAAATTAAACAACAAACTCCTAAATATGTAAGCACTGTGTCAAAGAAAAAATCACAAGGAAAATTAGAAAATGTTTGTTCAGGGTGAAACAACAAAACCACAATATACCAAAACACCAACAAATTAGATAACCTAGAAGAAATGGATTAATTTCTATAAAGACACAAGCAAAATGGGCTCAAGAAAAGAAAATCCAATAGACTCAAAAATTCAAAAACAAGAGACTGCATTAGTGATAATTTCTTTAAAAACATCCCACAGAGGAAAATCCAATTTTAATGGCTTCACTGGTGAATTTTACCAAATATTTGAAGAATTAACACCAAACCTTCTCAAACTCTTCCTTATTGAGGAATACCTCCCACTCAATCTATGAGATCAGCATTACTCTGACACCAAAATCAAACAAAGACAGCAGAAGAAAAGTTAAACTACTAGTCAATATCCTTTAGGAACATAGATGCAAATATCCTCAACAAAATACTAGCAAACCAAATCCAGCAGCTTAATAAAAGGATTACACACCATGACCAAACTGGAATTTATCGCAGGGATGCAATCCTGGTTTAATATATGAAAATCAATCAATAATATATACACCAAGTTAAAAGAATAAAGGAAAAATTCCATATGATCTCAACTGATGCAGAAGAAAAGCATTTGACCATCCCCAACACCCTTTTCACAATAAAAATACTCAACAAACCAGTAATAGAAGGGAACTTCGTAAACCTGAGAAAAGGCAGCAATGAAAAATCCACAGCTAACATCATATTGCATAATGAAAAACTAAGTGCCTTCCTCTTAAGGTAAAAAATAAAACAAGGATGTCCACTCTCACCACCTCTATTAACTGGCGGTTCATGGCCATAGAATTTAGGCAAGAAAAAGAAATTTTAAAAATTCACATCAGGAAGGAAAAAGTAAAACTATCTCTTCACAAAGGACATAATATTGCAAGAAAAATAACCACAAAAGCAGAAACCATAAAAGCAAAATAGACTTCATAAAAAATTTTTTTTCTTAATGTTTTTATTTATTTTTGAGAGAGAGCAAGACAGAGTGTGAGCAGGAGAGGGACAAAGAAAGAGGGAGACACAGAATTCAAAGCAGGTTCCAGGCTCTAAGCTATCAGCACAGAGCCTGACATGGAACTCAAACTCATAAACCATGAAATCATGACCTGAGCCGAAGTCAGACACTCAACCGACTGAGCCACCCAGGTGCCCCTAAACTTCATAAAAATTAAAAGACCTGAGAAGACACTTCATAAAAGCTAGATAAATGGCCACAAGCATATGAAATGATGATGCTCAATATAATTCACCATCAGAAGTGCAAGTTAAAATAAAAATAGAATACACCTACTTGAAAGACAAAAATTAAAAAGACTGACCACAACTGATCACAAAGATGTGGAACAATGAGCACTCTCATAGTCTGCTGGTGGTAATATAAGGTTTTTGGTAGAAGTTGAGCAATTTCTTTTAAACACCACCTCACTCCTTCATCCAGTAATTTTTTCACTTCTGAGTTTTTATCCAAGAAAAAATGTAAACATGCCCACAGGATACTTTTACAAAGATGTTCCTGGCCGACTTTATTTACAATAGCCACCTCAAATTGGAAACAACAAAAATGCTCAAAGTCAGAAAAGTAAATACTGGGGTGTTTTCACACAGTGGAATAAATTAGAAAATAGAAAGCAACAATTATTATTATCATCAACAACATGAAAGAATCTCAGACACTATGCTAAGCAATGGCAGTCACAAAAGAGTATATATTTGATGACACCATTAAAAAGAAATTCTATCAGAAGCAAAAATAATCTAAGGAGAGAAATCAAAATAGAAGTTGCCTTGGGGAAAAGAAATGACCCGAATGCAAGGGAGTATGGATCTATTTGTCAAAACTTAAAGCTAAAATCTACGTATTTCAAAGTATGTAAATTTTACAAAAATTTACACCTGTTGGGGCACCTGGGTGGCTTAGTTAGTTAGGCGTCCAACTTCAGCTCAGGTCATGATCTTACAGTTAGTGGGTTCGAGCCCTACATTTGGCTCTGTGCTACCAGCTAGCTCAGAGCCTGGAACTTGCTTCAGATTCTGTGTGTGTGTGTCTCTCTCTGACCCTCCCCTGCTCACGCTGTCTCTCTCTCTCTCTCTCTCGGAAATAAATAAAACATTAAAAAAAATTCACACCTGTAAAAAGTTCCTATGAACAATATTAACCAAGTAGCAAGAAGTTGGGAGAGGATGGGGATACTTCCAAATGACAGACAAAATATTAATAACTACTCAAATGGAATGATGATTTTATGGGGTTTCATAATACCACTGTTTACATTGTGCATATGTTTGATATTTCCATTAAAAAATAGCAACAAAAGGGGTGCCTGGGTGGCTCAGTCAGCTAAGTATCTCACGAGTTCAAGTCCTGGGTCAGGCTCTGTACTGACAGCCCAGAACCTAGAGCCTGCTTCAGATTCTGTGTCTCCCTCTCTCTCTCTGCTCCTCCCCTGCTCACCCTCTGTTTCTCTCACTCAAAAATAAACATTAAAAAAAAATTTTTTTTAAATAACAACAAAAACCCTCATTATCAGAGTTACTGTCAAGGTTCACCACTGAAATGAAACTGAATTAAGTCAAAATAGAGTAGGACAGTATCAAATGAGAAAAGCAAAGAACACCTACAAAAAAGAGAGGCGGAGGAACATAAACTAAGCAATCTCAAGAAAGCAATTGTCCATACTTTTTAACATACTAATAAAATAACAGAAAGTTCCATTTAAGTCAACAACTGTCCTGAACAGAACCTCCTTATAAAAGTTCAAGGAAACAAATTTCACATTAAAAAGTAACAAATTAGATCAGGGTGCATACAGTCATAAGAGAAATGCAAAATAAAATCTCTAACTTTCTACAGACAGTAAGATTGCAAAAGCTAAGTCCACAAAAGCATATCACAACTACACAGTATTTCCAAGTAACCTTGAAGACACTGATACTAAGGAATAATTTTAATCAGGATTTAAGGAAAGGGAAATGAAGTGAAAGAATTTGGAAAAAATTAAGAACAAGAAGTTATTTCTAAACTAGACTAAAAGAAAAGGAACAAAAAATTAAATGGATAGAACAAAGAAGGAATATTTCCACACATTAAAAAAGATTCAAGGGGCGCCTGGGTGGCTTAGTCGGTTAAGCATCCGACTTTCGCTTAGGTCATGATCTCGCGGTTCGTGGGTTCGAGCCCCGCGTCGGGCTCTGTGCTGACTGCCAGCTCAGAGCCTGGAGCCTGTTTCAGTCTGTGACTCCCTCTCTCTCTGACCCTCCCCTGCTCACGCTGTCTCTCTCTCTCTCCTAGGAAAAAAAAAAATTTTTTTTTAAAAAAATAATAAAATAAAATAAAAAAGATTCAAGGTTGGGGCACCTAGGTGGCTAAGTCAGTTAAGCATCCAACTCTTGATCTCAGCTCAGGTCTTGGGCTCACAGTTGTTGAGTTCAAGCTGCACACTGGGCTCCCACGCTGGACTTGGAGCCTACTTAAAAAAAAAAAAAAGATTCAGGGGCACTTGGGTGGCTCAGTCAGTTAAGTGTCCGACTTTGGCTCACGTCATGATCTTGTAATTACTGAGTTCAAGCCCCATGTCAGGTTCTGTGCTGACATATCAGAGCCTGGAGCCTGCCTCTGATCTGTGTCTCCCTCGTTCTCTGCCCCTCCCCCACTGGCACTCTGTCTCCTCCTTAAAAAACAAAATAATAAACATTAAAAAAAAAAAAAAAAAAGAAAAAGATTCAAAGATTTAAGAGGTGCCTGGCTGGCTTTCTTGGTGGAAAATGCAACTCTTGATCTGAGAGTTGTGAGTTCAAGCCCCATGTTAGGACTAAAGATTACTTGAAAATAAAAATCTTAAAAAAAAAAAGATTCAAGAGAAACTGATAAATACGGAAAATAGATCAGATACTCAAAAACGAGAAAATCTGAAACTATGTATTGAAAGAAACAGACCTGAGAACAGCAAATATGAAAACACAGTCTGGTTTGGTATGAATTACTAGAACTTCACTAAACTTTAAAGGGGGAAAAAATCCTCCTTTGGGCATCTAAGCCAGACGTACGCAAACTTTTTCTTACAGAACCACGCAGTGAATATTTTAGGCTTGCAGACCACATGGTAAAAGTTAAATGAAATTCAAATATCAGTGTCTGGAACTATGCTCATTGGTTTCAGTATTGTCTATGGCACTGTTTGGCAAAATCATCCAAAGACAATATGTAAGTAAATGAACATGGCTGTGTACAATAAAATTGTGTTTACAAACACAGATAGTCAGCCCATGGGCAACAGGGATCTGCAGATCCCTGATCTAGACATGTACTAAGTGACTTTATAATGGAAAAAAAAAAAGTAAAGTACTCTAAATTTTTAATAGCAACACTTCATACTAGACAAAAAATGAAGTAACATATTTAAAACAAAAAAAAAAATCAAGAAAAGAACATGTAAGTAAACCAAGGATTTTATATCCAACAAAAATAACAAGAAAAATGGCCATAAACTATTGTCAATGAGCAAGAACTCTGTGAATACTGTGCTCTTCCTAAAAAATCTAACAGAACACTTGAGAAAACCAGACTACAGATATTGCATAAGAACTGATGGTGATCAGGGCACCTGGGTGGCTCAGTCGGTTGAGCAACTGACTTCGGCTTACGACAATGATCTTGTGGTTCACAAGTTCAAGTCCCGCGTTGGGCTCTGTGCTGACAGCTCAGAGCCTGGAGCCTGCTTTGGATTCTGTGCCTCCCTCTCTCTCTGCCCCTCCCCTACTCGTGCCTTCTCTCAAAAATAAATAAAAATATTAAAAAAAAAAGAACTGATGATGATCAAACATACAACATCGAGTTAGTCATACAGCAAAAATAAAATAAAAGGGAGAGAGTATAGTATGTATATTCTCTGACAATGTAAACATACTTAACTATTTAAAATTTAAAAGTGAGGGATGAAGGTGGCTGGGTGGCTTAGTTGGTTAAGCGACCACCTTAGGTTCGGGTCATGATCTCACAGTTCCTGGGTTCAAGCCCCACATCAGGCTCGTGCTGACAGCCTGGAGCCTGGAGCCTGCTCAGATTCTGTATTTCCTTCTCTACCCCTATCAAACTTGCATTCTGTCTCTGTCTCTCTCAAAAATAAACAAACATTAGAGAAAAAAAAATTTTTTAAGTGAGGGATGAATGTGAAGAATACAGCAAAAAGAGTGCATATACGGCTTCAATAATCATGCATATGGTACAGTACTGGCATGGCTATTGTGAGTCTCATGAGATAAAATTATTTAGATTTCTAATTCCAGGTCTATCATCTACTGGGTCCTCAGAAACCTAGAACAGTATGGAACAAGAAGAGAGAAATATAGAGGAAGTTAAAATAAAATTCCTGGAATTCTGACTATGTCCAACTTAAGAGGTCAACAAATCTTCACAAAAAGGAACCATTCAGTTGGACAAAATAAGAAAAAACCACCACTTCAGTACTCTAGAAATAAAACAAAGGCATATAATAATCTGAGAATCCTTATAAAACTGCTCAACTTTGAGTAGGAACATTGGGAGTCTGTCATTCCTATCTTGGGCTGCTCTACTCCCCTATTCCCTACCTGCAAGCTCAGATGGTTTGTCAGGTTGAGAGGACTGTCAACTTTGAGGTCACCATAAAAAGAGACTCACATAATTTATACCAGTTGAACGATGAGAACACTCAATGGTATCATCTTATAAGAGACATTTCTGGTATAAGTAATAATTTCTGTAGCCCGTAAACTAGAAGGGCCAACAGCTCTAACAGCCTGCAGATGCAGGGGTTGTTGGGCCAACCACATTCCTGGCTGAGGCAGCATGCCTGCACAAAAGAGACTAAAGAGGCCCCAAGCCATCTACATATTGAATACTGCCCATCAAAATTTCTTGTTAATTTTAGGGGCGCCTGGGTGGCTTAGTCAGTTAAGCATCCGACTTTCGCTTGGGTCATGATCTCGCGGTTCGTGGGTTCAAGCCCCGCGTCAGGCTCTGTGCTGACTGACAGCTCAGAGCCTGGAGCCTGTTTCGGAGTCTGTGATTCCCTCTCTTTCTGACCCTCCCCTGCTCACGCTGTCTCTCTCTCTCTCTCCTAGAAATAAATAAAACATTAAAAAAAAATTTTTTTTTAAATTTCTTGTTAATTTTTAAAATGTTTGCTAACTGAAAAAAATGTTTTTCTTTTTAATTTGAGGGGAGAAGGCCTTGGGGAGAGGAGCAGCAGGAGAGAGAAAACATCTTAAGTAGGCTCCATGTTCAATGTGGAGCCCAATGTAGGGCTCGATCCCACAACCCTGGGATCATGACCTGAGTCAAAATCAAGAATTGGACGCTCAACTGACTGAGCCATCCAAGTGGCCCCAAAGTAAAAGTAACTTTAAACTATAGTCATGATGGGTAAAATTTTAAATGTTTTAGTTATATTTATAGGCTACCTCTAGTTCCCATTTGGTTGAATGCCTATGCATGCCCTTTCCTCATTTTTTTTTTTAAGAGTTAAAATACTGGAGCACCTGAGTGGCACAATTGGTTAAGCATCTGACTCTTGATCTCAGCTCAAGTCAGGATCTCACAGGTTGTGTGTTTGAGCCCCACACTGGGCTTTGCACTGATGGCACAGAGGCTGCTTGGGATTCTCTCACTTCTCTCTCTGCCCCTCCCCCACTTGTGCATGAGCACGTGTGCTTTCAAATTAAAAAAAAAAAAAAAAAAAAGAATCAAAATACCCAAGTTGAAAGAACACTAGTTCAAGCTCCCTAACCAAAAGCAGAAAGCTTTCAGATAGTTTTTGTTGTTGTTTTTTAAATTTTTTATTTATTTTTGAGACAGAGAGAGACAGAGCACGAGTGGGGAGGGGCAGAGAGAGAGGGAGACACAGTATCTGAAACAGGCTCCAGGCTCTGAGCTGTCAGCACAGAACCCGATGTGGGGCTCAAACTCACGAATCCCAAGACCATGACCCGAGTGAAGTCGGACGCTTAATTGACTGAGCCACCCAGACGCCCCCAGTTTTTCTGTTTAAAGGTAACCTAGAATGTGCTCAAATAACTTAAGGAGACATGAAGCTCACTAGTCCCCAATGCAAGTATTTAAAAATGTTAAATCAGTTCTAAACAAAAAGAACTTTTAAAGTGAGCTGAATAAAACTTGCAAATATATAACATCAATTCCTTTATTCAGTAAAGAATTTCCTTTTTTTGAAGTTTATTTTAAAAAAAGAGAGCACATGCTGATGCACAGGGGCATATGCACCCCAATGTTCATAGCAGCACTCTCAAGAATAGCTAAAACATAGAAAGAGCCTAAGTGTCCATCAACTGACAAATGGATCAAGAAGATGTGGTTTATCTATACAATGGAATACTACACGGCAATGAAAAAGAATGAAATCTGGCCATGTGTAACAACACGGATGGACCTTGAGGGTGTTATGCTGAGCGAAATAAGGCAAAAGGACAGATACCATATGTTTGCACGTATAGGAGGATTAGGAGGAACTTAACGGAGGACCATGGGGGAAAAGAAGGGGAAAAATAGTGGGGGAGAGGGAGGGAGGCAAACCATGAGAGACTCTTGAATGCCAAGAACAAACTGAGGGCAGGTGGGGTGGGGGAAAGGGAAGGGGGGGGCGATGGGCATGGAGAAGGGCACTTGTGGGGATGAGCCCTTTCCATATAACTGGGTGTTATATGGAAACCAACTTGACAATAAACTATTTAAATAAAAAGAGAGAGAGAGAGAGAGCGAGAGCGCGCGCACACATGCACTAGCACTAGCACACACAAGCAGGGGAAGGGCAGAGAATGGAGAAAGAATCCCAGGCAGGCCCTAGCTCTCCTGATGCAGGGCTCGAACCCACAAACCATAAGATCATGACCTGAGAAGAAACCAAGAGTGGGACACTTAACCAACTGAGCCACCCAGGCGCCTCAGTATGAAGAATTTCTGAAAAGAATTTAACTCTTGCAACTTGGTTAAGCATAATTTTCCTTGTTTTAAACTCAAAGCTTAGATTTTTTCCATTGTAATGCTTAAAAAAACAAATATTATGTAACTTTTTTAGTTTACCAATTACAACTTAACTTAGAAGTTAGATTATTTACATTATTTGCCCCAACTCCCCAAAGTAATGGAACTATATTTACCACTTCAAAACAATTTGTATTTCCAAGGATCTCAATAAATATTTGCTAATTTAATCTGTTAGCATTTCTTGCAAATTACTAAAATCCTAAAATAAAGGCTCAAATGTCTAAGCTTACTTGAATACTGAAACATAATTCAAACAAGCACACTACCAAAACACTGCCTAAAAAAGTATTGTGTTGGTTTTCTAGTAAAGTTCCTGTCTGCTCCAGAAAACCAACCCCTTAACCTATCCTTTTCAAAATGAAAGTTCCTGTCTTTTTAAAAAAATTTTTTATTGTTTATTTTTGAGAGAAAGAGCACACGAGCAAGGGAGGGAGAGGGCGAGGGAGGCACAGAATTCGAGGCAGGCTCCAGGCTCTGAGCTGTCAGCACAGAGCCCAACAAGGGGCTCGAACCCACAAACTGAGATGACCTGAGCTGAAGTTCGACGCTTAACCGGCCGAGCCCCCCAGCCACCCCATAAAGTTCCTATCTTAACTACATTTATCTGAACATGGAAAAGGTTAAAATGATACATTAACCAACAGCTTTCCTTTATTAACTGCTACACGCAAGGCACTGTCCTAAGTGCTTTCTAATACATTGTTTCACTTAATCTTTCAACATCATAAAGTAGTATCCATTACTTCTATCTCATGATGGAGGAAAATGAGGTGGGAAAAATGGCATAAGTGTTTTAAGGACCAATTTCCAGGTAATTTCAATAAAAATAACTGGCAATGTAAAAACGTTGTATTTATCACCAACAAAAGTACTAAAAAGACACTAAGAATTCTAATTTCCCATTACCCTCTAAAGTTTGTTTTTACTTCTGCTCTTTTCTAAATACATACTCATTCACAAGTTATTTTCCCTCTGAATGAACCCCTGTCTATACAAAGCCTTAAAATAGGGTTAACTTACAAACAGCTGTGTTTACAAGCTGGCAGTTGGGAACTCAAAATACACTTCTCATAGAAATAGTGTTACAAATAGGGGTTACAGTTCCAGGGAAGCTACTATGGCATACTTTTACCCATAATATAATTGGACAGAAAAATCTAGACTCTAAACCATTATATCAACAGTGTGCAAAACTATATTCTCTGTTTCTACACCAAACCTATCTGGACTCATACTAAAACCACAGATCTCTAGTGCTGGGAAAACTGGATATCCAAAAGCAAAAAATGAAGTTGGACCCTCATCTTACACTGTATACAAAAATAAACTCAAAATAGATAAAAGACCTTAACTTAAGAGCTAAAACTATACAACTCTTAGAAAAAAACATAGGGGTAAAGCTCATGACATTGGCATTGACAATTATTTCTTGCATATGACCCAAAAGCACAGGGAACAATGAGAAAAAGAAAAGATTAACTGGACTACGTCGAAGTTAAAAACTTTTCTGCATCAAAGGACACTATCAGGGCACCTGGATGGTTCAGATGGTTAAGCATCCCAGCTCAGGTCATGATCTTGCAGTTTGTGAGTTCAAGCCCCACATCGGGGTCTGTGCTGACAGCCTGGAGCCTGCTTCAGATTCTGTGTCTCCCTCTCTCTTTGTCCCTCCCCCACTTGTTCTCCGTGTGTCTCTCTCTCTTTCTCTCTCAAAAATAAACATTAAAAATTTTTAATAAAAAAATAAATTTAAAAAACGACACTATCAACAGTGAAAAAGGTAACCTATGGAATGAGAGAAAATATGTGCAAATCATATATCTCCTAAGGATTGGATATTCAGAATACAAGTTAAAATTCCTACAACAACGACAAATCAAACAACCCAGTTCAAAAACGATAAAAGACATTTCTCCAAAGAAGATATACATAAAAGCACATCAAAAAATGCTCAACATCACTAATCATTAGGAAAATGCAAACCAAAACCACAGTAAGACACGTCTTCACACCCACTAGGATAGCCATTATCAAGAAAACAGAAAATAAGACTTGTCAACAAGGATATGAAGAAACTGGAACCCTTGAGCACTGCCGATAAGAATGGAAAATGGTGCAGCCACTGTGGAAACTACTATAGCAGTTCCTCAAAAATTTAAACATAGAATTGCTATATGATCTAGCAATTCTACTTCTAGTTATATATTCTAAAGAACTGAAAGCAAGGATGCAGATATTTGCATAGCCATATTCACAACAGCCAAAAGGTAGAAGCAAAAGTGTCTACTGACAGAAAAGTAGATAAACAAAATGTGGTAGAAATATACAATGGAATATTATTCAGCCCTAAAGAGGAAGGAAATTCTACAATATGCTATGACACAAATGAAACTTAAGGACATTACACTAAAGAAAATAAATCAGCCCCGAAAGGAAAAATATTATGATTTCACTTATACCTACTCAAATTAAGTACTTTATGTACCTGTGTACTTTTGTACCTTAGTATAAATCTGTTTTTTCTAGGCCTTTCATAACAGGTATTGGAATGGAAGGATAAGTAGGATTAGGAGAAAGACTGGTCTGGGGAAAAGACTACAAAAACCATAGAGAAGGGGCTGACCATAACATAGCTTTGGGGGAACCACAATGTTTAGGAAAGATGAAAAAAATCTGCTCCTCTGTCCTGCGTTCCATCCAGTGGAACGTCCTCCACCTTCCACCCTGTGCTGGATGTGGGTGCACAATAACTGCGTTCCATCATTTTCCATCATCACGCAGCCCTTGGGGCACCCAAGCCCACAATGTCAGGTCCTAATAGAGACCTGGGCATGCTGGTAGGGGGCAACTGTGGAAAGTGAGGAAGACGGCTTCAGGGAAGCAGAATATACTGCCACCAACTCCACGTTGGACCAGATCAACTCCTGTCTAGACCACCTGGTGAAGAACGACCACCTCCACACCTACTTCCAAGAGCCACTTGACTCCAACCAGCAGACACACTGTGACTTCCAGCAGCAGCTCAGAGAGGTCCCTACCGATGCCAGTCCCTAGACTCTTGGGAGCCCCCAACCATTCCTAACCTTGCCTCCCTGGGTGAGGCTCTGACATAGGCATTCACCACCTGGCTAGATACCTTTTCAAGGGCTTGCCTACAGGTCCTCTGATGGACCTGCCTGCGTGGGCCACCTTTCTGGTACTCCCTTTGGCATGTGTGGGGCCAGCCCTCATCCACCTTGTCTGCCTGCCCAATTTTAGGGCACTTTCCACTCTACCCAAGCCTTGAATCCTTGAATGTCCACATTAAACGGGCCTCCAACAATAACAAAACCAAAAACCCAAAACAAAACAAAACAAAACAAAACAAAAGGAAAAAATCAAGGACCCATCAGGGAATTATTCTCTTTACTATCAGTCTAGCCAATTTGAACCCTTTCCTTTGGTCTAAACCAAGGAAAGGGCAAGGGAGTTTATCCAAGGAACCTGAGCACAAAGAAGTCATGGAATTGCAAACTACAGCTCTAGAAAAGAAAAGAAAGCTTCTCTAATTGTGGAATTTTGCCTAAAGATTCACTTTTATACCTTAATTGGGTTCTGCCTACACAACAGAAAGCTGGGGGTAAAAATGCTTCTACAAGCCTAACAACAATTCTTAAAAAAAAAAAAATGGGATAAACTACAAAATCAAACTTTTCTTAAACCCATCAGAGAGCTGAGGACTTAGGGAAACCAAATAAACATCCAAGAAAAGAAAGCCCTGCCTAGGAGAGACAGGATATAAGCACTGGCTCACCTAGGGCAGAACAAGGGAAGAGACAGGTGCCATAAAAACATCTTAAAAAAATCATCTAAAATTGTTAATAAACTTCTTAAAATTAAGGCAAAGTGGGCTAGCATAGAATGTAATATTCCTGGTAGCTACAGACACCATGAGACTGTATCTTTGCCACAGACCTCCACGAGGTGCTCACAATATGGGAACACATGACTAGAAAGAATCTTTCTCTGTAGTAAAGAGCTAAAGAGGGTAGCAGCTTCTACCAGGGAAAAAATACCAAAGCTTCAACCAGATCTTTCTTCCACAAGGAAAGAAAAATTTAATGCTGGGGAAGGGGCAAGTCCAGTACCTTCAGGGCACAAGCGAAGACATCATTAAGAATGAGGGTAAAGTTAAAGAATAACTCTACTACCACTAATGGGTGGGGCAGGAAACAGTTTTAGGTGGAGAGATCTTAATACCACTGCCTTTAGAGATCTCCTACCATTAAGGCAAGGCTCACGGAATCCCTTTCTAAACAAGACCTGAAAAGATGCAAGCCTAATTTGACACAGAGAGGCAATCATGGACAGAGCCCCACTTCTGATGCCCAGATACACAGGGCCTATCCTACATTGAGACTACACCAGAAAAACACCAGATTAATAAGCACAAATTCACACAACTGTCTCTACCACTGGAAGAGAGGAGAATCTACAAGGAACACAAACAGGTGTACACAGAAAGCCAATCAGGAAAACTGAGAAACACTTTCTCATGCTTCAATTTCTAGCTTAAGCCCAAATAACGCTAGAGAAGTTTGAAATCAATGGTACACTTAAAATATTCTTCACAAAATAAAAAAAAATTGTTACAAAACCAAAACTCAGCTCAACTGAACTCCCTATACTAAAAATCCAGGTATACAATTTTCCAGGAATATATACTATCTACTCAGTCTTTAACTGTTATTCATGATATTCATGATATCTAGTATTCAATAATATATTGCAAGACACACAGAAGAGGAAGAAAATACAACCCACTGTCAAAACAAAGAATTCAACAGAACCAAAAATCAATGAGGTCAAAAACAGAAAACTCAATGAAACCAAAAGTTGATTTTTAAAAAAGATCAGTAAACTGACAGACCTCTAGTAAGACTGAGAAAAAATGGGAAAACACAAATTACAACTACCTGGAATGGAAAAGTGAAAATATTACATATCCCACAGACATTATATGAACAATAATGGAATACAGCAAACAACTTTACGCCCGTATAGTCAACAATTATCATGAAATGGTCAAATTCCTCAAAAAATATGAAGCACCAAAGCTCACACAAGATTAGGTAACCTGATCAGTCCTATTATCTATTTTTAAAAATTGAAATTTAAGGAAAAGCCTCCAACACAGGTGCCCAGATACTTCACTGGAAAATCCCTACCAAACATTTAAAACAAAAACAAAAACAGAAGCACCTGGGGTGGCTCAGTCAGCTAAGTGTCCAACTCTTTTGATTTTCGACTCAGGTCATGATCTCACAGTTTGTGATTTTCTCCCTCTCTCTCTCTCTGCCTCTCCCCCTTTCATACGTGCACATGCGCGCTCTCTCTCTCACACACTCACTCTCTCTCAAAATATATAAATAAATTTGAAAAAAAAAGAAATTGTTTAAAATAAAAACAAAACACCAAATCTACACAAACTCTTTTAGAAAATAGAAGTGAACACGTCCCAACTCACTTTATGACGTCAGCATTACCCTAGTAACAATTGGGCCAAGTACAGATCAGAAACTGCCTACACAACATCTGCAATAACCTAATACTATTACTTAAAATATAAAGAGAAGAATTTTAAACATGCATGTACTTCCTCTTCTTGGTAATTCTATTTATGTTAGAATTTAACATATCCTCTAGGTTCTCTAGGAGCTCTATTACTAGATAAGCCCTTTTCTGTTATAATACAGAATAAAACAAGATTGAGAAACGAGTACACTAGGGAAATAGATCTGATAAATGAAAATGATACACTTTAGCTAGATTACATCATAAAACAAACCTAACAATGGAGGCAGTGACATTTTAAGCCTACAAACTCATGTCACTGCAAGGGGGGAAAGTATATAAATAATGTAAAACATTTCTACATTTTCAACATTTAAACCAGAGCTCATTTCAGGAGTAGAAAGAGATGGCTGCTCAGCAATCTAAAACTGGGCAATGAAGGTTGTTTTCTATTTACCTGGAGGCCAGCTAAAAGGATTGGGAAAGTGGTGGAAGGCAGGGAGAAAATCTCTTCCAAATGCTCATTATCAACTGCAAAATTAATTCTACTAGTGTCTCTACTACCTCTAAATTTCAGACTCACATCCAACAGCCTTCTCACCACTTTCACCTGGCACCTCAAAGTCAACTCACCTAAAACTGAACTCACCTTCCCACCCACATTCCCATCCCACCATCACACCCAAACCTGCTCTTTCTACTATATATTTCCTACTATATATTTTTTACATTTATTAATTTAAGCAATTTCTTTACCCTATGAGGGGGCTCAAACTCACAACCCTAAGATTAAGAACGACACGTTCTACTAAGTGAGCCTGGCAGGGATCTCTCACTGTATTCCTGATCACAAATAATGCTCCCAACCATCAACCTAATCAATCAAACCAGAAACCATCCTACACATCCTAGTCATTCCTCCTTGTCCCCTACAATCACCACAGCCTGATGATTTCACCTGTAAAACATTTCTCAGCCTTGTCCCCTTTAAATCCATCCTTCCCACTCTACACATCTGCCTGTTCCTTCTTTTTTTTTTTAAAGCTTTATTTATTTTTTTTAATGTTTTATTTATTTCTAGGAGAGAGAGAGAGACAGCGTGAGCAGGGGAGGGTCAGAGAGAGAGGAAATCAGACTGAAACAGGCTCCAGGCTCTGAACTGGCAGTCAGTACAGAGCCCGACGCGGGGCTCGAACCCACGAACCGCGAGATCATGACCTAAGTGAAAGTCGGACGCTTAACCGACTAAGCCACCCAGGCGCCCCTGCCTGTTCCTTCTCATTAACCGCCTTCAAAATAAAGACTAAACTCCAGCATTGTATATAAAACCCTACACAATCTAAGTCTTTTTTCATTGCTATTTGCTGCCTCTCTCTTTGCACTCCAATAACAATAGTTTCGTGCCCACACTATGCTGTATCCTACTTCTGCTTTTCTCTTTACCTCAAACATTCTTTCCTTTCAACTAATTCTTATCTTCAACATTGAAAGCTCAGCCCAAGTATCATGCACCCCAGTAAGTTAAGTAACCACCTCCATATCCCCAAGCCAATGTAAACCTATGATTATCTCTACCTAAGCTCTTAACAAATCCTACTGAAATAATTTTACATTAACTGGACTAGACTGTAAGAGTCTTGAAGGCAGAAATCTAATCTGTAACTCCAGTAACCTAGCATATAATATAACTCAATCTCTGAATTGAACCATACATTTTTCTCATTTTCCTCAGAGACCAGAGATTAGAGAATAGGAAAAACCTATATCACTGAAACACAAACAACCCTCACTGCAGCAATCAATTCTTGCTCAAAAAAAGGAGCCTATAAATAAAACTAAAAATGTTCCTTCCTCATAAGATTTCCTTCCTCTACACAAAATCCCTGATCCCAAGCAATATCTGAAGCAAACAATTATGGTTACAGATTATCTTGTGCTAACAAGATTATAATAATGCTACAAGCATAAATTCAGTTAATAATTTGCTAATGAGGTCTTGAGTGCACAAATTTTTATCAAAACAATAAAACAGCACGCTGCATATAAAGGATTCTTAACGAACGTTCTAGGACCACCCTGATGTATATATCCTTTAAACAAGTATTTGCTGAATGAGACAGAGAAGAGGGAAACAAAAGTGAGTAATAAAAAAAGAAAATTATAAAAAGATTACAAATCAAACTTTAAAGGAAACAAAGTCTGGATTTTCCTATTAAAATTTAGATACATATTAACTGTAAGCTAGCTATATAAAGAATATATGCATGCAAGGTTCCAGAGTAACCTCCTGAGAGAGTTGTTTAAGGAATAACAGGGAGGTACCAGTCCTGAATCTATCATTCGTTAGGTGAGACGCTGATCAGACACTAATTAAAGTCATGCAACCATTCTAGCATTTCATTTCCTCAACAGCAGAAATTACTGGACATCAGATCTGTGCATTTCACTATATGTAAATTTTACCTAAAAAAAAAAAAAAGCTGCCAAAATGGGAAATGAGTCATTAATTAATCTGAGCTGTTTTCTTCCTATCACGTACAATTCATCCCACAGCACCCTAATTAAGAATTAAGACAAACATTTACTACATGTTAAAAAGTCTTGAGAATGGCTCATCATTAATAAAACAAAGACTTTACTGGACTAGGTGACCCTTTGGTCTTCTTTAGCTCTAGATTTCTATCAGTTTGTTAATTTATACTATTACGAATAGTATCAATACTGAATTTATATTAAAATTTATATTCATGAAAGAAAAACCTAAAAATCACTGCCTTCCTTAATACCAAATGACATTCTCAAAAGTGTCAGCATCTGTTTTTTCTATCTATATTTCTAGTCTGACTAATCTGAAATCAACAACTTCAGGTACTGCAACTGTCCACTTTAATCTCTACTACTTCTTTAAGCCTTCATTAAATGATGTCAGAGAAGGAAGAGATTTCTCTGTCCCTCTCACTTATCGTCTAATAAAAGTCAAAAGTCAACTAGGGCAGAAGGACTAAGTAGAGGAGTATTATATAAGCATAAACTTCAATACAAGGAGAGTTTTCATCAAATCCTTCTCCCAAAGTGTGATAAAGATAGGTGGTCATTTTGGGG
The DNA here is from genome assembly GCA_017311185.1 of Proteles cristata cristata. NCBI lineage: Eukaryota > Metazoa > Chordata > Mammalia > Carnivora > Hyaenidae > Proteles > Proteles cristata. The sequence goes on along the minus strand of JAESUZ010003766.1, from coordinate 470,235 downwards.
TTATTACTATTTTTGATGTACGACTTTGTCTTTTATTATTATCTAACATTGTAAGATTCTTCAAAAGCTACTAAACATATAATACTTATAATCAAAAGCATTTGTCAAAATATAGGGAATATACAAAAAATAAAACAGCTACTGGGTTATCAGGTTGATAAAATTATGAGGTTCTTTCCTCTCAAAATTTTCTTTGGTGAACAACAAAGAATGCTTTTTCTAAATCTATGGTCAATTATTTTTCTCTAGAGAAACAAAATATGTGATTAAACTGATGATGACTAAAAGACTCTGTGAAAGTATGAACTCTGATTTTTTAAAGAGGGCATTATTCAGTTTGTTAATCACTGAAAATACTAAGGCACAATCATTCAGAGATAAGGTTTTAAAATAATACTAGCAGTACCCCAACTTAAAACCTTGTTATGTCCTCAACAGAAATACCATTAAGACAAAATCAATATTTGTTACGGACAGAATGAGGTAGTATGTCCTGCTGGGGACATTTTTGTATTTCTTTAACCTGTGCTTTAACAGAACAGTAATTTGGAGGCTTTTAATTTTAACTGCCTCTAATAAATATAATTTAAACGTCTTGTAAAAATAGCATTCTTCTACACGGTATGAAAGAAATTCTTGTCAATAACACTTCATAATACAACATGTTAGCAAATACATAATTTATGAATTCATAAGAATTGAGTACCATAATACTCTTGAGAAACTTTTCTTTTTCCTCAAAAAGCACACAGGAAACTTGTCACTCTAGTCTATCATTTTTATCATATTACTATCCTTTCCAAAACATATATATATTCAAGCATTTTTGTTTTTTAATTTGCTGGGTCACCTGCATACATACAAGTTACAATGTACTTATTAGATACATTAACAAAGAAAATTTAAAGATAAAAGAAGTGAATTTAATTTTAGCAGAATTTTCCTAAGGGTACTTTTATTTTAGTTCTCACTAAAACTGGGCAAGAAGATAGATACAACTACTAATTTATACTCTTTGATTAAAACTTCTATTTATTTAAAGAAAATTAGCTTTATGGGCACCTGGGTGGCTTAGTCAGGTAAGTGTTTGACTTAGGCTCAGGTCATGATCTCATGGTTCCTGAGTTCAAGTCTCACATTGGGCTTTGGGCTCTCTGCTGTCAGCGCAAAGTCCACTTTGGATCCTCTGTCTCCCTCTTGCTCTCTGTGTGTGCTCTCTTTCTCTCAAAAATAAACATTAAAAAAAAGAAAATTAATTTTATATTAAGCCTATTCTCAGGCCAGTAGAAATCTGAAACCTCCAGAAAAGATTTAAAGAGCTAATGAAATGTTGACAAAAAGGAAAAAGCTAGTAACTAAAAATCTTTATAATTATGTAGTAAAACACCAAGGCCTTTGCCCAAAATAAATTTATAGTATCTGAAATAATCCCTATTATTCTTACACTACCTACCAAGAAAAAATTAGTCATTTTGATTGAGATAAACTAAAGACAAGATTTATGAAGAGTAAATTTTTTTTTGTTCTTAAATAAACACAATCTCTAACACAGGGCTTGAACTCACAACCTCGAGATCAAGAGTCATATGCTGAATGACTGAGGCAGCCAAGAGCCCCAAGTGAATTTTTTTTTTTAAATTACTAGTTGGGACACCTGGCCAGCTCAGTCCCCAGAGCATCCAACTCTTGATCTTGGAGTTCTAAGTTCAGGCCCCACTGTGGGTAGAGAGATTACTTAAAAATCAAATAGACAGACAGATATATAGATAGGTAGATACATAGGTAGGTAGGTAGGCAGACAGTCAAAGACAAGGTATGGTCATAAATCTCTTACAGAAGTACACTCTTGTTTGCTATGACTAAATAAAAAGGCATACTCCCAATAAGGAAAAAGTACATTATTTTTGAAATGTGATTGTATTTTTCAAATAATTTTTATCAGTACCTCAGAAAAATTAAAGGACTGTATAATTAATTATCTTGTTTAACAAAAAATACTAAATCAGGTACTTGTAAGATCAGTGAAAGGTTAATCACTTTCAATTCAACAGGATAATCATACATATTTGGGGAATACCAGAAGAAAGCAATTATTCCTAAAACAAATAATCATAGTTTTTTTCTCAACTAAAAAGATACTTATGGGGGCACCTGGGTGGCTCAGTCGGTTAAGTGTCCGACTTCCGCTCAAGTCATGATCTCACAGTTTGTGGGCTGGAGCCCCTTGTCCGGCTCTGCGTTGACAGTGTGGAGCCTGGGGCCTGCTTCAGATTCTGTGTCTCCCTCTCTATCTGCCTCTCCTCAACTCATGCTCCAAATCTGTATCTCTCTCTCTCAAAACTGAATAAACATTTAAAAAAAAAAAAGATACTTATGTATTCTGGATATTTTTCTTTAACAAATAATATACTCTACTTTTATTTATTTATTTATTTTTAATGTTTTATTTATTTCTAGGAGAGAGAGAGAGAGACAGCGTGAGCAGGGGAGGGTCAGAGAGAAAGGGAGTCACAGACTGAAACAGGCTCCAGGCTCTGAGCTGGCAGTCAGCACAGAGCCCAACGCGGGGCTCGAACCCATGAACCGCGAGATCATGACCTAAACAAAAGTCAGACGCTTAACCGACTAAGCCACCCAGGCACCCCTATACTCTACTTTCAATAAGGTGTACTTTTAAATTCCTACTTAAAGATTAACTAGTCAACATAAGAAACTTAAAATCTCAATTAAAATATTATGCTGGGAAAGGAGTCTTAATCTTTCCCTTTCTTGGGGCACCTGGGTAGCTCAGTCTGTTAAGCAACCAACTCTTGGTTTCGCTTAGGTCATGATCTCAAAGTTCTTCAGTTTCAGCTCCACATCAGGCTCTGTGATGCCGGTGGAGAGCATGGTTAGGATTCTCTCTCTCCCTTTCCCTCTGCCTCTCTCACATCTCTCTCCCTCAAAATAAATAAATAAAAACTTAAGAGTCTTCCCCTTCTTATCTACTTTTAACAACATTTCTGCTTTTTAATTTCCCAATTTCTTTTTTTTTTTTTTTAAATATTTTTATTTATTTCTAAGAGAGAGAGAGAGACAGTGTGAGCAGGGGAGGGTCGAGGGAGAGGGAGATACAGACTCTGAAATAGGCTCCAGGCTCTGAGCTGGCAGTCAGCACAGAGCCCCACGCGGGGCTCGAACCCATGAACCGCGAGATCAAGACCTAAGAGAAAGTCGGACGCTTAACAGACTAAGCCACCCAGGCGCCCCTAATTTCCCAATTTCTTAATATAGAAGTATTCAGTCCACAGAAAGAAAACGTTCTTCCTAAACTATATAAGCAACTACGACTCAATTATTTCTGAAGTATTCAAGTGTCTTCTAATAGTACAGTTTTAAGTTTCTTTAATCAAAGTATCAAACACACTTTCCTGTTCTAAAATTTTTATAGCTGTTATGAAAACCTGACTGCTAGAACCTCAAGTCAAAGTACTGCTAGACATACTTCCTTTCCTATAGTCTCATTAAATTAATACAGGAGACTTTATGAATACCATAAAATATGGGATCCAAAATATATTCAACTGGCCTATTGTGACCTTATAATAAAGTTAAAAGACTTACTATGTAAAAATTTTACAACACTATTTTTCCCTGGCATTTTAGTGTTTCCCTTCACTCTTCTAAAAATACCATGCTAACTGGGGGAAACTGGCCAAACCTTTAAGCTGTATTTGTCCTTACAGTTCTCCCATTCTTTGGACCACACTTGGTCTCATCCCTTATAACTGGCAGATTCACAAGATTTCCAACGGACCTCAAGAAACCCAAGTTTCTCACTGCAACTTGACCCCCAGCATACCTTTCTATGCTAGACAGTGTGTTCCTACATGTCACACCTCTCCTGATAGGTCAGCACATAAAGGCTTACTTCTACATTCTACCACCACCTCTGAATCCTCACCTGTTTGTGTTATCAGCAAGTTTATTTGATAAACTAATATGGAATAATATTGCCAATAAAGGACAATAGTTTAAAGTTTCTATTTCAGAGAAATTTGTGATTTTAAACATCATTTTTAAAAGAATTTCACAAGAGTGCCTGAGTGGCTCAATCAGTTAAGTGTCTGACTCTTGGTTTTGGCTCTGGTTATAATTTCATGGTTCATAAGATTGAGCACTGTTTTGGGCTCTGTTCTGACTGTGCAGAGCCTGCTTGGGATTCTCCCTCTTCCCCTCTCTCTGCCCCTTCCCTGCTCCCACATGTGCTCCCATAGGCTCTCTTGCTCAAAATAAATAAACATTTAAAAAGAATTTCACAATACACAGGAGAGACACAAAATTAGGCATTGGCAATTCTCAAATTACACTACACAGAAAACCACCTAGTCTACCTATTTGTAATGTAGAACCAATTACAATTTAAGACAGTTTAAACTGAAAATTAGGGGCACATGGGGTATTCAGTCAGTTAAGTGGCTGACTTTTGATTTCAGGTAATAATCTCACAGTTCGTGAGTTCAAGCCCCACATAGGCTCTGTGCTGACAGACTGGAGCCTCCTTGGGATTCTCTGTTTCCCTCTCTCTTTACCCCTTCCAGCTCACATGCTTTCTCTCTCTCAAAAACAAACAAAAATTAAAAAGAAAGAATTTAAAAAAAGATGAACTGAAAATTAATGCAGTCATACAACCAATAACGAATATATGTCTGGCTTAGATACGTGCCTCATGGCAAATGTCAAGTAAGTGAAAACTAAAACTTAATTTTATGGTTTTATCATAAGTTCCATATCTGTTAAATCTTCTCATCTCTTTATGTGTTTAAGTGTTTCTTAATTTTTAATGTTTATTTATTTTTGAGGGGAGAGAGAGAGCGCACGCAAGGGAGGGGCAGAGAGAGGAGACACAGAATCCCAAGGTGGCTCCAGCCTCTGAGCTGTCAGCACAGAGCCTGACATAGGGCTTGAATGCATGGACCACGAGATCATGACCTGAGCAGAAGTCGAATGCTCAACCAACTGAGCCACCTAGGCACCCCAAATCTTCTCATCTTTAAAGTAGAGCAAATGACCCCTCATAGCGAATCCAGTTAAAACTGGTTAGGTAGGGGTGCCTGGGTAGCTCAGTCGGTTGAGTGTCTGACTTCGGCTCAGGTCGTGATCTCACGGTTTGTGGGTGCAAGCCCTGGGAGCCCTGCGTCAGGCTCTGCTGACAGCCAGCTTAGAGCCTGGAGCCTGTTTCAGATTCTGTATCTCCCTCTCTCTCTCTCTCTCTCTGACCCTCCCCTGCTCTCTCTCTCTCTCTCTCTGAAATAAATAAAACATAAAAAAACAAAAAAAAAGGTCAGGTAACTTCTTTTTTTTTTTTTTAATTTTTAAAAATTTTTTAGGGGCGCCTGGGTGGCTTAGTTGGTTGAGCGTCCGACTTTCGCTTAGGTCGTGATCTCACGGTTCGTGGGTTCAAGCCCCGCGTCGGGCTCTGTGCTGACTGCCGGCTCAGAGCCTGGAGCCTGTTTCAATCTGTGACTCCCTCTTTCTCTGACCCTCCCCTGCTCACGCTGTCTCTCTCTCTCCTAGAAATAAATAAAACATTAAAAATAAATAAATAAATAAATAAATAAATAAATAAATAAAATTTTTTAAAGTAGTCTCTATCTGCCCCCAACATGAGGCTAGAACTTGGGACCCCAAGATCAAGAGTCATATGCTTTACTAAGTGAATCAGAAAGGTGCCCCTAAAATGGTCAGGTAACTTTTTAACCTACCCAGAATAATTACCTTAGTACACCATATGTGAAGTCCTCTCAGAACATTTGACACTTCGGACTTAAAAGTGTCTTTTCTACTTTATGCTTTTCATAACAACTTGGTAAATTATAAATAAAATTACAGACTGGTTACTTCAAATTCTGACAAACCACTTTATTCTTTATTGCTTTAATCCAAAGTAGAGTCTCCTATGACTGAAATAATTTAATACCATTTCACTCAATCTGCAATTAATTTTACAGTTAACAAGTTTAGAACCTAGTACATCTTTCTAAACAACAGCTCCAAGTTATTTTTTTAAAACCAGAATTGTATGGATTTTTGTCCTATAATAATCTTGTGAAGAAACCTCTCGACCAGAAATCACAAACATGAGAATAGTTAGATAAATTTGGGAGAGAGAAAACACCTCCACTTCTTAATTTCTTAACAGTGAAAAAAGAATAAATTACTAGCTCAAATGAAATGCCCAAGAGACACTATGGAGAATGAAATAGTATAGGACACAGCAATCCTATTCAGTTTTTCTATACAATCCTATCTGGAATTTCTATACAGGTACAAGACCACAGAGATTAAGGACTATACCACTTACAGCTTTTACATCCTTTCAACCTGTAATAAGAAGAGCATGAAAACAGTGCAGATATTGAGTGAATGTAGAAGGTAAAACAATTTGTGATAATTCTTTAAGACAAAATCTACATACAATGTTCACTCAGCTGTTAGCCAAAATTTATTGAAAACATTAATGCTTTATAAACTATCCAAACAGGTCATTAAAACAGAGATAAAGCCTACGCGAGTCCAATTATTTTTCCTTCTTTTAAACACATAGTGGCCCTATTTTTTTTAAACAAATAGGTTCAGCAAGCATCCAATATGCCCTCACCTTCACTTCCCATTCCCTTTTGGTCCTAGAAGACAATTATGAGGTTCAATTCAATCCTAAAAGACTGCTTCACATAAGAGCTACTTTTGCCTTGACTTTCTTTATGACCTTGGGGGGAATCTACCAAATGACAACTATAATGATGTTGGTGTATACTTGTTTATCACTGAAATTTAATCCTAATATGCTAACATTAGTGAAGTCTTCTAAACTGAACCTAGAGCTGAAAACCTCTGAGTTAAAACATCGACTGATGTATATTATGAACCACATTTTAAAAACTTAATCTGACTAGTTAAGGGGGAAAAAAACCTACCAAGGCCACAAATTCAACAAGATCGAAAAACAAATTCTGAAAAACACCAACAGCCTCCTTATTACTTCTCTTAATGGAAAACTGGTCTGCAAAGCGCAAAAAAAAAAAAAAAAAAAAAAAAGGAGGTGCGGGAGATGAAACTAGCTTTAACTAGCTGTTTCCTTGCTTTTACAAAGATAACAGCTGGACAACAACAAAAAAATTTTAACTTAGCAAAGAATGGGGGGTCTATGTAAAAAAAAATCTACAATCTGAAAATTACTAAGATAAAGCTATCATTTAATTTACTAATTTGTATACCCATACTGGCCAGTAATCATGTGGCCGCTTTATTAGCACTAGAGAGATAAATCCTTGCCTTGGAGGAACATTTACTAAGTACATTTCATTTCAGGATCTTAGGGCAGTTTACGAGCAGTATCTCTTTAGGCTTCCCTAAGGTACTCTAAAGTGCTTAACATCATTCACACATCCAGCCACCACTAGGGTGAGAAGTAAATAAACACGATTTACTTATGCAATTATTTACCACAGAATTCTAGTCAAGAATGCAAAAGTAAACATTCATACAGTCATTCAATACCCAAAGAAAGCGCAGAATACTACGGCCGATAAGATTCACCCTTAATTGACCACTACAGAAACCACAGGCCTTCCACATGGACTGTCCTTTACTATCACGCTTGATTCGAAAAAGTAACAATGTCAACTCAACATTTTAACAGTACAGAAGATAAACAGAACTTGGTGAAATCTCTAATTCCAGACCCTCAAAAAATGTTTATAAAAACTGAGACAGAGCAACGCCCCCCTAAAAGCACCCTACTACAAAGAACGAAATACCGAACTCAGATGGGCCAAGGTTAGAAAAGCTGATCAAACCCAATTACCCGGAGGGACCACAGGGTTTGGGACGAGGAACGTGAGATCGGGGTGGGGGTGGGTAGCAAAGTGAAATCTAACCCCAGAAATCACAACACAGGCCGCAGCCTAGAAGCTGAAGCTGGCGGGAAGTGAGCTCCCTTTCTGTTCCCAGGGGAAAGTCTGGAGAAGAGCGGCTCCACACGGCGCACTTATAAGGCGCCAATAGTGCATGCCTACCAAGGCGCCGGAGCCGCTGGAGAACCCGGTTGAGAAGGGGAGGAGACCCCGGCAGACGGCCCTGGAAGAGGAGGAGGGCTAAGGTTGGAAGCAGCGGCAGTGTCTGGACGAGGGGGATTACCTAACTGTGACGACAGAGAAGTGTCCTCAGGCTCCGGCGATGGTCCCGACTGCGCAATGTGTGGTGTCTTTCCCGCTAAGCCCGCAGCAGCAACAGAACCAGCTCCTTCAGCCAGTCGCCATTTCCCGCCTACCGACCTGCTGCACCGCACGGACAGAGACCCGGATGGAAAGCGGCCTCTATGCGCAGGCGCCTTGACTTCCTCCTCCCCCTCCCGCCACAATTCCGCGAGGTGGGAGGGAAGGAATGCGGGCGGCCTCAGAGTCCAAAAAAAAAAAAAAAAAAAATCCAGCTTTTACTTCCGTAAAGAGCGTTGGAGTTCCTGCCGCCAGAAGAAACTCACAAGCCGGATTCCTGACACAAATTGAACGCAGGCTCTTAGGACCGAATGGAGAAACAAGGACAAAAACCTATCAGGATACGCCAGGGCTTGGGGGATATTTGTACTTTAAGGGCCTCCGTAGCTGGCTGTGTAGTGATTGCTGGGGGAGTAGGGAGTAAAGCGTTGGAAGTGCAGAGGCGGGGACCCGAAGGACGGTTTTTCCTCCCGCTGCTAACGGAACTGCTTAGGCAGAGCTGGGAGGGGGAGCGCGCCCTCACTCTGGAGGCGGGGCTTAGGAACGCGTCGCTCACCCTGGCGGCTAGGGTTAGTAACCCGGGCGCGCCTTGTGGGTGGAGCCAAGTGGGATGGGGTGGGACTAACGCCTTGGCGCGCTGGAGGAGGTAGTGTGTGGAGAGCGCTGCCCCAGGCAGTAATGAGACAAGTCCTTCATCTTTCCAGGGATCCCAGTGGCCCTTGAAGGTTCTCTTTCCAGCTCTCTGCCTAGAGAGCATAGCATTTGCTTGTGAATCTGTCACACAAACCCACGCCTTTCGACTCCCCTCGAAGTCGGCTGTGGTTCTGCGGAGAAGTCAGATCATTTAGACAAATGAGTTCCTACCTGCTTGCCTGGGTCTAAGGACTGTCAGCCTAATGGAGTGAAAGTGTATCAATCAGAGCATCTAGCCCTAGTGGACTATCAGAAAACCAAGCCGAATGGTTGGAAGAGCATTATCTGCTTACTAAAACTCTGGGCCACTCACCATATTCAATCAAGAAATATTGAAATTTTTTTTTTGAAAAAACACAATGTGTGAAGATCATACTAGATGCGAGAGATTCAAGGTAGACACGAACCCTGACTTCCCAGAGTTCACGATCTATTGAAGACAGACAAGTAAACAATTTGAATACAATGTGCTAAAATGACCACAAGAAGGAGTTCCTGACAGGCGTGCAACAAGGGGGTGTGGGCAGGCTTTCATGAGATGACATAAAGAGTTGATGTTACAAAGGAAGAGTGCCTAGGTAAAGGAAACATGGAAAAATCCAAAAATTAGATTGCGTTGAGTAGTTAGGGTAGTAGTTCTGTGCGCTGGGGATAGAGGAGTTGAAGGGAAGAAAGTGGAGAGAGAGAAGGCTGCGGGGTAAGCAGGGAACCTTGTGAATCTGGTTGTTTCAAAGTGTGGAGCAGATGGGTTGTCTCCTGAAAGCCTTATATACTGCAGATCCTGTCAGAGCTCAGAATTCATTTGCACCCGATATCTTCCTAATACAAGAATGCTCTCAATTCGACATTTACTGACAGCCAGTGATGTATTAGTGCAGAACTGGTATTAGTGCACAAAATAATAGACTCCTGAACAACTAATTGGAAATCAACAGATAGTTACTGATTATCCAGTGTATATCAGGGAAAGCCATACAGATTAAACAATTACCCCCAACTGATTACCAACATAATTTTTACATCAGGGAAAAATTGGGAATATTTCCGAAAAAATAACATTCCAAGAAGTAGTAACTACCAATGTTCGCTCTTCTAAAACTTAAATATGCCATTTACAAAGTGTTTTTATATGCATTTTGATTTTCCCAACAACCTTGTGAAATAAGTAGAGTAGGTGATATTAGTTCCCTCCCCCCAACTCTTCAGCTGAAGACGGTGAAATTTTCTTAAGGTGGGAGGAAGGGAGAAAAAAAAGGAAAAACAGTTGCCTTATCCAAAGATAATTAATCTACTAGTAAGAAATGCAATCAAGACTCAAGCAAGCCTTCCTTCTGTTCATTATACCACATCCTACTGTCTCCTGTGGCAATTATTGTTAGATGTTAAGTTTAGAAAGTTTGCTGGTAGCAAGCCTAAATGCTTTTGCAATTTATTTAACATTTTAATACTTTTCAGCAGATAATTATGTTCTGATTTTCACCTTCATCATTTACGTCTAATAGTTTCTACTATACTCTCTTCTGCAGTATCTAAGTGGATTGTTATGAAAGTCAAATGAAATTATTTATGGAAAACATTTAGGTGTTTTTCCTGCTCCTTAAATGATAGTTCTTAATGTCATTAAGCTTCAGTAAAAACCTTGTCCAAGATTTTAGAATACAATAAAGGTTTAAAAATACAAGCTTAAAAGAAGTCAAGTATTATTTAGATGCAAAGCAGTAGCTAGAGGAAAAAAAATTTAATACAAAAACTTAGTGGCATGCATGCTCTCTAAACTATACAAAATTATTGCTATCTGAAAATATTAATGAAATAGGATGTTCACTAAGTAATGTGATAGAAGTATCTTCGATATTCAACAGAATCCTTCAGCAAGTCCCTTATTCCACGGTGTGTGGAATATATTTACCTTTTATCTGATATATAAGACATATGCACTTTACAATCCAGTCTTACATTAATTCTATCTCTATGAGATATTTTTAAGTTTTTAAATGTTTATTTTTGAGAGAGAGAGACAGAGTGTGAGTAGGGGAAGGGCAGAGAGAGGGAGACACAGAACTTAGAGTAGGCTCTAGGCTCAGTGTTGGTAGCATGGATCCTGATGCGGGGCTTGAACCCTCGAACTGTGAGATCATGACCTGAGCTGAAGTTGGATGCTTAACTGACTGAGCCATCCAGGCACCCCTCTATGAGATATTTTTAAATAGGCTTCATGCCCAGCATGGATCGCAATGTGGGACTTGAACTCATGACCCTGAGATCAAGAGTCACACACTTAACCAACTGAGCTACCCAGGCGTCCCTATGAGACATATTTTTATCACTCTTGTACTACAACTAAGAAGGCAATATTCATAATAAACATTGAAATAGTATCAGAACTGCCATTGTGCTCTAATATTGCAATCACCTGATAGCAATGATCATATGAAATTTAACATGGTCAAAACGAAACTCTCAAACTGTTTTTTTCTTATTATTCTCCACTGTATAAATTACAGTTCTCTTATATTTCAACCCAATCCATTGTAACTGCAATGAATTAAACCTTGAAAACATATCTTGAATCCAAACACCACCTCAGCTATCTCCCTAGTTCAAGGACCATCATCTCTGACCTGGAATACTATAAGTCTTCCTGCTCCATTCTTGAACCTCCTTCAATCTTCCCAAAACACAGCCAAAGTGATCATTTTAAACCTCTTTATAAATTTTCCATCACCCTTAAAATAAAACCTAAAATCCTCACTATAACATGCATGGCCCTTCATTAGCTCACTCTTGACTACCTCCCTGAGTACATTCCCTACCTCTTGCTATTTGTATTCCCATCATACTGACTAATTAACCATTCTCTGAAAAAGTATATTCCTGTATCAAGGACTTTGTTTTTGTTATTTCTCTGCCTCTACTTCTTTTCCCTTAGACCTGTGCTAGTCAATAGCTACTAGCCACAAGCCATGTGTGGCTACTGAGCACTTGAAATGTGGCAGTGTAACTGAGGAAATTAATATTTTATTTTATTTCATTTTAATTAACTTAAAATTTAAAATTAATACCTGAGTGATTGCTTAACAGAGTTTCCATTTGGAGTGATGAAACAGTTTTAGAACTAGTTAGGGGTAATGGTTGCACAACATTGTGAATGTGCTTAATGGCACTGAATTATACACTTTACATGTAAATGAACAATGGTCGTTTTACTACAATAAAAAAATTGCTCCTTGGTATTTCCCCAAAGAAGTTGAGCTGTGTCCACACAAAAATCTACACATGAATGTCTATAGCAACTTTATTCATAATTGCCAAAAGTTGGAGCAATCAAGATCTCCTTCAATAGGTGAATCTATAAACTGCGACATAGCCATACAATGGAATATTAATCAGCTAAAAAGAAATGAGCTATCAAGTCATGTAAAGGCAAGGAGGGATATTAAATGCATATTACTAAGTGAAAGAAGCTAACTGAAAAGGCTATATACTGTATCATTACAATCCTATGACATTCTGCAAAAGATAAAACTATGATGACAGTGAGAAGGTCAGTGGCTTCCAGGGGCCTAGGGGTAAAGAAAAAGGAATAAGCCGAAAATATGGGATTTTTAGGGCAGTGTAACTATTCTGCATACTATAGTAGTAGATACATTCATTATACATTTGTCCAAACCCATAGAATGTACAATACAAAATGTGAATCTTAATGTAAACTGACTTTGGTTGATAATGATATATATACAGTTTTGGTTTATCAATTTTAACAAATAATTCTACACTGGTGCAGGATGTTGATGATGCAGAAGGTGTGTGTGTGTGTGTGTGTGTGTGTGTGTGTGTAGGAATGTGATATGTGGGGATTCTCTACTTCCTACTTAATTTAGCTATGAACCTGAAACTGCCCTAAAAAGTAAAGTCTATTGAAAAAAAATTAATACTTGGTTCAGCTATTGTAAAACTTTTAAGTATGCTTGGAACATGAGTATGTGAATGTACTAACTCAGATATAAATTTTATGAATGCCAAATACCTGTCAAATATTTCCAATGACAATTCAATGAACATATTGAGATGTGCTGTAAATGTAAAATATACACTAGATTTCAGATTTAGTACAAAAGAAAATATAAAATATCTCTGTCCCATTTGTAGTGTTCTATATTGATTACATATTAAAATGGTAATATTTTGGATATATTGCTTAAATATCAAAATTTCACTAGTTAAAAAAAATCTTTTTTAATGTTTATTTACCTTTTGAGAGACAGAGAAAGACTGAGTATGAGCCAGGGAAGGGCAGAGAGAGAGGGAGACACAGAATCCAAAGGAGGCTCCAGGCTCTGAGCTGTCAGCACAGAGCCCAACACAGGGCTCAAACTCACAAACCACAAAATCATGACCTGAGCCAAAGTCAGAGGCTTAACCGACCAAGCTACCCAGCTGCCCCAATTACGTTTTTTTTAATGTGGTTACTAGAAAATTCACAATTCATAGGTAGCCTGCATTATATTCCTATCGGATAATGTTGCACAATATATTCACATGGCTTGTTCTCATACCACCTCTTCAGAAAGGCCCTCCCTGATCATCCTATTTAAAATAGCACTCCTCCATCACTATTCTCTTATTCTGATTTTTCTTAAAGTATTTATTACTATGAGATAGAAAATAATGATCTTTCCCTCAAGTATATAAGTTCCACCAAGGCAGAGACATTGTAATACTCAAAACAGTTCTCTATACAGATAAGATACTCAATAAGTAATTTAAAGAATGATCATTGTTCTTTCATGATGGAACCTTTAGGCTTGTGTTAGGGGGTGGGTGGACAGCATCTGTCAATCAATAAATATTGAATGCCAAATCCACATTCTTGGTCTCTCAACATTTCAACCTTCTATTTTCTTTTTTTTCTTTTAAAATTTTTTAATGTTTTTATTTGTGTGTGTGTGTGTGTGTGTGTGTGAGAGAGAGAGAGAGAGAGAGAGAGAGAGAGAGAGAGAGAGAGAGCAGGGGAGGGTCAAAGAGAGAGGGAGATACAGAATCTGAAACAGGCTCCAGGCTCTGAGCTAGTTGTCAGCACAGAGCCTGACATGGGGCTCAAACCCATGCATGAACTGTGAGATCATGACATGAGCTGAAGTCGGACGCTTAACTGACTGAGCCACTCAGGTGCCCTTCAACCATCTATTTTCAAAACTTATAATACAACTACATTTTTATGTCTTCAAATTCATTCTACTGCCATTTGCAATTAAACCCATCCAATGAATTTTTCATTTCAGTTATTATACTTCATAGCTCTAGAATTTCCATTAGGTTTTCTATAATTTTCATTTCTGTGCTGAGATCCTCTATCGGTTCACTCACTTAAAACATTTTCATTTCATCTTTAAACATACTTTTTTTTCCTAGGGCTTTTTAATTTTTTACAATTTAAATTCAAGTTAGTTAACATACAGTGCAATAAACATACTTTTAATACTTCCATTAACAAATAACAATATAAGAACACAACCCATCTAATTGTTTTAACTACAGATCAAATTTCAAGTCTTTGTATATCTAATAATTTTTTACTGAATACTGACATTGTGTACATGTTGTAGAGATTCTTGATTCTGTTATCTTCTGAAAAGTGATGATTCTTATTTTAGCAGATTCTTCAGTTACTGAGTGGTCACCTTAAACAAGTATAGGCTTGGTTTTATGCTTTGTTAGTTCATATCTGTGAGAAGCTGAAGGAGTTTCATTAAGTTCTAACTTGACAGGGCTCGATCTTCATACTTTATTTCCCCTTACAATCTTGTCAGAGCTTGTTAAGGCAGGCCTAATGTAGGTCTTACTCTAAGGCATGGTCTTTAGTCACAAGGGGCAATCTTTCTAATGGTTTATCTGGATGCCACAATTGTTAGAGAACTCCAGCTTGACAGGCCCAGAAGCCTAGTGTCCTTTAGCACTGCTTTTATGCCAATACTTCTTCTTTTTTTTTTTTTTTAATTTTTTTTTTAATGTTTTATTTATTTCTAGGAGAGAGAGAGACAGCATGAGCAGGGGAGGGTCAGAGAGAGAGGGAGACACAGAATTGGAAACAGGCTCCAGGCTCTGAGCTGGCTGTCAGCACAGAGCCCGACGCGGGGCTCGAACCCACGAACCGTGAGATCATGACCTAAGCGAAAGTCGGACGCTCAACCGACTAAGCCACCCAGGCGCCCCATATGCCAATACTTCTTGACCTAAGGTATCTACATTCCATTCTTAACTCTGTAGCAACTGCTATCTGGTAAACATCAGGTGGTCTTGCTCTTATTATGTATAGCCCAGCCCTTAGCCATGAACTTGTGGGCACCCCTCTAAGGATTTCTGGGTCTTCCTCTCTGTGTAGATAGCTCCCTCTTCTCCGATGTCCACCCAATTGATTTCCAACTGCTTCAGCTGCTCCCTATTATGATCTCTGTCATCTCAGTTCAGCCTCTCTACACCCATAGGAAGCTGGATGATTGTGGGGCTCACTGCTTAAGTTTCTCTTATTCCAGAAGCTTCAGTTTTGTGCTGCCTTCTGAAAACAGTCACGTATTATATCTTGTTCAGTTTTATAGTTGCTACTAATTCAGAAGGGCTAGTCAAATTACTCAGTCATAGAAACAAAAGTCTCCCTTCCCTCAGATTTTTTGGAGTGGAAATAAGGAAAGAAGAGCAGCTGTTCTCAGGTGGCAAAACTAAGAAAATGTGACCTGCTGGAAATCTTGGTTAGAGTTTTAAGGGGAGAGATAGTCTAAGTAAAAGAAGGTAGCAAGTAGAGAGACGCAAAAATGGGAGTCGGTGAAACAAAGTTGGCAGTCTTTAAGTCCTTGTGTCAGTTGTCTTCAAGTCCAGCTGACTTCTGCCCTTTTTGCAATTTACTTACGTGGACCATTAAATTTCCCCCTTTCTTCTGGGATAGTTGTTTGAATTTTCATTTGGAATCCTTAGTGAGAAAAGTCTTAAAAGGACTTAGATATAGCCCAATTAGAGCCGAATGTTGATGTGAAGACTCAATAATCTAGACTTTGGTAATGTATTAAATAATGTCACACAGTTTGATTGTCTTATTGAGGCCATGGGGTCAGGCATGTGAGGGAACAGAAGTTTCCAAGGCTAGCCATTATGGGAAGTGACTATCCTCCTTATAACTATTTTGCTTTATTTTATAAATTCTGTCCTCATATTTGGTAAATTTTATTTTTACAGATGTATACAGGACAAGTCAAAAAGGAACACAATCTTAAGATTTGTTAAAATAAAAGGACATATTTTAGAAATAATTTTGAAGTTGTATTCACATTTTCCCTGGAATCATCCCTCCATGTATATTCTGTATTTTATATGTTCTCTTCATGCATCAGTAGCAAGTGACCTGAACTTAAAAGTTTCTCCCTACCCTACCTTTCCATACCTCTTCAGCCTCATTTCTCTCACAATATTCTAGCCTCATAATTATAATGTTTCAGTTAAGTGAAAACCTTACTATTTGGAAACTTAGAGACCTTGAAACCTTGGAACTTTATTTTATTTTTAATAGTTCTTATCACTATTTAAAATTACCTGGTTCATGTGTTTACTTGTATATTGTATGACTGGTCCAACTTGAATGTAAGCTTCATGAGAACAGAAACTTGGTCTATCTTATCCACTCCAGTATTCTTATTACATAAGACAATGCTGGGCACATGGGAAGCATTCTGTATTTGTTAAACTAGCACTACAGTAAACAACCCTAATATAAATTTTTCTGCAATTCTAGTTTAGCTAGCCTAAAATGAATTCTAAATTTGCTCAAATTTTAGTGTTAAAATGTAACTATTTGCATCACATGAGTGTGATGTGTGTATATGTATCAGAATCAGGAAAATAGTAAAACAAGTTTAATTTTAATTTATTAGAACCCAGTAAGTGATGATTTTAGAAGCAGAGTTTCCATCAAATTAACACTTAATTCCGGGCAAAAATACATTTAAAAAACCTAAATCTTAAGGCAGAAGTAAAATATTATAAAAACCAGCAGGTCTAATACAGACTGTAGAATGTCAGAATTTTAAGATTCACATAGTATTTTATAGCACTAAAATGTTAATACAGTCAGAAACATTATCAATTGGTCCAAGATTTCTCAGTTTATAAAATGTCTAGACCGCTAATTAAAGAAATTTTGCTATATAAGTAATAGCTACCATATAATTAAGTGATTGTTCTTATGACAAAGGAACTAAGGCAGGAAATTTCATGGTTTTCATTTGTAAGATCTTACAGTATTAAATATAAAGTATTACTAGAAGTCCGTTTTAGATTCATCTTCCCACTCTAATGCCCAAAAGGTGTACATCAATTCCCTTTAACTCCATTTTTAAAAATTCAGTGAACTATTATACCTATTCATTATAGGCCTGACTATACTCAGCAAAGGCATAAATTGCTATTTTGATTTGGTAGAAATAACAATTTTAGTAAATCACTATACCTTTTCCTGGTCATTAAGTAATTTCAAACTGAAGTCTAAGAATTTTTCACTTCTAATAAATGAAAAGCTTTTTTTTTTAAACTCTGTAAGTTTGAATTTTGACTAGAACCTGAGCACAAAGGGGGAAAAATTTCATGTTTATGTACAATTAACAGTAGTCCTTCTGAAAAACAAAGTTAACAACCTTTAATGTCTCCTTGTGATCAAAACCTTTTATTTTGGGGAGGGGGATAGAATTTAAAAGATTTAAATCTGAAAACAGGGATTAACTAGCTGCTGCATTCTCTGGAATAGTGTAAAAAAAGACAAATAAATTTAAAATAATTTTGTAAGTCTAGCAAATATTAGGCTTATGGGTTCTTAACATATTAATTACAAAGATTCTTCATCTTTATTACAACTTTTAGGCTATTTTAATAAAACAGCTGTAGACCTCACTGTACTTCTACTTATTTGTGCATTAATAAAAATCTGTTAAAACTCCTTATTTAGTACTTCTGAAAAATTCTAGTCAAATAAGATCACTAAAACTACCAGAGAAGCTTTGAAATGCTGACTGCAGATTCATTTCGAAGTTGATTTAGCTTCTTTCAGAATCTGGCATTTAAATCGTGAATATTTTCACCAACTTGGACTCTGAAAATATAAAAATTTTAGCCAGTGATGGTTATCATTAAACAGTACCAGTATTATGTGAAAAAATAAAAATTGAAGGATATTGTCAATCATGCATTTCACAATTTCATGAACTAAATAAGGCATAACTCATAAATATTGTTATGTCTTTGCAGGTTACCTCAACTTCCATCAGGCCTCAGCTAAAAGTTAATCTGCCAAAAACACATCAGCACTCGTTTAAAATAAAAGGAGTAGGGAAATGATTTTGCACACATGCTGCCCAGTGTTTGACTTCCAGGTTCCAACCCCTCTTTTGTGTAACTATTCTAGGTATAACTCCATGAAGAGCATGAGATGAGGGGTAGATGGAACAGAACACCTGTTGGGCTAACAAGAATATATTAGTGTAAAAAAGGTTTTCAGCTGAATAACTGTTCTCACTGGAGTTATGCTATGTGCAACATATAAACTGTACAACCAATTTTTACTATTTGTCCATTTGTGGAAAGAATTAGGCTCAATAAAATGTAAAATATACATTAGTTCATTTTAAATGCAAAGATTACAGTTTTGCTTACTTTGTTTTTGGCTCAACTGTAATATAACCCCTCCCCCAAAATCTCTGCTTTAATAATACAATATGAAAAAGTTCACATATGTACATGGGTACATTTCTTCATTAAAATTTTTTCTTAAATCTATCTCAATGTATCTTTACAACTGATACAACTGATCTTTACAACAAAAGTCAGGAACGACAAAGTAGAAATTATTCCATTTTACAGCACTTTAGGTTTTCTGAAGTTTTACTTTAGGGCTTAAAGAACATCATTGAAACGTTTTCCATAGTCTGCAGGATCCATTTGAAGTTCTCGTTCTTCGTCATCTGTAAGGAAAATAATTATGATTCAAAAATATTATTTTTAAAATCACTTGTAGAAAACCAATAAAATAAAGCCTCAGTAGTATTCTGTTATTTTATATCTTTTAAAATAGCGTGTTTTTTTTTTCTTAGTTGCTTGGCTAAACAGCAAAAAGTCTGTCTTCTAGTCTTCCAATATATTGGAAGATTACTTAACAAATATTTTGGTGATAGTAGAGCTAGACATAGTTAGCAAAACTTTAGGAACCCACAAACATTGAGGAGTTGGTCCTTCTGTATAAAATATATTATTTCTACTAGATGTAGTAGTAGTTTTCGGGGTGCCGAGGTGGCTCAGTTAGTTTTGCAACTCTTGATTTCAGCTCAGATCACGATCTCATGGTTGTGGAATTGAGCCCCCAGCCCCACTCCCATCGGGCTCCGTGCTCAGAGTGGAACCTGCTTGGGATTCTCTCCCTCCCTGCCCCCTGCCCCTTCCTTGCTTCTGCAATCTCTCTCTCTCTCTCAATAAAAATAAATAGATAAATAAAATTTAAAAATAAAAGTTTTGGTAGAAACCATTCTGTATACGTTTTCAGTTCTTTAAAACAAAAATTTCTTTTTTTTTAAATTTTTTTTAATGTTTTATTTATTTTTGACAGAGAGAGAGAGAGAGAGAGAGAGAGAGAGGCAGCATGAGCAGGGGAGGATCAGAGAGAAAGGGAGATACAGAATCTGAAGCAGGCTCCAGGCTCTGAGCTGGCTGTCAGCACAGAGCCCGATGCGGGGCTTGAACCCATGAACCATGAGATCGTGACCTGAGTTGAAGTCGGATGTTTAACCGACTGAGCCACCCAGGCACCCCAAAAATTTCTTTCTAATTACAAAATTAATCCATACTCATCACATAAAAATTGGAAAATAAAACATAGGAAAATAAAAGCTATTCATAATTCAATATTTAACATTATAGTGAATTTCTTTGCTCCTCTGCAAAGAGCTTAGCAGCAACTTCTTAAATGATAAACTAACCAAAATTTAACTTTTTCCTTGCCAAAAAGAAAAATAAATTACATAATATTGTTAGTAAGATCCTCTAGCCCACTTTGAGTAGCTACATTAAACAACTCTTTAGAGTTTGACTTATGTGGATATTGACCGGTTTTCCTGGGTCCTTCTTGGCTATCATCTGCTACTTCTCATTACTGTTTGTTTATCTGCCAATAGCAATCTTTTTCTAATTTTGCTACAAACTACAGATTTTGAAATAAGACTGCTCAGAGTATTAAAATTATGTTAGAACAAGAATAAAAAGTAATTTAATCACAAAACAAAGAGATATTCTTTTTAGTATATGGCTTTTAGTGACATCTTTTGGTTCCTCCACAGCCTTTTTTCTTTTTTCTTTTTTTATGTTCTTGGTTTTCTTCTTTTTTTTTCTTCTTTTATTCTTCCACAGCCTTGAAAAATTACTTTTCTTTTTTTTATTAATGTTTTTTAGTTATTTCTGAGAGAGAGAGACAGCGTGAGCAGGGGAGGGTCAGAGAGAGAGGGAAACACAGAATCTGAAACAGGCTTCAGACTCTGAGCTAGCTGTTGGCACAGAGCCTGACACGGGGCTCGAACCCACAAACCATGAGATCATGACCTGAGCCAAAGTCGGAGGCCCAACTGACTGAGCCACCCAGGTACCCCCAAAAATGACTTTTCATACTTTATAGCTCACAGTTACAATTACCCAACAGCTTAGTTTTTGATACATTGAGTGTTACTATCATAATTGTCCAGAAATATAATTTTATATAATTTAAAGAGTTGTATGAGTTATATATAATTTTATATATTTCAAGAGTCAGAATCCCAATTTACATGTAACTATAGCTTTCTGAAATCTGTTCTTTTAGATTTGATAGGTTTTCCACTCTTAGCTTCTCTAGTATATCCTATGGTAAAATTTTGTTCAAGAAAAATGCTATGTGAAATATGCAGTGTATATTTACTTTACATAATGATGTATTCTTATTTCTTCTTTACATTTATCCATTTAAAAAATGCCAAATAACACAACTTTCTCTTTCCTTTCAAATTTACAGAAATTCCTATTAAACTTACAGAAATTCTCATTTAGAATTGCAGGCAACCATTTTGCATCATAGCCTAACAAAATTATCTCATATCTTTCTTTAATAGTGTAACCTATTACCTATGATAAGAGAATCAAATCTGTTACAGGTAGAGGCTGAAGTTGTACATACATAATGACATTGGTATTTTGAAAAAATGCTAATCTCTTACCATAGAACTCTTTGTACTTTAGAAAATTATCTTTGGTTTTAAAAAGGAAAATAATCACTGGCACCTCTCCAGAAAGCTCTCCTTAGAATCCACATTATGGGACATCACCTAGTGGCTATAAATACATCTTTAAGGACTTCAGTAATTACACGAAGACTTAAACACCATTGAACAATGGGAAAAGCAGCTATACAAGAGAGAATTCCTAGAAATTTAACAGGAAAGTTATTGAAAGGAAAGAGTAAGTATCTTGGAAGATTTTTAAATGAAAAATTATAAAGAGAAAGTAAGAGCAAAGCTCTAGGAATAGAAAAACCAAATAAATTCTAGTTCTGGCTCAGGCACTTAACAAACCTGATCTAGTTTCTAAACTTCTTTAGATCTTTAGTTACCTTCTTAGTAGGATATGGGTAGCAAATGTTTATTCTATCTCAAAATAATAATAATAATGTATATGAAGGAGTCTTTACTTTCAAAGTCTTCTATAAATATAAGGAGGAGTTTGTTGGTTTTATGAATTTATACTTTTAATCAAATTTTAATAATGTGCCTTTAGAATTATTTTTCAGAGGGGCGCCTGGGTGGCTCGGTCGGTTAAGCATCCGAATTTGGCTCAGGTCACAATCACACGGTTTGTGGGTTTGAGCCCCACATCGGTTTCTGGGCTGACAGCTCAGAACCTGGAGCTTGTTTCAGATTCTGTGTCTCCCTCTCTCTGCCCCTCTCCCACTCATGCTCTGTCTCTCTCTGTCCCAAAAATAAATAAAACAAAAAAATTTAATAAAAAGAATTATTTTTAGAATTTCACAGGAATTTTGGAATATTGTATTTTTCTTACATTGAACTATTATTTACATTAACTAGAGTCCATTTTCAGTATAGCTATTCTAACCAGAATTCAAATTTCCAGTGACAACCTATTTGCATGTACAGTATTTATAAAGTATGATGAAACAACCTAACCAAATCTGATATAGAAAAACAACCATGAACATCCAGATGGCCAACAGACACATGAAACGATGCTCAGCATCCCTCCTCATCAGGGAAATACAAATCAAAACCACACTGAGATACCACCTCACACTGGTCAGAGGGGCTAAAATGAGCAAATCAGAGGACTCTAAATGCTGGCGAGGTTGTAGAGAAATGGGCACCCTCCTACACTGGTGATGGGAATATAAATTGGTGCAGCCCCTCTGGAAAACAGTGTGGAGATTCCTCAAAATATTAACAATAGAACTCCCCTATGACCCAGCAATAGCACTGTTGGGAATTTACTCAAGGGATACAGGAGTGCTGATGCATAGTGGCACATGTACCCCCATGTTCATAGCACTCTCAACAATAGCCAAAACATGGAAAGAGCCTAAGTGTCCATCAACGGATGAATGGATCAAGAAGATGTGGTTTACCTATACAATAGAATTCTACATGGCAATGAGAAAGAATGACATCTGGCCATGTGTAGCACTGTGGATGGAACTTGAGGAACAATGTGGATGCTGAGTGAAATAAGCCAGGCAGAGAAGGACAGATACCATATGTTTGCATGTATAGGAGTATTAGGAGGAACTTAACAGAGGACCATGGGGGAGAAGAAGGGGAAAAATAGTGGCAGAGAGGGAGAGAGGCAAACCATGAGAGACTCTTCAATGCCGAGAACAAACTGAGGGCAGATGGGGAGGGGAGGGGGATGATGGGCATGGAGGAGGGCACTTGTGGGGATGAGCGCTGGGTGTTACATGGAAACCAATGCGATAATAAACTATTTTTAAAAAACATGAAATATATATGTTTTTCATTTTACCAAGCGGCAAAGTTTGTAAATGGCTCATTAACATAAAATGACTATTAAGGAAATAGAAAGACATTAACAATTTATTAAATGATTCCTAAATTCTCTTTGAAGTCAAGAAAGGACCACCTCCATATAGCAAGCTCTACCAAGCAAGAACATTGTAGGGATAATAAGGCAGTAAGGCTCCACTAAAAAGTACACATTAATCCACAAACCAAAGTGTATTATCTTCCAAGGCAGGCAATCCAAAGATAAAAATTCTATTTGTTTTACTTCTAAAAAATTATTATTCAACCAACACTTATGTAGTGCTTCCAGTGTGGAAGACCTGCCATAAGTGCTGAACAAATATTTGAATCATATAAGCTATGTAACAACAGCTAAGTTAGGTAACTATACCCCTATTTTACAGATAAGGATATTGAGGCATAGAGGTTGGGTAATTCACAAGGTCACAGAACTGGTAAGTGGTGGAGCTAGGATTCAAACAAAGGGGAGCTAGGATTCTAGGCAGTCTGGCTTCAGAATCCAGGCACTCAAGCATTATGCTAAGCTTTCTTCCATAAATACATAAATACAACCATAAATAAATATGCAGGTCATACTGTATTAAAGAAACTTGGAACTTCTATGGGATTAAAGATAAGAGTAAAGAGAATTTATAAACATCCATCTCCTTATTATAATAAAGAATTAATTAAAAGACATATCCATCAGATGGATAGTGTTTCCAGAGTTAGTCTTTTCATTGGGTCACTTACAAGAAGGCAGGAAGAAAAATTTTTAACACCAATGTAAATAAAATAGTATTTCTTTTTGTATGCTTCAGGAAACCATGAATTAAAAGTCAAAATAAACCAGAACTAGGGCACCTGGGTGGCTAAGTTTGTTCAGTGTCCAACTTCAGCTCAGGTCATGATCTCACAGTTCGTGGGTTTAAGCCCCGTATCAGGTTCTGTGCTGACACCTCACAGCCTGGAGCCACCTCCTGATTCTGTGTCTCCCTTTCTCTCCCTCCCTTTCTCTCTGTCTCTCTCTCTCTCTCTGCCCTTCTCCCACTCACGATCTCTCTCCCTTGAAAATAAATAAAACATTTTTTAAAAAACCCCAGGATTGTAAACACAGGGAGAACAGGCTTCACTTAACTCTACAAGAAAACACTCCACAGGTAGTACTGTCCCAAATAATCCATATATATGAGCAGGCAGCAGAGATAAAGCTGGGATTTATCTATTGGCAGAGTTGCTGCCCAAATCTCCATTGTCCTCAGCTGAATCCAGAACCTCAGCACTGCAAGTGGAATCTCTAATCCTAGGAACCCAACAGATTGAGGAAGAAAACAAAAACAAAAATGAAAACAAACCTCTTCCTAATATTAGGAAGAGCAGAGAAGAGCCTCTAATAGTATTTCTGAAGTACATGTTTCAATTTTAATTGAAGTTGACACAATGTCATATTACTTTCAGGTACACAACATAGTGATTCCACAAATCTATACATTGTGCTATGTTCACCATAAGTATAGCAACCAATGTTACCAGCATATTTCAATTTTTGTTATCTCTGGCTGTAGAGTCTTAATGACAGTAAAGACTCCATTTTCTTTCCTGGTTTTGGGGGAAGATGTGTTTCAGGCATGCTCAAATCTGAAACACATTTTCCCATAATACCTGTGTTGTACATAATGATTCCACTGTGAATATGACCACAGAATTTTAGAACTGAGAAGGACTATCTATTGTAGTTTAACACTCATACTACAGATGAAGACACTGTGGCCCAGGGAGTTTAAGTGACTTAAAAAGCAATACTCAACAGCTGGTCTCCTAACCTAATGTTTTTTCCCCCACTCTATTCTACTGTCTGCTTTGGCTACAAGTGCAAACTGGCCTGGGAACCCAACCATTAATTTCTACATTGAAACTATGAAGAAATGTTCTTAAATTCTAAATATTCTAACTTAATAATATTTAGAATCCAAATGGTTGATAAACTAGGGAACAACCATAATTCCCCCTTTCCACTTTGTTTTTTTTCTTTAAAAAATTTTTTTAATGTTTTATTTATTTCTGAGAGAGAGAGAGAGAGAGCGAGCAGGGGAGGGTCAGAGACAGGGGGAGACACAGAATCTGAAGCAGGCTTCAGGCTCTGAGCTTGCTGTCAGCACATAGCCCGACGCGGGACTTGAACCCAAGAACCGTGAGATCATGACCTGAGCTGAAGTCAGATGCTTAACCAACTGAGCCACCTAGGCACCCCTACCCGTTTCCATTTTCTGGACAGATAATACCATTCCTAAAGAATCCCTGAAAACATGTTTTAAATTATTTGGTTCTCCAATTACTCTTTTTTAGTCAGTTCACCCAAACTTCTCTCTCTTCACTAGATGCAGATGATGTTCTTGTAGCTTTGTTCCTTGTCATACAGGAGTCCCCTTGGTAGCTATCCTGTCCTTCTACTGCTATCATCTAGTGAACCCCAAAATGGAATTAAAAAAAAGTTAAGTGGCAACTCCCAACTCAAGTAAAATTGAGTTGCAAATGAGGAAACCCAATTTAACAATTCCCTCCCTACTTCAATGAAGGTATCATTTTAGGTCATTTACTTATATTCCTTAGAACTGATGTATTTATTTCCTTGTCAAAGGAAGGGCAGAGTAGCAGAAGGATACTAGGGACCTAAAGTGAAAAGTGGCAATGAGAACTGGGGGTGGGAGAGAAAGAAGAGTGAAAGAGAGAGACAGAGAAGGAGAGAGGAGGTACGGAAGATAAATTTATCTACCTTGGATAAAAGTCATACAAAATATCGGAAATTTTGTGATAAAACTCATTAACTTTAAAATAGCCAAAAGCATAAGAAATATCTTTCAGTTATAGTTGAAATTATTTGCTCCAATAAAATTGTCAAAACTATCCAATAACATGATAGAAACTCTTACGAAAAAAACTAGAGAATTTTTAATTTTTTTAATAGTTTATTTATTTTTGAGACAGAGAGAGACAGAGCATGAGCGGGGAAGGGGCAGAGAGAGAGGCAGACAGAATCTGAAACAGGCTCCAGGCTCTGAGCTGCCAGCACAGAACCTGATGCGGGGCTTGAACCCGCGAACCACGAGATCATGACCTGAGCCGAAGTCGGATGCTTAACTGACTGAACCACCCACGCGCCCCAAACTAGAGAATGTTTAAAGTGTAATATTATTCTAGTCACAGTTCTAAAACTCAATGAGAAAGCATAAAATTATCAGTTAACAACATTGACCCAGGGCCCTATATATGCTAAGTACTATGTGGGGTAGGGTGAATATGAATATGAAGGCAGAAAAGGACACAAACAAAATATAAGGCACAATTAATGAAAATTCCTGCCCTCCAGAGCTTGGTAATCTAATTGGTGATATGATATACATGCATGAAAAAACCTTGCAACAATGTTATAAATAATTGCAAATAAATACAATTCAAACAAACACAAAACAATGAGAAAAAATGGTAAAATTTATGAAAAATGGATGAGATTATAGAAAAAGTGGATATAATTTACTTTATAGCCCCAAACAGTGTTTGAGAAGTTCTCATAAAGATATCCTTATATAACTCCTAGAATTATTATTATCTCTTTCTATTCCCAACAACCATTCTTCCAAAACTAGAATGTACTATTGAAACAAACCCACATGGAAGTCAGAGTCTCTAAGTTTTCCTTTTTCTACTAACTGTGGAAGTATCCGAGAATAACTGTATTTTCTTTTGAGTTTTATAAAAACAACTCATCATGAACATAAATAAAACGTGACTACCTTAACAGAGTTAAGAAATTGAGACAGTTTACATTGGAAAATATTTCATGCATCATATTATAAAACGAAATACATCACACATTATGTTCATAATCAACTTTTACAGAAAAGAGAAAAAATTCCACAAATACTACCAAATGATATAAACAGGCAGAAAACAGGCCTAAAAACTCATAATAGTGCAACATATTCTAATATGCATGCATGGGTAGGGCTGCATGCACACAGGTAGATTCTGAACTTTTAGTAAGTTAAAAGCTCAGAAGTTTCATAATTAACAAGGAAAATATGTTGAATCTGTGTATTAAACATAAAACAGATAAATCTTTGCAAACTGTTAAATATAAATTTTCAGTCTCTCAGAAAAAGTTCAAAAACAGCCTTCCTATATTCAGTCAGTAGTGACATATCTTCAGCATGGAGACCATTCCCTCTGGGTCTTCCTTTATAACAAAAAGGCTGTCTAGTCAGTATCTATACCTCGAATAACAAAATGTTTTCAGATAAGAAATTGGAAAATAACTATTTTCTGGGAGTATTTGCCATACGTAAAGTCTAGAGACATTTAAGACATTTTAAATCTAAAATCTGATTATTTTTGAGTTTCAAATTACAACTATATCAATAATACATGTAAGATAACTAAAGTGAAAATACTTAGAATAAGATCTACAAATATGACTATCATAAAATTGTTATCAAAATAAACTTGAAAAACTACACAGAATCTCTTTGTATTAAGATTGTAATTCTACTAATAAGTAGGGAAAATTCTACACAAATTCAACCAAAAAATTTAGAGGTGGGTTTCACGGTCACAGCATGGAGGCCAGGCCCACGCTCACCTTGGACGTCTTCCTCTCCACCATCACCATCTTCTTCCTCATTGTAAGCCAGCTCAGCCTGCTTGTCTGCCTCATACTCACCTACGTTACCATCATCCCCATTATAATCCGCCAGTTTAGAGTCATGCTGCGGATCAACAGGGGATTCATTCTCATCAAAGAATCGGCCTGTGAAGTAGGTAGAGGATTAATTCAAGAGTAAAGAGAGAAAAAAAGAAGGGACCTACACTGGATGCCTCCAGAAAGTAGACAAGTGAACCCTGGGAACATTTTGGGCACTGGTTATAAAAAAGATACAATTTTGTGAAGGTTATCCAAGATAAAAAGAAATAAGAATGAAGACTGAAAATAACTTTTTTAAAAAAGAATTTCCCTTTGGTGTGTATTTTAGTACTTGCTATTTAAGGTTTGAATATTTTCTTAAAGAAAAGGGCACCATTTTCAGGACTGTTTTCTTAATAACCAATGACTTCTCCAAAATAAGTATTTGTCTAATTTACCACTTTAGGTGAACAATAAATGATTTTATTACTAGATACAATATGTATTTGAAATTTGTAGGCATTTATTTGCTTTATAAAATACCATTTTCCATAAATAATTTTGATCATATTTTTGTAAAAATACAAGTATTTTGTAGGCTAGTTTCTTTTTGGATGCTAAGACAAATTAACACAGCTGAGGGCTATCTCAAGTTCCTTCAGTGATAGTGACTGACTTTCACTGTGAATTTCCAAAGAGAGATGGTGGAAAGAATACACTATCAGAACCGCTTAGTGGTATGTGCTTTGAAAAAACATCCTAAATAATTCTGATTTATTCTTCCCCATTTCCTAAACAGGACTTTTAAAAGCCAATGGTAAAGGAAGCTTAAGAAAGTTGACCTATGCAAGGCTGTTATATTGCACACATTCATAACAGTAAGAAACCAAAAGAGCAAAAGACATAACACCCACTGTAGAAAGTTATTTCAACTAAAATTGAAAATGAAAATGTTAGGCACACTAAGATCTGACTCAGAAACACAAGTCAAAGTCTACTTTGACATTAAATTTAAGAAGCATAATAGTAAATTTTATTCCAATCCCTAAAATATAAATAATAGCTTACTGATGCTTAAAGAGCTTAAGACTTTAAAAAATTATAAAAACTTTCTATGATAAGTCCAAAATTTTTTGAATTATGTTTTTGAGAATTAAACTGCAATGAGACATTCAGGAAAAAAAGTTAACAACATCTTTGCTTGGAAAGAAATGCTAACTATAAATGGAAAGAATTAAGGAGGTATTGGTCAATTCTACAAACAGCTCACCACATTATCAGGCCAATATAATTCTAATTGCCGGATTAAGGAGTCAATTGGGAAAACAGTTAAAGAACAAATCACACTTACATAGGCTTTCAAAGACAGGGGCTGTTTACAACAGACTTAAGTAACTGGGGCCAATAAAAGAGCATAAGTCATCTTAAATTTATTCTAGAATAAGGTTGGGTATGTATAATAAATAAATAAATGGAAAAGTTGATAAAATAGAGTTAGAGAAAAGAAATAGATATAAAAGAATTAAAACAGAAAAACAAAGAGGAATAAAAAGCTATATGTGAGAAAGACACCATGTCTCCCAATGATAGTAATACAAAACAAAACATTTTGGAGGCTTTTATAATTTCTTTTTCCAACTATAAAATTAATGATGCCAATATAAGGAAAAAGGGAGATTTAGAGAAATCTGTATTTTCTTTTTCTTAATATGCAATATTTACTATGGAAAAATTTAACCTGGAGATGTTAAATCATCTTTATGCAATGTGAAACTGCTGTTTTAAAAAGGCATTGTGCTAGTCACTGTGACACAGAACTAAACTTACCATCTCCATCTCTGGTAACTCATTGTAGGAAGGAAGACAAATATGTAAACAAGTAATTAGAAAGTGATGTTATGTGTGCTATACCACAATGATCTAGAAAGTGACATCTTAACATGGAGACTATTGCTACTGTTGGTCTCTATATGATAGAGGAAGTCTGAACTTTGTGTAGGAGGCAATAGGCAGTTGTCATGATTTTTTTAAAATTCTCCGAGAACAGGAATGGCTTATGTACAACAGCATTTCCAGTGTCTATTTGGGTAAAAAGCTATGAGGAAATGTTAGAACAAATGAATCAAACACATTTAAGAATGACAAATTGAATACATGGCACAATGGAATGGAAGCACTCAAAGAATGACTCTATAATCCTAGCCTGGAAACTAAAAATAAAGATACTTGTATCCAAAATGGAATAATTGAGAAGGTATGGGAAAGCAAATGCTTTAGGTATACTGAACTAAGGATTATAGTAAGATATCCCAATGAAAATATTTTATAGACACACAGAAATACGGAACTAGACTCTAGGTACAAAGTGAGGGCTAGATGTATAGATTTAAGACTCATAAATATAAGGATGATATATTAAACTATGAGAAGATAATTTCTATTAGAAAATAAATACTTAAAGAAAATAGCTCTAGTCAATGGAGTGATCTTAGGTCATGACTATGTTTGAGAAGGGAAAAAGGAAGTAATGAGGGTAAAGTTATCACATGATGGTGTAAAACTGTGATGTTTCAACAAGAATGAAATATTCTACTTTATCACTGAAGCATTTTTCCAATTAAAGATTTTTAATTCATTTCTCACTCCCAGTAACCACAATGCTAAAACTGTGCTCAGCTAGGTGAGTAATATGGTAATTATTTAGTTTGGATCCCCCAAATTCGTTATATTTTTACAAAACTCAACTGTGTACTTGAATATTATTTTCATCCTGGTGGCTGCTTGAAAATGATTAACTTATAGCTTATCAGTAACAAGATACTAGCTTCACCCTAACAATCTAAACATGAGAACAACATACACTCTAGCTATTGACAGTCTTTGGGTGGTATCACATTGGAAAACTAAATCATAAAAGATTATTGATATACTTTTCAGCTCACTTTAAACAATATAATAGAACTTCATACAGAATGATAAGTATTCTGTAAAACACCCTAAACATCAGGCTGCAAACTTCCAAAACCAGTAGAAAATGAAAGGATAATGACAAATAACTGCAA
This sequence comes from Proteles cristata cristata, assembly GCA_017311185.1. Classification (NCBI taxonomy): domain Eukaryota; kingdom Metazoa; phylum Chordata; class Mammalia; order Carnivora; family Hyaenidae; genus Proteles; species Proteles cristata. The sequence continues at coordinate 439,469 of JAESUZ010003766.1, read as the reverse complement.
TATTTCTCAGCCACAAAAAGGCATTTCAGTCAAGAGAATTAGACTGTATGCTTTAATCCTGTACTGGAAATCAAACCAAGATAAGTCACTTTTTTGCTTTATTAGCTCCAGGTTCACTTATAGGTTTCAACTTCTCAACTATTGTATGAAAAACAGGTTTATTTTTTTCTAGTCATTCTTTTCATATATTGTCACTATTACAAACAAAATGAATCAATAGGAAATTTTACTCTAAAGGAGGGAGCCTCTTTTTCTAGCCTTCATCTACTGGTAGTATCCACTTTGTACCGGTCATTTGAAAATCAACACATTCAAATGACTCTTGCATCACTCAATTTAACACCTACAATGTTGACTATTTCAAGTATCCCTGAGGGTCCATGACATGTGATAACTTATAATCTGTTGAGACATGAGTTAAGAGTTGTGAATGCTGGAAGGATGAGGTGTGCAAATTTTGACAAAAATGTTACTTTACTGCAAGCTTTTCCCACAAAGCAATATATAGGGAAGACTGCTTACTGGCATTTGAACTGCTTACTTTGACTTCTTTAGGAAGAACATTATGGGGCAAAAAGATCATACTTATTTTGCATTTCAGTGTATAGGACCTGCATGTAGTAAGTAGTAGGCACAGGAAGGAATCTGCTAATTGACTGGATTTATGGAAGGTAAAGAGAAACCAGGGAAATGAAAGAAACATGGCAGCTAGAAATTATGGCTAACAGCATCTGAACAATCACCACCACCACTCCCTCACTCCCATTCCCAATGCCAAGAAGTCCAATTGCTCTTCCCCCTTCTTCACATCATTCACAGGCTACATTTTTGTTATTTTTCATCCTTAAGATTAATTCTATAAGGGGAAAGGAGGAGAAGAGAAGGGAAGCACGCAATTTGATTTGCATCAGGGTCAAATACTGTTCTCCTTTACCTCTTGCTTTTATCGTCCACCAAACATACTGGACTACTCTTAAAATGAGCATAAAAATAAAGGGACATGAAGTGGGAAGTAATTAGCTAATTTTTGAGTAAGTAATACCAAGCACATGTCACATATTTATGACAAATACATTAATCTTATGAACATTAGTTACACACTCCATTTCAATTTCAGTATTCAAATATTCTTTAATAGAATAAACAAAACTATTATGTAATGGATTAACCAAATTCTTTTAAGTTTTATTTATTTATTTTTGAGAGAGAGAGGGAGAGAGCATATGTGTGCACAAGATCAGAGAAGGGCCAGAGAGAAAGGAATAGAGAGGATTCCAAAGCAGGGCTTGAACCCACAAACTGCGAGATCATAACCTGAGCTAAAATCAAGAGTTGGACCCTCAACTGAGTGAGCCAACCAAGCACCCCTTGATTAACAAATTCTTGTATGTCAAACTTGATTACCTTTCTGATCCACATCATGAAAAAAAAAGTCATCTCAAAACAATATTGTAACATATTGAAGAACAGAGCAAACTATTTCTTCCAATATTTCACAAAAATTTTTGTTTTAAAATTTTATTTTTTTTTAAAGTAAGCTCTACACCCAACATGGGGCTTGAACTCATGACTCTGAAATCAAGAGTCCCAGGTTCATTTGACTAAGCCAGCCAGGCGCCCCTACAAAAAAATTTTCTGTTTTATTTTGTTTTAAATTTTCTTTTTTTTAATGAATTCTTTTTTTTAAGTGCTTATTTATGTTGAGAAAGAAAGTGAGTGTGTGTGTGAACAGGGGAGAGGAAGAGAGGGAGAGAGAATCCCAAGCAGGCTCTAAGCTGTTAGCGCAGAGCTCAATACAGGACTCAATCTCATGAACTATGAGATTGTGACCTGAGCCAAAATCAAGAGCTGGACGCCAAACTGAGCCACCCAGGGGTCCTCTACTTTTTATTACTAAATATTTTCAAATATACAGAGAAGTGTGGAGAATATAACATCCATGTTTCCATCATTCAGAGCTTTGTCAAATTTTAACATTTTTGTCATATTTGTTTTCGAGCTTTTAATAAAGAAAACATTACATATACAATTAAAGTTTCCTAGTACTTCTCTCTAACATGTGCCTCTTACCTCAAAGATAACCTCTATCTTAAATGGGGTGTTAAATATCCCCATGAAACTTTCTGTATTCATTAATAAATAGTATTAGTCACAGGCCTCTAAATATACGGCACCTGGGCAGGAAAGAGTTAACTGGGCATGCTTGGTTTGTTGAAACCCTGCATATTTCAAAGAAAGGTTTGTCTTCATGAAGGACTGGTGCTTGGCTGGAAGCTGAAAGATAACTTCTGAGCCTATGGAATGTTCTGCCTCATATGTGTGTTTCTTGGACCATGTTATACCAGCATGATTAAACCAAGTTATCCTAACAAAAAGCTTTATGGTGTATATTTGTTTTTGCTAGGTGGGGTGGTGGTGGAATAACTGAGCTCAGTCATGCAAGCACTGCATGACAGGTAGGCATGACATGACTGATTCTCCCCCAAAAAGCCCAGGACCCCAAAGATCAAGTGAGCCTCCACGGTTGGAAACACTTCACACATAAGTGTCACACAACTTTGCCAGGAGGATTAAGGATATCTCCATGAAACTCCACTGGGAGGGGACACGTGGAAGCCTGAATCTGCTTTCTCCTGGATCTTGCCCCATGAGCCTTTTCCATTTGCTGATTCTAATCTCTGTCCTTTCACTGTACTAAACCACAACTCTCTGTATTAACAATTCTTCCGTGTCCTGTGAGCCCTTCTTGTGAATCATCAAAACTGAGGGTGATCTTGGGACTTCCAACATAGCATAATGTTTCTAGTTTGCAACTTGCTTTATTCTCTACACATTATGTTTTTGAGATTTATCCATCTTGATAAATGTGCCTTTGTTCATTCATTTGAACTCCCATATATAATTCTACTATATGTGTATGGTACATACCTATTCTCATACTGATGAACATTTGTTTCCGATTTTCAGCCTAACATTGAATACTCTTCTACAGGACTGAAAGTGTTTGCAGGTACATACTAGGTGCTAAGTTGTAGGGTATGTGCATCTTCTCACTCTTACAATTGACCTTTTGATTAATAAGATTCTCAATTTTAACAAAGTTCAATTTATCATTTTTTAAAATTCATGGTTAGCTTTTTGCAGTGAGGGGAGGACTAAGAAAAATTTGCCTACTCCATGTCTTAAATATATTTTTTTGTTTTCTTCTACAGGTTTTATTAGCTTTAAAATTTAAATCTATTTATCTTTTTTAAAAATATTATTTATTCTTTTTTTTTTTTAATGTTTTATTTATTTCTAGGAGAGAGAGAGAGAGACAGCGTGAGCAGGGGAGGGTCAGAGAGAGAGGGAGTCACAGACTGAAACAGGCTCCAGGCTCTGAGCTGGCAGTCAGCACAGAGCCCGACGCGGGGCTCGAACCACGAACCGCGAGATCATGACCTAAGCGAAAGTCGGACGCTTAACCGACTAAGCCACCCAGGCGCCCCAAAATATTATTTATTCTTGAGAGAGAGAATGAGAAAGTGTGAGCAGAGGAGGGACAAAGAGAGGGGGACAGAGGATCTGAAGCAAGCTCTTTGATGACAGCAGAGAGCCCAAGGTGGGGCTCAAACTCAGGAACCATGAGATCATGATCTGAGCTGAAATTGGACACTTAACTGACTGAGCCACCCAGGTGCCCCAAATCTGCAATCTACCTTGAATTTAAATCTATGTATTGAGTAAATTAGGAGATCCAAAGTTAATATTTTTCCATTTGGCTTTCTTTCTTTTTTTTTTTTTTTTTAAATATTTTCATTTATTTCTAGGGGAGGGAGGGAGAGAGAGAGAGAGAGAGAGAGACAGCGTGAGCAGGGGAGGCTCAGAGAGAGAGGGAGATACAGGCTCTGAAACAGGCTCCAGGCTCTGAGCTGGCAGTCAGCACAGAGCCCAACACGGGGCTCGAACCCACGAACTGCGAGATCATGACCTAAGTGAAAGTCAGACGCTTAACCGACTAAGCCACCCAGGCGCCCCTCCATTTGGCTTTCAAACTGAGCCAACTATTTACTGAAGACTATCCTTTCCCCCACTGCATTGCATTATCAATTTTGTCATAAATCAAGTGACCATATATGTGTGGTTAGTTTCTGCATTCTCCATTCTGTTTCATTGATCCATCTGTCTATTCTTGTGCCAATACCATATTGTCTTAACTACCTTATTAATAATAGTTTTATTTTTTTATTTATTAAAAAATTTTTTTTAATGTTTTGTTTATTTCTGAGAGAGAGACAGTGTGAGCAGGCTAGGGTCAGAGAGAGAGGGAGGCACAGGCTCTGAAACAGGCTCCAGGCTCTGAGCTAGCTGTCAGCACAGAGCCTGATGCAGGGCTTGAAACCACAAACCATGAGATCATGACCTGAGCTGAAGTCACACAGACGCTTAAATGACTGAGCCACCCAGGTGCCCCAATAATAGTTTTATAGTAAATCTTGATATCTGATAGAAGTCACTAAGCTTTGTTCTTATAGATTGTCTTGGCTATTCTTAGTCTTTTACATTACCATACACAATTCAGAATCACTATACCAATTTTCATCAAAAAGAAAAAAAAATGCTGCCGGGATAATGAATAGGATAACATTGAAATTCTAGATCAATCAAAGAATGGACATCTTTAAAATGCTGAGCCTTCTGGGGCACCTGGGTGGCTCAGTCAGTTGAGCATCTGACTTCAGCTCAGGTCATGATCTCTCAGTTAGTGATTAGTGAGTTCATGTCCCATGTCAGGCTCTCTGCTGTCAGCATGGAGCCAGCTTCAGATCCTCTGGTCCCCCTCTCTCTCTCCACTCCTCTCCTGCTCTCACTTTCTCTCAAAAATAAAGACATTTAAAACTTTGAGCCTTACAGGGATGCCTGGGTGGCTCAGTCGGTTAAGCGTCCAACTTCAGCTCAGGCCATGATCTCGCAGTTTGTGGGTTTGAGCCTTGTGCTGTGTTCTGTGCTAACAGCTAGCTCAGAGCCTGGAGCCTGTTTTGGATTCTGTGTCTCCCGCTCTCTCTGACCCTCCCCTGCTCACGCTGTCTCTCTCTCTCAGAAATAAAAAGAACATTAAAAATTAAAAAAAAAAACACTTTGAGCCTTACAGTCTGTCAACATGGGTTTACTTATATATTATCTAATTTCTGTCAATAATATTTTTTAAATATTTTTTTAATGTTTATTTATTTTTGAGAGAGAGACAGAGTACAAGCGGGGCAGGGCAGAGAGAGAGGGAGACACAGAATACAAAACAGGCTCCAGGCTCTGAGCTGTCAGCACAGAGCCAGACATGGGGCTCAAATCCACAAAATGAGAGATCATGACCTGAGCTGATGTCAGACGCTTAACTGACTGAGCCACCCAGACATCCCTCTGTCAATAATATTTTGTAGTTTATAGAAGTTCTTGTGAATATTTTGTTGATATTTTTCAAGAATCTGATATATTTTATGCTATTAAAAATAATTCCTTGGGGAAACTGGCTGGCTCAATTGGTGGAGCTTGTGACTTACTCTTAGGGTTGTGAGATTGGGCCATACATTGGGTGCAGAGATTACTTAAAATCTTTAAAAAAATATTTTTATTTATTTTTAGAGAGAGAGAGAGCATGAGCAGAGGAGGGGGAGAGAGACATAGAGAGAGAGAAAATCCCAAGCAGAATCAGTGATGTCAGCATAGAGCCCAACTTGAGGCTCAATCCCATGAACTGTGAGATGGTGAACTGAGTGAAAGTCAAGAGTGGGATGCTTAATACCTGAGCCACACAGGTGCCACTAAAATCTTTTTTAAGGGGCGCCTGGATGGCTTAGTCGGTTAAGCATCCGACTTTTGCTTAGGTCATGATCTCGCGGTTCGTGGGTTCAAGCCCCACATCGGGCTCTGTGCTGACTGCCAGCTCAGAGCCTGGGGCCTGTTTCAGAGTTTGTCACGCCCTCTCTCTCTGACCCTTCCCTGCTCACGCTGTCTCTCTCTTAGAAATAAATAAAAAAACATTAAAAAAAATTTTTTAAATAAAAAAATAAAATCTTTTTAAAAAAAGGTTTCTTTCTAAAAATATCACTTTATATGTTTATTGCTAACATATACAATAAATTTTATATATTAGCCTTCTAATTAGTTTGCTAAATACTTATTTAATACATATTTACTGGGGCATCTAGGTGGCTCAGTTGGTTGGGTGTCCAACTCTTCAGCTCAAATCATGATCCCAGGGTTGTGGGATTGAGCCCCATGTCCAGCTCTGTGCTAGGCATGGAGCCTGCTTGGGATTCTCTCTCTCTCACTCTCTCTCTCTGCTCTTCTCCCCTACTTGCTCTGTGTCTAAAATTAAAAAAAAAAAAAAAAAACTTATTATTGAATAGTTTGGAGATTGCTTTGGATTTTCCACATTCAAAATTATGCCTGCAAATAATATCAACTTATTAGTTTTATTTCTTCTTTTCAATCTCTATACTGCTTATTTTCTTTTTTGCACTTTATATAATTGATTAGGACTTAAAGTGAAAAGTTGGTGGAAATGATAATAGTGGTTATCTTAGTTTTCATGATTTCAAAGGAAAAAATTTTTGATACTTCACCATTAAGTGATGCCTATTATAGGATTTTTGTAAATACTCTTTATCAGATTAAGGAAATTTACCTTCTAGTACTGGTTTGCTCAGAGTTTTTTATTTATCATGAACACATGCTGAGTTTCCTCAAATGCCTTCTTTGTACCTATTGAGATGCATCTACTTGATTTGTCTCATATATTTTGTTAATATGGCAAATTACATAGATTGGTTTTCAAATATTAAATAAGCTTGCATTTCAAGAATAAACCCAGGGTGCCTGGGTGGCTTAGTTGATTACACGTCCAACTTCAGTTCAGGTCATGATCTCACAGTTAATGGGTTTGAGCCCTGTGTCGAGCTCTATGCTGACAGCTAGCTCAGAGCCTGGAGCCTGCTTCAGATTCTATGTCTCCCTCTCTCTCTGACCCTTTCCTGCTCACACTGTCTCTCTCTCTCAGAAATAAATAAAACATAAAAAAAAAAAAAAAAGAATAAACCCAACATGGTCATCATGCATGTCATTTTTATTTATCTCTGGATCTGATATGCTAATATTTTATTTTTTAATTTTTAGATTTTTAGATGTACTATGTTGGGAAGGATTATCTTGTAATTTTCCTTTTTCATAATATACTTAGTTTTGCTATCCAACTTATGCTGGCTTCATAAAATGAGTTGAGAAAGTATTTCCTCATTTTCAATTCTCTGCAAAAACTCATTTTAGATCAGTTGTACTTTTTCCTTTAAATGTTTGGAAGAATCCACTGGAAAAAACATTTGGGCATGAAAATTTCATTAAGGAAAAGATTTAAATTACAGATTCAATACCTTAAAAAAATTTTTTTTTATTTGAGAGAAAGCATGTGCCTGAGTGGGGGAAAGGGACAGAGGGAGAGAGAAAGAATCTTAAGCAGGATCCATGCTCAGTGCAGAGCCTGATGTGGGGTTCAATCTCACAACCATGGGATCATGACCTGAGCTGAAATCAAGAGTCAGATGCTCAAATGACTCAGTCATCTAGCCACCTCCAGATTGAATATCTTAAATAAACATGGAACTATCCAGATTTTCCATATCTTCTTGTGTCAGTTTTGTATATAAGTGTTCTAGGATACTACCCATTTCTTCTACATTTTCAAATGTTTTCTCGTTAATGCATAATACCTCATTAAATATTCTCTAATATTGATATTTTTTTATTCTAATATTGATTTGTGCCATCTCCTTCTGTCCTGATCTCTGCTAGAGGTCTTATTTTCACTTTCTTTTCAAAGAACCAATTTTTAGTTTTGTTGATTTCATTACTGATTTCTTTTTTTTAATGTTTTATTTATTTCTGAGAGAGAGAGAGAGAGAGAGAGAGGGAGAGAGAGAGAGAGAGACAGCATGAGCAGGGGAGGATCAGAGGGAGGGAGACAGAATCTGAAGCAGGCTCCAGGCTCTGAGCTAGCTGTCAGCACAGAGCCCGACACGGGACTTGAACCCATGAACCATGAGATCATGACCTTAGCTGAAGTTGGGCACTTAACCAATGGAGCCACCCAGGCGCCCCCATTACTGATTTCATATAGTGACAAATTTATTTTAAAAATTTTTTAAATGTTTATTCATTTTTGAGAGACAGAGTACGAGCAGGGAAGGGGTAGACAGAGAGGGAGACACGGAATTAGAGGCAGGCTCCAAAGCTGTGCTGACAGCTCAGAGGCTAACGCGGGGCTCAAACTCACACACCGCGAGATCGTGACTGAGTCAACGTCAGACGTTTAAATGACTGAGCCACCCAGGCACCCTGTAGTGATCCCAAATTTAGTAATCTAGCTAAACTCTCTTATTGCTTATATTAGTGTCTCTTTTGAGGTGTCGTTAGGCTTGATTACCTATTCAATTTACTTAATGGTTATTGGTTTCTTTAGGTTTTCAAATCTTCTTGAGCCAATTTTGGTTAAGTAATTTTCCAAGATATTATCCATTTGATCTAAGTTTCAAATTTATTGTCAAAGTTTTATTTTTATTTAAAAAAATCTTTTAATGTTTTATATTTTTGAGAGAAGTAGAGACAGAGGGAGATACAGAATCTGAAGCAGGCTCTGGGCTCTGAGCTGTCAGCACAGAGCCGGATGAAGGGCTCAAACCTACAAACTGGGCCCTCATGACCTGAGCTGAAATTGGACACTCAATGACTGAGCCACCCAAGTGCCCCTGTCAAAGCTTTACATAACATTTTCTTGTGGCTTTAAGTATATTTTCTGTTGTTCTGAATATTATTTATTTTAATTTTTTCTATTTTTCATTAGTATTGCTAGATGTTTATCTAGGATTTTTTTTTGCTCCTAATTATTCTTTGTTTTCCATTTCATTTATGATTGCTCTTGTCTATTTTTTCCTCTTTTCTTTCTTCTCCTTACTCTGAATCCATATTGTTTGAGTTCTAACCCTGATTCTGCTCTTTAGTAGCTAAGTAATCTTGAAAGTGTTATGAAACTTTTTTGTGTCTGTTTCCAGTCTGTAAAATGGAAATAATATCTACACACTGATTTGTTGTACATTTACACATACAAAAACTGGCACATACTAACCATTCCAATGTTAGCTATTATTAGTATCATCATCATTAGTAGTAGTAATAGTATGACTATGTCGACCACTACCATTAATACTATTTGGGGTGTGGGGCACCTGGCAACTCTTGACCTCAGGGTTGTGGTTCAAGCCCCATGTTGGGCATGGAGCCTACTTGCAATAAAGATTTAAAAAATACGATTTTGAATTAAACTCATTTAATTTTTAGGGGTTTTGTTCCTTACTGATTTCAAGGCCATAAATTTATCTATAAATATTACTTCAAATGTATTCCTCATATCTTGATATGTGCAGTATTTATATTATTGTTCAGTTCTATGAATTTTGAAATACCAATTATAAATACCTCCCTCAAACAAAAGTTATTGATGACCAACATTTTTAAGTTTATAATAAAGGGGTTTTAAGATACTATTCATAATATAAATAGTTTAAATTTTATCAAGACTCTGTGACCTATTATATAGCCAATTTCTATAGTTGTTCCATATATACTTTAAAAAGCTCTCTTTATTAAGTATAAGGATCTGTATACATTTATATATAGTTGAATAAACTTAATTTTTCTTCAAAATTCTATTTTTTGATGACTTTTAAGTTTTGATAGAAGTATATTTAAATCTTTCACATTAATTATGTAATAAGTCAACTACTCCTTGAAATTGCATCAGCTTTTTGTCTATTTTCTGGTTATGTTTTTAGATTATTTCTTCTTTTTAGTAAGTTGTTTCTCTTGTTACTATGAAACAACCTTCTTTTTTTTCCTTCCAGTCTATTTTGTCATTTATTAATACTTTACATTAGCTTTCTTTAGTTCACTAAGAAATATCTTTTTTTAAATTAAGGTAAAATATACATTTTATAAAACTTATCATCTCGGGGCACCTGGGTGGCTCAGTGGATTAACCGTCCGACTTCAGCTCAGGTCATGATCTCACCCCGCGTCGGGCTCTGTGCTGACAGCTAGCTCAGAGCCTAGAGCCCAATTCAGATTCTGTGTCTCCCTCTTTCTCTCATGCTCCCCGGCTCACGCTGTCTCTCTCTCTCTCTCTCTCAGAAATAAATAAAACATTAAAAAAATTTTTTTTAACTTATCATCTCAACTATTTTTAAGTGTACAGTTCAATGGCATTAAATATATAGTAATATGGATGTGCAACCATCACTACCATCCATACCCAGAACTTTTTTCATCTTCCCCAAATGAAACTCCATATTGATTAAACAATAATATCCCCTCCTCCATCCAGGCCTTGGCAACCACCACTCCTGTTTCTATTAATCTGACTACTCTAAGTACTTCATATAAGTGGAATCATAAAAGTATTTGTTCTTTTGTGACTGGCTTATTTCACTGAGCATAATATCTTCAAGGTTCATCCATATTGTAGCATGTATCAGAAGTTCCTTACTTTTTCAGGCTGAGTAATATCCCATTGCACCTATACATCACATTTTGTTTATCCATTCATTCAGCAGTGAATACTTGGGTTGCTTCACATTTTGGTTATTGTGAATAATACTGTTAATGAATATAAGTGCACAAATATCTGTTCAAGTTATCTGTTTTTATTTCTTTGGAGTATATACCAAGGGAGAAATATCTTTTATAGTCCTTTTATTTTCACATTTTCTATGTGTATATGTTTAAGATTTAGTTGCAAACCCTTCATGGTTAGATTGTTTTATATTCTTTCATGATCTCTTTTAACAGATAACTCTAATCTGTCTATATTTATCATGATTTTTATAATTTTTTTAAAAGCTTATTTTTTTATTTTGAGAGAGAGAATGTGCAAGCAGGGGAGGAACAGAGAGTAAGAGAGAGTGAGTCCCAAGCAGGATTCACACTGCCAGTGTAGAGCCCTGTATGGGGCTCAAACACACAAACCATAAGATAATGCATGACCTGAGCTGAAATCAAGAGTTGAATGGTTAACCAACTAAGCCACTCAGACTTAGTAATATTTGACCGTATCCTTTGATTTTACTGTTTAGATTGTAAATTTTCTTCTTCCTTTCTTTCTAAAGTATCTCCTTTTCTTCTTCTACCCACTGTTAGATGAAAGTGGCACATTGTATCTCTATTCTTTTAGTCATTACCCTTAAATTTTTTTAAGTTTTTTTTATTTAGTTATTTTTGAAGTAGGCTCCATGTCCAACATGGGGCTTGAACTTATAATGCTGATGTCAAAAATCGCCATGTCCTACTGACTGAGCCAACCAGGTACTCCAACCCTTAATTTTTAAACATATATAATTTATACATTTTGTAAACAAAATAACAAAATAATCAGCATTTCTATCCTCTTTCTGAGCAGGACATGGACCTTTTCACTTTACCCTTGAACACTTTCTGTTTTATTATTTGCTGAGTTTGCTCTAATAACACAAAAATAGTTTAAAGTCAATAATTAAATTTATCAGTTGCTTTGATCAATTTGAATTCCCATTTTTGTAGTTATTACTATCTCTCTTCAATTTTTTCTTAACTAAAGAATAACCTTTACTCTTCTTTCATTGGTGTGTCTTTAAGAGGTAAACTCAGTCTTGTGTAACTGAATATGTCTTCATTTTATCCTCATTGTCCTCATTAGCTAGTATAACATACTATGTTAGTTGTTATTTTCCACTCATCAGACTGAAGATATTCCATTATTTTTTGTCATTTGATTGGCTGATGAAGAATCTGTCAGTATAACTGTCATTCCTTAGAGATAATCTGTATTTTCTGGTAACAATGAAAGATTTTTTCCTTTATTTTTGGATACTCTGAAGTTTTCCTACGATGCCTAAAAGGAAAGATTTTTTTTATCCCAGTTGACGCTCAGCAGGCACATTTGATCTGAGAACTCATGCATGTCTTTATTCAACTGCAGAAAATTCTGAGTTCTTCAAACTCTTCAAAATTATTTTCAAGTATTGATTACCTACCATTTCCTCCATTCTTTACCCAAAACTCTTATCAGACACATATATATTTCCTGTCTTAACATCTACGTCATATATACATATGATATAAATTTTTCTCTATATCTTTTTGTCATTCTCTGCTACATTCTTGGTAAATATCTCAGTACAAACTACCAAATCATTTATTTTAGTCAATTATGTTCATGGTCTAGTATCTCCTAGACTGATTTTTATTTCAGTGACGTTTTCATTTCTAAAACGTATAATTGGTTTTAATATTTATCTATTTTTGCTTTGTCTTTCCATGTTCTTTAATCTTTTTTTTTTTTTTTTAATTTCTAGGGGAGAGAGAGAGAGACACAGCGTGAGCAGGGGAGGGTCAGAGAGAGGAGACACAGACTCTGAAACAGGCTCCAGGCTCCGAGCTGGCAGTCAGCACAGAGCCTGACGCGGGGCTCGAACCCACGAACCACGAGATCATGACCCAAGCGAAAGTCGGACGCTTAACCGACTAAGCCACCCAGGTGCCCCTCCTTAATCTTTTTTAAAGTTAGTTATTTCTTATTTACCTCTTTGAGAATCCTTAAACATGTTTAGTTCTTAGCAGACTGCTAGATAAAATTGTTTTCACATTTCAGTTGTTGGTATGGCGGCTCTGTCCCTTAGCATTAATATTTTTCATATATTTTGGAGTTTTGGTTTGCTGATTGATTTTCAGTGTATGTGGGGTATTTATTTTTCTCTTTTTCCCTCTCTGTATCAACCCATATTATCTAGTAAATTTATTTATTAAGTTTTATTTTTTAATGTTTATCTATTTTGAGAGAGGGAGAGAGAAAGAGCGTGTGTGCATGCACACGCAAGCAGGGAAGGGCCAGAGAGAGAATCCCAAGCAGGCTATATGTTCAGCACTCAGTGTGGAGCTAGACGTGGGCTTGATCGTGACTTGAGCCAAAAAACAGGCGTGGGATACTCAACCAACTGAGCCCCCCAGGGATCCCTCTGATAATTTTAAAGATGCTTTCACTCAGTTCCCCAGTCTACAATTAAGTTTATAATCACATTTCAGAGATTCTATTCCATGATGCTACAGGGGTAGCATTAATTCAGTATAAAACCAATAGTAGTGTGGTATAACCATGCAGTATGGTCACAAGGCTGCATCTGTAAGCTCCTGTCTTCCTAAGCCTTCAGGTTGCTAAACACTGTAGTCCTTGATAGCAGCCAGTCATAGCTTTATTTTCTGCTTCCTCTGCCAAGGAGATGGGGCAATAACCAGGTCCTGGCTTTGAATAAGAGGCCTGGATTCAAGCAATAAGCCTGGCTCCCACTTTATTCTTGTTGCTCTTAAGAGCCAAATTCCCAGAAACCTACATTTCAGACCTGAGCATCATAGGTCCAATCATTCAATTCCTTTCATCTAGAATTTTGTTTTGTTTCTTGACCACAGAAATGTTAACATTGTTTTGAGATTATCAGTAACTTTTCAATTCTCTTTTTATATATATTTTGTCTACCATTATATGTGTGAGCAGAGTGCATATGTAAAGGTGACCATGTTAATTGTTAAATGTTAAAGCCATCTGGATAGGAGGTTGAATTGAAAATTAAAAGTCCATGTATATATAGAAAAATCATATATTCTCTGATACTTTAGCTTGTCTCTCCAGTGTTGTTCAGGAGAATTATTAACCTTGGTTAAAAAAAAAAAAACATAAATCCTGGGGTGTCTAGGGGGGCTCAGTTGGTTAAATGTGGAACTCTTGATTTTGGCTCAGGTCATGATCTTGCAGTTCATGTGTTCATGCCCCATATCAGGTTCTGTGCTGATGGTGCTGAGCCTGCCTAGGATTCTCCATCTCCCTCCCTCTCTGTCCCTCCCCTACTCATGCTCTCTCTCAAAAATAAAGATTAAAACAACAACAACAACAACAACAACAAGAAAACCAAATGAACTCCTGCTGCTACTTACCCTGAAGCACGCTATACAGAAAAAACCCATATGAGAAGCAGTTTGGTCACTGCCTACCTACTGTTTGGAGTCACTGTCTTTGTGACTTTCAGCATGAGGCTGGTATTTGAAATGAACTGTTTTCTCTATTCAAGGTATCTAAATACACAAGGTATATCTTACCTATTGGCAAACAGGTGGACCTTCCATGAATTTTCAGTTTCAACTACTTTGGAGGATCTGTGACTCCCTCCATGAAGTATGCCTCCAGGACACTTTGAAATAACCCTGAAACTATATTTTGTGTCACAATATAGCTTACATTCTACATTTTAAATTAAAACAACCCAAAGAGATCATCCAAATATAATGAAACATGCCACAAATTATTTAGCCATTTTTGCATGAGGTGGCAATACAAAATTAAATTTATAAAAATATATCAATAAAAATTAGTATGTTAACCTAAAAAACAAAAACACTAAATTTAAAATTGCCAAAAAATTTGTGGTGATCACTGTATAAAATCTAAGACTGTTCATCCCATATCTAGCTAGGAAAAATGATAACTATAAATGCATAATATTTTGTCTAACAGGCATTCAACAAAAGTTTGTTTAAATGAATATATTACTAGGAAAAAGAAATGTGAAGATTTAAGTATCTAAAACTAAAATATTAAACTTTAAAACCTAAAAACTTAAAAAAAGTGGCAAGTCATGTGTAGCAAAGAATAAAATAAGTATAAGACAGATTAGATAATGGGGCGCCTGGGTGGCTTAGTTGGTTAAACGTCCGACTTTCACTTAGGTCATGATCTCGCAGTTCGTGGGTTCGAGCCCCGCGTCGGGCTCTGTGCTGACTGCCAGCTCAGAGCCTGGAGCTTGCTTCAGTCTGTGACTCCCTCTCTCTCTGACCCTCCCCTGCTCACGATGTCTCTCTCTCTCTCTCACTCTCCTAGAAATAAATAAAACATTAAAAAAAATTATAAAAAAAAAAAAAGATTAGATATTAAAAAGTGGCAAAATTGGTGGTTGGGTTTTTGAAAGATACAAAAATTTAAACAACTGATAAATAATAATTTAAAAAGAGTGACTATAAAAGTTTTAGGACTAAGAATTTTAGAATAAAGAAATTAAAAATAAGAAAATTCTCATAATTATATATTAATATAATTTATGACCAAGTTATCATTTTGATTGTGTGACTATATACAGAAATAAAAAATTCCAAAACTGGTGCAATAAGTTTAACAACATTTAACAAATACTTACTATGTACATGGAAGCTTCAGAGAATAAAAAAGAGTAAAACACAGTTCCTGCCATCATAAAGTTACCACTTTAATACAGAAGGCAGGTAAATGAATAGTTACGGGATTTTTTTTTTTAATTTTTTTTAATGTTTTATTTATTTTTAGGAGAGAGAGAGAGACAGTGTGAGCAGGGGAGGGTCAGAGAGAAAGGGAGTCACAGGCTGAAACAGGCTGAAACAGGCTCCAGGCTCTGAGCTGGCAGTCAGCACAGAGCCCGACGTGGGGCTCGAACCCACGAATCGCGAGATCATGACCCAAGCGAAAGTCGGACGCTTAACCGACTAAGCCACCCAGGCGCCCCGAACAGTTACGGGATTTAGGCCACAGTATCCAACATTGCTGGTTCTTTAATATTTTGTTTTCCAGATTTAAGGAAACTTCTTTCTCTTTTCCCTTAAACTATAACTTAAAGCAATTTGATTAAAAAATATATACCTTTGTGAATAAAGATGAAACAATTTCTTTTTTCCCTAACTGATCTCTGCAGAATTCAGAAATAATGAGTAAATCTTATTTTCATGCAATACAGTTATTTGGGAAAGTTCAGCAAGAATGTGTTCTCTTGTTATTAGGACACATTTGGAAACTTTGGTTATATTACCAAGGATTTGACTGAATATCATACTTGAAAATGATACATAGAATCCAATATGACCAGGGGCGCCTGGGTGGCTTATTAGGTTAAGTGTCCGACTGTTGGATTCGGCTGAGATTATGATTTCACAGTTCATGAGATCAGACCCGGTGTCAGACTTTGCACTGAAGTACAGAGCCTGCTTGGGATTCTCTCTTCTCTACCTCTGCCCGCACCCCCTTAAAATAAATAAACTTAAAAAAAAAAAATCCAGTATGATCAGAGAGCTTTACGATTCTAAGTGACTATATGGAGTCAATATTTATAAAGCATCCCCTTGGAAAAACCAGCCTATACCTGGTTCTTGACAGGGTTCCCAGCTCATAAATGAATCACAAAGTTCAGTTCCTGGCAGGCTCAGGAACGTCAGGATATCTTGGAAACTTGGAGAAGAGAGGAATTCAAGTAGGTCTAAGAGGTATTATGCCCAAAGTCTGAAGGTGAGTCGCTGGCTTGGCTTCCTAGCCTCCAGAGGCTTTTAAAACTAGAATCTGAGATTCTTTATGAAAAGCTCCAGCAAACAAACTCAAAAGACCTATAGGAGCAATCACTATTCTTGCTGCACTTATGACCAAGTTTAATGAGACAAGCCTTATTTTGCAAACAAATTAGTTATTTATCTTTGATAGAAATGGGGGTGACTATAGTGAGAAAAACGATGCTTCAGTAGAGAACTACAGCACACCTTTATAGGTATTAAATTCTAGTCCTAGTCATTGTCTTTAAGATTTTATTACTTACTTGTTACCTAGACTGCATTTTGAATCCTTCTAGTTTCCTCCAGTATCTAGCTATAACTCTTCAAATTAAAGTTTCCAATTTTTCTCCCACCTTTGACTTTGAATTACTAAAACCTGAAACTGTTCTTTCCCCAAAGCCCTGCAAACTGAATCAGGACAATTTGACATAAACTTGAGAGAAATCACCACAACAGCTCATGTATGGACAAACTTTGTTCCTATTCTTGCGTGAGCCACTTAGAAAGTTTACCAGATCACCTGATGATTATCACCAGAGACATTCAAAGTGTAAACCAAAAAAATCTGTCTTATTTCCAGTGCCTGTCTTTACTCCATCTGAAGATGCTTCAAGTTCAACATTTTAGGAAAACTTAATTGACTGCCTTCTGCCTTGTTTCCCTAGAAATGCTCAGGACAGAGACTGATTCAATGTGTTATGGCACAATCTACCAACTTACTTTATGGAATTTGAAATTTTTAGAGAAATTTCAGATAGAGTGGGGGGGGGGTGACACGGTTCAGGACATGCTACCTCCAATTACAGCACTTTGGCCCATTAAATACTTCAAGCAGAAGGAATCTGAGACATGGCATGTGAAGGAAGGACCTTCTAACCTTCGCCTGAAGCAAGTCATAAAACACTCATTTGGAAGATATAACCTCTCCTTATACCTGGAGGAAAGGCACATCTTTACAGCCAAGACAGAAAAACACCAAGAAGAATCTGAATAAATAGGCCTTGCTACATTTCCCAGAGCTTACTATACTTACCTCATACATTTGTCCTACTATATCTTTCCACAACTTTCAACTTTTCATCAGACCTAACCAAAAAACACTCATGTTTAACCATTTCTCAAGTCTTCATTTTCTTCTGAAGGGTACTGTGTCATTAAAATTTACATTAAAT
Organism: Proteles cristata cristata; assembly: GCA_017311185.1. Taxonomy (NCBI): domain Eukaryota; kingdom Metazoa; phylum Chordata; class Mammalia; order Carnivora; family Hyaenidae; genus Proteles; species Proteles cristata. The sequence goes on along the minus strand of JAESUZ010003766.1, from coordinate 421,848 downwards.
ACACTTCCATGCTTTCCTCCTGTTAATCTGTCTTTGTCAGTTTAATTTTCAGACCCAGTCAGAGACCCTAAGAAGGTCAAGGACAACTTTTTTTTCCCTACAATAGTTACTTACAGAATAATGTGGAATATACACTAATGAAAGTATGTTCAATGATTGAAGTAGAATGAAAAGGAGTGATTGATACGGTCCAGACTGGTAAAGATATGAAGAAGGCTTTTACCTAATAGGTGACAGCAGAGTATGGTTTTAAAGTATGATTAGGAATTTACTAGAAATCGAACAAGAAAAGAAATATTAAATAATTATTCCGAAACATCAAAAGTATAGAAGAGGTGGTGTGATACAGTAGTGAACCTGAAGAAAAGGGATCTAGGTAGTAGTCCTGGTTATTCCACTATTTAACTTGAGCAAATTAAACTCTCTGGACCTAATTTTTATTTTCTGTGAAATGAGGGAATCACATTAGAAAAGAATCTCAAACTTTAATGTAAATATAAATAAGGTCTAAGGGCCTGAAACATCACAGGTAATATGGATGTTGCTGGTCAACTTTGAGCAGCAGGGCATTAGATTATCTCTATTGGTTCCTTGTATCTTAGAAGTTTATTTCCAATAATTCTTCTAATATTTTGAAAAGTTTAAGCCAATATGATATTGAGAAGGATAAAACCAAAGAAAAAAGTTATACGGCAAAAAAAGAAAATTATAAGGCAAAACTACATTTTAAAAATAATTTCCCCTTATGACTAATTAGTGTTTACTCTCTGAAAAATAAATACTTAATAAAACCACTTTCACAGTTAACATGATAATATATCTTCCAAAATCCTTATAAAAGAATTTATTAGACATATGAATAAGCAATTTATAGGTACAATAAATAAAAAATATCAAAAAGTAAATTATAATCTACATAATGGTGATGTACAACTTGAAAATACAGTGAAAACCAGTCCCATTTTTAAATAATAAGAAAAAACAGTTAAATACTGAGACATCTATTTAACTTGGGAAGCCAGATATTTATCCAAAGAAAAGCAGAAGACTACAATGAAGCATGAATAAATGGAGTCTTAGATGTAAAGACTAAAGATAGTAAATAATATAATACTACCCAATTTAATATGTAGATATAATTCAATATACACTAAGGTTTCTGAGGACTACTTACAGAACTTGGTAAACTAATGACGAAATTCTTCTGGAAGAACAGAGAAAAAAATAGATTTTTAAAGTTTTTAGGTTCAAATTATTATAAAGCAGTTTTCAAACCCATATGTGATGCTGTGATTTATGTTAAGAAATATATATTTGGTCTCCATCCCTTTTCTGGGGGAGACCTCTTAAAAACACTTGGAATTTCCTAAGGGAGGAGAGCCACAAATGTGTCTTTGTTATGTTAATGAGGTTACTATTTGAATCGGCTTCAGGTTGGAAACTGGTTGCCAAGACAACCATGTGACCTCCCAGGAGGGGAGAAGGACTGGAAGTTAATTCAATCGCCAATGACAATGATTTCATCAATCATGGCTACATAATGAAACCTTCCAAAAAAACCCAAAAGGACCAGGATCAGAGCTTCCAGGTTGGTGAATGTGTGGAGATTGGGGAGAGTGGTGCACTTGGAGAGGGCATGGAGACTGCACACTGTCTCCCCATACCTTCCAATGCATCTCTTCTGTCTTGCTGTTCCAAAGTTATACCCTTTTATAATCAACTGGTAATCTAGGAAATAAAAAGTTTCTCACAGTTCTGTGAGCCACTCTAGCAAATTAACTGAACTCAAGTAAGGGGATGTTGGAACCTCAGATCTACCATCAGTTGGTCAGAAGCACAGACAACAACCAGGACTTTCAATTGGTCTCTGAAATGGAGGAGAGAAGAACAATCTTGTAGGACTGTGCCCTCAATATGTGAAACTTGAGGCTCTCTCCTGGTAAAATAGTGTCAGAATATAGTTGAATTGTAGGACACCCCGCTGGTGTCTGATAACTGCTTGGGCATGTGGGAAAAGCCCACACATAGCAGACTGGTTACTATATGCTAGTGATAAGGGCAAAAATTGGAAAAAAATAGAAATTCTAGAGACAGGGTGAAAATAGTGCAATAATTTAATATGTGTATGTGATAAATCAAAAGTAAATACCATACCACAAAAGAAAAACAAACAATAAGAGTTCTGGTACAGATGGTTATCAGGATAGAGAAAAATTAATTTGGATCACTGAAAATTCCAAAGAGGTCAAATAATCAGTTAGGGGGGAAAATAAATGAAAATTGAATAGTACATTTATGCCTAGATAAAGAACAAATGATGAAAAGAAACGAAGGTTCTCATAAGAGTCAAAATGGATATACCTGAATATATATACAAATAAAAACCTCTTATGCATCAAATTTAGATAAGTTTCAGGATACAAGATCAATAAAAATCAGCCATAATTGGAGAAATGTGGAGAAAGGGGAGCATTTGTGTACTATTGGTAGAAATGTAAATTGGTACAGCTACCACGAAAAAACAGTATGGAGGTTCCTCAAAAAATTAAAACTAGAATGATCCAGCAATTCCACATTGGGTATTTATAAGGAAAATGAAAACATGAACTCAAGAAGATAAATGCAACGCCATGTTCACTATAGCATTATTTATAATACTCAAGAAATGGAAACAACCTAAGTGTCCATGAATAGATAAAGAAGGGGGCACCTGGGTGGCTTAGTGAGTTAAGCCTCCGATTTTGACTCAGGTCATGATCACATGGTTCATGAGTTCAAGCCCCACATTGGGCTCTCTGCTGTAAGTGCAGAGCCCACTTCAGATCCTCTGTCTCCCTCTCTCTCTGCCCCTTCCCCTCATGCACATTCACATACTCTCTCAAAAATAAATAAACATTTTTTTAAAAAAAAAAGAAGTTTTGGTATATATACCCAATGGAATATTATTCAGTCATCAAAAAACAAGGAAATCTTGCCATCTGCAACAATATGGATGGATCTTGAGGGCATTGTACATTGTCTGTGAAATAAGCCAGACAAAGAAAGGCAAATACCCTATACTTTCTGTTAGGTATGTGGAGTCTTTGAAAAAGAAAAAACCCAAGTTCATAGACACAGTGGGAAGACTGGTCATTGCCAGAAGGGGAGATAGGGGTGGGAGAAATGGGGAAAGGAGGTCAAAATGTAAAAAGAAAACAAAATGCAGTTGATGTAAAACAGGCACAGAAATTCTGAATGATATTCAAAATATTGTCTTTGTATGTATGTATATACACATATGTTTATATATGCTAATGCATAAGACATAGGTATATTTTATATAAGGCATATAAAAACACTGATACATAGCTATTATTTCTAGAATAATGAAACTAAAATCTAACATTCTAAATTTTTAAGGTAAGAGACCCAAATATTACATATTTTTAGAAATCTGCATAAAAAATTAAAACTTCAAAAGCCAAGAAAAAAATTGGTCATATTTCTGTATACTAGCAATGAACAATCTGTAAAGGAAATTAAGAAGACAATTAAATTTACAATAACATCAAAAAGAATAAAATGCTTAAGAATAAATTTAATCAAGGAGGCACATGACTTGTACACTGAAAACTATAAAGCATTGCTGAAAGAAATTGAAGACACTCTAAATAAATGGAAAGATATCCCATTTTCATGGACTAGAAGACTTAATATTGTTCAGATGACAATATTTCCCAAAGTAATCTACAGATTCAATGCAACTGAAATCCAATTGGGGTGCCTGGCTGGCTCAGTTGGAGGAGCATGCAACTTGATCTAGGGGTCATGAGTTCTAGCCTCACATGAGGTATAGTGATTACCTAAATAAATAAAACTTCAAAAAAATTAAAAGTTAAATCTCAGAAGCCTTGGGGCACCTAACTGGCTCAGTCCAGAGAACATATGAGTCTTGATCTCAGGGTCATGAGTTCAAGCCCTACACAGGGCCTATGTAGTGCTTACATAATGCGGGAAAAAATCCCAATTGCCTTTTTAATAGAATAGACAAGCAGATCCCAAGATTCACACAGAATTATATGAGATCCCAAATAGTCAGAATTATTATACAAAGAGGAACAAAGTTGGAGGACTCATACTTCCTGATTTCAAAACTTATCACAAAGTTACAGTAATCAAAACAGTGTGGTAGTGGCATCCGGGAATAGAATTGAAGGTCTAGAATAAACCCATACAGTTGATTTTCAACAAGTATGCTAAGACTGTTCAATGGAAAAAGAAGAGTCTCTTCAGCAAATAGTATGGGACAACTAAATACCTGTATATAGAAGAATGAAGTTGGATCCTTACTTCATATTATATATAAAAATTAGATGCAGTGCCTGAGTGGTTTAGTCACTTAAGCATTTGACTGTTGATTTTGGCTCAGGTCATGATCTCATGGTTCATAAGATCAAGTCCCACATTAGACTCTGCACTGGCCAGTCTGCACTGCCAGTGCAGAGTCTGCTTCTCTGTCTCTATTTTCTGCTCCTTCCCCATGCATTCATATACTCTCTCAAAATAAATAAACTTATTAAAAATCATATAAAAATAGATCAAAACCTATATATATGAGAGGCAAAACTATAAACCTTCTAGAGGAAAATATAAGGGTAAATCTTCATAATCTTTGATTTGGCAAAGGTTTCTTAGATATGACACCAAAAGCATAAACACCAAAAGAAGAGATAAATTTGGCTTCATCAAAATTAAAAACTTTGTATATCAAAGGACACTATCAAAGAGTGAAAAGACAACCCAATGAATGGGCAAAAATAATTGCAAATCATATATCTGATGATGGTCTAATAACCAAAATATATAAAAGAATGCTTAAAACTCAACAACAAAGACAAACAACCCAATTTAAAAATGGGTAAATGGCTTGAACAGACATTTCTCCAAAGAGGATATACAAATGGCCAATGAATACATGAAAAGATGTTCAATGCCATTAGTTATTAGGGAAACACAAATGAAAATCACAATGAGGGGTGCCTGGCTGACTCAGCAGAGCACGGGACTCTTGATCTCAGGGTTTAAAGTTCAAGACCCACTTTGGATGTAGGGATTACTTAAAAATCTTTTATTTAAGTTTATTTATTTATTTTAAGAGAGAGCGAGTGGGAAGAGGCAGAGAGAGAGGGAGAGAAAGAATCCCAAGCAAGCTCTGTGCTGTAGCACAGAGCTCAACTGTGGGGCTCAAACTCATGAACCATGAGATCATGACCCGAGCTGAAGTCAAAAGTCAAATGCTTAACTGACTGAGCCACCCAGGTGCCCCTAAAAATAAAATCTTAAGAAAAAAAAAAGAAAGATAATCACAATGAGTTATGACTTTACACTTACTAGGATGGCAACAGTGAAAAACAAAACAAAACAAAACAAAAAACCATGAAGTATTAAGTGTTGGCAAGAACATGGAGAAATTGGAACTGTGCATTGCAGGTAGGGCTGTAAAATGGTAGAGCCACTGTGGAAAATAGTTTGGCGGTTCCTTAATAAAGCTAAACACAGAATTATCATATGACCCTGTGATTACACATCTAGATATATACTTGAAAGAATAAAAAATAGGTGGTCAACAAAAATTTGTAAAAGAATGTTTATACAGCACTATTCATAATAGCCAAAAAGTAGAAATAATTCAAATGTCCACCAACAGATGAATAGATAAGCAAAATGTAGTCATACAACTGAATATTATTTAGCCATAAAAAATAAAGTATTGATATATGCTTCAGTAGATTGAATGTTGAAAACATCATGCTAAGTAAAAGTAGCCAGACACAAAATGTCAGATGTTGTATGATTCCATTTATATGAAAGATACAGAATAGATGAATCCATAGAGTCAGAAAGCAGATTAGTCTTTGCCAGGGACTGTGGGTAGGAGAGAACAGCGGGTGACTACTTAATAGATACAGGATTTTCTTTTAGGGTGATGAAAATGTTCTGGAACTAGATAGTTGTGATGATCACCCAGCATTATCAATGTACTAAATGCCAATGAATTGTACACTTTGGTGAACAGTATGTGTGTTTTTTTGCAATTTAAAATTTATTTTTAATTAAAAATTTTTGCATGATTATTAAATATAATAAAGTCTCAAATCAGAAAAGGGAATGAGAAAGTAAAACCATAGTAAAGGTAACTGATAAAAGGTTAACATCTGATTTATTTACAAAGATTTGACACAAGGATATAGGATCAACCTCCACAGCTATCAGGCTAAATGGTAAAATGGATCCACAGATTATATACCAACAAATAATTATAGTAAAATTCCTCATATAAAACTGGAGAGGGCACCAGAAAGCAAATGCTTATTAAAACCTCTTGAAGGAATCATTATATTCTAAATGCCTTAGAGTTAAAAAGCCAATGTGGTCAGGCCACCTATAAATAAGTTTAAATATTTCCAATAACATTGTGAAACTGTTCTAGAGAACAATCTGAAAATATGTAATAGGAACTATAAAACTGGACAAGTACTTTGACCTAGTAACTTCAGTTTGGGAACTACTTTTAAAGGAATACACTTGGGGTACCCGAGTGGGTCAGTCATTTAAGTGTCCGACTCTTGATTTTAGCTCAGGTCATGATCTCACAGTTAGTGAGTGTGAGCCCCGCAACCGGCTCCACACTGACACGGCAGAGTCTACTTGGGATTCTGGGTCTCTGTCTTTCTACCCCTCCCCCATCACAATATTTCTCTCTCAAAAATAAATAAATAAACTTAAAAAATAAAGGAACGCAAAAGTATAAGCAGGAAATAATTTGAAAAAAGATATTTATAGCCATGACAACATGAGAAAATGTGAAATAATTTAAATAACCAATAAAAAGGTAGAGTTAATTGAACTATTATTATTGCCTAAGCACAATGGAATATATGCATGTGTCTATATGTGTGTATATATGTATATGCCTATTTAAAATGACAACTGTGTAACTATTTGATAGGTTAAAATGTGTGTAAAGATAATGCCAATGTAAATCACAAAACAGCACTCCCATTGATTTCAACTTATTATATACACTGAAAAGAATTTGGAGTAAGAGTTTAAAACTCAACAAACTCTTTTAAAGAAGTTGTAGAGAAAAATAATTTCCTGGCAATTACTTTCCAATCACATTCTTTATCTAAACATCAGTAAAAAAAAATAATAATAAGGTACGGCAACAATAAAAAGTTTCATAGGATAAACTATAAGTTTAGGAGAAAGTCTTAAGTGAATTAAGATATTGAATTAAGATTTTTTTTTTGTCCTTACTATACACCTCTTTTCGGTAAGATAGAAGGTTTTAGGCCAATTCCTCAACAAGATTTTGAGAAAAATTGTTTTTAATGTCTTTAAAACATCAGCCACATTTATTTAATAAAAATGTTTTTCATATGATACTTCAGTAAACACACATGGATACACTTTGAAATATCAAGGAAGGAAAGTCAGTTAAATGGATGCAAAGTATATCTTCATATAGAGGGAGAAATATGAACTGTCAAGAAGACCAATAAAAATACTATGAAGAGGTTAAAAATTGTAACACTGCAGTCAGTCTTCACTGTATGAGCAACCTGTGCACAGATAACCGCCAAAACGTTGCTCTGAACAGTTGTTGCCATAGAAGCCATCATAGAAAGCAAATAAAAGCAAACTGCAGCTTGTAGACATTTCCACTTCTGAACAGAGAGAATGTCTACAAGCTGCAGTTTGCCTTTGTTTGCTTTTTATGAATCCTTCATTGCAGCACAGTAGAGAATACTGAAAGAGGTTACATGTCTACTAAGAGGGGATGAGTTCAATAAAATACTACACACATGTATAATGGAACATGATAGACTCATTAATTGGAGGAGATTTTTATATACAGATATGGAATATACTCCAAAATATATTGTTGAGGAAAAATAAAAATAAACAACAACAACAGCAGCAGCAGCAACAACAGCAAAAAAGAAGTTAAAGGGAAAAGCTTTGTAAAGCAGAAACAGTGTAAAATAGAGTTTAAGGGAACTGACCTAAGAGACACTGTCTGGTCCAAATTCTCTCTACTACCAGAAATTATCTTATACTTCCTAAGAATCTGCCAATTAGAGAGTTATACAGATTAACAGGTATTGTCCACTTATCAAACTTGATACCTCTGAAATAATTAAGAAGTGATATTTTATTACACATTATTATGAATTTGTTCAATTTCTTTCACTTCTAATACCTAAATGAAGCAAATTGCAACTGGAGAGAATGCAAAAGACAGGAGCATTGAGCCCTCTATTACTGTAGTCTTCCCAGGTCTGTATATCTCCCAGAATCCTTTTTTCAAAACTGTTGATCTTCTTCTAATCAAAGTTTTCATTCATTAGCCTAACAAAATATATCTTTTCTCACTTCTCCAAAAATATTTTAGTTATAAGAACTAATAGCATTTAAAAAAAAAAATCAACTCACCTGAGGTTTATTATTTAATGGTGGAGAACATGAGAAGCTTTTAAAGTTTTCTTTAAAATATCTCTATCCAGGGGCTCCTGGGTGCCCCTCTCTCTCTTTTTATTTTTGAGAGAGAGAGCATGTGTGCATGTGTATGCGAGAGAGAGAGAGAGAGAGAGAGAGTGAGCGAGCGGAAGAGGGGCAAAGAAAGAGAGGGACAGAGGATCTGAAGCAGGTTCTATACCTACAGCAGAGAACCTGATGCAGGGCCTGAACTCAGGAGCCTTGAGATCATGACCTGAGCTGAAGTTGAACACGACCAACTGAGCCACCCAGGTGCCCTGAGTCTCCCACTCTTGACTTCTGCAGTTTGTGAGATCAAGCCCTGTATTGGGATCTGGGCTGACAACATTGAGTGAGCCTGCTTGGGATTCTCTCTCTCCCCCTCTCTGCACCTCCCCTGCTTGAATGCACTTACACACACTCTCTCTCATAAAATAAATAAACTTTTAAAAAAATAATAAAATATCTCTATCCATTTAAACTTTCTTTTCTTTTAAATTTTACCACCATCACACATTCTCTTTGTATGCCTATAACTTGACTATACAGTCATTAGAAATTATAATAATGAAGACCTTAATTGAGCCTTATAAATATATTTAAAGAAATCTTTTCAGCATAACATTCATCAACTGATTCTTACTTTGCTTCAACTTATGGAAATCACCGACTCTATCCTTGGTAGCCTGCTTTAGTATATCTGCTTGAATTCTGGGTACATTTTCCAAGTTTGGGCCTGGAATTAAACGCTGAAGAGGATTGGAAGGGTTTTGCTTTGAAGTTCCAGGATTTCCGTTGTGGTGTCCATGAGAATCTATGGCATAAAAATATCAAATTAAGGTCATATTTTGCAGAGGTATTTCACAAGACCTGCTTAGAAAACTAAGACATGCTGTTGTTTGATATTGAGTAGTCAGGTAGCTTTTTTTCTTTTGCCTTTATTATAATTTCTTTAATCAAATCTTACAGCCAATGTGATTTTAGCTTTGTGAAGTTTACTAATCATTCTTAGGTAAGTATCATTAGTACTGATTATAAATAAACCTATTATCCAAAATGATACATAGTAGAAACCCAAAGATTTAACTGACATTGAGACTTGTATCTTTTTCTTCTCTACATTTTTCTAACTCTACATTGCTGTCAGAAATCTCTAGCCTCTAAGTCATTTTCATCTATACAGTGACTCAGACTCACAACTGTTAACTTTTTTTTTTAGCTTATTTATTTTTAAGTAATCTCTATACCCAATATGGGGCCCAAATTTACGACACAGAGATCAAGAGTTGCATGCTCTTCTGATTGAGCCAGCCCGGTGCCCCATGTTAACTCTTGATTTTTTTTTTTTAAGTTTATTTTATTTTGAGAGAGTGCATGTGCAAGTGGTGGGAGGAGCAGAGAGAGGGAGAGAGAGAGAATCCCAAGTGGATTTCTCACTGTAAGCACAGAGCCCAAAGCAGGGCTCACTTGGGAATCATGAGATCATGACCTGAGCAGAAATCAAGTCAGATGCTTAACTGCCTGAACCACCCAGGATCTGCAACTCTTGATTCTTTCTTATTGGTAACTCCTGGATATAACTTTTCTTTTCCTCAGTCCCATTTTTCCCTCATAAAAGTCTTCATTTAGGGGGTGCCTGGGGAGCTTGGTTGGTTGAGTGTCCAACTTCAGCTCAGGTCATGATCTCACAGTTTGTGAGTTTGAGCCCTGCATCAGGCTCTGTGCTGATAGTTCAGAGCCAGGAGTCTGTTTCGGATTCTGCTCCTCCACAACTTGCACTCTGTGTCTCTCTCTCTCACAAAAGTAAATAAACATTAAAAAAAACTTTTTTTAAAGTTTCATTTAGATCCTTATTATAATTAACTTTAATCACAACAATTCTCATTTTAGGGAAACATTTCTATAAAACCAAATAATAAACATACATTCATAAGTATGGAATAGAGCTGAATATAGATGGATGTAGTAGTTAATAGAAGGCCTCTGTGAGATAAACCTGAATTCATTTTGAAGAGAGTAAATACATATAGACTGGCAAAGATGAAAGAGAATATAGCCCAGAGTGGCAGAATAATTCTTCTGCTCTTAATAATGCTTTATTAAAAAAATTTTTTTAAATGTTTTATTTATTTCTGAGAGAGAGACAGCGTGAACAGGGGAGGGTCAGAGTGAGAGGGAGATACAGAATCCAAAACAGGCTCCAGGCTCTGAGCTGGCTGTCAGCAAAGGGTTGAACACGGGGCTCGAACCCACGAACCGTGAGATCATGACCTGAGCTGAAGTAGGACACTTAACCAACTGAGCCACCTAGGCACCCCAATAATGCTTTAGACAAAGTGAATTTTTATTTTTATTTTTTTAAGCTTATTTATTTATTGAGGGGGTGGAGGGGCAGAGAGAGAAGGATCTATCAAATTCCAAGCAGGCTCTACACTGTCAGTGCAGAGTCTGACACTGGGCTCGATCTCACAAACTGAGAGATCATGACCAGAGGTAAAATCAAAAGTCAGATGCGTAACTGCCTAAACCACCTAGGTGCCCCCAACAAACTGCATTTGTAAATCATTATTTCTTCCTGAGCTTTGATCAATCACTGCAAAATATATAACATTAACCAGAAGAATGAATGTTACTTCAGCATCCTGCTAAATGACATGTTTCATTCACTATATAACAATACTTGACCAGCAAAATGGTTTTCAAATGCACTATATAACAATACTTGACCAGCAAAATGGTTTTCAAATGGAATTTTAAGATTAAGACTTCAGGGGTACCTGGGTGACTCAGAGTCCAACTTTGGCTCAAGTCATGATTACACAGTTGGTGAGTTCGATGGGCTCACCACATTGGGCTGGAGGCTGTCAGCACAGAGCCCACTTCAGATTCTCTGCCTGCCTCTGCACCTCCCCCGCTTGTGCGCGTGCACGTGCTCTCTCGCTTGCTTGCTCCTCTCTCTCTAATAAACATTAAAAAAAAAGAAATTTAAAAAAAAAGAATAAAACTTCACACCTGGAACCATATTTGGGGAGAAAGGTTGTCCAGTTGGGATATGGGAGATTGCTTGATGACTTTCATACTGAGCAACGGAAATAGAGGGTTTCTTTAAAGCTGAAAGAAAAAAAAAGATCCATATTATTCCTATTGATACTATAGGAATATTATGATTTCTAAGAACCAACCACCATGAATCTATTTACACTGCACTAATCCTATGATGCTTATTTTAATTTTATAATCTTTATAGTTGGAATATTAACTAATTAATTTATGGTTACTAATTGATATTGTATAATACATCACCAATTTTGGTGATCAGTAAATCTGACCAGAATATAAAATAGTTAGAACTCTACATTTTGTTCACCACTATGTCCCCAACACCTAGAATATGTGACACATAATAAAAGCTTTCTTTCAAAAGCTAAGATTTGATGAATGGATAAATAAATGAATCTGCTCAGATACAGTAAGATCTTTTTCTATGCATAGTATATATTTATTGATAAATAAAAATTGTCATTTACAGATTAGGTGAAGCAATGAGAATGTGTTACTCTAAGATGCTCAGATATTAAATAAAAACCAAACTGATGGAACAAATTGAATTTTTGAAGAGGGAACATTTATGTTTTGTACAAAGAGCTTTACTAATAAAGATGTACACACTTCTAGTGAGGACTTTATTTTTCTTTAAGAAATGAAGACAACAGGGAAAGATCATGTTCCACTCAGTACCATTAATTCCACTGCTTCCTTGGGCGGCTTAACATGATAGAAAGGCAAAGAGCAAATAAGGAAACCAGAGAGAAGGGAAACAGATAAGGAGAAAAAAAAATACAGAGCCCATCTGTAAGATATGGTTAGTGGCACATTTTATTCTCCTAAAATCTTGAGTGGCAGAGACAATGCTGTATGTTTCTCTTTCATCAGATTTTTCCTGGGCACAGACGAATATCAGCCTTCTTTACACTTGGGAGTCATAAGACTAGGTTCTGAGTGTGAGGATGTAGGTGAAACTGAACATACCACTTCCAGGTATGGTGATAAAATCTGTGCAAATCACATATGATCTCTTCCCTTTCTGCCACAATGAAGGATGCCATATGTGAAGATGATATCAAATAACAGAAAGAAACACTGCTTGGAGGAGAGCTACAAATCATCATCCCACCTGCATCAGACTGTAATATGAATAATAAATAAATCTTTGTTCTAAGCCACTGCAATTAGGGGGCTGTTTGTTAATATATCACAGCCTAATCTATTCTACCTGGCATACTTGGATTATTTTCATAATCTTGAAAGTTTATTTCAATGAGTGTATTTCATTTATTATTACAGAGATATCTAAACTTAAGGCCCCAAGGAATTTAAAATTCACTTTAAGAAAGCAATCTACTCAAATTTACAGAAAGTTGAGGTTTTCTATATCTCACTATATTCCCATTACCTTATTCTTATTTCTAGAGTCAATGTCCAACACCCACTTCTGCACATAAGACAGCTAAATAACAATCAGCTAACATCTTGAAAGAGCAATACTTTGCTGGGTTTAATTAACACAGTTTTGATTTGCTAACAGACTCTGAGGACACTAAGCATCTGGTAGAGATATTTGGAAAGAGAAGTCCATCACAATCTACAAATCTGTTAATCACTGTTGGAGCCTAGCTGGCTCTAGCACTACTCAAACCAGAAGACAAAAGAGGGCATCTTCATCACTAAATAAGAAGTAATTATAAATGTCCTTAGCTTTATATAACAATGCTTCATGCTCAAGAACAAAGTGAGTATTTAGAGGCAAAGCTAGGATATGTATAGGTGACCAAAAAAAAAAAAAATGCAGGATTAAAAAGAGCCTCTGTAAAACACCCAGAGAAGTTTAGAACTGATATAGCATAAACAGAGTAGTAATATGGAGGCCTTATAAGTTTGACAGGAATAACACATGTTCCTAGAGAAAATTCAGAAAAATCTAAAAGCACAAAGAAATTTAAAATTTGCTATAACCACTGTTATCATTTCAAGACCATCTCTAATGTTTTGTGGGATTTTTTTGCTGTACATTATACTGTATACCTTAAACAAAAGTAGGATCTCATCATACATACTACCTTATAATCTGATTTTTATTTAATATTTTATACACATTTTTCTTTGTTATCCCATTTTCTTCTACAACATTCCCAAGTGGTAATGCTGAATCAAAACTTCCATTTTAATGTTACATATATGTCAACTAAAAAAATAATAAATGAAAATATTTTTAAAAACACAAATAAAAATTTCCAATGTAACAGGTTAGGATAGAAAGATCTGGGTAAAGAGCTGCCACAGGGATCTTAGAGTCCCATAAACTATATCAGCTAAGCTAGCTGGTGAACAGGTTTTTAACACTTAGGAAAAAGAAATGTGTGTTCTGTAAACATTTTAGATTCTACGTTTTTACAATGACTTTTTGTTTACTTTCCTTTTTTGTTTCCGTGAAAAGTTCCTTAAAACAAAAAAAACAAAAAAACAAAAACAAAAAATAAACCTCGAGCCTTGTTTCTGTTGAACTAAGGGGAAAGGTTATTTACTTATATCAGGACAAGACAGAGGTTTACCCAGGGGTCAGACTGAATAGCTATAGTCAGTAGTACCAAAACAGTTGAAGAACTAGAAAACTACTAGTGGGTCTAGAGACAGGTAGAATGCTAATCTCACATTCCAATTTTCTACAGAAAAGTCTTTAGACATTTTTTCTGTACACATACAAGTATCTAATGTTTATTCCACAAAAATGAGATATTATTCTTGCTTTCTTGTAACCTGTTTCCATTAAAAATCATAGATACATTTGTATGTTAATAAATACAGCTCCACATTATCCTTTTTAACAATCCACAAAACACTCTTTATGGATATAGCAAATTTAATGAATTAACCCTCTCTATAACACTTATATAACTTTCAATTTTTGTCGAGCATTTTTATTTATTTTTTTAATGTTTAGTTTTGAGAGAGACCGAGAGACAAAGCACGAGCAGGGGAAGGGCAGAGAGAGAGAATCTAAAGTAGGCTACAGGCTCTGAGCTGTGAGCACAGAGCCCTATGCAGGGCTCGAACTAAGCAGTGGACGATAGCCATATTCACTTCTAAAACTAAGAGAAACTAAATAATAAACGTGAGCTTAAAGACAACAGAAGTGGATGGGAGGAAGGATCAGACACTAAAAAGACTGCAAACAATAATTGCCTTTATTATGAAAAGTACCGAAGATAAAATGACAAAGCCTACTTATGACAAAGACAAAACACAGGATACAAAGGCACTTGGAGCACAAAGCTTTTATCCTACTACTAAAGTCCTGGGTTTTATATTTTTTAAAAAGGAGAGTTATCAATATGGAAATTCAATCACTCAACAATATTTATTAAATATCTATTAGATGCTATGCACGGTTCTAAAAAGCTGGAGATGTAACAGTGAACAAAAAAGACCAAGCTATTGGGCCCATTAAGCTAACATTTCTGTTGGGTAGATAATAGGTAAACAAAAAAGTATGTTTGAAATATAATATAAATCACAGAGTAAAAAGTGCTATATACAAAATAAAACAGGAGATGTAATGAAGGGTGGTGGGAGATTCTATTTTAGATAGCTTGGTCAGGGGAGGCATTTTCAAGGAAGAGACATCTGAGCAGAGTGAATGAAACATGAAAGAAGAACATTCAGGCAAAGACCAGCAAGTACAAAGACCTTGAGAAAGGAGCATACATTGCATATCTGAGGAACTGCAAAGGAAGAGTAAGGGGAAAGTGTTAGAAGTGAAGTCAGAGAAGAAAGAAGGGTCTATATTAGGGACAAAACAGTTAAAATGTTAGGAATAATTGTTTAGAGAGTAGGGGAGCTGATGGCTGGGACTACACTTGGTAATTCCAAGGGAGGCAACAATATACTAATGATAATAGTAGCTTCCATTTTCTGAGTGCTTAGTATAAACCAGACACTAATCTCATGTCACCCTCAAATCTATGTGAGAGAGATGTATCTTTCACAGATGAGGAAACTGAAACTCATGGCAGAAGAGATGAGACATACATTTCACTTGACTTAAAAATTCAAAGTAGTCATTTCTGGAAAAATTGGCTGCAATGCTTATAAAAGGCAACATTTAGGGTTGATCCTCCACTCCTCTATTAGCTCTCAGCTGTAGTCTCTACTCTGAGAACCAAAAAAGACCTGTCCTCATTTCCTTTTTCCAATGACAGGATTACAACCTTTAAAATGTTCAAATCTTCCAGTTTCTGTCTTACAGAAAAGCTTCACAATCCAGTGACTATGACTATGGAAAAGTAGTATGGCATAAATAAGCAATGGACCTCAATTCTGAGAACACTTCAGTATTACAGATATATTGAACACAGGGATGGTACCTAGGTATCTATATTTACTAAAAGCTCCAAAAGTGGTTCTGTTGCATCGCCAAAATTGTCAAAGACAGAGTAAAAAGCATAAGCTTTGGAGTCATACAGACCAGGAATCAAATCATTACTCTGTAATTTATCAATTGTATGATTTTGGATTAGTGACTAATTTCTCAAAGTCCCAGTCTTCATCTGAAACACAGGGATGTTGCCATTTACCCTGCATGATCAATTTGGAGACCAAGTGAGAATATTAGCTAATGCATTATGATACAAGCCTAGCAAATAGTAGGTGTTCGGTGGACACTGAAGTATTTTAGAGTTGTTGAAGCATTGATCCTTAGAATGAAGAAAGAATCCAAAATTCATGTTGTAAAAACAAAAACATTTAAATGTGAAGCTATTGGCTCTAACCAATTTTTTGAGCCTCTTGATTACATAGTTTGATCACACTTAGATGACACCTAAAGAATGTGTACTTATAGTAATGTTTTGAGAAGTGATGAAATGCTATTTGGTAAGTGCACATAAAAATATTATTCATCCGGAAGCATGAGTATTAAATACAAAACAATGATGTAGCATTCTTATGTTACTTTGCTCTGCATAAATGACCAGATAGAAGATGCTTATAACTGTTCAAATACTGGCCAGTGGAGGGGTGTCTGGGTGGCTTAGTCGGTTAAGCATCCAACTTTTGCTTAGGTCATGATCTCGCGGTTCGTGGGTTCAAGCCCCACATCGGGCTCTGTGCTGACTGCCAGCTCAGAGCCTGGAGCCTGTTTCAGTCTGTGACTCCCTCTCTCTCTGACCCTCCCCTGCTCACGCTGTCTCTCTCTCTCTCTCTCCTATAAATAAATAAAAACATTAAAAAAAATTTAGACAAATATTGGCCTGTGGAACCATCTCAGCTCTCTGAGCAATAAAGGTACATGTCTAAAGAGATTATTAAAGATGTTCTCGGGATGCCTGCATGGCTCAATCAATTGAGCATCCAACTCTGGCTCAGATCATGATCTCACAGTTTGTGGATTCAAGCCCTGCTTCGGACTCTGTGCTGACAGCTCAGAGCCTGAAACCTGCTTCGGATTCTGTGTCTCCCTCTCTCTCTCTGTCCCTCTCCCACTCGCACTCTGCCTCTCAAAAATAAATAAACATTAAACAATTTTTTTAATATCCCTCAAAAATGAATATGAAATAAAAAAAGTTTTCAGATAAACTAAGCTAAGAAAAATGTGTTAGAAGACCTGTACTTCAAGAAGTGCAGAAGGAAGTTCTGGCTGAAGGGAAAATAATAATCATGACAGAAATTAGAATCCACAGGAAAAAATGAACAGCACTGGAAAAGTTCAATATGTGGGAAGTGGAAGATACCATAATATTCTCTTCTCTTATTTTCTTAAAAGGCTTTTCCCCCTTTCTTTTCTCTTTTTAGAGAGAGATGGAGAGAGAGAGAGCATACACGAGTTGGGGAGAGGGGCAGAGAGAAAGAGAATCACAAGTGGGCTCCACGCTCAGCATGGAGCCCAACATGGGGCTCAATCCCACAACTGTGGGATGATCTGAGCCAAAATCAAGAATCAGACACTCAACCCTGCACGGCAAAGGAAACAACCCACAAAACTAATAGGCAACCAACGGAATGGGAAAAGATAGTTGCAAATGACATATCAGATAAAGGGTTGATATCCAGAATCTATAAGGAACTCACCAAACTCCACACCCAAAAAACAAACAACCCAGTAAAGAAATGGGCAGAAGATATGAACAGACGCTTCTCCAAAGAGGACATCCAGATGGCCAACAAACATATGAAACGATGCTCAGCATCCCTACTCATCAGGGAAATACAAATCAAAATGACACTGAGATACCACCTCACACCAGTCAGAGTGGCTAAAAGCAAATCAGAGAACATAAAATGCTGGCGAGGATGTGGAGAAACGGGCACCCTCTTACACTCTTGGTGGGAATGTAAACTGGTACAGCCCCTCTGGAAAACAGTGTGGAGGTTCCTCAAAAAATTAACAATAGAACTCCCCTATGACCCAGCAATAGCACTGCTAGGAATTTACCTGAGGGATACAGAAATGCTGAGGCAAAGGAGCACATGGACCCCAATGTTCATAGCAGCACTCTCAACAATAGACAAAACATGGAAAGAGCCTAAGTGCCCATCAACAGACGAATGGATCAAGAAGATGTGGTTTATCTATACCATGGAATACTACATGGCAATGAGAAACAATGAAATCTGGCTATGTGTAGCAACATGGATGGACCTTGAGGGTGTTATGCTGAGTGAAATAAGTCAGGCAGAGAAGGACAAATATCATATGTTTGCACGTATAGGAGGAATAGGAGGAACTTAACAGAGGACCAAGGGGGAGAAGAAGGGGGGAAATGGTGGGTGAAAGGGAGAGAGGCAAACCATGAGAGACTCTTGAATGCTGACAAAAACTGAGAACTGATGGAGGTGGGGGGGGGGGAGATGGGCATGGAGGAGGGCACTTGTGGGGATGAGCACTGGGTGTTATGTGGAAACTAATTTGACAATAAACTATTTGTAAAAAAAAAATTAATCAGACACTCAACCAAATAAATGAGCCACCCAGCTGTCCCTTAAAAGGCTTTTTAAGGCAGAAATAATACTGAAAATATTGGAACGTATATATAAGTAAAATATACAATAATAGCATAATGGATGATACAAGGTAAATGGAATTGTATTTTTGTAAATTTCTAACATTTTACATGAAATACTACAAGATAATTTCTAAGTCGACCATGATATATAAAGAATGCATATAGCAATCCTTGGAATAACCATTAAAACACAATACTTTAGAGGTGTAGTTTTTAAAAAGTGAGAGAAACTTGCACCAACTAAACCCTCAAACTCACTGAAAGCTAACTATCCTATTCTCCCTGGGTATTTTCTAATTCAAGACCCTATTTTGATTCCTTTATTCTTAATTGTGGCCTCATAAAATATGACAATGAAAGAAATGTCTTTCTTCTTTTTAAAGTTTATTTATTTATTTTGATGGGGGGAGACGCAGAGGGAGAGGAAGAGAGAGAGAATCCCAAGCAGGCTCCATCAAAGCAGAGCCAGATGTAGGGCTGGAACCCATGAACTGTGAGATCATGATCTGAGCCGAAGTCAAGAGTCAGATGCTTAACTGACTGAGCCACACTAGCACCCTGAAAGAAATGCCTTTCAATTACAAACCAATGTACCGTTAGAAGTTTATATATCTTTAGTAACAATTTCCAGTAATAAAATTTGGTATTATGATAATGTGTTTTTCCTCTACCAAAAAAAAAAAAAAAAAAAAAGCTCAATTTTACATAATTTGTTTCTTTGAAACCTGTTCTTGAAGGGTCAGATAGTGGATATTTTAGACTTGGAGGCCATACTCAACTCTGCTGTTCTACCACAAAAGCAGGCATAGACAAAACATAAACAAATGAACAAGGTAATGTTTAAATAAAACTACTTATTAAAGCAGGCAACCAATCTGTAGTTTGCCAATTCCTGTCTTAAAGAATGCCTAAGAGAAAAATTTATTTTAAATATATCTACAGTGATTTAATTTGATAAAACTTTCTTTTTAAGTTTATTTATTTATTTTTGAGAGAGAGAGAGAGACCAAGTGCAAGTGTGGAAGGGCAGAAAGAGAGGGAGACACAGAATCTGAAGCAGTCTCCAGGCTCTGAGCTGTCAGGACAGAGCCTGTCACAGGGCTCAAACTCATGAACCATGAGATCATGACCTGAGCTGAAGTCGGATGCTTAACCAACTAAGCCACCTGGGCTCCCCTCCTGGTAAAAACTTTTAATGTATTTTTACAAATTTAGATATTTCTTCTATTTTTTAAAAATGTTTTATTTAATTTCTAGGAGAGAGAGAGAGAGAGAGAGAGACAGCCTGAGCAGGGGAGGGTCAGAGAGAGAGGGAGTCACAGACTCTAAAACAGGCTCCAGGCTCTGAGCTGGCAGTCCGCACAGAGCCCGACGCGGGGCTCGAACCCACGAACCGCGAGATCATGACCTAAGCGAAAGTCGGACGCTTAACCGACTAAGCCACCCAGGCACCCCTAGATATTTCTTCTAAAAGCTCTAATGATTAGAGAAAGAATCTTAACCAAAACAAAAACAAAAATTCTAACTACGTTTCTTCTTTAAAACATAATATTTTGGGGGCGCCTGGGTGGCTTAGTCGGTTAAGCGTCCGACTTTCGCTTAGGTCATGATCTCGCGGTTGGTGGGTTCGAGCCCCGCGTCGGGCTCTGTGCTGACTGCCAGCTCAGAGCCTGGAGCCTGTTTCAGAGTCTGTCACTCCCTCTCTCTCTGACCCTCCCCTGCTCATGCTGTCTCTCTCTCTCTCTCTCTCTTTCTCTCCTAGAAATAAAACATTTTTAAAAAATAATAAAATAAAACATAATATTTTTTTCTCCTCTCAAACATCACTATAATTACCTCTCTTTAATTTTTAAAATATTGTTTAGTTTTGAATAGGTAGTTTATCAAATTTTGAAACTTATGAAATTTTGAAATACAAATCCAAAAGTTCAAGAGATTGTATGTTGAAAAGTAAGTCACCTTTTTATCTCCATCTTCATTCTTCTTTCCCAGAATAATCAGTATTACTCTCATCTAGAGCAGCACTGATGTAATGATGAAAATGTTCTATACTTGCATTGTCTACTACAGTAGCCACTAGCCACAGGGGACCCTTAAGCACATGAAGTGTCACTAGTTTGACCAAGGAACTGACTTTTCAGTTTTATTTAAATTTGATATATAAATAAATACATGTGACTAGTGGCTATTGTATTAGGCAGTGCACATATAGAAAAAGCCTCCAAGAGAAGTGCTTTTCAACCTTATTTACATAATACAATCATCTAAGAAACACATACACATGCAGTGCCCAAGCTGCATCTCAGACCAAACACATCAAAATCTCTGGGGTGGGACCCAGGTGTAAAAAAAATTTTTTGACTTCTCAGTGATTTCATATATAGCCAAGGTCAAAAGCCTCTATTCCATAAAATTAGTTATCTTATAGAGTACCTCTATCTAATGCATATTAAAAAACCAAAAGAGATAACTTTCTAAGTTATTAATTAGAAAAGAACGTTTAATTGTTCAGGCACATAAAAATTTTTGTATCTGCCAGAATTTTCCCCAAAGTAAATCATTAGAGGCAATTTTTACTATGAGATTAACTGAATCTTAAAACTAGAAAAAAGTTTCCAAGTAATAAATAAGATTTTTTTCTCTGTTGATATTCATGACATGGCCAAGATATCTGCATTACATACTACTAAAGAACACTCAAAGATCAGTAAGGAAAATAGCAAAAATCCAACAGAAAAATGGGCAAAAATGATTAGCAGGTAATTCATATAAGAAGGCAACCAGAATGGCTAATAACTATATGAAAAGATGTTTACTGTCACTAGTACCATAGCACATTTAAGTTAAAATAAGATAGCATTTCGTAACTGTCAGATTGGCAAAAAATTAAAGTATAACAAACCAAAATGTTAGTGAGGATGTGGATAAACAGAAACTGTCATATATTACTGGTAGAAGTATAAACTGATATTAATGAAGCTGAAGATATTCTATAATGCAAGAATTCTTTAAAAAATTTTTTTAAATTTATTTTTGAAGGAGAGAGAGAGAGAGACAGAGCATGAGTAGGGGAGGGGCAGAGACAGAGGGAAAAAACACAGAATTCAAAGCAGGTTCCAGGCTCCAACCTGTCAGAACCTAATGTGGGGCTCAAAACCACAAACCGTGAGATCATAACCTAAGCCGAAGTCAGATGCTTAACTGACTGAGCCACCCAGGAGCCCCGATGCAAGAGTTATTTTAATTTCATGTCCTTGTACACACTTTTGCAACAATTGTGCTAAGAAGCGTTTATGGGTTACCAGTGTGCTGAGCTATTGATCCCTTCAACTCTTAGTGACTGAGTAGGGCCTGGGACAGCTAAGTCCCTAGTCACATTTTCTAGTCAGCAGCAGCCTCACCTGCTTAGCTCAATGTACTAGTTGAATATCAGTATCTAGAGACTCTCATGTGCATAAGAAGACATAAACAAGAATGTCCACTGTGGTATTGTTTGAAATAACAAAAAACTAAAAGTGGCCTTAATGTTTATAATATGTGAATGTGTAAATTATGGTATAGTTATACCATGAAATGATTTTAACTGTTAAAAAGCCACAGGAATAACACAGCAAGTCACAAAAGCATAATATTGAGGGGGGTAAAAACAAGTTATAGAACAATATACATAAAAAGATACCATTTATTTAAAATTTGAGGCAGCAAACAAAATAATACTTTATAGTTTTATAGATGCTTACAAATGCAGTAAAAGTCTAAAACTATGTATGGAGATTGATACAGACCAATCTCAGCATGGTAGTTACCTCTGGGGAAGAAGAAACAGGAATAGGATCTGATAGGTAAACAGGGAGGCTTCAACTTATCAATAATGTTTTCTTTCTTTAACAATAATATCAGTAACAGAAATATCTGAAACAACTGTGGCAAAATGTTATGTTATTTTTGTGGTTTTCTTTTGGGGGGGAGTAGGTACTTGGCTATTATATTATCTTATTTTCTTGTATGTTTGGAATGTTCTTTAATCTAAAAAAGTTTATTTTTTATTTTTTTAATGTTTTATTTATTTTTAGGAGAGACAGAGAGAGACAGCGTGAGCAGGGGAGGGTCAGAGAGAGAGGGAGTCACAGGCTGAAACAGGCTCCAGGCTCTGAGCTGGCAGTCAGCACAAAGCCCGACGCGGGGCTCGAACCCACGAACCGCGAGATCATGACCTAAGCGAAAGTCGGACGCTTAACCGACTAAGCCACCCAGGCGCCCCTAAAAAAGTTTAAAACTAGTGGTATAAATATGTAACCGTCTAACATCACAGGTGCCTACATATCATAAAGATAAACTTCCAGGTAAAGAACAGTACAGGTTAAATGATAAGACTCCTGTAAGATCTTGGTAACCAGCTCAAATCAACATTAAAAACAAACAAAACCCACTGAGGTTTAGCTCTATGGTTTGGGGAGCTGAGAAGCTGAAACACCATGCTAATCATAGGCACATGCGATATACTCCCTTGACTGTTTCAGGGCTACATCTTAAGATAATCAGCACTGCTCTGCTATAATTTCTAGTACAGGCCTGGCTATCATAAAACAGTAACACATAAAAATCTGTTTTAAAATGACAAGGATGTGTTCGTTTCTCTACTTCTGTGGGGTTACTGCCTCTACAGCCATAAGGGACTACACATATACACCAAATTGGGACTCCACCTATACACCAGAATTTGCACAGGCATTAAGAATTTTGGCATGAACTACATCACAGAGAAAAGACAACACTCAGTAAAATGAATGACAAGAAAACAAATATGTTTCTAATGATGTGCAATAGCCATCATAATAACAATAGTAAATAGTAACTAAGATTTATATAGCACTGGCTATGTGCCAGGCACTGTTCTAAGTGCTTTACCTTTAAATCTCACATTTATGCTAAGGTTGGAACTGTTGTTATCCTATTTCATAGATCAGGATAAGAGCAAATAAATAGTTGGCACACACTTGTTAAAAGATGGAAGCCAAGGGCTTGAATTCAGACCGTTTGATTCCAAATACTACTGCCTTACCATTATGCATATTCTGGTAATTCAACTATACACATTTACTGGGACCCTGTTATGTGTAAAGCACCATGCTAGGAGCTCAAGGTACAAAGATATGATGTGGCTTTCCTTTGTGTATGCATCTGACTGATTACACAACTCGAAGCTTCTTTTCACCAGTTACTATATTGCAACAATCTTTATACTCAAAATATTTATCTAAATACTTAAGGACAACTGTTTTGAATAATGATCTTCAAAGCATAGCACCGACAGTTTAAAGAGTTTCAAAAAGTAGGGGTGCCTGGATGGCTCAGTCGGTTAAGCGTCCGACTTTGGCTCAGGTCATGATCTCACGGTTCATGAGCACCATGTCAGGCTCTGTGCTGACAGCCAGCTCAGAGCCTGGAGTCTTTTTCAGATTCTGTGTCCCCCTCTCTCTCTGACGCTCATGCTGTCTCTCTCTCAGAAATAAATAAAACATTAAAAAAATTAAAAAAGAGGTTTAAAAATTAATCCAGAGGACTTTTTTTTTTTTTTTAATGTTTTTATTTATATTTAGGAGAGAGAGAGACAGCATGAGCAGGGGAGGTCAGAGAGAGAGGGAGTCACAGGCTGAAACAGGCTCCAGGCTCTGAGCTGGCAGTCAGCACAGAGCCCGACGCGGGGCTCGAACACACGACCGCGAGATCATGACCCAAGCGAAAGTCGGATGCTTAACCAACTAAACCACCCAGGCGCCCCCAGAGGACTTTTCAAATTTTTTTTTCTGAGAGAGAGAGAGAGAGAGAGAGAGAGAGCGTGCAAGCATGAGTGGGACAGGGAGAAGAGAGACAGAGAATCCGAAGCAGGCTCCAGGCTTCGTTCTATCAGCAAAGAGCCCGAGTGGGGCTCAAACCCATAGACCACAAGATCAAAACTGAGCCAAACTCGGATGCCCAATTGACTGAGCTACCCAGGCGCCATCCAGACGACTTCTGGTTTCTGGTTCCACATGTAGGAAGCTTAGAAGTTGCCAATCTAACCTAACAACAAGTGAAAAGCTAATAAACAGGTTGAAAAATCAAGAATTCTTTTTGAACAAGAGAGAAGAGGAGTCAGGGAAAACCACTATTCCTAAGAATGGAGATGCAGAAAGGGATACAGGGAGTCATGGTTTACAAAAGAGACTCATGAGCAGAAAGTGCCAGGGTAGGAAAACCTGAACTATAATAGATGTTCAATTTGGACACCTCACTGAAGGCTAAGTGTTGACAACTCAGAGAGTTACAGTTTTCGGGGGACTCAGACATAGGGAGGCTCCTGACAATACTGTGAGATTTACCTCTAAGAGGCTCAACTATATTCCCTTAGTAAATATTGGGGGGAAAAAACAAATGAAAATGAAAATATAACAATCCAAACTCTATGGGATGCGGCAAAGGTAGTCGTAAGAGGAAAGTACATTGCACGCCAGGCCTATTTCAAGAAATTAGAAAAAGCACAAGTGCAAAATCTAACAGCTCACCTAAAGGAACCAGAGGGAGAGCAACAAGAGCACCCCAAACTCAGCAGAAGAAGAGAAATAGTAAAAATCAGAGCAGAAATAAACATAGAGACCAAAGAAACAATTGAAAATATCAATGAAACTAAGAGTTGGTTTTTTGAAAAAATAAACAAAATTGACAAACCTCTAGCCAGGCTTCTCAAAAAGAAAAGAGAGAGCACCCAAAGAGACAAAATCACGAATGAAAATGGACTTATTACAACCAACCCCTCAGAAATACAAGCAATTATCAGGGAATACTATGAAAAATTATATGCCAACAAATTGGACAACTTAGAAGAAATGGACAAATTCCTAAACACACACTCACTACCAAAATTCACATGGGAAGAGAGAGAAAATCAGAACAGACCCATAACTAGTGAAGATATCAAGTCAGTTCTCAAAAATCTCCCAACAAATAAGAGCCCTGGACCTGATGGCTTCCCTGGGGAATTCTACCAGACGTTTAAAACAGAATTAATCCCAATTCTTCTCAAGCTATTCCAAAGAATAGAAATCAAAGGAAAACTTCCAGACTCATTTTATGAAGCCAGCATCACTCTGATTCCCAAGCCAGACAGAGATCCAGCAAAAAAAGAGAACTACAGGCCAATATCCTTGATGAATACGGATGCAAAAATCCTCAATAAGATACTTGCAAATCAAATCCAACAGCACATAAAAAGAATTATCCACCAAGATCAAGTGGGACTCATTCCTGGGTTACAGGGCTGGTCCAACATTCGCAAATCAATCAATGTGATACATCACATCAATAAAAGAAAAGATAAAAACCATATGATCCTGTCGATAGATGCAGAAAAAGCATTTGACAAAATAAAGCATCCCTTCTTAATAAAGACTCTCGAGAAAGTTGGGATAGAAGGAACCTACTTAAACATCATCAAAGCCATCTATGAAAAGCCTTCAGCTAACATCATCCTCAACGGGGAAAAACTGAGAGCTTTCCCCCTGAGATCAGGAACACGACAGGGATGTCCACTCACCACTGTTGTTTAACATAGTGCTGGAAGTCCTAGCATCAGCCATCAGACAACAAACGAAAATCAAAGGCATCAGAATTGGCAAAGAAGTCAAACTTTCACTTTTTTCAGACGACATGATACTCTACATAGAAAACTTGACAGACTCCACCAGAAGCCTACTAGAACTGATCCAAGAATTCAGCCAAGTTGCAGGGTACAATATCAACGTACAGAAATCGGTTGCATTATTATACACCAAAAATGAAGCAACAGAAAGAGAAATCAAGAAATGGATCCCATTCACAATTGCACAAAAAAACATAAAGTACCTAGGAATAAACCTAACCAAGGATATAAGAGATCTGTATGATGACAACTATAGAAAACTTATGAAGGAAATTGAAGAAGACACAAAGAAATGGAAAAACATTCCATGCTCATGGATTGGAAGAATAAATATAGTTAAAATGTCATTACTACCCAAAGCAATCTACACATTCAATGCAATCCCAATCAATTGCACCAGCATACTTCTGAAAACTAGAACAAACTGTTCTAAAATTTGTATGGAACCACAAAAGACCCCGAATAGCCAAAGTAATATTGAAGAATAAAACCAAACGGGAGGTATCACCATCCCAGACTTTAGCCTCTACTACAAAGCTGTCATCATCAAGACAGTATGATATAGGCACAAAAACAGACACATTGACCAATGGAAGAGAATTGAGAACTCAGATCTGGACCCAAAAGTATACAGCCAACTAATCTTTGACAAAACAGGAAAGAGTATCCAATGCAAAAAAGACAGCCTCTTTAACAGATGGTGTTGGGAGAACTGGACAGCAACATGCAGAAGAATGAAACTAGATCATATTCTCACACCATGCACAAAAATAAACTCAAAATGGATCAAGGACCTGAATGTGAGACAGGAAACCATCAAAACCCTAGAGGAGAAAGCAGGAAACAACCTCCTTGACCTCCACCACAGCAATTTCTTACTTGACATATCCCCAAAAGCAAGGGAATCAAGAGCAAAAATAAACTACTGGGACCTCATCAAGATTAAAAGCTTCTGCAAGGCAAAGGAGACAATCCATAAAACTAACAGACAATGGATGGTATGGGAAAAGATAGTTGCAAATGACATATCAGATAAAGGGTTAATACCCAAAATCTATAAGGAACTTACCAAACTCCACACCCGAAAAACAAACAATCCAGTGAAGAAATGGGCAGAAGATATGAACACACTTCTCCAAAGAGGACATCCAGATGGCCAACAGACACATGAAACGATGCTCAGCATCCCTCCTCATCAGGGAAACACAAATCAAAACCACACTGAGATACCACCTCACGCCAGTCAGAGTGGCTAAAATGAGCCAATCAGAGAACTCTAGATGCTGGCGAGGATGTGGAGAAACGGGCACCCTCCCACACTGTTGGTGGGAATGTAAACTGGTACAGCCCCTCTGGAAAACAGTGTGGAGGTTCCTAAGGAAACTAACAATAGAACTCCCCAATGACCCAGCAATAGCACTGCTAGGAATTTACCCAAGGGATACAGAAATGTTGATGCATAGGAGCACATGGACCCCAATGTTGATAGCAGCACTCTCCACAATAGCTAAAACCTGGAAAGAGCCTAAGTGTCCATCAACAGATGAATGGATCAAGAAGATGTGGTTTATCTACACGATGGAATACTACATGGCAATGAGAAACAATGAAATCTGGCCATGTGTAGCAACATGGATGGACCTTGAGGGTGTTATGCTGAGCGAAATAAGTCAGGCAGAGAAGGACAAATATCATATGTGTGCACTTATAGGAGGATTAGGAGGAACTTAACAGAGGACCATGGGAGAGGAGAAGGGGAAAAATAGTTGGGGAGAGGGAGGGAGGCAAACCATGAGAGACTCTTGAATGCTGAGAACAAACTGAGGCCTGATGGGGGTGGAGGAGGGGGGAGATGGGCATGGAAGAGGGCACTTGTGGGGATGAGCACTGTGTGTTATATGGAAACCAACTTGACAATAAACTATTTGTGTAAAAAAAAAAAAAGGAAAATGTTCAAATATGGTTCAACCTTATCAAGGCAAAAACAAGGACTTTATACATTTTAGCAAATAATTTTAAAACCACTGTATCCTAAACATGTCCTGGCAATTAATGGGTAGTTAATTAACAGAAATATCAACACAGATCTAGGACTTTTCCCAAGTGACTATGACTTTTACTCAAAAAGAGAGTAGGGTAAATACTCTGATAACTTTTACTTACCAGTGGGAAGATCTTCAACTTTTGCAAGGTCATTCTCTTCTATTCCAGGCATTCCTGCATCACCACCTCGTTTGATTTGTTCTGCCCAAGAACAAAAGATGTAATTCTTTATTTTTCCTTACATATATTGAAAATGATTTGAAGGAATGTAATAATCAGTTTCTAAAGCAATAGGCTACATTCACTGCATATCTTTATATCTTGTTTTGGACACAGCTGTAACACTAAAACAATTTATTCTTTTTTTCTTCTCTATCAAAATATTCAAATGTGAAACAGCACTAACACCTATTCACAACTGAACTAAAATCAAACAGTATTCTTTATGACTGAAAATGCTCACTTAAAAATGAGAAGAAAAAGTCAATATTCTATTAATACAAAACAAAATAATAGTAATACCTTTCCCATGTGGAATATGATTGCTTGAGGGTTCTTCATTCTTATCTGCAGCATTCTCAGGTTCTTTCAGAATGTTTTTAGGTACTGCATGATTGTTTATACCCAACTCGTTTCCATCTTTTGAATCAAACTTGTTTGACTCCTGCTGTTAAATAAAGATTTGGTAACAGTTAATAGTTTTCATTTCAAGATTAAACAACACAACTGCTAAATGTTCTCAAACAGTTCGTTTTTTGAAACATATACTATGGGTCCAAATTCCAAACACTTGAACATATGGGATATAATATTATTTTCTGTTCAGTTTTTATACCTAATACGAAATCAAAGAATAACCCTTTTTAAAGTTTCTAATTATAGTAAATGGTCTAAAATGTTAGGCAGAGGTAATTCTCTCTGGTTATGCTGAGGGAATGATTCTGCAAGAAGACAGTCTTGCTGAGCACTGTAGATTGCTATGGAGACCTACAGTTGGGCAGTGAGTTAGGTGCTATGGGCAGGGTGGGTTCTCTATAGGCCTGTTATAATCGAGCAGGATGGTGGACTACAGGAGGATGGCACATGGGAGACGCCTGAAGTGTGATAGATGGTTAATGACATTGCCAGGCTTTTCCAGAAGCTGAAGCAGCAAGGTTGGAAAAGAGGCAACCTTGTTCCTAGGTGCACTGGCCACCCAACACAGGAAACAGCAGAACAATACACAAGTCAGTATTCCTTCCAACATGCTTCTAACTCTATCATCTCCTTGGCAACTTGAATCTTCAGGTACCTGTTTAGACCTGACTCAATTCTATTGGTGGGCCAGTTTTGTTTTTTATATTGGTTGAGTGGCCTCAGTGAAAAAATGGGAGAGGCAAGGAGTTAAATACACATGCTTGTGTTGCCACATAGGTCCTTGTACTTAATATTTAATATATATAGAAATGTTTTGCCAACTCTAAAGCACTATGCAATTATAGTTATAGCATAATAATTACAACATTATAAAAAACAGCAGTATTTTAAAAATCCACAGGAAATCTAGAATAGCAAGAGCCAAATTATAAGAATTTGTCACAATAAAGATGACTAGGTGTTTTGACAATCAGGTATAGGTATTCCAGTGTGTGTGGCAGATAAAATTAACCATAAACATTTGCACTCTGCTTCATTGTTTACAAATTATTTTCTTTTTCTTTTTTTTTTTAATTTTTTAGTGTTTTATTTATTTCTGAGAGAGAGAGTCAGCGTGAGCAGGGGAGGGTCAGAGAGAGGGAGATACAGGATCCAAAACAGGCTCTAGGCTCTGAGCAAGCTGTCAGCACAGAGCCCTACGCGGGGCTCGAACCCACGAACCGTGAGATCATGACCTGAGCCCAAGTCGGACACTTAACCAACTGAGCCATCCAGGTGCCCCTACAAACTATTTTCAAATCTATCCTCCAGAGGCGCCTAGGTGGCTCAGCTGGTTAAGTGTCCAACTCTTGATTTTGTCTCAGGTCACGAGCTCATGGTTCATAGGACTGAGCCCATGGTGGGCTCTGTACTGATAGCACAGAGTCTACTTGGAATTCTCCCTCCCTCTCTCTCTGCCCCTTTCCTGCTTGGGTGTGCTTTCTCTCTCTCTCTCTCAAATAAATAAATAAACTTAAATTAAAAAAAAAGAAGTAATTGATTTGTCAGTAAAGTTGTATCCACTTTACAATCTGAGAAATATATTAATAGCAAAAATTATTTTTAAAAGTCAGATAAAAACATTTAGCTCAAAATTAGTTTTAAGAGTTGAGGTTATATTTTTGCAAATGTCTAATTCACTCAGCAATAAAACCACTATAAGTCATTTTTTCAATTAGGCAGGCTAGAATACTTAAAAATGTAATGTTTTATGACAAAAGTACATATTTTCATTTTAAAAGTATATATTTAAATTACAAGATTTATAACATGAACATATTTTGATTTAAGTATTTTTAAATTTACCTTTTGTTCCTGCAAAAACTGGTCTGCTAACTTTTTAATATTTTCCTCATGCTGTGCTCTTAACTCCTTGATCTGTTGTCCACACTGAAAACTAAATTACAACGTCATTCTTTTAGGCTATATTATCTTGCATTGACTTCTCAAAGTTGTCTAGAAGTTGAAAACATACATCTATAAAGCATTCAGTTAGCGGGAGAAGGGGCACAGAAGGACAAAGCAGGCATAAAAATAGATCACAGTCAAAATTCCTAGAATATTTGAATCTTTAATACAGGATAAAGAATACTGATAAAGCTAATTAAAATAACAAATTAGAAAGGTAAAAATCATTTTTATAAAGTTTTATTCATAAAGAAACAAATATCAAAGCCAACTTCAGTCACAGAAGGGAAAAACCCAAGAGAAAACCATGAGACCAATATATAGTAATAAATGAGAAAAATGATAAGGAGTGGCAGCAGATGATTCATCCAATAGTTCTCATTTTCAACACAATATTAAGAGTCTATAAACTTTAAGAAGAGCAAGAATGGAAGAAACCAATAAACAAGAGAATGGAGTCATTCATTTCTCTTCAGAGAAAATGTGAAGGAACAAAAACAAAGATCGGGAATTTCCAGTGGACATGTAGTCAAAGAATACAAATACACCATTCATGCAAAAAGAAAGACGTAGTTAAAAATATACAGATAAATGTTAACTTTCAGCATTAAAAATGCAATTAAATTTCCTATATGTATATATGATAGTATTTTATTCCTAAATTAGCAAAATTAAGTCCAAATTATAAAAGCTAATGTTGGTGGGGCTGTGGGGAAACATTTATATTATAAATTAGTACAACCATTATAGAAAACAATCTTTCATATATGTGATAAAAGCAACAAAACAAAAAAACATTCTGTCTCAGGAATTCTATATTTGAGAATATACACCAGTGAAATAACATGAGAGGGAGAAATCCTTTTTACATAAAGAATTTTATAGCTGATATTCATAATAGTAAGATAAGGAAAATAGTTCAGCGATTGGGAGAGATTAAACAAATTTTGGAACATTAACATGCTGGAATAATAAATTACGTCTGAGTATACTAACCCTTTAATCCTACTGACATACTGAAAATTATTGAATACTGTCAGCTTAAAATACATTTATATAAGTAGATGCATACTGGTAACCTATAAGACTAAGAAATCAGAAATGGGTAAGCCATGCTTTGAAATATGATGAATCTTCTAAATTTTGGTATGCAGTCCTAAAAAGTACCCTTTACTAAAAAATGGATTAAAGATATATAACAAAGGTTTTTAAAGAGTGATTGCTACAAAGAGGTTCCCCAAGATCATCAACAATTTAGTGCAGAGATGTACAAAGGGGACTGAAATGCCAAACAGAAGAAGCAGCTGGCACCCAGTCAGACCCTCAGCTATTCTGGGGACCTCTCTCAGAATCGGCTTCATCTTCTGGATGCTTTTCAGAAAGAACCATAGAATCTTCTTTCAGTCTTTGCACATCTAATGCAATGAAACTTGGGCCTTGTAAGATTTTCTGACTCAAAATGAACTCTGCTATATGGGCAGACTAAACATATCTTCTAAAAGGTATTCTCATAGTGTTTAACATATCAAAATAAGAGTTTGGATTTCAAAGAGGCATAGGGAGACAATAGAAAAGAAACTTTAAAAATCTAAGAAAATTAAAGAAGAAAAGAAAAACAGAAGCCAGAAAGGAAGAAATAAACTGTCCAAAAGCTGGACACATATTCCAGATTCATAGCTATATAGCTTCTCACCTCTCATATTCTAACCTCTTCACAAGGTAAGTAGTGTTCTTCCTATAGTCCTGAAGCTGGTCTTCTTGTCGAAGAAACTCCTGACGAAGCTCAGCAAGTTGCTCTATCCAAACAAGAATCAAAGGAATAAAGTTTACTTACTCGAATGCTTCTGATCGAGAAGTTACAGGATTTTAAAAATTTATGTACACTTCTCAATTTCTTTACTCAAACTCTCAGGGAATTGAATTATATAAATAGTACCACATTTAATTGCCTTTTATAACATATGCATAAACTTATCTGCTTTATAAAGGTGTTGGGTGGCTCAGTCAGTTAAGTGTTCAGCTTCAGCTCAGGTCATGATCATGCAGTTTGTGGGTTCGAGCCCTGCACTGGGTTCTGTGCAGATAGCTCAGAGCCTGGAGCCTGCTTCAGATTCTGGTCTCTCCCCCACCTCTCTCTGCCCCTCCCCCACTCACGCTCTGTCTCTCAAAAATAAATAAAAATGTTTATAAAGGTGGGGGAAAATCATATTTTTTACATATACTGGCCATGGATATAGAATTCAAGGTTTCTTTCTCATTCTGAATCACACCTGACTCCAAGCTTAAGGTGCCAATCACTTTAGATCTCTTTTTTAGTTCTGCTACTAATGCTAGGTCCACATATAACCTAATTGCATTTTCAAAGCTCATAATTCCTGGACAAGAGCTAAGAGTTTTAGTTGTAAAGAATAACATGAAATTCTAAGCTGGACAGTAGATTGAAAGTGAGGCCAGCTGCTCTTTTGTGAGCATTTAATACATAACCACTGGCCCCAGATTTTCTACAGTTGGTCCCTCTTCATGTGACCCTACAAATAAAAGAAATTCAGCCAGAGAAGAGAAACGTAGTTTCTTAAATAGATGATTAAAATAGGGGCGCCTGGGTGGCTTAGTCGGTTGAGCGTCCGACTTTCGCTTAGGTCATGATCTCGCGGTTCCTGGGTTTGTGCCCCGCGTCGGGCTCTGGGCTGACTGCCAGCTCAGAGCCTGGAGCCTGTTTCAGTCTGTGACTCCCTCTCTCTCTGATCCTCCCTTGTTCACGCTGTCTCTCTCTCTCTCTCTCCTAGGAATAAATAAAAATATTTAAAAAAATAGATGATTAAAATAGCCTTAGATGTAAGCAAAAGTAGTAAAGAAAGACTTAATTAAAAAAAAAAGTAACAATAAAGTTTCCAGTTAAAAAAAAAGTCTTAATTTTTATAAATGGCAACAGAGGTCTTTTCTGTATAAGTAACATCTATTATGACTAAAATGAATCTAACCATAATATAGAAATATGTACTTTTCATGGAAGACTTCTAAAATTAGCCTTATTACTTTAAAGGCACTCCAAAAATGCTTGGGATTTAAGTTTTTCAAAAGCAAATGTAAACAAATATTTATAATGTAATTATATTTGTGTAAAAAACTAGACTAGAATAAAAATCCATCAAAGTACTATCAGTGATTATGTTCAGTGGTAGGATTCTGAGGGTATTTTTTTCTTTTTCTAAATTTTATTGTGGAATCATAACTGTGACAATAACAACAAATAAAAATTTTTAAGTTGGTTGAACATTTGCTGAGGCAAATAGTTTAACAGATGCATAATAATAGTTTTTGTATAGTATAATAATCAAGTGTGAAAAGTTAACGAGTCACATAAAATGCTTGTAGTTGAAAATTATGTTTCTACACTCAAGTCGCTTTTTTGGTTTATTTAAAAATGTTTTGAGATATAACATTTATAAGTGTAAGGTATACAACATGTTTATTTAATTTGCTTGTATACTGTGAAATTACCACTGAAGCATTAGCTAGCACCTCCATCATCTAACATAATCACCATTTCCTTTTGTGGTGAGAACATTTAAGATATACCCTCTTAGCAATCTTCAAGTACATAATACAGTGCTGTTAACTATAGTCACCATATTGTTTATTATATCCCCCAAACTTACTCATCTTATAACTGAGAGTTTGTACACTTCAACCAACATCTCATTTTCTCCACCCCTCCAACCCCTGGTAACCACCATTTCATTCTGTTTCTATAAGTTTAATCAAGCCACATTTTAAATTTCTTTTTACTCTACTAATTCTTCAATATATAAACATGGCTGATCTCCATAGTTTTTCATCCAGTACCTCCACCTCAGATAAAAGTAGCAAATATGATACCAGGTATCCCTGAATAACATTCTGTTTGTTACTTGTTCCCTGGCCCCATCTAGAGAACTACCTCTAGAGATCTAGAGGCAGCAGAAACTATGGGCTCAGCTATGTTTATGGATTCTACAGAGACAATGAGATCCCAGCAGGAGGCAGTGACAAAAGGCCTTGTAGCTTACACAGTTAGCCAGTTCAGTGAACCTGTGTTCAGGCAGGAAAGGTTCTAAAACTAAAGTTACTACAATTTAAAAAAAAAGAAAATGAGCACCACCTAGCAGCTACTAGAGAATGGCCCTCAACTGGTGGATTTTAGGACTCATTCAGGCTTCTTTTTCCTCCAAAGTAGTCTAACCGAAGTAGCTAAGTTTAGCTTCAGAATGAACCTGAGGCTCAGTATGATTTCAAGATTTGGGATGGCTTCTCTTCTCCCCACAAAGCTTCTCACTAACAACATTTGAAATTCCTTTACCAAGAAGTAAAGTTTTAGGGCGCCTGGGTGGCTTAGTTGGTTAAGCGTCCGACTTTCGCTTAGGTCATGATCTCGCAGTTCGTGGGTTCGAGCCCTGCGTCGGGCTCTGTGCTGACTGCCACCTCAGAGCCTGGAGCCTATTTCAGAGTCTGTGTCTCCCTCTCTCTCTGACCCTCCCCTGCTCGCGCTGTCTCTCTCTCTCTCCTAGAAATAAATAAAAATATTAAAAAGAAAAAAAAGTAAAGTTTTATTTCTAAATTGAGATAAAAGGCTTAAAATACAATTGACAAAAACAAAACATCAATATGAGTGAGTTCTAGTCCATTTAAAATATCTGAACCTTTCCTGTTTTGGACAGAGAAAGGATTAGCAGGGAGCTAATTGGTTAAAGAACAGGAAAGGGAGAAAAGTAAACAGATCAGAAAGCAAAACTAAAGACAAAAATTTCCTCCATGACAATTTTACTTTCAACTGATTGCCTTGTGTTTTCTTTATTTTGGACCCAAATATACTCTGTGTCTGCTGGGGTTGTTCCAGGTCACCACAGCAGGATTCTCAGAGTGACTTAAACATGCGATCAAGTCAACAGCTGATTGTGCAGGATGTTCTACTTCTGACAGTAACATCAGAGTATGTTACAGACAGGCCTGGCCATATTCTTTCAATTTAACTTCAAAAGATTAGGGATGCAGTTAAGAAAGGGGTTCCTTAGGACCAATTTTAAAAGCAAAAAAAAAAAAAAAAAAAAATTTACTTCTAAAATATTTTGATTTCAAATTTTCTCAGTAATAGGCACAAAAATAAAGTGAGCCATTCAACATAAAATGGTGTATACTAGAACGTTAATTTGTTATCTCAGGAATCAAAAACCAACTCTCATTCCTTTCATTTCCAAAAAAAATATTAACTACCATAATATTTAGGTCTTAGTGTGTATTAATTCTATTATATCTAGTATTAATTTCAACAAGGGCAGCTGGGTGGCTCAGTCAGTTAAGCATCCGACTTCAGCTAAACCATGCTCTCATGGCTTGTGAGTTCAAGTCCTGCATTGGGCTTTGTGCTGACAGCTCAGAGCCTGGAGCCTGCTTTATATTCTGTCTCCCTCTTTCTCTGCCCCTCCCCTGCTCACATTCTGTCTCTCTCACAACAATAAACAAACATTATAAAAAACTTTTTAATTTTCAATGAAAATAGTCCAATCTGGATTTTATAGTTGACTTGTCAAGAAGTTTGCTTCAGTAGTAATAGTTCCTAAAGTGCAAAAGTCACATTAAAAGGAAATTCAATCTTAAGAGTCCAAGCTTGAGTAACTGCACTAAAATCAAAAGTTGTACAGCTATGAATACAAATCAAACCTGTTTTTTTCTGCTAAAGAGTATCATAAAAAATTTCAAAACATCTCAAGGTCTATTTCAATGCACACTATACAATAAAGGTTTTCACTCAGTAACATATGCTGTCATTTTCTATGAGGTAGACTAGGAGGCACTGGATTTCTTATTCAACTGATCTACTATTATTTCATAGAAATATACTTTGATGACATGCAGAATCATTTGTAAAAATAGTATGCAGGAAGCAGCACTGACAGAGTGGCATCTTCTGTGTCATCATAATGTACTCCTGTGAGTCAAAAAGACTACAACAAGGGCACAAATGCCACAAAAACAAATGTGGCCACCCAGGAAGCAAATTTCTAAGAGAATGTCAAAGCTGTCCTAAGTCATAGTAAAAAATTAATAATTTCTATTTTCAGGTTATAACACACAAAAAAGACTTCCTAATGATTTGCTAGATGAAGAGCAAAAACTTCAATAAATTACAAAGCCCGCTGAGGTTGGCTTCTTCAAGAGGATAATAAAAATCTATTATCTAATTCCATCTAAGGAGGGTCAAAATTGCTATAGAATAAAGATATATTTATGAAATTACAGAGCACCTATTACCCACATACAAAAACTCAGAGTCACTGCATGCAAAGTTTTAAAATATACAGTGTTGGGGGCACCTATGTGACTCAGTCAGTTAAGGATATGACTCTTGATTTTGGCTCACGTTATGATCTCACAGTGAGCCTCCACTGGACTCTGCGCTGACTGAATGGAGCTGCTTGGGTGTCTCTCTTCCCTCTCTCTCTCTCTCTGCTTTACCCACCCTGGTGTTTGTGTGTGCATCTGGTGTACCCACAGTACATGCATGCACTCTCAAGATAAATAGATAATATGTAAAAACAATAAAATATAGTTATTTTTATCACAGGGGTGCCTGGGTAGCTCAGTCAGTGAAGCATCTGACTTTTGATTTCAGCTCAGGTCATGATCTCACAGTTCATGAGTTCAAGTTCAGGCTCTGCACTGATAGTGCAGAGTCTGTCTCTGCACTTTCCTCGCTCATGCATGTGCATGCTCTATCTCTCAAAAATAAGTAAATAAACACCATATATATGTACACATACATACACATAGTGTAGTAACCAATGAGTATAAGGGAGAAGAGCGGTCCTCTTCAGACCCCGAACTTCACATGCTGCTGATGGTATGAAGTAATGTAAGCACAGCATAGAACTTGTTCACCATACCAATTATTTTTTATAAAACCTTTAGTCATTTTCTATCACTTCATCTAAGTGAAAAAAATATATATATATACACATACACATGCACACACACAGTATATCTATCTATGTATTCATCTCTCTATCTATCTACAGGTTTCCTCCTGATTCTTTTCAAGTTTTCTTTCTGTTCTAGGTTTCTTTTTGTTCCCAGGGTATCTAAAACATGAAGCGTGGAGGACGTGTCTAAAGCATTCCTAGACCTGAATGGATTGTTTTAGCAGTTAGACACAGTACAGAGGGATTACCCATTACATTTTCCCTACAAATTTGATAGCTTTTGAAGCTATACCTAAATTTTGTTCGAGCCTTCTTTTAACATTTCATTGTATGAAACTGTCTACGCACAAGATTAAAATTCAAATTTTAACTTTTAATATGTATAAAGCAACATTAAAATTCTTTTATGGTATCTTAAAAGGAAAAGATAAACATTTTGCCATCAGAGGAGCTTTGTTCAAAAGGTTTTATTTCATTTAGCTGTCTAGCTATTTTTTAATTTTTGAGGATATTAGATTTTTAGTGACCTTTATCTTTAATCTGTAATTAAGTTTCTTACCCTTTAAATGATGTATATCTGCCATCTGATATGATATGTTGCTCTGTAGTTTAATCTGAAAAAACAAATTAAATTTTCATTTTACTACAGAATATGCAGTTTTGCTCATATTTCCTTTTCCCCCTCATATTCACTTTAATTTTGATCATAAATGCAAAGGAAAAATCTTTAAGTTATACATACCCACCTCTTTCCAAAAAGAATTAGAGAGAAATTTTGATTTTGTAATACTTTAAGTTTGCAAAAGAATATTCATTTTATTTAATATATACTCTAATAACTTTCAAACATTTAAAAATTTGAGTTGAACATTGCTTCATGATATCTTCTTTCAAAATCTTACCAGATGAGACCTCTTACTAACTCTATATTAAGGAAAGAATTAATTGTTTGAATCAGTTAATTTCAAATCAAAAGTAATTGATGCTTATCAAGCTCCCAAAGGATGACACAAAGTACATAGGACCTGTTGTTGTGGTCAATGTCCTTCAAGAGCCAGTAGACAAGAACAATAGGAACTTTAATGTACGAAAATATGACTCAAACCAAGGCTTAGCACTTAAAATTAAGGCAATGTCTTTGAAGGCCAGGATGTCATCCACAAAGAACTACTGTCCCAGTTCTTGCTTAAACAGGTATCACTCAATTGTAAAATACAACTATACTATCACTACAAACAGGTTGTCTTGTCAACCTCAAAAGTAAAGTTGACTTTGAAAGCATACACAGATTCACAGTGATCACAGGCAGGACCATGAGTGCCAAAATGATTATGATAAATAACTTTTCAATCTCTAAAGAGAAAGTTTTAAGCTTCTTACTTTGAAATAATTATATATTTGTAAGAAATTGCAAAGGTAGCACAGAGAAGTCCCATATATACTTCATCCAATTCCCCCAGTACATACATTCTATGTAACTATAACACAACATCAAAACCAGGAATCTGACACTGGTACAATGTATATGTATAATTCTATGTCATTTTCTCATATATATATACATAGATTCACTTAACTACCACAAAGGTACAGAACTATTCTATAATCACAAAGATGTCCCTCATACTACCCTTTATATTCAAATCTATCCTCCTTCCTCATACTATTTGTAATCTCTGGTAAATATTAATTTTTTACCATCTCTGCAATTTTGTCATTTCAAGAATGTTATATAAATGGAATCATATGATATGTGGCCTCTTAAGATTTCTTTTTACTCAGTATAACACACAGTTGCTACATATATCAATAGTTCATTCGTTTTTATTGCTGAATCGTATCCTGTGATATGAATGTACTACAGTTTGTTTAAGCATTCAACTATTGTATAACATGTTGGTGGTTTCTACATTGTGGCTATTACAAATATAGCTGCTATGAAAAAATGTGTACTGGTTTTTACATGAATGTTAGTTTTAGTTTTCATTTCTCTGGGATAAATGTGCACAAGTGAGGTTGCTCCTTTTCCAAAGTGGTCAAGACATTTTCATTTACTTACTACTGCCAAGGTACTGGGTAGGAGAGTACAAAACAATTGGAAAACATGAGAGCAGTATCAAGGAATCAGTAAGCAAGCTTAGCACCTAAAGCGGTGTAATTACTGTAGGAATTCAGAGATGGTTCTTAGCTGATCTGACCAGGAAAGCTGCATGGAAGGAATTTTATTTGAATTAGTCGTTGAAGGCGAGGAAAAATGGTAAATAGGTAGAAAAAAGCATTCCACATAGAGAGGATGGCATAAGAAAAGGTACAGAGGCAAGAAAGCATGAGACATGTATGAAGATCTGATCAAAATATTGTTTGGCTATAGCAAATGATACAGTAGAAAAAACAGTGTGAAAGAAGGTTGGAGAAAAGACGATGGAGGGGCCATTCAGTTCTAAGTAGAGTCTACTCTTCAAACAGAGAGCCAGTGACCTTCAAATTTCAAATGAAAGTTTATCCATAACAAATAACTAAAGAAAGCATCCCTATTCCAGTTGAAAGAGAAGTGGGAATCTACGGGGTCTTACCCTAGAATCCTGACTGCTTTGAAGAATGAAGCTTAAAATATAATGTTGATGTTCAGTCATAAAAAGGAATGAGGTGCTGGTACCTGCACTTCATTGGATGTGCACACTCATATGGATGAGCCTTGAAAACATATATGCTAAGTAAAAGAAGCTAGTCACAAAAGGACATGGGGTTTCTTTGTGTGGTGATGAGAATGTTTTGGGGGCACCTGGCTGGCTCAAACGGTAGAGCATGTGACTCCTTGTCTTGGGGTTGTGGGTTGTAGCCCCACGTTGGGTGTAGAGATCACTTAAAAAAATCTTTTAAAAAACTGTTCTGGAATTAGTGGTAAAAGCTGCACAGTATTGTCAATATCCTAAAAACTAAACTGAAGTATATACCTTAAAAGGGTAAGTTTTATGATATATGAATTATATCTCAATTTTTTAATGCAAAAAAATAGAAATGGAAATGCCAAGGGTATTATGGAGCATCAGACATGAAACTGGGGATAAAATGATGGGTAAACTCTAGGCACTCAAGGAGTTTATTATTTTGGAGAAGCAATCAAATAGTTAATTCTAATATAGTAAAATAAATGCTATTATCAGGTCCTGCAGATATGATGAGAGAACTTAGTAGAAGCACTTAAATCCTTAGGGGATAAAACACCTTAAGGGAGTGAGGAGAGGTTTCTGGAGATGGATGATAGCTAAAATGTGTCCAGTATGAAGAGTGGTGTTTTGCCAGGTGAAGTAGGCTGAGGGTAAGGGGAAAAGATATTGAAGGCATGTGTCAAAACTTAGAAGTAAAAAATACCATACACTACAGAAACTACAAGCAGTTTTAAGCAGCTGAAGCAGAGAGTCAGAAGGAAGTGACAAGAAACATGGCTTAGAAAGGTAAGCAAGGTCCACATTATGAAGGGTCTTGCCAAAAAATGTGGGTACATTCCAATGGGTATGGTCAACATTCAAAAGACTTCAAGCAAGGTAGAGCGATCCAATTCACAATTTAGAAAAGTCAAACTGGCTTCAGTATGAGAAGCAGACCAGAGGGAAAGACTAGAGAGAGGGAGACCAGGTAGAAGAGTAGAAGACTACTGTTGTATTTCAGGTGAGAAAATGATGGTCTAAGACAGGGGTGGACCAACTATAGCCTGTGAGCATCTGGCCTGCTTCTGTTTTTGTAGGGATGACAAACTAAGGGTGGTTTTTACGTTTTTAAATGGTTGGGGCATAGGAAAAACAAAAGAAGAATACTACTTTGTGAATTATATACAATCCAAATTTCAGTGTCTATAAATAAAGTTTTATGGGAAACAACCACATCCATTCATTTGGTCCTTTATAGAAGAAGTTTGCCAACCTCTGGTCTAAACTAATAGAATGAGAACAGAGAGATAAATACATGTGGGAGCTACTAAAAGGGAAGAATGAATAATCTTGCTGACTGATTAGATACAAGGGTAAAAGAAGAAACATCAAGGATAACGTTTAGATTTCTAAAGTAGGAAACCAGATGAGTAAGGTGGCAGTGCTCTACAAGAGGGAAACAGGAGAAATAGACTTGGGATGGGAGGGAGAGCAGGGGGATGATTTTTACAAATTTGGACCTGTTGAATATGAGGCACTTGTGACACACCTGAGAAGAGATCTTGTAGTCAGCTGGATATATAGGTCTGGAGCTTGGACACCAATGATTTGAGAATCATTAGCATATGAATGGCAGTTAAAGCCACAGGAATGAGATCACTGATGGAAAGCTGCAGAGACAGCAGGAGAAACCGACACCAATTACTAGGTGATCAGTTGTTGACGACTAAGAACTGCTCTCCAATAATGTGTAATTAGCCTATGTTTATGTTCTTTCCCACTTCCTTTATTTTAATGATCCAATTTCTTTTTTGCATTTTTTGCCCCTCCAAAGAACATAGCCACCTTTTATTCTTGTTTTCGACAAGTTTGTATTACTTCGGTTTTTATCCATTTTTATGATATTATTCCAACATCTCTGCACTCTTTATTTTAAATTTGCTTTTGAAATTGCTACAGATATGCTATTCTTAAAAGCTAGGCCATGATGGCCTCAGCTTCTCTGAACTGTCTCTTTTATATCCTTGTATACTTTTAAAAATTTTTAATGGAGGAAGGGAAACTCAATCCACAGACCACAAAAATAGTACAGAATTATATGGGCAGTACTGCTTTATTCTTATCATTTTAATTTTCTCTTCAATCTTCCTTACTGAGAATGGAGACACTGATCCCAATAGCTCATATGTAAAGCCCTCACATTTCAAAAACTGCTCTGGAACAAGAATCTATAAGGAACTCACCAAAGTACACGCCCAAAAAACAAACAACCCAGTGAAGAAATGGGCAGAAGATATGAACAGACACTTCTCCAAAGAGGACATCCAGATGGCCAACAGACACATGAAATGATGCTCAGCATCCCTCCTCATCAGGGAAATACAAATCAAAACCACACTGAGATACCACCTCACGCCAGTCAGAGTGGCTAAAATGAGCCAATCAGAGAACTCTAGATGCTGGCGAGGATGTGGAGAAACGGGCACCCTCCTACACTGTTGGTGGGAATGTAAACTGGTACAGCCCCTCTGGAAAACAGTGTGGAGGTTCCTCAGGAAACTAACAATAGAACTCCCTATGACCCAGCAATAGCACTGCTAGGAATTTACCCAAGGGATACAGAAATGCTGAGGCATAGGAGCACATGTACCCCAATGTTCATAGCAGCACTCTCCACAATAGCTAAACCATGGAAAGAGCCTAAGTGTCCATCAACAGATGAATGGATCAAGAAGATGTGGTTTATCTATACCATGGAATACTACATGGCAATGAGAAACAATGAAATCTGGCCATGTGTAGCAACATGGATGGACCCTGAGAGTGTCATGCTGAGCGAAATAAGTCAGGCAGAGAAGGACAAATATCATATGTTTGCACGTATAGGAGGATTAGGAGGAACTTGACGGAGGAACAAGTGGGAGAAGGGCGGAAATGGTGGGGGAAAGGGAGAGAGGCAGACCATGAGAGACTCTTGAATGCTGACAAAAACTGAGGACTGATGGATGTAGTGGGGGAGGGAGGATGGGCATGGAGGAGGGCACTTGTGGGGATGAGCACTGAGTGTTATGTGGAAACTAATTTGACAATAAACTATATGTAAAAAAAAAAAGAAACAATT
The DNA here is from genome assembly GCA_017311185.1 of Proteles cristata cristata. Classification (NCBI taxonomy): domain Eukaryota; kingdom Metazoa; phylum Chordata; class Mammalia; order Carnivora; family Hyaenidae; genus Proteles; species Proteles cristata. The sequence goes on along the minus strand of JAESUZ010003766.1, from coordinate 378,241 downwards.
AATAATAAATCAGTAAGTTTATACTTTAAAAAAAAAACTGCTCTGGAACAATATATTTTACATGGCATTAAGGAGAAAATCATAGCTTGTCTAAATAAAAGCCTTTTCTTACACCAAGCATAATGAATTTATTTCCACCCCATTCCTCTGCCATGTAAGGACTTTTCAGTTAGCTTCTCAGACCCCCCTCATGGCATATTGTTCCCTTAGCATCTCATGTTCTCTATTATTCCTGTCAATCTTTCCAGTAGGACTCTCACAATAATCTTATATTTAGTGTTTAGTATTATTAGCAAGTACCAGTTTCCAATTTCTCTCACTTCCTATTAACACTAGCTTCATTGTGCAAGTTATCTCACCTTCCATATGCCTTTGAACAGAAGTGCCAAGGATTTGCTCAATAGCTCACAGAGCCCAGGTGGTAGATCATTAAACCTAGAAGTTCTCTTTCCTCTACAGCAATTTTACTATGTTGCTCACTTTTAGAATCTAGATATCTGCTACTAAACTACACACTGCACTACATAATAGGCATCTGATCCCTCTTTTCCTCATATGTAGACCTCACCTCCCAAATTCTCATCTAGCTCCTGAAACAGTTCCACAAAGAATCCTTCTTACATTCCATGTTATCCCTTTAAGGTAATCTGAACGTGTTTTTAGCTATCATGACCCTCCTCTGTATTCTTGCAAAATCTAAGAATATAAAGCAATGACTTAATTTTGCCTTTAATCTAATGTTTTCTACCATCTTGAGTCTGTTTATGAAGACTTTTTCATTTGGCTTCTGATTTTTTTATTTGCTCTAATTTCTTCAACTTTGTTTTCCTTTCCTTTTATGCTTTTCATTAATCATTTCTTTATATAGGCAGGTCTCTTTAGTCCTTTAACTCCTGTGGTTTTAACCCTTCCTCTGAGAGCATTCACTTCTTTTAATACTTCCACCATCTCAACACCTTCAAAAGGAAGCTTGGCTTCCTTTCTGATCATTCTTTCTCATAGTTTTAATTTCCTTGTGCTCTAACATGAATTTGCTTATCTTCTAAATGACTCTGCCAAAACTTCCCAGTTGTTGAGAAACTAAATTGAGTTCTCACTATTGCAAGACTCGAAAAAAGATATTTCACTCTGCCAAATAAACTCAGTTGAACTGGCAATGCTATAGGAATACTTTCTTTTTTTTTTTTTTTTCCTAAGCATATTCCAGACAGATAACAGTACATAAACTCTAAGAAGTATTATTTAATCCTTATGCTATGAAAGGATCTTCATTGTCCAGCTTCACAGGTCCCTTTTGGTCACTTCCAGACTTTTGACAAAATATCCTTATTTACAATATATTACAATATATCAAAGAGTTCTCTTTCAAATTTCTTTGGGGATGAGAGATTGGTGTGTGTGTAGAAGACAGACACACATTCCCTTGCCTAATTTACATCTATGGTCAGACAGGTTCCAATCCAGATTCCAACGTATCCTTCAAAAACCCAAAACGCTAATAATGCCTTGTCTGACTCAAGTCTACGGGGAAGAGCCTCATATTCAGTCCTGTCAAAAATGAAACATTCTTTTATCACATGCAGTCCTATTTCCAGTAAGAATGTCATTTTGTTTCTCTTACAGCCCCAAGGTTTATCAGAAATGAGAATTCCAGGGTTCCGGAGTGGCTCGGTCAATTAAGTGTCCAACTCTTGAGTTTGGCTCAGGTCATGATCTCAAGGAGCTCATGGAACCTGCTTGGGATTCTCTCTCTTTCTCTCTCTCTCTCTCTCTCTCTCTACACCTCCTTCACTTGTATGTGCACACACACTCTCTCTCAAAATAAATAAATAAATATTTAAAAAATGAGAATTCCATGAGAACAGGCACTGCATTTTTCACTCATCCCTGTGTGCCCGTCTCAATAAATGTTTGCTAAGTCATTCCCAGGATTTCCATGTTTCATACTGTGTACTACATATTCTTCTACCTTAAATGGTACTTTATTCATATTTGTAAAGAATTCATATAATTCTTTTTTTTTTAAGAGAGAGAGAGTGAGCATGCACGAGCATGGAAGAGGGGCAGAGGGCTCATTCCCACAATCTTGGAATCATGACATGAGCTGAAATCAAGAGTCAGATGCCCGATCAGCTAACTGAGTAACCCAGGTGCCCCTCATATTTGTATAATTCTAATTATCCTTCAAGACTTCTTCTAAACTCCCTCATTTATTCCCCTTGTTATTAACTTTATTGCCTTAGCTTTACTTTAATTTTCCTCTTCTGTAATACTTGTCTCTCTAAGATCTGGAATCCATCTATAATTGGCTGACTATCCATGCTGTCTTTGGCCTTTTCCATGTTAATCTCTTAAAATGTTCTTACTGTCATTCCTAAGATCTCTTTCTTCTCTCTTGTAAGACATATGTTCTTTATCTCTTCTTTTTAGTAAGAATTATCTTCTCTTGATATTTTCCTATAGCACTTCTCGCTCATCCTCAACTATGTCATCTATTTTTCTCTAATCTTTCTTCCTCCAATACCTAAAACATAATCTTTATATTTTTACCACCTCTTTCTGAAGCTCTTTTAATTCTTTCCCATCCCACATGGCTACTTTGAATTAATTTTGGCAGCTGTTACCAGCTCAGTTGCTCTGCTTTTCTTTTCATTCTGGGACCTTGAAAATGCCTCAGCTGTATATGCTTCACTTTCATTATGAACTGTTCTTGAGCAATCAGCACAACTTTGACCATTGATCCCAAAGGTTATATATAATTAGCTTTTTAGAGATGTCATTTCTGGCTCCTTTTTTCTCCATACCAGAAACATTTTTCCCACTTATCTCATACTCAGATGATTTCTACAGACAATTCTATCTTCTGTAACATAACTACCAAACCTAGATGATACTCAGAATCACCTAGGGAGCTGTATGAAATATATATTCTTAAGTCCTCCACCCCACTCCAGTGTGATTTAGTAGTCTGGGGATCAGCCCAGAAATCTTTTTTCTTTTTTTAATATTTATTTAAGTAATCTCTACACCCAACATGGGGCTCGAACTTACACCCTCGAGATCAAGAGCTGCATGCTCCTCCAACTAAGCTAGCCCAGCACCACCTCCCCCTAAAAAAAATTTTTTTTAACTTTAGTTTTGAGAGAAAGGGAGACAGAGTGTGAGCAGGGGAGGGGCAGAGAGAGAGAGGGAGACACAGAATCTGAAGCAGGCTCCAGGCTCTGAGCTGTCAGCACAAAACCCAATGCGGGGATCGTGCTCACAAACCATGATATCGTGACTTGAGCCAAACTGGGACACTTAACCAACTGAGCCACTCAGGTGCCCCCCCAAAATCTTTTTTTTTTTTTTAAAGCTCAAGTGATTCTGATATGCAGCCAGGTTTAGCAATTACTCATTTACACTATGTCTTTGGCTGCAACCTACAGCAGCTGGATCAAAATGGCATATGAATAATAACTGGTATTAAATATTTAATTTTTTAAATGTTTTTTAATGTTTATTTTGTGCCAGGTCTGTGCTAAGTGTTGTACAAGCATCACTGCATTCAATCCTCACTACCATCAAATGACGTGGGCTTTACATTTTACACATGAAGGAACTGTACTGTATTTCATATCCCTATAGTAGATTCTGGATGTTCTCCCAAGTAGTCCTACATAAGAGTCTGTGTTCATGACCACTGTGCATATACTAGATCAGGTAGGAGATTAAACTTCTTTTCTTACTAATCTTATATTACACACATATTACTCATCAACATTTCAAACACACTTGAAACTTTTACTTGCTCTCTTAAAGAATTAGTCTCTCTTGAAGCAAGTATTAGTTTAACTACACCCAGTTACATTTTTAAAGAGAATTATCAAGGTGTTTGGTCTTGGTTGGCTATAATGAATCATCACAAAGTTTTTTTTATTCACCCATTCATTTTTATTCATTTATAAAGCATTTATTAAGTATCCACTATGTGCTAGGCCTAGAGATACAAAGTACTTGTTCCTGGTATACTAAGGAGAATTAAAAATCACCACTGTGTGTTTATTCATTCAATTGACAGCCAATCAGTCACATTGTGTGTTTATCCATTCAATTGTCAGCCAGTCACACAAGAGAAACATTTATGAAACACCTAGTAAGTGAAAGATACTGTTGAAGGCCTAGAAATATATTGATACACAAGACACAAGAGAGAGATCTGGGTAAAGAATACACATTTGCTCCCAACAAATAAGAGCCCTGGACCTGATGGCTTCCCTGGGGAATTCTACCAGACGTTTAAAACAGAATTAATCCCAATTCTTCTCAAGTTATTCCAAAAAATAGAAAGCGAAGGAAAACTCCCGGACTCATTTTATGAAGCCAGCATCACACTGATTCCCAAGCCAGACAGAGATCCAGCAAAAAAGAGAACTACAGGCCAATATCCTTGATGAATACGGATGCAAAAATTCTCAACAAGATCCTTGCAAGTCGAATCCAACAGCATATCAAAAGAATCATCCACCAAGATCAAGTGGGATTCATTCCTGGGTTACAGGGCTGGTTCAATATTCGCAAATCAATCAATGTGATAACATCATATCAATAAAAGAAAAGATAAAAACCATATGATCCTGTCGATAGATGCAGAAAAAGCATTTGACAAAATAAAGCATCCCTTCTTAATAAAGACTCTCGAGAAAGTTGGGATAGAAGGAACCTACTTAAACATCATCAAAGCCATCTATGAGAAGCCTTCAGCTAACATCATCCTCAACGGGGAAAAACTCAGAGCTTTCCCCTGAGATCAGGAACACGACAGGGATGCCCACTCTCACCACTGCTGTTTAACATAGTGCTGAAGTCCTAGCATCAGCCATCAGACACCAAAAGGAAATCAAAGGCATCAGAATTGGCAAAGAGGAAGTCAAACTTTCACTCTTCGCAGATGACATGATACTCTACATAGAAAACCCGACAGACTCCACCAGAAGCCTACTAGAACTGATCCAAGAATTCAGCCAAGTTGCAGGGTACAAAATCAACGTACAGAAATCGGTTGCATTTTTATACACCAACAATGAAGCAACAGAAAGAGAAATCAAGAAACTGATCCCATTCACAATTGCACAAAAACCATAAAATACCTTGGAATAAACCTAACCAAGGATACAAAAGATCTGTATGATGAAAACTATAGAAAACTTATGAAGGAAATGGAAGAAGACACAAAGAAATGGAAAAACATTCCATGCTCATGGATAGGAAGAATAAATATAGTTAAGATGTCATTACTACCTAAGGCACTCTACACATTCAATGCAATTCCAATCAAAATTGCACCAGCATACTTCTCAAAACTAGAACAAACTATCCAAAAATTTGTATGGAACCACAAAAGACCCCGAATAGCTAAAGTAATCCTGAAAAATAAAACCAAAACGGGAGGGATAACCATCCCAGACTTCAGCCTCTACTACAAAGCTGTCATCATCAAGACAGTATGATATTGGCACAAAAACAGACACATAGACCAATGGAACAGAATTGAGAACTCAGAAGTGGACCCAAAAGTATACAGCCAACTAATCTTTGACAAAGCAGGAAAGAATATCCAATGGAAAAAAGACAGCCTTTTAACAGATGGTGTTGGGAGAACTGGACAGCAACATGCAGAAGAATGAAACTAGATCATTTTCTCACACCATGCACAAAAATAAACTCAAAATGGATAAAGGACCTGAACGTGAGACAGGAAACTATCAACACCCTAGAGGAGAAAGCAGGAAACAACCTCCTTGACCTCCACCGCAGCAACTTCTTACTTGACACATCCCCAAAAGCAAGGGAATCAAGAGCAAAAATAAACTGTTGGGACCTCATCAAGATTAAAAGCTTCTGCACAGCAAAGGAAACAACCCAGAAAATTAATAGGCAACCAACGGAATGGGAAAAGATAGTTGCAAATGACATATCAGATAAAGGGTTGATATCCAGAATCTACAAGGAACTCACCAAACTACACGCCCGAAAAACAAACAACCCAGTGAAGACATGGGCAGAAGATATGAACAGACACTTCTCCAAAGAGGACATCCAGATGGCCAACAGACACATGAAACGATGCTCAGCATCGCTCCTCATCAGGGAAATACAAATCAAAACCACACTGAGATACCACCTCACGCCAGTCAGAGTGGCTAAAATGAGCCAATCAGAGAACTCTAGATGCTGGCGAGGATGTGGAGAAACGGGCACCCTCCTACACTGTTGGTGGGAATGTAAACTGGTACAGCCCTCTGGAAAACAGTGTGGAGGTTCCTCAGGAAACTAACAATAGAACTCCCCTATGACCCAGCAATAGCACTGCTAGGAATTTACCCAAGGGATACAGAAATGTTGATGCATAGGAGCACATGTACCCCAATGTTCATAGCAGCACTCTCCACAATAGCTAAAACATGGAAAGAGCCTAAGTGTCCATCAACAGATGAATGGATCAAGAAGATGTGGTTTATCTATACCATGGAATACTACATGGCAATGAGAAACAATGAAATCTGGCCATGTGTAGCAACATGGATGGACCTTGAGAGTGTTATGCTGAGCGAAATAAGTCAGGCAGAGAAAGACAAATATCATATGTGTGCACGTATAGGAGGATTAGGAGGAACTTAACAGAGGACCAAGGGGGAGAAGAAGGGCGGAAATGGTGGGGGAAAAGGGGAGAGGCAAACCATGAGAGACTCTTGAATGCTGACAAAAACTGAGGCTGGTGGATGTGGGGGGGAGGAGGGGTGGACATGGAGGAGGGCACTTGTGGGGATGAGCACTGGGTGTTATGTGGAAACTAATTTGACAATAAACTATTTGTAAAAAAAAAAAAGAAAAAAAGAAAAAGAAAAAAAAAGAAAAAAAAAAAAAAGAATACACATTTGGATCAGCCTAACTGAAGTTTTCTGAATGAGTATAATCACTTAGCTTGAATAGAGCAGAGGAAGTAGAGAAGACAGGATCTTAGGAAACTATGAACTAGGGGAGTCTGATTGGCTTGGTCTGTGGAGCCTGCAACTCTTGATCTTGGGGTTGTGAGTTTGAGCCCCACGGTGGGTACAGAGATTACTTTTTTTTTTTTTAAATCTGAAAACAAAAAAGAAAACTATGAATTATAATATGTAATGATGAACAGAGATGCAACCAGCAAAGAAGACTAAGAAGAACTGAGAGAAGGAAAAGAGGAGAGTCTGGTGTCAGGAAGTCAAGAGCACAGAGCACTGGGTGAAAGATGCTGAGATATCAGTAAGAGGAAGAGAAAATCCAGATATGAACAAAGATAATTCTTTTTTCAAGAAATCTGACTGGGAGAGGCACTTAAGTGGCTCAGTCGGTTGAGCATCCCACTCTTAATTTTGGCTTTGGTCATGATTCCAGGGTTGTGGGATTGAAGATTGAGCCTTGTGTCAGACTCTGCACTGAGCCTGGAGCCTGGTTGAGATTCTCTCTCTCCCTCTCTCTGCTCCTCCCCTGCTCATGTAAATTTTCTCACATATGCACACACACTCTCTTTTCTAAAATAAAAAACAAACAAACAAACAAATCTGACTGGGAAAGGAAAGAAAGATTCAAGCATTTTTTTAAGTGCTGAAGAGTAAGTAGAGACAGAGAGACTGAATATAAGATGGAGACTGGATTAATAAAAGTACAAGATCTTTGAAAAGATGGAAAAAATTAGATCCATAAAACAGGTACAGAGGCTGGTCCTGGAGAAATTAGGAATCTTTTTTATTCCAACAAGGAAGGAAGACATATTGGTAGAAAAGTAGGTATGTCTCAAGATTTGGTAATAAAAGTTTTATCAGTCCCTGTCCAATTCTGTCAAAAAGGAGACAAGATCGTATGCTGAGTTGGAATTAGGGGAAAAGGAATTTAAATGGGGGAGAGGAGGTGAGGGAGGCTTGAGGAGAGAAGTTTGAAAGATGCTGGAATGGATAGGTTGTCTAGAATACTGTAATTTGTAAGGTGTTATTGAAAGCCCAGTTGGGACAGCTGATCATAAATTTCTATAAGTACTAGTCTGGCTATATGATTTTCTCCAGTTATGTTTAAAATAGACATGTAAAAGAGAGAATAATGGCAAGAAACTAATCTGAAACAACAGACCATGAAATCTCAGCTGGATAGGGAGGAAAGTAAAAAGTGAACATGGTTGCTGGAAAGGAAGACAGAAAGGATAGTGGTCTAGGTGAAGCTGAGAAACAAGTACCGTCCATTCAGCAGTTCTAATCTCTTATTTGATACATTCTCCTAAGAATATGCACATTTGAAGTTCAGAAACTTTAAAAAAATGTTTATTATGTAAACTCTACACACAATGTGGAGCTTGAACTCATAACCCCGAGATCAAGAGTCACATCCTCTACCAACTGAGTCAGCCAGGTGCCCTGAAGTTCATAAACTCTAAATTTCAAGGATATGAAATCCTATGTCAGGGGCACCTGGGTGGCTCAGTTGGTTGAGCCTCCGACTTCGGCTCAGGTCATGATCTTGCCGTTCATTGGTTTGAGCCCCATGTCAGGCTCTGTGCTGACAGCTCAGAGCCTGGAGCCTGCTTTGGATTCTGTGTCTCCCTCTCTCTGCCCCTCCCCCACTTGCGTGTGCGCTCTCTCTCGCTCGCTCTCTCTCTCTCTCAAAAATAAATAAACATTTAAAAACTCTTTTAAAAAAAAGAAATCCTATGTCAGATTTATGTTAGAATAAATTAATAATTAAGGTGTTTAGTTATCATTAGTGTTGGCAAATATTTCTAATTCCCATCCTAGGTACTCTGTAGGACTGTCCCTCTTGATTTCTTTGAAACTGGGATGAGGGAGAGGCAATGAATATGAACAAAATGACATGAATCACTTCCAGGCATAAGAAATGATAAGGAGCACAATTCCACCACTCTCTCATTCTACCATAGCAGCCAATGTTTCAGATAGGGGCTGCTCAGCCTGCCTAGACCCTAGAATGGGGAAGATACAGAATAGTATAGTATCTTCCAGTCAACCCACAAGGAACAAGTTGAGTGATAAATTTTAAGCCATATTAGAGGGTGCAGGTGGAGGACTATGAAAGGGAAGGAGAGAATGAGAGGTCAGTAGGGAAAGCAAGGCAGACTTAGAAAGTATGGGAGTCTGGATGGCTCGGTTGTTTAGGCATTGGACTCAATCTCAGCTTAGGTTTGATCTCACGGTTGGTAAGTTCCAGACTTACTGTGTTGGGCTCTGCACTGTTGTAAAGCCTACTTAAAAAAAAAAAAAAAAAGTATGATAGCAAGAGTCTCCCCTCATCTGCCATACCCAGTTCATAAAGCATTTCCACTTAAATATCTCACTAATCCTTAAAGCCTGAAGTATAAAAAAACAAAATAGTTTCTCCACAACTTAACAGCCCTTCTCAGTGTCCACTACCTTCAGTGGCATCATCATCCTTCTGGTTCTCCTGCTCTTCTTTCTCATCTTATTAACCGCCCCACTAGTGCCTAGAACAGCATGCATTCACACTCCACACAAACTATCACCAAGTCCAGCCAATTCTTCTTCTGCAATTTCTCTCAGACCTGACCCTTATCTCTTTCTATGTTCATGACAACAACCTTGATCTACAAATAAGAGCAGAGATCTATTTGTTTGGTCACCCCTATATTCCCTGGCACACTGCAGGCACTCAAGATTATTACTGAGTAAATAAATGAAGAAATCTAGTCTATCACTAGCCTTTCCCCACTTTTATCAATTTCTAAATGGTAGTGAGAAACAGCTTCGCAAAAACTTGTTTTCCATCAAATCTTTCTTTTGGTCAAAATCCACTAATAGAAAACACATAGTGTAGAATCTAAAACTCTTCTACCAAGCATTTAATGTCTTCCATAAGGTGGGTATCACTTTAACCAGTTATCAGAAATGCTCTCCTGGACACAGTCAAGCTAGTTTTAACCATCTATAATTTAAACTACTCTTTCCTATGCCCAATCATCATCAGCAAACAGAATATCCTTTCCTTTCCTTTTTACTACAACAAATTTCATTCCCTCCTTTAAAATAAAAACCAAAACTTAAATTGATTCTATAAGTGGTGGTATTTTCTATAGATAAAAATTTCATTATATTCACTATCCCTCATCCTTCCAAAATTTCCCAACTTTTTATGCTATTAGGTCCTAGTCACACTTTCCACTGCCAGGTCACCTCTAATTTAGCATGTCCCGGTCATCTTCTGCCAAGATTACGCATCATTGCTGTCAATTCCATTTTAGGTGTTAAGTGTGAATTTAATTTCTTCCTGTATTAATTTATTCAGCATATATTTATTGAGTACCTATTTTATGCAAGTCATAGAAAGTGGTAAGTGCTAAGAGAAAGTATATTAGAGATGGAGAAGAGCAGAAGGTCTTAACAAAAAAGTATAAATTTGAACAAAGAGTGAGAATTACCATGCAGCTATCTGGGGAAAGAGTATCCTAGGCAGAGCGTATAGCCAATATAAAAGTCCTATCACAGGAGAATGACTGATACTTCAAGACCTAATCAAAATGGCTAGTGTGGTGTGAATGACGTGAGCAACAAGAAGGGTAGTAAGAGATGACGTCAGAGAACTATGAGGGAAGCATATGGTCCAGGGTGCGTGGACCAGTGGAAAGACTTGGACTTTCCCTGCAGTTGAGATGGAAGCCATCAGAACATCTTGGGCAAATAAGGAACATAACCTAATTGACATTTTAATTAATGCTGTGGCTGAAAACAGATTGAAGTAGGAGGAAGGACAGAAGAAAGGAGGCTAGGTAACTAGCTAAGGCTAGTTATCACCAATAATTTAGACAAGAGATGATGATAATTTAGACCAGAGTGGTAAAGGTGGTAGAGAGAAGTATATGGATTCTGGATATATTTTGAAGCAAGGCAACAAGATTTGCTGATAATTTGGATATAGGAGTGAGAAAGAGTAAAAAATGACTCCAAAGCTTCTGGCCTGAGAAGCTGAGACAAAGGGAGATGGCATTCATTGGACTGAGAAAGACTGACTAGGAGTTTCAGGGTAGAGGAAAGATCAGAGAGTTGGCTCTAGACTGGTTAAGTCCAAAACCATATTTGTCATCCATGAGGAGATGATGAGTAGAGAGTTGGATAACAAGACTAGAATTTAAGAGAACAGCCTGGGTAAGAGATATAAATTTGGAAATCAAAAATAGATGTTTTTTAAAGAGGTGGCAGGATAAGCTCTCTATGGAACTGAGTGTTGATAAAGAAAAGGTTCAAGGACTAAGCCTTGGAGCATTCTATAGTGAGGAGGAACCAGAAAAGAGAATGGCTAGTGAGGTGGAAAGAAAACAATATTTCCTGAAAGCCAAAATGAAGAACATGTTTCAAGGAAGAGGCAGTAGTAATCAACTGTATTAAATGCTGCTAAGAGGTGAAGTAAAATGATGACTAAGAATGGACAACTGGATTTTAGCCAACACTCAAATACTGAACCACACTTGGTATACTTAGGGCAAAAGCCTGATTAGAGTGGATTTAAGGAATGTGTTTAAGCTGTCCAGAATAAGCTACAAGACTTAGACTTCCAACAATAATCTTTCTACCTAGCAGGAGGCCAAAGCTGGGTTCCAGCTCACTTTCTGTAAGTTACTTCGGCTGATCATACTTGTTACTTTCAAATAAAAAAGTGATGGCAGAGTCAGCCCTTAGTTCTCTGATACTAGTTCCCCAGAAGTAATTGTACTAGAAAGCACACTTCAGTTCTCAGGGCCTTGAGTGAGTATGTATCCTAGATTTTCTAAAGGTTCCAATCTAATGTAACTTTCTTCTGTTAACAAAAGGGATTCCTTATACATGCAATTAAACATTTAATTTTATGCTACTATAATAGTTTTTATATTAAAATTTTTCTCAAATCAAGGTAATTCTTTTTCAGCCAGGGGCTGGGGAGAAGGGAAAAGGAGAGCTTCTTTCAACGGGCATAGGATTTCAGTTTTGCAAGATGAAAAGGCTCTAGAGAACTGTTGTACAACACTATGCACATAGCTAACATTACTGTACACTTAAAAATGGTTAAAATGACAGTTTTCTGTAATATGGTTTTTCACCACATTTTTTAAAATTCTTTTTCAGACATGGTGTCCTGATTTTCAATTTGGGAAATATGGACACTATGCTGTTAACTCAAATAAATCTCTAACTCCCAAATAAATCTCTAACTGAAGGCATTCCAGGCACCATAACAACATATGAGGGAGTAAGTATCTTTTGTTTTGGGGAGAATCACCATTTCTTTAACCATATCCTGACTAAGCTGTAAAATAGTTTCCTTCTTTCTTCTAGTTAAGATAAAAGATACCCTATGGCATTAGGACATCAGCATAGGCTCCAGAATGGGTCATTAATAAGTAGAATGCGTATAAACATAAAACCACCTTGCAGAATATGGTATGGCTTTTTCAGGTCTTTTTAGTTGGTACTCCAGTAACTGAATGCCCTTTCATTCCTTGATTTCAGTTGTTCTTGTAACTTTACTAAACCTTCATCATGTAATCTGAATGTAATACTGAACAAAGCATTGCACATAAAATGTAGAACCCAGTAACATAGTGCTTGAAAGAACAGACTCTAAGGTTAAACTGCCTGGGTCTGAATTCTGAATCCGTAACTTATTATTACCTTGGACATACTGCTAATTAAACTTCTCTGTGCTTCAGTTTCCTTATCTGTAAAATGAGAATAGTATCTATCTCACAGAGCTGAGATAAAGTGTTTACAACAGTGCCTGGCACTTATTAAGTGCTTCATAAATATTAGCTGGTAGAAGATCTTCTTTACTGTTCCTAGTACCTAGCATGGTGGTCCCTCAGCCTGTTTTGACTAAAATACTACATTGGGAATTTGATAGAATTTCCTAGCATGTTACTTTATTCCTGATTCCTGTTTTTAAATTATGTATTAATTAACTAATTTATTTATTTATTTATTTATTTAGAGAACAAGAGAGAGATGGGGGGGCGGTGGGGGAGGGTGGAAAGAGGGGACAAGAAAGAGAATCCCAAGCAGGCTCCCTGCTGTCAGCTCAAAGCCCGATGCAAGGCTCTATCCCACGAACCATGCATGAGATCATGACCTGAGCCAAAGTTAAGAGTCAAGACACTTACCAATTTAGCCACCCAGGTGGCCTGTCAATTTCTTTTTTTGATAGCTTAGAGCTACTTGTCCTATAAGTAAGTACATTTTGGATTATTTTCTCCTAAATGCTTCCCCTGAAGCTTCAACTTTTTTCCCAATGCATAGTTAATGATTTTTCTGTTCATGATCCTTCCCTTTCAAGAGTGGCATCTGTACACTATGAACTTTTTCTAAGTCATTCATTAAAGATGTTAAATACGACCAGTCCCAGGGCACCTGGGTGGCTCATCTGGTTAAGAGTCCAACTTCAGCTCAGGTCATGATCTCAGGGTCTGTGAGTTTGAGTCCCACATAGGATTCTGTGTTGACAGCTCAGAGCCTGAGCCTGCTTCAGAGTCTGTGTTTCTTGCTCTCTCTGCCCCTTCCTGTTCACATACACTCTCTCTCTCTCAAAAATAAATAAACATTAAAAATAATTATCCTAAAAAATATCATCAGTCCCAAAGCTAACTTCTTATTCCCCACTGTTTATTATAATTCTCCATCTGAGAAAGTAACCATGGTATAGTAAAAAAACTACTGAATTATGAATGAGAAAACCTAGGTTTTAGTTCCAACTTCAGTTTCTAGAGACCAGAGGCAAATAACTTTTTTAGTTTTCGTTTTCTCATCTATAAAATGGAATTGCAAGTCCTATCTACCTTAGAGTTTAGCTATAAATATCAAATTTACCAGTCTCTCAACTTTACTATTTTCTATTATTGCTGCCTTTTTATTTATTTATTTATTTTTTAAAATATTTTTATTTATTTCTAGGAGAGAGAGAGACAGCATGAGCAGGGGAGGGTCAGAGAGAGAGGGAGTCACAGACTGAAACAGGCTCCAGGCTCTGAGGTGGCAGTCAGCACAGAGCCTGACGCGGGGCTCGAACCCACAAACCGCGAGATCATGACCTAAGCGAAAGTCGGACGCTTAACCGACTAAGCCACCCAGGCGCCCCTGCTGCCTTCTTTTTAAAACACAGACCCACAGTTCTTGCCTAAATGTCTCCAGTAATGCATTTCCTAACTGATTTTGATTTCATTTTCTTTTCTCAACACTTATCCTCTGTACTACACTCATGACTATCTTTTTAAAAAAACAAATTGAATTATATTGTTCCCCATGACCTACAAGGTGAAATCAAAACTCCTTAGTATGGCATTTAAGACTTTTATGAGTCTGACCCTAGAGAGCCCAGAAATAAACCCCCATATATGTTCAACTGGTTTTTCATTAAGGATGCTAAGACCATTCAATGGAGAGAATAATAATCTCTTCAACAAATGTTGCCAGGACAACTGGATAACCATATGCAAAAGAATGAAGCTAAATAAATAAACAAACAGAATGAAATTAGATACTTTCCTTATACAGGAAAATTAACTCAAATAGATCAAAAGCCTAAATTTAAGAGCTAAAACTGAAAAATTCTTAGAAGAAAACATAGGATAAATCTTCATGATCTTTGATTTGGGAGTCTTTTTTTTTTTAGTGTTTTTTTTTTTCATTTATTTTTTAGAGAGAGAGAGGAGGAGGGGAAGACAGAGAGGAAGACAGAAGATGCAAAGTGGGCTCCATGCTGACAGTAGCAAGCCTGATGTGGGGCTCAAACTCGTGAACCATGATATCATGAAAGGAACTGAAGTCATTCAAACCACTGAGTCATCCAGGTAGCCCTGGGAGTGGTTTCTTAAATATGACACCAAAAGCACAGAAAAAAACAGAAAAAACTGTACTTTAACAAAATTTAAAACTTTGGTAGGGCATTGAGGTGGCTCAGTTGGTTCAGTGTCAGACTTTTGATTACAGCTCAGGTCATTTTCTCACAGTTAGTTCAAGCCCTGTGTCAGGTTCTGCGTGGACAGTGAGGAGCCTGCATGGGATCCTCCCTCTCCTTCTCCCTCTGCCCTTCCTCTGCTCAAATGCATACAAGTGTGCACACACACTTGTACTTTCTTTCTCTCTCAAAATAAATAAATAAACTTAAAAAATTTTTAAACTGGGGCATCTGGGTGGCTCAGTCAGTTAAGCGTCCAACTCTTGATTTTGGCTCAGGTCATGATCTCATAGTTCATGAGATCGAGACCTGCATCAGGCTCTGCACTGACAGCACAGGGCATGCTTGGGATTCTCTCTCTTCCTCTCTCTCTGCCCCTCCCCCTACTCATGCTTTCTCTCTCTCTCAAAAATAAATAAATAAACTTAAAATAAATTTAAAAACTTTTGTGCATCAAAGAAGATTATCAACAGAATGAAAAGATAACGCACAAAAGGGAGAAATACCTGCAAATCATGTATCTGATAAGGGTTTAATATCTAGAACACATAAAGAACTCCTACAATTCAACAAAGAACAAATAATCTAATTAAAAGTGGGCAAAGAATTTGAACAGATCTTTTTCCAAAGATAAAAACGGCCAAGAAGCACATGAAAAATATTCAGCATCATTAGTCATTAGAGAAATGCAAATCAAAAGCACAACAGATACTGCTTCATATCTAGTACGATGGCTATTATCAAAAACAAAACAAAATAAAAAACCACATATGTTTCGAGGATAAATAAACTGGAACCCCTGTGCATTGCTAGTGACAATGAAGAATAGTGCAGCCACTGTGAAAAATAGTTTGGAGGTTTCTCAAAAAGTTAAACATAGAATTACCATATGACCCACCAGTTCCACTCCTAGGTAAACACCCAGAAGAACTGAAAACAGAGATTCAAACAGATACTTCTACACCAATGTTCAAAGTAATATTATTATTCACAACAGTCAAAAGGTAGAAACAACTCAAGTGTCCATCAACAGATAAATGAATAGACAGAATTATAATTGGTAATATTACTTAACCATAAAGAGTAATAAAGTTCTGACACATGCTACAACATGGATAAACCTTGAAAACATTATGCTAAGTGAAATAAACCAAATAGAAAAAGACAAATATGGCATGGTTCCAGTTACATGAAGTATCTGGAATACACAAATTTATAGAGACAAAAAGTAAAATAGAGGTTACCAGTGGCTGGTATATGGGAGTAGTTATTGCCTGATGAGTGAAGAGTTTTGGTTTGGGATGTTTTAAAGGTTCTAGATATAGAGATGCCTGAGTGGCTCAGTTGGTTAAGTGTTGGACTTTAGCTCAGGTCATGATCTTGCAGTCTGTGGGGTCAAGCACCCCATCAGGCTCTCTGCTGTCAGTGAGGAGCCTGCTTCGGATTGTCTCCCTCTCCCTCTCTCTCTCAAAAATGAAACATTTTTTAAAAAGTTCTACAAACAGACACATGAAACGATGCTCAGCATCCCCCATCATCAGGGAAATACACATCAAAACAACACTGAGATACCACCTCACGCCGGTCAGAGTGGCTAAAATGAGCAAATCAGGAGACTATAGATGCTGGCAAGGATGTGGAGAAACGGTCACCCTCCTACACTGTTGGTGGGAATGTAAACTGGTGAAGCTCCTCTGGAAAACAGTGTGGAGGCTCCTCAAAAAATTCACAATAGAACTCCCCTATGACCCAGCAACAGCACTGCTAGGAATTTACCCAAGGGATACAGGAGTGCTGATGCATAGGGGCACGTGGACCCCAATGTTCATAGCAGCACTCTCAACAATAGCCAAAACATGGAAAGAGCCTAAGTGTCCATCAATGGATGAATGGATCAAGAAGATGTGGTTTATCTACACGATGGAATACTACATGGCAATGAGAAAGAATGAAATGTGGCCACGTGTAGCAACGTGGATGGAACTCGAGGGTGTTATGCTAAGCGAAATAAGTCAGGCAGAGAAAGACAGATACCATATGTTTTCACTTATAAGTGGATCAGGAAAAACTTAACAGAGGACCATGGGGGAGGAGAAGGGGAAATAATAATTGGGAAGAGGGAGGGAAGCAAACCATGAGAGACTCTTGAATACTGAGAACAAACTGAGAGCTGATGGGGGTAGGGAGGAGGGGAAGGGGGGTGATGGGAACAGAGGAGGGCACTTGTTGGGATGAGCACTGGGTTGTATATGGAAACCAACCTGACAATAAACTATGAAAGAAAAAAAATTATCTCAGAAAATTTAAAAAAAAATCCTGTACAAATAATAGTCAATTTGTTTGGAATAAAAAGTACGGAATTGGGAAAAAAAATGTTCTAGAAATAGACAGTGGTAATGGTTATACATCATTGTGAATGTACGTAATGCCATTAAATTGTAAACTTAAAAATGGTTAAAACAGTAAATTTTGTTACGTATATTTTACCACAATAAAAAAAATAATGATAATAAAGAGGGTCTAGCCCTAAACACCTTCATCTCCATCCACAAATTTCCTTCTTTCTCACCACTATGTATCTTACATGCTGTTCTCCTATTGAATTGCCTTGTCCTGTAAAGATAAAATAGACTTTCAATCTTCTTGCCTTCATTTATGTTCCTTCTGTCTTTCCCCCTTTCTAAGTTTGGTGTGCTATTCTTCATCCATTAGGATTCATCTTCAGTGAACTCTTTGTTTCTTGACTTCCTGAAGCAGTTAATCAATTATTCCTTTGTATTTTCAAACCCTTTTGTAAATAGTTCTATTATAGCATTAATCATGCATTATGGATTATTTCTCTAGTGTTATCTCCCCCATTAGATTGAGTTCCTTAAGGACAAGTATTGAACTTTATCATCTTTCTATGCCTAGCACCTAGCACATAGAAGATACTCAACTTTCCCAAATAAATGACTTATGCGTGTAACATAATTTGAAAAATCAGGAAGCACTATGTCAGTAAAAGTACTTATTTCATTTTACCCTGTGTGAATTTATTTCCAGTTAGCTTCCAGTTTATGAAGCAAAGACCCTGAAGATATGCAATATACAACAAATTTTTCCACTATACTGCTACTAAATTAATCCCAAGGTTTTCTTCTATTCTTTTGAATATCAAATTGAACCAGAAAAATATTTTTGGGTTTCTATATGAACAAAATATTAATCTAAATATACTAGCATACACTCAAAGATACATCCAATGCATGTTAGAAAGACAGAGTTCATAATGAGTAGTTTTACATTAGAATATTTTGATCATGCCTTCTAGAAAAGTAGTGTAATCAGATAAGTAGATAATATCTCATATTTAGATACATACATATCTCATATGTAGCCCCAGTACATATTTATGCACACTTTGACTAAGAGCCAGTACAAACTGGTGAATCAATCATCAAATACTTATCTAAATATTACACACATAGGGCACAGTACTAAATATATACATGTTTACATGCTTTAGACTAGATTTTACTAGTGAAAAATTCACAATATAAAGTTGGAAAACACACAAAAAAAGAGATGCAGTATAAATGTGCAGATATGGTCATCCATTCAATAATTATTTATTAATTGGTAACCTGGTATAAACCAGGTACTCTATACATAGCAGATAAAGAGAAATGGACCCTGCCCTCAAGAATCTTAAACATTTATAGGGCACCTGGGTGGCTCAGTTGGTTAAGTGTCTGACTTCAGGTCAGGTCATGATCTCACTATTGGTGGGTTCGAGCCCCACATCAGGCTCAGCTATCTCTCTCTCTTCCTTCTCCCTTCCCCTGCTCATGCTCTGTCTCTCTTCTCTCAAAAATAAACAAACATTTAAAAAAAAAAAAGTATCAAGTAATGTTATGCCAGGAATCGTGTGAACACAAAGATGAATAGAACATACAGCCATGCTCAGCTCACAATCTAGATATGGAGAGACAATTATAAATAAATAATTATGGCAATTAATACTGACAACTTTTTCTCAAAAACTCTTTTCCCTTGGTCTACATGACACCACAGTACCTGGGGCTTTTTCTTCCTTTCTCTCTGGCTACTCTTTCTCAATCATTTAAACCTGTTCTTCCTCTACTATCCCCTTATCTGAGGCAAATCTCCGTCTGACATATGCACCATGTCACTCTATAACCTACCATTCCTATGATATCAACAACCATAACAGATTTAAATCTGTCCCTAGCCTATCCTTTCTACTGAGATCCAGAAGTATAGTTCTAACCTCCTACTTGATATTTCACAGATTCTTCAAACTCAACTTACCTAAATTTGTGCTTTTCTCAAACTAGCTTTTTTAAAAATGTTTTATTTATTTTGAGAAAGAGAGAGAGAGAGAAAATCTCCAATAGGCTCCAAGCTGTCAGGGCAGACAGAGCCCAATGCCAGGGCTCGATCCCGGTTTCCTAAGCTGAAATCAAGACTTGGACACTTAGACATGGACTCACCCAGGTGTCCACCCAAACTAACTTCTTTTTTTAAGTGTTTTTTTTTTGTTTGTTTTTGTTTTTGTTTTTGTTTTTGTTTTGAGAGACAGAGACAGTGCAATCTGGGGAGGGGCAGAGAGAGAGGGAGAAAGATAAGAGAATCCCAAGCAGGCTCCATACTGCCAGTGCAGAGCCTGATGCGGGGCTCAAACCCACAAAACTGTGAGATCATGATCTGAGCAAACACCAAGAGTCAGACACTTAACTGACTGAGCCATACAGGAACCCCTCAAACTAGCTTCTAATCTAAGGTTCCTACTTCAGGTCATAGCACCACCATCAGCTGGGTTGCACAAACCAATTATCAAGGGATCCATCTTAAAATCCCCATTACACAACAAATATATTACAAAATCTTAATTCTATTTCTATGTCTTAATGACCCAGTGTTTCTCCATCAAGTGCTACTGGCACTTGAAACAGAACAGTTCCTCATTGTTGGGACTCTTCCCTCCAGTACAGAACATCTACCACTCCTAGCTCCATGCCTAAATGCCACTAATGCTCCCCCATCATTAGCACTAATAAAAATGCTCCCTGAGGCTGGTATTGATCAGATAAAGAATTGCACTTTATTTCGTTAAAGACTCCATTATCTCTTACCTGCACTACAAACAAAAAATATTTTTTAAGTTTATTTATTTATTAAGAGAGACAGAGAGACAGAGACCAAGAGACAGAGAGAGGGGGGAGAGAGAGAGAGAGAGAGAGAGAGAGAGAGAGAGAGAGAGAGAGAGAGAGAGAAAGAGAGAGCCCATAAGCAGATGAGGGGCAAAGAGAAGGAAAGACAGGACCCCAGTCATGAGTTCATGACCTGAGTTGAGACCAAGAGTCAGACGCTTAACCAACTGAGCCACCCAGGTGCCCCTAAAATTTTTTAAAATAAAAACCTTATAATTATTTTCACTATATAATTATCTTCGCTTCAATCAATTCTGTATTCTATAGTCAGAGTAATGTTTTAAGCTCAATCTGATGAAGTAATTCCTCTACTCAAAACCCTTGATGCTTCTGATCTTAGAAGAAAGCATTTAGGGGGAGCTTGGGTGGCTCAGTCAGTTAAGCATCCAACTTCAGCTCAGGTCATGATCTCACAGTTTGTGGGTTCAAGCCCCACACTGGGCTCTGTGCAGACAGTTCAGAGCCTGGAGCCTGCTTCATATTCTGTCCCCCTGTCTCTCTGCCCTTCCCCAGCTTGCACTTTGTCTCTCTTTCTCTCTCTCTCTCAAAAATAAATAAACATTAAAAAAGTTTTTTAAAAAAGAGAAAGCATTTAGTCTTTTGCCATTAAGTACAATGTTAGCTGTGGGGCTTTGATAGGTATCCCTTATGAATTTGAGGAAGTTTCCTTCTATTCCAATCTTGCTTATTAGAGTTTGTATCACAAATGGGTATTAAACTTTGTCAAATGCATTTTCTCCAAGATTATCCAGTCTCACCAATTCTGTTTAACATTGTACTGGCGGTCCTGGCCAGTGCAATAAGGCAAGGAAAAATAAATAAAAACTAGTTAATTAGAAAGGGGGGAAAACTTTTTATTTGCAGATGACATGATCATGCACATAAGGAATTCTATGGAATCTACCAAAAAAAGCTACTATTAATGAGTATTGTGGCTTTTTATTTTATTTTTTGGTAGATTCCTTAGAATTCTTTAGATACCATTAATATTAGAATTACTGAGCTCTAGTGCAACAAAATGATCAATATACAAAAATTAAGAGCATTTCTAAACACTTGCAAAGAACAAGTAGAAAACTGAATAAAAGGTATAATTCCACTTTTGATAGCATCAAGTAGATGAAACACTTAGAAATAAGTATTGTAAAATATGTAGGAGTCCTAAATACTGGGAATATTATAAAAAAGTGTTACTGCAAGAATTTAAAGAAGGCTAAAAAATAGAAAAACACCATATATGTGGATTGAAATATTCAATATTGTTAAGATTCAATTCACTCCAAATTGATTTATAGATTTACTATGGGTTGAACTGTGTCCCTAAAAGGGTATATTGAAGTCCTAACCCTCAGTACCTTTGGATGACCCTTACTTAGAAACAGAGTCACTGCAGATGTAATCAAGTTGAAATGAAGTCATTCTGGAATAGGATAGATTTAATCCAATATGACCAGTACTTATGAGAAGAGAAAACAGATTAGGGAAGAAAACACCATGTAAAAGGAAAAAGACACACAGACATATTGGAAAGACAGCCAACAAAGATGGAGACAGAGACTGGAGTTACGCTGCCATAGCCAAGGAACACTTGATGTTATCAGAAGCTAGAAGAATCTTAAGAACCCGTAAGGGCTCCAGAGGGAGCATGACCCTGCCAACACCTTAATTTTGGACTTCCATTCTCCAAAACTGTAAGACAAGTTTCTGTTGTTTTAAGCCATCCAGTTTATGGTGCTTTGTTACAGGAGCTCTATGCAACACATAGCTCTATGTATACACAGTGAATACTCAAAAGTTATTTAATTTGTTGGTGAGATAACTTCTCTTATATAATGTTATATAATTTTAATTAATATATGTAATTTTATATATTTTTAAACACATGTATAATATACTATGTGGCAATATAGTTTACCGAAAAGAACAAGGGTTATTAGAATCAAACAAACCTGAATTTAGAATTCTGCTTTTATCTCTCTTAACCCTATTTCTTCATTCACAAATGAGGAGGATTAATGAAATAAAATATGTAAAAACCTGTCTACCAGTATAGAGTTTGCCATTTTACAATGTTAGTTCCTATCTTTTCTGGGTACAGTGGTACACTTAGTCTTGAAGAAATTTGATCTTGTATTGCTTTCTTCAAAAACCCAAATATATCAATTAAATTGACAAAACTATATTAAGCACTTATTATATACTAAGAAGATCTTAGAAAACTGTCCCTACTTTTCTTTTTTGTTTCCCTTTCCCCTTATTCTCATATTTCTCCTTTTAATTTGCTTCCATGTTGATTATAATGTTTCTTTAAAAACGATGGCTAGGATTAAGTTATGCAGAGAAAAGGTAAAAGGACATACAAAGAGTTTCCTTCTAACCAATTCATAGAGGAAAAGAAACAATTCTTATAGTGTAAGATGTAGTATCTTGTCCTCTGAGTGATAATGAGCACTGTGTGAACTCTGACTTCACTTAAGCAAGAACTATTTTTTGTGGTTTGAGACCTATGATTTCCCCATTTTACCCTCTTCCTTGGAAGAAAATTAACATTTCCTTTGACTGATAATTCAACATTCCCTCTAGACATAGTCTAGTTATGCAGTAATTTCAGTTTCCCACAGTGCTTCAAGGTTCTCTGATTCCTAACTAACTTTGTCTAACTCTTTTGCCCTATTTTTTCCTGGTCAAGTAACTCCTCTTTTGAACAATGCTGCCTCAGTTGCCTTCTATGTCTGATTCTTTCTGGGAAACTAGGTCCTTTCCCTAAGGATGACTTCAGAACTCATCTATAGGAAGCATTTTTGTATTTAATATAAAATGACGTACTTGTTGTACCTTATAATTTCAGTCCTATATATCTAATTTAAATTCACCTTGAGGCAAAATTTTTTCCCATTTGATGATTAACTAAGGCCTCATCAGCTAACATTTTCCAATTTTAAACTAGACCCTCTTTAGCATTTTGGACTGATCTGTCCTTCCTTCTTGAAACTTTTATTCCTTAGATTCCATAACACCCATTTTCTCCCATCCTATCCCTCTCCTATTCAATGTTTATATACCCTAATTTCATTTAACCCTAATTTCATTTATTTATTCATCAAGTATGTTTGAGGGGTACTATGCTATGTACTGTGGATACAACAGTGAATGAGTGAATGAGAGACAGATACAGTATACATGATTATAGAACTTACAGTTGAGGGGAAGACCTAACCCAATTTAAGGGTTTTGGGGAAGATGTTCCTGAGAAAGACAGTTTTACCTGATTCCTAAGAAAAGATGAGGCTGTAGTGAGGTAAAGAATCAGAGAGGTTTGGAGGAATAAAAAGCTTGGAAAAGATGAGAAGAGAGTTTTGAATGGACGACACTGCATGTTTCAAAGCAGAATAGGAAAAGCCATGGAGTATTTCAGGATGTAAAAGCTCAATATGTCCAGTGGAGAGAACTAAAGGGAGAATAATAATATTTGAATGCTAGAGTACAAGGCTGGAGTCAGAGTGTAAAAAGACTGTAAGCTATGTTAAGAGCAATAGGGAGACACTGACTGGCTTCGCCCCCCCGCTTTGTGACATGTTTTATTTGTTTGTTTATTGAGAGAGAGAGAGAGAGAGAGAGAGAGAGAGAGCATGCAGGCAGGTAGGGTAGAGGGGCAGGCAGGTAGGGTAGAGGGGCAGACGGAAAAAGAATCTTAAGTAGGCTCCAAGCTCAGCAAAAAGCCCGATATGGTGCTCTATCCAATTACCCTGGGATCACAATCTGAGTCTATATCAAGAACTTCATGCTCAACCATCTGATCCACCAGGCATCCCCAAGACATGTTTTGTTTTTTTTTTTTCAAGAAAAGAGTGACTCTTTTTTTTTTTTTAAATGTTTTATATATTTCTGAGAGAGAGAGAGAGAGAGAGCGTGAGCAGGGGAGGGTCAGAGATAGAGGCAGATACAGAATCTGAAACAGGCTCCAGGCTCTGAGCATAGAGCCAACGCGGGGCTTGAACCCACAAACTGTGTGATCATGACCTGAGCCGAAGTTGGACGCTTAACTGATTGAGCCACTCAAGCGCGCCCCCAAGACATGTTTTAATTATTGTTAAACAACTTCACTGACCTATAATTTAAGTACAACAGATTGTAGCTATTTAAAGCATACAATTTGATGGCTTTTGACATCTACTTGTCAATCAAGCTACCGCTACTACAATCAAGACAGAGTATTTTTACCACCCCCACAAAGTTTCCTTTCATCCCTTTGTCATCCCGCTGTCCTCAGGTGACAACTGTTCTCTTTTCTATCACCATAGATTAGTTTTCTTTTAAAAAAATGTTTTTTTTAATGTTTTTATTTATTTCTAGGAGAGAGAGACAGCGCGAACAGGGGAGGGTCAGAGAGAGAGGGAGTCACAGACTGAAACAGACTCCAGGCTCTGAGCTGGCAGTCAGCACAGAGCCCGGCGTGGAGCTCGAACCCCACGAACTGCGAGATCATGACCTAAGCGAAAGTCAGACGCTCAACCGGCTAAGCCACCCGGCGCCCCTAAAAATTTTTTTAATGTTTTATATATTTCTGAGAGAGAGAGAGAGAGAGAGAGAGAGGCAGCGTGAGCAGGGGAGGTCAGAGAGAGAGGGAGATACAGAATCTGAAGCAGGCTCCAGGCTCTGAGCTGTCAGCACAGAGCCCAATGCAGGGCTGGAACTCACGAACCGTGAGATCATGACCTGAGCCGAAGTCGGACGCTCAACCAACTAAGCCACCCAGGTGCCCCTAGTTTCCTTTGTCTACAATACTTATATAAATGGAATCATAATTACGTACTGTTTTATGTTGGGCTTCTTTCACTCAACATAATGGTTTTGATATTGATTTATCTATGTTCTTGAGTCTATCAGAATTCACCCCTTTTTATTGCTGAGTAATATTTTGCTCTCCAGATTTATCACACCTTGTTCATCCATTCACCTGCTGATTGACATTTGGGTTTTTCCAGTTTGGGGCTTTTGTGAATATAGCTACTGTGGATGTTTGTGTATACATTTTTTGTTGTGTGGTCATATGTTTTTATTTCTCTTGGGTAAATACATAGGAATGGAATGCTGGGTCATAAGGTAAGTATTTATTTAACTTTATAAGAAACTGCTAAGCAGTTTTCCAAAGTGGTTGTACAGTTTTATACTCCCACCAGCAGATGAGAATTGTTGTTCTACATCCACACTAACATTTAGTATTGTAAGTTGTCTTCTTTTTTTTTTAATGGTGAAAATAGTTATATTTAGATTTAGCCAGCTGGACTCAGCTTAGATGATCCCAATTTTGTTGGCAACATCCAAAGCATCAGAGTCAGGAGCCAGTTGAACATATGCCTTCTTTTCTCCATCAGGCCTGATTATTAGAGCGTTGACCTTGGCCACATCAATGTCACAGACCTTCACAGCCTATTTGATCTGGTGCTGTTTGCCTTGACATCTACAATGAACACATGTATGTTGTTGCCTTCTATTTTCTTCAAGGCTGACTTGGTAGCCAGGGGGAACCTGATGATGTCATAGTGGTCAGCTTGTTTCTCCTGGGGGTGCTCTTTCAAGGACATTTGGGCTGTCTTTGGAGACACAGGGTCTTGGGCCATTGGAATGTAGGTGATGTGCAGATCAGTTTTTTGTGCAGATCAGACTGTAGATGCCTTTCAGAAGCACAGCTGTCTTGGCCTTCAAAGCCTTTCTTTGGGTTCGGCTTTGGGAGAGGCAAGGCTTCCTTTGTCACCTTTGGCACTATCCTCATTAAAGGGCTGTAAATCTTGTTAATGTAGGTCATGTTAGGGGCATCTGGGTGGCTTAGTCAGTTAAGCATCTGAATCCTGATTTTGGCTAAGGTCATGATCTCACAGTCAATGAGTTCGAGCCCGACGTAGGGCTCTGCACTGATAGTGAGGAGCCTGTTTAGGATTCTCTCTCTCCCTCTCTCTCTCTACCCATGGTGTGCACACTCTCTTTCTCAAAATAAATAAATAAACTTAAAAAAAAAATGTAGGTTGTTTTAATGGGTATAGAGTAGTGCCCCACTGTGGCTTTAATTTGCATTTTCTTGGGGACTAATGACATTGAGCACCTTTTCATATGCTTATTTGCCATTCACCAGTCTTCTTTGATGAAATGCCCATTCAAATCTTTTGCTCATTTTTAAAA
This sequence comes from Proteles cristata cristata, assembly GCA_017311185.1. Classification (NCBI taxonomy): domain Eukaryota; kingdom Metazoa; phylum Chordata; class Mammalia; order Carnivora; family Hyaenidae; genus Proteles; species Proteles cristata. The sequence continues at coordinate 351,893 of JAESUZ010003766.1, read as the reverse complement.
TTGGGTTGTCTGGGGCGCCTGGGTGGCTTAGTCGGTTAAGCGTCCGACTTTCGCTTGGGTCATGATCTCACGGTTCGTGGGTTCGAGCCCCGCGTCGCGCTCTGTGCTGACTGCCAGCTCGGAGCCTGGAGCCTGTTTCAGTCTGTGACTCCCTCTCTCTCTGACCCTCCCCTGCTCACGCTGTCTCTCTCTCTCTCCTAGAAATAAATTAAAAAATAAATAAATAAAATAAAATAAAATAAAATAAAATTGGGTTGTCTTGGGGGGCCTGAGTGGCTCAGTCAGGTAAGCGTCCGACTTCAGCTCAGGTCATGATCTCACCGTTAGTTGGTTCGAGCTCCGCATTGGGCTCTGTGTTGACAGCTCACTCAGAGCCTGGAGCCTGCTTTTGATTCTGTATCTCCCTCTCTCTCTGACCCTCCCCTGTTCATGCCCTCTCTCTCTCTCTCTCTCTCTCTGAGAAATTAAAAAAAAAAACATTAAAATTGCCTTATTCATTTATTTATGTTTATTTATTTATTTTTATTGAAGTATAGCTGACACACAGTTACATTAGTTTCAGGTGTAACACATAATGATGGGACAATTATGCTATGCTCATCACAGGTATATATCTGTCACCAAACAATGCTATAATACATTACCATTGACTATATTCCCTGTGTGGTACTTTTTATCCCTCTGACTCATTCATTCATAACCGGAAGCCTGTACCTCCTACTACTCTTCACCCATTTTCCCCATGAGTTATCTTCTTATTATGGAGATTTAGGAAGTTTTTATACATTCTGATATAATTTTTTTGTCAGTTAAATATACTGTGAATATGCTTTCAATCTGTGTCTTGCTTTTTTCTTTTAAAAAATAGTGCTTTTGAGTTTTTAATTTTGATGGTCTAATTTATCAACATTTTTCTTTACATTCATGCTTTTTGTGCCCTCAAAAATCCATTACTATCCTAAGTCACAAATATTTTCTCATGTGTTATCTTCTAGAAGATTCATAGTTTCACCTTTTACATTTCGGTCTGTGATTCAAGTTAATTTTGTATATGTTATAAGGCTTACTGTTCTTGCCTTCCTCCATAAAAATGTCTAGTTGTTTTCACATCTTTTGTTGAAAAGATTTCCTTTTTTTCCTTTCTTTTCCCTATTCCAACTTTGCTTTTTTTTTTTTTTTTTTTGCTTTGGTTACTCTAGGTTATTCATATTTCCAGATACATTTTAGAATTAGTTTGTTGGTTTCAATAACAAAAAGTATGCTGGAGCTTTTATTAAGCCTTGTATTAGGTTTTATTTTTTTAATGTCTTTATTTTATTTTGAGAGACAGAGACAGAGAGCGAGGTGGAGGGAGGGTGCCAGAGAGAGAGGGAGACACAGAATCTGAAGCAGGCTCTAGGCTCTGAGTTGTCAGCACAGAGCCCAAAGCAGGGCTCGAACTCATAGACTGTGAGATCATGACCTGAGCCGAAGTCAGACGCTTAACCGACTGAGCCACCCAGGTGCCCTCGTATTAGTTTTTTCCTAGGGCTGTTGTAATAAAGCATCACAAACTCAGTGGCACTTAAAACTTAAATGAAATTTACTCTCATAATTCTAGAGGCTAGAAGTCTAAAATTAAGGGGGCACACTCTCTTTGAAGCCTCTAGGGAAAGATCCTTCCTTGCCTCTTTCTTAGCTTCTAGTGATTGCTAGCAATCCTCGTCATTCCCTGGCTTGTAGATGCATAACTACAGTCAAGGCCTCGACTCACTGCCTTCTTTCCTGTATGTCTTTGTAAAACCATGTCCAAATGTCCTTTATAAGTATACAAGTCCACACTAAACCAGTAACCCATAACACTGTGCATCAGCACTATGGACTATTAAGAACCCAAAGAAGGGGCACCTGGGTGGCTCAGTCAGTTAAGCATTCAGCTTCATCTCAGGTCATGATCTCATGGTTCATGGGTTTGAGCCTTGCATCCAGTCTCTTGCTAACAGCTTGACCCTTGGAGCCTGCTTCAGATTCTGTGTCTCCCTCTCTCTCTGCCCCTCCCCCACTTGCACTCTGTGTGTGTGTGTGTGTGTGTGTGTGTGTGTGTGTGTGTGTGTCTCTCTTTCTCTCTCAAAATAAATAAACATTGAAAAAAAAAAGCCCAAAGGAAAAAATTTTAAATATGGTCCTTCCTCAAGGAACTTAAAGTTTTGTTGAGAAGACAATGTTAACATACAAGAAACTACCAGTGAAAATGAAAAACAAAATAAATTAGTGTGGCTCAAACAGTAAGTGTAAATAGTGTCCAAGGAAGGAAGAGCATGCCCTGGGTCAAAAGTCCCGGACATAGATCAAAAGCTGGGCAAACAGCAATAGCACTGTTAGGAATTTACCCAAGGGATACAGAAATGCTGAGGCATAGGAGCACATGTACCCCAATGTTCATAGCAGCACTCTCCACAATAGCCAAAACATGGAAAGAGCCTAAGTGTCCACCAATGGACGAATGGATCAAGAAGATGTGGTTTATCTGTACCATGGAATACTACATGGCAATGAGAAAGAATGAAATCTGGCCATGTGTAGCAACATGGATGGACCTTGAGGGTGTTATGATAAGCGAAATAAGCCAGGCAGAGAAGGACAGATACCATAGGTTTGCATGTATAGGAGGATTAGAAGGAACTTAACGGAGGACCACGGGGGAGAAGAAGGGGGGAAATAGTGGGGGAGGGGGTGAGAGGCAAATCATGAGAGACTCTTGAATGCTGAGAACTAACTGAGGACTGACGGGGGGGGGGGTGGGGAGGGGAGATGGGCATGGAGGAGAGCACTTGTGGGGATGAGCACTGGATGTTATATGGAAGCCAACTTGACAATAAACTATTTGTAAAACAAAACAAAACAAAACAAAAACCTGGGCAAAAGATTGATGGAATATATACACAGAAAAGAGGTAAGAGACTAAGAAAAGGAACAAAAGTACAAAAACAGGAATTAACATGACACAGAAAGGCAGGTGGGAAGACAAAAGCAAGCAAAACAACATGTCTGTATCACACTTTGAGTCAGGAGATAGTGGGAGACAAGGTAGTTAAGTTCCAAGCTCCACTTCATGGAAGACAGTAAAGGTTAGACATTATAATTAACGCAGTGATATAAGACCTCTGAAAGTAAGGTTTGAGGATGATCAGATTTGCTTAAGGGGGAGAACTAACCAAAAGAAACAGAGATCTAGGCAAGGAGACTAGTTATGAAGTTATTGCTGCTTCCTTTCTAATCCATTCTCTATTCTGCAACCAGAGTGATGTTTTTTAACTGTTTGATCAAGGAACTCCTCCGTACGTTGAGTCACTGAATATAAGATGCCAGGAATCAAAGATGACACCTAAATTTCTAACCTCTTTCTTCTATTATTTTTCCTGACTTCATTCTTAATAATGGTTGCATGACCAAGGAAGTATAAAAGGGATATAGTTTGGAGAGGAGGTATGAATTTTGTATGGTTTATGAATAATTGAAAGTAGCAATTAAATTACAGCTAGAATTTGCCTAGATTATGATTGGTAAGACAGAAGCAAAGGCAGGAATTATCAGGTGCAGCATGTTAGAAGAACTGTAGTAAGGTGATCCTTAAATCACAGAGGAATAGGCAGGCCTCTGGGCAGTCAGTTAAGGAAAATATGGGAGGAGTGAACTAAGCCTAACTAAAAATGGACCAGGAAATGGGAGAGGAAAAAAAGTCTAACAATCAGGACCAAAGGGTGAGGTAGGTAGGCCAGAGGTGCAACAGGATGTTGGGCAGGAACTCTCTTCATCCTGGAGAGAAGGCAGGATGTAGCTCTGGAATAAGGAAGTAGATGTGGAATAATAATAGCTAATACAACAACTACTGAACATTTCTTTTTCTTTCTTCTTTCTTTTTTTCTTTCTACTCTATGGTAGACATTATTCTGAGCATGTTAATTTATTCATTTAAACTTTATAAGAATGAGAGGTAACTATTATTGTCCTCACTTTACAGATGAGGAAAGTGAGACACAGAGAAATTCATTTGCCCAAGGTTATACACATGCTAAATGGCAGTGCCAAGATTTGAGTCCACAGTAATAAACATCCACTGTGCCAAGGTTTTACATACACACATTTGGTATGTGTCTGAGCATTGTATACACACACACACACACACACACACACACACACACACGTGCGAGCTAAGGATATTTTTTGGGGGGGAAAAAAGTAATATGTTTCTCATCCTCCTTTCCGGCACATACTCTTTTCCTATTTAACCAAAGGTATATACTGCCTCAGGGAAGATTGTGGCTGTTAAAGGGAAAAGAAACTATTTATTATTCAGCTTCAAACCTCAAAACTGACTCTTTTTTTTTGCATTTGTAATACTGCAACAATCTGGGGAAGGTCTGTTTCTGCATTATAATGGCTCCTTTTAATTATCAAGAGCTTGACTTGGCTCACGTGGACCACACAGCTTTAATGTAAAATACACATAGGAAGAATTCAAGTTCAGATCAGAAAAATACTCTTACACACAGGAAGGAGAAGGGTCTTTCTTACAGAAAGAGGAAAAAAAGGCATTGTGTGTGTCATAGATTCCCCCCCCAAATCCATATACTGAAGCCTGAAACCCCAGAACCTCAGCATGTAACCTATTTGGAAATAAGGTCTTTAAAGAGATGATTAAATTAAAATGAGGCCATTAGGGTGGGGCCCTAATCCACTGTTACTAGTGTCCTTATAAGCAGAGGAAGAGAGCCAGGGATTTGTGTGTAAAGGGGGACAACCATGTGATAACAGAGGAACAAGAGGTAGCCATCTGCAAGCCAAGGTGAGAGGGCCCAGAAGAAACCAATCTGTTGTACTTCAACCTTGGACTTTCAGACTCCAGCTGTGAGAACATAAATTTCTGTTGTTTAAGACATCTAGTCTGTAGCATTTTGTATGTCAGTCCTAGCAAACTAATACAGCCCTCTAGGGGAGACTCCTTTTGGGCAAGGCAAAAAATAAGATAAAATATGGGGGAATCCCAGAGAAGTGGGGCTGGCTTCTTACTTCACTGGACAAATTAAGCTCCTTTCTGTATTCTAATAGCCCAGGTAACAGATTGAAAATGGCAGGATAGTATAACAAATTAGAAGAAGTCCAATATTACCTTTCTGATTCCTTTGGAGCAGGGATTCCTTATTTCCAAAGCCAGCCTGACAGTAGCAGTGACCACACCTAGCACCTAGATCTTAGTCTCTAATACCACTTTCCAAAAAAAAAAGGAACAAAGGCTCCTCGGAGAAACTGTTGATTCTAGGACTAGGGCAGGAAATACATACGATGACCTAAGAGCACCTTATAGTCAGAAAGCAAGTAAGGGGCATGTCACAGTAATGGGTATCATGTCAAAGGGATACAGGAGGCAACTCAAAGAACTTCCAGTGGCCATAATTGGAACAATTTCAGCACAAGAATAAATAAAGTGGCACTAGATTATATGTTAAAGTATAAAATAAATATCCATGAGTCCACACTAATATAAGTAAAGGATTGAATAAATTCATAAATGAAGGAAAAGAGACAAAGGTCCACACAGAAGAATTCCAAATGATTTATATAGGTATTCAAACCTTAAGGAGATAGAATATAACTCCCCACTCATTAAGTGCAGGCTGCACAACGTAACTTCATGACAAAGAGGAAAGGGAGAAAAAAAGAGTAACTTTATGGTACTTTACAGTAGAGGAACCTGACAAACAGGTAGAGAAACCTGACAAACAGATCAAGCCAGGTGATCAAGGTTAACATCAATGGTAGTAAGTCATTTTGAGAGATACCATTAATATGATGTAATAAGAATGACACTTTACTCTGTGGTCTTCTTCCCCAAAACCATAAAAATCACAATTCTAATCTAATCCCGAGAAAAGCATCAGACAAGTCCCAATTGAGGAATATCTGATCAGTAATCCTCAAAGCTGTCAGGGTCATCAAGAATAAAGCCTGAAAAACTGTCACGACCTAAAGGAGCCTACAGAGACATAATGACTACACATAATGTGGTACTCTGGATGAGATCCTGGAAAAGAAAAAGGACATTAGGGGGAAAATGAGGAAACTGGAATAAAGTATAAACTTTAGTTAGTAACTATGTATCGGCAGGGGGTCATTAATTATGACAAATGTACCATATTAATGTAAGATGCTAATAATAAGAAACTAGGTGTGGGGTATGTGGGAATTCTCTGTACTATCTCTGCAAGAATTACAGGTATCTAAACTTGTTCTAAAATAAATGTTTACTAAAAAAAAGAAGATAGTCTGAACAAGGGACTGCCTTGCCAACACCCTCTACCCACACATCATGCCTACTGCATCTCAGCAGCGCAAAGGAATTTTTGGTGTGGAACATCTATTGGGAAGAGGGAAGTAGCCAAGGGTGATGCCTCCATAGGATCATGATCTCCAAAAAGAGTAAAAGAAGTACCTGGTGTCAGCCATTCAAACACCACTGTTGATATTTAAGATAAGGACCGTTGAAGACCCTCAAAATCTCTTGCAGATCTCTTCCACATTGCCTTGGGAATATACAGAACTTAACTTACACCTCAGACATTACCCTGGCAATGAGAATGTTAACCGGACGCCTTAGGATACAATTAAGGAAACCTCAACTTGACTGACTTAAGTAATAAGGAAAAATTTTGTATCTCACATAACAAGTGCCAATATTCTATTGCAGTATTCTACTACATAATCTTCAGTGTTTCATTCATTCTTCAGCTAACTCTCCTGGCTCTCTGGTTGTCTCCATTTCAGATATCACATGCAGAAGGAACAACATCTGGCAGGAGAATGACCACCTCTTCAAGTGAGACTCTTTTGAAGAATGTCAGATATTTTGTAGAATGTCTCTCAGTATGAGTTTGTCTAATGCTTTCTCATGATTAGACGGGGGATTTTAGATTTGGGGTAACAATATCATAGAGATGCAAGTGTGATTCTTTTAAAGAGCTAGGAAACTTCCCCCTCACACAACTTACCAGTCATATATATCATAAGCCCCTTCCTAAATTAATCAGGAGGAAGAATAATGAAATTATCAAAATGACTTTAGACCAATCAGGACTTAGTGCTGAATCACAATGGCAAGGATATACACCAAACAAAATAGGGCTGGTCTGCAAAAATGAAGGGGGTGTGAATTAATACTGAGCAGGCCATCACCAGTGTCTACAGGTAAAACCTTGCAAGGCAGAGCCTTTACTCAAGACTACATTAAATGAAGAAATTTGTTTTAAAACGAGAAGAGACACCTTTCATTGTCCAATTTACTCCTTCTTCCAATACTATCACCACCCAGAGGGATTTTAGATCAGTTATAGAAAATAAGAGAGTTTCAGGCTTTGTTTTTTCTATACTCTGATTTGTAATGTGTCAAGTTTGATACTTCTACATATATGTGATCTCAAATCTGTAGAATACCTAGGTAGGTACTAAGATCTCCATCTTAGGGGTGCCTGGGTAGCTCAGTTCGTTAAGTATCCGACTTTGGCTCAGGTGATGATCTCGGTTTGCGAGTTCGAGCCCCGCATCAGGATCTGTGCTGACGGCTCAGTCTAGAGCCCGCTTCAGATTCTCTCTCCTCTCTCTCTGCCCCTCCCCACTTGTACTCTGTCTCTCTCAAAAACAAATAAACATTAAGAAAATTAAAAATAAAAATATTTAATAATAAAAGAAAAAGATCTCCATCTTACAGATGAGGAAATGAGCCCAAAGTAGTTTAATAACTTGCCCAACATCACAGCTAGAAACTGAATTAGAATTCTAAGCTATATCTGCAGTCTTCAAAGCTTGAAATGTTTTTTAAGTTACCATATACTTCCTCAGATATCGAGGGAGTAGAAACAATAAAGGAAACACCTCTAACAGATAAATTTCATCCACAACTCATCTAGACCAAGATGATCCTTTCTATTACAGCTTAAAGAATAAACATGCATATGTACTCCAACAAAGATGCTATAGCTAGCTTAAAATATGGAACTGACAGACAAGTAAAAGATTTAGATTTGTGAGCCAGCTGCATAAATTAGCCAAACAAAAGTAGTTAAGATACCTTGGGCAACACTTCCCAAACTAGTGTGCTTTGCTGGATTTTTCTGTACCATGGTAATAATTAGGCCATGAAAATAGTAATCTGTGATCAAATGAAGTGAGAGACTCGGTGAAGCAAAATTAAACAGATTTCTCAGAGCCTTTATACACTAGCAAGCATTATGAACTCTAAGAAGAGTATATTCTACTAATATTATTTACAATTTTTTTAGGTTTATTTATTTATTTTGAGAGCAAGTGCAGGGGAGTGGCAGAGAAAGAGGGGGAGAGAGAGAGAATGTCAAGCAGGCTCCTTACTGTCAGCACTGACATGAACAATGAGATCATGACCTGAAATGAAATCAAAAGGACACTTAACCAACTGAGCCCTCCAGGGGTTCCCTCAGTATTTAACATTTACTTTGAAAAAAGAAGGTTTTTCTTTTTAATCCTGACCACTTGTAAACAATTTCTAGGAGAGTATTCTGTTTAACACCATTTTGAGAAATACTACTCTAATTAGGGGAAGGAAAGGCCCAAGAATAGAATCCATTATTAGGGGGCTGGAGGCAGGCAAACAAACAAACAAATCCAATAAAGAATACAGTGAAGAAGGTAGGAAGCAAATCTGGATAATTCAGTAATATAGAAGCAACAAAGGAGATGGTTTCTAAAAAGACAATCAGCAAAACTAAATTACTGAGAGATTAAATAAATTGAGAATTAAAAATGTTTGGATTGGACTAGGAAAACTGTCACTTGTGACCTTTAAAAGAATAGCTTCAGAAAGGGGGAGGAAAGAAGGATGACAGGCAGAATTAAAAAGGTTAGGACAGAAATGATAAAAGAAGTAGATGAAGCCTTAAGAGACCACCATTAATTGTAGTTTAGCGGTGAAAGTAAAAAAAGAAATTGGTTGATTGGGAGAAGGGAGTATACAGAGGAATAAAAAAAAATCTAGAATGGGGGTCACCGGCGCCTGGTTGAAGGTAAAAGTGAAACCATACTGAAAGAAACAATAATAACACATTAGTAGATGGAAGAAATGGAATCCAGAATATAAATAACTAGAAAAGACATCTTTCCTCTCTATTGGAGAGAATTTGAACAGCAATGCCTAAACAAATCTAAAGAAAGACTTTCTTTTAATACTCAAAAATTTCATAGATTTCTTCCTACCTCACTCAAGAGAATTTTTCAGTTTTTAGAGTTCAGTGTGGAGCAAGTGTATGAATTTGCTCATCTGTTGCTCTCTCAGAGGATGTCTGTTCTGGGGGAAAGGAGATGGTTATAGAGCTGCAATTAACTGAGGGCCCCAACTGCATGAAATTAGAAGTAAGGTGTAGGCAGGTAACAATAAGGAAGTTGAGACTTCATGGGATTTTAACTGATAATGACTTACTATAAGTGATTTTTATATACAAAATAAAAACTTAAAATAGGAACACACAAAGAACAATCTGAAGATTACCAAAGAAGGGTCTAGAAAAAAAAGGCATCTACTTAGCCCACCCAGAAATTTCCACAACTCTGCTATACCAACAGAAGTTGCATAAGTCATAAATTTATAATGTAACTCCAGGGGTGCTTGGGTGGCTCAGCGAGTTGAGCATTGGACTCTTGATGTCAGCTCAGGTCATGATCTCATGATTCTTGAGTTGGAGTCCCGGGACCAGCTCTGCGCTTACAGTGCAGAGCCTACTTGGGATTCTCTCTCTCTCTCTGCCCCTTCCCTGCTCACTCACTCTCTCTCTCTCAAAAATAAACATTTAATATAAAAAATAATAATGTAACTCCAGTATGCTGGTGAGAAAAAAAGACTATCTAGTAGCAGGTCTAATTACAGTACAGCTTTAAACTTTTTAAATCTAAACTTCGTATGGCTTTCCATCTGCATAAAACACCAACCCTAAGAGCTACTTAAGTATGAAAATTTTCATTTTTATTTCTTTCAAGAACAGCAAGGACACTGATACGAGATTCTGTTGCTTTGAACATTATTACAGAGTCTTTCTTTTTGGCTAATTTCATTAACAATTCAAATTGAGTACATAATTTTGAATTAACTATGCCCAAATCACAAGTATGGCTTATATATGGCTCCAGAGCCCACTTTTCGTAACATTTTGATCTCACACAAACACACACACACACACACACACGGCAGGAGCATCTGATTCTTCAACTACTTAATATATCGACCTACAGAGTTTAAGAAAAACCATACTGCTTAAAATATATATAAGTACAGGAGCCTGGGAAGGCCCATTCTTTAAACGAAGAAATTAATATTGATCAGTGTGCACGGAATAAGGATAAGGCAACAATACATATACCAAACCTGGCACTCTCCAGATTTGTGTATCTGTAAACCTAAGGCAGCCACATAGGCCAGATGACTACTACTGCCAGCTCAGCAGCTGAGCTTGGAGAAAAGGCGGCATCCACACACAGGCCACAGTTGAGAACCAGAACTTGTGGCCAGTTTCGTCTGGTAGCGACTGGAGAACGTGGCAGTGATAAACCGGGAAAAGTCTGACAGAAACAGGGTTATTGGCGGTAAAAAGGGAGCCTCCAGGGCTGCAATCCCGGAAGGGATAAAGCAGCCGCGGGAGGCTAACGCCCCTACCCCGGGGTTAAAAGAAACTAGGAGGGTTGGGAGGAGAGGGCTCGTCCTTTCCTTACCTTGTCATCCTCGCATCTTTTCCCCAGGCCCTCCCTGGCCTGCAGCCGGCTGCTCAGGCGGCCGTAGTCGGCCTCCTTCTGGTCGATCTGCTTCTTGTGCGAGTCCACCAAGAGCAGGAGGTCCGAATTGCGCTTCTCCAGGCGCCCACGGGCCACCTCGGTGCGCTGGACCTGGCCCTGCAGCTCCGCCACCTCCTCCTGAAGCAGGACGTGGCGGGAGGAGATACTCCAGTAGTTGAAGGCGAGGACTGCGATCACCACCAGCAGCACCACCAACACGAAGGAGGGCAGGCGGCCGGCCCGCCGGTTAGCCCCGAAACCCACCATGGGGTCAAACTAGGCTGTGCCCTGGGGCCTCGCCGCGGACACCTGCGGCCAGAATCTCAGGCCTCAGTATCTGAGTTGCCGGGGGGACGCGGCCCCAGGGCCGGCCGAAGGAGGAGGCGGGCCAATCTGCCTGCCTGCGAGCCGGAGAAGGGGGCGGGGCCGCAAGCCGCAGGCCCCTCCCCGCCCCCCCTCCTCAAATCAGGCCAAAGCGCGTTCCCAAGGCTTTGAAAACGACCCGGCACAATCCGGGTGGAACCTGGAGAACCCAGCCGCCCGCACCCGAGGCCCAACACCTCAGGGGTGGGGGGCGGGGAAAGGTGCCGGAAGGGGGCGGATTTAACTCTGGCCCCGCCCATTGGCTGGGTCCGGGTCGCTTAGGGGGCCATTGCCTAGTTTCCGCCGACGCCCCCTCTTCTCGCGAGAAAGTGAGTTTCTCTCGCCCTTTGTAGTCTTATCTCGCGAGTCTTATCTCTATTGAGAAAAGTGTTGTGTTAATTTTGGCGATTTTATTAGCTCTTGTACCTGAATTCGAATCCCTTCAATTTTTACCCTCTAGATTTCCTTGACCCAAGGTTCATGGAGTGCCTACCCTACCCTGGCCCTCGTGAGAGTTTTTGTCTTTGAGGACATCTGCGGCTGCGACCGCTTTGTAGGGATAACGGGAGGTGAGATGCGGGCAGAAAGGGCAACTAGAAAGGCTTTGTCCTTGATTCAGTAAAAAGATTTTCTCGTTTGTGCTAACGATGTGGAGAGTAAACAGCAAAGACCATAAAATAGCGGGACCCCAAGTATTACAGAGAAAAATCAAGAAAAACTAAGCTTTATGACTGAAGAGAGTAGTGCCAGCCAGGTTTCCAAGGTTACTCCTTGCACGGAAGGGAAGAACTTCAGGATGTGTGAGTTCTTAAACTTACTGCTGAGAAAGTCCAGAAGCTGCCTCAATGAATGATAACTAGTGCTGTTACTGACAGCTAGCACAGAGTTAGAAATAATAGCTCTTTTACGAATTATTTTTGCATGCCTAGTCTCATGTTATCCTCAACAACACAGTTTTACAGATAAGGGATCCAAGACACATAGCTGTTCCAAAAACGTTCTCAAATTCCCATATCTTCTTTGAGAGTTAGACTTGGATTCAGATCACTGTTCCCTTAACTTCATTGCTCTTTGCTTTATAGCAGGCTAACCATTGCTGTATGTTCGTCATTAATCTGTGAGGAAGAAAAAGCCCCATCTCTTATTTTTTCTGCAGCTTTCCTTTGCCGTGGCATAAAAATTTTTGGAAGTTATTGGCTCTGCCCTGTTTAAGGAGAAGATAGTTGCTTTACTTTTCAAACTTCAGTTTCAAACTTCAAACCTTTCCTGAGAATAAAATCTCAAGAATGAAAAAGCTTTGGTATTTCCATTCAAATCAGGGTAGGAAGACTTGTCATCTTTGAATAATTATTCTATGCATCCTGTCCTTTTCAGAAATGAAGTAACTTGCCTAATGGTCCCAGGGTAGCCTGGAAGAATTATTGCACCAAGAGAGATGACTTCTCTCTCATAGTTACATAAAAACAAGTAACACTAAAATTATTAATCTTCCATTCACATCAGTCTTGAACTCTTTGCTCTGGCTTCATGAGGTCACAAAAATCCCCTCCACTCTCAAATGAGGAGCAGACTTTGGCAAAAGGTGGCAAAGCAAAAATTAGGAGATCATTGACTATAATGACCCTTACCAAGTATCATTTCCTCAACTTCATAATGACCTTGGTTGGTGTAGCCTCAGCAGTTGAAAATTAACTGTAAAATAGTGTTAGCTGCTTAAGAAATTACTTTTGCAAAAATGTTTTCATTTTTATATGGAATTCTGACATAAAAATTTGATATTGTATGAAACACATTCAAATACATCTTGGAAACATGCTTAAAAGAACTATTTGTTTCTTAGTCCATTATTCCATTTTATAGATGGAAAAGTAATGTGCTTAAAGTGATACGCCTAGCAAGTGGCAGGGCTGAATCTTGCAAACCAATCTTCTTTTGACTCTTCCCCCAGGGAAAAGAATTTTTTATTCCATTTTGATGGTTATTTTCAAGCTATTCTCGCTACTTAAGGAGCCAAATCCACGTATCATCAAGACAGTGTATAAGTGCCCTTCTGTAGATGGTTCTGGATTAGGCATTGAACAAATGGAAGTAAAAGTCAATTCCTTAAGCCAGGTGATCAAGGTTAACAACAACATTGATAAGTCATGTTATTAGCATGTATCCTTGATATGATGTGATGAGAGTACTACTCTGTGGTTTTCCTCCCTAAAACTCCTAACTCTAGTCTAATCATTAGAAAAAAAATCACACAAATTCCAATTTCCTCAGTTGGACCAGTAATCCTACAAACTATTAAGGTCATCAAAAACAAGGAAAGTCTGGGAAACTTTCACAGGCAAAAGAAGCATAAAGAGACATAACTACTAAATGTAATGTGGGGGGCACCTGGGTGGCTCAGGTGGTTAAGCATCCAACTTTGGCTCAGGTCATGACCTCACAGTTTACGGGTTCGAATCCTATGTGGGGCTTTGTGCTGACAGCTCAGAGTCTGGATCCTGCTTCAGATTCTGTCTCCCTTTCTCTCTGCCCCTCCCCCTCTCATGCTTTGTCTCTCTCTCAAAAATAAACATTAAAAAAATTTTTTGTAATGTAATGTGGTATCCTGGATAGTATAGGATCCTAGAACAGAAAAAGGACAGTAGGGGAAAATGAAGGACTTTTGAATAAAATATGAATTTTAGTTAATAATAATGCATTAATTGATTGTTATAGATGTACCATGCTCATATAGGGTGTTAATAGTGGGGGAGATTGGATGTGAGATATGTGAGAATTCTGTAATATTTTCACTATTTTTCTGTATTTCTAAAACTGCTCTAAAATAAAATTATTTTTCAAACACCAGTTTCTGTCTTTTGAAATATCTTTTAGGTTATTATGTATAGACATAAATAACATCACATAGCTGAAAAGGCAGTATAATCACAGAGAAATAATGTTTCAAGATTTATTTGCAGGGTAAGCATCTATTAGAAAGTGGCAAGTGAGGTCGAATAACAGGAATTTTGTGTTTATTTTTTTTAAACTAGGTTTTTAAAAAGTTTTTGTGGGGCGCCTGGGTGGCTTAGTTGGTTAAGCATCCGACTTTCGCTTAGATCATGATCTCATGGTTCGTGGGTTCGAGCCCCGCGTCGGGCTCTGTGCTGACTGTCAGCTCGGAGCCTGGAGCCTGTTTCAGAGTCTGTGACTCCCTCTCTCTCTGACCCTCCCCTGCTCATGCTGTCTCTCTCTTAGAAAAAAAAAAAAAAAAAAAACCATTAAAAAAATAAAATAAAAAGTTTTTGTAACATTTATTCATTTTTGAGAGAAAGACTGCGAGTGGTGTGAGTGGGGAAGAGGCAGAGAGAGAGGAAGACACAGAATCTGAAGCAGGCTCCAGGCTTTGAGCTGTCAGCACAGAACAGAGCCTGACGCAGGGCTCAAACCCATAAGTGGAGAGATCATGACTTGAGCTGAAGTCAGATGCTTAACCGACTGAGCCACTTAGGCACCCCAGGAATTTTGTGTTTAAGTGGAATTTTCTTTAAGGGCAAAAATCATGTCATCTCTTTCTCTTGTGCAATCCAGACCTGTTTTTGAGCTCAGAACACTATTTGGCATATGTCTTCAGTTTATGTTGACTCAAAATATTTTATATGCTGCAACTGAGCAGAGGAGTGGATTATTATAGCGCTTGTTCCTCAATATTTTTTTTTAAGAGTTTACTTTTAAGCAATCTCTATACCCAACATGGGGCTTGACCTCACAACCTCGAGATCAAGAGTCACATGTTCTACCAACTAAGCCAGCGAGGCACCTCATTATTCCTCAATATTTATGACATTGGGTAGGACTAGGTTAGAGAAGGCAGCAGCTCATAGAAATACAAAATAGACAAATTTATTAGGCAAGTTCTTTGCATTGTAAATGGGGGAAAAAACAACCAAAACTGGTTAAAGCAAAAAGTTATACATATCTTAGAAGCATACTAGAATAGTTCATGGTAATATTGGAAGAACAAGAGGAACTGGGATACCTACAGGGGACTCAATGCTTCCATGATTCAGTCTTTTTGTTTCTTCCCCCTTCTTGGCATTATTCTTTATTTCTTCTGATGGTGTGTTTCTTTGCAGACAGAAAATATGGCCCCAACATCCTCACAATCATATCCGGCTAGTTCCATGATCTGAAAAGCAAGGGAGGTCTGTCTTCTAGCTTTCAGTACAAAAATGATAGGGGAAGGATTCTGGTTGTCCAAGCCTGATCATTGCATGCAACTTATATCCATCACTGTGGTCAGGGAGAAAAGGTATTATGATTGGTCCAGCATAAAACACTGCTGGTGGCCCGTAGTCAGTCTGACACCAAGAAACAGAAAAAAATGTTGACTCAAACAAATACAACTGAGTTTCTTTTTTCCTGAGATGTATTATCTTCCTTCCAATTAAGAACAGTTAATAAGTGAATAAAGACATTGTGTTGCAGGTTGGATTCCCCAGGAAACAGGCCCTGAGATGGAGATTCATAGTGGAAAACATAAGAAGAGGAAAACAGTACTGGCAGAGGGAGAGTTGGAATGCTATGCAGTCTCATTGAAAGCTTCAGCCAATGCCATGTACAGCTCTGAAGTTCTGTGGCCTTTCACAGTTGTCCTGAGTCGGAGGGGTCCAGACTTTTATATTCACACATCAACCAGGTTTTGGATAGTGAGGGAAAAAGGCTAGCAAGCAATGTGCTAACTCCAGTCAATTAATAACAATGCCTGAATTACTGTACGAAAAAAATTTGACAAAGTGTATCTGAGCTAAGTGAGGAAGAATGCTATGATCAATTAATAATTTGTCCACAGGCACAAGAAGGGGTATGATGTTATGCATGAGAGGTGGATGCTATGATGCACAACCCAGAACCCCTTTCAGGCATGAAGGACTTATTCCCCTAACTGCTGGGAGTGCTGCCAACAGAGAGCTTTTAGCTATCAGCCCTTTTCAGAACTGCTTCAGTTGAAGAGGACTACCTTGTGAACAGAATGCCCCGTTCCCATGGCAACCAACAATGAATACTGGTCAAGAAAACACACTTTTGTTAAGTTACTTCCCTACATCAAACCCATTTCCTATGGTTGTATAGATAGAGACAATATACTGTAGGGGTAATGTGGGCTCTGGAGTAAGAATGTGTGAGTTAAAAGTCTCTGTCTCTTATTAATTTTGTAACACAGGCAAGATACTCAACTTCAGTGCCCCAGGTTTCCCATTTCCAAAATGGCATATGAGTTAGGATTAAATCTGGCTCCATATAAGGGGGAGAAATAACTTGAACAAGATAGGATTTTTTTCCTCTCTTACATAAAATATATCTAGACACGAGCAATCCAAGACTGATATGGCAAGCTCTTTCAAGCTCACTGCTGTCATCTTCACTTCCAAAGGTGACTTTCTTGATCCAGGAAGCAGAAAAGAAGGGCACCATCCCACCTACCTTCAACTTTTAATAAGACTTCTCCAAATGTGCATATCCACTTCCTTCTCATTGATTTGAACCTAGTCACATAGTCAGCCCCCAGAGATCAATGAGGCAAGGAAATACAGTCTTACATAAACAATGTCTTCAGTTGAAAATTATGGTCTCTTAGTAAAGGAAAAGAAGAAAAGTATGGGGAAGCAAAAACAAATTCTGTCACAAATGGGGACAATAATAATGCCTATCTTATAAGGCTGTTGTGTGAACTAAATGAGTTAATATATGTACCATGCCAAGGAGGAACTAAGATGGAGGAGTAGTGGGAGGACCCTAGACTTGCCAAGTCCCTTGAACTCAGCTAGATAAATAACAAATCATTCTGAATACCCAAGAAATAGATCTGAGAACTGACAGATCAAACTGTACAACTAGAGAGAGAGAAGAGTCTACATCGTGGAAGGTAAGAAATGCAGAGACATGATTTGATAGAGAAGGGAATCACAGGTGCTGTGGAGGGGAGGGAGCCCTGATCATGAAGAGAGGTGAGAGAGAGGAGTGCACAGGGGATGGTACTAGGAAAACACTTCCCCAAAAACATTGGCTGGGAAAACAAAAGGGATTAATTGCTGTGAATTTTTACAATGGGGCTCAAAGACTGGAGTTTTAGAGGTCTGTGGCATGGCAGGTGGGGAGCCCTGTGAGTGCTACAGTGCTCCTGTGGAGGAGGACAGATAGCCTAGGGGCAAAGGTAACCCTCTGAGGAACCCCTGGGATGCACTGGGAGAGATGGTTTCCCCTTCTTAGAGCACACCTGAGAGGTGGCATTACCTCTCCAGGGACAAAGGAGCTGGCAGGTGCCATTTCTCTAAACCAACCCCTCAGCCTAAACTAAATTTAGATAGCACAGCACCAACAGGGGCTGTTTAAACCACTTACACTAAGCCCCAGCCCCTCAGCACTCTGTAGGTGCTGCTTTTCTGTCAAGTTTGCCTGAGAACCAGCACAGCAGGTGCCTCCCACAGAAGACCAGCACAACTCCCCAATTCCCACCTCCCCCAAACCCACCCTGAATGCACCATGTCTACTGACAGTAGAATTCTGCAGAGCTTCAGCTCTAGTGGCAATAAGCTTCAAGTCTTTTTTTAACAAGCAGACCAGAGCACACCTAGTTAAAACTTGCCACACTCTGGACAATGTCAAAACACTCCCCACTGCAAGCAAGAGGAAACTCTGCAGAAGACTGACCTGAGGGAAAGAACAGACAAAACACAGCAGTAGAGTGCACACAACATACACAAGAGATACTTGCTTAAGCACCGGGCCCTGGAAAGTATATGACTGCTTCTTTTTTTTTTTTGTAATGTTTTTATTTATTTCTAAGAGAGAGAGAGAGAGAGAGAGACAGCGTGAGCAGGGGAGGGTCAGAGAGAGAAGGAGTCACAGACTGAAACAGGCTCCCGGCTCTGAGCTGGCAGTCAGCACAGAGCCCGACACGGGGCTCGAACCCACGAACCGCGAGATCATGACCCAAGCGAAAGTCAGACGCTTGACCGACTAAGCCACCCAGGCGCCCCTATGACTGCTTCTTTATAAAGCCTTTACTCTCAGGAACAGGAAACATTAACAGGCTTTCCTAACACACATCAGAAAACAGAGATGTAGACAAAATGCCAACACAGAGGAAATCATCCCAAAAGAAAGAACAAGAAAATGTCATGGCCAGGGATCTAATCAAAACAGATGTAAGTAATCTACTTGTTCCAGAATTTAAAGCAGCAATCATAAGGATACTAGCTGGGCTTGAGAAAAGCATGGATGACACGAGGGAATCCCTTACCATGGAGATAAAAGACCTAAAAACTAGTCAGGCTGAAGTTTAAAAATGCTATAATCAGAAATTTTAAAATGCTATAATCAAGATGCCAAACTAACTGGATGTAATGACCACAGAGATGGAATTAATAAGTGATACAGAAATTAAAATTATAGGGGCACCTGGGTGGTTCAGTCGATTGAGCGACCAACTTCTGCTCAGGTTATGATCTCGTGATTTGTGGATTCAAGTCCTGCATCAGGCTCTGTGCTGACAGCTCAGGGCCTGGAGCCTGCTTCCAACTCTGTATCTCCCTCTCTGTCCCTCCCTGGCTTGTGCTCTTTCTCTCTTTCTGTCTCTCAAAAATAAATACATGTTAAAAAATTTTTTAAAGAAATTAAAATTATGGAAAATAATGAAGCTGAAAAGAAGGAAAGAAAATATTGGATCATGAATGTAGACTTAGAGAACTCAGCAACTCCATAAAGTATAATAACATTTGTATCATAGAAGTCATAGAAGAAGAAGAGAGGTGAAAGGGGGACAAAAGGTTTATTTGAGCGAGTTGTAGCTGAAAACGTCCCTAATCTGGGGAAGCAAAGAGACATCCAAATCCAGTAGGCACAGGTAATTCCCATCAAAATCAATAAAAACAAGCCAACACCAATATATACCAATTAAATTTGCAAAATATACAGATAAAGTAAAATCCCTACCAAAATACCACCAACATTTTTCACAGAGCTAGAGCAAACAATCCTAAAACTTGTATGGAACCACAAAAGACCCCAAATAGCCAAAGCAATCTTGAAAAAGAAATACAAAGAGCGAGGCATCACAATTCCAGACTTGAAGTTATATTACAAAACTGTAGTGATCAAGACAGTATGGTATTGGCACAAAAACACATAGATCAATGGACCAGAATAGAAAACCTAGAAATGAACCCACAAGTATATGGTCAGCTAATCTTTGACAAAGCAGGAAAGAATATCCAATGGAAAAAAGACAATCTCTTCAACAAATGGTGCTGGGAAAACTGGACAGCAACATGCAAAAGAATGAAACTGGACAACTTTCTGACACCATACACAAAAATAAATTCAAAATGGATGAAAGACCTAAATGTGAGAGAGGAAACTATCAAAATCCTAGAGGAGAACACAGGCAGCAACCTCTTTGACATCGGCCATAGTAACTTCTTACTAGACACACTGCTGAAGGCAAAGGAAACAAAAGCAAACATGTACTGTTGGGACGTCATCAGGATAAAAATCTTCTTCTGCACAGTGAGGGAAACAATCAATAAAACTAAAACATGACTTATGGAATGGGACAAGATATTTGCAAATGACATATTTGATAAAGGGCTAGTATCCAAAATCTATAGAGAACTCATCAAATGTAAAACCCAAAAAGCAAATCATCCAGTTAAGAAATGGCAGCAGACATGAACAGACATTTTTCCAAAGAAGATATCCATATGACTAACAGACACATGAAAAGACATTCAGCATCATTCATCATCAGGGAAATGCAAAGCAAAACTACTAAGAGATATCACCTCACACCTGTCAGAATGGCTAAAATTAACAACACAGGAAACAACAAGTGTTGACAAGGATGAGGAGAAAGGAGAACCCTTTTGCACTGTTGATGGAATACAAACTGGTACAGCCACTCTGGAAAACAGTATGGAAGTTCCTCAAAAAGTTAAAATTAGAACTCACCTATGATCCAGCAATTGGACTACTATGTATTTATTGAAAGGATACACAAATGCTGATGCAAAAGGACACATGAAGTCCGATGTTTATAGCAGCACTATTGATAATAGCCAAATTATGGAAAGAGCCCAAATATTCATTGACTGATAAATGGATAAAGATGTGGTGTATACTCAGCCATCAGAAAGAATGAAATCTTGCTGTTTACAATGATGTGGATGGAGTGTATTACACTAAATGAAATAAGTTGGAGGAAAATACCATATGATTTCACTCATATGTGGAAATTAAGAAACAAAACAGATGAACGTGGGGCAAAAAAAGAGACAACAAACCATAAAAGAAACTCTTAACTATAGAGAACAAACTGAGGGTTGCTGGAGGGGAAGTGGGTGCAGGGATGTATTAAATGGGTAACAAGTATTATGGAGGGCACTTGTGATGAGTGGGTATTGTATGTACATAATGAATCACAACATTCTACTACTGAAACTAATACTACACTATATGTAAACTAATTGAAATTTAAATTAAAACTTAAAAAGAAAAAATAATAATATATGTACTATGTTTATAAAAGGCACTTAGCAGGTATTCAATACATGCTACTACTATTACTATTATTGTAGCAATGGTTCTCAGTTTGTGGGGAAAGTATGAACAAACCTCTATATTCATCAACCTTTGCCTACACATTGAATGAAGGATTTCTACAAAATCTCATTATTTTTTTTTAAAAAACCTGAGAAGATATTGTGATGAACAAAATTGATATTTATTTAAAATTACTTTTAAATAAAAGTAATTTTATCATAACCTTCATTATACATTTTCCTAATGGACAGTAAAAGTATTATTGCTATCACATAACTATCTGTACAGTTTCTGACATTAAAAAAGAAGTTCATAGAGTCAAAAGATTGGTAATCTTGGACCCAGAAACCCAAACTTTCAGTAGGACTAATTTTTTCCTTCTATCTCTCATGCCCTACCTCTAAGGCTATTCTGTTTCCTGAGCTATATTATGTATCTGATACTTGTTTGGTTATTTCATATTAAAATACTTCTCCAAGTTCCTTTCATCTTTTACTACCTTTTATCCACAAATTTATTTACCATTAATAACAACGATACAAGTTGCTCAGTACTCATTCAATCACAGTTATATTGTTAACGTAATAGTTAATTGAGAAATACTTAATTGAAAAGGTTATTATGAATTAAGTAAATACTTTTTTAAACAGTTTTAATGTTTATTTTTGAGAGAGACAAGAGAGCACAACCAGGGGAGGGGCAGAGAGGGATGGAAACAGAGGATCCAAAAACGGGCTCTGTGCTGACAGCAGAAAGCCCCATATGGGGCTCAAACTCATGAACCAAGAGATCGTAACCTGAGCCAAAACCCAGCACTTAACCAACTGAGCAACTCAGGCACCCCAAGTAATGCTTTTAAATGAACTTTTAAAAAGCTCATTATTATGGCATTGGGTTATTAGAAACCTACTTTGTTCAAGACTTTATATCATGGAGCATGCATTAATTAATTGCTTGATTAATTAATCAAATATCCATTGAGTGTCTGCTGTGTGCTAGATAGTGTTGTAGGTAGGAGGAGTTGCAGAGCATACTGCAGAGGCAGAGGGTTTTCCTGAGACTTCTGGTCTCTTCCTCCTTTACCAATGCCCAGAGAGGGAAATAGTCCATTTTCTTTACATCTTTGACACCTCCCACCCCCTGCTGCTCTCAAGTGAAACTGACCACTATCTTAAGTGTGTTTCATGATATTTTCTAGATTTCTATCATAACAGCTTATCTGCTGTGACACATCATCCTCCTACTAGACTTTTAATAGATGTTTTTCTTTTTCTTTTTCTTTTTTTAAAATATTTTTTAAATTTATTTCTAGGATAGAGAGAGACAGCGTGAACAGGGGAGGGTCAGAGAGAGAGGGAGATACAGACTCTGAAATAGGCTCCAGGCTCTGAGCTGGCAGTCAGCACAGAGCCCGACGCGGGGATCATGACCTAAGCGAAAGTCGAACGCTTAACGGACTAAGCCACCCAGGCGCCCCGATGTTTTTCTGTAAGACCACATTCACAGACAGTACCACGGATAGGCCATGATTTTGCTTTGATGTCATACCATTAAGCTTTCCTCCCCTTCTCCAATGACTGCTCACTTCTTTTTTTTTTCAATTTATTTATTTCGGAGAGAGAGAGAGACAGACAGACAGACAGACAGCGTGAGCAGGGGAGGGTCAGAGAGAGAGGGAGACACAGAATCTGAAACAGGCTCCAGGCTCTGAGCTGGCTGTCAGCACAGAGCCGGATGCAGGACTCAAACCCACCAACCATGAGATCATGACCTGAGCCAAAGTCGGACGCTCAATGGACTGAGCCACCCAGGTGCCCCGACTGCTCACTTCTTTATTCCCAGTTTCTTTGGATTTGTCTGAAACACTTTTTGAATGCTCTCTTAAGCATTTCATTCTTACGCTTTTTTCCTGTGTTTTTGAATTATGGGATTTTAGAACAGAAAGGGAATTTAGAGACTGCCTAATATAAAACTTTGATTTTATGGATGAACATGAAAATCCAGAGAAATATTGTGACTTGTTCAAAATTGTTCTCTTCTGCCAGTTAATGGCAGACCTGGGATCAGGATGCAAGCTTTCTTCAAGATTCAGCACAAATCCGCCTTCTCTGAGACCTTCTTCCAAGTTTCAGGTCAGCTCATATCTTCCTCCTCTGAATTATGAACCTATTGTCTATAAAATGCATCATTTTGGCAATGGTCATAGAATATAATAATGCTTTATATTATTACTCAATTCCTTCACATTAATATATTCTAATTGGCCAGTTAGCTGTAAATATCAGAAGGCACAGATTTTGTTGCTTTTATTTTCTCTCTTTTTAGCGGGTAGCACAGTAGCTAGCAGATATTAAGAAAATAGGTATTAAGAGAATGAATGGGCACAAAGTAGGGATTTAAAAACATTTTCACTAATTAACCACCACTTCTTGTATACTTTTAAAACGTAATTGTTCTTATTCCTTAACATTTTGGTTGTAATTCCTTGTAATTTTTAAAAACCAGACTTAGATTCTTGGCAATCAATGAAAAGATGGTTATGTTTTTGCACAGTCTGCTGCAATGTATTTTTTTTTTTTTGAGACTTGGCAGGAACACCAAGGTTTCTGCCCTATTTTTTGTTTTCTACACTGCAGTTCATCTAATCTTGTAGATCTTGGTGGCTTTCTCTTCTAGACATTGTTCTGTAGAGTGACCCAATTAAATGTGGCCCCATTTACAGTAGTGGGACTTTATGTGAGACTGGTTTCAAATGATCATCTTGTAATTTTCCAAACCTTCATTTTATCTATTTATTTTGGCTTCCTGGTCCAATGGACTTGCTGCTGATGCTAGTGTGGGATCACAATAAATCCTCCCATGCTGATGTTCAGGCAGAAGACACAGTTATGAGCAGAGCTAGTCATGTGCCATATATTGCCCTTTAAACAAATCCTTGTTTATCCATTGTCTGAGCTTTAAGTAGAAGCTAAAATCCTTTTTTTAACCTACATAGTTTTTCACTAAATCTGTTAGTTCAGCATGTTGTTTGTGATGTTTTCAGCAGTGCAATCCCCTGATCTATATCAAGTAAACATGATGATGGATTGAACTCACTTCATCGCTCCTGTTCAAGTGCTATGTTTTGATTTGTCAGTATCTCAGAGAAGCAACACACTGTATGCCAAGATAGAACAGAAGCCAGGGTTTACAAAGGACCACATTTCCCCCTGCAAAAGACCACATGTTTAAAGCAGGGTAGTATAGTAAATTTGAAATACTAATATGTTTTGAAATATGTCTGTGACATTATATATATATGTATTATAATATATATTACATTATATTGGTATATTGGTATACACAATATTCTTTCTTTTGGCATCTGGACATTGCTGGGATTATTTTTAAAAATCATATTAAAAATTACTGGGATATTTAGGGTGCCTGGCTGGCTCAGTCAGTAGAGCATGCGACTTGTGATCTCGTTGAGTCAAGGGTGATGAGTTCAAGCCCCATGTACGGAGTAGAGTTTACTTAAAAAATTATTGGAGGGCTCCTGAGTGGCTCAGTTGGTAGAACGTGCAACTTTTGATTTTAGCTCAGGGTCGTGAGATCGAGGACAACATCAGGCTCTGAGCTGAGCCTGCTTAAGATTCTCTCTCTCTCTCTGCCTCTCTGCTGCTCGAATACATGTGCACTCTCTCTCTCTTTTTCTCCCTCTCTCTCAAATTAAAAAAAGTATTGGAACTTTAAAGAAAATTTATTAATCTCTGTGGCCAAGCAACTTATTTCAATTGGTGACTAGTTCACACTATATACACACTGTGCTATTTCATGCCTCCATGCCTTGGTACATTCTATTTTTCTTCCCTTGAATGCACTCCTTTATCATTCTCTAAGTCCTATTCAAATGCCTTTTCCAGCATTGTTTCTTCTCTGTGCCTCCATTATATATAATTTACATGTCAATATTATACTCATTATACCTATATTATAGATATTAGTTTACATATTTATCATCCTATTAGACTATGAAATCCTTAAAGATGAAGATTTGTCCTATTTATCTTCCCATCATCTAATACTGTGGGTAGTATATATTATGTTTGATGAATAAATAAAGAGTATTTATCCCGTCTAGATGTACTCAACTCATCCTTAGTCTCTCTATCACATAAAAGAAAAATACTAAAAGTCTGAATTTTTTCCTTTTTCTTCTTCTTAGAAATGGATATAATTTAATAGCTTCAGCTTTCAAGCTTATGAGAGTAATGCATGCTCAGAACAACAACAAAGCAATCAGATGATCAAAAAGGATTTCACTTTTGGAAAAATCAAAAGTGAAAATTTCCTGAAATTCTACCCATCCAAGTATAACTACTAACTACTTTTCTCTTTCTCTCTCTCTGCCTCTCTGCTGCTCGAATACATGTGCACTCTCTCTTTCTCTCTCTCTCAAATTAAAAAAAGTATTGGAACTTTAAAGAAAATTTATTAATTTCTGTGGCCACGCAACTTATTTCAATTGGTGACTAGTATGGTCACTTGGTTATATGCTTACAACCAAGTATAACAAACTACTTGTAGTATAAATTTTCCAGACTTTTTTCTGTCTGCATATATACAAACACAAAATATAAAACAAAAATGGAATATTATACATGCCATTTAGTGGCCTGCTTTTTCACTTAACAATATCTCATAACATACAGATGAAGTCTTGAAATTTAGAAACTGATCTAACACAGGGAGAGGCAAACCAAGAAACAGACTCTAACCATGGAGGACAAACTGATGGTTACCAGAGGGGAGGCGGGTGGTGGGATGGGTAAAATAGGTGATGGGGATTAAGGAGTGCACATGTGATGAGCAAGGGGTGTTGTATGTTAAGTGTTGAATCACTGAATTGTACAGCAGAAACTAACATTATACTGTATGTTAACTAACTAGAATTTAAATAAATCTTTAAAAAATTTTTTTAAATTAAAATTAAAAAAATAAAAACTGACCTAACAGATCTTACATGGAAATGTTGACAAACTGAACTGGCAGCTTACATGGTGGCCAAAGTAAAGTTCCAAACTCCAAAGGTTGGGTTGCTTTAAATACTATCTTTACTAATAGAGGAGAACAGTGATATGAATTCTAAAAATAAGTCATTTTCAACTATTGAAAGTTGATTACAATGGATATTCTTTACAATAGCAGATTTACCTTTCTAATTATGTTTCATTTAAGCTATTGCTAGAATTTTCTAATAAGCCAATAGTTCTTAGTTTTTTTTGATTTATGACACATGGAAAATGATCACCAGTGGGATACTCTCCTAAGGTTATCTATAATTCTCAGCCCAGGCTGCAATTCTACTTTTTCATTTCCCACTCATTAAAACATATTCAAATGCAAATAAGCAATAATAAGGTTATAAAAGGAATTACTGCTTACTTTTTCTGGTAGGGAGCTCAGTTGGACTTAACGAAGTTTTATTTCTCTTGGAAAAAGACTTCAAACAAACCTCAACCAGAACTAACTATATCACTAGGGAATTGGGGGTGAGATGGGAGTAACGAAGGTGCAATAGAAGCCAAATTTCAAGGAGAGATTGCCTCTTAGAAACTCATTCCAAAGGAAGAGGCAATTAAAAACTGCCTTTCTCAGCTTAGGTTCCCTGCCTTTTGGACCAGCCTTTTTAATATTATAACATGTACTATTAATAAACCTTATACTACAGGAAGGGTTATAAAATGACCATTATCACAGAATTAGAGAGCAGAGGATTGCGGGCATCACCAGGAGTAAAGGAAATATTCACAGTTCATCCTTATTTCATTTCTATTCTTTATCTGCACAAGCCTTGCTGTGTTTCACTAGGTTTCAGAACCTTCCCAATCTTGCTGCTACCAGGCCTCCTAATGCTGAGTTGAGAAACATTGAGCCCCATATTGATTCTGAGAGACCAAGGATTCTTTTTTCCTTTTTTGAATGATATATAATGGACATGTAGCATTATATTAGTTTCAGGCATACAATATAATGACCTGATATTTGCATAATATCGCATATATTGCAATATATTTGCATATACTGCAAAATGATCACCACAATAAGTGTAGTTAACATCTACTACCACATGGTTAAAACATATTTTTCTTGTGATGAAAACTTTTAAGATCCGCTCTCTTAGTAACTTTCAATAATATTATTAAAAGTCACCAGGTGTGCATTATATCCCTTTGATTTATTTATAACTGGAAGTTTGTACCTTTTGATCACCTTTATCCATTTCAGCCCCCACCCCCACCTCTGATAACTACCAATCTGTTCTTTGTATTTGTGAGTTTGGGGTTTTTTGGGAGAGGACAGGGCTTAGAGTCCACTAATATTTAAGTGGAATCATACAGCATTTGTCTTTCTCCATTTGACTTATTTTACTTTCTCCATTTGACTTATTTTACTTAGCATAATGCACTCAAAGTCTTTCTCCATTTGACTTATTTTACTTAGCATAATGCACTCAAAGTCCATCCATATTGTTGCAAATGGCAAGATTTCATTTTTTCTTTTTTATGGCTAAACAAGGATTCTTTCTTTTTTTCTTTCATAATTTATTGTCAAGTTGGTTTCCATTTAACACCCAGTGTTCATCCCAACAAGTGCCCTCCTCCATGCCTATCACCCCCCTTCCCCTTTCCCCCACCCATAAACAAGGATTCTTAAAAGCAACCCTAATGACATTTTGGAGCAGTTTATTTTTTGTTGTGGTGGGTTCTCCTGAGCATTGTAGGATGTTTAGCAGTATTCCTAGCTCATAGCCATTAAATGTCAGAACATTCCCACCTTTCAGTTGTGACAACCCAAAATATCTCCAGACATTGCCAAATGCCCCTTGAGGAGGAAAAGGGACCCCAAATTGAGAAAAATCCCCTTTTATTTTAATTCAGTTGAAATAAGGAGAAAATGTATTTAAAATAATATTTTCTAAGTAAACTAGGGGAACAAAAGCAAAACACAGAAGCATAGCATTAGTAAACAGCCATGATGAGGGCAGGGCACCTGGGTGGCTCAGCTGATTAAGTATCTGACTCTTGATTTTGGCTTAGGTCACGATCTCACCATTCATCAGATAGAGCCCCACACCGGGCTCTGCTCTGACAGCACAGAGCCTGCTTAAGATTCTCTCTGTCTCTCTGTCTCTTAATCTCTCTGTCAAAAGAAATAAATAAGCATTAAAAAAAAATAGAACAGCCATGATGGTTTTACAATATTGTGAATATGCATAATACTACTGAGCTGTTCATTTAAAAATGGTTAAAAAGATAAATCACGTTATGTATATTTTACTGTAATTCTCTAAAACAGCATAGCATTAATCAAGTCTACAGATTTCTGAATCTAATTTAACTAGACTTTAATGACAGATTAACATTACTAGTATAGTTTATCACATACCTAATTTGAGGTTTTTCTTAATGCTTTAGGACCGTCTAGGGTACTCTGCCTAAAAAGCCCTTTCTTAGAAAGTAAATATTTTAATTTCTGTTTTGCGTCAGGCATCTGAGGCAAATCTCTTAGGGAGCCAGGACACTAAACTGTTCAACAGCTCACAGTCCACTATTTGAATTTTTTTTAAATTTTTTTTAATGTTTTATTTATTTCTAGGAGAGAGAGAGACAGCGTGAGCAGGGGAGGGTCAGAGAGAGAGGGAGTCACAGACTGAAACAGGCTCCAGTCTCTGAGCTGGCAGTCAGCACAGAGCCCGACGCGGGGCTCGAACCCACAAACCGCGAGATCATGACCCGAGCGAAAGTCGACGCTTAACCGACTAAGCCACCCAGGCGCCCCACTCACAGTCCACTATCTGAAAGGATCCTTATAATAGAAGGGATCTTGGAGATCATCTTGTCATACAGATAAATATGTTGAGGCTAAAACAGGATGAGTGACTTACACAGGTTCATGGAGCCCTTTGAAGGTAGTGCCAGGACCAAGTCCCAGATATCTTGCTTAGAGTTCAGTGTTGTGTTGCTAAACCACACAAAAGCCCATTCATGGAAATACATTTTTATCAGAGACTGCCAGCACGTCTTGTGAATTACAGTAATTTTTACAGAGGGTAAAGCTTCTAATGGGAAGAAAATGAACGCAGATTAACAGGAATGAAATCATCTGAATAAATATGTCATTGAGAAGTGGCTGAGGAGCAACAGCATCTATATACTAGTTCTTCTCAATGAGATGGATATATATTTGCATTATTTAAAAAGGTTTTGGAAACTGGCTTTCAAAAACACCGGTTTCATTCATGACAGTTTAATATCTGTTCTCCGGACTTTCATGGCAATGTTTCTTGCCTTTGTTTGCACCTCACCATAACCTGGAGGTGCCTCCCCCTCTTCTATTCCTGCTCAAAATTCAGATCAAATGTGAAACCTTCCCTGCACTTCAATTTCCCTGGCACCTCCGAAAAGGAATTAAACATTTCTTTCTCTATGTTTCCATAGCAACTTACTTGTATAGGCATTTTACCTGTGGTGGGTTTTCATATTGCAAACTGGAAGTAATTAAATGCATAGGGAATGCGGGTCACAGTGCCTAGACTGGCTACAGATTCTATGATCCAGCTTTGATACAGAATTGCTGCTGCTTGTTATGTAGGAACATAAGGCTGAATGAATGTCTGACAGCTTACTTGGCCTCTTGTTTGCGAACTGAGTGCAAATTTGTTTTGCATCATATTTCACTCTTGCATCATATCTGTCATAACAATGGGTAATAAAGGTGATAATAATGTATGTTAAAAGTGCTGGGTTAATGATAATATTGTGTAGAGCTAGGAAAATAAAGACTATGACTTATGCAAAAGTTGAGAGTAATAAATTTTTTAAAAAGACATGCTATGTCATTAGAGCCGCTGGATTTCATATCATTAAAGTAAATGTTAATAAGACTTTTAAAATATCTTTCTGGAAAATAAATGCCTAGAAAACTTCAGGCCAAAGATGATAACAGAAAAGGAGAAGCTACAGAGCATGAAGTTAAAGGGCCCAGAGAAAGATTCAGGCTTGTTTTTGTCTGTTTTGGCCAATCAATCTGTTACTTTTAGGCCACAATAACAAAAAATATTTTTATTGCTGAAATTACTGAAGAGATGGCTCAATTCTCTCCATTAATACAATCACTTTATTTTTTTTAATGTTTATTTTATTTTTGAGAGAATGAGACAGAACACGCAGGGGAAGGGCGGAGAAGGGAACACAGAGGATCCAAGGCAGGTTCTGAGCTGGCAGTACAGAGCCTGATGCGGGGCTCAAACTCAAGAACCATGAAAACATGACCTGAGCTGAAGTCAGACACTTAATTGACTGAGCCACCCAGACACCCTGAGATGATCAGTTTTATGATGCAATTTTTAAATTAAAAAAAATTTTTTTAATTTATTTTTGAGAGAGAGATAGAGACAGCGTGAGCAGAGGAGGGTCAGAGAGAGAGGGAGTCACAGAATCCGAGGACAGGCTCCAGGCTCTGAGCTAGCTGTCAGCACAGAGCTTGACGCAGGGCACGAACCCACGAACTGTGAGATCATGACCTGAGCCAAAGTCAGAGGCTTAACCGACTGAGCCACCCAGGCGCCCCTACGATGCAATTTTTAGATAATGTTTTATAGGAACCCAACTGGTGGGAATAATAGAACAGTATTTTTGTTGATAATTAAATTCTACCTTGTAATACTTTATGTACCTCTTATCCCCATAAGTACATAATACTTTATGTACTTCTCAAGGCCAAGAATCATGACATTCATTTTTGTTCCCATTCTACTCTTTACTTCAGAAAGGAGCACTAAGCCTAGTGCAAAAGTATTCAATACTTTTTTTCCTGGGTGGAATTATGGGGATAAAAAGATTCTAACCTTGTTTCTTTAAAGCTTTTTGTTGTAAAATATAACTCAATCAGGAAAGTACACAATACAAAAATGTATAGCTCAGAGTTGCCACTAAGCAAATACTCATGTAAACCACTACTCAGCTCAAGGAGAGTAGCATTACCAGAACCTTCACTCAATCACAGTCTCCTCAGTTCTCCCAAAGCTAACCGTTTTCTTGACTTTTCTAAGTATGCACTCTTAAACATTACAGTTTAGTCTTGCCCATTTTTTTCAAACTTTCTATAAATGGAAATACACATTATATATTCTTTTCTATCTAGCTTCTTTTACTAGACATATGGTTGTAAGATTCATCCATAACATTGTATGCAGAGGTAGTCTATTCAGTTTCATTGCTGTATATCATTTTATTGAATGAGTGTATCACATTACATATTTATCTATTCTGCTGTCAAGGCCATACTTGGGTTGTTTCCAGTTTAGAGAGATTATAAATACTGCTTCCATTTATGTACATGTTTTTTTGTTTTATTTTGTAAAAACGTTTCTACTGGGTACCTGAATGCTGAATGGCTGAGTCATAGGGTATATGCATCTTTAACTTTGGCTGAGAAAGTCACATTGGTTGTATCACTTCTGCCAGCAGAATAGGAGAGTTTCCACTACTTCACATCCTTGCCAACAATTGTTATGGTCAGTGTATTTAATTTTGGCTATTCTAGATATTATCCAATTGTAGTTTTAATTTGCATTTCTCGGATCACTAATGAGGTTGGTCAATTTTCATATGTTTATTGGCTATTGGACTTCCTGTTTAGAGAAATGCCTATTTAAATATCTTGCCTATTTTCAAGATTAGATTGTTTATCTTTTTCTTATTTCTAGCAGTTCTTTATATATTTTGGATACAAGCCCTTTGTCAGTTATATATGATGTAAATTTATTTTCCTTTTATTAAATTTTATAGTTAACATGTAGTGATACATTAGTTTCAGGTGTATGACAGTGATTCATCAACTCTATACATTAACCTTCTGTTTCCTTTTGTGTGGCTTGTCTTTTTATTTTCTTAATAATGTCTTTTGACAAATGGAAGCTTTTAATTTTAACAGAATCAAATTTGTCAACTTTTAACATATGTATCCTGTTTTGGAATGCTTCCCTTATACCAAGTCATGAAGATTTCTATTACTCTGTAGGAACTTTAGTATTTTGCCTTTCAAATTTAGGTCTAAAATCCACTTTGAACTGGTTTTTGTGTATGATATGAGTTAAGGGTTATGTTTCTTTTTTTTTCTCCCCAAGATTCTTTTTTTTTTTTAATGTTTTTTATTTATTTTTAGGAGAGAGAGAGAGAGACAGCGTGAGCAGGGGAGGGTCAGAGAGAGAGGGAGTCACAGACTGAAACAGGCTCCAGGCTCTGAACTGGCAGTCAGCACAGAGCCCGACACGGGGCTCGAACCCACAAACCGTGAGATCATGACCCAAGTGAAAGTCGGACGCTTAACCGACTAAGCCACCCAGGCGCCCCTTTTCCTCCCCAAGATTCTTGTTCAAATATCCTAATACCATTTATTGAAAGGACTGTTCTTTCCCCACTGCTCTGCAGTACCATTTTTGTTATGAACCCAATGTCCATCAGTCATGAGGTATTTCATTGTATTTATCCTTCTTTGCACCAACACCACACTGTCTTCATTCCTATAGCTTCCTACCATGTATTTATTTTTATTTATTTATTTTAAAAATGTTTATTTATTTATTTTGAGAGAGCAAGGGAAGGCAGAGAGAGAGAGAGAAAGAGAGGAAGAGAGAGAATTCCAGGTAGGCTCCGCACTGTCAGCACAGAGCTGGACACCAGGCTCAGTCTCACAAACTGTAGCATCATGACCTGAGCTGAACTCAAGATTTGGTCGCTTAACTGACTGAGCCACCCAGGCGCCCCTCTACTGTGTGTTTATACTCAGGAGAATAAGTTCTCCTTTACCATTCTTCTTCAAAAAGGTCTTGGCTATTTTTGTTATTTGCACTTCTATATAACTTTTTTTTTTCATGTTTATTCATTTTTGAGAGTGGGTGAGCAGGGGAGAGGCAAAGAGAATGGGGACAGAGGATCAGAAGTGGGCTCCACACTGACAACAGTGAGCGCAATGTGGGGCTCAAACCCACAAACCATAGATCATGACCTGAGCTGAAGTTGGATGCTCAACCGACTCAGCCACCCAGGCACCACTGCACTTCTATATAACTTAGAACTGGTCTGTCAAGTGGCACTTTCATTTGATCTCCTAAGGCTAACTTTCAGCTAAGTTCCTCTGCAATGATGTTTAAGTTAGAACTTTAATGCAATAACACTTTGAAAGGACATGATATAATGGAAAAAACATGGGCCTTGGAGTCACACTCAAGTTGGGGTGTACCCCTGCCCACATCTAAGAGTTGGGCCATTAGAAGAGTTCATGTTTGTTTTTGTCTACCTTGATCAATCATCTATTTTTCTTAGTCCATAATAACAAAAACATTTTTATTATTACTAAAATTACTGTTAAAATCCATCACTGCACAGATATGTTGGTATCATGATAAATATTTCTTAGTTTAACCTTACTGAGTCAAAACTGTTACAACAATACTGCGTACATTGCATCTGGCAGCCATGAGCATTATTACACGTGTATCATAACTATAACTTGTGTCTCACCTTTTTTAACTTTAAACATTTATAGTTGCCTACAAACTAATTAAAAACCTTTTTATTGTTATCTTTTTGCCATACTCTCAGAGCATATATATTTAAATAGTTTATTGTCAAGTTGGTTTCCATGTAACACTCAGTGCTTATCCCCACAAGTACCCCCTCCATGCCCATCACCCCCTCCCCCTCCCCCCACCCCATCTGCCCTTAGTTTGTTCTTGGCATTCAAGAGTCTCTCATGATTTGCCTCTCTCCCTCCCCCCCACTATTTTTCCCCTTCTTCTCCCCCATGGTCCTTCGTTAAGTTCCTCCTAATCCTCCTATACGTGCAAACATATGGTATCTGTCCTCCTCTGCCTGACTTATTTTGCTCAGTATAACACCCTCAAGGTCCATCCATGTTGCTACACATGGCCAGATTTCATTCTTTCTCATTACCTTGTAGCATTCCATTGTATAGATGAACCACATCTTCTTGATCCATTCATCCGTTGATGGACACTTATGCTCTTTCCATGATTTGGCTATTGTTGAGAGTGCAGCTATGAACATTGGGGTCCATGTGCCCCTATGCATCAGCACTCCTGTATCCCTTGGGTAAATTCCTAGCAGTGCTATTGCTGGGTCATAGGGGAGTTCTAGTGTTAATTTTTTGAGGAACCTCCACACTGTTTTCCAGAGGGGCTGCACCAGTTTACATTCCCACCAACAGTGTAGGAGGGTGCCCATTTCTCCACATCCTTGCCAGCATCTAGAGTCCTCAGAGCATATATTTTAACTCACACACACGAAAAGCATATATAGAAACTATAAAGTTATAACAAATACTTGTGAATCTCTCATTTGAAATCCAAACCATATACTCATATTCATCTAACTGCCTTCTTAGTTAAGCATCTTTGAGAATTTGGCCTCTCTAATTTGTATTAGTAGTTTAATAGTCACTTAAAATAGTCTCAAACTCAGTTTGAGTTAGACAGCTGGATCCAGCTTCAATAAGTGGTTATTTTGCAGCTCATTAATGCTATGAAATCTGTGAACATATTTATTTAGAAAAATTGGCAGGCAGGCAGTTTTGTCTCCAAATCTATCTACACCTCTAAATGTGTATAACTGTGACTGCATATGGCCTTTTACACACATTCAGAAATGAATTCCAGTCCCCCCCATTCTCTGAATCTCTCTCACACACACTCACATACATGCATATTCAGATACACATAAAGAAAAGGATCTAGAAAAAGAAAAGATAAAAACAGCTCCCATCTGATCCATCCACCATCTGTCCTTTTCTATCACTGCAAAATGGGGCAAAACGCTCACTCCTGTGTTCATATCTCTCTTTTAGTACTTATATTCTTACTCATGCTGAGTTGAAGACAAAGTGGGTGTGCAAAAAGCAGTCCATTATATCCCAATGCATGATTTCCCTTTTCAGTGACTCCATGGCTGCCGTCAGCTCACAGGAGCCATCATGAGATGTTCTTTTATGGTTACATGGGGAACTCTGAGCACTTTGTGGGAGGTGTCTCACAGGAAAAAAGTGGAGTCTGTCAGCTACTGCTATTACTGCCATCCTGTCACCAGGTGGCAAAGGCTACCAAATAACTTAAAAGCTTATCAGAGAGGAAAGACTGATGGACTTAGAGCATCTGAGTTAATACAACATGCTCATTTATTTTTTATGTTTATTTATTTTTGCTGGAGAGAGACAGAACGTGAATGGGGGAGGGGAAAAGAGAGAGAGGAAGACACAGAATCCAAAGCAGGCTCCAGGCTCTGAGCTGTCAGCACAAAACCCTACATGGGGCTTGAACTAACGAACTGTGAGAACATGACCTGAGCCGAAGTCAGACGCTCAACTGACTGAGCCACCCAGGTGCCCCTACAACATGTTTATTTAATTCATGGAATGTTTTATTCTTGTGTTTGGCTCTTCAGTTTTAGGAACACATGTCTTTATTGTTGTCATCTTTTGCTTCCCCTTCACCTCTTTACCTCTGTGTGTGTGTGTGTGTGTGTGTGTGTGTGTGTGTGTGTGTGTGTGTATTACATGTCTATATAGCATAGGTCAGTTAAATAGGTATTTATTTAAAAAATTTTTTTTTTAGGGGCGCCTGGGTGGCTTAGTCGGTTGAGCTTCCGACTTTCGCTTAGGTCATGATCTCGCGGTTCGTGGGTTCGAGCCCGCGTCGGGCTCTGTGCTGACTGCCAGCTCAGAGCCTGGAGCCTATTTCAGAGTCTGTGTCTCCCTCTCTCTCTGACCCTCCCTGCTCACGCTGTCTCTCTCTCTCTCCTATAAATAAATAAAAATATTTAAAAAAAAATTTTTTTAGGGGCGCCTGGGTGGCTTAGTCGGTTAAGCGTCCGACTTTCACTTAGGTCATGATCTAGCGGTTCGTGGGTTCGAGCCCCGCGTCGGGCTCTGCGCTGACTGCCGGCTCAGAGCCTGGAGCCTGTTTCAGTCTGTGACTCCCCCTTTCTCTGACCCTCCCCTGCTCACGCTGTCTCTCTCTCTCTCCTAGAAATAAATAAAACACTAAAAAAAAATTTTTTTTAATGTTTATTCATTTTTGAAAGACAGAGTGTGAGTGAGGGAGGAGCAGAGAGAGAGGGAGACACAGAATCTGAAGCAGACTCCAGGCTCTGAACTGTTAGCACAGAGCCCGATGCAGGGCTTAAACCCACAAACTGTGAGATCATGACCTGAGCCAAAGTTGGATGCTCAACTGACTAAGCTATCCAGGCACCTCTCAATAGGTATTTATTAAGGCACCACCAGGTATGGGAGACAGTGCCCTTGTGCTATGATACAGAGATAACTCTACAACCTTTATTAACAAGGTACTTTTTCATCTTATGACACTTAACTCATCTAATCTTTATGACTCCAGAAGGTAAATATCATTAGCATTATCACCATTTTAATTATTTACTAATGGTTGTTAAGAAAATATTTTTATGATTACACAGAGATGCCCATTCAAGGGAGAACAATTGTACTACTGAAATTGTACTAGCCAAAGAATTGAGCCTTGGATCAGATTAATGTATTTACTCAGATGCAATCTCATTTCTATAACTCTATTCATTCAGAAAACCCAAGGATTAGCCTGGTAATAAGCATGACCTCTCTGTCTTTCAGGCATAAAATAAAGGCTTTGTTCCTCTTAAAATATAAATATGTCAGGATCAAATTATTTTTCTTCCAAAGCCATGCAATATGTTTCCTAAACCAACATAAACTGTCATGTGGAAGTAATTTGAGTTGTAGAGTCTGATTGTTTGCCCAGAGTGGTCACCCCCCTTATTCATCAGTCAGTGAGATGAATGGAGTACCCATTACATATAAAGAAAAGCTGCCTGGGACACCAACCAGGAAGTAACAGGCTTAGCTCTTGTCCTTCCACAAAATGAACCCCTCCTCCCCATCATTTCTGAGACCTGAAGCTAAAGAAGAAATCTTTTTGGTACGACTTTCTCAAGTCAAACTGGAATCTAAAGCTTAAGTAAATACAATGTGACTACAGAGTAACATAGCTAGGAGCCAGGAAAGGACAGAGTGAACTGAAAACCAAGAACAAAGAAGTGCTTTGCTTCCTCTTTTTTTATGGCCTGTTTCATTATTTCCTTCTCTTTTTTTGTTAAGTGTCTCATTGTCTTCTTCAAAGTTTAGTATTTGACTTGAACTAATTCTTTATGGATATAGAATAACGCTGGAGGCCAAATAAGTGTTTTATGGTGCAATGTCTGAAAGAGATTCAATGTAGTGCATCATTAATCCTTTTAAAAAATATTTATATCGCTTCTCAGCCTTTTGGCTAAGATCAAGTGTAAAAAACATTTATTAGAAGCACATAGCACCTCTTCTATCACTTAACAAATCTCAAATAAACCCTAGGGGCACCTAGGTGGGTTAGTTGGTTGAGCTTCTAACTCTTGATTTCAGCTCAGGTCATGAACTCATGGTTTGTGAGATTGAACCCCAAGTCCAACTCTGTGCTGACAGCATAGAGCCTGCTTGCAATTCTCTCTCTTCCTCTCCTTGTGCCCCTCTCCTATTCTCTTTCTCTCAAAATAAATAAATAAGCATTAGAAATAAAGCAAAACTTGGGGCACCTGGGTGGCTCAGTCAGTTGAAGGTCTTACATAGGCTCAGGTCATGATCTCCCGGCTCGTGGGTTCAAGACCCGGGTCAGGCTCTGTGCTGACAGGTATCTCAGAGCCTGGAGCCTGCTTCAGATTCTGTGTCTCCCTCTCTCTGACCCTCCCCTGCTCATGATGTCTCTCTCTCTCAGCAATAAATAAAACATTTTTTAAAAAAATTTAAAAAATAATAAAGCAAAACTTAAAAACCTTATAATCTGCTATGAAAATTTTTGTATATAGTAAACTCAGAATTTGGGGTAATACAGTGATACTACTGAGAATGTTCTGTTTCTGATTCTAGCCTGACTCTAGGTGCCTCTCCCATCCTCCATGAAGTGTTAGCAATGGCATTTGGACAACTGATATTAAAAGGATTTATAACATTATCTAGAAAGCGTAAAATACAAAACAGGAACTCAATTTACCATAGTAGCCAGAGTCTTTCCTCTTTCTCTTGACTCCAACTCTGACTTCATATTTCTTGCCCCTGGATTTTATTATTTTCAGCACCAACCCTGAAAGATTTGAACTACAACTTCTCAGATTGAATGTGATTGCCACACAGCTGTCTTAAATGGAAAAGTGGTCTGTAGTTAGTTCACCCCTTCCTTGATTCTTGACTGTGGAACCGTAAGCAGGCTGCACTATGGCATTTCAGCACTAAGTGGAGCCACTCACCCGATTGCCTTTAAACTTACAAATCAGCAAAGAGCACAGCCCACTTACCTGAAAACCTGACTTCATCTATGGGTTTGCAAATGGACAGAGCTGAAGTTTTATGGTGAGTCATCTATTCAGTACATTTGAATGCTTAAGCCTGTCAGCAGACTCAAGGTGAACAATTCCCTTCCCTCATCTCATGTGAATTAAAGAAAATGGATCAAATAAACACAAACAAATGAAATTGTTTGTATATTGTGATTATTAATCCGACCACCCTTTGTTGCAAACTTCTATAAGACAGGAACTACTAGTCTTTGATGGTTCAGACTCTGATATGCAGAATGAAGTGAAAGCAAGCATTCTTATTTCTTTTTCACAGATAAGGAAACTAAGGCAGAAAGCAGTGAAATAAATGTAACAGTTCACCACTTATACTTAGGATCACAGGTTGATTCAAGAATTGGATGGTTTGTTCTGTCTGTGCTGAGTTTCTTTTTTTTTTTTTTAATGTTTTATTTATTTCTAGGAGAGAGAGAGACAGCATGAGCAGGGGAGGGTCAGAGAGAGAGGGGGTCACAGACTGAAACAGGCTCCAGGCTCTGAGCTGGCAGTCAGCACAGAGCCCGACGCGGGGCTCGAACCACGAACCGCGAGATCATGACCCAAGCGAAAGTCGGACGCTTAACCGACTAAGCCACCCAGGCGCCCCTGTGCTGAGTTTCTAGATGAGCCTGGTTTGTGACTCTCCTTATTACCCTACCATTGGTCTTCTATATCCCACAACTGACTCCCATAGATTTCACTGTCTGTGTAAGGAGACCAGAGAAGATGCTAACAGTTATAGTAGAGTGCAGTAGGTGCTACATAGGGTGGGACAGGCTCTCACTCAGACTCCAAAAAGGCAGTGGCACTTGGGCTGAACCTTGGAGATAACTAACTGGAAAACCTCAGAGGCATAAAACAGCCTATGTGTAGCAATATCTGATAGTAAGTTACAATTCAAAACGATATAGAAAGAAGGGCTAGATTGAATAGTACAGAACAGACCTGTCCTGAAAGGGATGACAAGAACTCAGAGCGAGGTCTTGTTTGTCCACTTACTAATGCATCATTTCCATTTGACTTATTATTAAGAAAGGGACTTCTCTGGGCCTTCTTTTTTAATTTAATGGCTCTGAGGAGTGGAGTATCTTTCTATGGCCAAATCCCCAAGGGCAGGTAAGAGAACTGACCTTGCTGACACTGTGAGCTCATCTCCTTTCTCTCCTTTCACTGTCAATCTCCCCATGTCTGTAGCCCATATTCCTGACCCCTACTCCCTTCTCTCTCATTCTCTTAGTAACTCCTTGAACTTTGACTTCTACCTCTGAGTGTTTTCTATAAGATAAACCAGTATTCTATTTTTTCTAGTCAGTTTTATTTACATATTCTCTTCTCAGTAACATTTATTCTGTTGACTACACTCTCTGATGGATGCCTTTCTTTAAAACCTTTTGATGGTCCATCACTCCTTTGCTTTGTAAGTATGTCTCCCTTTTATTGTCAGGAAGACAAAAAAAGTCTTGTCTCCCTTTTTTTTCAGTCATGTGTGTTCCTAAAGTTGTGTCCTTGGCCTGGTTTGACACTCAATTCTTTGCTCATTTTTGTGACCTCCTATTCCTTTATACCTATAAACTCCATATATATAGCTGCTCCAAATTCTAAGACTTAACTTTTAACTTGTGCTTAATTCAAAAGACGTGATAGTACACAGGTTAAAAGTATGGATTCTGGTGTC
The DNA here is from genome assembly GCA_017311185.1 of Proteles cristata cristata. Taxonomy (NCBI): domain Eukaryota; kingdom Metazoa; phylum Chordata; class Mammalia; order Carnivora; family Hyaenidae; genus Proteles; species Proteles cristata. Next base: position 311,978 of record JAESUZ010003766.1, on the reverse strand, counting down.
ACAATGACTGAATTCAAATCCTGGCTCTGCTACTTACTAGAAGTGTCAGCTAATTTCCTTATCTGTGAGGTGGAAATAATAAAATTTACTTCATTTGATTACTGGAGGATTATTATGCACAGAATAGAGTAGTATACACAGAACAGTGCCTGTGACATAGTAGCTATGTAAGTATTAACTCATTATTATTATAATATTATAATATTACAATAAAAACATTCCATGCTCATGAATAGAGAAGAATAAATATAGTTAAAGAATAAATATAGTTAAAATGTCATTGCTACCCAACACAATCTACACATTCAATGCAATCCCAATCAAAATTGCACCAGCATACTTCTCAAAACTAGAACAAACTATCCTAAAATTTGTATGGAGCCACAAAAGACCCCAAATAGCCAAAGTAATGTTGAAGAAGAAAACCAAAATGGGAGGTATCACCATCCCAGACTTTAGCCTCTACCACAAAGCTGTCATCATCAAGACAGTATGGTATTGGCACAAAAACAGACACATAGACCAATGCACAGAACTGAGAACTCAGAGCTGGACCCAAAAGTATACAGCCAACTAATCTTTGACAAAACAGGAAAGAGTATCCAATGCAAAAAAGACAGCCTCTTTAACAGATGGTGTTGGGAGAACTGGACAGCAACATGCAGAAGATTGAAACTAGATCAATTTCTCACACCATACACCAAAATAAACTCAAAATGGATAAAGGACCTGAATGTGAGACAGGAAACCATCAAAACCCTAGAGGAGAAAGCAGGAAACAACCTCCTTGACCTCCACCGCAGCAACTTCTTACTTGACACATCCCCAAAAGCAAGGGAAACAAGAGCAAAAATAAACTACTGGGACCTCATCAAGATTAAAACTTCTGCAAGGCAAAGGAGACAATCAATAAAACTAATAGACAACTGATGGAATGGGAAAAGATAGTTGCAAATGACATATCAGATAAAGGGTTAATATCCAAAATCTATAAGGAACTCACCAAACCCCACACCTGAAAAACAAACAATCCAGTAAAGAAATGGGCAGAAGATATGAACAGACATTTCTACAAAGAGGACATCCAGATGGCCAACAGACACATGAAATAATGCTCAGCATCCCTCTTCAGGGAAATACAAATCAGACTCACACTGAGATACCACCTCACGCCAGTCAGAGTGGCTAAAATGAGCAAATCAGAGAACTCTAGATGCTGGCGGGGATGTGGAGAAACGGGCACCTTCCTACACTGTTGGTGGGAATGTAAACTGGTACAGCCCCTCTGGAAAACAGTGTGGAGGTTCCTTAGGAAACTAACAGTAGAACTCCCCTATGACCCAGCAATAGCACTGCTAGGAATTTACCCAAGGGATACAGAAATGCTGATGCATAGGAGCACATGGACCCCAGTGTTCATAGCAGCACTCTCCACAATAGCTAAACCATGGAAAGAGCCTAAGTGTCCATCAACAGATGAATGGATCAAGAAGATGTGGTTTATCTATACCATGGAATACTACATGGCAATGAGAAACAATGAAATCTGGCCATATGTAGCAACATGGATGGACCTTGAGGGTGTTATGCTGAGCGAAATAAGTCCGGCAGAGAAGGACAAATACCATATGTTTGCACATATAGGAGGATTCGGAGGAACTTAACGGAGGACCGTGGGGGAGAAGAAGGGGGAAATGGTGGGGGAGAGGGAGAGAGGCAAACCATGAGAGACTCTTGAATGCTGAGAAACAAACTGAGGACTGATGGATGTGGGGGAGAGGGGGGAGATGGGCATGGAGGAGGACACTTGTGGGGATAAGCACTGGGTGTTATATGGAAACCAACTTGACAATAAACTATTTGTAAAAATAAAATTAAAAAAATAAAAAGTAAAATCAATTAATACATATAGAAATTACTAGATATTTATTTTAACATTTAAAAATATTTATTTATTTTGAGAGAGAGAAAAAGAGAGAGAGAGAACATGCATGCACATGTGGGGAAGGGGTAAAGAGAAAGGGAGACAGAAAATCCCAAGCAGGCTCTGCACTGTCAGCACAGAGCCTGACAAGGGGCTCTATGTCACAAATCATGTGATCATGACCTGGACCAAAATTAAGACTTGGATACTCAACCAACTGAGCTTCTAAGAGTTCCCTTAGATTTTTATTTTAAAATGTTTCAGATTTGCCTCTATTCTTTAACCCTAATGACACCACCCTAGCATAAACCCTTAGTGACTCAAGTCTAGAATATTGAAATCACTTCCAGGGCAGTTGGTGGCTCAGTCTGTTAAACTTCTGACTTAGGCTCTGGTCATGATCTCACAGTTCATGAGTTTGAGCCCTGGAGAGCTTGGAGCCTGGAGTCGGCTTCTGATTCTGTGTCATCTCTCTCTGCCCCTCCTCTGCTTGTTTCTGTCTCTCTCTCTGTCAAAAAAAATTTTTTTTGGAAATAGCTTTCTTTTTCTTTTTTTTTTTAATGTTTTATTTATTTATGAGAGAGTGAGAGAGAGAGAGAGAGAGACAATGTGAGCATGGGAGGGTCAGAGAGAGAGGGAGGTACAGAATCTGAAACAGGCTCCAGCCTCTGAGCTAACTGTCAGCACAGAGCCCGATGCAGGACTCCAGCCCACGAACTGTGAGATCATGACCTGAGCCAAAGTTGAACACTCAACTGACTGAGCCACCCAGGTGCCCCCCTATTTTTTAAAAATTGAAATAGCTTTCTATCTGTCTTCCTAATATTCTTTCATTTTAATCTATCTTATCTATGATTGACAGACATATTCCTAAAACAACATTTTTAATTACAGACATTACCTCATTTAATCCTCACAGCAAACCTATGAGATGGTGTCTCCACAGGTTGATGTCGCTTTACTTTACTCTCAGTATTTTCACTTATCAACATCTCTCATAAACCCCATGTTCCATCCAAGCTGGTACCACTAATCTTAAACATTTTCCTTCATATCTACTCTTGATGTCATGTTATACCTGGGTTTCATCGTGGCATCAATCATGAAATACCCATATCTTCCTTTTTTCACTTCAAAATTTACCCATCTTTTAAAAAGAAAACAGATCCCTTCACGACACTTTCCTGGACAGTTGTAATCTTCAATTATTTCTTCTTCATATAATTCTCTTATAAACTTACTTAACTCCCATATAATCTTTATTATTCTGCCTACCATGTAAATATTTACTCCAACTTATTACTGTCCAATTATTTTATGTTGGTTAGTTAGTATGTCTCCCTAGTTGAATCATAAATCCATTAAAAGAGTTATAATCTTTGTATGTTCTCCACTGTCTAAGTGAGCTGAGTACAAGGTAGAAGCTCAAAAATACTTGATTAATATTGTGGAAGTAAATCTGATGAATATAGTGTCTGGGGAAAGAGATCTTTCTCAAATTTTGATCCAAGATCAGATCTATGATGTTTCCAAATAAGTTGATTCAATGCCAGATTATGTTGTCTCTTCTACATTGACTAGTAGGTAAAATGTTATCACATCACTTATTTTAATGAAAACAAAGCTTGCCATTGATGAAATGTCTCTCCCAGATTTAGCTTTTTAAATTTGAACGTGATGCCTAAAAATGTTCCATAAAAAGGAATAAAAAATCACAGAAATTAAACACCATTTGAAGGTTCCATTTCTAAACGCCAGCTCAACACGTAAACTCAAAGATGTTCATTTCAATCCTTACAACACTAATACCATGGAGAACTCATGGCTGCTGTCCCTCATAATGAGTCCATCTTATGGACATGCCAAGACTTTAGAATTTAGAGGAATCTGTTGGGTCCAATTGCAGGGATGGTTGGTGGTTGCTGTTGGATAACAAGAAGGGAATTGTGCCATGGGAAAAAGACAGACACTCTAAAGTGTTTTCCTTTTAAATCTTGTTAGAAATCTGAGATTCTATGAATTGACATAGTGTGCTACAGGGTTTTATTCAGTGCTGCTTTGGGAAATAACTGCAGGTTTGTGTGTGGAGGCAGGGGAACAGAGGGAGCTATAGATGCCACCCTCTTCCATCCTTCCATGAGTATGTGAAATGTTACCTGGACAAGTCTTATGCTTCGGTAATCTTCATTTCACCTTTATGGGTTTTGCCAAATATTTTTACTTTAAATTGATTATTTTTATTTACATATATTTATCTAAAAAGAAAAATGTCTTTATATCACTTCTCAAAAAAAAAACAACAACAAAAAAGTTTCTGTTGTCATAAGTAGACTGTAGTCATGACAATAAATACAACAAAAACAAAACCTTTTTATCAAATTCCAGCCAGATACTTTTGGACTCTGAGCCTAAAGGCTTGACTCACTCTTTCTTATAAAGGAAGATGAGTAGATGTTAGAGAGCTGTTAAGACACATTAATACTAAAATGAGACTTTTTAAATGTTTATTTATTTATTTACTTAGAGAAAGAAAGACCCCCACCCAGGCTCCCTGCAAAAGAGTTTCTTCTTCTCAAAATCAGTGTTATTAAGAGCCAGTTGATCGTGTTAATTATTCTCAACTTTCTTTTTATTTTTCCCACTGATAGATGTTCCCTTAAGAGATAGGTTTAGTTTCCCTTGGCTTTTTATTTTTATTTTTTTTATTTATTTCTAGGAGAGAGAGAGAGACAGCGTGAGCAGGGGAGGGTCAGAGAGAGAGGGAGTCACAGACTGAAACAGGCTCCAGGCTCTGAGCTGGCAGCACAGAGCTCGACGTGGGGCTCGAACCCACGAATCGCGAGATCATGACCTAAGCGAAAGTCGGACGCTTAACCGACTAAGCCACCCAGGCGCCCTCCCCTCCCCCGTTTTGATTTATAGTGAATACATCCTTCTATGAGATGCTTCTTTCACTTACCACTTTGTTCTTGAGATTTATCAGTGTTAAATTTGTTTTAGCTGTGGTTCATTTGTTTTTTACTGCCTTACAGTATTCAGGTGTAAGATGTATCATGGTTAATCTAGTCTATCAGTCATAGTTTTGTTTCTCAGTTTTTGCTATGATAAACAATGCTGCTTTGAATATTACTGGTTTATATATGCCAGACTGTTGAATTACCTAAGAGAGGAATTGCTGAGTCGTTGAGGTGTGCAAGTTATTCCCTATGCCTGTTTTAAGTGCAAGTTATATTACCATTATGCATGGATGAATGTACCATGGCTGTACATCATTGCTTACCCCTGATAATGTTAAAGTTTTAAAATACTTACTGGGGAACCTGGGGCTCAGTCATTTGAACCTCTGTCTCTTGATTTTGACTCAGGTCAAGATCCCAGGGTCATGACATTGAGCCCTGTATTGAGCAATGTACTAAGAGTGGAGCCTGCTTAAGATTCACTCTCTCTTCTCTCTCTCTCTCTCTCTCTCTCTCTCTCTCTGCCCCTCTCCCCTGCTTACACACTCCCTCTCTCAAAAAAATTTTTTTTAATTTAAAAATAAAATAAAATAAAATACTTACCAAATATTGGGTGGGAAAAATGATTTCATTGTTGCTTCTCTTTGCCTTTACAGGATTACTAATAAAGTGTAGCCATTTTCTCATGGAGAGAGAGAGAGAATTAAAAGAAAATAATTTTCTCATTGGTTTACATTAGTTAATGTCATCCTTGCTCTGAGAAATAAGCCCACTGACCCAATCAAAGGAGGGATGCAGAGATTCAGAGCACAGCAAAGAGAAGCTTTAATCAACACTCTTGCCAAGAATGAGGTGTCTAATGGACATTCCACACAGTTATATTAGGCAATTTATCCCTTAGCTTGCAAGTCCCTCCCCTGATTCCTCATTGGCTGGTACTAGAGAGGTTACATCCCTACCAGGAAGTCACCTATGCCCATGTAAGGCAAAAAATAGTCTGATTGGAACAAATGTACATTCCTTGAGGTGACAGAGACTTCAGTTCTTTGGCACATGCTCATGGCAAAGTCTGCAAAAAATAAGCCTGCAAAGTGGAGAGGAGAAGAAGAACCAGGAAGTGAAGTGTTTAAGGGCTTGGGACTCCATTTGTGTGTTTGGGGCAGGTTCATACATATTTCCAATAGGTTATGAACCTATTGTTAACTAGACAGCACAGCTTTTATTTGGTATTTGTGAAAATGAATCATTTCACTTCTCACATTTGCTTACCACCTAATATTATTTCCTGTGCACCCCACTTTGGGAAACAGTGGACTAGGAGAAATTTTAAATTGAATCACTTCCTTTTTCCTTTTTTTACATAAGCTCTGATGTGAAATATCGGGGTTTAGGAGCAAATAGTCAAGAAGGAATTCTTGAGATGTCTTTGTTGCAAAGAAAAGGTAGTTTTATTAAAGCCTGGGGACAAGACCCATGGGCAGAAAAAGCTGCATTGGGGTTGTAAGGAGTGGCTAATTTTATACTTTCAACTTGGGAGGGTGTTAGATAGCATAAGTCTCTAAGGAATTTGGAAGCAAGGTTTCCAGGACCTTGAGGGACTGTCTGTTGTTAGGAAAACGTCATTTACTGCAGTTGAGTAAGCCCTTAGTCATGAGACCCTTCAGATGTATATCAGTCGGTCATGTGCTTGGAGGATGATTGCTAACATATGTTTTGGGGGACGGGGTAGAGATAAAAGAAGTTTCTAAAGGGATTTTCATATGTTAAAGATGACTTACAGAATCCTAGAGGTTGGGCTAATTTCAAGCTAAGGTTGCTTTTTGCCCTTAGCAAAGTATTAACATGGAGGCAGCTGAGTTCCTAGAGGAAGATCACTCTGCCAGTCTCAAGGACTTGTCAATGTGCTGTAAGTTGTAAGGAAATTTAATTTTTCTTTTGCCTTTGTTCTCCACATCAGGTTCTATGCCCATCTTGGGGCTTGAATTCATGACCCTGAAAGTAAGTGTTGCAGGATCTACTGATTGTGCCAGCCAGACACCCTAAATTGGACCACTTAAAAAAAAAAAAAAAACCTAAGGCAGAATCCCACAAAGTATCCTTATGCCATTAAAGACTGTTGTACACTTGGGTTTTCAAATCTGTAAGGCACAATTCTGTTAGTTTTTATTTTCATTCCGGATCACTCATTACAAAGGCTCAGGGCTAATAAAAGAAGGCCTTTCAATGTACCTCCATCACCTTCTCTGAAATGCAAATAAAATTCATGGAGGTCATCTGCTTATTTAGTGGTTAGCAAATACAGCAGATATTAAGCAGTATACCCCAAACCTTGGCTTGGAAGTCTACAACAAGCTGAAGGGAAACAAATCAGCAGAATTACAGGGAGAAACATTTTAGGATTTCAGGAGAGCAACTGGAGTAACCTAAGAAGGAGAAAAGAAGTGTATTAAGAAATCTGGGTAGATTCAAATAAGTTTTCTATTATTTTTTTCTTTTCTTTTTTTCTTTCCTTCTCTCTCTCTCTTTCTTTCTTTTTGTTTTCTTGAGAGAGGATAGGTAAAAAATGTTTTTTTAAGTTTATGTATTTATTTAGAGGAAAAAAGAGAGGGGGGAGAGAGCGAGAGGGAGAGAGAGAGAATCCTAAGCAGGCTCCATGCCATCAGCTTGGATTCCTACTGCGGTCTTCATCTCACAAACCATGAGATCATGACCTGAGCCAAAATCAAGTGTCAGATGCTTAACCAACTGAGCCACCTAGGCTCCCCTAGAGAGAGAGAAAGAGAGATTCTTAAGCAGGCTCCTCACGCAGTTCCCCGTGCAGGGCTTGATCTCACAACTGTGAGATCATGACCTGAGCTGAAATCAGGAGTTGGACACTTAACCACCCAGATGCACCTATTATTTTTTTAAAGGAATTTCAAAGTAGGATGACCAACTGTCTTGGTTTTCCTGAGACTGAAGGATTTCCTGGGGCATAGAAGTTTTAAAATTGGGAAAATCTTCCCCAACTGAAAGGAACTGGTTACCCTATTTCAAATGCTTCCTTCAAGCATACATCATAAGCAACACAGAAAAAGTAGAGGTTTTCCTCCTGTGGATGTAGGAGGGTACATGAGATTATACCTACACAGCATCTAATAGACTTTGTCATTCTCAGAGTTCAGAAATCACTTTGGGGATATTATTAAGTATCAATGCTTTTCCTAAAAATGGGATTCAATTTTATTGAATAATTACCTGGAAACAAAGGAAAGGGAGAAATGTCCTCTTCCAAAACCTATTCCTTCTATTTGCTACTAATCATTTGAGTGCAAAGTGTCACTCACAAAGCAATCCTTCCAGGGATTTGGGGGCATTATCTACGTATAGTTGAAGCTCTTAAGTAACCTAAGGGCTCTGAATAGGATCACTCTTCTATTTGACAGCTCAGCATGCCAGTGTTTTTTCACAAATCATCTACTTGTCTATTAAACTCCTACTACATAGTTTGTACAATGTATACAAGACAATGTAATTTACATGGGACAATGTAATTTTTTATACAAGAAAATATGATTTCATTAAAAAGTGTAATTATACTCAATAATCTGTCACTGAAATGTCTTTTCTGTACATGATTCTTTAGTAATTTAATTCTAATCTCTTCTTATAAAACATATGTAAAACTGAATTATGCATTTTTAATTGAAAATCAAGATTTGGGGCTTTTCCAAATGTGCACCTTGAAGATATGAATTTTCTATATGGAAACCATTACCATGAACTGTTTAACTGTACATTTTCCAAGCCCCTCTCATTTAAAGCTCTGACAGAATTTTCTAGGTGGAAAATACAATACAGTGTTCATAATCCACAATTCACTATATATTTTCATTGTTTCTTCAAATGGCATTCTTCTCACTCATTTATTGCATTATTTTAAAAATAATTTTCTTCAGGCCAGACACTGTACTAGGAATTGGGGCTAGGAACAATACAAGTCTCTACTTAAGTGGAGCTTGCATTTTGTGCCTCTAAGACATTTAAAATGAAAACAGGAAAAATCTCCAAGGCATAAAGCTCTGATACTTAGGAGAAAAGTTTTATCTATCCAAATAGACCTTATCTATCTTTAGTTGTCAGAGTTGAGGAATCAGATGAAAGGGATACAGAATAGTTTAGAACAAGAAAGGATTTATATTGGAAAAGAACCATAATAAAGAAGAAAATAAAAAGCTGGAACCTCTACTCTTCCTTGTCTTCCTTGGAGCAGAATTCCACAAAAAAGAATCTTTTGATACGGACATAGGGTTACTTCCTCCTTTCCCTGAATCTTTTCTAAAGTTCTTGATAAACAGCTTTAATACATCTTGGTTTTTTTAACGATTTTTTATTTATTACATACCTTCAGTTTTACTTTCAAGGATAAGCTTCTGTGTCAATGAAATTCTTGAGAACATCAAGAATTTAACTTAAGAATGTTACTGGGCTAGATTTTTCAAGGAAATCTTTTTTTTTTTTATTATTGGTACATGAGTGACCTCTGAATAAAAAAAAGAAAAGGAAACTATAGGTCATTTCAAGATTTGTTTTGGTAAAGAACACAATCACTATTATAAAAAATAATGCTTATAGTTAAATAATAGCAGGTATTTATTAAGCATTGACTATGTGTATGAAATTAAAGACAATAGAAAAGACAGGTAAGAGATTGTCCTTGGCCTTAAATTAGTACCAGTCTGTCATGTGCTAGAGACTAGTAGAGATGCAAAAGTATTCAAGAAGGTCTTAGAGTAGACAGAGACTATTACCCCATTTCCCCTTACTAACAGAACTCAGATTTTGACCAAGAGTTCACCTTTTCATATACCTCGGGAGAAACAGATCCAATTTCATAGTTTTGGAGACTTGATTAATCTGAACCAATCAGGATAATCACAACCCTTTATCATGTAATTGGTTTCAAAAGAGGCATGTGGGGGCCCCTGGGTGGCTCAGTCGGTTGAGCGTCCGACTTCAGCTCAGGTCATGATCTCACGGGTGCATGGGTTCGAGCCCTTCGTCAGGCTCTGTGCTGACAGCTAGCTCAGAGCCTGGAGCCTGCTTCTGATTCTGTCTCCCTCTCTCTCTGACCCTCCCCTGCTCACGCTGCCTCTCTCTCTCTCTCTCTCTCTCTCTCTCTCAGAAATAAAGCATTAAAAAAAATAAAGAGGCATGTGAATCATCTGACAAGTCATAGGAAAGGTTTGTTGGAAGCTTCTAGAAAAGGAAGTTCATTGAATTGGCTGGACGTTAAGAGGTAGAGTGGAGCCTCAATAGCTACTGACACCCATATTAAGATCACTTTGATAGAGGGAAGGGTAGCCGCAGATTGACGCTTATGTTAGGAAGGCAGAGCAGACAGATGGAAAAAACCTGAGTTCCTGATCACAATTTTTTTCTTCAGGAGTAATCAACCCCGAAAGCTTCTTCTGCATCACTCTATCTTTCCAGCTTTGTGAGCCAATAAACTTTCTTTTTTTTTATTTTAATTTTATTTTTTAATGCTTTGTTTATTTCTGAGACAGAGAGAGAGAGAAAGAGAGAGAGAGAGAAAGACAGCATGAGCAGGGGAGGGTCAGAGAGAGAGGGAGATACAGAATCTGAAACAGGCTCCAGGCTGAGCTGGCTGTCAGCACAGAACCCGACTTGGGGCTTGAACCCACAAACCATGAGATCATGACCTGATCTGAAGTCGGATGCCACACTGACTGAGCCACCCAGGTGCCCGTAAACTTTCTTATTTAGGTCAGTTTGAATCTGGTTGATGTTTTTTACAGAAACATCCCACTTGGATGCGAGTTCCAACTTTCAAAGACTCGTAATTTAGTTGGAGAGGCAGGACTCACCATATTGACTCTGTGAAGTACTTCCTTTTCATCACATTTTATATCTCTGAAATTTTAGAGAGAGCAGACAAGCAAGGGAGAGGAGCAGAGGGAGAGAGAGAGAGAGAAAGAGAGAGAGAGAGAATCCTAAGCAGGATGTGTCTCTGAAATCAGGGTAAAGTGTTGTAATATTGTTCTCAGCCAAGCAGCAGCCTTATCATAGTTGTCAATGCCTATGCATATGTGTACATAACTTCAGTCATACCATTCATATGACTGATGCTTTAATTCTATGTATTAATTGATATTCATGTGTTGCTCAATTGCCATTGAAAATTAATCATGACTATATTATCATTCAGAATGGGAATAAAAGCTATCCTGTCTGCAGAAAAGCAGAGAGACATTAGAATATACATTTCATATAAATGGAGAAAATATTCATCATTGGAGGAATTACCACAGTTCCATAGTTTCTTGTAAATACCTTATACAGGATCCACAAGTAAATGAAACTGTGTTAAATTTTGTAACTGAGACATATGTAAAAGAAATGCCTATCATATATCAAATGATGCACCTGAAAATAAGAAAAAAATGCCAATCCCTCAGAATAGATATAGGAAATTTCAAAGCCATGAAAGTCTTGTGTTACAGATTTGTGCGTGGTGCTGGACTGTTATTAAGATGTTGTGCTATAGAAAATGGAAACACTATCAATTGTCTTTTGCTTATAGGAAACTAATTGCCAAACTGATTTTTTAGGTAGATTGTGGTTATACCAACTGTGTATGAAGTTTTGTTTTCCTGAAATAGGGGAAGGGTTTTTAATAATTTGAGCCACTTGAGTGACTCTGTCAGTTAAGTGTCCCACTCTTGATTTCAGCTCAGGTCATAATCTCAGAATCATAGGCTCTAGCCCCACATCAGGCTCTGTGCCGAGCCTAGAACCTGCTTAGGATTCTCTCTCTCTTCATCTGCCCCTCTCCCTCACTTGTGCTTTCTCTCTCTAAAAATAAAAAAAACTTTAAAAAAATAATTTGACTATCTACTATTATTTTTATACTCAAAAGCCAGGTCAACTTCTTTTCTTTGCATAATTGAGATAGCTTATTCCAATGACAATACTGTTATTGGAGATAGTGTTATTTAGCCCTGATACAAATCTGTTTCAAATACTGCATGGTATCACTCAGATGTAGAATATAAAAAATCAAACTCGTAAAAACAAAGAGTAATAACATGGTTGCCAGTGGCTCCAGGGTGGGGGAAATAGGAAGACATTGAGAAAAGGGTACAAACTTTTAGTTAGGAGATGAAGAAAGTCTGAGCATCTAAAGTATAATGTGGTGACTATAGTTGATAACATTGTATTGTATAGTTGAAGTTTGCTAAGGGAGACTTTAGATGTTCTCACTAAAAAACAAACAAACAAGCAAACAAGCAAAAATAAACATGGGTGGTGATGGATGTGTTAATTAATTAGATGGGGGAATTCTTTGACAGTATATATGTATCTCAAATAATCATGATATATGCTTTAAATATATTACAATTTTATTTGTCAATTATACTGCAGTAAAGCTGAAAAAAATCTTTAAAAAAATTCAAACTTTGGAACTTGGACATCTCAAAATAAATTTAGCTGGATGGATCCTTTCTTCTCCAGAATCAGCAACCTTAGTATCTGTAGGATAACCTGTACTCCTCTGGAAATGCTCATGCACAGCAGGATGGAGGTTTCTTTAAGGCTTATATGTTTTAGATGTTTACAGGTATGTTTAGAGTATGGAGAGATGGCTACCTGTAAATAGAATTTACAAATTAGAGAATTTACTCCTCTAAACAGTCCCCAGAGGATTTCTCTTCCTCTTCTCACCTTTATTTAATTCTATACAATGCAAAATATTCTTTTTTAAAGCCAGATCTGATCCTACCACCGATAGAATAACATACAAATTCCTCAGTCTGATATTCAGTTGGATAATGTCAGCCTACCTTTAATCTTGCATCACACCCTTAAGAACATTCTCTACCTCAATCACATTGCAGTACTTGCCTTTGCCCAGAAATACCTATAGTCTCTCTTTCTCACAACTTCGCTTCCACTACTCCCTCCTTATGGATTCCTTTCCCCTCATTCTTCCTGTTAGAGTTCTTCCCATCCTTCACAGCCCAGGTCAAGTAGTGCTATTTCACATCTCATCATTGGAAGTTAATGTCTTCCTCCCTTATTTTCCAATTACTCTCATTGTTGTGAAAATATGTCGTGTGACTACTATCCTTGCTTTACCTTATATCAAAATTAAGAGTGATTTTTTATGTGGGGGCACCTGGATGGCTTAGTTGATTAAGCCTCTGACTCTTTATCTCAGGGTTGTGAGTTTAAGCCTTGAAGTGGTCTCCATGCTGGGTGCAGAAAAAAAGAGTAGATGTGATAAGGCCTTTATTTATTTATTTATTTTTTTATTTTTTGGCCATAATCCAGGCAAGAGAAAACAATGACCTAGATCCTTAGATCTGTGAGGTTGAGTACAAGTGTTTCCAGTATTCCAGTATAGTTAATAAATGTTGCTTGAATTGAAGGAAGTAATTGTTTCATCTCATGTAAACTATAGGACACTATAAGGAAGTGTCAGGAAAACATTTTAAACAATTGGGCATTTTCTCTAGGTGACTTCCTCAGGTCTGTTAGTCCAGAGCAAACCATTCCTTCTCAGGAGACTCCTGAAGATTCTGTATCAGGGAGAATACCCCTGCCTCCACATACAAAATGATACATTTACATGCTGCAAAGTGATTATTATCCCATAGCTTGGCCAACAGTGCCATTATGTCACATAATTACCATTTCTTTTTTGTGTTGAGAATGTTTAGGATCTACTCTCTTAGAACATTCAAGTATATAATATAGTATTATTAGTTACAATTACTGTGCTCTCCACTGGATCCCCAGAACTAATTCATCTTACAACTGTAAGTTTGTACTCTGTGATCTAGAGAAACTTAAAAAAAATTTTTTTTTTTAATGTTTACTTATTTTTGAGAGAGACAGAGCACAAGTGGGGTTGGGGCAGAGAGAGAGGGAGACACAGAATCAGAAGCGGGCTTCAAGATCTGAGCTGTCAGTACAGAGCCCTATACAGAACTCAGACTCACAAGCTTTGAGTTCATGACCTGAGCCGAAGTTGGGAGCTTAACCGACTTAGCCACCCAGAGGCCTCTGATCTAGAGAAACTTTTAAGTAGCTGCAATTAGTCTTTGGATCAAATCTCTGCTTTCCATCCCTCTGCTAATCTCTGGTTCATTCTCTTCCATATTCACATTCATGATGTTCTCCTGATGATTTCTGATTGCTCATTGCTTCCCTGCTGCCTATTCAGACCTACCCTCTCCCAAAGTCTTTCATGATATATTCCAAAACGAGTTATCTTTTCCCCTAACCTTATTTATTTTTTTCCCTAACCGTATTTAAACTTTCAATGTCTTCATGAGCCTCATTTTAGGTAGATGTTAGGAAGAAAGTACTCTTCCTGAACTAATTTGAATCAAAGCATTTGGTTGACTTAGTCTTTACAAGTATATTTACATTTGAAAAGCGAACAGTCATTAATCCAAGTTATGTTGTAGTAGAATTTTAAGTTCTTTAAAGGACATTGTCTTTTAGCTCAGGCAAAAATTTAACTTGCAGTAGTTCTAAATCTTAGCTGCCTATTGGAATCATTTGAGAAGCTTTTAAAAGATGCCTACTGTAAAAATCCCATCCTCAGAGATTCTAATATGATTGGTCTAGAATTGGAAGGTTTTTTCTTTTTTTTTTTTTTTTAATATTTTTTATTTATTTCTAGGAGAGAGAGAGAGAGACAGCGTGAGCAGGGGAAGGTCAGAGAGAGAGGGAGACACAGACTCTGAAATAGGCTCCAGGCTCTGAGCTGGCAGTCAGCACAGAGCCTGACGCGGGGCTAGAACCCACAAACCACGAGATCATAACCTAAGCGAAATTTGGACGCTTAACCGACTAAGCCACCCAGGCGCCCCTGGAATTGGAAGTTTTAAAGCATCCCAGATGCTTCATCACCAGGCTAGAATAACTATCTTGATTTAGTTTTCTATACTAAAAATTTCCATTTCTCTGTTATGTAAGTTACATACACATTAATTGCTATATCTGGTAAAAGAAGTCTTGGAAAATTTTAATGGAAAGTTAATAGAAAATTAATAATAATTTAAATGTCATCAAATACAACTCCCACATTTTACTGAGGAAACAGGTTCAAATGATTAAGATTACACAGTTAGAGGTGGAGTGGAACAAACTGTAAATGATTTAAACAATAGGATATTTAAAAATGTTCTAAATATGTTTTATTTTTTAAAATTTAATTTATGTCTTAGTGAACCAAACTTATTTTAAAATAAGATTAACTTATGCAAATGACAAAAATTTGAACAATGCACAAAGATACAAAGTGGAAAGCAAAACTCAATCCCATTCCAATTTGCACTTTCAAAGGTTACTTTCTAAAAATCATTTCTGCCACAAAAAAAGTAAAATCATTGTCTTCCACAAGGCGGCAGTATTGCTTACTGTTCAATAATCTCCCCACAGCACAACACTTCCTTCATTGTCCAGGATGGATTATAAAGACTCAAGTCCTCCCAGAGATAAATTCAGTCCCTGATACTGAAATGACAGGTCAACACCAGATTCCTAATTCATGAGGAAAACCAGAAGTGTGCAAAGAACTGCACCAGACAGAATTATTAGTATGTAGAGAAGTAGTGGGAGTAGATTAGGCTCCAGGCAGCCAATGGAAGCACAGAGCAAGGTGCTGCTTGGAAAACCTGTCATTTGCCTACTTCTGCAGATATATTGGAAGGGCTAGGAGTCCGGTCTTGTGAAAATGTGCATCTGACTCTGCCATGCACAAATTTTTCTCTTTATAACAAACTGAAGTTATAGGACACAGTCAAGGACTTCCACAGTATCCCTCATGGCTCCAGGAGTCTCTGGGCTGCTAAAAAAACCACTTGAATCTTTTGATAGTACCTTTCTGTAAAAGGTTTGGGGAGATCACATTTGAATTTCCCAAATCTTATAGAATTCCAGGCAGAAACAGGTAATAAAGAGCATAGACACTCCAGTTTGCATTGTTAAATTCTAGAGACATATTTGAAAGTCATTTTTAGACTTTTTGTGAGATTATGTATCTACCAGAGTAAAAAAATTGTCATTGGTGATATCTTTGATACGCTGAGAGAATGATCTTGCTCTATAATATTTAGGAATATGCTTCTCCATTACCCAGGAGGGAACAGAACTGAAGAAAGTCATAAAATGGTCACATTTTAGGAAGAAAAACACCTTTTAATCTCCTTAAAGTCTGAGATTGTTGCAGCAGGGATGGGGCAAAAGTAAAGAAGGGACTATGAGAGGAAATGGTTATGGGAAAGTCATATCACTAAGAGAGAAGCTCTATCCTAAGGTAAACCAAAGAGAAAGAGGTATGTGGGAAGCACATTACGGAATTTGCAAGATAAAGCTCTAATAACTATAGATCTATAGTGATGGAATTCCTTCAGCATTAAAAGGTTTATTATGCAACATAGAACATAAAGCAAGGACCAAAACCCCAATTTTTACTTTTGCTAATCAGAAACTTTCTAAAATCTTCCAAGTTCTTAGACTATCTTATAGTTCAAAAATTCTTTTGGTAAACAATGGCTTTGAGGTAACAAAGGAGTTGGTGTGACTTATGTTAACCAATTGGAGTCGATGTGCCTAATGGCAACAAGAAACAAGAGAGGCATCATATTAAATATTTTGAGTCATAATGTCAATTCAGCTTGAAATTCTTGCTTTCCACAAGCATTATTTCTTTTATGCCTCCCGAGCTATTTCTAAATGATGTGCCTGGCTTCATCAATGAAGTTAGACTTTCTTTTGTATACTATATCAAGACTTCATTCTAGTATTTTTTTAAATGTTTTATTTATTTCTGAGAGAGAGAGAGAGACAGTGTGAGCAGGGGAGGGTCAGAGAGAGAGGGAAATACAGAATCTGAAGCAGGATCCAGGCTCAGAGCCCGATGTCGGGCTTGAACCCACAAACCGTGAGATCATGACCTGAGCCGAAGTCAGACACTTAACTGACTGAGCCACCCAGGCGCCCCAGGACTTCATTCTAGATTAGAGCAGTTGGCAATGTATCCAACTATCATGGTTTGTAAAGGGAAATCCTGACCACTCCCTTCACTAGGTTTGGAAATCTTACACAGTCTGGTAGAACTTTCATTGATTAATGAAAGATACAGGATGTCGACCTGGATTTTCTGTGTTTGAAGCTAAAACATATTTTTTTTTTGAAGCTAAAACATATTTTAATTGGTTTTGTACAGGGTAGATAATGTAGTTAGTGAATACTTCCAAATCTCAAACTGGAAATACGAAACCTATCAAAAGCCAGTAAGGAAAACCTAATGTCCTCCCAGAGACTATTACGAGAGTCCACTAAAAGGATTCTTGTTAATAATGTAAGTAGAATGCCATACTCATTAGTACAGGGTTAGTAGAACCATGGAAAAATTAGCAAAGAATGGCCACTGAGTTCTCTTAATTTCACCTTAATTTAAGTAAAAGATAGGCATAAAAATCAAGAATTGAGTAGCATTGCCAGTCCTAAGTCATGTTTTCCCTTGCCCTCGTGCCAGGAGCACAGTAGCCAGGAAAGATGCTCTTAGTGATCAGTAGGAACATGCATGTCTTTTTCATTTCCTTCCTTCCTTCCTTCCTTCCTTCCTTCCTTCCTTCCTTCCTTCCTTCCTTTCTTTCTATATATAACCTTCTCTCTCTCATCTTTCCCTCTCTTACCTTTCTTTTCTGCTTTCACCACTCTTTTCTTTTTCTTTCTTTGGCTCTTATCTCTCTCTCTCTCTCTCTCTCTCTCTCTCTCTCTCTCTCTCTCTCTCCCCTAATGTCTGAGAAGACTGCCTACTTGGTAGAGTGTTCATCAATATCTAGTTTCCATTCTTGTGGAAGGATCACACTTACCTGTCCTACTGAACTCAGGTGTCACCATGTGACTTGTGACTTGCTCTGGCCATTCAAATGTGAGTAGAAGTTTTGGAAGTTCCTCTGGCATAAGTTTTAAGAACCAGAGCATCCTTCTTTATGTTTCCTTTTTCCTCTGCCATAGTAACTAGTAAAATTCCAGATAGAAGGTACTATGGCTATCTGGCAAACAGGGCTCTTTTGCTGATTTTGAATGCACATGTTGGGCAAGCAAGATGTGAACTTAGGTTGTTTTAAGCCGCTGAAATTTTGGGTTGTTTGTCACTGCAGCACAACTTAGCCCATCTAAATAAATTGGTTGGTTCAGTCTACAGCATCCATTCTCAATAGGAATAATATCATCCCAAGAGGGCAAATATTCATTCTGGGAGGACAAAAGAGCCTTGCTTTTCAATATATAAAGCATAGATATACATACAGTACACAGGTATACAATGTATCTGTGGTATTAAATTTTAATGAGGGGCAACTAGTGAAAAAATCTAGGGAAAAAGGCTCATTAGGAGGTGATAATGAATTAAAGTTGAGGGACATTAGTCTATAGGACAAAAAGTAGTGGTCAGACTATCTTCATAAAGTCTAATCCAGGCATTCTCAACTCTGGTGGCACACCTAGATCCCCTTGAGAGCTTTCTAAAAACATTGATTTCCTACCCTGGTTCTCAGAGATTCACATTTACTTGGTAGACTCCACACATTGGTATTTTTTTAAAAAAAGCTCCTGGATAATTCTAATTTGCAAACAGGATTAAGAACCACTGGATCAGACATTCTCAAAGACAAAGGAGCATTTCTTCTCCCCTCTGCCCAGGGAGATGTGTCACAAACACAAGAGAGAAATAACACAGCACACTGGAAATGGCTGGCATGGCGTATAACTCACTCTTATTTTAGATCGGCTAAAATATCTGGCCCCACACCAGACAACACAAAGCTGGATTCATCAAGAATAGACAGCAATGTCCAATTTCTGTGTTTTAGCTTTCCCATATCATGACACACTATTTGAATGCAGAGGGTCCTTTATGACTCATTTTGAAAACATAAGAATGGGAGAAAATGGCTGTAGTTATTCCTAGACAAGTACCCGAAGTCAGCATTTTCTGCACAGATGCAATTTGGAAATCATCTCTATCTTCAGTTCTGAAAATTTGAAGTTCTTACTAAGTGGGTTAAAAAAAAAAAGCTATTTAATATGGGATCTTCTTTATCTTCTATATCTAGGGAAACTCTAGATGCCAGAGGGAGGCTTTCACATAGATTGTGAAAATTAACAATTAAATTAAATTTTTAAAAATTAAGACGATAAAGCACTTTCTCCTTCTTAGTAGCATGGAAAGGAGCCTTGATCTGGGCTAAATGGCAGTAGCATAGGATTGTCATGGCTGAATTTGGTCATTAGATGGATCATCACTTCTTTCCTGAAATCTCAGCTGGAATTGACAATGATATAACTGTATTTTAATGAAGGGACTCATTTCCAGCCTGGAAGTCAAAATTATAATGTGTTAGTTAACAAGGGTATCACTTTATATTTTTCTTTTATACATCTTTACAATGGATAGCATTTACATTGATCTCATTATTTGGAGGTTCTAATGAAAAGGTGCACATGGGCTTTCCTGACATTATTTTTGAGAACTGAGCACCTTGTGGCTTGAGGGCAAGGGTGGAGATATTTGTAGGCATTACTTGTGAAATTTTCTGAAGCATGAAAATAAAATTTCCAGGAAATTCTCCACGAGAAGGAGAGGGTTAGCATCAGTTGTACAACTTGACAAATGCACACATTCAGCTTGTCAACACTTTTTTTTTATGATTTTGGCAGATGCAGAAATGGTAAAATCAAGTGTCTAGGGTTATCAGTAGAGACAAGGGTGGATTTGAGATTCAGAGATGGATAAAATGTGGATCCAAGAAGGTTTAAGTGCTAACTCATTTCTAGTTCATCACCATTTAATTCCAAAGAATGACAACAGTGTGTTGTAATGAATCCTTGTTCAAATACCTACTGGCCTCACTGATTAAACAGTACAGAGCAATCAGTGTCCATATGATGCCACTCGCCTAGTCACTGCTGATTGAACAAGAGGTAGACACATTTTTAAGTTGGGCTAATTACATTCTTTCTCCTGGATATTTGGAATTGGGATACAGAATCTCCAGTTTGTTTTGGGCACTGGACCTGGAAGGTTATGAAGAGCTGGGGCTGGATTGTCATTTTTTATCAAGCAGATGCTGAAGCAAAGAAAGCTAATCTTCAGAGTTTAAAAGAAAAAGGATAGTATTGAGCCAAGAGGAGATGAAGAAAATACCTTTAGGTCCTGACTTTCAAGTTCCAAGTCAAATGCCTTGGCATCTGAAGTCCCAGGTCACGAATTAGCTATCATGTGGCTTTGGTTCCACAAGATAGTCTTGTATCTTTTTAATAAGTATCACCCCCTTTGTGCTTGAGTAAGTTTAAGTGGGTTTCTGTTCCTTGCAAGTAATTATCCCTGATTATGACAGTGTTCTCCACAAAGAATAGCTAAACTCTATGAAGGACATAGGCCAGATGTGCGGCTCCTTAAAATTTTACTTGAATTATCCAGATTACCCTTCCGGTGGTTGAACTGGCTGTTTAGTACAACAGATGCAGCAGGCTTTGTGAGCAAATGGGTCACAAAGAAATGCTGAATGGCATGAAATCTTTGCAGCAACGGGCACATGTTTTACCATACAAGTTCTAAACAAAAAGGCATAGATCTAAACATGCAAAATCTTATGGTTGCATTTTCTTTCTTTAACCTAATTACTCCCTAATAATATAGCTAGACTTAAAGGAGATATGCATAGCAATTTAATGTCTCCATTTTAAAGGGCTTAAAAAACACAAAGATGGATAGAATAATCAGCCCTATCAGTTCCATCAATTTCTAGCCCCCTCTGCTTCTGCTTTAGCCTCCTGACACCAATTATGTAAATTTGCTCACACAACGCCTGGTTGCTTTGGCATTGTAATTTAAATGTATGTGTCTCATGAAGACAAAAGGAAATGCATTGTCCTTTTCAAAATTTAGAATCTGAACTGATTCACTGATTTTGTCTCTCTCGAATAACCAGGCAGCTGGAGGAACAGCTGGACCAGTTTCTGAACACCAACAAAAAAACCCCCTCAAGTCTGAATTACAATAGGGTTTTCATCAGAATTTTACAGTATTGTTTAATAAATACAAAACACGCTTTCCTATTAATTGGTTGCTTTCCTGTTTATATTAGCAAATGTATTATGGAGATAGAGCCAAATTTACTGGAGTTCTTGATTTACTGAGAGTAATCAGTCTGAACTTTCCTTATTTTAAGAACTATAATGTCCATTTTGAAGGAAGAGCTAAAGATCCCCTACCTTGTCTGTTTTAGTTTCCCGAAGGCAATATCACATAGCAGTCTTCTAGGAGTGCTAGTTCTAGGAGTACCTAGTTTTACTAGCTGTATAAACCTTGGTAAGTTTTTCAACCTCTCTGTGCTTTAATTTTCTCCTTTGTGAAGTAGATATAACAGTATAATTCAGTAATTCCACTATAGGGTATTTACTCAAAGGAAAGAGAAACAGTAATTCAGAAAGACATATATATCCACCCCTGAATGTTTATTTCAGCATTATTTACATTAGCCAAGATATAGAAGCAACTGCAGTGTCCATCTATAGATGAATCGATAGAGATGTGGCATACACACACATACACACACGTACACATACACACTGGAATACTAGTCAGCCATAAAAAAGAATGAAATCTTGCCATTTACAACAATATGGATGGATCTAGAGTATAACGCTAAGTGAAATAAGTCAGCCAGAGAAAGACAAATACCATATGATTTCACTCATGTGTAGAATTTAAGAAACAGAAAAAAAAAAAAAAGAAAAAAGAGACAAACAAAAAACAGACTACAGAGTAATATATAGAATTGTTAAATCACTGTAGTATACAACTGAAACTAATAGTGTATAACACTGTTAGTTATACTGGAATTAAAATAATTAAACAAGGGCCTGGGTGGCTTAGTCGGTTAAGCGTCCGACTTTCGCTTGGGTCATGATCTCGCGGTTCGTGGGTTCGAGCCCCGCGTCGGGCTCTGTGCTGACTGCCAGCTCAGAGCCTGGAGCCTGTTTCAGTCTGTGACTCCCTCTCTCTCTGACCCTTCCCTGCTCACGCTGTCTCTCTTTCCTAGAAATAAATAAAACATTAAAAAAAAATTAAAAAAAAATAATTAAACAAAAATTAAAAATAACAGTACCTACTTCATTGGGTAGTTGTGAGGATAAAATGAGTTAGTTTATAGGAAGCACTTAATATAGTGCCTAGCATATAGTAATTGGCATTAGCCATTATTATACCCTAAAATGCAAAATCTTATACTTTCTTGAAAGTTCAGCCAATGGAACTAATTATTCCAATCAGTGCCACATTCTTTCAAACTCAGTTAACAACTCAAAATTAGGGAAATAAAAATTGTCTATCTTTAACAGGCAAACCAGTGTGGGTATGGAGGGCTATGCAGAGTCATACATGTACAAACTGTCTTGATCTCACAGTTCAGACTTCTTACTTCCTTCTGAGAATCACATTCTTCCAGGTAGGTTGGTTGGATGACTATTTCATCTTGGGACAGGGCCAGCATGTTCTTGTTAACTACAAGTGGACAAGGTACACTGCGTCAGAGGTACAGGGTGGACCCAGCTGCAGGCCCTGGGAGGAATCCTGTCTCGTGGGTACATATCAGAAGGACATGGAAATAGGAAAGGGAGGGTAGACTGGAGAAGCAGTTGACAAGAAGGAGGAATAACTTGGGATCAGTTTTTCTACAGTGGATAGCACAGTGCTGGGTAATTCAGAAGAGGGAATCAGAGATCTAAACAGATAGCCTGCTGTTTGCGTATATCAGCATCTGGAATGTAGGTCTAGTAACAGCATATTAGACCCTTTCTCAAAGGGACTGTGTTTTGCAGCGTATTAAGACAAGGGAGCCAACTAAAGGAGTCAGAAAGGAATGCAGATACCAGAAGACACAGAAGTCTATGTCTGAACTACAGCATGAGACTGGAAGCACAGCAGCAATGGCAAATTAGACTGGATGCTAGGATAGTTAGACAGCTCTTCAGCTCCCAAAGGCCCACCTGTATGAATAAGAAGGATAAGAAAGGGTGAGAGGTAGAGGGAGAACAAAACACCAGGATATCTGTGGATAAGGCAGGTTTTTAGGCAGTTTCTTTTGTCTTCTACATTTTAACTTCTGGGCATTCTCTTAATGAAGGAATGGTGATTCTTAAGAATGCCTTATGTTAGCCCTAGATGCATCTTTGGATAATGGGTAGGAAAAAAAAATAAGAAGGACTATATTCCACACAGAACTCCTAGATTTCACTTGGCAATAAACTCTAAGAGATTGGAAGTTTCCCCCACCCACCATGACCTTAAAAAACCTGCTTCCTAGTATGCAAGGAAGAACTAGGTTTGTTTAGCACGACAGAAAAATCTAATTTGAAAAATCATGTTTTGTGATAACCAGATTAGGGAAGTAGAATGGCTTTTGGATTCAGAATTATACTACTTGGAGAGGAAAACAATCTTCTGTGAGAGTTGGACGCTGGTCAAATATTCTTGTGGTTGCCTTTGGAATAATAAAACCTACTTACCTATTATGGATCATAACCAACTTTTGTTGCAGAAAAAAATTCCTTTCCATATCTATAATTTTAACTTGTTGCCTAAATTGTGTAGGTAGATAAGCTGAGCACATGGGAATCATAGTCTAAAAGAAGTGCATTTAGCATTCGACTATCATTTGCAGAATGAATGGATGCTCAGCGTGCATTAAAAGATGATGATAGGGACACCTGGGTGGCTCAGTCAGTTAAGTGTACGACTCTTGATTTCAGCTCAGAACATGATCTCATGGTTTGCAGGATCGAGCCCCGCATCAGGCTCCATGCTGGCAGCACAGGTCCTGCTTGGGATTCTCTCTCTCTCTCTCTCTCTCTCTCTCTCTGCCCCTCCCTTGCTCACATTCTCTCTCTCTCTCTCTCTCAAAATAAGAAAATGAAAATGAACTTTTTAAAAAAGATGACGATAATGACAACGGTTAGGAATGAAGGAGAAAAAGGAACAGGAAAGAAACAGAGAAAGACAAGAAACAGCTGTAGCTCTAAGGCAGTTCGCTTGCCAATTACTGCTGCTGAAGCAACCATAATGTGGTTCTCAATGATTCAGAGGCTAGTTCTCCAGTTTGGGTATCATCTCAGATTTGTGCTTCCAATTTTCCCTTTTATTGATTGCCTTTTAAGTCACCGATTTCATGTCCATCAGTCCACAGAGAAGATGAGAGAACAAAAGAGGTTGGTATTATATATACTTATTTATTTTGAGAGAGAGAGAAATAGTGAGAGAGAGAGAGTGAGCGGACAGATATGGAGGAAGAGAGAGAATCCCAAGCAGGCTCTGTGCAGTTACAGCACACAGCCCATGGCAAGTCTTGGGTCCCAAGAACTGTGAGATCATGACCTGAACTGCAATTAACAGTTGGACCCTTAACTGAGTAACTCAGGTTCTCCAAAAGAGGCTCATATTAGATAAAACTTTCCCAATGTTTTATTTGTGGAAGGGCTGATCTCATTTCATTCTCACAACAAGGCTGTGAAGGAGGGATTATCATTATCCTTTTTTTTTTTAACAACTGAGGAATCTGAGGCTTAGTAATATTCCTAAAGTCAGCAGCGAGTTAGTATGCAGCAGAATTTGAATCTAGAGTCATGTGCTTACCCGTTATGCTCTCCTGCTTCCATGCTACTCAGTCTTGAAACTTGTTTACATTCACTATAAATGCTCCCAGTGCTTTACAGTTTACAAAGATCTTTCAAACTCTCTCTTCTTTTTCTTCTTCCTTCCTTCCTTCCTTTGTCCCTTCCTCCCACCCTTTTTCTTTCTTTCCCTCCTTTCTTCCTACCTACCTTCCTTCCTTCTTTCCTTCCTCCCTCTGTGCCTTTCCCTCTCTCCTTTCCTTCCCTCTTCCCCTTGGTGTGTAAATGTGTGTTGCATTGGTTTATTGTATTGATTTACTTTTTGTATCTTTGGAGTTCTCAAGCCTTAAGCCACCCCTTGGCTGCAATGTTTAACTTAAGTTTTCTTTTCTTTGAAGTAAACTCTATGCCCAATGTAGGGCTCAAATTCATGACCCTGAGATCAAGAGTCACCCGTTCTACTGACTGAGCTAGCCAGGTGCCCATAGTTTTTCATTTTTATCAAAGTTAAACTTGCACTATTTAGTCAAATAGTTCTGTAAGGTCTATTACAGAAAACAGCAATTTTCTAGTCCCCAATTTTCTCATCTACCTTGTCCAGAGGCAACAATTTTTGGCTATTTTAGCTCTTTCTTTTTGTATTTGTCTCAATATCTCTAAAAAATATACTTACATTATTACATCTTGATTAAAAAAATTAGGTGTTATCTATGAGAGGTATATCTTTCAACTATCTCAACCCCCAGCCTACACCAATCACCTATGTACACACTTCCCTATCCACTCTTCTGATATAGTTATATCATAATGTTGGTTAAATCAAATCAATATTTATATTACTGTAGCTATGTAAATGAGTATATACTACTATTACCTTTCCTTTTGTTTTTCCTCAATGTATTAAATGGTTTGTTTATATTTTTCACTTGTTTTTAATATAATTATCACTAACTCAGACAATCTTCCCCCAAATGTGTATTTTTTTCTCAATATAATTAGACACATTACGTAGTCTATCACTTTTACTTTCTTTGAAACACCTATGAGCCTTTTGATTTTTCTCCATTTTGGTTTTGATCCTTGTCTGGAGTTGCTTCACAGCTGTGATTCTGAGATTAAATATTACCATTATTCTGAGAATTTACATATGCCTTCCTTTTTTTCCCCTTTGTTTAAAAGGTTTTAGATGTACATACCTCTTTGCTGTGTTAGATCCCATTTCCAGGATCATATGTATATTAGTTTTTAAAACTTTTTTCCTTAAAAAAATTTTTTTAATGTTTTTGAGAAAGAGAGAGACAGAGTGCTAGCCAGGGAGGGGCAGAAATAGACAAAGACACAGAATCTGAAGCAGGCTCCAGGCTCTGAGCTGTCAGCACAGAGCCTGATGCAGGATTCTAACCCACAAACCATGGGATCCTGACTTGAGCCAAAGTTGGACGCTTAACCGACTGAGTCACTCAGGTGCCCCTTCTTTTCTTTTTCAATGATGACCCCAAAATTGCTTTTTAAAATATTTATTTTTATTTATTTTTAATGTTTATTTACTTTTGAGAGAGAGAGACAGAGAGAGAGAGAGAGAGAGACAGACAGACAGACAGAGACAGAGTGTGAGCAGGGGAAGGACAGAAAGAGAGGGAGACACAGAATCCGAAGTAGACTCCAGGCTCTGAGTTGTTAGCACAGAGCCTGATGTGGGACTCGAACCCACAAACCGTGAGATCAACCTGAGCTGAAGTCAATGGTCAACTGACTCAGCCACCCACGCACCCCTAAAGATTTTATTTTTAAGTAATCTCAACACCCAATGTGGAGCTTGAACCTACAACTCTGAGATCAAGAGTTGCAGGCTCTTCTGATGTCATGAGCCAGTTAGGTACCCCAATGACTCCAAAATTTTGATCCCTTAAAACATAAAAGATTTATTTTTCGCTTTCATTAGATATCTTCTGTGGATTGGCTGCACCTCTGCTCCCTGTGGGCTTCTTCCCAGGACCCAGAAGAGGTCTTCATCTGAGCCATACCAATGTTTTAGGAAAGAAAAAAGTAATGATGTTCACCATTTTCCCTTATGTTTTATTGTTCAAAGCTAATCAGTGGCTAAAATTGATGTCAATGGGATGGGAAGTAAAATTCTAGTTCTGATAGAGAGGGGCAGGGAATATTTTGAACACATAACAGAGTCTACCTTGTGTTTCTATCTCTTGGTTTGCTCCCACATTCTTTGAGAGTCCATCCTCTAACAGCTTCCTGAGGAAAGATGCATAAGAGTTAAATTTATTATGATCTTGCATGTCTAAAATGTCTTTTTACCCAATTGATAGTTTATTTGAAAATACAGTTCTAATTTTTTTATGTTTTATTTTATATTTGAGAGAGAAAGGGAGAGGGAGACAGAAACAGAGCTTGAGCAGAAGGGCAGAAAGAGGGAGACAGAATCTGAAGGAGGCTCCAGGCTCTGAGCTGTCAGCAGAGAGCCAGATGCAGGTATTGAACTCAGAAGTGGTGAGGTCATGACCCAAACCAATGACGGATACTTTTTTTTTTTTTTTTACACAAATAGTTTATTGTCAAATTAGTTTCCACGTAACACTCAGTGCTCATCCCCACAAGTGTCCTCCTCCATGACCATTCCTCCTCCCCCCCACATCCATCAGTCCTCAGTTTTTGTCAGCATTCAAGAGTCTCTCATGGTTTGCCTCTCTCCCTTTCCCCCACCATTTCCCCCCTTCTTCTCCCCCTTGTTCCTCAGTTAAGTTCCTCCTAATCCTCCTATACGTGCAAACATATGATATTTGTCCTTCTCTGCCTGACTTATTTCGCTCAGCATAACACCTCAAGGTCCATCCATGTTGCTACACATGGCCAGATTTCATTGTTTCTCATTGCCATGTAGTATTCCATGGTATAGATAAACCACATCTTCTTGATCCATTCATCTGTTGATGGACACTTAGGCTCTTTCCATGTTTTAGCTATTGTGGAGAGTGCTGCTATGAACATTGGGGTACATGTGCTCCTATGCATCAGCATTTCTGTATCCCTTGGGTAAATTCCTAGCAGTGCTATTGCTGGGTCATAGGGGAGTTCTATTGTTAGTTTCCTTAGGAACCTCCACACTGTTTTCCAGAGGGGCTGTACCAGTTTACATTCCCACCAACAGTGTAGGAGGGTGCCCGTTTCTCCACATCCTCGCCAGCATCTGGAGTTCTCTGATTTGCTCATTTTAGCTACTCTGACTGGCGTGAGGTGGTATCTCAGTGTGGTTTTGATTTGTATTTCCCTGATGAGGAGGGATGCTGAGCACCAGTGATGGATACTTAACCGAGTGAGCCACCCAGGCACCCTGAAAATAGAATTCTGGATTGGAAATCATTTTTCTTAGAATATGAGAATATTGTTCTCATATCTTTTTGATTCCAGTGTGCTATTGAAAAGTCCAATGTAATCCTCTTGCTTGTTTGTAGCTTTTTTTTTTTCTTTCTGGAAGCTTATTTTTGTTCCTAGTGTTGTGAAATTTCACAGTGGTGTGTCTTGGTGTGGCTTTGTTTCTATCCATTGTGCTGGGCACTTGCCAAGCCCTCTAAATTTGGAAATTCATGTTCGTCAGTAAAGAAATTTTTCTTGAATTATGCCTTTGATAATTTTCTGCACTCTACCTTCTTTCTTTATTCCTACTAAGTTTTAATTTTCATTTCTACTCTTTTATTTTATACTTCTAAAGGTACTCTTTTTGTTATTATTCTCTAAATGTGTTTTCCCCCAAACTGCATCCTATATTTATTTGAGATGCCGTATCATCTCCCATTTCTATTAGAATCTTTACTAATAATTCGCTTTTTGAAAATCTTCTTGCTCCTGCTTGGTCTTTCCATACTCAAAGTTGACTCTTTCCCCTTTTTTTGGCCTCTATATTTTATGTTAGAGGTGTTACTTCAATTTCTTAAATTTCTGGTGACCATATCCCCAGTTCAGAAACTCTGTTTTACTCTCTCCAGGGAATTACCTTCTCTTCTCTGATAGAATTGAGAAAAGAAGTCGTTTGGTTACACGAAGCTGAGGAAGGGAACTGCTTCTTAAATGGACTTTCATTTTTATGTATTTATTTATTTTATTATTTTATTTTATTTTATTTTTTAATAGTTTATTGTCAAGTTGGATTCCATATAACACCCAGTGCTCATCCCAACAAGTGCCCTCCTCCATGCCCATTACCCCTTTTCCTCTCTCCCTCACCCCCATCAACCCTCAGTTTGTTCTCAATATTTAAGGAGTCTCTTGTGGTTTGCCTCCCTCCCTCTCCTTAACTGTTTTTTCTCCTTCCCCTCCCCCATGGTCCTCTGTTAAGTTTCTCCTGTTCCACATATGAGTGAAAACATATGGCATCTGTTCTTCTCTGCCTGACTTATTTCACTTAGCATAACACCCTTGAGTTCCATCCACGTTGCTACAAATGGCCAGATTTCATTCTTTCTCATTGCCATGTAGTATTCCATCGTATAGATAAACCACATCTTCTTGATCTTTAAATGAACTTTCAAATAATCCTCCTGTTTTCAGTTCTGTCTCCACTTCTAAAGGTACCTGGTTCATCAATTTCTAAATATTTTGTGGATTCTAGATGCAGATCAAATTGCCTCTTGGCTCTACCCTTTTTCTGTGTTTGGATTCAACTTTCTTGGGTCTGGATAGTCACCCATATGCTTTCTGGTCTCCAAACTGTTATTGCTGTGGCTCCTCCCCATTCACCTTGGTCTCGTAGGTATATACTTCTTAAAAATCACTTTGCTGTCATTTTGGTGGATTTGGAGCATAAACAGAGGTAAATGTTGTGTACAATCTGCAACTTTAAAGTCTTAGCATTCCTGGCTGGCTCAGCCAGTAGAGTGTGAGACTCTTGATATTGACATAGTGCATTTGAGCCACACACTTAATGTAGCGATTAATTGAAAATAAAACCTTAAAAAATATATATATAAAAAGTGGGGCTCCTGGGTGGCCAAGTCAGTTAAACATCAGACTTCTGATTTTGGCTCAGGTCATAGTCTCATGGTTTCTGAGATCAAGCCCCATGTTGGGCTTTGGACTGACCTCGCAGAGCTTGTTTGGGATTCTCTCTTTCCCTCTCTCTCTGCTCCTTACCCACTTTCTCTCTCTCTCCTCTCTCTCTCTCTCAAAATAAATAAATAAACATTAAACAAATAGTCTTATGGACTTTCAGAACAGCCAGGGAAGACATTATTTTCCCCATTTTACAAATGAGAAATGGAATTTAAATGACTAGCCAAGATTATTTAGTATATACTATTGGATCTAGAGTGTGTATTCAGTTTTTCTGACTCTACTCTTTTCACTAACTTCCTAAAAAAGAAGGCTGTATAATGTAGCTATTAAACACATAGTCTTTGGCACCAGAGACCTAGATATGAGTCCAGGTTTTGCTTCCTAACGGTTGAATTCTTATGACAAATTGTTTAGTTTCACTAGAGTGGAAGTTTCTTATCTATAAACCAGGGATGATAACAATAGCACAAACTCACCGTAGTGTTGGGAGGATTCAATTAGATAATACATGTAAAGTACCCAGCTGAGTCTCTGGCACATAGTGAGTGCTCCCTTATTATTATAATGGAAAAACTGAAATGATAAGATGTAATAATGATTTGCAGTTTTAATTAACTGAACGATGTCCAGGGAAACTTTTAAATTAATTCTGTAGACATTTACTGAATAATTAGCATGTGAACTGTGGAATGTTTATTCTTCCTTTTTCTTTTATTTGAATCTCTTTATGAAAATATCTTTGGTCAGCAACACTTCAGACCTAGTTGACATTAGTTGACAAACTTCTGAGTAAGGATAGAAGAATTAGGCAGGGTCACAGTTTTTCTCTCCATCAATATATAATGAAATGAATAACAAGAGTAAAAATTCATTGACAAAGCCCAAAATTCACCAGGAGCTATAAGATAAAGGATAAAACCTCACACAGAAATGAAATGTGAAAAAAAAA
Source organism: Proteles cristata cristata (assembly GCA_017311185.1). Lineage (NCBI taxonomy): Eukaryota > Metazoa > Chordata > Mammalia > Carnivora > Hyaenidae > Proteles > Proteles cristata. Next base: position 281,386 of record JAESUZ010003766.1, on the reverse strand, counting down.
ATGTGGCCAATAAAAGAAACAGAATATTCTGGTGTAGTAGGATATGGCTCCTCACCCTGCCCCTATTCCTCAAAGCAGATTGAGACGAAGAAAGGGTGTGGTAGGAGTTGACAGCTTTCTGAGTATTCTCCCTAATACCTTCATTAATTGGTGAAGAATTCTGAGGATGTAGATAAGCAACTCTGGGGAGGGTGGAGAAATGGAGGAATCCAAGAAAATTGCTTTATTTTTCTTTAAATGTTTTAAGTGGGGTGCAGAGGCAGAGAGACGGGGAGAAAGAGAATCCCAGGCAGGCTCCATGCTGTCAGCAAGGAGCTCAACTTGGGGTTGAATTCACTAATCCATAAGATCATGACCTGAGGTGAAATCAAGAGTCAGACACTTAACTAACTGAGCCACCCAGGGGCCCCCAAGAAGTTTTTTTTAGATAGAAGCCTCCGTATACTACCATGGGAATTCAGTGGAGACAATAAGCTTTCCATTTGCCAGGTAACCAAGCTGAGCAAAAGAACTGATACAAGTTACTCATGAGGGTAAGACACCCCCGGCTGGTTAGACTGGGATCAGAAAGGCCATTTAACTGAATCTCACAAGAAAGTGGAGCTAATACGGTCATCACTCAGCCCTAAGTTCCCTCTCTTCTTCCCCTTATCCTGCATCTTCATGTTAGAGAAAATAAGTTAGAAAACAAGTCCAAACTCCTAAACTGGGGGAAGAAAAACTGGCATATACCAGAGCAAAGTGAAAATTGAATGGTCTGTCTATGCTAAGAATGAACTGGATGAACTATAAGACATGACCACCCTTCAAGCATGGTAGAAGGATCTAGTTCAGATGAAAACAACTGTTAAGGAAAAACCACAGCTGGACAGTAGTTAAAGTGATTAAAAACAAATTTTATTCATAAAAACTATTCAGGGGAAAGGGGAACCTCAATATAAAACTAGGCTCAATTCTGGGGTGCCTGGGTGGTTCAGTTGGTTAAGCATTCAATTTTGGCTCATGTTGTGATCTCAAGGTTTGTGAGCTCGAGTCCTGCATCGGGCTCTCTGCTGTTTGGCACAGAGCTTGTTTCAGATCCTCTGTCACTCTATTTCTCTGCCTCTCTCTTGCTCACACTTCCTCTCTCTCTCAAAAGAAATAAACTTAAAAAAAAAACCCAGGGTCAGTTCTGAAGACAGCAAGGAAAGGTGGGAATTTATAATCAAAGAGCAGAGTGGGGATGAGATGAGTGTCAGTGGATGAAAAATTAAGATGAAACATCAGGGATAAGGGGAGATTCTGGCTAAAGCAGCCTAACAAGATTCTTGCTGAAGATGGACCAAAGTGATCAAACACCATGTGGGGGAATAGTAGGAGATGTGGAACTTGGTAACACATTAAGATGATCAGATACTGAGTTTGGGGGACTCTGGGTAAACTGATGCAAAGATGGACAAAATTCTGAGAGACAGAAAAAAGTCCAAAAGTCATTGCTAGTTGGGAAGGGGATTCAGAGGAATCTGACTAAAGCTTGGTCAAGGAGAGACTGTCACAATTCAGAGAAGAGAAGCATATTCTTTGAAGCTTATTTCTTTATTTTAGCAATCTCTACACCAAACATGAGGCTCGATCCCATAACCCTGGGATCATGACCTGAGCTGAAATCAAGAGTCGGACAGTAAACTGAGACATCCAGAGCCACCCAGGTGCTCTGAAGCATATTCTACTACAGACTCAGTAAGAAATAATATTCAATAAAATAAGAAATCCAAGATGAGATATTTAAACAACAGAATAATTGAGGGACACCTGGCTGCCTCAGGTGGTAAAGCATGCAATTCTTGATCTGGGGGTTGTGAGTTCAAGCCCCACAATGTAGAGATTACTTAAAAATAAAATTAAAAAAATAAAACACCAGAATAATTGAGAACAAAAGTAATATAAACAAATTTGAACAGCAAGGAACAAAATAGAGTTGGCTGAAAGTCATGTTAATGGCAAGGAGGAAAGACTTGGGACAATCACAATGAATGAAGAGGGAAAAGCCAAAGAAATTTAAGAATTTAAAAAGAAAGAAAGATATAGTGGGGCGCCTGTGTGGCTTAGTCGGTTGAGTGTGCGACTTTCGCTTAGGTCATGATCTCGTGGTTCGTGGGTTCGAGCCCCACGTCGGGCTCTGTGCTGACTGCCAGCTCAGAGCCTGGAGCCTGTTTCAGTCTGTGACTCCCTCTCTCTGACTCTCCCCTGCTCACGCTGTCTCTCTCTTTCTCCTAGAAATAAATAAAATATTTTTAAAAATTTTTAAAAAAAGAAAAAAAAAAGAAAGAAAGATAGAATCAAATACGACCCAAAATTGGGCTAACTGGCATTCTGGAGGAAGAGAACCCAACAAGTTCAAAGGTAAAAGCATTATTGTTAAGAAAACTATCCATCTTATAATAGGGAAAATTGATTTAGAAAAATTAATGCAGAGATATATTCTTATTAAGTTCTTAAACTTCAGGGTTAAATGTATAAATCCTTCAGATATCTTGAAAGAAAGAAAATCATGTATAGGGAAAATTTTCATTCATCTGAGACTTCTCTATAGCAAATGTCAGGAAAAAAGACAAAGGAGCAATGGCTGTAAATTCTGAGAGAAAGAAAATGAAGAAAATGTGAGCCCAAAGTAATATTTTTATACAAGTATTTGTTCAAGTACAAATGCAACAGGTAGACAAGAAAGAACATAGGTAACACCCCAAAAAACAAATAATCCAATTTAAAAATTGGCAGAAGACAGGAACAGAAATTTCTTTAGAGAAGACATACACATGGCCATCAGACACACGAAAAGATGCTGAACACCACTCATCATCAGGGAAATGCAAATCAAAACCACAGTATCACCTCACATTTATCAGAATGACTAAAATGAACAATTTTAGAAACCATAGGTGTTGGCAAGGATGTCAAGATTTTCAAACACTCATGCACTGCTGGGAGTGCAGACTGGTATAGTCACTGTGGGATACAGTATGGAGGGTCCTCAAAAAATTAAAAATAGAACTACCATATGAACCAGTAATTGCACTACTGGGTATTTACCCAAAGAATACCAAAACACTAATATGAAGGGATACATGCACTTCTATTTTTATCATAGCATTATTTACAATAGCCAAATTATGGAAGCAATTGAAGTGTCCATCAGTTGAATGAATAAAGAAGATGTGGTGCATATAAATAATGGAATATTATTCAGCCATAAAAGGAATGAAATCCTGCTATTTGCAATGACATGGATGGAGCTGGAGAGTATAATGTTAAGTGAAATAGGTCAGTCAGAGAAAGACAAATACCATATGATTTCATTCATATGTGGAATTTAAGATACAAACAAAATGAGCGAAGAGAGGGAGAGGGAGAAGAAGGGAGAGGGAGAGAGGAAGGGAGAGGGAGAGAAGGAGGGGGAGAGGAAGAGGGAGAGAGGGAGGGAAAGAGAGAGAAGGAGGGGGAGAGTAAGAGGGAGGGAGGGAGGGGGAGAGGGAGAGGGAGAGGGAAATCAAGAAACAAACTGTTAATGGGGCATCTGGGTGGCTCAGTCGGTTAAGTATCTGACTTCAGCTCAGGTCATGATCTCACGGTTTGTGGGTTCGAGCCTCGCATCAGGCTCTGTGTTGACAGCTCAGCGCCTAGAACCTGTTTCAGATTCTGTGTCACCCTCTCTCTCTGACCCTCTCCTGTTCACACTGTCTCTATTTCTCTCTCAAAAATAAATAAAACTTAAAAAAAAGAAACAAACTGTTAATTATAGGGAACAAACTGATGATTACCATTGGGGGAGGTGGGGGTAGGTGAAACAGGTGATGGGGATAAAGGAGGTCACTTGTCATGATGAGAACCAGGTGATTTATGCATGGAATTGTTGAGGCACTATATTATATACCTGAAACTAACAAAACACTGTATATTAGAAAAAGAAAAGGAAAAAAGCAAGAAAGGTAATGTGGCAATTAGCCATTCTTAAACTACTTAGCAGAGAAATTGCATGTACCAGGACATGATTAAAAAGAAAACCTCTGGGAATGGTGAATCTGGAGGATAAAAGGACTGGTGGTAAAAGCACTGAATCCATTTGAATATAAAAGTAAGATTAAATAACTAGAAGAAATATGGTTACCAGAAGCCATAAATATTGTAAACCCTGACAAAATAGAAATAATATAAACCACAAAAATTGGGAGTTGGAGTGAGAGTTTAGGAGGAAGTACACTAATGTTATTTCATTTTGCAGAGCAAGTAGTCAATTGACACTATTCGTCAAGAAATATAGGCTGTTCTGATTTCTTCACATTTATATTTTCTTTGCCCATATTATTTAGACTGTTTCTCCTATCTTTGCTGTCTATCTCTTATATGTATATATTTTTGAGCACTGTGTGTTGAATCCTAATCTACATAAACTGAATGCTTAATAAATAAATAAATGTTGTTGAAGTAATTTTGCAGATTTACAGATAGAGCTGTAAATTCTATGAGGACTGGGAATATGTTTTGTTCATCTTTGAATTCTCTCAGCACCTGGCATGGGGACTTGCACAAAGTAGACCATTAATAATCTTTTTTTGAATTAATTAATTAATTTCTTTGTTTCATATACATTTCATGTCTATAACAATAACTGAAGACTGCCTGGAAATATAAGGAAAATGAACCATAGCTGGAGAATATAATAAAGCCTGTCACTCACATCGGAGAGGTGTATTATAAATGCTTCTGATACCTCATTAAAGACATTCTATTGTTTTCAGAATGCATTTTTTCCATAGTAAATAATCTCCTCTTGCTATAATTTAAACATTGACACTACTATCAAAACGATCACTTCCAAAGACAGATCTGATTCTGCCATTGCTCTGTTTTAAAAACCTGCAAACCGTCCCTCCTCTCCCCCGCAACTAGTCTATACAACAGAGTCCAAATTCCTAACAATGGCATGTAAGGTCTTATATGATCTGTTCTCAGTCCATTTCTTCCCAGCCAATGCATCCCACATGCTATCTATCTAGGGGCACTTGCAATTTCTAAAACATGCTATACATATTTGTGCTTCCATGTCTTTATTATGCTGTTTCCTCTATTTAAAATGTCACTCCTCATATCATATCTTGCTCCTCTGCTGTCTACACCCATCACCATACTACTCATTTCTAGGGGCTCAAGTCAAATGCCTTCTCATGGGAGATTGTGCTGTCTCCTATGCTTTAATAATTGTACCATGTGTTGTTCTCTTATAGTACTTTGCCCATGCTCTCTATGTTGTATAATAGCTAACTGTTTGTATACCTAACACTCTCTTCTAGATTGTGAGCTTTTTTCTTTGTACATCTCATTTTCCCATATTCTTTGGGCCATGTCTTATGTTTTCTAGAAAGCTGTCATAGAGTATGTGCCTAACACACAGTAAATGGTCAATAAATGTAGTTGGAATAAAAAAACACATGCACTTATATTTCCACATAGAAATACACATTAAAAATTATTCTAAATATAATGGGGGTTAACTGAAAATCCTGAGTTACTAGAAGATAGAAAAGCTGTCTCTTAAACCATTGGTCATTTCTGTCCTGATGAAAGAGAAGACTTGAACATTTCTTCAGAGGTAGACTGCTCTGAAAAAACTACATGGATTGTTTAACTACTCATATTAAAGCAAGTATACATTTATTACTCTTCAAAAACTATAACTTGAGTGTAGATGCTTTCGTTTGTGAAGCACGGTGCTCCATTTGGATATGCAAATCTTTGTGTGTGGAGCAGGAGCATTGCTTCCGCAGACATTGATACAGAAGAGAAAAACGGTTTCTTTTCTCTCTGTGGATGTAGACCACATATGTGTTGTTTCTGTGGAGATGCGAATGTCCTTGTTTCAGCCCTTGCTCTTAAAAGAAGAAAAGCTGAGCTCTAAAAGATATAGTCAAACAAGGACAGGCATGATCCTTATTGCTTACTGGAGAAATAATTGTGCAAAGGGACTAGACTGGCTTTGGTGAGGCTTTACCTGGGCCTACTTATAAAGATTAACTCAGTCTTTATGAGACATGTGCTGAGTTTGGACTGTTCTGAAGGTGCTGGTCCAGTTGGGTCAAAGGTTAAGGTCACAATCCTTAGGATGGAAGGTGGGGTTTCCTCTAAAGGAGTAGATGTTCTCATGGTCAGCCATCCTATAGAAAGGCAGCAACTAGGACAGAAAGTGGGACTTTGTAAATGGACTTTAAACTGGTGAGGAGAGTTTTCTTCTCTGAGCAGTTGAGCCTGAATGCCTAAGACATGGTCAGGGGAATTCTGGATGAAGAGGTAATCTGTAATCAGCCACATGGACCCTGGCTTCAAGCTCAACAATAAGGCAGGCCTCTAGTCCATAAGGGCTTTGAGAGTAGCCATGTCATACCTGCAGTTTACTCTGGATTACTCCTCCTTTCTAATATTGTTATACAACCCTGGTCTTAACTGTGCAATGAGGAGACTTTGATGGGAAGAGCCAGGGTTTGTGATGTCTTGGTAAAGAGGAGGCAGTGCTTCTTCCTGCCAGATCCCAAAGCAATGGTGAAAGTTGCATTGGCTGAAGACAGATCAGTATCACAGAATATCAGGGTGTCATCTGAAATAGAGGCAGGAGTAATTCAGTTATTTCAGGCATATGTTAGTGATAACATCACCCCTTGGGATTCCTCAACAGTAGAAGGGAGGAAAACTTCAAAGGGGGCTAATATCCTAATAATTTGAAAGATGGGAGCTCAGAGTCATTGCAGTTTGGAATTTTAAATATGGCCTCCTTTATACCCAAAAAAATTCATGAACACTATCTGATTATCAAGGGCACATGAGGCCTTTTACTGAACAAACCCTTTTTATCCTGGACATTCTGCTCAAAAGACTTGAGAAAAACAAAGATAAACAAAATATTCCTCAGTGTGATTTTATACGAGTCTTCTTTTTAGTTTCCTCCAGGCTTCTGCTCTCAATCCCTGTACAGGCATACATTTTCACCAGAAACTGATAGTTTCCTGCTTTTCTTCTATTATGCATCCATCCTCTGTTTTCCTCACCAAGTGTTCTGAATAAGAGAGTAAGGGAAAGTTTGAAATTCTTTCTGGATATTATGCGTAAGCATGGATGAATATCTAACTGGTCTTTCAATGAGGTGAACATTTAACTTGATATGATTTTCTTAGGTTGAACAGGAATGTTACTTAACACATTGGCATAGCAGCCACAATCTTATCCTTGTTGATTGCATCTATGGTCATACTCTGAAAAAAGACTGCATTCAGTTCCTGAGAGCTTTTCTGGATTCATGATGCTTTGCCTTTTTATTCTAACAGCTGCTTATTTGCATAACCTGTTAAAGACATTTCCCTAGCATCAAACTACTGGGCTTCCTCTAGCTCCTTGGACATTTTTTCTTGCTCTTATAGATTCTGTAAACAAATAACAATTTTTACCTTCAACATAAGTTCTGCCTGCCTGAAATCTTTCATTGTCTTCTCCCAATTACACAACAAAGCCGAGTTTTGCAAAATGTCACTTTGGCTATTAATAATTTCATTTGTCTCCAAGACTTTCCTGAAATTCTTAATTTTTTCATATATCTTTCCCTGGGACTTAGATGCTCTAAAATATCTATCTCATTTACTTCATGCAACAAACACTTATTGAATGAATACGTATTGTGTTGTACATACAAGGCTACCTGCTATGGCTACAAAGTAGAGGAACTCACATCTGGTTTAATGGCTAGAATATTTGTCTTACTGTTGTAATTTCTTAACTCCTCTAGGATTATGTTGAAAAGTGGAACTTCCTCTTTTGATTGCCATAAAGCAGAAGCAGCTAATAAAGAGAGCAATCCAGGTTACTGAGGTGATAACTGAAGTGGGGGAAAGTCCCATGCAAAAAAATTGGGAGAAATATTGGAACCCAAGGACACGAGAGAAGAAGCATATTTTATTTCTTTTAAGTAGGCTTTATGCCCAACAAGGGGCTTGAGCTCAGGACCTGAGCCAGCCAGGTGCCTCGGGGTAAAACAGTGTACTTTAAAGGTCAGATCTTTTCTAAGTTAATTTAGGGTTTCATTTTTGTTATGTGTTTGTTATCTCTACAAACAAGAACAGTATACATGAAAATAATGGGAAATTATGCATCTTTCATTATTTCTTAAATTAATAAATTATAACATTTTGTGTTGATATCCTTTAATATAACATTTACTACTATCAAAAATTTTTTAGGGAGAATATCATGTTTCTTGGTGAAGTTTTCATAAAGAACATGAGATCTTTAGATGTGGGGTCACAAAGAGCAGGAGACATTTTTTTTCTCTGTGATATATATCTCCTGACATGCTCAGGTGTTTTGTTGAGGAAGTCTGAAAATATGATAATTCTAGTTCTGAAGGTGCAAGGAAAGGACCCATCACTTACTCTGCACCCTACTGGCTGAAGAAGCGCACCTCAGGCTCTTTTGTCTTATGAAAATAAAAGGGAGGCATGGGGTGTTGGAGTGGAGGGTTTCCTAGGGGTTAAACCCGAGTGCTTAAAAGCCCTTGCGAACGTTACAGCTTTTACTTCAGTAGCTACTGTAAAACAGATGTTGTTCAAAATAAAAAGGCTAGAGCAGAGAAGCCCGTTGTGCCGACCTGGGGTACAGCTCAGGTGGGGGCAGCCGCCTGGTCCGGAGCGGAAGGTGCCTGCATTCTGCAGGTGCAGGGATTGTTATCTTGCACCGCCCCGGCTACCGAGAGGGCGGGACTCGCGGGGTTGCAGAGTGTGGGACTTAGCCCCTGAAGCAGAGTCTAAACGTATTGCACGCAGCAGACATTTATCCAGCCGGGTGCCCACACCTGGCACGGGGGAGGGGAAACAGCTTCTACAGGAACCGCAGAGACAAGAGGAGCCCCTCGTTTGGGACGCCAGAGGGCTGGTCCCGCTAGGCTCTGTCCGACTGCTTTCCCGTGATTGCTTCCTCCACCTGTCCATCATTCTAATGCCCTACTTCGATTGGTTCTCCTCTCTGCCACTCGGTTCCGCCGCGCTGACCCCCATTGGCCCCTCTCCGGCCGAGGCCCCGCCCCACGAACTGGGCATGGGGAGTGGGGCGCGGAGCAGAGAGAGCGGGGCGCCTGCTCTGGGCTGGGGGGAGGCGGTAGCGGAGAAGGAGGAGGAGAAGAAGGAGGAGCAGCGCCAGCAGGAGGCAGCGGCCGCGACCCGGCTGGGGTGATGGTGCAGGTGCCCGGGGCCCGCGAGGAGCTGCCCGGCTGAGGGGCGCCTGGTCCAGGGTCCGCAGCGCCGCCGCGTCTCTCCCGGGGGCGGGCGGGCGGGCGGGAAGATGCTGAGCAGGTTGATGAGCGGCAGCAGCAGGAGCCTGGAGCGCGAGTACAGCTGCACCGTGCGGCTGCTGGACGACAGCGAGTACACCTGCACCATCCAGGTCAGTGCCGCGCTGCCCTGCCCGCGGAACCCCTTCGTCTCCCGAGTCTGGCCAACTTGGCCCGCCGCCGCTGCCCGGGGTCGCCGCAGACCCCAGTGCTTTGTCCGTCCCCGGCTGCGGCGGACGGCCCCGGTGCAGAGAGCGCCTCCGCCCGAGACCGGTCCCGGGCGGGGTACGGGGCGCTCCGCGCAGCTGCGGTGAGAGTCCCTCCGTCCGGTACCCTCAGCTGTCCCTCTGCCCTCTCCCAGGGTGAGGCCACCCCATCCTGGCTCCTCGAGCCTGCCAGGATGGGGAGCGTCTTCCACTGGCTGCAAGAGGGAGGCGGGCTGGGCGGGAGCCTCCTACCCGGGCCGCCCCGTCGAGGGGCGCAGGCTTTGGCTCTCTAGCCAGGCAAGGACCCTTGGCCGGCTTTTCTTATCTGTCTTTGGTTGAAAGGATAATGCTGTATGTCATAATCACCCGCCCCCCAGCATTTGTGAGTCAGAGCTCTCATAAGGTAGAAGTGAACGCGCAGCCCATGCAGAGTGGCCTATGGAAGGGAGCCCAGCCTCTGGGCTCCCAGGATTAGCCCCCCTCCCTGCCGTTCGCTCCCCAAATCTCATTGTGTTGGGCAATTCTGGGTGGGCATGAGGTAAAGATTTAGCAACAAGTACCAGAGATTTGAGGGTTGGCCGTGGTGAGAAAGAATCGGTGACTTACAGATAACGCCAACAATACGTTAATGCTTCGCAGCATTTCTTCAGAAACCTGGTATTTTTGGAAGGGATTTTTACAACCTCTTATGTGTTTTCACTACTGCCTTGTGGCACGTCTGGAGTAGTAGTCTTTCCCAGGAATGCAGTCACAGCCCTCTTTCCTCCTCTATAAAGTCAGTGATAGGAACATTGACAATGCTCCGGTGTTTAGAGGCTCCTGCGCTCGCTGCTCTTTCTGGAGAAGCAAATTGAGTTGGATCCAGAGGGGTCTCATCTGATCCCTTGCCTTTGCAGCAAGAAACCAGAGGGGGCTTCTCGCCTCAGATGTGGCAGACAAAAACTGTCTGCTTCTGGTTCTACCCTCTTTGTCTCCTGGCCCCCCAACCCCCCATTTATTATTATTTTTTGCTGACAATGCTCAATAGCGGAAAATAGCGGTGTGTGAGAAAGACGCTGGGTAGTGTGTGAGAGCAGCTGCTCTCTGCTGAGTCCGTGCTCAGTTCAGCCTTCTCTACACTTTCCCTTTTCTCCCACTCCCCAAACCAGTTCTGGGCATAAGTGCTGACTGCTGTCAAAGATCCAGGAGGGCAGAGAAAGAGAACAAAATCTCTTTTTAAGGCCACTTAAAGACAGGCATAAAGATGCTAGCCATCAAGTGAAAAGGATTTTTGTGGTTGAATATGATAGATGTTCTGTATTATTTTCTCACAGAATGAGTGGCATGCTACTTTTTGTTTCCATTGTATCTTTATGTGTCATGTACAGTTTTTTTGTTTGTTTTTGGGTGGGGGAGGAGAAAACATTGACCTGACATAGTCATCATTTGAATATGTTGTCCAGAGCTTTTAAAGTCTTTATCCTTTTGTTTTAAAATTTAAAGCATTTATACAGTAGCATATCAAGGGCAGTGTCAGATTTAGACTTTGTGAGTCCTAAGAATACTTTGGGTATATGGTGAAATAAAATTCCTGGGGCAGGTCATTAACTTTTGACAAGGTATAGAGTACAAATACAATTCATATCACCACTCCACTAGTGATAATCTTGTAGTTTTTAAGGTAATGCAATAAGACAACTAGTTATTTTTACCAGGTAGTGGAACCTTTCAGGTTGGTTGATTGGTATTATAGTTGTGGATAGTTTTTTATTACTGTTAAGAAAAATATTTTTAAGTCAAACAGGACTTACTGGGTTTATGCTTGCTATATCTTACTATGGTTTTCTTTTCCTGTTGGTCTTATTTTATATTTACAAGTTAATGTGTTATAAACATTTAGGACACATAAAAAATTAAGCTTGGTGTAACATGATTATACTGTGGTGAGTGTCCACTGTCTAGACATGTTAATGGTTGTGCATTGTGATTCTTGCATGAAAAATTTGAAAACAGGAATTCTGAAGTTTATGTAATATTGTCAGTCTTTGGCACCACTATTATGAATTGCTTTTGTTTTTACCCAATGTGAGGAAATGTAAAAAAAAAAGAGAGAGAGAATCTTATGTGAAATTAATATTTTGTGCATATGGCTTATTTGAGCTTTTAGAGATTGAGCTTTTCTTAGTAACTTTTCACCCCTTTTACGTTTCTGTAGTGTGTGTGTGTGTGTGTGTGCGTGCGCGCGCTTATGCGCGTATCTGTCAAGCATTGGGCACAGGGTCTTTAAATCAGTATGGAAAGGAGCTGTGAGCTACTTGCTAGGTTAAAGCAATATTTCTAACGTATTAGGAATTTCAGTACTGTATATTAGAAAAATTTTTGGTGATAATTTAGAATCGTATTCGTTAAAATATCGTATGCCATATTTTTCTTTAAGGTATATATTTTAGAGTGATTTCAGTACTTCTTGGGATAATCAGAGAACTCTTAGGGTATTAGAGAGTCAGAAATGTATCACTAGGTTAGAGCCATAATAGTCACATTTGGTAAATTTCAGTTGTAGGAAATTCTGTCAAAGTATTGGTCTAGCCTTTCATATTGCACCAGTTCTATTGATCTAACATTTAGGATGTGATTATTAAGGTAAGGAAAATGCCTTACATCCTTTCAATGAAGGTTGCCACAGTTACCAGACTATTCTTTTATTTTTTTCTGATATGCAAATATATTTGTAGATCATGAGAAATGAAAGTATACATAGGAGGGTTGTAATGTAATTGCTCCCCTGTGAAGAACATTGTTAACAGCTCCCTGCCAGTTTTGAAGGTCATTGCTTCATAAATGCAGATCTAGTCCATATTTTCTACACATCTGTTTCACTTATGAATACCTACATTTATTTACTACCTTTACTACTCTACCTTGTTATTTTATTTGGAAACAAATAGGAAAAATGAAAAGGCTACTTAATATCTTTGAACTTAAAATGGACTCGTTTAAATGCTTAGGCATGTAATACACCTAAGTAATAGATTTTTGACTATGTTTTGAGTTTAATAGTTTATAAAATATTAAGAATATAACAGGAATGCCAGTAGAAATTCATATCAAAAATACATATTTTCAAGTCAGAAATATTACTTTTTTCTGATTACTGAAAAGTAAAGCTGCCCTAGAAATCAATTTTATTTTACCAGGAACACATTAAATTAATAACTGATCAAGCAGCTGGGTTAAATTTGTTTTTGTAGTTGAATGAGGTACTATCTTAAATAAAATGCATATATGCAGAAACAGTTCTATAGTGGAACCAAGATCTGGATTTGACTGTGGCTCAGCCGTTTACTGTGGGACCTAGGGTAAGAGAGGGAGTACGGGGGGAGGGGGGGGGAGAGAACAACTGTATTGAGCCCATACTTACCAGGTGCTCTGCTTCTGTTCTTACTTACCTCACAACAGCATATGGATTTAGTGTACACCTTTTGTACCAGCTGAAGAAAATAGGGTTGTGGATTGGTTAGGAGAGCAGATGTTTCTTGAATGGGCAACTCTGTACTATGCTTTCTGCTAGGTGCTTTGCTTACACCTTACATCAACTATTTGAGAGGTAGGTGTTATTATCCTCATTTTACAGATGAAAGGCTCCGATGAAGGCTAGTAGTGGATGGCTATACTATATTGAAACCCTGGTCATTTTGTCTCTAAATCCCAGCTTTGTTCCCTCTATTCCTTCTGACCTATTTTAGTATATGTGCTGCCAAAGCTGGCACCCTTCTGACCTCCTAAGTCAGTTCACCTGTCTGTATCTTAGTTTCCTCATCTGTCAAATGGGAATAATACTTATTTCATAGTAAAGAGAAAATTATTTGATAATGTCATTATAAATTATAACAAGATTTAAACAGACTAATCTGTACTTACATTGTGCCTTAATCTAGTCAAATAAAAAATAGGATTGAGAACTGTTTTTGTTTTTTGGAAAATAAATTAAACCTTAGGTCTCCTTAACATGATTTCTGATTAATCTCAGTGAAATTGTAAAATCCAAAGCTGGAATAACTGGATTCTATAGCAGAACTCTTCCCTAAAATTCAAGAGTTCAGGTTTGCTTTCCTTCTATCCTACCAAATCTTTGGCTTTAGAGGGGCATTTATTTCCTGGACTGACCGTGATTTATCTTTTCTAAGAATTTGTGCTTCATATTTGGTAAGCAAACTCCTTGGTTTCATTAATGTAAAAGGGATATTGTTAGAGAATTAAGATAATTTTATTCACAGAACACAAAGTTGTTGTATTTTCATAAATATTATTTTTTAACTTTGTTTTAAAAGTAATTGTGGTGTCTCAGGATCTGTTACAATAGTAAGTCAGACTCTAATTCTTGAAACTAAGTTCCAAAATTATATGCCTTCTAGAATCTAAAAGCACCCGTATTCCAGTTCTTAATTTGTATATTGAAATATGTATTGTATAAAACGAATGCAGATCAACCTTTAAGGACAAAAGGTAAATTTATTTGTGTATTTATGCTCTCATACTTTCTCTTTTTGAAAAAGTCCAGTTTAAGGAAATAACAGTGGCATCCAAAAGAAACTTAGAAGCATTCACCACAGCAGATTTTACTCAAGGGTATTTGTATGAATTTGTATTCAATTAAATGCTTGGAATGAATATACTAGACAAGGCAATTCAACATGTATAATAAAAGAGCATGCAGTTTTTGAGTCCTCTGTTTGTTACATTGCCCAGAAACCAGTTGATCATGTCTGTGCTAGTGTTAATATCACACTTAAAAAAAAAAGAGATGTTTGCCAAGATAAAATCAGATAACTTAAAGACAAAAAAAAATAGTCATTTTTATTATACAACTGTAGTGGCTTATGTATAGTTATTAAAATGTGTAACCCCAAATGAGCAAGGCAGTAGTTTAAGTGATATAATTATTATAGTAAAATATTTTGGGTTATTTTAATAACTATTTTCTAGTAGATTGTATTTTAGAATTTTTAAAAGGAAGAGTAAGAGGGAGCTATAAATTTTAGACCTAAGAATTATATCGCAGTGACTTACATGGTTATAGTTCAATGAGTATTCTCATTCATTTATGCTACATGATGGTTGTGTTAACTCCAACACTTTAAAATTTCTTGTCTCTGAAAACAACAGACATTCTCTAACAACTATATAACCCTTTTTATAATTTCAACCCATCCCATTTCAAACCACTTTGCTTTTCAGCCCTTCTCCCTGGTGAGACGTATGGTATGTAAATGTGATATTTTACAGAGCCTTTGAGGTCTCTGATAACTTTCTGCAATTATCCTTTGTTGAATTAGTAGAGCTGTGGTCTAGAGCTCCTATGATTTTTTTGGTTCGTCTCTTAGGATTTCAAGCCTTTCAGGTCTCCCCTCCCCTCATCTCTGCAGGTTTAGAAGGCTTGGATCAAATGAATACTGTGTAGTACAGTGCTTCATGGGGAGTTGGAGGTCTGGTAGGATTAGGATATTGACATTGGGATCACTACAGCCACAGAAACGTCCTTCACTCCTTTCTCTAAGTCAGTGCCACATAAAACCTCCTCACAGCCTCATTTCTAACAAGAAGAGAACCATGCTTCCCAGCCTGTTTCTAATTGTGTCTACGTTAAGTTGAATTCATCTTCTGATAGCCTCATCTGTAACATTCTGACTTTGCAGACCCTGTTTCATGGAGCAGCCTCCTGTGGGACACTGTTCCTCAGCTCTGCCTAGCCAGAGCTTGTACAACAGATGGGAGTATCATGGAGGATTGGCAGCAACCTTACAGCTTCTGTTTCTTACCTATGTGGTGCTTGGGGAGGAGGGTACGGCCCTCTTGGAGGTCAGGTGGCAGTTGTTGCCCCTCTGTTTTCTGGCCTCCTCGATACTTTGGGCTCAGGCAAACCACCTGAATGGTCCTCTCATGCAGCTGAGAGTTTTGATGAGCACTAAAGCATCTCCATTCCTATGTTGTAGAGTGAATGGTATTTCCCCTAAGAAAGCAAAACACCTTGTTGTATGTCCGTCCTAACCACTGAAGTAGACCTCCCATTTCTTTAAGACACTAGATATGGGTGGGTGGCCAATACAACTTTTTGTACTTAAACATCTTAAATATCAGTGGAGCCCAAGAGAGTAGAGAAAGCAGTTTCTCTTGGAAGCTAGTCCCTAGATTTAAATTATAGAGCTCTTGCTGCCCAAGGCCACCATGTGATCCTCATTATTGTCAATATTTTGAGCAAGATCTTCTATATTGGTCTTTTACCAACTGTAAATGCTGTACTGTTGCTAAGGATGGTGTTTTACTTTTGTGGTCTTTCTAACTTAATTGTATTATATCCTATATTTGGAAAGCAGGAATGTGTATAGTTAGGTTAAAGTTCTCTAGGCTTTTGCTTGCTACTAAACACGAACTTGTGTGAATCAAGTCCTCTAAGGAGATCCTTCGTGCCATGCTCATACAGGCAAAATAATTGGGCCACATGCTTGGCAACCACTGAGTTTGTGTACAATAGCTCCATTCACTTGTCTACAGAAAACACCCCTTTGACAGTGATTATAGCTTTCATTCCCCCTCCTCTACTTCTGACTCCTTGCATTACCATGACCTCATCTGCTGGTCTGTAGTTAGAGACACTTTGGACCACTCCAGAAATGCTTTAGGACTCATTCCTCTCTGTTAAGGATCATTTCAAAGATTTAGACAACCCTTGCCCACCAAGGGAAACCATTCTAGATCAGGACCAAACCTAGCTATTTTTATGCCTTATTTGAGCCATCTTACTGTGTTACAGCTCAGGGTTTTTTTTTTTTTCTTTTGTAGAAATTGTGAACCTTGTTAGAAAGCAAGGAGAATAGAATATGGGGATGAGTTAAAGCAGTGGTTCTCAAAGTGTGGTTCCTGGATGGGCAGCATCAGTTTCACCTGGGCATTTGTTACAAATGCAGATTTTTGGCTCCACTGCAGACCTAGTGAATCAGAAATACAGGACATAGAGCTCAGCAGTCTGTTTTAACCAGCTAAGTCTTATGCTTTTTGAGGTTTGAGATCACTAGTATTAGGTCACACAGATATTTAGTAAAATTGATGAGTATTATTGATTGAGTATAATAAGTGAGGGAGAAGGAGAAGCCAAGTGTGAATCTCATATTTCTAATTTTTGATTTATTTCTGAATGGCCTTAACTGATGGTCTACCCTCGTAAGGTAGAAGTTAGTTTATTTGCAGGTATGCATACCATTTTCAGGTGGGCAGGAGTCTATGGTGGGTCATCATTCCAATTTGATGCTCTTATATTTATTGGTTTTATTTTTGTCTTTCCTGACCCAGAAAGAATGTGATTGTTTTATATTTCTATACTGTTTCTCAAATCTTCACAGTTTAAAGTACTGGAGGTGTAGGAAGACACTTATTTGCAAACATGTAAATAGCAAACAATAAATGTCATGGAATTCAGTGCTAAGACCAGGTGGTATGATGTGGCAGTGCAAAACTGGGGGACTTGAAATTAATAAATATTTCTCAAAGGAGGTGAGTTTTGAACTAGGTCATGAAAGAGTGCCAAAAGCAGAAAATGGGCTGTGGGGATGGGTAAAGGGCATTCCAGGCTGAGGTAACAGCAGGCTACTTTAAGGTAGAAAAGCTAAAAATGTAAAGCCAAATATATTTAGTCTTTACTATGTTTATCTGACGTACTCTGGTACACTTGAGTCAAATAGCAATCTACTTGCCTGAGAAAAATTGCTGTCAGCAAATTTCAATCATTCTTGACGTTCTCAGAAGAGTTAGTCTAAACTAAAAATAACACAAAGCTGGTGTTGAATTAAATCTAACTCCAAAAGTATATAACACAAATTAAGATTCTTCACAAAGCAGTGGTATCACACAAAAGGGTAAAGTCATGTATCAATCTGTGCTAATTCTGTGGCTACAGTAACTATACATGTACTTTTGTTTACAGGGGACCTCATCTCTGGCATCAGTTTATTTATCTACACCAAAAAAGAGAGTATCAAATTCCAGCATTCAGCTGATGTTTGAAAATCCTTTGGCTGATATAATGCGGCTTAAATGATGCATTAATGATTAAGAAATGTGACCAGTGGAGTCCTAAAAGGCACATTTCTGCATCTCCTTTCCCAAACCTAAGTGGCCACCAAAAATCACTTTTCTGGAGGATCAAGGAGTGCTTCCCTGGATTCCCCAGTGACCCCTGCCTGCCAGCTCTGAAGTTCCCAGCCTGACACAGGGTGCACTTTGAGCACTCCACACAATGCCAGGCTAGAGCTTTGGGGATGGGAACCTCCAGGAAAATACCGTTTGGCATTTAGGCAATCAATGTTCGGCAGAATGCCAATGCTAATAGGTTATTTTGCTCTGGAAAAGGAGAAAAAGAAGGGATAGTTTAAAGACTGATGAATAGGGGAATGACTGACAATACAGGCACTCCACTTTGTTGGAAAGATTAAGGAGGCTTGCTGTGAAGTGGTATTATGGGAGCCAGATAAATTAGCAAAGGCTCACAGGCCCAAGACCTGAAAGAAATAGTGGTTCATCAAAACAGCATGCCCCAGGGCACACTCAAATGTCTGGCCACTTTCATTGAACTTGTACTAGAAAAAAGCCAAATCATTAGGAACCCTTACAGTCTGGTAGTCCATTCAGGCACTCCATAGTCAGGCAAATTATCCTTTGTCTCCAGGCAGGTGCAAAGCCTTATTTCCATATTGCCTGATGTAACTCCAGGGCCCTCTAGTCTGGGCCTTAGCCTAATTTTGAGGACACCCAAGTGGAAGAGTTGGCTTCACGAGTACCAGAGGATTCCGTATACTCTAGGCAGGAGATGCCACTAAGATTATTATTTTGTCAGACAAAAGCCAAGCAGATAAGACCATTGATCACAACACAAGGAAGTAAAATTAATTCATCTAAGGATCTCAAGTACTTCTAGGGGATAATTTGTTAAAAATTTTTTTTGAAGGTTTATTGTTTGAAGGAGAGACAGAACGTGAGCCCTGAGGAGCAGGGAGAAAGGGAGAAAGGGAGACACAGAATTGAGCTGACAGCACAAAGCCTGTTGCTCTACCTCACAAACTGTGAGATCATGACCTGAGCCGAAGTTATACACTCAACCAACTGAGCCACCCAGGCACCTCTGCAATGATTTCTTAATAGATTAACAGACTCAGTGAGACTGTACTGTAACTTCAGGCCTGGTATTTCAGGTCTGGGTCTGCACAGTAGAGGGACTGCCCATGGCCAGGAGAGTCTTTATTTTAGACACCTGAAGTTGGTGAAACTGGAGGGAGAGTTGAGATAATTGAAAAGGAGACACAAAAGATCAAAACCTGAGAAACTGTTGGGATGGAGCAAGATGAGCCCTAAGCAGAAATACCTGGTCAAAATCTGGAGTGAGAATCTGGAGAAGCAGGTTGCGGAAAATGAAAAGAATATTGGATGTCTATTTTTTGTTGTTGCAGCTGTGTGTGATAGGAGAGCTTTAATAGTTTAAAGGAGTTCGCTGAGGTTGGCCCCCATGTGGGGGTAATTAAAACACCCAAAAATGGGGGCATCTGGCTGTCTCAGTTGGTGGAGTTTGTGACTCTTGATCTTGGGGTTGTGAGTTCAAGCCCCATGCTGGGCCTAGAGCTTACTTTAAAAATAAAATAACTCAACAGTCAGTCATGTTGAATACCTCACTGACCAAGACTCTGCCAGAACACACTGGAATTGACTCTAGGGCCCTCTGCCGGGCCAGACACTATTTCGTGTTGAATCATAGGAGGTGGGGTTCACAACGGTCATGGGGAAGAAGGAGAGGCTGTTTGCTGCTTGCCAGATACAGGGTCCAAATGGTCTAGGTTTTACTTTACTGTGGCTCAGTAGGCTCTTTCCTATCTTTCACATGCTTCCAAAATGCAACTTTGATCATAATCTCTTTTTAAAATCCTTTGAGATTCTTCCCTTACCTCCTGGATAACAGCCTTTTAGCATGGCATAGATGCTCTTCCATTACCTCTGCTACCTTCCTTTTGAGACTTGTCTCCTGTTGTCCTCTCAGTGCATTTTATCCTGCTTTGTAGACCATCAGCTTCTCATCACCTTATTCCAAGGTAGACTTCCTCCACAATGTTGTTGGGCTGTGCTTTGGGGAACTTTGTTATAGCATTTACCACATTCACTTGTAAATATTTGCTCACATGTCTACTATCATAGACAGCTGTTTGGAGGGCAGAGATTGCTCTTTGTACAGTTAGTATATACGGTCTCACCTAGGGGCTCCATAAATGTAGATTGTAGATGTGCAGGATTGAAAATGTTAGCTTTGATAAAGAGGATTGTTAATAATGCAAATGTAAGGTTACCTCTAACTTGAGCTAAATTGATTTAAAAAAATGAACATCAGATTTTTCTGGACGAAACTAATTTGACAATAAACTATTTGTAAAAAAAAAAAAAAAAAAAGATTTTTCTGGACTTTGGGGTGATACTATAGTACTTTAAAAGGTGGTTAGTTGGGGCGCCTGGGTGGCTCAGTTGGTTGGGTGGCCAACTTTGGCTTAGGTCGTGATCTTGCGGTTCATGGGTTCAAGCCCTGCATCAGGCTCTGTGCTGACAGTTCAGAGCCTGGAGCCTGCTTTGGATTCTGTGATTCCCTCACTGTCTGTCCCTCCCATGCTCAAGCTCTGTGTCTCTCTGTCTCAAAAATAAAATAAACGTTAAAAAATTTTTTTAAAAGGTGGTTAGTGGTGATAGTTGTACAATTCTAGGATTGTATTAAAACCTACTGCATTATACACTTTAAAATGGTAATCTGCTCTCTCTTTCCCTCTCTCTCTGCCTCTTCCCTGCTCACATTCATGGTTTCTCTCTCTCTCTCTTTCTCAAATAAATAACGTTAAAAAAAAAAAGTCAGAAGAGCTTGTGACTCTCAATCTCAGGGTTGTGTGTTTGAGCCCCATGTTTGGTATAGAGATTACTTAAAAAATATTTTTTTAAAAACGGTAATCTTATGATATGAATTATTTCTTAATTCACATGTCAGTTTCCTGCTTTTGATCATATACCGTAGTTATATAAGAAGTTACCCTTGGGGAGAAGCTGGGTGAAGGATACACGGGACAATTTTATACCATTTTCACAACTTACGAGTCTATAATTATAAAGTTTTAAAATGCGATTGAATGGTTAGCAAATATGCTTATTATTTAGTTAGGGTTTATGGTTCAGAATGACTATAGAAAGTTTTCTCACTGATTAGACCCCAGTAACCTTTCAGAATTATGTAGGTTTATTTATAAGTAGGTAAGTTTTGACGTAACATACTTAAAAATAAAGCCAATTCTGTGTTAATAATAAAGGTAAGGTAAGAGTTTAAAAGTAATATCTGGTAGTTTTTTTGCATTTTTATTTTTTTCTGTGATTCTCTGTTTCTCTCCTTGTACAGTTTCTCTGACACAATTAATTACAATTAAAATGAATGTACTGACAAATTACACATATCATAATGTGCCATTGTTGTGTTTTAGAGAGCTATTTGGTGTAATGTCCATATTACATATTTTAATTTAATATGTTAATTGAGCTATTTAAAAATTTATTGCATACTTAACTGTGTTCTGGGTTGTGTAATAAGCACTTTATGTGTATTCTTCATTTAATCCTACCTGTTACATGGAAAATGTCATTGTCCCTAACTCCAGATGAGTACAATAAGGCTTGGAAATGTTAAATAACTTGCCTACTGTCCCACAGCTAGTCAGTAGGGGAGCTGGGATTCAAACTCTATGAACTCATCATTGTTCTTATTTATCGGTCTCTGATACAGTAGGCAGTGTAGTCCAATGGGAAAAACATTGGCTTGGGGGAATTAGGAGACTTATGTTAAATGCCTGACTCTTTAGACTGATTAACTTTGAGGGCTTGAGCAGGTAATTTAAGCTTTCATCTGCAAAATGAGGAGGCTCAAAAAGATCCTTCCAGGGGCACCTGGGTGGCTCAGGGTATTGAGCATCGACTTCGGATCAGGTCATGATCTCACAGTTCATGGGTTTGAGCCCCTTGTCGGGGTCTGTGCTAACAGCTAGCTCAGAGACTGGAGCTGCTTCAGATTCTGTGTCTCCCTCTCTCTCTGACCCTCCCACACTCACTCGCTAACTCGCTCTCTCTCTCTCTCTCAGAAATAAATAAAACATTAAAAAAAAGAAAAAGAAGACCCTTCCAGTCTCTTTGAGCACAAACATTCTGCAGTGCCTAAGGAATTTGTCCCTGGCTCAATAGTGTTGTTTCTTTCTTTTTTTTTTAATGATTTAAAAAAAAAATGTTTTACTTGTTTTTGAGAGAGAGAGAGAAACATCTTGAGTGAGGGGAGGAGGGTGGGGTGGTGGTGCAGAGAGAGAGGGAGACACAGAATCCGAAGACAGGCTCCAGGCTCTGAGTTAGCTGTCAGCACAGAGCCCGACGCGGGGCTCGAACCCACGAACCACTAGATCATAACCTGAGCCGAGTTGGACATTTAACCAACTGAGCCACCCAGGTGCCCCTCTTTTTTTGTAATATAATTTATTGTCAAGTTGGCTAACATACAGTGTATATAGTATACTCTTAGTTTTGAGGGTAGATTCCGTGATTCATTGCTTACATACAACACCCATTGCTCATCCCACGTGCCCTCCTCAATGCCCATCACCCATTTTCCCCTTGTGTTCCCTCTGTGAAAGATATTCTTTATAAACACAAATATTCCTTTTAAGGAAAGAGATGTCAAGGCAGATCTTTGTGACGGCTTCAGTCAGTGTTCTGGCCCTTAGTTTTGCAAAATACAAAATATCATTTTATATACTGGTTCAACATAGATCAGATTCGGGGAGATTGACTCAATGCTAATCAAAATCATACGAGCTTTTTAAAAAATTTATAATTTAGAATATTAATTACAGTGGAGTAGTGAATACTAGTTTCTGCCATTATAGGCAGTTATTTAGGATAGGAGACTGGAAAAACAAACTTGAAAGCCGTCTTGGAAGGCAAATGGTTTTGAGGGGTACTCTTTGAGGTTGTGTAAAAGCCTTATAAAACATGTCTATTTCACAGTACAGATCTAGTGATTATGTATCTACAAGAATCAGTTTTTCTATTTTCTTTGATTGGTGCTTTCTAAATTTTTTTTAATGTTTATTTTTTTCTGAGGGAGGGAGAGAGAGAGAGAGACAGACGGTATGAGCAGGGGAGGGTCAGAGAGAGAGGGAGATAAAGAATCCAAAGCAGGATCCAGGTTCTGAGCTAGTTATCAGCACAGAGCCTGATGCGGGGCTCAAACCCACAAACCCTGAGATGATGCCCTGAGCCGAAGTCAGACGCTTAACCAACTGAGCCACCCAGGTGCCCTGATTAGTACTTTCTAAATGCTGATAAAGTCTGCCCTTTAGTCCTTCTCCTACTTAGTGCAGATTATTGTACATATGTTAACAGTACAATTTTAATTTCTTTTTATTTTAATGGTATGTCCCAATTTAGAGATTATACTCTATTTACTCTGATTACATTTGAGTGTTTCTCAAGACTGTACTTTATGCCATTTTCTCCCCTAAGTGGACTTGGCCAGATAACTTTCATTTATTTACGTTCACTTTTACTGCTTTGTTTTTTCGGAGGGAGGCTTATGTGTATTTTTTTAACTTCGATCTCAAATTCTGCATGGTCCTCATGTAATTACCACTACATTAACACTCTTTTCATAGGTGGTATATAATCTTGATGACATCTGTAGAAGGCATATGCCACATATGGTATAGAATTTAAGAGTGAATTCTGATATATTGTAAACATTTCCACTATTCTTTTGCTTTCAAGTTTCCAAATACTGTTTTCTGCATTTTCTACAATGTAAACTTAGCTTTTTTTAAAAAGTCAGGTTTATTTGGGTACAATTTACATACAGTTCACTTTTTTTAAAGTAAGTTCTATACCTATTGTAGGGCTTGAACTCACAACCCTGAGATTAAGAGTTGTGTGCTCCACTGACTGAGCCAGCCAGGCACCCCTAAAAGTTACTCTTTTATATCGGTATAGTTCATTGAATTTTGACAAATGCGTGTAAGTTGTATAACCACCATATATAGAATATTTCCACTATCCCATAAAGTTCCCTTTTGCCCCTTTATGGTCTGTCTCCTCCTGCTTCTCTGGGTGTCTGGCAGCTGCTAATCTGATTTCTATGCTTATGGTTTTGCTTTTTCCACGATGTCATATGAATAGAATCATATATATAATGTTTTGAGTCTGGCTTCTTTCACTTAGCATAATGCTTTTCTAGATACAAATTATATATCGTAAAGTTCATCTGTTTAAAGTGTACAGTTGAGGGGCACCTGGGTGGCTTAGTCGGTTAAGCGTCCGACTTTCGCTTAGGTCATGATCTCGCGGTTTGTGGTTCGAGCCCCGCGTCGGGCTCTGTGCTGACTGCCAGCTCAGAGCTTGGAGCCTGTTTCAGTCTGTGACTCCCTCTCTCTCTGACCCTCCCCTGCTCACGCTGTCTCTCTCTCTCCTAGAAATAAATAAAACATTAAAAAAAAAATTAAAGTGTACAGTTGAATGGTTTTTAGCATATTTATGAAGATGTGCACTCATCAACATAATCTAATTTTAGAACATTTATATCACCCCAAAAAGAAACATTGTACCCATTAGAAGTCACTTCCGTTTCCTGTCTCTCTCCCCCCAGCTTTCTGCCTTAGGCAAACACTAATCCACTTTCTGTCTCTATAGATTTGCCAATTATGAACATTTCAAATAAATGGTATCATACAATACATGGTCTTTTGTAACTGATTTCTTTCACTTAACATATATTTCTGGGACTCATCCAAGTAGTAACTTGTGTTACTACCTCATTCTATTTTATTGCCAAATAATTTCCCATAGTATGGATCTGTCACATTTTGTTTATCCATTCATGAGTTGATGGACATTTGTGTTGTTCCACTTTTTGGCTATTGTAGATAAAGCTGTGATAATTTATGTACAAGTTTTGTGTGGATATATATTTTCTTCTGGATATGTTGTGAACATTTTCTTTTTTTTTAGTTGAAACATAGTTGACACACAATCCTGTATTAGTTTCAGATGCACAACACATGTATATAAGTTTTTGTGTGGAAATATGGTGTTATTTCTCTTGGATAGATACCTAGGAGTGGAATTGCCATATGTGGTAACTTGATGTGGAAACTTTAATGTTTGAGGAATTGCCAACTTTCCAAAGTGGCTGCCTGAGGGCTCCAGTTTCTCTCTACATCTTTGCAACCAATCCTCACTACTGTCATTTTGATAATAGCCATTCTGTGGGAATGAAGTAGTATCTCATTGTGTTTGTTTTTTTTTCTAGTTTAAATTTATTTTAATTTGTGTAGTTAACAAACAGTATTGTATTAGTTTCAAATGTACAAGATAGTGATTCAACAATTCTATCCATTACTCAGTGCTAATCATGATAGGTGTGCTCTTAATCCTTTTCAACTATTTCACCCATCCCCATCCCTTCTCCTCTTTCGTAACCATTTGCTTGTTCTCTCTAGTTAAGAGTCTTTTTGTTTTCTCTTCCCCCTCCTTTGTTCATTTGTTTTCTTTCTTTCCTTCCTTCCTTCCTTCCTTTCTTTCTTTCTTTCTTTCTTTCTTTCTTTCTTTCTTTCTTTCTTTCCTTCTTTCTTTCTTTCTTTCTTTCCACCCTTCCTTCCTTCCTTCCTTCCTTCCTTCCTTCCTTCCTTCCTTTCTCTCTCTCTCTCTCTCTCTCTCTCTCTTTCTTTCTTTCTAAGAGAAAGAGCACAAGCACTGTAGGGGGAGAAGGGCAGAGAGAGAGAAAGAGAATCTTAAGCAGGCTTCACACTCAGTGCAGAGCCCACTGTTGGCTTAGTCCCATGACCTCAGCCAAAATCAAAAGTTGAATGCTTAACTAACTAAGTCACCCAGGTGCCCCATTTGTTTCTTAAATTCCATATATGAGTGAGATTGTATAGTATTTTTCTTTCTCTGATTGGCTTATTTCACTTAGCATATACTCTCTTGCTCCATCCATGTTTTTGCAAATGGCAAGATTTCATTCTTTTTTAGGGCTGAAATATATTCCATCACACACACACACACACACACACACACACACACACACACACACACACACCTTCTTCTCTATTCACTCATCAGTCAGTGCACACTTGGTCTACTTCCATAATTTGACTATTATAAATAATGCTGCAATAACCATAGGGATGCATATATCCCTTCATAGTGGTTTTGTATCCTTTGGGTAAACAACCTAGTAGTGTGATTACTGGAGCGTTGGTAGTTCTATTTTTAATTTTTTGAAGAACCCCAATACTATCTTCCACAGTGGCTACACCAGTTTGCATTCTTACCAACAGTGTGTGAGGGTTCCTTTTTCTCTACATCTTCACCAACACCTGTTTGTTGTGTTTTTGATTTTAGCCATGCTGACAGCTGTTGAGGTGATGACTCATTATAGGTTTGTTTGCATTTCCCTGATGATGACTGATATTGGGCATCTTTTCATGTGTCTCTTGGCCATCTGTAGGTCTTCTTTTTAAAAAAATTTTTCGGGGCGCCTGGGTGGCTTAGTTGGTTGGGCGTCCGACTTTCGCTTGGGTCATGATCTCGCGGTTCGCGGGTTTGAGCCCCGCATCGGGCTCTGTGCTGACTGACAGCTCGGGGCCTGGAGCCTGTTTCAGTCTGTGACTCCCTCTCTCTGACCCTCCCCTGTTCACGCTGTCTCTCTCTCTCTCTCTCCTAGAAATAAATAAAATATTAAAAAAAATTTTTTTTTTCAACATTTATTTACTTTTGAGCGAGAAAGAGAGAAAGTGTGTGTGGGAGGGGCCGGAGAGGGAGACAGAAGATCTGAAGCAGGCTCCAAGCCATGAGCGCAGACCCGGATGTGGAGCTTGATCCCATGAACTGTGAGATCATGACCTGAACTGACATCGAGTTGGATGCTTAACTGACTGAGCCACCCAGGTACCCCACCATCTGTAGATCCTCTTTGGTGAAATGTCTGTTCATGTCTTCTGCCCATTTTTAAATTAGATTATTTTTTTTCCCGGGTGTTGAATTGTAGGAGTTCTTTATATATTTTGAGTACTAACCCTTTATCAGATATGTCATTTGAAATTTCTCATTCAGTAGGTTGTCTTTCAGTTTGGTTGTTTCCTTTGTTGTGCAGAAGCCTTTCATTTCAATGTAGTCTCAATAGTTTACTTTTGCTTTTGTTTCCCTTGCTTCAGGAGACATATCTAGAAAGATGTTATGCTCATTTTGGTTTCAGTTTACATTTTCCTAATGACTAAAGATGTTGAACCTCTTTGCATATACTTTTTAGCTATTTGTATATCTTTTTGAGAAATGTCTATTCAAATTTTTTGCCCATTTTAAAAATGAGTTGTCTTTTTGTTATTGAGTTACAAAAGTGTATTATATATTCTGGACACAAGTCCTTTATGAGATAGATGGTTTGTCTTTAGATATTTTCTCCTAGTCCATGGCTTGTCTTTTCATTTTCTTGATGCTGTTGTTTGAAGCACAAAGGTTTTAAAATAAGTCCAACTGAATAACTTCTTTTTTATTGCTTGTGCTTTTGGTGTCATATCTAAGAAATCAATGTCTAACTGGAGGGTAAGATTTACTTCTGTATTTTCTTCTAAGAGTGTTGTAGTGTTAGCTTTTAAATTTAGGTCTCTGGCTCACTTTGAGTTATTTCTTTGTGTATAATGTGAGGTAGTGGTCCAAATTTATTCATATATATATAAATAAATTTCAATTGCACTATAATTAATGTACAGTGTGTATTAGTTTCAGGTATACCATATAGTGATTGAACCATTCTATTCATCACTCAGTGCTCATCACAGTAAGTGTACTCTTACTCCCCTTTACCTGTTTAACCCAGTCCCTCACCCAGCTTCCCTCTGGCAACGATGAGTTCTATTTAAGAGTCAATTTTTTTTTGTCTCTTTTTTCTTTGTTCTTTCGTTTTGTTTCTTAAATACCACATATGAATCTTCTCTTGCTCTGTTCTCTAATGATTTACTGGGTTTCTTTAGTGATATATTTGGATTCTTTCTCTTTATTTTTTGTCTATCACCAGTTTTTGTTTTGTGGTTACCATTTGGTTTATATATAACATTTTATGCATATAAGCAGTCAATATGAAGTTAATGGTCACTTCAGTTTGAACCCATCCTAAAAGCATTAATTTTTTACTCCTCTCCCCTCCTCATTTTAGGTATATGGTGTCATACTATATATCCTTTTATTTGTCAATCCCTTGAACTGGTATTTATAGATCTACTTAATTTTACTGCTTTTATGCTTCCTACTTTTTGACTGTTCTTTCCACTCAGAGTCCTTTTAACATTTCTTGTAAGTCTGGTTTAGTGGCTATGAATTTCTTCAACTTTTGTTTGTCTAGGAAACTCTTTATCTTTCCTTCAGTTCTGAATGAAGGCCTTTGTGGATGAAGTACTCTTGGTTGCAGGTTTTTTCCTTTCAGCACTTGTAAGATATTGTGCTACTGCCTTCTGGTCTGCAAAGTTTCTGCTAAAAAATCCACCATTAGCCTTATGGGGTTTCTCCTGGTGTGTATCTGTTCTCTTTTTTTTTCCTTCCTGCTTTTTAAATTCTCTTTTATCACTATGTTTTATTTTTGCCATTTTAATGACTATATGTCTTAGTGTGGACCTCCTTGGGCTGATTTTATTGGGGGCTGTATGTGCCTCCTGGATTTCTGTTTCCCTCCCCCAAATCGGTAACTTTTCAGCTATTATTTCTTCAAATAAAATTTGTCTCCTTTCTCTCTTCTCCTTCTGGGATTCCTACAATGTGAATGTCAATGTGTTATGCTTGCTGGTGTCACTGATTTCCTTTAACCTATTTTCATTTATGATTATTTTTTCTCTCTTATATTAAGGTTGATTTTCCCCTCTTAACTCTGTCCTCCAGGTCACTGATCTATTCTGCTTCTCATCTCTTATTCTCTCTAATATGATGTGTATAATACACACACACACACACACATAGTATATATATATATATATGCATGTATTTATATATGTATGTATATAAAATAAGTTAATGCTTGTTTACTTTTGAGAGAGAGCGAGTGAGAGAGCATGCAAGCAGAGGAGTGGCAGAGAGAGAGGGAGACACAGAATCCGAAGCAGGCTCCACACTATTAATGTACAGCCTCACCTTTCATTTTTGGTTCTTGAGTTTATCTCTGATTGATTCTTTTCTATGTTTTGATCTCTTTATTGAAGGTCTCACTAAGGTCCTCCATGTAAAGGTATAGTTAGTATCTTCATGACCATTACTTTAAATTCTCTATCAGGCTTATTACTTATTTCCATTTCATTTAGTTCTTGCTGTAATTTTGTTCAGATCTTTTATTTGGGACATATTTCTTTGTCTCCTCATTTTCTTTAACTCCCTATATCTGTTTGTATGTGTTAGGCAAGTCAGTTATGTCTCCTGCTCTTGGAAGTAGTGGCCTGACAAAGAAGAGGTCCTGTAGTGCCCTTTAGTGCAATGTCCTCTGTTCACTAGAACCTGTCACTTCAGGGGTATCTGCTATGTGTGTTGTGTGCACTCTACTATTGTAGCTGAGCCACATTTACCTTCAGTCCAGTCAGCTGCAATGGCCCTCTTTGCCTGTTTTGGGCAGGGTTTGGTCTCTATGTTGTTAGTGGACCAATCCGGGGCTGTCTTTAACTTGAGTTGTGTCGAGTCAGATCAGGTATTTGCCAAAGCTGTGGTCACACCAAACTCATGGCACATTCCCTGTGTTGTCTCCTGAAAAGCTGTCACTGGTGAGCAGGGTCTGTAGGCAGATGACATATCTGCCCCCAATCTATTGCTGGGGCCGCAGTTCGATTGGTGTGTGTGGTTATCTTCTTCTCTCCCCAGGGCAGGCACCATTTTGGAGTGGTGCTAGCACCTGTTGGGGCTGCTTGAACACTGCGAGACTTGTGGTACCACTTTGGAAGGACATGGGCATGTTGGAGGGGGTGGGTCTGCAGGCAAATGCAGAGGTGGAGTGCTTGGTGCCAAAAAGGTTCAAGCTGGCCCACTGTGGGAGGGGACATGCAGCCACCTGGAAAAATCTTGGTAAGGCCAGGATGGAGGGGGTGGGTCTGCAGAAGAGGATGGGGGTGAGGCACCCTCTTAGCACACTACGTGGAGAATGTTGTGGCTGCAATGGTTCATGCATGTGTCCATGTATCTAGGCTGGGGACCGAGGAGGGAAATGGTGCCCATAAGCTCTTTTGTTCTTGGAGAAGTCTTCCAGAGATCCCTTTCCATCCAGCACATGTTCTGATATTAGTATATGAATCTCCTTCTGATATATTCCAGTTACTTTTCAAACTACTGCTTCTATGCTGTATATAAGCAAGGCTGTTTGTTGTGCTGTCTTTTTAAGGGTTGGGACTCCAAATTTATATATGTACATATATATAAATACATATTTATACATATATATTTAAAAAATTTTTTTGTTTGTTTATTTTGGGGGGAGAGAGAGACAGAGTGTGAATGGGGAAGGGGCAGAGACCGAGGGAAGCAGTCTGAAGCAGGCTCCAGACTCTGAGGTGTCAGCACAGAGCCTGACATGGGGCTTAAGCTCACAGTCTGTGACATCATGACCTGAGCTGAAATAGGATGCTTAACCAACAGAGCCACCCAGGCACCTCTCCAAATTTATATTTTTATATGTTGATATCAGTTCTCCAATACCATTGGTTGGAAGACTTATCTTTTCCTGTCAAATTGTATTGATCCCTTTTGTTGAAGATCCATTGACCATAAGTATTTGGGTTTATTTCTGGACTCTTTATTCTATTGATCTGTTCCATTGATCTATATATCTTAATGCCTGCATCACTCTGCTTGGATTACTTTTACTTTGCACTACACTTTGAAATCAGAAAGTATGAATCCATCAACTTTGTTCTATTTTAAGATAATTTTCACTATTCTTAGTTCATTGCATTTCTATATGAATTTCAGAAACAGCTTGTTAATTTTTGCAAAAAAAAAAAAAAGGTTGAATTTTGATAGGACTTGTATGAATCTGTAGATCAACTTGGAGAGTGTTGCTATCCCCTTAATGATATAATTCTTCTGATTCATGAACATAGGATGTCTTTCCATTTATATAGATATTTGATTTTTTAAACAGTATTTTATGGTTTTCAGTCTAAGTGTAATGCTTTGGAGATTCATTCCTATTGGTATATCTATCAGCAGTTTGTTCCTTTTAATTGCTGAGTAGTATTCCATTTTATGGACATGTCAGTTTATCCATGAACAATTGATGAGAATTTGAGTTATTTCCTTTTTTTTTTTGGCAATCATGAATACATCTGCAAAAGATATTTGCATGCAGGTTTTTATATAAACATGGGTTTTTAGTTGGGTAAATCCATGGAAATAGGCTTGCTAGTTTTATATAAGTGTATGTTTACCTTATGGAAAAGTGCCGAACAGTTTTCCAAAGTGGCTGTACTGTTTTGCATTTTCACCATATGTGAGTTCCAGTTGCTCCACATCTTCACTAATACCTGGTATTATTAGTTATTCTTTTAAAGCTATTCTGATAGATGTGTAGTTATATTTCATTGAGATTTTAATTTTCATTTCTCTAATCAGTATTAGTATGGAGCATCAAATTAATGGAATTCTAGACCTTCAGAGTTAGAAGAGACATGAAAGAGTTCATTCCTTGTTTTTATATTGTGTTCCTCAGACATGTTTCATGGGCTGTCAGAGGCTGGGAGAGTTGGGGGACTGAGGAGCATGCTAAGTGGGTAGGGATCTGATTCCTTGCCCAGAAAGGCTCTGGTTTTATCAGTCTCTTAACGTTGAATCCATGAAATATATCATTAAAAAAGATACTTGAACGTTACTGAGCTCACTCTCTTTTTAGAGGAGAAAACCGAGACCTAGAGAGGTAAATTGACTTGCTTAAGGTCATATAGTTAGTCTGGAGTAGGCTGATACTCCAGTGCTTTTTTTTCTGTATTGTATTATTTTGTCAATTTGCTAAAATGATAGAATTTATTGGCTAATTGAAGAATTATGAAAAACCAGATTAAGATTGGTTAAACTCCTAATTTTTTAAAAGTTTATTTATTTATTTTGAGAGAGAGGGGGAGAGAGTGTGCATGTCAGTGAGAGAGGGGCAGAAAGAGAATCTCAAGCAGTCTCTGCACTGCTAGTGCAGAGCCTGACGTGGGGCTTGAACTCATGAACTATGAGATCATGACCTGAGCTGAAATCAAGAGTTAGACACATAGCCAACTTAGCCACCCAAGCACCCCAAACTCCTAAATTTTTTAAAAAGAATTTTCTTTTATACTGAAAAATAGCACATGGAAACTCAGTCATCTTTTGTGAGTTACCTGCACTAAGAAAGTGAGGGTTATCTTTTCTTTAGGAAACCAGTTTCTAGACAAAACCTTCTAAAATTGCTGTGCTTGGGTTTCTAAGTAGTATAAAAAATGTGGCACAACTGTCAGAGGTTATAAATGACAGTACATTATGGAAATAGGTGAGGAAACAAGCAGGGATTTGCCACGGGGAAATAGACATTGTATTTTGTTATCAGTTTTGACAAACACCGGCAATGGCTCATCAATGTTGAAAGGGTAAAATTGAATTCATTAGTCTCAATCATAATGGTTAGAATAATTTTTTTGTAAGAAGCATTCAGTTCTGAAATCCTTCCTTTATTGAAGTTTTTCTAGAAATTACCAGAGTGTGAAAGCAGTTCTATATTGACAATTCTTTTTTTTTTAAATAGTTTATTGTCAAGCTGGTTTCCATATAACACCCAGTGCTCATCCCCATAAGTGCCCTCCTCCATACCATCACCCCCCTCCCCTACCCCCCACCCCCATCAGCCCTCAGTTTGTTCTCAGCATTCAAGAGTCTCTCATGGTTTGCCTCCCTCCCTACATTGACAATTCTGAGATTGGCAGTGGGATGGATGAGTAAGCAGTCCATGGTTAGACTAAGGAGAATTTTATTAGAATGCCTTTGGTGGATTTGAGTAGAAGTTTTATTTAATACTCGTATAGTGGAAGAAGTGTAATATTTTGACTCAGAAGACTTTAAGTCAGTCTTGATTCTGCTTCATAGTACTTGTGTGACTTTGAGTCGCTTAACTTCTGTGACTTTTCATTTTTTTAAAACAATCAATGGAAAACGATAGTCATACCTCCTCAGCCTACTTCCCAGAGTTGTATGAGGAGGGGAAGAAATGGGAAAAAATATATATTAAAGCACTTTATAAATTTAATTTAACTTATTTTTTACTTTTTATTTTTTAAGTAATCTCTGCAACTCACAACCCTGAATTCATTAGTCCCATCCTCTACTGACTGAACCAACCAGGCACCCTGTAGTTTGTAAATTTTAAAGTGTTATTCAGCTATCATGTTTATTATTAATAACAACCTTTGGAATTGTAATATACAGGGTTTTGTTTTTTTTTTAAGGTTTTTCTTTCTTTCCTTTGGCCACAGTTTACTTACATTCATTTGGCTTCTATCTCCTGTCTCCAGTTTTAGGGGGAAGTTTTGCTCTGTCCTTAGTCCTCCTTTTTCTTTCATATAGATGACCCTTTCTTACTTCTGTCCATTAGAATAGATGACTATGTTAGTTTTCCCCTAAGGGAAATATGAGTTGGTTTTTATTTTGTACAGATATTTAGCTTAAGAAGCCTGGCTGAAGTATTAAAATAAGCTGCATGTAGATTTTCTTATTTGGCAATTGCATTTCTCTTTCTCATGGTTGAGTTTCTTACACTACTGCCTTTTCTCTGGCCTCTTTGCTTCCTTTGGGTAAGTTTAATACCTAATCTGCCTTTATCTTGGTCAGTCTCATTTGTTGGTCTGTAAGAACTCATGATACCTTATCAAAATATGCTTTGTGGACAGAATGGTAGAGTCATATTCTTCAACTCCTCCAGGACTGACAAGAGATTTCATTTGCTGATCTGGCTCCTATGTCTGGATCCTATGTTAAGGATCTTTGTCTGTTTTTAGAAACTCTAGATATGGGAAACAGGTCTTCTCTGTTGGTAAAATGGAAGTATGTTCCCTTTCTGATACCTAAAGCTCATGAGGTTGTCAATTTCAGCATTTTATTTCTTTTTCTTACTGGTTAAGAGGAGGGACATTTTTTACCTGAGGGTTTTCAAAGTCCTTTCCCGTGGTCACTGTCTGTCTTGTCTTATCAACTTCTTTTTATTCAAGTTAATTGAAAAAAATAAACTTGTATGTTTTAAATATTACTGAGATTAAGGGGTATTTTGTTCATATCATATCTATATAGATATGATAGGACAATCATATCTAGCATATGGTACTATTTAATTCCTAAGAGATCAGTTTATGTTTTTTTGGTTAAACTTCATCATTTGAAGTCATGCTTAATAAGTCAATCAATTAATCTTTTAAATGTCTTTTAAGTTTATTTATTTTGAGAGAGAGGGCGAGCACGTGCAGGAGGGGCACAGAGAGAGGGAGAAAGAGATAATACCAAGCAGGCTCTGCATTTTCAGTGCAATATTGTGGTCACCCATGAGATCCTGACCTGAGCTGAAATCAAGAGTCAGATGCTTAACCAACTGCGCCACCCGAGCACCCCTATTTAATTTAATTTTTTAAAATTTATATTGAGAGAGAGGGAGAGCATGTGCATCTAAGCTAGGGAGGAGCAGAGAAAGAGTGAGACACAGAGGGAGGGAGGGAGGAGAGAAAGAGAGAGAGAGAGAGAGAGAGAGAGAGAGAGAGAGAGGAGAGAATCCCAAGTAGGATTCTCTCCCAGCACAGAGTCTGATGGAGTCATGTTTTAAAAATATGATCTCTTTTTTAAAAATTAGAGGCTATTTTTTAAAGTAAGTTCTGTGTCAAATGTGAGACTTGAACCTACTACCCGAGATCAAGAGTCACATGCTCAACTAACTGAGCCAACCGGGGTTCCCTAGAAACTAGTTTATTAAAAGTCACTGAATTTAATTCTAAATTAAAGCAAATAGAAATACCAGTGTGTTTGTAATTTATTTAAAATGACTGTGGGTTATATTTTACTTTTTATTTTAGAAACAAGTAGCTTATGTAGTTAAATAAAATTGATTTATACGGATACTGTGTTAAAAGCTAGCAGATAGTTATTTAAGGATACCGTCTTCAGTAATGACATTCTAGTAGGGTCATTTTCTTCACAGCAATTTTTTATTGGATGGGTGAGAAGACAGAGCCTGGAAGTGGTAGATGAAGGCCCTTGTGCCAGTTCAGTTACTCATAAGGAAATCAAAGGTCGGCATTTACTTTAATGATTTATATCTAGGAGAAAATCGTATCTTGACATAGAAAAATATGATTTCTAAAAATACTACAGGGTTAGCATTCTCACTGTGTACTATTGTACGCTGCATAGTATTAGTATATTCAAAACAAAAACAGAAATTCTGTGTTCCTAAGTATAGCCCTGTGATTATAATTAAAACTTAGTATTGAATCCTAAATAGACCAGAGATAGTCATAACCAGTAAAATTGGGCAGTTTGAACAGCTTGATCAATGATTTTGCTGGAAATAAATGATTTCTTTATAATATTACTTATCAGACTTAGTTATGGTGGGAATTATAAGATGGCTTTTTTGTTTTTCAGTAATATATATATTGTCATATTCTATAATTGGCACTATTTTGTGATAACTTAGTGTATTTTGTGTTTAGATGTTTTACACAAAAATGCACTAACATACTTTTGTATATGTGTGTGTGTTTAAACATATCAGCATGCATAGGCATTAGCAGCTAGAGTGATATTATAGGTAAATTTTGAGTCACAGAGTAGGTGACTTTCAAAAAAATTGAATATAAATGGAAGTATTTTAAATGAACTATTTACACAAATCTATAGCAAATCCTGTTACATGAAAAAAGTTGTATATAAGTTAAAGTAGCATATAATTCAACCTAGAGTTTTCCTGTTATTGGTATTGTAGTATAAGCAGCTGGGCAAGGTAACTCTCCCTGGAGTAGCAGACAAAAGCCAGAGGCTTATCTAAGGGCAAAAGTCCTATCAGAAGTGACCTTCAGGGCTTAGAGCCACAACCTGCTGGGTTTGTAAGAGACTCTGGGCCTAGAAATGCAATTGGGGCCAAACATAGAGAAATGGTATAAGTGTGTGGATTCTCAATTATAGAAAGGGAGAAATCTTGAGAAAATGGAGACGTCTTTCTGTATTCTGAAAGAGCTCTCTGAAAATATGAACAATCAGGTAGTTCTTTAAAAAGGTAGGAAAATT
The DNA here is from genome assembly GCA_017311185.1 of Proteles cristata cristata. NCBI lineage: Eukaryota > Metazoa > Chordata > Mammalia > Carnivora > Hyaenidae > Proteles > Proteles cristata. The sequence goes on along the minus strand of JAESUZ010003766.1, from coordinate 245,461 downwards.
TCGAGAAATCTGTATTTGAGAAGAAGACCTTGAAAAATAATATTTAAGAATCAGAAGAAATAGTTCATACACTAATAGTCTTCTTTCGAAGAATAAAAGGGCATGTAGCTGCTATATACAAGGCAGTATGCAAAAGGCTAAGTATTGTATTCTACCTCTGTGTGTGTTTTAGTAATGAAATATTTTTTTTTCTATAACAAAAATGAGTTTTGGTAATGCTTTATCTAAATAGGGAAATAGCTATAGTTACCACATTTTAAAAAATGTTTATTTAATTTCAGAGAGAGAGAGAGTACACACACAAGCAGGGGGAGGGGCAGAGAAAGAGAAGAGAGAGAATCTCAAGCAGGCTCCCTGCTGTCAGCACAGAGCCCAATGTGGGGCTCAATCCCATGAATTGTGACATCGTGACTTGAGCTGAAATCAAGAGACAGACACTTAACTGACTGAGCCATGCAGGCACCCCACCACATTAAAAAAAATGTGTATTCAGATAGTCTAGCTAAATTTAGCATTATAACAGATTATATAGCCATAGCCACCATATTTGCTTTAAAAATTCCTCATTTTGTCATTGTGTCATATTGGAGCTCATATTTTGATGAGTGCTGATGAAACAAAAAATATGCTTCTCTTAGGTAAACTCCTATAAACCAAACCAGCAGGTCCTGGTGTGGCTGGGTTCCACCTACATTTATTGGGAAGAGATGTGTACTTGAATATTTTCAGGATAACTCTGTTCTCAATAGCTCCCTGCCAGTACTCCTTTCTTCTATTAACTCTGTTTTCTTAGAAACTCCTCTCAACATCCCCCCTCTGCCTGGGGATCTTAGGTCACAGAGATTAAAAAAATTTTCCCCCTCAAAATACTTTTTTGAGGATTCCAATTCCATAGGAATCATTTGGTTAAAGGTGACCTTCATGTAAGGTCTAAAAGAATGGAGGAGAATGCAGGGGACTCTATTACATTTTCCTTATAGAAGACAAAGGATGTAGAGTGTCCTGAAGGATTACATGCATGGTAAGAATAAAAGATAATTTAAGCCTTCCAAGAAGCCAGGAATAAATAGAGAGTAAATCTGAGTATATTACAAGAGCCAGAAATAAGTGTTTCATTAAGTGCTTAAGTTTTATACTTTCACTATCTGTTGAATAAAATTAAAGTTGGCTCACCCAAGGCTGGTACATTTTCCATGTGAGCTCTCTGAGGCCAGTGATTGCACATGAGAACAGGAAAGATAAAATAGAGCAATTCAAGTAGTAAGCAATGGGGAGGAGTAGCCTAGGTGATTCTGCAATGATATCGATCAGGGAACAACAGGGAGAGAAGAAACCTTTGAAGTGAAGGAAGCAGCAGTGAGTAATACAATGGAATAGCACTTAAGCTTGGCAGAAGAGGAATTAAGTGCATTAAGATTAGCATCTCAGAGAGTTATCAGAAGAGAAAGAATAGGTAAAGGGGGAGTAAACATAAAATCTGAACTGTCAAAAATGAAGTATCTTAGGGAATTCGGTAACTCCAATTCTTTGCATTGTCCCAGCCTCCAAATAAAATTGAACCTACAATTTTCAATCTTAACTCTGAAAAACATTGAAATTGATTCTTGGGTTCTGATGGGGAAATGAAGATACAGTTTATGTTTACTTTCAGATTAGTGGAGCTGTTAAAAAATTTGTTTACACCAAATAACTGTTCTTATCATTAATGTTATGATTTCAGTTGAGTTTACTACCGAAAATAAAATCGGCGGTAACACACAAGAATCCAAGACAAGAATTCTAGGGGCGCCTGGGTGACTTAGTCAGTTAAGCGTCCGACTTTCGCTTGGGTCATGATCTTGCGGTTCGTGGGTTCGAGCCCCGCGTCTGGCTCTGTGCTGACTGTCAGCTCGGAGCCTGGAGCCTGTTTCAGTCTGTGACTCCCTCTCTCTCTGACCCTCCCCTGCTCACGCTGTCTCTCTCTCTCTCCTAGAAATAAATAAAACATTAAAAAAAATTAAAAAAAAAAAAGTCAAGAATTCTAAAATTCATTTTAATTTGGCAGTGAGCAAGTCTGTATGTATGATTCTCCCACTAATCCACGTGGGAACTTAATCAAATGGGTGATCTTATATACGTGAAAGAATTTTAAATTCACAAGGATCCTCATACATAGTTTTGTCTGACTTTAAAATTTTAGAGATTAAAAAAAGTTGGTATTAATTGCATCATAAGATCAATTTCCTTTTAATTGGAAAGTCATTCAGAAAGCATGAGACTTATGTTTAAGCAGCTATATAAACTTTGGCAGGGTCTGTTCTGTTTAGTGTTTTCATTATCTTGCTACAAGAGGTGTGCTTTCATTTATTTGTTTTTAAGAGAGAAAGAGAGTGCATGTGAGTGGGAGAGGACCAGAAGGAGAGGGAGAGAGAGAATCCCAAAGCAGGTCTGTGCTAACAACAATGTGGCTCTTCCAGAAACCACAAGATCATGACCTAAGCCAAAATAGAGTCTGATGCTTACCTGACTGGTGCCCCAAGAGATGTATTTTCTAAATGCAGACAATTTGATTTACTCTAGCAGCTTGTCTTAACAGTTGAATAAACTATTCTCTCTTTCCAATGAAGAATTGCTTATCTATTTATCGATTGGTCATAGAGTTTCTAGATGCTTTACTTGATTGGAAGATTGTACTGTTAATTGATCTATTAGCTTCATTGTGTCTTAGAACCAAGGATAAATAGAATCAATATTCTGCTTTATTGAACAGTGGCTCTATAATAAATTTGAAGATATATTGTATTTATGAAATGCCTCATTAAAGTGCTTAGAATGTCTCAGAGAGAGAGGCCTTGGATTAGATGTCACTCAGTTACCCAAAAAATCTTGACTGTGTATCTTGTACTAGGCCATGTAGAGAGGGTGAGAAATAAAGCCCAGGATGCAGGATCCAGGTGCTAGGAAAGAGGGAGCATTGTTGTGCTCTCCTTCCTGGACCATGGTCAGCGCTATAGGTACTTTTTGCTAGTGAGCATTTTTCTTCATCCAGGGCTCTAGGCCAATACTAGTTCTTCGGTGGTGGAACCTATGGGTCCTTTTGTGTACTGTTAATATTATTATACTGAAAAGTACAATTGATAAAGACAGATTCCTTAGAAAAATATTTACTAATGAATTAGTTGGATTAAAAGATGCTGGAAGATATTAAATCTATTGTCATTTGGTTCAGTTGAGTTTAGACAAAAACAAACTCAGTAGACAATTTCTCACTTTGGATAAACTTTAGTTTCTAAATAAGCAGTAATAAAAGCCCTAGAAGTAACTAGAAGTATTTATTTAATCTTTGCATGGGGAGAACTTTCTAAGCATAAAGATGATGGGAGAAATCAAAAATGAAAAGATCAAAAGATGTATCTGTCACATGAAAATTAAAAATTTCTTCACGTCAAAACATCAGAAACAAAAGCTGGAAGGCAAGCAAAAATTCAGAAAGAAAATTTGCAGCTAGTATGGCAAAAGATTAATATCGTTAGTAATAATAATGAAAACTCATTATCTAAAGAACCTAGTAGCTCAGTGGGGGAGAATGCCACCCAATGGACAATACAATTAGGAGTTAAAATTGGCTAATAAACATGTGAAAAATGTTTACTTCACCTTAGTAAGCAAGAAAACTATGAGTTAAAATGAGATGCCAGGTTTTATGATTTTAGTTAGCAAAAACCAAAAATAATTCTTAGTTATGGTAAGAATACACTGAGTGTGTGTTTAAATTGGTATTGTCTTTCTGAAAAGATTGGCAACTTGAGGAATTCCTCAGGACTCATAAGGAAATGATGAAAAATACAAGAAAATAATTTTTATACCAAGATGTTCATTAAAACATTATTTATAAAAGTGAAAAAAACCGAACATAGATAAAATAGAAGGATGGTTACATAAATGGTTTATATTATACATCTAGTATGTCTGTGTTCCCACTGGAGGCTCCCAGGGAGAACCTGTTCCTTGCCTCTAACTTCTGACTGCAGGTACTCTTTGGCTTGTGGCTGCATCACTCCAATCTGCCTTCTCTTCTGTGTGTAAGCTTCCTCTGCCTTTCCTTTGGAAGGATAATTGTGTTTGCATTTAGGACTCGAATAATTCACAATAATCTCCTGGACTTAATTTATCCTAATTACTTATATAAAGAGCTTTTTCTATAAAAAGTGACATTCACAGGTTCCAGGGATTAGACCCAATGTAGAAGGAGGCACTTACTCAACCTATTACAGAAGGTAATACATTAAAATCTTCATGGTGATTATCTTTGGGTATTACAGTTATGCAGAGTTTTAATTTTATTTCTTATATCCTTCTGTCTTCCAGAAAGACTCAGGGAAATGATATTATTAACTCCAGGAGCTGCTCTTAAACTATATTACATATGATTTAAACCTTTTCAAATTTCTTGATTATCAGGTCTCTCTGCTTAAATGTTCAGAAGGGATTTAAAAACATTTAAAATGGGAATTTTTCTCCCCTCCACTTTTATGAGGGTTATTTGGTTTGGAGGCTCTATGCTACAAGGGCAGTTAAACAGAACTCCTTTATTACTTTTCCTCCTATGGATTGTTTTTAAAAGATTTTTAACCAATATATTTAACCAATTATATTAACATATTTAGTAATAGTTTTCCCATTTTAATTAATGAAGAGCATATAAATTCCAGTGAGAATATCCATTATGAAATAATGTAATACCAAGAAATCTTAAGACTCAATGTAGAAGTTCCACTGGGCTTTTTGAAATACTGGAAATATCTCCTAGATTATCATTATTCCTTTTGTAGGTAGTTGTTTTAATGATATTTCTAATTCCTAAATGTCTTGAGAACTCTAGTTTGAGAACACACTTAGAATTTATTGGTTAAACATCCTACTGTTGATTTCAGCTCAGGTCATAATCTTCCAGTTCTTGAGTTCAAGGCCCACTATGGGCTCCACCCTGACAGTATAGAGCCTGCCTGAGATTCTCTGTTTTTGTTTCTGTCTCTCTGCCCCTCCCTTGCTCTCTCACTCAAAATAAATAAATAAACTTAAAAAAAAAAAGAATTTATTTCTTGAAATATTTTTAAGAAGATGCTTTATTTCAAGTTACTCTTTTTTTAGGATGACATGACTTTTTTTTTTTTTTTACAAAATTAATAATTAAATCCTAAACTAAACTTGTAGGTTTGTCAATTTAATAAAATCATTTCTGCTTTTGTCAGGGTCCTTTCACTTTTGTACAGCATTCAGAATCTGTTTTTGTATTAGTAACTACCCCAATTTACCTTTCATCTTCAGCTTACTTTCTACCTTGCTTAAACTGGCTTTTAACTTGAGAAAGCAGTAAATGTCCCATTTCATTTTGCTGGACAGAGATTAACATTGTAAACTATTAAGACATAAAGACAGGAAAGTTCAGTTTTTTGGTCACCACAGGTACAAAACAGGAGTTCACCTGTTTTCTTCTCAGATAGGCTAGTTTTTGAAGTTGTCCTTATTCATTTCCAGCATCCCTCTGGAGTTTGGATACCTCAGGTTGCTGGAAGGTTGAAATTGTGTTCGTATCCAGTTGAGGATTTTGTTCTCTAGTATTGCTACTGTTGGCTACTACTATGAGCCCCTGTTTATCTCTAGTCCTTTGAATTCCCCACATTATCTCTTAAGCAAAACAAATGAGGGAGAACTTGAATATTAAGTTTGGGACTACATAAAAAATGGTTAGCTGTGGGATAGGAAGGTAAATTTCAGTTCTTTTGCTTGTTTTGTGTTGTTCAAGGTTTGGGTGGACTTTGGTAAATCACAGTGACTCTTTTCCATACATGTGTTTTACTTTACAGTAGAACTATTACATGACAGAAAAATTTTTGCCTCAAGCAGTAAATGTGATATGACCAAGTTCATGGTTTTGTGTCTGAGGTTTATTGTATGCTGCAGTATATGGTTCCCTTCTGTTTTATAACTATTGGATAATATCTCCATAATTTATCCAGGATAGTATTAGGTCAGTTACTAGCTATTTATAAGTGAACTGAATTGACTTTCCTTATTATGCGTGTAAATATGTACCCTGATTGCCTAGGAGTTTTAATATTTTTAACTTTTAATTACAGTTAATTATCACTGTCTTTGACTGGAATCCATGTACTTGGGAAATATCCTCGTAAAGTATCGACAAAATAATAGAGTTAAGCAAATCTATAATTTTGAAAATCTCGAAAAGCCTTTCAATAGGTATTAGAATCTAAGATGTGGCAAGGATTTTTTTTTTTCCAGCATGACTAGAGGAGATGCTGTGGAGATACAGCCTTCATGCCCAAACTCTATCAGTAGAGTTAGGGCTGGAATTCTGTTTTACATTGTAGTGTTAATATTTTTTTCTGAACCAATTTTTCTTCTATATTTTGAAATATGTGTGTTAATGTTAGTTCTTTTAATATTCAGAAGCTGAATGAACTGAGTATAACAGCCTTTAACCATATTGTTTATAAAGCTTGAGACTCATGAAAATAGGTTTGGAGAATGATTTTTCTCCTGTCAAATGAATTACCACAGCTTGAAAACTGGCCATAGCTTGGAAATTGCTATAGAGTTAGGAACTTAGTTGATTTAAGAGAGAAGGTGGCACTAAGTAGCATTCTGCTTTTTTACTGCATTATACTACAGTGGTATTACTAAGCAAAGGAGAAACAAAAATGTATATATATATTTCTTTAGTTATTTTCTCTGAAGAAATTTTTCAGGGAAAAGATGAATTTTTCTTATGATTTTATTGTGTCATAGGGAAGGATCAATAATGTTGTCTTTATTTTTAGCAATGTATGAAAAGGGGATACTGAAAGAAAAATTAAATATATGTATCTCGGTATGTATCAGTTTTTAAAACAGAATGAAATGTTTTATGATAGGATACACAATTTCCTTCACATTGTTCTAAGATTCTTACCATTTTAGCTCCCAGAAAATACAGTGTAACTATTTTGGTAAATTTCTGTGTTTCAAAAGGTTACTGTAGGAGACAACCCAAATATCTGTCAACTGGTGAAGGACAAAATGTGGTACATCCATAAAATGGAACATTACTCAGCAGTAAAAAGAAGTAAACCATTGATACATGCAATAACATGGATGAATCTAAAATGTATCATGCTAAGTGAAAGAAGCCAGACAAAAAGGGTTATATCCAGTATAATCCCATTATATGCCATTCTGGAAAAAGCAAAAATACAAGGACAGAAATCACATTAGTATTACCAGGAACTAAAGGCATGGAGAAGGAATTGATTACAAAATCATATAAGGTGGGGTGCCTGGGTGGCTTAGTTAAGTGTGTGATTTTGGCTCAGTTCATGATCTTGTGGTTCATGAGCTCAAGCCCCTCCTCAGACTCTGTGCTGACAGCTCAGAGCCTGGAGCCTGCTTTGGATTCTTTGTCTCCCTCTCTTTCCATCCCTCCCCCATGCATGCTCTGTTTCTCTCTCTCTCTCTCTCTCTCCTTCAAAAATAAACGAACATTTAAAAAAGTTTTCTCTTCAAAAGACACAAGGCAATTTTTTTAGGTGATGGGAACATTCTATATCTTGATTGTGGTAGCGGTTATATGGCAGTAACATTTGTCAAAACACTTTACTTAAAAAGGGTGAATTTAGTTTTTGTAAATTGTAGTTGATTAAATCTGACCCCCCCCCAAAAAAAGTTATGGTGTACTGAGTGGGTCCTCAACAAATATTAACTTGCTGGAGTTAGATAACATCTGCTACCTGCTAGCCACTAGCTCATCGTTTCAGAGTTCTTAGTTGCAAGCAACAGAAACTGACTTTGGCTGACTTAAACAGAAATTTATAGAAAGGACATGAGTAGCTCAGAAAATTTATAGGAAGAATATACAGAAGGCTTGGAAAATGGACAATAGCAACACAGGTTTGGGAGCACCCAGAACTCAGATTAACACTACAGACCCTGTCTGGAGAGGATACTGCTGCCTCTGTCTGTGAACTCTGGATGCCACAGCTTGTCCTACCATCACCAAGGCTATTGGAAACTAGGCATCTGTGCCACATTGCTGCCAGTTCTGCCCCTGTAACTTGATATTGGTGCTGCAACTGTCTTTGCTGCTTGCATCTGCCACTAGAATGTATTCTCCTTGGTCCCTGCTTCTTTACTGTTACAGCTTTGGAGTCAAGATCTAGGATAGAAGTATCTAATTGGCCAAGCCCAAGTCATATACTAGCTGCAAGGCAAGCAGGAAAAGTAAGTGTCTGATATTTTCAGTTTCTATAGTATGTCCCACCAAGACTCATAAAGTATATAAGGTAGTCCATATACTGGGTGGAAAAATAAATTATATGTATGCATCCATCAAAATATGAAAAGAGTTTTAAAACTTACTTTCTGTATCCCTCCCTTATCCTGTTTGTGAATAGACCAGCACTGTGTTAATTTTTATTATTGTATGATGCTATTTATGAGTGTGTTACAGTTCAGCTTCATATATGATCTCTGATCTTGAGGCTGGTTTTTTATTTTATTATTTTTTTTTATTTTTTAAAAATTTTTTAATGTTTTATTTATTTCTAGGAGAGAGAGCGAGAGACAGCGTGAGCAGGGGAGGGTCAGAGAAAGAGGGAGTCACAGACTCTGAAACAGGCTCCAGGGTCTGAGCTGGCAGTCAGCACAGAGTCCAACGCGGGGCTTGAACCCACTAACTGCGAGATCATGACCTAAGTGAAAGTCGGACACTTAACCGACTAAGCCACCCAGGCGCCCCTTAAGGCTGGTTTTTTAAAGACATTATTTTATTTTTCTTAGAGTAGTTTTAGATTTACAACAAAATTAGGAGGAAGGCAGAGAGATTTCCCATATACATGCATAGTTGCCTCCATTATTTAGTTTGAAGAATTGTTCTGAATCTACAAAGAATGACCAATAATATGTGCTTTGTGCATGGTAAGTAGTCAGTAGATGTTGTTAAATTGATAGAGTTAGAGAAAGTATGTGTTTTAAACACATGAGTATGTTTGAAATACAAAAATAAGCAGTATACCCAAAGAATGTACTCTGATCACGTGGGGGAATGTGATTTTCGCTGGGAAATGTGTTAGTAGACTGTAATATCAAAAAGTTAGATGAGAAAAGCATGGGCTTGTCTTCTTGGAATCTTCTGAGATGATGATATGCACTAGTAAGCAAAGATGTTCAGGGAAGCCAAAGAAAACACCATGTGTGGAAGGAATTGAAATTACAGATATAAAAGGTGGGGAGAATAGTGAGATGCGAGAGAGGACTCTTGTCTTTAGTTTGTCTTTGCTCCATCTGTTTTGCTTTGCCAAAAGGTGGTGCAGTGGTTAAGGAGCACCATAAAGCGAAGCACAGATTTGACAGACCCCTCTTGCTAGTTGAAAGGCAGAGATAGAGAATGTGGGGTTAAAAATGGATGATGATATCCATCTGTGTTTAATTTGGCTCCTATGGAATGCAGTGGGAGCACTTGACTGGGTAACATTCAGGGCTCTAGTTGGCTGCACACTTTCCCCATGCAATGAGGAAAGTGGCCTTGTTAAAAATCTTAGCATGGCAAAGAAAGGAGAGGGGGACACATAGCAGCCTTTTACCTTTGCCTGAGACCCAGCAGAAGTTGTTATTCACTAGATACTTTCTTCTCTTTCACATAAGTAAAGAATGAACACTTGAGCATTTTGCTTCATGTGGGTTCAGTTTGGAGTCTTATTAGCAAATGGTGGATATCCATATGCACTGAAGCCAGGTTCTGAAGCTCAGCTTTGGAGAGTCCAATGAGGATGATGAATAAGTAATAGGACTTTTAATAAGTTATTAAAAACTATTTGAGTGCCCACCTGCTCCCTTCCAGGTACTAGTCATATACAGAGGGTATAGTAAGGAATGCAGACAGGCCTGTTGCCTGCTCTTGAAGATTTTTCAGTCTACTGAGAAGTAGACACACTGAGTACAATCAAGAAATGCTATGTGCTTTCCCTAATGTCCTGAGAGACTCAAGCATAACTTAAGCTCTGAAGATGCAGAGCTGTGGAGAACATAGGAGTCTTAAGACAAAGGAACATCAGATTTTTATTTTTTATTTTTTAAATGTTTATTTATTTACTGGAAGGGAGAATCCCAAGCAGGCTCTGAACTGACAGTGCAGGGGCTTGACCTTACAAACTGTAAGATCACGACCTGAGCCCAAATCAAGAGTCGTACACTTAACTGACTGAGCCACCCAGCTGCCCCTGAGAACATTAGATTTTTAGTCTGGAGGCAGGAAAAAAAAACCCCATGGATTTAAAGAAGATGACAGAAATCCCAAATTGGTAAAGTTTAATTAAAGAAAGATAGCAGAGAGAAGAAATTCAGTGTTAGGCAATGAAATGTAAATATAAAGACAAAGGCAAAGAAAGAGACAAATATTAAAAAGAAATTAGAATACTACCTGTGTGTTGGATAAAGAAATTAAATCTCAATAAGGGTAAGTCACTTTCCTAGAATCACAGAGCCAGTGATGGAGCTGAGGATTAGATCCTAGGTCATTAGATTTCACAGCCTGAATTCTTAACCATTCATTACATATTACGACTCCTTTAAATCAGTGAGAGGTATAATTCTGCCCATTAAAAAAAATTCCTGTCAATTTTGTTTCTTTTCTAAGTGATCTATTTGTTGTTAGTTTCATGATATTAGTTGAGTTTGTGCTTTGTACCTTATTTGTGTGTGTGTGTTTGTGTGTGTGTGTGTGTGTGTGTGTATTGGTATATGGATAGATCAATTATGTAGTTTCTGACCAATCTTGATTTTCTAAATGTTTCTGAAATGTCCTAGGAATATCAGCAGTACTTTGTTTACCAGCATTTGACTTTGAAAAAATAACAGCTTTAGTGATATAATTTACTAACCTTACCGTTCACCATTTTAAGGAATATAGTTAACTGGTTTTTAGAGTAGTCACAAGGTTGTGCAACTATTACCACTCTATTTTTAGACCATTTTCACCAGCACCACACTACTCATTTTCTCTTACTGCCAGTCCATGGCAACCACTTAATCTACTTTCTAGAAGTTTGCCTATGTTGGACATTTCATGTAGATGGAACCATACTGTACGTAGCCTTTTGTGAATAACTTCTTTCAGTAGCATTGTGTTTCCAAAGTTCACCCATATTGTAGCAGATATCACTACTTCATTCCTTTTAAAAAAAAACAAACAAACAAAAAAAAAAACTGTGGTCCTAGAGGAGAAAGCAGGAAACAACCTCCTTGACCTCCACCACAGCAACTTCTTACTTGACACATCCCCAAAAACAAGGGAATCAAGAGCAAAAATAAATGATTGGGACCTCATCAAGATTAAAAGCTTCTGCACAGCCAAGGAAACAACCCAGAAAACTAATAGGCAACAAACAGAATGGGAAAAGATAGTTGCAAATGACATATCAGATAAAGGGTTAATATCCAGAATCTATAAGGAACTCACCAAACTACATGCCCGAAAAACAAACAACCCAGTGAAGAAATGGGCAGAAGATATGAACAGACACTTCTCCAAAGAGGACATCCAGATGGCCAACAGACACATGAAACGATGCTCAGCATCGCTCCTCATCAGGGAAATACAAATCAAAACCACACTGAGATACCACCTCACGCCAGTCAGAGTGGCTAAAATGAGCAAATCAGAGAACTCTAGATGCTGGCGAGGATGTGGAGAAACGGGCACCCTCCTACACTGTTGGTGGGAATGTAAACTGGTACAGCCCCTCTGGAAAACAGTGTGGAGGTTCCTCAGGAAACTAACAATAGAACTCCCCTATGACCCAGCAATAGGCTGCTAGGAATTTACCCAAGGGATACAGAAATGCTGAGGCATAGGAGCACATGGACCCCAATGTTCATAGCAGCACTCTCCACAATAGCTAAACCATGGAAAGAGCCTAAGTGTCCATCAACAGATGAATGGATCAAGATGTGGTTTATCTATACCATGGAATACTACATGGCAATGAGAAACAATGAAATCTGGCCATGTGTAGCAACATGGATGGACCTTGAGGGTGTTCTGCTGAGCGAAATAAGTCAGGCAGAGAAGGACAAATATCATATGTGTGCACGTATAGGAGGATTAGGAGGAACTTAACAGAGGACCAAGGGGGAGAAGAAGGGCGGAAATGGTGGGGAAAGGGAGAGAGGCAAACCATGAGAGACTCTTGAATGCTGACAAAAACTGAGGACTGATGGATGTGGGGGGGAGGAGGGATGGGCATGGAGGAGGACACTTGTGGGGATGAGCACTGAGTGTTATGTGGAAACTAATTTGACAATAAACCATTTGTAAAAAAAAAAAAACTGTGGTAAAACATAAAATTGACCATCTTAATTTTTAATATTACCATACAGGTCTATGGCATTAGATACATTCACATTATTGTGCATCATTCCTTTTTATTGCTAAGTAGTATCCCATGGTATAGATATACTACCTTTTGTTTATCCAGTCATCATTTGGTAGACAGTGGATTATTTCTACTTTTTGACTATTATGAATAGTTCTCCTAATGAACTTTGACCTACCGGCATTTACTTTTTTAATTTTATTTTTGTAAGTAGGCTTCATGCCCAGCATGGGACTTGAACTCAGACCCTGAGATCAAGAACTGAGGTGAGATCAAGAGTCAGATGCTTACCCAACTGAGCCACCCAGGCATGCCCCACCCCAGCATTTACTTTAAAAAAAATTTTTTTTAATCTTTTATTTATTTCTGAGAGAGAGAGAGAGAGAAAGAGAGAGAGAGAAAGAGAGAGAGAGAGAGAGAGAGGCAGCGTGAGCAAGGGAGGGTCAGAGAGAGAAGGAGACACAGAATCAGGAGCAGGCTCCAGGCTCTGAGCTAGCTGTCAGCACAGAGCCCAATGTGGGGCTCGAACCCACAAACCCATGAGATCCTGACCTGAGCTGAAGTCAGACACTTAACTGACTGAGCCACCCAGGCACCCTCAGCATTTACTTATAATCTGAAATACTTCAATCATTTTGAGGAAGAAAGAACTTTGAACTTGTATTTTAAGTGCCTCTCTTAGACTGATGAGGTATTGCTGACATGTTCCTGGACAATCATCTACTTCTCTTGGTCTCTGACAAGATGGTCTTATCCCCATTTTCAAGATAAGAAAACTCTATATAGCCAAACTATTAGGAAAAGTAGTTTGTAACATTTAATACTAACAAAAGTTAAATGATCTCTTCACATTGAAAGTGTGGGGATGGAAATTGGCCTTCAGAGGGGAAAGAAAGAAAGGAGGGATGCTTGGGTAGCTATAGATGGAAAGTTGGAGTTTGTCTTTAGAGTTCACCTAGTTTCTTTTCTCTTCCAGTTGGCATCTCTTGTTCTCTCATCGGCAGAGATTTTTTTTACCACCCTATTATAGCAGTTCCACTTGCTCCTTCCTTTCCTCACGTTCCCTCAAAATTGTCCCATTGGAAAAAAAACCCCATCCCATTGGTATGATTAATTATTATTCTAATATAATTATAATATATTTTAATATTTAACAATATTATTATATAATATTGTTATCAAATATTGATTATTATTACTTTGTACCACCCAAGTGACCAATAAACCTGTCTTTGTTAGTTTGCTTTTTTTTTTTTTGGTGGTAGGAGAGATGAGTGTTTGTTAGTTAACCCAAATCAGTCTGTAAATGATAGAATGCCTCGTAATCTACAGGTGAGATTTTTGAGGGAGGACATTCATACCATTCAACCTATTGTACCTATTTAAAAAAGACACCTGGCATTGGGAAGGAAAGGGGGGAGTCTGAGGTTCTTATAACTCTTCAAGGAAGTGTTTCTACCTAAAAATCCCAGGAAGGGATGGCAGAATAAGGCTATTATAGTAATAGCTCACTACAAAGGCAGAGAAAGAAATCTCTCAGCTGAACCCTATTTCCTAAGAAAATAGTCATTTTAGTAGAGAGTGTGGAGGGACAGTTTGGGGGCTTAGGACATTTACATAGAAGCAGAGCCAGATGAGGTTAGTAATATTTCTGATGGAGGGAGAAGTTGGTTACTGAATGCCATCCCACTGCATTCCTGGTAGTTATCAATGGTAATTTATACAATTGCTTATTGTTTGTTTAATTACCGTGTATCACAATAATGATTATGCATTGTCAAATTATTGTTGTATTTTATTGGAACCCTGTACTTAGCTTTCATAGTTAGGCATGTTGCTTGATTCTCTCAATAGAAAATATTACTGATGTCATATGTTTTTACTCATATGTGGAATTTGAGAAACTTAACAGAAGACCATGGGGGAAGGGAAGGGAAAAAAATAGTTTCAAACAGACAGGGAGGCAAACCATAAGAGACTCTTAAATACAGAGAACAAACTGCGAGTTGATGGGTGGGGGTGGAGGAGAAGGGAAAATGCGTGATGAGCATTGAGGAGGGCACTTGTTGGGTTGAGCACTGGGTGCAATATGTAAGTGATGAATCATAGGAATTTATTCCTGAAGCAAGAGCATACTGTGTACACTGTATGTTAGCTAACTTGACAATAAATTATATCTAAAAAATAAAAATCAGTGAAGAATGGAAGCAGGATTAAATAACACTAATATTCATGGCTTAAGAAAAAGAAAACATTACTGGTGGATAACATTGATAGGCAGGTGAAACTTTATGGCACTTTTTAAATCAGCATTCTTTTTAGTAATCATTTAAAGAAGCATTGTGGAGGCCCTGGAGGTGTTAAAGTGAAAGCCAAGGTCCCAAACTAAAGAGGCTTATGATTTGGTGGGTGAATATCAAATCACCATTATAAGCTGTGCTAAGTATTCAGTAGTCCAAGCAAGATGCTTTGGGAACACTTGCCTAAGGACGAGTGTGGTGAAGGGAAGCTTTCTGGAAAAAGTTAACAGTTGAACTAACTTGAGCACCAAGTAGGAACTGGTTGGGCACAGAAATCAGAGGAGGGACGTTACAGGGAGAAGGAACAGCAAGAGCACAGGTAGAGGCTTGTTTGCTTGACTTTATGGCTAACTTAGAGAGAGGCCTATAAGCATCTGTGGGACAGGAAAGGATATATAAAACAATACACTTGATCCTGCTGACAGAGAACGCATGGTTCACTTACTAGAGATGCATTTATTCTTTTGTGCCACCAGGGTGTCATATAGCGAATTACCTGCCTCTTTCACTTTACAGTATGGTACACTAGTGGCTTTGTAAAATTAATGCACCCCCAACAAGAATTTACTTTATTCTTTAAAAAAAATCAGCTCCAGTAAGTTGCTGTGCATTCTTTTAGCTGATTATATCGGTATTTAAAAAATTAGATATGAAGGGAAATTTATGGACAAGGACAAATTGGATATTCCTAAGTGTCATAAACATGTGATTAACTGATTACAAAAATTAGCTCAAAAAGCTCCATTCAACCCAAAATGTCCAACAATAGGGGATTTGTAGAATAAATTATGGTCTATAATCAAGTACTATTCCTCTTTAAACATGAAGTTGTAGAAGATTGTTATGACATAGAAAGATGCTCACCATGTTGTTAGGTGTCAGAGGAGTCTACAAAATGGGCAGTGAATAACATGATTTCACTTTTGCTAAACTGTATAATTGGTAAGCTCCAGACCTCAGTAGCCCAGGAAAATAAAATAGGTTCTATTTTTATTCTCTAGATGATAATAACTTATCTCCAACCTGTCAGATTTTGGTTCATCCTATGAAACTTCCCTAGTTGCTTCCAAGAGACCTAAATGTCAGCAATGGCCATCATGAAGTGCCAGCTATGTTATTTATTCATCTTTGGCTCACCTTCGTTGAGAGGTTGTTCTTGATGAGCTCACTGAAGGTATCGTAGACAACCTCAGGGCCTTGCCAGAGAAGCTGCCTCCCAAGTCTATCAAAGTCCTTAATTTTGGGTTGACAGAGAGGTGCTGGGCTCTGTTTAGAGGTGGGGAAAAATGACTTCCTCTTCAGATCTGGGCCATGCTTTGATGCCTGAGCCTTAAAGTAAGCACAAAGTCCATACACTAACTGAAGAAGTCCTGCATTTTCTCTCACTGCTTGTCTTCATCTTTATTCACAAGGGTTCAGACATGGCAGGTAAAAGCAGAAGTTACCATGTTCCCCAATCCAACTTCATGCTTCCCCTAATTTTACTCTAGATGGATGGTGCCATTGTCTGCCTCATTGATCAGGCCAAAAGCCCGGGAGGAATTCCAGACTCCTCCCATTACTCCACATTTAGACTCCAAGTCCTCTTTATTCTTCTGTCTTGCAATCTTGGAAGTCTATTCACTCTTTTTGTCTCCACTGCCTCTCAGAATTCAGACCTTCATTTCTCATCTGGATTATGCATAGCCTCCTAATCCTTCCTGAAGCTTACAGTTCTTCTTCCCCTCTGATAAGCCTCCACACACTTTAAGCATGGAATACATAGCCCTTTATGGTCTAGCCGTGGTATATTTCCATTCTTTCTCCTGCCACTTAGTCTTCCTTACAGATACCTTATTTGGTGTTTCTGCTCTGCTACACATCTGTGTCTTTGTTTTTCTTGTGGCAAGATATACGTTACATAATATTTACTATTTTACAGTGCACAATTCAGTGGCGTGAACCACATTTATAATGTTGTGTAACAATCACCACTCTCTATTTCCAGATCCTTTCCATTGTCTCAAGCCAAGCATCTGTGTCTTTTTACATGCTGCTTCCCTCTGAATGGAATGCCCTGCCTCCATACTTCCACCCCTATTTCTTCTAAAGATCTCCCCAGACTTGATTCTAATGCCACCTTGGCATTAGAGTCTCTGGAGCTTTCCCCAGTTCTTTTAGACTTGAGTTAGGTGCTTGGGTTTTTTTTTGTTGTTGTTGTTTTGTTTTGTTTATCCTCCCATGCCACTCTGGTCATACTCTTATCATGTCACATCTACGATGTTATTGTGATTATAGGTTTATGTTTATCTCTCTTCCACTAGACTTTGAAGTCTTTGAATGAAGAGTCTAAGTCTTTTTTTTTATCTCTGAATCCTTAACTTCTAACACTGTGCCTGCTGTGAATAAGTGATTGAACTCAGCTTCCTATCAGCTATGCAAATTAGCACTTGCTCATGTGCTAGCATTGACTGAAATCAGGTAGCAGGTCTAAAAGAAATTTCATAAATGTAAGCTGTCTCCCCTTCCAATTAGATATACTTGGAATTTTGTTTCTGAGAACTGTTTTGAGTATGTAATTTCTCAGGCAGTTGCACATAGTCACCTATATTTATGATTTTAGTGAGTGATGGGCTGAGTTAGGAGTGTACAGTAATTGGGTGAGGGGAACAAGGATTAGGAAGAAGAAAAATTTAGCGCAATGATGAAAATATATGTTGTCTTAAATAACCAGAGTAGTGAGTTTTGAAGACTGCTTTGTCAGGTTATGAGGTACAAAAGAAAGAAATGAAAGTATTATTTCATTGCTGTTGAATAGAAAATCAGTGAGAAGATGCTGGAATGAGTCAAGGTACTAGACAGAGCTTAAGGGCACAGCAATTTCTTCTCTTTCTCTTCTGTTAAATTTTTTTCCCCCCTGAGAACAGGAAAATAGATGGGACTAATTCTTAAAAGACAGAGGTGTTACTAAGTCTGTTTCGGAGCCCTTAACTTCTCACAGTAGTGGTTCAACATTTCACTTCTGGTTACACTTCACCTTCATGGGAGATGCTGAATTTGTCAAAAGGGGTGTGACAGAGGCTTTACAATTCCTAGAGTAAAAATTAGATATGTGGATCTGTCTTCCATAAATTTTTATTTCACTTCCTTTTGCTTTAAATTGAGTGAACTAAAATCCTAAGCATACCATTTAAAATCCTGTTCAGCCAGCTGCTCAGCTAGAAAGGTCAATCTTCATCACTCCATTTACACTGAACAAACATTTGTGGCAGCAAGAGAAGAGATCTGAATCAAGAAAAAAGTGTAGTCCAGTAAAGTGATTCAATTATCTAATCAGGCATATGACTTGAATATAATTTGAAGGGTCCTTGAAGTTTCTTTTTTTAAAGGCTTCAAATCAGAAATTTCCAGTTTACACAACATGAGTCATGCAGATCTGATTAAAGTTCCTACATTTTCTTTTTCTTTCATTTTCTTTCCTGTTTTGTACTCTTTCATTTTCATTCCTGTTGGGAGTCTAGTAAAGAAACGAAGTGAGAGTAATTTAAAGTGAAATTAGATTGTACATTTGCATATTGTGGAGCTAGTGGTATTTTGGATTTAAAATTTATGATACAAATGACTTAGCAGTAGTTATTTTTCACACAACACATTTCGAAATTTGTTTCAACACCTTGAAAAAGTAGTAGTTAGGAGTATGATTTACCTGCTAAGAACTTTTAAAGTCATATCTGTTACTTATATTCTTTTTTTTAAATCTATAAATACTGATAAAACAACCTGATTGTTATTTTAAGATGCCTCCCTCTAAGATTTTAGCCTTGAGTCATCTGGTAACTTAGGCCCACATTGTACATTGATGTAACTGAATGTCTTTTTGCTCCCCAAATATGTCATTTAAAATGTAAGTAGCAACTGGAAAGAAGGATGTTTATTACTTCTAGTGTGCATCGCAAAAGTATTGCATCGCTAAAGTATTTACTTTAAGGATATTCTGTATTTTCTGATCAAAACAGATGTTGTAATTTTGTTGATTGATTTGTCTCAAAGTATGTATACTTTAGAGAAAAATCCTTTTCATTTTTTTAGTTTTTTAACATTTATTTATTTATTTTAAGAGAGAGAAAGCATGAGAGCCAGGGAGAGGGAGAGAGAATCCCAAGCAGTTCCATGCTGTCAGCGCGGAGCCTGAGGCCAGGCTGGATTCTCAGAACCATAATATCATGCCCTGAGCCAAAACCAAGAGTTGGTTGTTTAAGCAACTGAACCACCCAGGCACTCCATGAGGAAAAATGCTTTTCAAGAAAGCAAGCAAGTAAACACTGTTACTTGCAGGGTGCTGTGGTGATACTAACAATTTAAACATCTATTAGGTCTTTCATATAATCAAATAATCCATGCTTCTTTAAAGAGGAATAACTCTGAAGCTTTAGTTCTTAATATGAAGGAAATTTATAGATCACAATATAGGACATGTCCTATATTGATGCTTATGGATTATTCTTGAATGTTTGGCTGGTAGTTAAGATTTTGAGGCATACTTTGGATTCTTTAAGTGTTTTTTGACATGAACTACACTTTTTAAGAGGTCGGGTTTGGGGTCTTCTGAAGAAGAAAGGAGGCTTAGTCTACAGACATAGTAATGAACTATATGAGGAGATTTGGATTTCAGCCCTCCATGAAGAGAATTAATGCATGCAAACAAAAAGATAGAGAATGAAAAGTTGATCAATCCCATTCCTGACTTCCAGTTTCCTAGCTTGTCCTCTTAGAGGCAACCTATTGCTATTAGTTTCTTGTGTATCTAGAAGGCTCAGTTTAAACCGTGTACTGGCAATGTTTATCATGGTGCCAAATAAATAGTGAATATAAGTCAAGTTGTATATTGAATCCCATTTTCATACTTCCAAATGGTAGGGAAGATTTAGTGCTAGAAGCAGCAGCCTGCCTGGGTCATACAAAAGTTGAGGTATTCCTCAATTTTCATACTTTATATGTTACTGGAAACATAAAATATTATGTGTAAACATCAAATATTAGATTTACATGTTTTAAGGGAAGTTTAGAGTGCTAAAACCTACTACAAAATCCTGAAGTTTACTTTTTAAAGCATAATCTTTGACCCTTATTCATAGTTAAAAGAATATTGATATAAATACCTTTATTTGGCACTTGGGCATAGAGTTGACTGGCTTACGTCTATTGAGACTAAACATTAGTCTTTTTCAGTACACTTATAGCTTCTACAGCTTTTATCTTTTCTTCACTTCTACCTTTATGAATGAATGCTATGTCATAACTACCAACTCTCCCCCCCACCCCCACTGTTCTCTGGAGAACTTCCTGCATATTTCATTGTACTCCTTATTGCATCTAGTGAATGGTTACTAAAAAAATAAAGGGAAGGGGTTAAATTAATGAATAAACAATTTTTAACCTTGTGAGACTATACAAGGTAGTGATTATGGATTCAGGTTGTGGGATATTTTAAAATTGAGAAGATAATTCTAGGTCATAGTTTCCCAAATGTATTGACCATGGAGCATTTAAAAATGTAAAAAGTGAAATACATGAGATGTATAAATAATTCATGGATTAAAATATAGCAAAAACAGTTTTGTAGAGGACTTAATTGCTGCAATAAATGATCAGAATTTGAGTCTTTTGCTTTTTTTAAATGGGTTTTAATCCACAGATAAAAAATTTAATAACAAAAAGAATTTAAAAATTGCAAGGTAAAAAATGTTTTAAATACAGATTTTTTTGGTCTTCAAATACAACCATGAAACTACACTAAACATGAAAACTACAGGAGCACCTGGTTGGCACAGTTGGATCAGCGTCCAACTCTTCATTTCGGCTCAGGTCATGATCTCACCTCACAGTTTGTGAGTTTGATCCCATGTCCGGATCTGTGCTGACAGCAAGGAGGCTGCTTGAGGTTCTCTCCCCTCTCTGCCCCTTCCCTGATTGCTTTCTCTCTCCCTCAAAAATAAACAAACAAAAAAATGAGAGCAATGTTTTTGTATTTTGTACATATCTACTGTTTACTATTAGGAACCTTGTTGCTCAGTCCCTCTTCATAGTATATATTGCATCCAGTCTGTTCAGTTATTTTGTTGTGAGAGAGTTTTGTTTGCAGCATCAGCCCATTTAAGAGAGCCTTTTTGAAATAAAAGAAAGAACATGAACTGCAGGTTTGCAATAATCTGCTCTTGAAGTAGACGACTCTGAAAATTATAAATTCAAGTTTGGCAGCTCACCTTCTGATTTTTTAGAAACCAAGTGCTATGATTATTTTCACATTGAAGATGCTTGGCTTCTTGCTTGCTTGGGTTGGGTATAGATTGTGAATTAGCCATAGCTCACCCAAACTAAGAGTGGTATCATTTCATATAATAAATAAAATATTGCAAATATGTTGAAACAAAATGACAGTATTCATAACATAGACCAGCATGTATTGAACTTGCAATGCACGTTCCGTGTAACTGTTTGTGGGTAAATACTCTGGGTAAATGATAGGTCAGCTTTTCTTGGCATTGTCTGGTATTGAGCTGTTATGCACTATTTTTTTTAGTTTACTCACTCTTTAAAAATAAACTTAAAGAAAAATTATATCCAAGTTAGCATATAGTGCAACAATGATTTCAGGAGCAAATTCCTTAATGCCTGTTACTGATTTACTCCATCCCCCCCTCACACAACCTCTTAAAAATAAACTTTTAAGCTAAAGTATTAAATATATATAAAGAAGGACACAGCTAGTAAGTGTGTAGCTAGATGAGTTATCACAAAAAGAATATCCATGTAACTAGCACTGAGCCTTCTAGATACACAAGAAACTAATAGCACTGACACTTGATCCCACAACCCTGAGATCATGACCTGAGCTGAAATCAAGAGTTGGATACTCAAATAACTGAGCCACCCAGGGATCCTTACCAAATAGCTTTCTAAAGTGCCTGTACAACTTCAGTTCTTATCACTGGTGTATGTACACTATACTACATCTTCACCAACACATGCTATTTTCCATCATTTTAATTTTAGTTATTATGGTAGTGTGTGATGCTGTCTCATTTTGGTGTTAATTTGTATTTCTCCAATGCCTAATAAAGTTGAGCATCTTTTCATATGTTTATTGATGGCTTTTTGGAGTTTTTAAAGTGAAGTATCTGTTTAAGTACTTATTTTTCTTTTTAAACATAGTTTTATGAAAGCATAATTCATATACCGTATAATACATTGAAAGCATACAATTAAGTGGCTTTTCAGCACCACCAGGCCCCTAACAACCACTGATCTATTTCTATAGATCTGCCTATTCTGAACATTTCATATAAATGGAATTATACAATATGGGATCTTTCATTTACTTAATGTTTTCACAGTTCATATGTTTTAGCATGTACCAGTACTTCATTCTTTTTTTATTGCTGAATAATATTCCATTGTATAGACATACCATAATGTATTTTCACATTTATCAGTTAGATATACCACAATGTATTTTCACATTTATCAGTTGATGGACATTTTGGATGTTTGCACCTTTTGGCTCTTATGAATAATGCTACTAAGAACATTTACATACAAGTTTTTGTCAAAATATGTTTTTATTTCATTGAGGTAATTTCTTAAAGATTTGCATTTAGTAATAACTGTGAAGATTCATAGTGTTTTTCTTAGACATATTTAAAATAAGTTTTAAATATTGCTAATGTCTTTTATGTTTTATGTTGAACACACATTTTTGTGGAATACCAGTGTTCCAAGGAGCACGCTTTGAGAAAGATTTATAAGTGGTCATATTCTTCAGTGTGATGTGATATGAAGAGAAGAAAGTCATGAGCCAGCAATCAATGAGTGATAAAGTATTGGATTCTCATTTCACAGAAGATTTTTCAATTTGCATTTCATTGTTGAAGGAACTCCACGTGGTCAATGCAGTTTGTTAATATTTTCTTGGAAATGGATAGAGGGCAAATGAGGATTTTATGAATCCAGAGGATCTAAGAAATGGCCTTTTAAAACAATTAGAGCTCTGTGATTTCCAGAATCTTTCTGTAAAGTATTCAGAACTTTTCATCTTTTAAGATTGTGATAATTGTATAGAACTTGTTTCATATAGGCACTATCTATAGTACATCAGAGCATGAATTAGCAGGCCAAATAGAAAAGACATTATATAGTGGTCGTATTAAAGGCTTTATCCATTAAGTGTTGGCTGTTTTGCAATGACGGTAGTTCACTAAAACTTAATTAGCAGTATGTGTCAAGCAATTTTCAATCAGAAGCATCTTATAAATGTGCTCTGATTATAAATCATAAATAGTCTTTTACACTATTGAATAGGATTGAAATCTAAATTAATCCCAAAGAAAAAGCTTTGGTTCTTTAAGTAACCAAACAGGTAAGTAGATACAGAAGTAACATGGTAATTAGGGAAGACTAAATACTTGTATACTGTATTGGTCAATCTATTCTTAACACCTGTGTTTTAAGTCATTAAAGCTGAAAAGACAAAATTCAGCTTAAGTTCATGTCAACATGAAAGTTCAATTCCATTTCCACTTTGCAAAACCATAATGTATTAATTTTCTACATGGTAATAGAGTATTACATTTTAAGTTGCTGTTTCCATATGGTAAACTCCTTTAGTATGATGTATTTTTTCTTCTAATAAAGATGATTAAAATGAAAGACAAGGGGCCGATTATATTTTATTAGTGGCCAAATGTGCTCACTAAATTACATGTGTTAAATCTTGAACTTTCTCATTCAGTTTGGCAGAATTATCCTTGGTAGCCTTGTGTCCCTGCTGCATATTAAACATAATTGGACTTCTACTCTGCAATCAAAATTGTAACCAAAAGTAATATGCTAACAAATCCAGACTCAATAGCAGTCTAGTGCTGGGTTAGAGTCCTGTTCAGATAAGTTTTATACTGTAATGGATTTTACTCCAAATTTACTATTTTGTAATGTATATTTCATCTAAGTTTCCATTTACCTTTTTCTGCCAAACCTTATTCTAAGAGCCAAAAACACTTAAAATATCTTATTAACACCAGCAATTACCCCTGGTAGATGAGTGAAAAGTAATACATTAACTGTAACAGTGATTTTAAAGAGATGGTTGACTTTAGAGAATTAAGTGTTAATGCTGTACCAAGTTGATGGTATCCTAACGGGTGAACATTTCCCATTCCCACCTTGGCCTATGGTGAGTAGCAGGTGCATTCAGTTCTGTAAAGCTTTGCTATCTGCCAGCTCTTTCATGGCCTGGAGCATAGGTCCGCAGGACAAATGTTTGCAGGAGGCCTTCATAAGTACATCTGTCAAGCAGAAACAGTAGTGAAGCAGCAGAAATGGTGAAGTAGACTGCTGCACTTTAAATATCCTCTTGGGATTCTACTAGAAATTTTAATTTTAAATCTTAGTAAACTGAGAAGAGTAAGAACTTTCCACCTCCAGAACAATTTATCAGGATAAATTAAGTAATAAGTCTGCGATGGTGTGATTCTGGCCAGGTTTCAACCAGGGGTCTTTTCTGTCCTGGCTCCCATACCAGTGCTGCACTGGAAACCAGGTTTCTTTGTAGCCTGCTACTATAAGGGAACAAGTATGGGCTTCCTCAGTCTTCTCATGATTTAGGAGGTTTGGATGTCCTATAGCCTTGACTCACTTTGTTGCAAATTCTATCTTCTAGAAGTATTTTGTTTGGAGAAAATGAATAGACTGTCTTAAATATAACAATGGCATATTTATGAGTTGTGTGAGCATTCAAATGCCTGTTATTTATGGGAAGATGTATTTGAAATAGATAAGCAGTAAATGGTAGTTAGATTTTCAAGCTAGTAACCAGAAACCATCTAGCTCAGGATGTCTCTGCAAAGAGAGGTTGTTAGAAGTCCAAGATCCTTTGGAGTCCTTGAACCACAAAGTTCTCTGGGCCCAAGACACTCTATAGCTTAAAGCCTTATAT
Organism: Proteles cristata cristata; assembly: GCA_017311185.1. Classification (NCBI taxonomy): domain Eukaryota; kingdom Metazoa; phylum Chordata; class Mammalia; order Carnivora; family Hyaenidae; genus Proteles; species Proteles cristata. Next base: position 220,784 of record JAESUZ010003766.1, on the reverse strand, counting down.
CACATGAAGTTCAGTGAGTGAAGTTGGTGTACGTTCCTGAGCACATTTCTTTTTATGCTCACTGATTCATTGCCAGACTTTTCCCTGCCTTGTGTCTTGGCCTTAACCTCTGTCCATATCTAGTGGATAAAAAGCAGGGAGCAGTCAACCCATAGGTGGATAGAATCAGAGGCAGAGTGGCCCTTATTTATTTACAAGTTCCTTTTGCAACTGTGTTTTACTTGAAAAAAAGAAACGTTGATAGAAATAATATAGGCATACCTTGTTTTACTGTGCTTCAGAGATAGTGTTGTTGTTGTTGTTGTTTAACAAATAAAAGATTTATGGCACCTTCATGTCAAACAAGTCTTTGAGTGCCGTTTTTCCAAAAGCATTTGCTTCCTTTGTGTGTCTGCCTCACATTTGGGTAATTCTTGCAATATTTGAAAGTTTTTCATTATTATATTTGTTGTGGTGATCGGTGATTACAGTTCACTTCATGTTCAGATGATGATTAGCATTTTTAAGCAAAGTATATTTTAAAGTATGCTCATTGCTTTTTTAAATGTTTGTTTATTTTTGAGACAGAGAATGCAAGGGGGAAGGGGCAGAGAGACAGGGGACAGAGGATCAGGGGCAGGTTTTGTGCTGGCAGCAGAGAAGGCCTGATGTGGGGCCTGAATTCATAAACCATGAGATCATGACTTGAACCGAAGTTGGGTGCTCAACTGACTGAGCCACCCAGGCACCCCTGCATGTGTTATTTTTTTAGACATAATGTCATTACACACTTATTAGGCTACAGTATAGCCTTTATATGCACTGGGAAACCAAAAAATTAATTTGACTTACTTTATTGTGATATTCACTTTGTTATGGTGGTCTGGAACCAAACCTGTGGTATCTCTGAGGTATACCTGTACCTATTCTACAGATAGCCTCACCTTACAAAAATTCTTGTTCTTCAGCAGAAGCTTTTCTTTTTTTGTATTTTGTATTTTATTTCTTTTTCTTTTTTTAGAAAATAGGAAAAGAAATGAAAAGAGAGGCCCTACAATGAAATGTGAAGAACCCTGGCAGCCAGGTGTTAATTTTGACTTTGCACTTCACATTGGGAGCTTGTGCAAACCCTGTAACCTCTGTTTGCTCATGTGTAAGATGCAGAGATATGGAAAGATAGTTTCAAAAGACTCAGTTCCAAAATACTATGTTTTACAGCAGTGCAATGTATTCTGTACCTTCCTAGAGTTGTAAGGCTTTTATCAGATGCCTTGCAGTGTCCTAATGATGGTCAATAATGCTTAAACAGGATGAAAAAAATACCCTACTCAGGAGAGTAAGACTGGCAAACCAAGATTAGTACCTGCAAAAGTGGAGCCTCATGATCTGGATTCTAGTTCCGCTTCACTACTAACTAATCATGAGAATTTGGGCTCTTGAGTTCTTTCTTTGGGTCTGCCGTTCCCTCCTTAAAGATTAGGTAGTTGCTGGGGCGCCTGGGTGGCTTAGTTGGTTAAGCATCCGACTTTCGCTCAGGTCACGATCTTGCAGTTCGTGGGTTCGAGCCCCGCGTCAGGCTCTGTGCTGACTGCCAGCTCAGAGCCTGGAGCCTGTTTCAGTCTGTGACTCCCTCTCTCTCTGACCCTCCCCTGCTCACGCTGTCTCTCTCTCTCTCTCCTAGAAATAAATAAAAACATTAAAAAAAATTTTAAAAAAAAGATTAGGTAGTTGCTTTAGGTGGCTTCTAGCTTGTCTTTCAGCTCTAAGATTCTACTGACAGCTCTAAGAAAATAGGTATTTAATGATAATCATACTATCTGATGTAGTCATTATTGCTTAGCTGCTGATGAAAGGGAACTGGCTACAGAAAAGCAGACAAATTTAAACTTGAGTGTCTACTATATTAGACACTACAAGGTACTGGTGAACTTTCATAGTCATGCATAGCAGCTGGCTATAGTTTTTAGCTTTTAGGAATTCTGTATTTCCATTTCTCACTTACAATCAAGAGAAAGCATCAGGACATGGCAAAGGAAACAATCCATAAAACTATAGGGAACCGACGGAATGGGAAAAGATCGTTGCAAATGACACATCAGATAAAGGGTTAATATCCAAAATCTATAAGGAACTCACCAAACCCCACACCCAAAAAACAAATAATCCAGTGAAGAAATGGGGAGAAGATATGAGCAGACACTTCTCCAAAGAGGACATCCAGATGGCCAACAGACACATGAAATGATGCTCAGCATCCCTCCTCATCAGGGAAATACAAATCAAAACCACACTGAGATACCACCTCATGCCAGTCAGAGTGGCTAAAATGAGCAAATCAGAGAACTCTAGATGCTGGCGAGGATGTGGAGAAACGGGCACCCTCCTACACTGTTGGTGGGAATGTAAACTGGTGCAGCCCCTCTGGAAAACAGTGTGGAGGTTCCTCAAAAAACTAACAATAGAACTCCCCTATGACCCAGCAATAGCACTGCTAGGAATTTACCCAAGGGATACAGAAATGCTGATGCATAGGAGCACATGGACCCCAATGTTCATAGCAGCACTCTCCACAATAGCTAAAACATGGAAAGAGCCTAAGTGTCCATCAACAGACGAATGGATCAAGAAGATGTGGTTTATCTATACCATGGAATACTACATGGCAATGAGAAACAATGAAATCTGGCCATGTGTAGCAACATGGATGGACCTTGAGGGTGTTCTGCTGAGCGAAATAAGTCAGGCAGAGAAGGACAAATATCATATGTTGCACGTATAGGATTAGGAGGAACTTGACAGAGGAACAAGGGGGAGAAGAAGGGGGGAAATGATGGGGGAAAGGGAGAGAGGCAAACCATGAGAGACTCTTGAATGCTGAGAATAAACTGAGGACTGATGGGTGTGTGGGCAGGGGGGAGATGAGCATGGAGAGGGCACTTGTGGGAATGAGCACTGGGTGTTATATGGAAACCAACTTGACAATAAACTACTTGTGAAAAAAAATGAACTTAATATACATGGAATTGTATATTAAAAAAAAGAAAAAGCGTCAGGGGCACCTGGGTGGCTCAGTCAGTTAAGTGGCCAACTTTTGATTTTGGCTCAGGTCGTGATTTCCTAATTCATGAGTTTAAGCCCTACAACAGGCTCCATGCCTTCTTGAAATTCCCTCTCTCACCCTCTCTTTCTGCTCCTCATGCATGCTCTCTCTCCCTCTCTCAAATTAATAAACTTTTAAGTTTTCCTTTTAAAGAAAAAGAGCTTCAGACAAAGATAATATTGTCTACTATCCAGTATTGCAGTCTGATCCCTCTAGTGTATAGTTTGTTGGGAAATATATTTCTTTGTCTCCAGAAATGGTTTTTGTCGTTAATAATTTTCTAATTATATCTCTAATAATAATGTCTTGCTTATTATTTAATAATTCTCTAATAATATCTTTTTTATTAATCAAACCCTTGGAAAGGTGCCTCAAGTAGCAAAATATTTATTCTGGCTCATGGCCCTTTGTGGTTAGTGAAAATTCTTGGCCATGTGTCCATCTCTGGGTATATAGTAACACTACAGAGTGAACAGTCTGTATTTGTGGGACATTAAGAAAGCTATAGATAGAAGTAAATTTCTGAGAGGTTCATGATGGGATTGAATAAGAGGATTACATGAGAAAGTTTCAAAGCCGGCCTTGTGAGGATGGCAGAATATTTTCTAGTCTCCATTTTCAGTTTTTGGTCTGCACTGCATTGTGGTACATTCTTTGTGTTCAGGTGGGGCACCCCTGTTACCTTGGAACAGAGTTTTTTTTTTAACTCTTACCTGCATTTGCAACACCTTATTTACCCTCCCCTTAGAAAGAAGTACAGAATTTGCCTACTTGTGTCCTGTGCTCCTTCTCATAATTTAAATAGTCAAAGTAATTCTTATTAACAAAAATAATCCTTTTATATTTATCACCCTCCCCAGACTCTTCCCCCACCTCACGTGGGGCCCCATTTCTTAGAGTTACCAGTTCTCTTCTGTGAATGCTAGATTTTAAAGAAACTTTCTGGCCTATGCATTATGGAGATAGATATTTTTTTCATATTTACATGTTCCCCCTCAGAGACTATAATAATGTTATAAATGTATGGAGTCATCATAATTTAGTCTCTTATAATTTATGTTAATTTCTAATATACTTTAAATTATGAATAAATGATTTTATTATGTTAATAAATTAATAAATGATCTAAGAGTAGAAGCTGAAGTTATTTGATGCTACCACTGTGGGTTCACTAAATCCAAGTTATGTCAGACTTACGTCACTTCTTGTCAGGTTTAGTAGATTGACTGATCATGGAAATGCAGTAAGCAGAGCTTAGCCAAAACTCAGTAGGACATTTGACCACATGTCATAGTATTTTTGAAGGCCAGGGGGAAAATATGGACCAATTGCTAATACAGTTAAATGGATGTGTTAATGAATCAATGCAGGAAATTTTGGGTTATATTCTAGCATTCCTGTTACAACTTCTTCATCAATGTGTTCTCTCCCCGCCCCCCCATTTGTGGATGACTCCCTTTGTAGAAGTCATGCTTATTGATTTTGTGAATGACCTAATGTGGAAAGGGATAATGAATACATTTGATGACATAGGAAGATATCGAAAAAGTCGTCACAAAGACAGCAGGCCTAGTTTAATGATGGCATTAATTAGATGTAAGAATAAGACTTTGTACACAGAGGAAACAAAAAAAACCCTCTACAAATGAGCCCCAAATGTGAGAGACTTGGCTTAAGTGTAGCACATGAAAAAAATGATGTAGGTGTTTAATAGATGGTGAATGCAGTGTTCATCAGTCCTATTTTGTAGTGAAGAAATAAAGCTAGTATGGTCTTAGGTAAGCTGTGTTACCAGAAGTCTAATAATATCACAAAAAAAATTATGCTCCCACTTTACTCTGCAGTTTCCAGATTACAAAGATTCAGTTCTGAGTACAGGGTGCCCTGGAGGAGAACAGCTAGGATTGTTTGGAGTCTAGAAACTGTATCCAGAAAGAAGGTCAAAGGAACTACAATGTTATAAGTCTTTTGGAAAGTTCTAGTTTTGCTTTCATGTTTAAGGTTTTTTGTTTTGTTTTTGTTTTTTTTAGTTTGTTTCCATCAATGTTATTTGGTTCTATGGTGGAGATCTGATTTGCCATGTGCATAGCCAGTTATCCCAGCACATTTTATTAAAAAAACTATTTCCAGCCTTGATTTGGAATGCACTGTCTAATACCAATTTTCTGTAGATGCACTTGACTATCTCTGAGTTCACTATTATGCTCCCTTGGTTTATTTGTCTATTCCTGAGCTAAAATCACACTATTTTAATTATTTTACCTCTTTTTCTTTTTCAAAATTATCCGGGTTTTTCTTGGCTCTTTCTTCTTCTATGAATTTTAGAATGACTTTCTTAAGTTCCATAAAAATTCCCTGTAAAATAGTTGCTAGAATTGTGCTGATTTTTTATGGAGTTATTTGATGAGAATTGGTACAATTATTGTATCAAGTCTTCTTATTTCAGAACATATTTTTCCTTAGCTCTTCTTTGAGTTTTTAATACAATTTATGCTTTTCTCTGGTAGAGCCTTACACATCATTTACGGAATTTATTTCCAGTTGCCCTACAGTGTTTATTGCTATTGGAAATGGTTTCCTGTTTAAAATTACCTTTTCAAATTGAATACTTCTGGAATATAAGAATACTGCCAATATTTTTAAGTTCATCTTATATTCAGTAACCTTTATGAATTCTCTATGTTGTAATTGTAGATTCTTTTGGATTTTTTATGAAAGTAATGATAACATGCAAATAATGTTTTGATATTTCCTTTTTATTTTATATGTTTTTTTCTTATACCATTGTACTGTCTGGAACCTCTAAAACAGTGTTGAGTAGAAGTGATAATAGTGGACATCATTATTCTATTCTTGACTATCTCTCTTTACCCTTTTAGTGGCATTTTTACAAGATTTAATAAATGGTACTTTCATTATTTTTCAGGTCTGATACATCATAATTTATATTTTGATTTTATTTCAAGTTATATTTGAGTACCTTAAAAAAATTTCCAAACATAAGATTGTTTGTTTCATATTTATTTTTTATTATTGATTTCTAATTTCATTGTGCTTGGAGACTGTGTTTGGATGAGATTTGTTTTCAGAAATTAGTTAATGCTACCTCTGGGACTGATATGTTCCAGTAAATTTTTATGAATGTCTATGTGTGCTTAAAACCACTGTATATTCTTTTCTGTTTGGTACAGGGTTTTATATCAGTATGTGGTGTGTGTGTGTGTGTGTGTTGTGTATAAGATCAAACTTACTATTGTATTCAGATTCGCTATACCCTTAGGGAATTTTTGTCTGCTTGATCAGCAGTTCTGATTTCGGAGTGTTAAAATTTCCTGTGGTTTTACACTGAGATACCACCTCACGCCAGTCAGAGTGGCTAAAATTAGCAAATCAGATAACTGTAGATGCTGGTGAGGATGTGGAGAAACGGGCACCCTCCTACACTGTTGGTAGGAATGTAAACTGGTACAGCCCCTCTGGAAAACAGTGTGGAGGTTCCTCAAGAAACTAACAGTAGAACTCCCCAATGACCCAGAAATAGCACTGCTAGGAATTTATCCAGGGAACATAGGAGTGCTGATGCATAGGAGCACATGTACCCCAATGTTCATAGCAGCACTCTCAACAATAGCTAAACCATGGAAAGAGCCTAAGTGTCCATCAACGGATGAATGGATCAAGAAAATGTGGTTTATCTGTACCATGGAATACTACATGGCAATGAGAAACAATGAAATCTGGCCATGTGTAGCAACATGGATGGACCTTGAGTGTGTTCTGCTGAGCGAAATAAGTCAGGCAGAGAAGGACAAATACCATATGTTTGCACGTATAGGAGGATTAGGAGGAACTTGACGGAAGACCAAGGGGGAGAAGAAGGGGGGAAATGGTGGGGGAAAGGGAGAGAGGCAAACCATGAGAGACTCTTGAATGCTGACAAAAACTGAGGACTGATGGATGGGGGGGGGATGGGCATGGAGGAGGGCACTTGTGGGGATGAGCACTGAGTGTTATGTGGAAACTAACTTGGCAATAAACTATTTGTAAAAAAAATAAAAATAAAAAAAATTCCTGTGGTTTTACAATCTCAAAATTGTAGTTTTGTTTGTTTTGCCTTGTTAATGGTATCTGGTTGTGCTTCCTATACATTTGAGAGCCTTTATTTATTGTATATGTTCATTATATCTTCTTTGTAGAATGTTCTTTTTATCATTATGTAATATCATATTTTGCTCCTATTAATGTTTTATATCCTAAGTTCTGTTTTGTGATTCGTATTGCTTTACCAGCTTTTCTTTGTTTAGTTTTTTAAAATGTTTCTTTATTTGTAATTTTTTTTTATGTTTTATTTATTTCTAGGAGAGAGAGAGAGAGAGAGAGAGAGAGAGGGTCAGAGAGAGAGGGAGTCACAGACTGAAACAGGCTCCATGCTCCGAGCTGGCAGTCAGCACAGAGCCCGACGCGGGGCTCAAACCCACGAACCGCGAGATCATGACCTAAGCGAAAGTCGGACGCTTAACCGACTAAGCCACCCAGGCGCCCCTCTTTATTTGTGAGAGAGAGCAAGCACGGGCAGAGAGAGAGGGAGAGAGAGAATCCCCAGCAGGGTCCACCCTGTCAGCACAGAGCCTGTTGTACAACTGGGCTTGATTTCAAGGCTGTGAGATCATGACCTGAGCCAAAATCAAGAATAGGATGCATAACTGCCCAGGTGCCCCAGTTTGTTTAATTTTGACCAAATATATTTGCTTACTATCTATTGTCAAATTTTCTGGATCATTTTCTTTGGTTTGTTTGTTTGTTTATTTATTTCATTTTTTTGGAGAGAGACAGAGGGAGAGAGAGTCTTAAGTAGGTACCACATCCAGTGTGGAGCCCATTGTGGGGCTCCATCTCACAAATGTGAGATCATGACCTGAGCTGAAATCAAGAGTCAGATGCTTAACCAACTGAGCCATCCAAGTGCCCCAGGTCATTTTGCTTTCGATGTGTCTCTAGTTGGGTTTTGTTAACCTAATCTTGATAGACTGTCTTTTAATAGACAAATTGTGTGTGTGTGCACATGCATAGAGATTTGAACTCATTTTTGCTATTTTCTTGTGTATTTTCTCATCTCTATTTCTATTGTCATTTAAATTTTCAAAAATGTTTTATTTATTTCTGAAAGAGAGAGAGAGAGACAGCGTGAGCAGGGGAGGGTCAGAGAGAGGGGGAGATACAGAATCTGAAACAGGATCCAGGTTCTGAGCTGGCTGTCAGCACAGAGCCCCATACGGGGCTCGAACCCACGAACTATGAGATCATGACCTGAGCCGAAGTGGGGCGTTTAACCGACTAAGCCACCCAGGCACCCCTCTATTGTCATTTAGATGGATAAAATTATCAGTATCATCTTTTATGTTCCTCTACTGATTTAGAAGCATAGATGACTTTTCTGTTCTCGTAATGTTTATTCCTTAATTTTTAACATTCACATATAACTACAAAATTTTCTATCAAAGTTTAAAAGGATATTAAATGTATATGAACATCTTTCTTTCCAGTTCCACTTTTAAAAACTACTCATTGAGGTATAATTCACATATTTTACAATTCACCCATTTAAAGTATATAATTCACTCTTTTGTAATTTATTCCATCGGGCTGTGTGCCCATCACCCCAATCTAATTTTAGACCCTTTTGTCCCCCTTTAAGGCAATCATGTAGTGAGGATTCTCGTTTGTCCTCCTTCTCATTCCCTCTCTGGTTTCCAGACTTAGGCAGCCACCATTTACTTTCTGTCTCTGTAGATTTGCCTGTTCTGAACACTTCATATAAATGGAATTAAACAATATGTAGTTTTGTTACTGGTTTCTTTAATGTGACATAATGTTTTCATTTATGTTGCCACTTTTCTTATAATTATGAAAAATTCATAATTTTTTTGTAATCTACAATGAGGTACATATGATAATATGCTTTATTTATTTGTGGGGCCACCAGGATATTTTGATTTCTTCTTTGAGCTCTCCTTTCTAAAGTACCTCTTAAGATACATCAGTTCTTTGGTGATAATCTGTCAGCGGAACACTCAGTCATTGTAGGCCTTAAAATGTCTTTATTTTGTCCTTATTCTTTATGATAGCTTAGCTAGGCATTGAATTCTAACTTGACAGTTCTTTTGTTTTTAATATTTTGTTATATAACTTCATTATCTTCAAGGCATCTATTACTGCTGCTGAAGTGTTTGCTGTCAGTCTTTTCTTTTTTTAGGTAGTTAATACATAAATATATATTTTTTAATTTGAGATAGAGAAAATGAGCCTGAGCAGGGGAGAGGTATGGAAGGAGGGAGAGAGGGAGAGAGAGAATCTTAGGCAGGCTCCATGCTAAGCGTGACACTGGGATCATGACCTGAGCCAAAATCAAGAGTCCAACCTCAACTGACTGAAACACCTAGGTGTCCCTTTAGGTAGATAATACTTCTTTATGGTACCTTAATGTTCTACAGCTTCACAATGACGTGCAGGTGTGGATTTATTTGTATTTATCTTGATTGGTACTGAGATTACACTTTCAATGTCTGTTTTTATGGCTGTTTTTCTTTCCTTTATCTCTTTGAGAATCCTAAACATATTTACTTTGAGGTCATTTCAGATGGTTCTAATAGTTTCATTTTGTCTTGAGTGGGTTAATTTCTCATTAGTTGATTTCGTTGCTAATTGTGGTGTTAATTTTATGTATTTGGAATTTTGTTTCAAGAGCTTAAGTGAAAGTCACTATCCATTTCACATCACCCTACTTTGCCTAGCCATTTTGTGATTGCCTCTGTTTATTTCCACAGGAAATTCAGGATTCCTGACCTTCATGATAATGGTCATAATGTACATCCAGCCATTGAGCTAGCAAGTGGCTGGCTTGGGTCCTGGCCTCTCCTGCCTCTTTTGTTGTACAACTTCACATAAACTGCTTTTTTTAGTCTCATTTTTGGAGTTCTGCCCACTCCCTGGTTTTAAGCAATGAGCTGGCTCCAATTACATGCCTTAAGTGAGGCAATTTTAATTCTCATTAACCTACAGAAGCTGAATTCCTGGCCTTCTTTGCCTGCTTCCAGACTTGGAGCCCATTAAGCCTTACTCACTGCTTTGTGTTTCTGTTCTATCTATAGTCCTTGGGAATATTTATTATAACTAATGTATAACAATAGAATTCATATAATTTACTGCCATCTTCCTGGGTATGACTGTGGGATAACTCAGCATCTGTTTCAACTTCCTTCTAGTATTCCTTCTTTTACGACATGAACTGGAAAGTAAAAATTACCATGTAGGCTTCTTACATCTCAGATTCCTGATATAGTTCAGATTGCAGTAATCACATTCATTTCTATGAGACTCAAATTCAGAACTGAGTTCAGTGGGGAGAACTGAACACGTGGCATCAGTTTTGCTGGAGCAGGTCCAGTGGATTAGAGTTTGCAGCTGTTTCTGATCCCCAAGTTGCAGCCCTGGGCTGTGCCGCCTGAAGTCATCACTTCTGGCAGCAATTTCCTGATATGTAACTGAAGCTAAGAGAGAGAGGGGAAACAGAGGACCCAAAGTGAGCTCCACACTGACAGCAGTGAGCGCAATGTGGGACTCAAATTCATGGGCCATGAGACCATAACCTGAGCCGAAGTTGGACACTTAACTGACTGAGCCACCCAGGCACCTCAGACATTGTGCTTTTAGACCCAGCAATCACATTGGTGGGTGCTCAATTCCTGGATGTGGCTAAGGAATTATGATTGTGTCCAGCACTTAGCAGAGCAGTGCTGTGCTTTAACTTTCTGTCAAAGGTAGCCATTTCTTGGCAGGCCACTTCTGTGTCAATTCTGAGGCTTGTTCTCAAGGTTTAGCATAGAACCCGCTCTTCCAACTCCTACAACTATTTTGTTGGCATCTAAATGTTAGCTTTTCAGTGTTAATTCTGATTATACTTGAAATACCAGAGGATTTTTATGCCTGCAAGTGAATCCTATCTAATACAACAGCTAGGGTTTTACTTTTTTTACTTTTTATTTTTTGTCTATCACTATTACATGAGTTGGCAGGAGTAGAGGGAGAGGTGTGGGTTCAAAGTGTGAACTTAAACAGCCATCTTATCTACAATTATCACTTATATTGTTATGTTTTTCAATTTCAAATAGTTTCTTTTAGATCCTCAACATGAAAAACTGATGTTGATTTGCACCATTGTCTGGATTGTAAAAATAAAATGGTATCTGTTACCCCCAAGAAGAAAAAGGGTAGTATATATTTAAGATTTCAACGCAAACTGATTGGCTTAAGAAAATTTAGAAGATGTAACACATTTTTCTAGCACTAGAAGGTAATGAAGTGTTATGCTCTTTGACGACTATGATGAATTATATCACTGCAAAGTAGAAAACACCAGCTAGCTACAAATAAATCTTTTTCTCCCTCTTTTTTTTACTTATATTTTATCACATCTAGTTTGCTAAATAAAGAAAGAAAGCTCTTTTCTAGAATTTATAAAAGAAAAATATTTATTCTAGCCATCTTTGTGAAAGGGCTCTGGAATTTTTCATATTCTCTGTTTATTAAAAGAGATACTGATAAGAAATGTTCTTTTTCATAATTTCCCTGCCATAACTTCGTTGTCATCCCAAATTTACCTGTATCATATTTGTATGGTGTATTGACTCCAGGAAATAAGCAGAAATATCCTGAAATTCCATGCCTCCTCTACAAACTTGTCTTACCTTTCATTTGCAATTACTTAAAAAATTATGCTAGAATCACAATACAGGGTAATGCTTAGAATACAGAGAAATCTAAAATAGGCAATAAAAATGTATCTATGTTAGAATTACAACTTTGAAAAATTATATATGTGCAGAATAAGTATTGGAAAGAAATATGAAAACATTGGAAGTATTTGATGGTTTCTTAGAGGAAATAAAACCAGTCAGGCTTGTTTTTATCATAGGAGGCTTGTTTTGACTCCTAGTATATGGAATCTGCCTTTGCTCTCCTCCGTTTGTAAAAATGGGGAAAACTCTTATTTCTTGGTTTCTGGCACCACTCTGGTTTTCTGTGAGATATAAAAAAATGATTGAGAGTGCTTGTGTGAATAACACATCTGTATGTTTTTTTAGGTAGTCTGAGATATAGCTTATAAAGATTTGGGGACTCCCAACTCATATAGCCACCATCATCCTTGTCCTGGTGTTGCAAGGGCCTCCTAGTTTGTCTGTTTACTTTTCATGCTTATTCCTCAGTCTTCCCGTTCTACAGTAGCCTGAGTGATACTTTGAAAGTGCAAGTCAGATCCCATATCTACTTGGCTCTAACACTCCAAAGGATTTCCACCTCAGGCAGCATAAAGCTCTCCATAGTTGATTCATCTTTCTAATTTCATTTCTTGTTGCTCTTTTCCTCGTTCCCTCTGTTCTAGCCACAGTTGCCTTCTTGCTTAAAACATTAACTTAAAAATTCTGTCCACTCAGGACCCTACATTTGTTGTTGCTTCAGCCTGTAGGGCCTTTCTTGGGTGGCTTACACTCCACCTCATTCAAGTCACTGCTTAAATGTCTTCTTAGAAAGGCCTTCACTGATTATCTAAATAGTACCTCTCTATCCTCTTACCTTGCTTTATTTTTCTTCAAAGTATTGTCACTACTGAGTATTCTATATTTATTTGTTTATCATCTGTCGACTCCAGTAGAATGGAAGTATAATGAAACCACAGACTTTGTCATCTTTGCTCACCGTTACATGCTCAGGGCCTGAAACAGAACCTGGGACATAGTCAGTGCTCCGTAAGTGAATTATTTTAGGCAGTCCCTTATGTTATACATGGAATTTATTTCTTTTATTTGCCTTATTTCTTTCTAATCAAGGTTTTTCTGTCCTTATCAAGTTGAATTTCAATCTGGATAAAGAAAGATGAAACAGAAACTGAGTGCCTTTTTCTCTGCCTCATACAGTGGTCTTTGACTTTCTTGATTCTCCCCAGTTCTATTCATCTAAAAAGAGCTTTTACTATTGCCCTCTGTGAGTCTGAACACTAGCTTATTTTGGGCCTTTACCTTCCAAACATTCTTTTTATAAATATTTACCCATCTCTTGTATATTTAACCTTGGCCATGTGATTTTTTTCTTGTATTTTTGAACACATTCCTTTAATGTTTAGGTGTTTCACAAGGTTTCTTGACAATACACTTCAACTTAGAGATCTCTCCTTTCTCTTAGTGATTATATAGTTGAAATTTTTGCTTTTTTCAGCCTTTTGGGACTTCAAAGTTGTTTTTTCATGATCATTGAACATTGGCTTGTATCTAATTTATTTCTGAACTTTTGGTAATCTATTTTCTTTAACTTTATATGTCTGATCCAACCAGAATTATTATTTTTTTTTTTTTGGCGATTAGATACTTGAATTTCACATAGATGGCTTCTTTGAAGATTTTTGTCATTTTTCATGCCAATTCTTTTTAAAAATTAATTTATTAAAAAATGTTAAAAATGTTTGTTTATTTTTGGTAGACCGAACACAAGCAGGAGAGAAGAGAGAGAGGGAGACACAGAATCTGAAGCAGACTCCAGGCTCTGAGCTGTCAGCATAGAGCCTGATGCTGGGCTTGAACCCATAGACCATGAGATCATGACCTGAGCTGAAGTTTAATGCTTAACCAACTGAGCCACCCAAGCACCCACCAATCTATTCTTTCTTGTCAGAATTAAGTCCTGTCTAGCAATTCTCTTCCTTTATTTTTTCAATGTGAACTTGTCCAAAAGCATTATTTTTTAATAAGTGATTTTAAATATTCCTTACTCAGATAGTTAATAATTACTTTTTGATACCCATTTGAATGAAAGTGGAAAGAAGTATCTTGGCAACACAGTAATGTTTACAGACTTTATGAATGGCAGTTGAGGGATTAAATACATTATAGGTTTTTGGTTAGCCTTCTGACAAAAAATTTGGATAGCTAAAAGGCTTGGCTTGGATTTATCCTTTGGTTAGTAGAGGTCATTTGTGAAAAGGAAACAAACACTGTGTGTGTGTGTGTGTGTGTGTATTTTCTGGTCAGTGATATTACTATAACATTTATAGCATAGAAAAAATTTCTTTTTTAATGTTAAAACAATTAGTTTATGTCAGCCTGTTTTCTGCTTGCCTAAGTCAGGGTTTTAAGTAAATTTGTAAATCTGTGTATCCTGTGCTTTGAAGTTCTAATAAGGAAAAGGTACCCAAGAAATGCTATGTTCTCTCCCTATTAGTTCATCCTCAGTGGATCCGTATAGCTGTAAATCTGTTGCTCTCCTATAACTTATGTAGCTATTCAAAGTTTAGAACTATGTGTTTCTTTTTTTCCTTATTGTCAAGTTGGTTTCCATATAACACCCAGTGCTCATCCTAACAAGTGCCCTCCTCCATGCCCATCACCTCCCTTCCCCTCTCCCTCACCCCCATCAGCCCTCAGTTTGTAGAACTATGTGTTTCTTTCTTTTTTTTTTTTAATATTTTTTATTTATTTCTAGGGGAGAGAGAGAGACAGCGTGAGCAGGGGAGGGTGAGAGAGATTGGGAGTCACAGACTGAAACAGGCTTCAGGCTCTAAGCTGGCAGTCAGCACATAGCCCGACGCGGGACTCGAACCCACGAACCGCGAGATCATGACCTACACGAAAGTCGGACGCTTAACCGACTAAGCCACCCAGGTGCCCCAGAACTATGTGTTTCTAAACAAAGTTTAGAAATATGTATTTTCTGAAGTGCTAAGCTTAAAATTTCCAAATGGGCTTCAGATATCTAACAAATAATACATATTATAGAAAGATTTATTCTAGGGTCATTTTCTAGAAAGTTCACTTTGGATTGCACTAGACCTATCCATTTTTCTCTTTAGTTGCCCAGCGTTGCCCAAGAACAGCTTTTCCTTTATAGTATCTAAGTCTCACTTGTAAACTACCTTGGAGTAGCGACTCTAAGATATTGTCTTTTAGAAAAAGAGTAGTCAGGGTCCTAGGCAAGGGATCTAATCTACATTGCCCAATTGGGAAAGAAAGCTACAGAGGTAAAGCAGAGCTTTTCCAGTCCAATGGGCAAATTCTGTTTCCCCCAGAGATCGATGGGGATGCCAGGCTTTCATGGGTCTCACATTGCATGGGGACACAGATGTGGTATTGGTGATAAAACCTGCTGAGGCATGGTGGGTTTAGAGAAAAGAAAATGATTCTGGTAGTAGGACAGCACACCTGGAGATAGTGTTATTGGCTGCAAAACACAAGCTGGAGTTCCTTGTGGAACCCCTATTATAAGGGTTTGCTGAGACATTTGCTGTGCCTGTGGCTCATTTGTTCCACGCCAGAAGTCCCCATGAGAAGGGGCCTGCTAATTAACCTGGGGAAATGCTGTAAGTCAAAGCTTGACCTTTCTCTACTGGAAGAAGCACAGTGCTATGAAAGTTAGGGAGGAAACAATTCTTCCTTCTGTTCTGGGCTCTGGTCAGGTCTATTTCTGTCGTCTGGATTACTGTGAGGAGCTTCATTCTGAGAGCTTATCCTGCAGTATCTCTTGATGTCCTTGGAAATGACTTTAAGCTGTCTTTCCTTGTTTGGAGTTAATGGGATATTGAAGCGGAAATTGAGTTATATCATCATCTGGAGACTGCAGGGAATCTCTAAGGATTACTTTCACTTTTTGTTTATTTTAAGTTTAAGAAAAATGGCTCTGAGGTATGGGTGGCAGGATAACAACACAATTACAGGAATTGCCTTCACTCCTCACTGGATTCCTCAGTCACAGCCCAAAGTTGTTGCTATAGTTGTATAGCCCTGGGGATAATGTTTGTGATTCCTTTGCTTATTATGTTTTTTTGGGACAGTGCTTCTTGCAGTGGTAGAGTCTGACTTCTAGTAAATCAGAACAGTCAGGCTTTAGGTTCATGAAATGATTATGAAAGTGCACAAAAATAGGACTTTGACTTTAGAGACAAAATTCTTTTTTACTATATGCAGTTTCTTGAATTGACTTTTTTTTTTTAATATTTTTTATTTTATTTCTAGGAGAGAGAGAGAGAGACAGCATGAGCAGGGGAGGGTCAGAGAGAGAGGGAGTCACAGACTGAAACGGGCTCCAGGCTCTGAGCTGGCAGTCAGCACAGAGCCCGACGCGGGGCTCGAACCCACGAACCGTGAGATCATGACCTAAGCGAAAGTCGGATGCTTAACCGACTAAGCCACCCAGGTGCCCCTTGAATTGACTTTTTAAAATGACCTGTAAGCAAGGAATCTCTGTTCATTTTGGACTCAGGAAAAATAAAAGCATCTTACTGATTTTTCTGATACAACTGACATTGATTCTTAAGGGTTACTTAGATTAAAGTTAGCCTGTAGTCTCAGTTTTTGTGTTATCTCTTTTAAAGTAGGACTTGCCTGAGTTTTTTATTTTATTTTATGTTATGTTATTTTTATTTTATTTTATTTTATTTTTTTAATGTTTAAGTAAGCTCTATGGCCATAATGAGGCTTGACCTCATTACCTTGAGATCGAGTCACATGCTCAATGGACTGAGCCAGCTAGAGGCCCCTGAGGTTTCATAATGTAGAAATGTTTTATGGCCAATGCTGTTGACTTCTGCCTCTTTGAAAGTATTAGACCTCCACTAACATTTCTTTCCTATCTTCTGTTTGGTTAACACTACATCTCTTCTTCAAAGTAACGCATTATGCCTTCTATACATATGCTTTCTATACATATGCCTTCTATCCCCATTGAGACTAAGACACTTCTTACCACATTATTCACTCTGTGTTGCCCTTTTCCTGTTTGGTTTTTGTTTTTGTTTTTTGGCACTCCTGATCTCCCTCTCATCACGCTTGTCAAGATCTAAAAAATTCAGTCTTCAGTTAATTCCATTTGATTCCTATTGTTCTCAGTAAAAAGAAAGAATGATGGAGTAGTAGGAAAGGTCCTAGAGGTAGTCACACCATTTCTTGTACAACTATTTTCTTTTAAATTGTTGGACAATGACAGCAGTTTGCTTAAGTAAGCACATAGCTATGAATCCCCTAACCTACTCAATGGTGAACGCCTATGTTATAATCCTAGTGATTTATGCATAGCATATGTCTTAATCAACTTCATGATTCTGTTCCTTTTTCAGTGGTACTTCTTTTTGAAACTTAATTTCTTAACTTTTTAGTACTAAATAATATGGAATCTATCTTGGGCATTTTTTGATAATTACTCTTTGTTTCTCAGAAGAATCATTAAAATTAGATTGCCATGATCCCATCTGTTTGGGGTGGTGAAGTTTTACCTTTTCTTCTATTTTGGCACTGCTAGTGAAGAAATTAAATAATTAAAAGTGGAAGTGTAAGTAAAAATGGAGATACAGTAGAAAAGCCAGATTCCTCTAGCTGCCTCCTTCATACTACTGAAAGTTTGTTCTTTTAGAATGACAATGACATCTGGTGGGTTGTTTTTATTAATGGAGATCAGTGAGGAAGAAGAAATCCAACAACAATGAAGGTGAGATTGTTTGGTAGCCTTGGAAATAGGGATTGGTGATGGTCAGTCAGTGCTTTTCAGTTTCTGGAATGAATGCTTAATACTCCAGATTGGGATTTGGGTATGTATCCTCTTAAGATTTTCATAATAAAAAAGTATTTATTAAATGACTGTGTGAAACATGATCTGTTCTCTATATGAAAATGTACTTCTGTAAATGTTTGTGATGTAAAGTGAACAATCACCGAATGAAACTCATTAGGATCAAATAGATACTTAAAGTATTTTTGATGATGAATACAAGTGCCCAATGATTGGTATAAAGTAAGTTTATTACTTTAACAGTCCAATGGCAGCACTCTTCCCTTTACTTCCAGTTGCTTGGGAAAGTTTTTGTGAGGAAGACTGATTTCCAAAATGATTTAAATGATGGCAAGTTGAAGGATTGGCCAGCTGAGACTGGGAGAGACATAGCATATGAGACAGCCAACAGACAAGGGTAGGCACCTAAGTGTGTGAAATAGGCTTTACAGCCAGTGCAGAGCCCACTCTGGGGCTTGAACTCATGACCTTGAGATCATGACCTGAGCTTATATCAAGAGTTGGGTACTCAACTGACTCAGCAACCCCAAAGACACAAGTGCCCCAAGGTGCCCCAAGACACAAGGATAGAATGATGCACTGGTAAAGAGGTTGAGGACTAGATATATTCTTTTTTTTTTTTAAAGGTCTTTTTATTTTTTTAAGGAATCTCTGGACCTGGGGCACCTGGGTGACTCAGTTGGTTAAGCGTCCAACTTAGACTCAGGTCATGATCTCACAGTTTGTGGGTTTGAGCCCCACGTTGGGCTCTGTGTTGACAGCTAGCTCAGAGCCTGGAGCCTGTCTTTGGATTCTGTATCTCCCTCTCTCTCTGACCCTCCCCTGCTCACACTGTCTCTCTCTGTCTCTCTCAAGAGTAAATAAAAGACATAAAAAAAAAAAGAATCTCTAGACCCAACATGGGGCTCAAACTCATGACCCTGAGATCAAGAGTCGCATGCTCCATTGACTGAGGCAACCAAGTGCCCCAAGGACTAGACACAATCTAGTGAGGAAAGAATGTATAGGAGAGAAAGGATAGGTGAGGATCCTTGAAGTGCAGTGACAAGAATGTGAAATTCAGAATAAGGAGGTGGTTCTTAGTTAATAGGATGATGTAATGTTCCTGCAAAGGTTTATGAAAGGATCATGTTTGTGTAGAGGGAAAAGAAGTTAAGTGTTTTTTAGACCCCAATATTTTATTAGAACTGTATGACACTCATTTAAACCTACTATTGTCTTGAGAACTGTGGCATTCAGTCTAGGATGTCTTAATACAGATAACATATGAGCTTAGATTATTTTCAAGACTTACTGTATTTGTGCATTTTAGTTTTTTATTACAAAGTTTGATTTGAAGTAATTACTGTGGCAAAGAAGAAGGTTAAATAAAAACTTCTGGAATGTAGTACCATAGGGAAATGCTATTATCTCAAAGATTCAGCCTGGATTTCAAAGCTGTCAGTTGGAGCCATATTTTTTGAATTTTTTTCTTTTAACTCACCAAGCTGGAATCGTGTCATTTTAATATCATAACATACATATCAGAGAAAAGAGGAAAATGATCCTGGTGCTGATTACCACTTGGGAGAAGGTTCAGAGAGGTGAACTTTTAATGAGACTTTGGTGTACTTACGATACATTTGTCCAGCAAAATCACTGAAGTGGCTAACCTGACTTACATTGGTTTTTTGATAGCATCTGATTGCAACTCTGTGGGAATTTCTTCAAGTGAAAAGTAATTTATGGAACTTACTGATAAGACCACTTACATTTTAAAAAGCTTTCTATTGCTTTTAGATATACTCAGAAAAGGCCAGGATGTACTAGGCTCCACTGTTAAGGTTGTGGTTACCCTGAAGTCCATAGCAGTGCAGCTGTGGGTCTGTTCTAAAGGAGAGGAAAAGGATCTCTGTGCCAAAATTGGTGATGGGTGCTTTATTCAGTGATGACTGACACACAAAAAGTGCCTCAAAAGAGGTCATAAAAATGATAGTGGAATTTTAAAGATTGGTGAGAAAGAGTGAGATTTTATTGCCTTCATATTCTTTCTTTTCCTTTAGAAGTAAGAAAAGAGCTTTTATTTCATCTGAATGTCAAGTCAAAAGTAGTTAGTAGTCATCAGATCACGCTTTTCCCTTCTTATGTCTAAGAATTTCAAGATCGCAGAAGTTAGAGATGAAGCTTTATCCTTAATTGCAAAGGCCCAGAGGTAAAGCAAAGAAATGTAGAAATCAGCTTAACCTCAGCACTTAGAAAGAAACTGGAACAAATCATAAAACATCTAGCTTGGTATCACTTATAGGAGCACAGGTACTAAGGCAATAATCAAAATGACTCTGAAAATCAGTCTTGTCAGATCCATTTCCTGTTCTGTGAAAGAATGAAAGGGCCAGAGACAAGGATAAAGTAGTAAGTTACTCTTTCTTAATTTCAGTGAGCTTTTGATTCTAATGCACATGACATTCTCACTGACAAACTGGATAAGTACCCTTTTCATAATAAGTGACTTCACAGAAAAGAGAATACAATAAAAATAAAATTTTACTTATATTTTTCCAAATTAATTGCTCATCTTTGTCACCAGATGTGTTTTTAATTGCTGTGTCAATTCCTGTCTTACTGATATAATTCTTAAACTCTTCTTCTACTGAGGGGTGCTTGGATGATTTGCAATTTTTCACTATTCTAAATAGCACATCTCAGAACATCTGTATATAGATTATTTTCTTTCTTTCTTCTCTCCCTCTTTTCTTCCTTCCCTCTTTCTTTTTTAGGACACCGGGTATTTCTTTACATTCCTTATATTACCAGCTGGAATTATTGAGTCAAAAATATGAACACTTTTATAGTTCTTGTTACATATTACTGCTTATTTTTCAGAAGGATTGAATCAACTAGTAACATTACTGAGGCGAAGTTCAGCACAGGCAACATCATACTTTATGATTTATGTTTTAAGCAGTAGTACTGGAAACCTAAATTTCTTTATTATTTTAACTGTGTATTTTCTCCTGTGATTCCTTTCCTATTTGTATTACTTCTTTCAATTTGTTTTATCTCCTTTGACTACTTAGGTGTTGCCCTTACATAACTGTAAACCTCTTTTATATTTTGCACAATCCTTTATCACTTTCTCCCAATTTGTTATATTCCTTTTGGTATTTCTTTATTACAGTTTAATAAACTGTTATTCTTGTTTTATTTTTTCTGAGATAATTTTTTAAAAGTTTATTTTAAGAGAGACAGAGCTAGCAGGGGAGGGTCAGAGAGAGAGGGGGAGAGGGAGAATCCCAAGGAGGCTTTGCACTGTCAGAGTGGAGCCTAACATGGGGCTCAAATCCATGAACTGCAAGATGATGACCTGAGCCCAAACCAAGAGCTCAGTGCTTAACCAACTGAGCCAACAAGGTGCCCCTTATTTCTTCTGAGATAATTTCTTTTTTTTTTAATGTTGTATTTCTTTCTGAGGCAGGGGGGGGGAGAGAGAGAGAGAGAGTGAGCGAGCGAGCAGGGGAGGGTCAGAGAGAGAGGGAAACACAGAATCCAAAACAGACTCCAGGCTCTAAGCTAGCTGTCAGCGCAGAGCCCGACATGGGGCTTGAACCCACGAACCGTGAGATCATGACCCAAGCCAAAGTCGGACACTTAACCGACTGAGCCACCCAGGCGCCCCTGAGATAATTTCTTAGTTATCACAAAAGATTTATTTCCTGTTTTATTTTCTTTATTTTTTAAAATATCCAATTGTAAAGATACATAGATGTGCTAAGCAAGGTATGGATCCAAATAAATTTTTTATACTAATATTCAGTTATTCTAGCATTTGTTAAGTGGTGATTCCTCAACAATGAATTATTATTGATTTCTTGCCTATCGTATATATGCCTATCATATGCCAATATATGCCTATCATATATTTAATAAATGATACCAGATTCTTCTTGAGTGAACTACAGTGGCCTCTTACCTCATCTCCCTGCCTCTAGACAGCTCTTTCCTATTTAACCTGCATAGTGATGCCAGAGAGATTTTTCGAAAACTCCTTATGCTCATGCCATTCTTTGACTCATTTAATGGTTCCATTTTTGTCAGGATGAAGCCCAAACTCCTTAGTATGGTCTGTAGGTCGTTTTATGATTGCAGTTCTCTGCATCTGTCTATAATTATATTCTGATATTTCTTGACAAGTGTTCTATGCTCCAGTCATACTGAACTATCTGTACATCTCTGGACCATTGCTACTGTGCATTTGTACATTATGTTCCCTTGAAATATGCTCCCTATTTTTTTTAAATGTTTATTTAGTTTAAGAGAGAGAGAGAGAGAGTCAGTCCCAAGCAGGCTCCATGCTGCCAGCACAGAGCCCAACACAGGGCTGGAACTCACAAACTAGGAGATCATGACCTGAGCCGAAATCAACAGTTGGATGCTTAACCACCTGGGCCACCCAGGCACCCTTGCTCCCTGTTTTTTACTTAGTCACTTTATCTGAGAAGTTCACTCACTCATTTAATGAATATTTTTACATAGTGTGTGCTAGGTAATGTTTTAGATGCCAGAGATAGTAATAAAAGAGAAACTCTGCCCATGGAGCTTTGTATTCTGGTAGACCCCAGGACTGGGTTGGGTGCTTTGTCCTCTCACAGTACACAGTACCTTACTCTTGAAAACAAAACAAAACAATAAAACATGATGAAGTAGACAGAGTTAGTCTCTGTGATTCTAGCTTTTCTATCAAGGGCCTTTTTCCTTACATCCTTCCCAGGAGATGGCATCACTACTACTACATAAATTGCCCTCTCTTTCATCCATTATCAAAACCTTTCTCATGAAAGGAGCTGAAACATTCCTTTTACAGAAAGTAAAATTGAGAATTTAAAGTATTATCCCTCCCCCAGGGATGTTCCATTCCAAAAGGCCAGAGAAACCTTAAGCTAGTGTTAGATTGCCTAAAATCAAGTTTAAATTTTGGAGCAATTAGGTTTTTTTCAACACTGTTAAAACTGGAAAAAAAAGAAAAAAAGAGAGAAGAGGCAGTTTGAAATAGAACCAGTTAGATTATGGTGGGTGTTTCCTCTAGGTCTGAAGTCTGTGGCTATCAGTTTCTAACACAGTAACTGATTTCATGAGGAACTTTGAGCTTGTTCATACTACTTATTTATTTCCAGTTGTCAACTAAGGAGAGAATTACTGTTTACTTCCTTTTCTTGGATCTTAGGAAGATTGGTGACCCATTTTGGAAAAGTGCCATTGAATCTAATAAATGATAATAAATCAGCAATAATAATTTAAAAATCTTTAGAGGACATACTATATACAAAGCTCTAACACCTTTGTGGATCCCATTGGGGAATCTGGGTGAATCTGAGTTTGTGATTTTTTTTAAAAAAAAATTTTTTTTTGAGAGAGAGAGAGAGAGCAAGAAGGCAAGCAGAGGGGGAGAGGGAGAGAGAGAGAGAATCCCAAGCAGACTTAGCACTGTCAGCACAGAGCCCGATTCAGGGTTCAATCCCGCAAACCATGAAATTATGACCTGAGCTGAAGTCAAGAGTCAGATGTTCAATTGACTGAGCCATCCAGGTGCCCCATGACTGTGTAATTTATGAAGATTTCCTGCTTGAGTCTTGAGTTTGAATTGGATGGATCTTACTTATTTTTCTTAAGTTTGTTTATTTTTGAGAGAGAGCACAAATGAGAGAGGGGCAGAAAGAGAGACACAGAATCTGAAGCAGGCTCCAGTTTCTGAGCTGTCAGCCCAGAGCCCAATGCAGAGCTTGAAACCATGAGATCATGTTCTGAGCCGAAGTCAGATGCTTAACTGACTGAGCCACCCAGGTACCCTGAATTGGATTTTGAATGAGAGAAGTAAATGCTCTGATAAATTGAGGTAAGAATTTAGTTCAGTGAAAAAGATAGAAAATCAAGAAAAGATAGTTTCATGAAAAAGTAAGTATGGAGGAGCAAGAAATTGACTGAATATAGAGACAGAATATTGCCGAAATGGCAAATGAGGTACCTATGATAGAATAATACAGAGTGTTAAACAAAGTTAACCTTGTAGTGGTCAGAGGAGGAGACCATCAACATGTTCTGGATTTTAGGAGCACCAGAAAGACACTCTGTTTGCCTTAAAGTATATTTTCCATTTTTCCAGTGAAGTCTGAACAATCTTGTAAAGAGCCTAAGTGTCCATCAACTAATGAATGGATCAAGAAGATGTGGTTTGTCTATACCATGGAATACTACATGGCAGTGAGAAAGAATGAAATCTGGCCATGTGTAGCAACATGGATGGACCTTGAGGGTGTTCTGCTGAGCAAAATAAGTCAGGCAGAGAAGGACAAATACCATATGTTTACACGTATAGGTGGATTAGGAGGAACTTAATGGAGGACCGTGGGGGAGCAGAAGGGGAAAAAGAGTTGGGGAGCGGGAAGGAGGCAAACCGTGAGAGACTCTTGAATTCTGAGAACAAACTGAGGGCTGATGGGGGTCAGGGAGAGGGGAAAGAGGGTGAGGGGCATGGAGGAGGGCACTTGTTGGGATGAGTACTGGGTTTTTATGGAAACCAACTTGACAATAAACTATTTAAGAAAAAAAAGAGTCTTTGGCCTTGTGCAATATAAATATGTGAAGAAAGAAAAACACTCTGTACTCCCTAAATTAAAATTTGGTTTACTTTGAAAGATAGGATAGGCCCTGCTGGGAGTTATATATTAATATGAAGTTACTTGGGGCCTATTAAAGAAAGTTAAGTACTGGAGTTTTCATAATTGCTTGTTTAATTTCTTTCTCATGATTTTATTCTAAATCACAAGTGGAGAATTACTAGAATATATGAACCTTCCTCAACCACCATCCCTAGCAAGCTTCATTAATCTTTGAGATACTTGTTTCTGTTTAAAACAATGACCAAAAAATGAAGTGGAGTCCAGATTAACTAATTTTTATTCTTTCATTTAATTCTTCAAAGCACACTTTTTAAAAAGTTTATTGAGAGAGAGAGATCAAGGGAAGGGCAGAAAGAGAGGGAGAGAGAATCCCAAGCAGGCCCCACACTGTGCAGAGCCCAATGCGGGGCTCAAACTCATGAACCATGAGTTCAGGACCTGAGCCGAAGTCAGATGCTTAACTGACCGAACCACCTAGGTGCCCCTTCAAAACACACTTTTAAAGTGGGGTATGAGTTTGAGAAAGAGGGAAGATTTATTAGTGTTTAAAAGCTGCTGTTCTGGGGTGCCTGGGTGGCTCATTTGGTTAGTGATCGGCTCAGGTCATGATCTCATAGTTGATGACTTTGAGCCCTTTGTCAGGTTCTGTGCTGACATCTCAGAGCCTGGAGCCTGCTTCAGTTCTGCCTCCATCTCTCTCTGCCCCCTTCCCTGCCCGTACTCTCATTTGTCTCTCTCTCTCTCTCTTAAAAATAAATAAACATTAAAAAATGTTTTTAAAGCTGCTCTTCTATTTAGAAATGCCTTTTAATTTTAGTATTTGGGACATAAATATCTTGGATAGGGGAAGAAGTCCACATAGCTGCTGGAACTCTTATTATGCTGTTTTTCCTTTTACTCCTGGCCACATGTCCCTAACCTTTGTGAATACTAAGTCCCTGCTGGATCATCCCTGCAGAATTGCATACAGAGGGGCACAGTCCAGCAACCAGAAAGAATTTAAAAGAGATCTCAGTCTTGGCTTGCTTCTCTCAAAGATTATTAAATAAAATATAAGTTATAATCCACATTAATGCTTCTCACAATCCTGTGTATTCTTTTTTCCAATTCTTTCACATTAGGGCTGGTCAGTAACCCCTCTCTCACAAAAATATCGAGCTCTTTCTGATACCCCAAACTGATTTTCTTTCTTTTAAATTAAGATAGAGGGGAGGGTGAGGGAGGGAGAGAATGCACAAGCAGAGGGAGAGAGAGGGAGAATCTGAAATAGTGATGCGGGGCTCGATCATGACGAGCTGAAATCAAGAGTCCAATGGAATAGAATAGAGAACTCAGAATCAGACTCACAAATGTATGGCCAACTAATCTTTGACAACGCGGGAAAAAGTATCCAATGGAAAAAGACAGCCGCTTTAACAGATGGTGCTGGGAGAACTGGACAGCAACATGCAGAAGAATGAAACTAGATCACTTTCCTCACACCATATACAAAAATAAACTCAGTCCCAGGGCAATTTCTGCCACTTGTTAAACTAAGGAAATATATTTTGAAACATTGTTCCATATATCCTATTAAATCATCTCTCCTTCTCTTCCCTATCCCTACTGTTTTCCCTGGTTAGCACATATCCTTAGCCATTATCATATTGAAGAAGGCGAGCAGACAGATATGGGTGATGGGGCAAGGCCTGAATTACCAACAAACAGTAGTCTGAACTCCAATGCTCATTGTAGCTGCTTTCATCAGTCATTTACTCATTAACATAATCTAGAGAGGGAGAGACCCTGTCTTGCTGTACTTGGAACACCTTTGCATCCTAATGGTTGTCTGAGAACCTCCATCTGCTCCTTACTCAACTGACTCTAAGTCTGAAACTCCCTGAAACTGCGCCTGCCTTCACAGCAGTTTTTTCCTATGAGTGTCTAAAACTGAGCTTTCCTCTAATCTTGTTTCTCTGATCTGTTTCCATCTGCTTTCTGTCCTTTGAGAAATCCTCACAATTTGTGATCTGCTTAGCATTCTTTCTCACTTTCACTGAAATTCTGAAATTATTCTTTTAAAGTATATTCTTTCATTTCATTGAATTTAAAATATGAAGAGGTTTAGATATATATAAAGTCTATCATCTCAATCCAGTCTTAGTTTTTATTATTTTACATATTTGTATTGGTAGTCTTGTGTAATATCACCCTTCTTCTATGTGTAATTGACTCAATACCTTATTAAATATCTGAGCATTATTTATAGTTTTCATTGTTTTTAAAGTGTTTACTTACTTTTTAGAGAGAGAAAACAGAGTGTGAACTGGGGAGAGGTGCATACACACACACACACACACACACACACACACACACACACACACACACACACACAGTTTGAAGCAGGCTCCAGGCTTGGAGCTGTCAGCACAGATTCAGACACGGGGCTGGAAACTGGAAACTGTGAGACCATGACCTGAGCTGAAGTCAGATGCTTAACTGATTGAGCCACCCAAGCACCCCATTTATAAAAGTTTTCTTTGTGAGGAAGCAACATATTTTCAGCTCAAGTATATTAAAAAGTATAGAATATTTTAAAGTTGGTTTTGTAAATCAATCCCAGATTTAAAAGAATTAAAATTCAATGTGACATAAATGTCTGAGTAGTGCTATTTTTATGGAGATAAAAGCAGACATTGATAACAAACTTCAATGCTGGTTTGTATCACATGTGACACGTGTATAGTTTTGATAAATCTCTGTTTATGGAGAAAGTACATTGCATTTGTATCATTTGACTTATGTTCCAATATTTTGTGTTTTTAAACAGTGTAACACAAGCATTTTTCAAAGTTGGAGAGCAGACTTCAAACTGGTGGACATTGAGCCAAATCTAGGCTATACTCATGTTTTATTTGACTCTCATATTAGCTTACTCAGTGGGGTTTTTTGTTTGTTTTTTGTTTTGATTGAATTAATTGCCAGTGTGTAAAATATTTCACAAACAGATCCTAACTTCCAGATTCTTTTTTTTTTAATGTTTTTTATTTATTTCTAGGACAGAGAGAGACAGAGAGAGAGAGAGAGAGACAGCGTGAGCAGGGGAGGGTCAGAGAGAGAGGGAGACATAGAATCTGAAACAGGCTCCAGCCTCTGAGCTGGCAGTCAGCACAGAGCCCGACGCGGGGCTCGAACCCTCAAACTGTGAGATCATGACCTAAGCGAAAGTTGGACGCTTAACCAACTAAGCCACCCAGGCGCCCCCTTCCAGATTCTTTTGAAAATATTAGAAGATTAAGCAACATTCGGCCTGCATTGCTTTGTGGCATTAAATGACTAGAGCTGAGTAGTGGCTGCTCATGTTGGCTAGTATTTCACCTTTTTTTTTTTTAATTTTAATTTTTTTTTTTACAAATAGTTTATTGTCAAATTACTTTCCACATAACACTCAGTGCTCATCCCCACAAGTGTCCTCCTCTATGCCCATCTCCCCTCCCCCCACATCCATCAGTCCTCAGTTTTTGTCAGCATTCAAGAGCCTCTCATGGTTTGCCTCTCTCCCTTTCCCCCACCATTTCCGCCCTTCTTCTCCCCCTTGTTCCTCCGTCAAGTTCCTCCTAATCCTCCTATACGTGCAAACATATGATATTTGTCCTTCTCTACCTGACTTATTTCGCTCAGCAGAACACCCTCAAGGTCCATCCATGTTGCTACACATGGCCAGATTTCATTGTTTCTCATTGCCATGTAGTATTCCATGGTATAGATAAACCACATCTTCTTGATCCATTCATCCGTTGATGGACACTTAGGCTCTTCCATGTTTTGGCTATTGTGGAGAGTGCTGCTATGAACATTGGGGTACATGTGCTCCTATGCCTCAGCATTTCTGTATCCCTTGGGTAAATTCCTAGCAGTGCTATTGCTGGGTCATAGGGGAGTTCTATTGTTAGTTTCCTGAGGAACCTCCACACTGTTTTCCAGAGGGGCTGTACCAGTTTACATTCCCACCAACAGTGTAGGAGGGTGCCCACTTCTCCACATCCTCGCCAGCATCTAGAGTTCTCTGATTGGGTCATTTTAGCCACTCTGACTGGCGTGAGGTGGTATCTCAGTGTGGTTTTGATTTGTATTTCCCTGATGAGGAGGGATGCTGAGCATCGTTTCATGTGTCTGTTGGCCATCTGGATGTCCTCTTTGGAGAAGTGTCTGTTCATATCTTCTGCCCATTTCTTCACTGGGTTTGTTTTTCGGGCGTGGAGTTTGGTGAGTTCCTTATAGATTCTGGATATTAACCCTTTACCCTTTATGTCATTTGCAACTATCTTTTCCCATTCTGTTGGTTGCCTATTAGTTTTCTGGGTTGTTTCCTTTGCCGTGCAGTTCACCTTTCTCATTAATGATGATTCCCATCATTACCTGGTCTTAAACAAGTTTGGTTCTTTATTGTTTTTATCCTGATCTTGTGGGTATGTGACCTTGTGATTCTTGGTATATGTGGTCTTTACAACCATTTAAAAAAATTATTATCAAATATCCATAGAGTAAGAGCACTATAATCATCAGTGTTTTTAAATGTATAAAATTCTATTATTTTCAACTTTGTAAACATATTTTTCCACATTGGCATTGTAGCCTAGAAGAAGAATGGGAACAGTTACATAGCTCTTGAAAATATGCAAAGTACCTTCATAATTAAAATAGGTAATGTTGAAATTAAATTATAGGTAAAAATAATAGGTAACGTTAATAATAAAAAGTAGGTAATGTTGAAATTGAGAAGTCAGAAGAAAGGCTGACTTCCCACCCCCAGTGTCTCACTGTGGGTCATATCAGTTTAGGTGTGGTTTTTACTTTTGTTGATCCAATTAGTAATCACAAGATGATTTGGTGAACATAGAATAAAAGACACCAGTTGGTTTTGAAAAAAGATTTCATTATACTGCAGGAAAGACTGGCACAGTCAGCTTATTTTTAAATACAGAACATCCTAAAAATAGAACTACCTTCTCAGGGTGTCTGAATAGCTCAGTTGGTTGAGCATCTGACTTTGGCTCAGGTCATGATCTCACAGTTCATAGGTTTGAACCCTGTGTTGGGCTCTTTGCTGACAGTTCAGAGCCTGGAGCCCACTTCAGCTTCTGTGTCTCCCTCCCTCTCTCTGCCCTCCCAGCATTCATGCTCTCTGTCTCTCTTTCAAAAATACTTTAAAAAATTTTTAAAAATAGAACTACCTTATGATTGAACAGTCCTACTAGGTATTTACCCAAAGAACACAAAAATACTAATTCAAAGGGATATGTGCTCCCCAGTGGTTATAGCAGCATTATCTTTAATGGCAAAAATATAGAAACAGTTCAAGTGTCCATTGACTGATGAATGGATAAAGAAGATATGGTATACATACATAATGGAATATTACTCAGCCATAAAAAAGAATGGAATCTTGCCATTTACAATGCCATGGATGGAGCTAGAGAGTATTATGCTAAGCAAAATAATTCAAAGAAAGACAAATACTATATGATTTCATTCATGTAGAATTTAAGAAACAAAACAAATGAGCAAAGGGGAGTGGGGGGAAGAGAGGCAAACCAAGAAACAGACTCTTAACCATAGAGAACTGATGGTTACCAGAGGGGGGATGGGTTAGTAGGTAATGAGGATGAGTGCCAGAGGCCGGCTCCAGCAGGTTCAGGGGTCCCTGAAGGATGGATGGTGTTGGTGAGGGAGGGATGAGAGAGTCACGAGAATCTTTCTGGTCACCAGGCAGGCATCTCTGCTCTGACTGGGGCTCAACTTTATTTTATAATTAAGTGTTTGAGGGATGGCACAGAAGTGGAATTTGCCTTAGACAGTGATTTCTGATGACAAAGTTCTTTGATATGTAAGAATTTCCCGGAACATAGATTTGTAGAAGACTCATGCATAACCTTTATCAATAGTGATTGAGGTACATGATTTAGATGCTTATCCTATGGGGAAGGAAGGTGTCTTTAGCATCCAAGACAATGTTTTTAGCATAAAAAGGGTGAAGTTAGTTCTTTGTGAGAAGGGGTCAATAGCTTGTTTGTTTAAGGGGAAGTATTAAGAAAAACAGGTCTTTCAGGAAACACAAATGTTTGCTCCCATAATCACAAAAGAAGTTCCTACAATAGGTTCCTTCACAGGGTGCAATCAGCATATGCCAGGCCAGAATAAGTCATTCCAATACCAATCACAAGATACCTTGGGGGTCGGTGCTCCAAGCAGAAACAATTGGGTGGGGGATGGATGTCGGTTGCCATCTGACTGGTAAGAGTCTATGAAACTCACCTTTACCTCATAGGGAGTTCTTAACCTATGAGGTCAGAAACAGCTCCTAACAGATGAGGGAGTGTGCTTGTTATGATGAACATGGTGTGATGTATGAAACTAATATTACACTGTGTGTTATCTAACTGAAATTTAAATAAAAACTTTAAAAAAAAGTACACTAACACCAAACAAAAAAACTCCAAAACAAAAAACAGAACATTTGTCTCTCAAAATCCTAATGCCAACTGACTTAGGTTCCATTTCTCTTGAACACTACTGGTTGAATATTGGTACATTTTTCTTTGCAACACCTTCCTTCTTTGTAAAAAAATCTGTAGTGCCATCTTCTTTTAATACATTCTTCATTACAAATTTCAGTAACATTAGGTTATAGCTTTATAACCTTTATTTTAAAAATAAATCGTTTTTGCTGAGATATTAGCTTATTAGACTTGGAGTAGAAGACCCCAAAAGACCTTTTTATGATGGATGACTTCTACAGAGAACTAATGACATTACATGTTTACCCTTTCTAGATTCATGTTCAGTTATATTTTCCAAGTTCTGGGTATACTTTGTTCTTATGTGCTGATTGAACTGACATTTGTTTGATACTTGGTAGTTCTCCAAATAAAGTTCAGTATATTGTTTTATTACATTCTCTCCCTGTGCGAGTCCTCTGAGATAGAGTATCATGACCCCCATTCTTAAAAATGAAGAAGCTGGTGAGCAGAGCATATAAGTGACTTGCTTAAGGTTAAAAAGCTAGTAAGTAATGGGGTTGGGAATAAAACAGATTTTCTGACTTCAGAGTCCCTGCTTCTGAAATAAGCAACAGTCTGGAGTCCAGGAGATCAAGTAGAACCAAACAGTGGCCTTAGTGGTCAGAAACTAGGAGGAAGCATGACCTTAAGGTGCAGTTTGTTCCTTTTGTAGGTCTTTTCTGTTTCTACCGAGACTGCATTACCTGACTGGGTATAAGTGGTGCAGAACTTGCCAGAAAGGACAAGACAGTTGCATCCTGTTTATTAGAGTCCTGAAAATTGGGTACCCTCTGAGCCTGTCTGGTGTAGCTGCAGGTAGGAAAGCAAAGGCTGAAGAGAGATTTTTTGCAGATACATTCTCATAAGACCCTCTTTGCATCTGGCTAAACACAAAGATATTCACTAATAAAACTTCTCCCTGAAGCATTTTTGTTTGAATAGAGGTTGTGTAAATAGAGTTATGACAGCAGGAAAAAAATCAGTGAGAGTAGGCTTATACATAGGAGATTGCATTCTCATTAAATTTTTTTCCTTTGTATTTTTTTAAACGATGGAAATAATGAATTGGGAATTTTTACAAAATGAGCAAAATGTTTAATATAAGCAGTTTTTATACTCTTTTCAGGCTTTTATTTTCTCAAAATGATTTCTAAACCATGTAATAATAAGATTTTTATATAAAACTACTTTTAAAGTAAGCTCATGATAATTCTTATACACATGGACATTACAGTACAACTTTGAAATATAAAAATAAGATATATTTCTGTCTTCAAGGACCTCTGGCATTTTCATATAAAAAGGGAGAAGTATTTAACAATTTGTTTTTCTGGCATTTGGGTTTTCTTTTATTGACTTTTGAAATATCAGTTGGAGAATATATTTCCTAGCTCTTTATTGCACCCCAAATGGCTAAGAATGGGAAGAGCACAAAAGTAGCATCCGTTTCATTTGTAGAGATTAGAAACAAGATGCTTATTGTTCTACTTCTTCAAAGGATTCAGAATGGGTGATTAAAAACAACTCTAAATGTTTTGGAGTTAAAAGGAAGTTGGAGCCTAGCTCCTCCAGGTCCAGTGACCTTGAGGTATACAAAGAAGCTGAAAAGAAATCATATTACACCTTTATTAATGGTATGCATTTTAGCTGAATTAGTATAAATTCAGAGCAAATATAAATCATACTTAGAACTCCACTAATCTCTATTGCGTATTGTTCTCATCATATGAGACTGCCTTTTAACCTATGGAACTTTTCCACATGCAAGTTATTTTAAGGGCAAAAATTTCCACATGATCTGCAAATGTTATCTAATCATTTCCAAATGCTTCTTATACAAACATGTCTTCATACCTAAGAAGTGTCCTAAAGACATTAAAAATTCTGTTTTGAGATATAGAAATCCTCTTTTTGAGTCTTTTTTTTTTAGCCTGAAAATTACTGTCATGAAGGGATGCATACTCAGTATCTGAAGGATGCTGCTAGCAGCTGCATCAAAATATTCTTAGGAACTTTGTTTATAGACAAGATAAAACCTGAAGATCAAGAGAAATAAATTGATCAAGTCCTTGCAGGAGCAGTTTATCACTCTGCAATACCTTTAGCAAATGCTGAAAATGCATGCTGGTAGGAAGTCTTTAAATTACCGAAGCCATCAGATTATTTGCTTGGTTCTTCTAGAGTCAGTAAAATATATGAATCTGTTTAAGAAAAAAGGAGCTAAGCACTGTGCCTGGCACTGTCCCTGTTGCAGATGGAAGGCCAGGTGAGCAGGAGCAGTTGCCAGTCATCAAACTCATAGAGGTATAGAAATGCATAACACACACATATACATCTCTATGTAGATATGAAATTTAATGAAAGGATAATTAGTAGTGCACAGAAAAGCCTCATATTTGTAGTGTATTCTTGGAAAAGGCATTTTAAGTGGAAATGATTTTTAAATTTAATTTGGTTTTCCTTTAAAAGTAACATTAGATAGGGATTATATGCTTGACTAGAAGAAAGATATCTTAGTCTTTATACAATTGGCTATAAATCTAATATTTAGCCAGCTATTAATGATAGAAAAGTACAATAATAGGCAAGCACTTTTCAAAGATAATGCATTTTCTCATTTAATTTCTCAAACTATTATCTTCATTTTGTAAATGAGGAAACTGAAGTTTAGAGAAGTTCAATAATCTGAGGAAGATCATAGGTCCAATAAGTGCTATAGAGCATGGATTCATTAAAAGGATTAGAAAATGCTTACCCCTTGAGAATTTCAGGAACAGAGATATGAGTAGAAATGAAAAAATATTGAATCTAGAAATGGATTATAATGGAAAGGAAGAAATGGTCTTGGCTTTTACTGTGTTAAAAGCAATTATGAGATGTTGTTGCCACAGGATTGTGTAAGTGATTTGCTTTGTTGAGTGGCAATAAATTAAGAACTGTCTGTACTACAGTTGTAAAATATCTGAAATCCTGCAAAACGTAGGTGACAGTGAAGAATTTG
The DNA here is from genome assembly GCA_017311185.1 of Proteles cristata cristata. Taxonomy (NCBI): domain Eukaryota; kingdom Metazoa; phylum Chordata; class Mammalia; order Carnivora; family Hyaenidae; genus Proteles; species Proteles cristata. The sequence goes on along the minus strand of JAESUZ010003766.1, from coordinate 186,908 downwards.
CTTTGCCTGAGTAATGATGATAGTAACATAAAAATAGCTTGGACAATCATAATTGATAAATATCTGCATATAATTGCTGTGGGATGTGTACTCTGTGGTACAAAGTTGTTCTTGATGCATGATGACATTGAATATGATAACTCTAAATTAGAAGAGTAAATGATATTATGAAATAACTAAGAACTCTTCATAACCAGAGTATTCAAGAATTGTCAGGATGGGACAGTTTTACACCTAGTATGTGGAAACCTGGGAAGAGTGTTGCTCTCATACCAACAGGAAAAGGTCAGATAATATACAAAAACATAACTTTTCTTGAGCCTATCAGAAAGCCAACAGTGCAAGGTAGTCAACTAGTTTGACATCTAGGGATATAAAGCCACTTCCAAGGAGAGACAAGATGAAAGCATTGGCTTACCTGTGGCAGAAAATGGGAGGAAGATGGAATCACGATACCAGTGAATAAGAATTTAGCTATAAAATTTAACAAATTATTAAAAGTTGAGTGTGGACTAGGGTGAGGGTATAGAACACCTAAGAGCTGCAGATACAAATCGTGTTTGCACCTACTTACAGTTTTATATCCAAGTCCTCCGCTGGGTATCCTTTGGAAAATTGGGAACAGGATGGGGGAGAAGAGAAATCCTCCGTCAGTTGTGCAAGACTGGAGAGGGGAGCAGCTGCTGTTATGGGAAAGACACAAAGTTCTACCCATATTATAACTCTAAAGTGGGGGGAAGCCTTCATTTATTTGAAGGAGAGGAAACTCTACTGCACCCTAAGGTACAGGCGGCCTCTATATTAGCCACTGTGGCTAGGGATAAAGGAGATACAATATACTGTACCCATGGGGGAAGACATGGAAATGATCTGGGCCTCAGTCCATTAGAGATCTTCTACATAATGTACTAAAAAAAATGATGAGACACACAAAAAAGTGAGAAAAACCAACCCACTGTCAAGAGACAATGCAATCAACAGAACAAGACTCAGAGATGACTCATATGTTGGAACAAACAGAATTTGAAATAACTATGATTTGCATGTCAAAGATTCTAGTGGAAAAGATAAACAACATGCACAAATAGATAGAGAGTGTCAGCAAAGAGAGGGAACCTATAAGAAAGAATCAAATGGTGATGGTAAATCTGTAAAACATAGTAATGGTTATGAAGAATGTCTTTCAGTGTCATCAATAGTGTAGCTACAGCTGAGGAAAGAATTTGTTGAAGATATCTGTTGAAAAGTTAACTTGAGGGTAGTAAATAGGAATTACCCAAATCAGGGGCACCTGGCTGGCCCAGTCAATTAAGCATCTGACTCCTGGTTTCATCTTAGGTCATGATCCCATGGTTGTGAGTTCAAGCTTCATGCTGGGTTCTGTGCTGGTGTTGCAGAGTCTGCTTGGGATTCCCTTTCTCTCCCTCTCTCTCTCTGCCCCTCTCCCACTATTTCTCTCTCTCAAAAAAAAAAAAAAAAACCACCCTAAAAAAAATTACCCAAATCAAAACACAAAGAGAAAAAAGAAGTGAAAAAAGTTCAGTGCATAACAGAGCATCCAAGAGCTCAGGAACAGTATCAAATGGTCAACCATAATAATGTGTGTATAATTAGGATCCCAGAAGAAAAAGAGACAATGGGCAGAATTATTAGAAGGCATATAGGTGAGAGTTTCCCATAAATTTTGAAATGAAGGACAGCAAGCCACATATCCAGAAGTTCAGAGAATTCCAAGTAGGATCAATGCTACACACAATACATAAATCTCTACCTAGTCATATGTTCAAATTTCTGAAAATCAAATATAAAGTGAAAATCTTGAAGGCAGCCAAATCAAAAAGGCACATTACATGCAAAGGACTGAAGATGTTAATTAGAACAGACTTCTTTTCAGAAACCCTGCAAGCTAGATAGCAATGAATGACATTCTTAAAGTGCTGAAAGGAAATAAATCTGTCAACACAGATAGATTTTAAGGGGAAAACTGTCATTAGAGATAAAGAAGGATAATGTATTATGATAAGTGGTCAGTCCACTAGGAAAATATAATAATTCTATATAGATATGCAAATAACATCAGAGCATCTAAATATATAAAGCAAACATTGACAGAACTGGAGAGAGAAATAGGCAGGAGCACAATGATAGTAGGAGCCTTAAATACTCTATTTTCAATAATGGACATAACCTCTAGACAGAAAATCAACAAGCTATGAAAAATGATACATCAATAAACTGGACAACTTAGAAGAAATGGAAAAATTCTTTGAAGCACACAACTTACCAAGAATGAATCAGTAAGAAAAGAAAATCTGAATAGACCAATTACAAGTAAGGAGATTGAATCAGAAATAAAAAAATTTCTCAGTGAAGAAAAGCCCAGGACCAGATGGCTTCACTGGTGAATTTTAACAAACATTTAAAGGAGAATTAACAACCACTCTTCAAATTATTCCAAAAAATTAAAGAGGAGGAACACTCCCAAACTCTTGAGGCCAGCATTATCCTGACGTCAAAATCAGAAAAGGACACTACTCAAAAAGAAAATTATAAGCCAATATTCCTGATGACTATGGATGTAAAAATTCTCAGTATACTAGCAAATGGAATTCAGCAGTATATTAAAAGGATCATTTACCAAGGTCGAGTGGGATTTATCCCTGGGATGCAAGGATAGTTTAACACATGCAAACCAGTCAATGTGATGCAGTGCATTAATAGAATGAAAAAAAAATGTGATCATCTCAATAGGCACAGAAAAAGTATTGAACAAAGTTCAACTACTCATGTTAAAAATCCTTAACAAATTAGACATAGAAAGAACATATCTCAACATAATAAAGGCTATATATGACAAGCTCACAACTAACATGCTCACTGTTGGAAGGATAAAAGCTTTTTTTCTAAGATCAAGAACAAAACAAGGGTGCCCACTCTCACTACGCCTCTTCAACATAGTACTGGAGGTCCTACCTAGAGCAACCAGGTAAGAAAAATAAATAAAATTGGAAAATAAAAAGTAAAATTATCTTTATTTGCAGTTGTTATGATTTTATATATAGAAGGTTCTAAAGACTCAAACAAAACACTGTTACATCTAATAAAATGTTCATTGAAGTTGGAGAGTTCAAAAGTAACAATCCATGAGGTTCCTATACATTAAAAATAAAATTTCTGAAAAAGAAATAAAGGAAGCAATCCTATTTATGATAGCATTAAAAACAACAAAATACTTAGGAATAAATTAAAGAGAGGTGAGCGATCTCAGCTAAAAACTATAAAACATGAAAAAATCAAAGAAGATGCAAATAATGGAAAGGTATCCCATATCCATGGATTTTAATAATATTGTTAAAATGTCAGTACTATTGAAATCTATCCATAAATTCAGTGCGATCCTTATTAAGTTTCCAATCGAATGTTTTATAGAAGTAGAAAAACAGTCCTAAAGTTTACATCAAGTAACAAAAGACCCTGAATAGCCAAAGAAATCCTGAGAAGGTATGCTCTCTGATTTCAAAATATATTATAAAACTAGTCATGAACAGTCTAGTATTAGAATAAAAACAGACAAAAAGCCAATGGAACAGAATTGAGAGCCCAGAAACAAAACCAAGCATACGTAGTCAACTAATATTGACAAGGGAGCTAAGAATACCTAGTGGAGATAAATCAGTCTCTTCAGTAAGATAATTGAATATTCACATGTAAAAGAATGAAATTGAACCCATATCATACACCACTCACAAAAATTAACTTGAAATGGGCACCTGGCTGGGTCACTTGGAAGACGATCATGTGACTGTTGATCTCAGGGTCATGAGTTTGAGCCCCACGTTGGGTACAGAGATTAAGTAATCTCTTAATTAACTTGACATGGGACACCTGGGTGGCTCAGTTGGTTGAGCATCTGACTTTGTGTCAGGTCATGATCTTGTGGTCCATGGGTTCAAGCCCTGTGTTGGGTTCTATGCTGACAGCTCAGAACCTGGAGCCTGCTTTGGATTCTGTGTCTCCCTCTCTCTCTACCCCTACCCCGACTCACACTCTGTCTCTTTCACAAAAATAAACAAACATTAAAAATTTAAAAAAAACAAAAAAGTAATACATCTTTACATTTTTTAAATTGAAATGAATTAAAGAATTAAATGTAAAACCTAAAATTATTGTACTCTTAGATGATGAGAACACAAGAACAAAACTCTGTGACATAGGTCTTGGTAATGATTTTTTTGGGTATGACCCCTAAAGCACAACAAAAAACAACAACACAAAAAATAAACAAGTGGGACTATGAGAAACTAAAAAGCCTCTGACACCAAAAGAAAACATCAATAAAGTGAAAAGACAACCTATAGTTGGGAAAAAATATTTGCAAACTGCATATATGATAAGGAGTTAATATCCAAAACATATACAGAACTCATAAAACCAATAGCAAAAAGCAAATAACAGAATTTAAAAATAGGCAAAGAATCTCAATGGACATATACAAAAGGCTATCAGGTACATGCAAAAATGTTCAACATTACCAGTCATTAGAGAAATGTAAATTGAAACCACAAGATAACATCTCATGCCTGTTAGAATGGCAATTATCAAGAAGACAAGTGATGACAAATGCTAATATGAATATGGAGAAAAGAAACCATTGCACATTGTTGGTGGGATTGTAAATTGGTGCAGCTACTGTGGAAAACAATATAGAAGGTCCTCAAAAAATTAAAAATAGAACTACCATATGACCTAGCAATTCCACTTCTGGGAACAGACCCAAAAACATGAACTCAAAAAGTGACTAAATTCACTGCTATATTCATAGCAGCATCATTTACATTAACCAAGACATGGAAACAACCAAGTGTCCATCAATAGATGAACACATAAAGGTTGTGAGAAAAATATGTATCTTTTCAGTCGTAAAAAATGAGATCCTACCATTTGCAACAACTTGGATGGACCTTGAAGGCATTATGTTAAGAGAAACAAGTCAAAGAAAACCAAATACTATATGGTCTCACCTACGTGTGGAATCTAAAAACAGAATCCAACTCATAGAAAATGAGTTCACACTTGTGATTATCAATGTGTGTGTGGGAGGGGGTGGGGCAGGTAAGAAGACTTGGAGGAAGGTGATCATAAGGTACAAACTTCCAGTTATAAGTAAGTTCTAGGGGTGTAATATACAGCATGATGCCTATGGCTAACATTACTGTACAATATAGAGGAAAGTTGTAAATCCTAAGACTTCTTACCACATGGAGAAATTTTTTTCCCTTCTTTTTTTTTTATTGTCTCTATATGAGAAGATGGATGTTACCTGAACCTATTGTGGTAATCATTTTTTTTTTAATATTTTTTATTTATTTCTAGGAGACAGAGAGACAGCATGAGCAGGGGAGGGTCAGAGAGAGAGGGAGTCACAGACTGAAACAGGCTCCAGGCTCTGAGCACAGAGCCTGACGCGGGGCTCGAACCCACGAACCGTGAGATCATGACCTAAATGAAAGTCGGATGCTTAACTGACTAAGCCACCCAGGCACCCCTGTGGTAATCATTTTAAAGTATGTGTAAATCATGGGGCACCTGGTAGCTTAGTCAGTTAAGCGTCCGACTTCGGCTTAGGTCATGATCTCACGGTTCGTGGGTTCGAGCCCCGCATCGGGATCTGTGCTGACAGCTAGCTCAGAGCCTGGAGCCTCTTTCAGATTCTGTGTCTCCATCTCTCTTTGACCCTCCCCTGCTCAAGCTGTCTCTCTCTCTCAGAAATAAATAAAAACATTTTTAAAAAGTATGTGTAAATCAAACAAAATCAACAAGGAGATACTGTACATGAACCATACTTTAGACCAAATGGAACTAACAGACACACAACATTCCATTCCGTACCAACAGAATATATATTCTTCCCAAGTGCACACAGAACTTTGTTTAGGATAGATAACATGTTAGGTTACAAATTAAGTCTTTAAACATTTAAGAGATTTAAATCATACCAAATGTTTATTCTGATCACAATGAAATGAAACTAGAAATCAATTAGCTGCAAGAAGACTAGAAAACTCACAAATAATGTGGAAATTAAATAACACACTCTGAAACAAGCATTGGGTAAAGAGTAAATCAAAACTAAAATTAGAAAATAGCACAAGACAAATGAAAATGAAAACAGTATACCAAAACTTAGGGGATGCTCCAAAAGCAGTACTAAGAGGGAAGTTTACTGTGATAGAGGCCTACATTAAAAAGAAGAAAGATTTTTAAAAAACTAACTTTATACCTTAAGGAGCTAGAACACACTAAGCTCAAAGTTAGAAGAAGGAAGAAAGGCACACAGATTAGAGTAGAAATTAAAAAAATAGAAAACAGATAAATGAAAGAAAAAGTTAATAAGAGTTGATTTTTGAAAAGACAGACAAAATTGACAAACTCTTGACTAAAATTTAAAAAGCAAAGACTTAATAAATCAGAAATGAAAAAGGAACATTTTTACCTTGGAAATAAATGCTTCAGAAATAAAAGGGATCAAAGAGATTTAACAATTATATGCCAACAAACTGGTAACCTAGAAAAATTGAATAAATTTCTAGAAACATACAATGTACCAATTTAGCCACCAAGTCTAAATTTTGAAGAAACAGAAGTCTGTACAAATATATAATTTGTATAGAAATTAAATCAGTAATCAAAAACTTCACGACAAAGAAAAGTCCAGGACCATCTGGTATCACCGATGAATTCCATTAAATGTTTAAAGAAGAATTAATGCCAGTCCTTCTCAAGCTCTTCCAAAAATTGAAGCAAGGGATCACTTCTAAACTCATTTTAGGAGGCCAATATTTCCCTGGTGCCAAAGGCAAGCAAAGACACCAAAACAAAAGAAAATTACAGGTTGATATCCCTGATGAATATAAATGCAGAAATCCTCAACCAAATGCCAGCAAACTGAATCCAACAACACATTAAAAGGATTATACAGCATGAGCAAGTAGATTTATCCCTGGAATACAAGGATGGTTCAACATAAAAAAAATTTATTAATACAACTTACTACATTAACAAAATAGAGGATAAAAATCCCATGATCTTTTTAATAGATGCAGAAAAAGCATTTGACAAACTTCAACACCCTTATCTTAAACCATACACAAAAACAACTCAAAATGGATTAAAGACCTAAAATTTTAAAACTCCTAGGAGAAAACAGGTGAAAAAGTTTTGTGACCTAGGTCATGTCAGTGGTTTCATGGATATGACAGCAAAAGCAAAAAAATAGGCAACTGGGACTGTTTCAAACTAAAAAAACTTCTGCACAGCAGAAGAAATAACAGAGTGAAAAGGCAACCTATGGAATGCCAGAAAATATTTGCAAACAATATATCTGATAAGAAATTAATCTCCAAAATATATCAGAAACTCCTACAACTCAATAACAAAAACACTAATAACTCAATTAAAAAAGGGTTAAGAACCTGAATAGACATTTCTTCGAAGAAAACAAATGGCCAACAGGTATATGAAAAAATTTTCAACATCATTAATTGTCAGTGAAATGCAAATCAAAACCACAATGACTTATAACTTCACTCCTCTTAGGAAAGCTGTTATAAAAAACAAAAGACAGTAAGTGTTGGTGAGAATTTGGAGAAATTGGTACCCTTGTGTACTGTTGATGGGAATGCAAAATAGCGGAGCCACTTGGAACACCATATGGAGGTTCCTTAGGAAATTAAAAAAAAAAACACTATATGATTCAACAGTTCTACTTGTGGGTGTTTATTTAGAATCAAAATCAGGATCTGGAAGAGATATTAGCATTCCTGTGTTCATTTCCAAAAGCCATGATGTGGAAACAATCTAAATGTCCATCAACAGATCATGGGTAAAGAGAACATATACATGCAATAGATTATTATTCAGACTTTAAAAAGAAAGAAATTATGCAATACGCAACATGCATGAACCTTGAGGACATTATACTCACTGAAATAAGCCAATCACAAAAAGACAAATATTGCATGATTCCACTTATACGAGGTATCTAAAATAGTAAAACTCATAGAATAGTGGATGGTGGTTGCCAAGGGTGGGGATAAAAGAGAATTGGGGAGTTGCTAATCAGTGAGTGTAAAGTTGCCTTAAATAGGATGAATACACTCTAGAGATCTGATGTACAACATTGAACTTAGAGTCAACAGTAATGTATTGTACACTTAAGAATTTAAGAGGTTAAGGGGCGCCTGGGTGGCTTAGTTAAACGTCCGACTTTCACTTAGGTCATGATCTTGTGGTTCGTGGGTTCGAGCCCCGCGTCGGGCTCTGTGCTGACTGCCAGCTCAGAGCCTGTAGCCTATTTTGGAGTCTGTATCTCCCTCTCTCTCTGACCCTCCCCTGCTCACGCTGTCTCTCTCTCTCTCTCTCCTAGAAATAAATAAAAATATTAAAAAAAAAAAACGAATTTAAGAGATTAAATCTCATGTTCAGTGTTCCTAGCACAATAAAAGTTTAAAAAAGGAAAAAAAATGGCAACTTTTGTATGACATGTATTTTATCATAGTAAAAGAAAAAAAGGAGAAATCGAGGTTTTTCAATATTTTTCAAGAATAGACAGGATGAGGGATACCTGGGTGGCTCAGCTGGTTATGCGTATAACTCTTGATTTCAGCACAGGTCATGCTCTCATGGTTCATGAGTTTGAGCCTCACATCTTGGGATTCTCTCTCTCTCCCTTTCTATCTGCCCTTCCCCAGCTTGTGCACTTGTGCTCTCTCTTGCTCTCTCTCTTTCTCTCTCTCAAAATAAATAAATAAACTTAGAAAAAAAAAGAATAGACAGGATGTAAAGAATGCAAAGGTAAAACAGTGACATTGATACTTTGTAGTTAATGTGACTAGACAAAGTTCAAGCCATTTCCTCAGAGTTGAGAAGTTAAAATTATTCAAGGAGCATAATAATTTAGGATAATAAAATACAGAAATAAGACTATTAGAATTAATAACAATGGTAGCTAACATAGATTTAGTTTATATTCTGAACCAGACACTATGATGAATGTGTTATGTTTGGTATTGCCAGACATTTTTGGCAATGGCCAGATTGTAAATATTTTTGGCTTTGTTGGCCATGTACAGTTTATTTTGCATATTATTCTTTGTTTTTGTTTGTTTGATATTTTTGTTTCATTTTTCCAGCCTTTTAAAAATGTGAAAGTGATTCTTAACCCAAGGACTATGCAAAAACAGTCTACAGCCTGGACTTGGCCTGGGCCTGTAATATGGCTACCCTTGGTCTAGACCTTGAGTTTTTGAACTCAGAATCAAATATGGGTACTTAACATTTCTATATTGCTGAAAAGTTTGCAGAAAATACCAAAGGCAAATGTAAGTTGAGAATTAATTGTATTTCCATGGCTTTTGTTGCTGTAGAAAGGATGATATCACAACATTAAAGAAATAATTCAACTCATCTACCACCCTTGCACTATGACCAAGTCCACATTACTTTCCAATCCTGGCCTTTAAGCAGCATATTTTAAGGACGCTAATCTTTAATGTATTTTCAGCATGTAAAAATAACTTCAGCATTCTATTTTTAAAATCTCATTATCATTTTTTATAATATAATAGAATATTAAAAAATCTATCAGTTGGATTCCAATCATGCAGCTTCATCAGAGCTGTCACTTTTTTCCCCCTTCTCTAATCACATAACATCTGCGCAGTATTTTTCAGCCAATGAATACAAAGCAAGAGAGATTTCCAAAGGAGGAGGGAGGAGAGGAGAGTAAAAAAGAGCACATGAAGATTGAGCAGGACAAAAAGATGGGAGTGGGGTGGGACAGAATTGTCAAAATGGTGCATTTCAGACCTAAAAGATCAATTTCTTTCTTAGAGTCACATGCTCTACTGACTGAGCCAGCCAGGCACCCCTAAAATATCAATTTTTTTAAAGATTTTTTCTTTTTAAGTGGTCTCTGTACCCAACATAGGGCTTGAACTTAGAACTCTGTGATCAAGTCACATGCTCTACTGACTGAGCCAGCCAGGTTCCCTTAAAGATCAATTTCTATTTAAGATTTTGTTTAAACTTCTGGCCTTCAGTGCCATTCTTGGTTGTGTTTGTGCACAGAGTTACTTTTAACCCTTTTATTATGTCTCATAAGACTGGTGCTGTTTGTGCTTTATTACTACCTTGCCTTTTCTTTGCCTCCTTATCTCCAGCAGTTTTCTCTAGCTAAGGCAAAAGTTTTATTTCCCTTCCCTTCTTAGGTATTTTCATTTGCCCATTACCCTTCCCAAATACTTTAACTTTCATGTGAATAAAAATACATTTTACAATTTAAGAAATAAACACCTTCCCGTATGCCATTATATTGAGGTCTGGGGTCCCTGAGACCCTTTCATAGAGTGCTCAGAGTCACAACTATTTTTATAATAATGCTAAAAATTATTTATCTTGCTTTCTTGATTCATATATATTTTACAGATTTTTCAGTTTTATTTTCTAGTATGGTAGATATTAAATAGATATAATCTGCATAAACAAGAGCTCTTCAAATCCTTAATCATTTTTAGTAGTGTAAAGGAATCCTAAGACCAAGAAGTTTGAGAATGGTTGATGTATCCTATCCTATCGGCAAACATTGATTAAACACTTTGTATTTTTAGGCAGGCTCTAATCTTAGAATAAGTGACGGTTTTTCCTCAGCAACCTCACAGTTTAAATAGAGGTTGATAAAAGAGCACAAATATACAGCTATAAGATGAATAAGGTCTGAGGACCTAATATATGGTGACTGTAGTTTATAGCACTATATTGTATAATTAAAATTTACTAGGAGAGTTGAACTTAAATATTCTCAACAACAACAAAAAAAGTGAGGTGACAGATGTGTGAATTAACTAGATGGGATGACCCTCTCACAATGTATATGCATATCAAATCACCACAGTGTACCCTTTAAATATCTTACAGTGTGGGGCGCCTGGGTGGCTTAGTCGGTTAAGCAGCTGACTTTGGCTTGGGTCATGATCTCGCGGTTCGTGGGTTCCAGCCCCGCGTCGGGCTCTGTGCTGACTGCCAGCTCAGAGCCTGGAGCCTGCTTCAGATTCTGGGTCTCCCTCTCTCTCTGACCCTGCCCTGATCACGCTGTGTCTCTCTCTCTCCTAGAAATAAATAAATAAATAAATAAATAAATAAATAAATAAACAAATAAATAAATAAATATCTTACAATGTTATATGTTAATTATGTCTCAGTAAAGCTGAAATTTAAAAAAAGTTCTCATGTTTCAGTGGAGAACACAGACTCCTCGAAGCTTAAATATAGTTGGAGGCAATAAGTGCAGAAATGTTACATATCATGGGAATCCAGAGAGAAGGATTCTTAACTAATCATAAGTATGGTGCTGGTGGTTGAAGGGATCAGTGAGAACAGGGAATCATATCTGTTAGGACTTCCTAGAAGATGTGACCACTGAACCTTTGATTTTAAATATCAGAATGAGTTAGCTAGGTGATGGACTATGACCAGGAGGTATTCTTCAGCAGGAGCAAAGGAAAGGAAGCAAGAAGGTACAGTGTGTGCATACAAGCAGAGCTGTGTTACTGTGTGTGAGCCTCAGGGAGAAGTGGAGGAGAGGCTAGAGAGATGGCAGAAGCCAGCTCTTAGTCATTTTTGGCCTATTAGGAGTTTGGACTTCATCTTTAGAAGGAAAGAAAGCTCTATCATTTTTTTTGGTCTATATTTTTATTTTAAAAAATTTTTTTTAATGTTTTATTTATTTCTAGGAGAGAGAGAGAGAGAGACAGCGTGAGCAGGAGAGGGTCAGAGAGAGAGGGAGTCACAGACTCTGAAACGGGCTCGAGGCTCTGAGCTGGCAGTCAGCACAGAGCCCGATGCGGGGCTCGAACCCACGAACCGCGAGATCATGACCGAAGCGAAAGTCGGACGCTTAACCGACTAAGCCACCCAGGCGCCCCTGGTCTATATTTTTAAGCACATAATTGATTTTTTGCTTCTTTCTATACATAAGAGTTTGGTTTAATTAAAATAATATTAGTTAATTACTGAATGTCAGATTAGCTTCTAAACATTTCACACATATCAACACTTCACATGCATAGTCATTTTAGTTACGAGAAAATGAAAGCTCAGAGAAGTTTACAATACAGAGGTGTCTGGAGAGTAAAGTGATATTTAGGTCCAAGCAGCCCTGCTGCATCCAGAATTAGTACTCTTCACTGGTATGCTATAGCACTTCTCCATACAAACAAAAGGAGGGACACCTGGGTGGCTCAGTCATTAAATATCTGACTTTGGGTCAGGTCATGATCACGTGGTTCCTGAATTCAGTCCTGCATTGGATGAGCTCAAGCCCTGCTTTGGGTAAGCCCTGCTTCCGGTGAGCCCCGCTTCTCTATCTCGCACCCTCTCTTTCTGCCCTTTGTGAGATTCTCTCTCTCTCTCTCTCTGCCCCTTGCTCACTTGCGCCTCCTCTCTCTCTCTTTAAAAAAAAAAGAGAGAGAAAAGGTAATGGGTGGGCAGATGAGCAGCTAGCTGCAAAACTGTTCTCAAAAATGAAAACTAACTCTGTGAAAGCACTAAAAACTACCAATGTGTGCATTTTGAAGAGTGAAATTTCTGGTCATGTGTTATATCAGTAAAGTAATATCCAATGTTGAGAAGCATAGAGCTTTATGGATACAACTCAGATAATAAAAGTGAGTCTCTGACTTACTAACAATAAAACCCTTCTATTAACATTTGTTGATAGACATTTAGCAAATGGGATCTTAATAGGCTTCTGTGAAAATGTGAAGTTTGAAGCTCCCTTGGGAGCTTCAAATGCAGGTTATGAGGCATATGTGTAAATTGGGTCACAGCCCTCTGCTTGGTTATATGTGGAAATTCAAAGATTTCTGCAGTGAATGTGTATAAAATAAGCTTGTTCCATATCTTGACTTAACTTTGCCTTTGTGTTTACTTTTCTACCCCTGACCTTCCAGTGGATTCTCTGCTTTGTGTTGTCCATATATGGCTTGATGTATTTGCTTTAAAATCAAATGGTTAGTGTCTTTTAATGCCTGCTTATAAATACTAGTTTCCCCTCTGCTCTATGATAACCTTGAAAAAGTAGGTAGAAAAATAAGCATTAGTACATAGTAGCACTACTCCTTATTGAAAAACATTTTTGCAAGTTTATGGTCTTTTGACGAAAACATTTAACATTTTTTTTTCTATGAAACGGAGTTTAACTATAGCTCTTTAAACACAGTAATGCTCTTGATGGAAAAGAATTGTGTGGTAAATATTCATCATCCATTTAGTTCTAATGAGCATTAATGATGATGTGTTTTCTTGTTAAAACTAATGAATGTAAAAAGTATTTCCGTTTATTGAAAGGGAAAATTGAGAATTGATAGAGCTCAGCGAGATAGCCAGGAAAGAAAGAATGACAGGCAACAAATAAATAGCAGAAAGATGAACAAATCTTTAAATCCTCAACTCAGTAAGAAATGACAAAACATGTTACCGAATCTGCATCATTTTTTTTGCAGACCTTTAAATCTGTGACAGTTTCTTACAATTAATGCATTTATTTTTAAGAAATTTTGTTTCCAGACCTTTGAAATAACTTGAGTGATAGGCTTCTGACTACTGTATGGTACTAATGTGAAAGTATTAGAGGCATTATTCATAACAGTCAAAAAGTAGAAATAACCCAAATGTCCATTAGCTGATACATGGGTGAATAAAATGTGGTATATCCATATAATGGAATATTATTTGGCAGTAGGAAGAAATATATCTTATACCATGATGAGCCTTGAAAACATTATGCTAAATGAGATAAACCAGTCACAAAAGACTGTAATCTCTGTTTGTATGAGATGTCCAGTGTAGGCAAATTCATGGAGATAGGAAGTAGGTTAATGGTTGTCTAGGACTGAGGGAGGGAGGATTTTGGGAAATGGAGAGTAACAGCTAATGAGTGCAGGACTTCTTTTTAGGATAAGAAAAATGTTCTAATATTGATTATGGCAAAGGTTGTACAACTCTGTGTGTATATACTAAAAACCACTTAATTATATGCTTTAAACGAGTGAATTATATAGTAGGTACGTTATATCTAAATAAAGCTGTTTGAGGTGTGCCTGGGTGGCTCAGTCGGTTAAGCGTCCAACTTCAGCTCAGGTCATGATCTTGTAATTCATGAGTTCGAGCCCTGCATTGGGCTCTGTGGTGGCAGCTCAGAACCTGGAGCCTGCTTTGGATTCTGTTGTTTCCTTCTCTCTCTGCCCCTCCCCTTTTCATACTGTCTGTCTCTCAAAAACAAACATTAAAAAAATTTTTTTTAAATAAAGCTGTTTGATACACTTATCCATCTATCTGTATCTCAATAGAGTGCTAACTTCAATACTGAAAAATGGGTATGGTGAGGGGAGGTACAAGGCCAAAGACAATATTGTACAGAAGGTATCTAATCAGAACTATTCCTTAAAACTTCACAATATGAATAGAAGGATTTTCACCTCCTTCCACTTGCAAGGTAAAAATACTCTGTATCTTGCAGTCATTTTATTAATATTTAATTTCTATTTTATCTCTTTCTGGAGAAACTTTGGACTCCGATGGAGCTCATTACCTTCTTCTTTTTTTTTTTGAAGAGAGAACATGTGCAAGCTGGGGAGCTGTGGAGAGGGGCAGAGGGGCAGGGGGGTGGAGAGAGAGAGAGAGAGAGAATGAGAATCTTAATCAGGTTCCGTGCTCAGCACGGAACATGAGGTCAATCCTACAATGCTGAGATCATGACCTGAGCCAAAATCAAGAGTTGGGTGCTCAACTGACTGAGCCACTCAGGCACCCCGACAGAGCTCATTCTATATGGACCTGAGGTCTCAGAGGCTAACGCTGTTACAGCTGATGAGTCAAATGGACACCCGGGCTGGCTGTGTTCCCAAGGCTATATTTAGGTTAGGGCAAATGGCATGAGGACAATGCATCCAGTGTATCAGGCACAAAGAGGTTTTTCTTCCTGATTGATCACAGGTGCCTTCTTGTCTTAGTCCTGTCTTTGGACAACAGAAGGAAAACTTCTCAGCCATAACTGTTGGGATTCTCTTCCTCTCCCAGTGCCCCAGGGTATGACAGCACCAAAGCTTTTGCTCCAAAGTCATCCTCTTTTATCTGTTTCCCTTCTTCATTCATTTTAGGTTTCCAAGTTTTGGACCTTAAAGGTTGTGCCTGGTGAGCTTTTCTGATTTGTTCACTCTTAAAAGGCACACACAGTAGAGCTGAGAGCATGGCCACTTTCTTTGTCTCATTGCTTGTCTAAGTGACCCCCAAGTGAGTCAGTGAACCTTAAGTCCAACTCTAAGCATCCACTTGGTTAGTGGGATGGGTAGGCTGTGTGGACTGGAAAACCTTTTGAACTCTTACAAAGTTACCTTTGAAATACTGTTGTCTACAGTACAGAATGGAAGTCTTCTTGGGAATTGCTGAAAATATTCTCATCTTCAACAAAACAAAACAAACAACAACAAATCTGCATTTCATTCCAAGTTAGGTCAGTTTCTTTGTTTCCTTTTCCTATCAAAGAGTAGTCTGTTGATGAGATCTTCATCTCTTTACCTTGATTTCTTCATGGCCCTTTGAATTTAGCTCTTGTTTCCACTGATTTGCCAGATCCGTTACCAGAAATAACATTCTTTTTTTTTGGTTTTGTTTTGTTCTGTTATTTTTATTTTTTTTTTTTACAAATAGTTTATTGTCAAGTTGGTTTCCATATAACACCCAGTGCTCATCCCCACAAGTGCCCTCCTCCATGCCCATCTCCCCCCTTCCCTCCCCCACACCCATCAGTCCTTAGTTTGTTCTCAGCATTCAAGAGTCTCTCATGGTTTGCCTCTCTCCCTCTCCCCTACTATTTCCCCCCTTCTCCCCCCCCAGTCCTCCATTAAGTTCCTCCTAATCCTCCTATAGTGCAAACATATGGTATTTGTCCCAGAAATAACATTCTTATAGATTGGAGATCTCCTTCATACCAAGACCCTTATTCCTCATTTTATTGGACTCAGTGTTAACACTCCTGACCACTCCCTTCTCAGAATTTTTTCTTCCTTTGCCTGGAACTCAGCTAATGCTTATTGGCTTCAACACCATTTTCTCACACTGAAGTATCCAGGCTTACTTCTTACCTTTCAGCTGATCCATCTTTGTTTCCTGGAATGCACTGCATATTTCTTTTATCCCCTAATTGGATATTTTTTCAAGGCTCTATATGTTGGTAAATGACCAACTGCATCGTGTTTCTATTTAGAACTTGTGGTCCACGGTAGTAGGTGTGTCCAAGAGGTTAAAGGTACAGGCACAAAATGCATATTGGTGTCAAGCTGCATGTTCCTGCCATTGAGTGAGGTGTGGTAATCACTATAAAAATCAATTAATAAGGATTTTCAGCAAGTCAGTAGGACAGAACTTTTCAGTCCTGCAGTACCTTAACCCAGGGTTCTCTAGACTTTAGAGAATTCAGAATTATTAAGGATAATAGTTCAAGTAGATTTCTGTACCCATTCCAAACCTGGGATTCATACATTTTTTTAAGTGGGTCCCAGAAATCTGCATCTAAAAAAAAAAAAGAAAGCATCCAAGTGATTCTGATGCAGTTGGTCCGGCCATCATTCCTGGAGAAGAAAATGCCGTAATACCCTTTCCTTTAGTTGTAGGCTACCTCCCTAGAGAATAAGGCAGAACTAATAGTAATTTGCATAATGTAGAAGTGGCCAAAGACCTGGAAATATATCTGTTTCTGAAATAATAGTACTCATCACCTTCTATTTTTTCATCCTCACCTTGAGGACAAATAGCTTCATTGCCATTCCTTCAAACAAAAAAATTTTTTTAGTTTATTTTTTGAGAGAGAGTGCAAGCAGGGGAGGGACAGAAAGAAGGAGACAGAGAATCCTGAGCAGGCTCCATGCTGTCAGCACAGACCCCTATTCACTGTGAGATCAAGACCTGAGCTGAAGTCGACTGCTTAACCTACTGAGCCACCAGTCACCCCTCATTGCCATTCTTTATGGTGAAGATCTAAAAGAAGCAGCATACCAATTCTCACTATCAGTCTATTTCCACCTTCACAGGATTTTCAGAATCATCTGTAAGAGGCCTAGAATCCAGAAGCACCTCAGGGAATTAGCAACAGGAAATATATAGTAAGTAGGTTAGTTAATGAGGTTATGGTATTAGGTGTTTCATATTAAGATAGTTCACTACACATACATTTTGGAGGAAACGCTTATCTTCTAATATTTTGATGTTATTTGGTTTTATATCATACATTGCCTGCTATCCACAGGCTTTCTCAGTGCTCCTCTTTCTGGGAGGGGTGGGGCATCCCACAGAATTATATGAGTAGCTGCCCATCCCCAGCCTGGTGTCACAAGCCCTGAAGGATTAGTTTGTTTATAGCTGCAGGAGCTAGTTCTCTTGTCTAGGCCCGTTAGCCCAACAAATACAATGAATTCAGAAAAACCAGAATTCTTTTCTTATAGCAACTTCTTTGGGAGGTAAAATGTTAAGCTCAGAAGTCAAGCTGCCTGTGGTTCATCTGCTTAGGGAGAGATCACCTTCTCACATGGTGTCTCATTGACATGGTTGTTACTTTGTTTTGTTACAAGAGGTCTTGGCTGCTGTGTGAGGTCATTAAGATTAATAATGTAGGAGTGGTTTTTAGTTCAGAGGAGGAATTTTTCAATAATTTGTATTTTAAAATGTTGTATTAGGAGAAAGTATATTCATAGAGTATGTGTTTTCTTATTAGTGATTCAAATGCATCCGTGAGCATTTTGATATACCCTAATTATTTCTGGTACTGTGGATTCCATTTGCAAGAAGTGACTGTGGATATTTGGTATACAAAGTTGTGAGTAAGGAGGCATCAAATATAATCAAGATGACTGGATTTCAGCTCTAGTGAATAAAATTTAAACTTTACCCCCTGTCCTTTATTTTTTTAAATAAAAGATTTTGAACTATATTCTGATGTTATGTTTCTAGACTCAGAGTTTAGGACTTTTTTCAGAGTGTTAACTAAATCCCCTCTTAATCACTAAGAGGAAAAGTCAGCAAAAATTGCTTAATCAGAATAGTTTGGCTAACCTCACACAAGATTATCTTTAGATGTTGCAGAACTCTTTGTGATTCTTTATAGAGTATTCATGGCTGCTTAGGTGTGCTTCCAATGCCGGAGATAGTCTTATGACTTTCTTCCTGGTAAGCCTGAAACCAAGCCATGACTGGCTTGTCTGTGGTAGTTGCAAGATGACAACCAAAGCTAATGCTTTTGTATCTTGGATACTAGTAAGCTTTGGCAACAAACCATCTCTATCTCTCCTAAGGAAATTAGCATATCAAGCTAATTTTGAGGAAAGGAGAGTAGACTGATGGTTATGAGTCAAAATAGGGGCAGGGGCACCTGGGTAGCTTAGTAGGTAAGGTGTCTAACTTCAGCTTAGGTCATGATCCATGGTTCATGAGTTCGAGCCCCATATCAGGCTTGGTGCTGACAGCTCAGAGCCTGGAGCTTGCTTGGGGTTCTCTGTTTTTCTCTCTCTCTGTTCATCCCCTGCTCATGTTCTGTCTCTCTCTCTCAAGAATAAATAAACATTAGAAAATAAAAAAAAAAATAGGGGCCAAACATCCCAATGTTGCTTTGTTTCCCCATTCTCAAGAATTGAGAACTGCACTTTTTCTTTTCTTTTTTTAAAAACATGTTTTTAACATTTATTCATTCTTGAGAGACAGAGAGCATGCGGGCAGGGGAGTAGCAGAGACAGAGGGAGTCACAGAATCCGAAGCAGGTTCCAAGCTCTGAGCTGTCAGCACAGAGCCTGATGTGGGTCTCGAACTCACTGACTGTGAGATCATGACCTGAGTCGAAGTCAGATACTTAACCAACAGAGCAACCCAGACGCCCCTGCACTTTTTAACAGTGTCTATTTTTCATAATCATGTGATGGGAAATTCTTGTGTGTCAGAGAAATTTGAGCTTCCAAGGGAGGTCATGGTAGAAGGTTTTGGTTTGGTATTCAAGATTGTCCATGGATCAGCGCCATCAGCAGCATCTGGAGTCTGGTTATACTCCATAAACCTGGGCCTCATCCCAGACCTACTGAATCAGAACCTGTATTTTAACAAGATCTCTAGGTGATTTGGATACCTTTTAGAATTTGAGAAGCACTTACATAAGGAATTATGGCTATTTATTTTTACATGTCATGACCCCACTATTTCCCGAGCATTTCTGGTTGTTAAAATGGCTGTGAACTTGTCAGAATTTACCAGAACAACTACATATTGGTGTGAGGGAGGTGTTTATATGTGGGGGTGGTAGCCTCCCATGCAGAAGTCATATAATACCCAACATAAACAGCTCTGATAATATTGCTCTTCATCTGGGAACCTGAAGGATAATGTCATGTTTTTGATATCTGACTACTTTCTTGTTCTACTTGGATCGAGACATCAAGAAGGTGGAAAACAGTTCACTGCTCTTCATCTGTAAAACAAACACCTTTACTATAAAGAAAAAATAGTTAATTTTAGAAACAAAAGGTAATTACATTTTTTAAATTTGAGCATAATTGACACACAAAAAATGAGTTTTATAGTTGATTTCTTAAAAAAATGTTTTAGTGTTTATTCTTGAGAGAGAGCAAGTGAGCACAAGTAAGGGAAGGGGGTGCAGAGAGAGAAGACACAGAATCCAAAGCAGGCTCCAGACTCCTAGCTGTTAGCACACAGCCCAACACAGGCTTTATTTATTTATTTATTTATTTGATTGAGAAAGAGAGAGAAAGAGAGAGAGAAGGGCAGAGAGAAAGGGGGACAGAGGATCTGAAGCAGGCTCTGCGCTGACAGTAGAGAGCCCAATGAGGGGCTGGAACTCACAAACCGTGAGATCGTGACCTGAGCCAAAGGCAGATGCTTAACTGACTGAGCCACCCAAGCACCCCCAAAAGGATAATTTTTTAAATGCTATTTACTTTTGCGATAGACAGGCAGAATGTGAGCAGGGGAGAGGCAGAGAGGAAGGGAGACACAGAATCTGAAGCAAACTCCAGGCTCCAAGCTGTCAGCACTAAGCCTGATGCAGGGCTCGAATTCATGAACCATGAGATCATGACCTGAGCTGAAGTTGGACACTTAACCATATGAGTCACCCAGGTACCCTGTCCCAAAAAAGGTAATTTTTTTAAAAAATGTTTTATTTATTTCTAGGAGAGAGAGACAGAGTGAGCAGGGAGGGTCAGAGAGAGAGGGAGACACAGACCGAAACAGGCTCCAGGCTCTGAGCTGGCAGTCAGCACAGAGCCCACGCAGGGCTCGAACCCACGAACCACGAGATCATGACCCAAGCGAAAGTCAGACGCTTAACCGACTAAGCCACCCAGGCGCCCCCCAAAAAGGTAATTTTTAAACAAAGGTTTTTTTACATGAAGTTTGTAGATTTTTTAGGAAAAGGTCACTTTGTCTAAGTATGCCTGATACACATCTATTCTAATACATGATGTTTAAAGGAGTTAAATGAATGTAAAAAATGTAGGCATTAAGGTGTAGGGTAAAGTTTCCTTTAAGGTAGGATTGTGACAGGGTATCTCCATGAGGCATCAGGAGTGTCACATGACCATCGGTGAGGAAATAGCACATCTGCAGTTGGGGCTTACAGTTGTGCAGTTCTAGAGATAAAGGGAGCCCGATGGCTCTGGCGGAAGCTAGTTCCTAGATTGCTTTTCTGCTAGCACCTCCTTCTGCTTTCTGTTAAGTGAAGAGTGAAGTGACCAGGAAGAGTCATAAAGGCATTATTGAAGCTTGGGATTCTTATTTTGTTTTTCTGCCGCTGAACTTTTGGGAGCGTAGCATTTCTTTTTTGGCTGCTTTAGGCATCTGGCTCCTGTCGATGCATATAGCACAGGGTCAGGTCAGATCTGTGCTGCTGCAGGTCCTTTTTCCTGTACTGTAATAAGATGACATTTTACATCAGAATGCCATACACATGTCATTCAAAGGCCATTCTGCAGCTTCTAGAGCACAAGGAATCACTTGAGTTTGCCATGGTTGCAAATATTTGAAAAGTCAAGTGCATGTATGAAACAGTTTGTTAGGCTGCTGGTAGAGGAAAACAAGAACAAATTGAAATTAGTTGTTTGGGAGGAATATTTTGGCATGGTTTCTCTGAAGTTGGGTAAACATAATTTGTCCGTGTATCCATCTGGGCACACAGTAGCAGTCCTTCCGCCCACACAAGGAATTTGTACACATCAGACAAGTTACTACATCTGAATCTTCCGGATGTGGTTAGACTGTTACCATGTGTGCATTTGTTTGTATACACTCTTACACATTCTCTCTCTAGGTAGTATTGAAGGCAGAGCCTCCCCTGGGCTACCTTGCTTTCTTTGTAGAGCTTCCCTTTAGTCCGCTCTGGCAGGACCTACTACTTCATCCACAGGCAGTACATGTGGCAGGTTGATGGGTGCTCTGCTTCTTGTCTGTCTAGCCTGGATACATCCACAGCCATGGTATTCTAGGGCTTCAGATCTGAACTAGAGTAAATCTTATGGCCTGGACTGTGTGCCCAGAGTCTCCCCTACAGAGTATGTTTGCAGAATAAATTGACACCTTAGAATTTTTCACTAAGTCTGCAGTTCCTACCAGGTGAGTGCAGCTGTTTCTTTTCTCCCCTTGGGTTTGTTGTATCTTTACTCATCAACCCATGGCAAAGTGAATTTTCCCATTAGAAATATCAGTGGGTGTACTTTAGAGAACAAGGTTTTGTGGACTTCTTATTCTCTCACCAGCTTTTGTGGAGAGAAAAAAGTTCTGTGTCCCATAAACTAAAATGATAGCATAGCTTATATACTTCCTAAAGATAACTTTCATGAACTTTTCACTGCAGGGCTCTTTCTTTTCCCATCATAAAATCCTGTTCGCATTAATGTGCTTTGATTTTTTCTTCTTCCAAAGTCTCTTGGGCTTAGAAAAGAAGAGCTAAATTAGCTAGTAAAACACTCATTATAGACTATATCATGAGCCCTTTGTTAGGTACTGATGGTGTGGTGTCTTTTAAGTTGTTTATGTTTCCTGTGTTTGAGGAACTTATAATCCTGATTGGGGAACCAGGTCATTGGTGTGTATATGTATGTATGTATGTATGTGTATTACAAAGATATATATATATATTACAAAGATATATATATATATTACAAAGATATATATATATTACAAAGATATATATATATTACAAAGATATATATATATATTACAAAGCATATGCCAAATGCCAAAATAAGCCTAATTTCATAGTGTTTGTTTCATAAATGGATCAAAACCACCAGTCAGGTACACTGCACCATTTAAGTGGATTTATCATTTCCTTCTCCTTAAGGAAAACACTTAAGGCTTTCCTAAAGATCTCATGGAGAGAGAAAATCATGTTTGACAAATTAAATAGAACACAATTATTAATAGCTTACTGTTGCTATAAATTGATCTCAAATGCTTGGTACTTGAATAATGAAACAGGTTCTTTGATTTATGTTGTAACTCCATTGCCAAGTGTTTCCATAGTTACAGTGTTCTTTGTACAAGGCCTCTAAGCTGGTTGTGTTAGATAGTCTCAAATTGCCCATTTTCTCAGATTGCATATTTGCAGTCTTTAGCATTGGGAAGAATTTAGTAGTTGTGGTAAGAATTCAGAGTGATCTTTTAAAACATTCAAAACAGGGAAGGTAGAGTGATTAAAACATAGCACTTTCTTTGGAAATGAGTACAATAAGACCTAATTTAAACACACACATCTTCAGGAGAAAATTGCAGTTATTCATCTCTCTGGTAATTCAGAGAAGGCTTCTGCAGCATTTTGTCTCTGATAAAGTATCTTGAGCTGACTGCTGTGGTTAAATATTGTATATGTTGAAATATACATCAAAATATAAAATCACATCAAGATATAAAATCTGGCTATTGTACACATAATTAAAGTGAGTGTAACATATATGGGGCATCTAAAAAGAATAGTACTATGCTCAGCATCCCTCCTCATCAGGGAAATACAAATCAAAACCACACTGAGATACCACCTCACGCCAGTCAGAGTGGCTAAAATGAGCACATCAGAGAACTCTAGATGCTGGCAAGGATGCGGAGAAACGGGCACCCTCCTACACTGTTGGTGGGAATGTAAACTGGTACAGCCCCTCTGGAAAACAGTGTGGAGGTTCCTAAGGAAACTAACAATAGAACTCCCTATGACCCAGCAATAGCACTGCTAGGAATTTACCCAAGGGATACAGAAATGCTGATGCATAGGAGCACATGGACCCCAATGTTCATAGCAGCACTCTCAACAATAGCTAAACCATGGAAAGAACCTAAGTGTCCATCAACAGATGAATGGATCAAGAAGATGTGGTTTATCTATACCATGGAATACTACACGGCAATGAGAAAGAATGAAATCTGGCCATGTGTAGCAACATGGATGGACCTTGAGGGTGTTATGCTGAGCGAAATAAGTCAGGCAGAGAAGGACAAATATCATATGTTTGCACGTATAGGAGGATTAGGAGGAACTTGACAGAGGAACAAGGGGGAGAAGGGGGGAAATGATGGGGGAAAGGGAGAGAGGCAAACCATGAGAGACTCTTGAATGCTGACAAAAACTGAGGACTGATGGGTGTGGGGGGGATGGGCATGGAGGAGGACACTTGTGGGGATGAGCACTGAGCATTATGTGAAAACTAATTTGACAATAAACTATTTGTAAAAAAATAAATAAATAAAAAAATATAAAAAGAATAGTACTGAGTATTTTATTTACATCATCTTGATAATTCTATGTGTGAGTGTTCTGAAGCTCTAAGAGATTAAGTAATTTGCTTCTGGCCTGGAAGCTTTTACATAGGATCTAAAATTGTACCCTGATGTATCTGACATTGACCAATACCACTCATTTCAGATTCCCGGCATTGTCATAGTCTGCCTGTGGCCTGAAATTCAAAACAGCCAAGTTTAAAATGGGGACTGGAGTAAAATTTCCATAAATTACAGATTTAGTTCAAGTGAGTGATAAAAGCATACACGTGTCTGTGTGCAAACACACACTCGTGCACACAGTGCTGAGGGACACAGTGTTGGAGATTTTTTCCTATGCATTTTCTTTTAAGATAAAGGGAGGGGTGAAAAACAAAATTTTATTAGGCTCTTATGCCTAACCAGCTGCTTTTTCATCTCTTAAGCCTTGTACACTCCTGATGTCTTGACTTACCTGGCTTCATGCACTATGGATTTTATCCAGTGAGATTCTTGTTATTCCTTACTTCCTGATTCTCTTCCTTTTGCTTGCTCTGATTGCTGAAAACCACTCAAATAAAATGCCACCTGTTAGGAAATGATCAACTTTTTTAAAAATTAAAAAAAATTTTTTTTTAAATTTAGAGAAAGAATGTTGCAAACAGGAGAGAGGGTCAGAGGGAGAAAGAGAATCCCAAGGAGGCTCCATGCTCAGTGTGGAGCCCAACATAGGGCTCAATCCCACAACTCCTGGGATTATGACCTGAATCAAAATCAAGAGTCAGATGCTCAACCAACTGAACCACGCAGGTGCCCCCAACTGACCAACTTTTTAAAGGAAAGTTGGCATGCCTGTTTATCTCCTAGGATCTTGTATTGACAAGGAGTGGTCAGTACCACATTACGCATGCACTTACAGCCTTTGTAATAGTTTTACATAGGGTTTTTTTTTCTTATTTTACATATAAAAATAGATCCCTGGGTAGAGAGTTTCCTTGTGGGGTGATGAAAATATTCTAAAATTGATTATAGTGATGGTTGCACAACCTTGTGAATACACTACAAACCAATCGTATACTTTAAATGGGTGAATTGTATCATATGAATTATTTCTCAGTTGTTGGATTCTTGCCTGTCTTATCAACTAGGATTTATGCAACTTCCTTGAACAGCAGGTCTAGGTCTGTCTTTGCTAAATTCTCATGATCTATTACAAAATTAGCACATAGGGGGGTCTGGCTGGCTCAGTCGATAGAACATGTGACTCTTGATCGCCCATATTGGGTGTAGAGATTACTTAAAATTAAAAAAAAAAAAACAACTAGCACATAGATGGTCACCAAATGTTGAATAATGAATGACTCCCCAAGTAAGTAGTCTATAATGCCCAGTACAGAAGTCTCAAATGATGTGACTCACCATATAGGAATCACTTCAGTTACAGCTATGCTTCAATTCCATGTAAATATTGGGCTTCCTGTTTTTATCTTTTTTATTTTTATTTATTTTTTTAAAATATTTTTTTATTTATTTCTAGGAGAGAGAGAGACAGCGTGAGCAGGGGAGGGTCAGAGAGAGAGGGAGTCACAGACTGAAACAGGCTCCAGGCTCTGAGCTGGCAGTCAGCACAGAACCCGATGCGGGGCTCGAACCCACGAACCGCGAGATCATGACCTAAGCGAAAGTCGGACGCTTAACCGACTAAGCCACCCAGGCGCCCCTCTTTTTTATTTTTTTAATGTTTCTTTATTTTTGAGAGAAAGAGACAGAGCACTAGCCAGAGATGGGCAGAGAGAGGGAGACAGAGAATTGGAAGGAGGTTCCAGGCTCCTAGCTGTCAGCAGAGAGCCATATGCAGGTCTTGAACCCATGAGCAGTGAGATCATGACCTGAACTGAAGTTGGACACAACCGACTGAGTCACCCAGGTGCCCCTAGAGTTTTTATCTTAATTGAAAATTCAAAAAAGTTTGAAAATTGCTGGCCTGAAATGCTGAGTTCTATTCCTAAATATGATTTACTCCTCCTTCAGTGCTTGCGATGGTGATGATGAAGTGGTGATGATAGCTAATTGACCACTTTCTATTCAAAACATTTAAAATATATATTAACTCATGTAATCCTCACAACAACTTGGGATAGATTCTATTGTTATTCCCATTTTTCAGATGAGAAAATTGAGGAAAAGAAACCTGCATGAGGTCATGCAGGTAGTAAGTGGTAAAGGCAAAGTTCAGTATGGCTCTGAAACTTGCACTATTTTTGTTAATAGATTTTAGTTT
The DNA here is from genome assembly GCA_017311185.1 of Proteles cristata cristata. Lineage (NCBI taxonomy): Eukaryota > Metazoa > Chordata > Mammalia > Carnivora > Hyaenidae > Proteles > Proteles cristata. The sequence continues at coordinate 160,771 of JAESUZ010003766.1, read as the reverse complement.
TTGGAGCAGTTTTCGTTGACAGCAAAATTAAGTGGAACACACAGAGTTCCCCTGTTTCACTTTCCCCACTGCACATGCATAGCCTTCCCCAATATGGGCATCCCCCACCACTGTTGGTACATTTATTACAATGATGAAACTCTTTTGACACATCATAGTCACCCAAAGTCCATAAATGACATGACAGTTCACTTTTGGTGCTATAGATTCTATGGGTTTGGACAAACCTGTAATGACCTGTATCCACTATTGTCATATCATACAGAGTAGTTTCATTACCATGAGTCTCCAATGTGCTCCACCTAAAAACCCAAACTTTGAACTAGTATATTAGGTTGTCCCTTAGTGTTTATTTCAACACTGGCTTCCCTGACTGTTTTCTCCTCTGAACTCACAGCGTATGTTGACTGCACTGCTCTTAAATTCTTACCTTACATTGTTTTTAACTGGTATATTTTTGAGCTTTCTGTGAATCCTACTTATTCTACTTGATTCTAAAACCTATGAGAGTAGGGACTAGCGCTGTCTCTTTCTAACCCTGACTCTGTATTGCCCCTTGTATCATCAAGACCATGAATGGTGATTTTGTATTGTGAATGGAAATCCTCTCCATAGTAGTACTCTGTTAAGGCCAATATCGCTTTCACAATGTGGATGTCTTCATAAAATATTTAATTATTGTTTTTATAATGACAGACTATCCTTCTCACTCATCCTTAACAGTTCTACCCTTTAAATATCTCCATGGAAGTATTCTATCAATAGGCCAATTCCCCCTTTTTAAAGCTGTGGTAATATACACAGAACATAAAATTTACCATTGTAATTATTTTAAAATATAAAATTCAGGGGCATTAAGTATATTTACCATGTTGTGGAACCATCAGCACTATCAAACCCCAGAACATTTTAATCACCGTAAAAGGAAGTGCCACAAGTATTAAGGAATCATTCCCTGTTCTATTATACCTGCAACCCAGGGGAACCACTAATCTGCCTTTTGTCTCTATGGATGTCCATATTCTGAATATTTTGTATAAATGAAATAATGTAATATGTGACCTTTGGTGTTGGCATCTTTCATGTAGCATAAAATTTTCAAGGTTCATATATGTTGTAGTATGTATCAGTACTTCATTCCTTTTATTAGCTAATATTCCACTGTATGACTATACCATATTTTGTTTTTCCATTTATCTCTTGATAGACATTTGGGTTGTCTCCACATTTTGGTTATTATAAGTAAAGCTGCTCTGAGCATTGATGTACAAGTATTTGTTAGATACCTGTTTTTAGTTCTTTTGCCTGTATCTCTAGGAGTGGAATTACTGTATCATATGGAATTTTTTTATTTAGCTTATTGAGTAACCTCCAGTACCCCCCTTTTATAATATTATATTGTATAGCACATACAGATGCTATTACTGTCTCGCAATTAAACACCTCCCTTTCTTGCTTTCCTATAGCTAACTGGTCAGGCCCTCTCAATTCTACCTTCTGAATGCTTTTTTCTGAACTTCCACTTAAATCATCAGACTCTTAGTATATCTTACCTAACCAATTGCTAATTATGTGACTTGAGTGTCAGTTTCATTATTGATCAAAATGGGGAATAATCTCTATATGGAGTTGTTATTATAATTGAGGTAATATGTATAAAGCTCTTAGCTCTGTGATGGTACATAAGGGCTCAATAAATCCAGCTAGTATTAATAGTCTTCTAACCTGTCTCTTTTCCCCAGGTTTGGTTTCTTCAGATCCATGAGCCATACTGCTGCCAGAATAATTTTTCTAAAATACAGATTTGAGCATGTTGCTTCCTTACATTTTCTTTTCAGCTTCACTGAGGTATAATTGACGACTACTACTTTACATCCTTTTATAACTGTACCTACAGGATGAAGTCCAAACTCCTGAGCTTGATTCAAAACCCTCTTCCTTGGCTTCTCATGTCTTAGGTGGCTCCTTGTATTTTCAAGACCAATATCTGCATACCCACTATCCACAGAGTTGCCATAGCATCAGGTCATTTGTTTGCTCTTCTGTTTTTTACTTAATTTTCTATTTTGTCTCCTCAAGAGTTCCCTCTTTTCTTGAAAACTTAGCTATGAATAGATGTATGTATTTGTTTATTTATAGCTATGTATTTAAAAGAAGACTTGTATATTGCATCTGAGTTTCTTTGAGTTCTGCTGGGAAAGGCTTTTCAGGTTATTTGGTCTACCCCATTGCCATTAATGAATTAATGAATATTAATGAATTAATATTCTTTAGACTACAATGTTTATTTGGAGTACTTGTTCACTTCAAAAACTCACAACAAACTGATAGTTACATTTGTTAACTAAGAATCTATATAAATGTTGGGTGCTGAGTGAAGGTTATGTATATGGGAACATTTCCCAGTGGCCCAGTAGATTTCCGTGGGTACTAGCTTTGTGCTCAGAGCACAGGCATTTATGTACCCTGGTCCCTGGCTGTGATTTACGCATGCTGCTTCCCCAGATTGTGTATTGTAGTCACAATCTTTGAGGAGAATCATAAATATAATTCCTGTGGGAATGATTGTCTCTGAGTTTTATAACTCAGAGAAGTATTCTTAGAATTCACTAGAGACCTAACAACAATTAAGTGAATGTCCAATTAAATGAATGTCTTACATTTCTATAGATATTTTATTTAAAATTTTTTTAAAGTTTATTGTTTATTTTGAGAGAGGGGGGGGAAGGAGAAGAGAGAGAGAAGAGAGAGAATTCCAAGCAGGCTCTGTACTATTAGAGCCTGAAGTGGAGTTCAGTCCCAGGAACCATGAGAGCATGACCTGAGTTGAAATCAAGGGTTGGACTCCCAACTGACTGAACCACCCAGGCACCCCCTGTAGTTCTTTTAAAAAATAACTTTACTGAGGTATAACACAAGCCATACAACTTACCTATTTAAAGTGTAAAATTCAGTGACTTTTAGTATATTTACTAAGTTGTGTAGCCATCACCACAATCACATTTAGAACATTTTTATTACACCAGAAAGAAACCTTGTACCCTTTTCCAGTCACTTCTCAGACTGTTCTTCCCTTAGCCTAGCAACCACTAATCTACTTTCTGTCTCTTTAGATTTGCCTATTCTGGACATTTCATGTAAATGGAGTCATGCAAAAATATGCGGGCTTTTGTGTCTGGCTTCTTTTAGTTATCATAATGTATGTAAGATTCATCCACATTGTAGCATGTATCAATACTTCATTTTTATGGCTGAATACTATCCCATTATATGGACATACCACATTTTATTGAGCTATTCATCAGTTGATGGTTATTTAAATTGTTTCTGCTTTTTGGCTATTATGAATAATGTTGCTGTGAACATCGTGTACAAGTGTTTGTGTGGATACATATTTTTATTTCCCTTGAGTATATCCTATGAGTGAAATTATTGGATCTTATAGAACCTCTGTGTTTAATCATTCAGGAACTGTAGCCTGTTTTTCCATAATTATTTTAACTTAAGGAAATAATAGTTATATCTACTCATTTATCTTTATAATCTCTTAGATATTTAGAAGAAGATATTTAGAGGAATTGTTCTCTCCATTTTAGAAATGATAAAACCAGGGCACAGGAAATTGAAATTGTTTGCCTGAGGTCACATAGTTAATAAGAAGTGTGTCTCTTAACACCCTTAGAGGCCAACTTTCTCTGTTGAGCTTCTAGCCTTCATTTGTATCCACCTGCAGATATAAGGTGAGGGAAATATGGCTGAATAGCAGTGCATTAAAAATATTAAAAAGTATAAATCTCAAAAGTTAATGTGATGTTAGTTGTGTTTATAGAAATATCCAAATGGATGTTTGGAACAAGGGAGGATATAATCCTTCTATTCTTAGCACTTAACTATCACATGGCTGAAGTGTTAGTTTCTATCTGGGATGATATACTTTCAGATAAGCACTGTCAAGGTGAAGTTTGTTCAGAGAAGAGTAGCCAGTGAAATCAAGAATAAAGGCTAATGAGTGATTAGCTTGGAGAAGGGAGGAGACTTAAAGGAATGTGATAGCAGCTTCTTCGAGTATTAGAAGATCTATCATGTGGAACATATAGAAAAAAGGTTTCGATCTTTTTGTTCTGTCTTGCCCCAGAGGAAAGAAACAAGAAGTTGCAAGGAAATAGATTTGTTTCAACATTTATATCCAAATACATATCAGAATAATTTTTGAAAATTGGAGTTAGTTGAAAATGAATTGGGCTGCCTTGGGAGCTCAGAAACATCTCTATTGATAACAGTATCCAAAAGGATCAAGATGACAGCCTGTAGGGAATTCTGTAATGGTGATTCAGGCATCCTAGCATTGCATTACATGATGTTTACCATGAGGAACTAATTCTTGGAAGTCTAGGGAAAACAAAGGTGGGGGAAGTTACAATTTGCAGGACAGTAGGTATGTATAATGTAAGGATGAGTGTATTATCATCCTTTTGAAACTTGGTAGCCAAATCTTAAAATTTGAAAGGAGGGAGGGACCTCATTGATTGCTTTGTCTATGCCCCCTTGTTACATAGACAGCAACACTCAGATACAGACATTAGTCACCTTGCCCAGTGTGAAATACCCAGTTACTGGCAGAGTCTGGATTAGAATCCATATCGCTTTAAAATAAGTAAAATAATTACTCATTTTAACAATTAAGAAATAATACATATTTCTACTGGATAGAAATACTGACAAATCCAAGACTAGCTTATGACTAGATGCTTAATGTATTATTAATGAAAGCTAGATATGTTCAGGATGCCTTTCTAACCTTTAGAGGACAAAATCAAAGAGCATGAATGACAAGCTTTACCATAAAACTTACCCTAGTGCCGCTGTCAGAGAGAAGATATTAAACTGAATGAACCATTGATTTGACACAATATGGCCTTTTAAACTGTTCTGTGTCTGTATGTTTTTGCTCTCTTTGCCTTTTGTCATTGTTTTTGAATGTTCTATTATTTTCATTGTTTGATCCCACTGATCTTTTTTTATTTCAGTTTCACCTTTATCTCAGTATCTTTAATGTTTAACACAACAAATGCCTTAAACAGTAAAACGATTCAAGACTTCTAACATCAATAACAATAAAAGCAGTAAAGCATTTAAGAACAATGAAATAATAGCAGTGGGGGAAAAAATCCTGGGCTCTGTTGAAGCTTGGCTAGAAGCATGTCAGCCAGTCGTGAGGCCTTTGCAGGACTGCTGAGGTAGTCAGGTTGGACACAGATGAGTTAGATAGTGGATGGACAGCAATTCTGTCCTCAGAATTTAGGCACATAGCATGAAAATATTTCAGCAATTGGTGAACATGGAGAACTGGAATGAGAAATGAAATCTAACCTTGATCATTGTTTTGAATATTTTAAAAAGAGTTTATCAGATCATTTTTTGCTTGTTTGTTTAAAATGGATCTTGATTCACTTCAGCTCTTCTGTGGGATTGCATGTTTTAATCTCCCTGATTGCATCCTGAAGAGAGGATGGTTTAGGATAATTTGCCTATTTCCAGTTCTCTTGTCAGTTTTATTATCACATGAAATATCCTGTGGTATTTATGTATGTCCACAGAGGCCCAGAGATGGAAAAAAAAGGGCATTTTAATCTGTCTTTTAAGGTATATAATCAGAAAGTGTTTGAGAAGCTTGGCATAAATTACGAGGATTTTAAGTGAGTCATTGACATAATATCTTCAGCCACAAAATCCTGTGAAATTGAGTTTCATAATTGCATCACACTCCTTTGGTACCATTGTTGGAGTCAGAATTCACTGGGGGAAATACTAACTTAATTGCCAAACTTTATCTCTCCTCCTTCAGCACACCTGCAAAGTGCTTATCGTAATGGGAATTATGCTTGTTCCAAGGAGAGGGTATCCTTGTGAATTAGCCAATTAGCCAGTGTTCCCTATCTTATCTTTCATTCCCAAGCCTATGAATTTTCTTTTCCAAGTACTGACACTATTTGTGAGCTTGTAAATTGAAATGTATGTATTTCTTTGCTTGACATCTCACCACTGCATAATATGACCTTCAGCTATGCTTTCAGGAAGTGATTATATATGTCTGGGTTTAAAAAAATCTGCATACTGAATGTGAAAACAGATTTTTTTTTAAACAAATTTAAAAAACCTCCCATCTCAGAGTGTTTCTTGGCACAAGAAACAAGGTAGATTTCAACAGAAATAAAAGAATACTGGAATGAAATTTGTACAAAGCAAGTTTCTGAAAAGTCAGCACATTTGGCTTTCAATTAGGGACAAAATCCATAATTGACCAGAGATAAAACACTGGTCCCTCCAGGGATGAAGACTGATTGTCACATAGCAAGAATCCTGGCTGACCTAGAATAGTTTAGTATACAGCGTGGTGGAGATCTCACAACCAGAAAAATCACCTGAGAATATTTTTTAAAAATACATTTGTTTGCTTTTTGCCATTGCAGTTCATTCTTGATTCATGGATAAGAGTGTATTTGAAGATTTGCCACAACCTTGATACTCACTTTTCCTCTGTGTCCCGATGTAGGCTGGTGGAGGAAGGGGCAGGGGGACCTTATTTTACAGAGTTAACATGAGCAAGAAGAAACATTGCATGAAACTTTGGTCTTAAGAATGACCATTTATGAAATTAAATATTGTCCCCAAAGTACCAAGAAATTAAAGAATTTATCAGAAAAGCAGAGTTCAGAGTAATTTTAAAGTCTGTTGCCATTTTGGGGCACCTGGGTGTGTCCGTTGGTTAAGCTTCTGACTTCAGCTGAGGTCATGATCGCACAGCTCATGAGTTCATGCCCCACAATCGGGCTCTGTGCTGACATCTCAGAGCCAGGAGCCTGCTTCAGATTCTGTCTTGGTCTTTCTCTGCCCCTCCCCCCCCCCACTTGTGCTCTGTGTCTCTCTCTCAAAAATAATTTAACATTAAAAAAATTTTTTTTAAAGGGGTGCCTGGTTGCCTCAGTCGGTTAAACATCTGACTTCGGCTCAGGTCATGATCTCACAATTGATGGGTTTGAGCCTGCTTTGGATTCTGTGTTCCCCTCTCTTTCTGCCCCTTCCCTGTGCATGTTCTGTCTCTCTATGTCTCTCAAAAGTAAATAAATGTTAAAAAAAATGGAAAAAAGTCTATTGCCATTTCTCGGATCATGAAAGGCCTTAGGATATTGGTGTTGACGTTTTGAGTTCACTTTCTTTGCTCCTTGTCCTCTGAGGCTGTGCATATGCAGCAGATGGACCAGATTGCCACACAGCTGACCCATTAATTTTGACCATATTCATTATTAGAAACTTCCATTGGTTGTGCATCAATTCACATCAACCACAAAGATGGCCACAATGAAAGCATTTTCAGTACCTTATAGGCTATTCATTTATGGCACACACAAAAAAAAGGTAAAATGTCAATTAAGACTTCTATTTGAGGACTGATATAAATCAGCATAATTTTGGACATCTAGTAATTTTTTTTAATCTTCTGAGTTCTTAAGCTCAGAGAAAGAATCTCAAAGGATCTCAGTAAATGTGAAATGTATTATAAGTAAAGGAATGGACCATAGTTCATTTTTGTATGTGAAAGAATATAACTAATGACTTCTTTGGATTTATTATTACTGGCTTGTTGCTGGATTCCACCTAACAGTCTCTTTGTTTCCTGGAATAGACAAGCGCAGATCTCTTAAATAATCATAGTGCTCATTTGCTTTTGGCTGTATTTGGACAGTGATCTTTGTGATAACACATACTTTTCTAAGTTTGTAGTTGAGGATTTTAAGCAGTCACTAAAGGCAGAAAATTAAAGGAGAGAAAATCCAGAACAAGCTGTTCAAAACTAATCAGTAGGAAATTATGTAAACTTAATTAACTAGGGCATCCAGGGAAAGGCTATAGAGTATAATGAAATATTTTTGAAATGAGGCAAAGCAGCCAAACTAAAACAGGGTTAGTTGAAGTGTTTCCAAAAGGAAGGGAGGGAATATCCTCCCTGCCTAGGGAGCACTGCTTGACCCTGTGCCTTATTTTTGGCTGTGAAACTCTGTGCCAGGAGTCTCAGGAGGGGTGGGTATACAAGGAGAGTCTGGAGTTGAGTGAACCAAAAAAAACAGCAAGTCTGGCTTCTACTTTTTTTTTTAAGTTTATTTATTTTGAGACAGAGCAAACAAGCAGGGGAGGAACAGAGAGAGAGAGAGAGAGAGAGAGAGAGAGAAAGAATCCCAAGCAGGTTCCCTGCTGACAGCACAGAGCCTGACACAGGGCTTGAACTCATGAACCATGAGATCATGACCTGAGTTGAAATCAAGAATTGGATGCTTAACTGACTGAGCCACCCAGATTCCCCTGGCTTGCACTTTTTATTGGATGATGTTCATGTAGTAAAATGGATGCAGAAATACAAACATTATGGTCTAGCTGCAAACTTCTGACCTCTCGTTTACAAATGAGAGCCAAAATGATTAGCCAGGATTTAGAATAAATCTCTAAATGTTAGGTCTGGCTACACCAGATGGAGAAAGACCGAAGGTTCTCTGTTTTGTGCTCAGATTCAATTCAAGTTTCTAAATCCCTATTTATATACTTTTTCTAATTTTTAAGATTTTAATTACAGCTAGTTAATAGAATAAACTAAACATTGGTTTCAGGTGTACAATATAGTGATTCAGTACTTCCATACAGTGGCTGGTGCTCATTACCACAAGTGCACTCCTTAATCCCCACCACCTATTTAACTCATTCCCCCACCCACTGCAGTCTGGTGACCATCAGTTTGTTCTCTATAGTTAAAGAGTCAGATTTGGGGCACCTGGGTGGCTCAGTCAGTGAGGCTTCCAACTTCAGCTCAGGCCACGAGCTCATGGTCCATGGGTTCAGGCCTAGCGTTTGGCTCTGTACTGACAATTCAGAGCCTGGAGGCTGCTTCAGATTCTGTGTCTCCCTCTCTCTCTCTTTGCCCCTCCCCTGCTCACACTTGCTCTCCTCTCAAAAAAAAAAAAAAATTAAAAAATTTTAGTTAAGAGTCAGTTTCTTAATTTGTCTCTCTTTTTCTTACCTTTTCCTCTCTTTGCTCATTTGTTTTGTTTCTTAAATTCTACATAAGAGTGAAATTACATGGTACAGTAAAACCTTGTTTAATGAGCATAATTCATTCCAGAAAGATGCTTGTAATCCAAAGCACTTGTATATCAAAGCAAATTTCCCCATAAGAAATAATGGAAACTCAAATGATTCATTCCGCTATTCATATGAAAATGATTGCAATACTGTAATATAATACAAAATACTAAAGAAAATAAAAAATATAAAGAAAAATAACCTGAACTTACCTTTGAAAACCTTCATGGCTGGTGTGAAGGAGACAAGAGAGAGTAGGGTTACTGTGTAGGATGATTTTCACCGTCACTAACAGAATGATTGCTATCTATTGGCTCAATGGAATCTTTTTCTTTTCGTGCAGCTTTAGCAAGGAACCTATCCAATGACACTTGCTTTGGCCTTCTTTTGAGGATTTCTTGGAAATGTGACATTGCATTGTCATTAAACAGATTCCTCACACTGCTACAGCTTTATTGGAGTGGTGTTTTTCTATAAAATTTTGCACTATTTTCCACATTTTCCACATCTCCCTAATCTCTTTTGAGGTGAGGGATTCCTCTGCCTTTTTCTCCTCCTCTGTAGACCAGATGCTGACATAGACTTCTAATAAAATCTTGCAATTTTGGCCAGTTGTGTGCCTCATTCATACTTCTCAATGATTTCCTTCTTAACTTCCATTATAATCATCTCCTTTTTCTTAGTGCCTTTCTTTTCAAACTTTTTCTGCATGGGGGCCATTGTATACGTTCACATGGATGTTGACTATATTACAGTATTAATAAACTCTTGTCATATACTGACTTTAAGTGGCAATAAGGCAACAGAGGAAATGGTTTATATCTGCAGGCAGCCTGACCTAGAATGAAGCAAAGCATGCCTGGGCTAATCTTGCATGGAAAAGCAAAGGACTGCCCATAGATGCTTTGAAGTGACAGAAGATACACTAGTGCCCATTGTGGGTACCTTCCAACTTTCTGAAAGACAACTAATTTCTTCCAACACTGCGGCCTGAGACCGAGCATCCAGGCATGGGAAACAGTCACCCACAATCCTGCAGCATGCACGTGCAAGAGACGAATCATTGACTCAGTTGTGACATTTACCATTGTACTCATACTCCCTCCTCACTGCAGCAGCCATGGTCTGTTTCTCCCAAACTGTGTCTCCACACTTCCTACCTTCTTCATTGTGGCCTCTTCTCTACCTCTAGTTGTGGAGTTTGTTCTGCCAGTCTTCAGGTCAACTTCTGGGGTATTTAGGATGGTATGATACTTACATAGTTGTATTTGTGGGAGGAGGTAAACCTAGGGTCCTCCTACTCCACCACCATCTTTTCCAGTTCAATTTTTATAAATATCTGTTGCATGCCTATTAGATGTGTTGTCCTAATGCTGCATGTGACAAATAGATGAGTAAGTCATTCATTCCATTGCCCTTTAAAAGCTTACAATCTGGGGGCACTTGGATGGCTCAGTCAGTAATGCATGTGACTCTATCTCAGGGTTGTAAATTTGAGTGCCATAATCGTACCAGGCAGTGATGCAAAATAATTCTCATATTTACAAAGCTCTTAAATGTATATCGCTAGTCCTACTTTCTATCTTAAACCACAGACCTGAATAGTCCACTGCTTGTTGGACCTCTCCCATCAACTCTTTTCCCTAATTTTAAAATTCATGATAAAATACAAGTAACATAAAACTTAACAACTTTGACCATTAAAAAAAATATTATAGAGAGAGAGCATGTGAGTGGGGGAGAAGGGCAGAGGAAAAGAGAGAGAGAGAGAGAGAGAGAGAGAGAGAGTCTTAAAGAAGCTCCACACTCCACACAGAGCTCAATGCAGGGCTCAGTACCACTACAGGGCTTGATCCCATGACCCTGGGATCATGACCTGAGCCAAAATCAAGAGTTGGATGCTCAACTGGTGGAGCCACCCAGGCACCCTCCCACATGGACCATTTTTAAGTGTATGGTTCATTACTATTAAATAGATTCATAATGTTACATAACTATCACCACCATCTATCTCTATGTGAATTTTAGGACAGTGACTTGCCATTACTTACGATCACTAGACTATTTTATAGGAAGTCCTTTTTGACATTTTTACACAAAATCTTTTTTTGAGATAATCCTCTCCAGCTTGTTTGAATTTTAGGTAAATATCAGGGTCTGATAATTTAAGCCAATATAAGGCTACATGGTGTTCTTTAAACCCTTAGAAAAAAACAGTTACAGGATATAGGTTTTGGAAAAAATATAGTTCCTTTCTAGAGTAAAAGGGAGAAAAAAAACATGTCCAAAAAAACAGTTAACATGCCTTTTGACTTTCAAAAAAAATCTAATTGGAAAATAATCTACATTTGCCCTTAGAAAATAAAAGAATTTAGATCTGTTCTTGCCCCTCTTTTCCTGCCATTCTGCTCCTGTTTTCTAATAGTCTTATTTTTTGCTTTGCAAGTGGATCGCTTAGGGAATTTCTACCACAGCATATAACATATGCATGTAATATGTAAGCTATGGAAAATTAACCTAAATCTTCAGTTGGCTACCTTCTGTTGTTTAAGGCTACATAAATCATGATAACTGTAAAACTTTCTCATCTTCATAACCTTCATGAAACCTAGCATAGACTTACTTTCCATAGCAGATGCTTTATAATTGTTTCCTAATGAAATCTAAAATTTCCATGTCCACTCTTCCATATCCAGTAATAGGCAGTATTTGAAGAAACTTTCCTGACTTAGTTATTTTAATACAGCTAGCCACTTAGTTTTCTCCCTTCTCTGTTCAAATGAAGAATACTTACTTTATTTGTTAGTGATGATCACATTTAAAAATTTTCTAGACTCTGTTGAATCATTTTGGTTAAAAAGTGAGAAGTTAGTATTTTTCCATCAATATTTTCATTTATTTGAATCATCAAATATGTTTTGGCCTTGAACTTGAGCATGCTGCACAGTCTTTTTTTTTTTAATCTTGCAGTTACTTATCTGATTATTTACTTTTATTTTAGAAGTGATTTGCATCCTCCCTCGCAGGTAAAATCAGATCTATCCTGGGGAAATGGCAGAGTGTTAGAGTCCAGCAGTGGTATCTTCCTTTGAGTTAAGCCTGCCCACCCACACTTTTCATACTCACAGTTAGACAAGGTAAATCCTCATAGAGTTTGATGTGAAAGTTTAGATCTTGTCAGCTTTCTCTTGAAGTTAGTCACTAATCTGCAGAATGTCATTTGCTCATAAAGGCAACAACCACATCAATTTTATCTGATTAGTTTCCAGGAAGTTCCAAATTATGTGGATATTTACTACTGTCTAGCTGATATATTTAAGACAGGCTGTTAGCTATAAAGTCCAATTCGGCCATTTGAATTTTTATTATAAGTTATTGTAAAATAGTTGATGGGCTCACTGCATGGTTGATCTAGTTTGGTTACAGTTGCAGTGGGAAAAAACAAAAATTATTGAGAAATTATTCATTTTACCATGTTATAAAGCTATGAGCTCAGTACAAGAAACATACCTCATTTTTTGAAAGAACACATTTAAATACTTCACCTGAATATATTTAAGAAGGTTATTCCTTAACATTCAAATAAAGATCATGTGTAGATTTTGTTTCAAAGATGTGAATGACTCCTTTAAAATATGTGTGATGGTTCCTACCATAAGTGTCCAAGAATGGGTCATCCATGTGAAAACACATTCTTTCCCTGCAGGACTTGCTGAGTGCATACTGACTGACTGGGCTGTCATTGCTTCAAGCTTGGTTAAATCCTCTGGATCATGGAAAATCTCCAATTTTAGCAAAACCCAAGTGAATGTGGTTTGTGTCACTGAAGTTTGCTTTATCATGATTGCCACCAGGTATCAGTATAAATGTAAATCTGGCAGATAGTAGCTGTTTAGTAAATATTTTTTTTAATATATGGGATATGGCAGAATGTGTCATTTTAAGAAAATAGCTACAGGGGCACCTGGATGGCTCAGTTGGTTAAGCGTCTGACTTGGGCTCAGGTCATAATCTCACGGTTTGTGGGTTCAAGCCCCTTGTCGGGCTCTGTGCTTACAGCTAGCTCAGAGCCTGGAGCCTGTTTCAGATTCTGTATCTCCCTCTCTCTCTGACCCTTCCCTGTTCATGCTGTCTGTCTCTCTCACTCTCTCTCCCTCTCTCAGAAATAAATAAGCATTAAAAAAAAAAGGAAAGAAAAAAGAAAAAGCTACATAGTATTTTCTCATGGATGTACCACAATTTATTTAACCAAATCCCTATTGTTGGACTATTATTTCTATAAAAAAATAGATTTTCCTATTATAAAAGCTTTTGAGATGAACATTTATGTTTATAAACCTTTATATATGTATTTGATTATTGCTTTAAAATAAATTCCCTTAAAGTAGAATTACTGAGTCAAATGTTATAAGCATTGTAAAATTTTTGGCACAGGTAGCCAAAATGCCCAATGTAAAAGTTGTGCCAAGAACAGTACTGCCTTTCTAAACTTTGTCAATTTAATATATCAGAAATAGTCTTTTGTCATTTTTTGCAGTCTTATATAGTTTCGATTAATATTTCTGACTCTTAATGCAACTGAATGTTTTCCTCCTATATTTATGAATGTGTAAGAAATTCCCATTTTCTGGGGCGCCTGGGTGGCTCAGTCATTTAAGTGCCCGACTTCAGCTCAGGTCATGATCTCATAGTTTGTGGGTTTGAGCTCCACATCGGGCTCTGTGCTGACAGCTAGCTCAGAGCCTGGAACCTCTTCTGGATTCTGTGGCTTCCTTTCTCTCTGACCCTCCCCTGCTCATGCTGTCTTTATCTGTCTCTAAAAAATAAATAAAACATTAAAATTTTTTTTTAAAAATCCCATTTCTCTGTAATAATTTTTCTCAAACAAAACCTCAGCCATTCTAGTACTGTTTCCTGTCCCAGAATAGTACACCATAGTTCCTAGGAAGAAAAGGGAAAATAGTTGTGTATGTGTTCTAAGTAGAGGGTATCTTCTTCGATTGACTTGAATATGAAGCCATGATAGGTAATGACAGTTTACTCTTAAACTGTGTTCAGTTAGCCAGTGACATGGATATGCTATAACCTGTCATCTTTGGCTTATAGATCACTCCAGGAATAATGTTCCAGGACACTGAGCAAAAGCAGTGTTTTCTGGGGAAAGAATCAGGGCAAGAATGTTGTGATTTCAGACATCACAACTTATCCCTACAGCAGCCTATTTCCAAGAGCAAATCTGTGCCAACCATGTAGATGAATCTGGTATTTCTAGGAGTGTATGTAATGGCTAGAATTGAGATTTCTGGTGACAAGCCAGGATAGTCTCAGATACCATTTCTGGGCATCTTAGACTGAGAGATGACTTGAAGAGGGATTGTTTCCCACCCAAAGACCGGGAACCCTTTGTACTTGTTCATAGAGCATTTCATTTTTTAGATTGTTTCCTTCTGCCTCTTAGGACTTGTGTTGCCACAAGTTCCTGCTCTCATACCAGGGGAGTGAATAATTGAATTTAGATAGTTGTTTTTTTAGTTGGCTCACTCCTTTCCATATGGAATTTCTATAGAAGAAATGGGTCTAAAAGAGAACACGCAGGGGAGACAACTCTGAATGCTATGTGGATGGATATATACTTGTTTTCTTCAATACAGTGGGCCTTTGTAAAAGGAAAGTACTGTCTAAAGAGGATCGTGTTCTGTTTTTATACCACCATCTGGGTATATTTGCCATTGAATGTTTTTTATTACAAGTGTCAAAAAGCAGGTTTGGTCAGAGCTCACTCAAATTAATAGAGGAAATACTGGTTCTTTTATAATGCTTGAACTATGTGTTTGGAAATAAAGGCTTAAGAAACTTATATCCTTTAATATTTGTGATAAACTATGGCTATTCAAGGGTTAAGAGGCATCTTGTTGGAAGTAATTTATTTATTTCCATTTATATTGACACCACTTTAGAATTTGCAATTTGAGGTCTGTTTGGTTAAGGCCTTGCTTCCCATCCGATACTTTAAAATTGTTGCTCTCCAAGCCAGAGAGATGACATTTTCTGGGCTGACAAATGATGGCTCTGTATCAAACCAGCAATGTCTAGTAACTGTCCAAGGGCTGTGTGGTTTTTAAGAGATTTATTACGCAGAGACAAGAAGCAAACACGTTCTGTTTTGTACTACGCGGGACCTAAGAATCACACGTTCCCATCAGGATTTGCTTGTACTAAGGCCTGGACAGAGAAGCTGGCTATTCATCATCCTGAACTTTCCCAGCCCTTGCTATGACCGCAGCCTGGGGAGAGATCCCAATACTCCCATCTCCTGCGTGCTTATGTATAAGTTCTAGACCTCTGATATGTAGACCTAGGAATGTCTGGTGATGGCATAAAAGTGGACATTATTATGAAAAGCAGGCAGAGAGTTTTGTGCCCTTTGTGATGAAGGTTTAAAAGTTTCTTATAGACTAACTACAGTTAACGGGAAAATCATAAATTAAAAGAGCACTACCAACAACAAACAACTTCCCCCTTAACATATAGGTAAACCTCCCATATTGCAGATAGATGTAAGGCACCTAAGAAATCATTCCCTTGGATTATACCATGGACCTCTCAATGTTATCCCTATAACCCTCAGACCTAGAGGAAAACCTTGCAAAGGAAAGTACACAGTAATTCTTAGCAGAAAATATAACTCAGTGATCTAAATCTGTACCATTTTTTCTTTGCCAAAAATTCTTTTAATTAATTTTGTTTCTCATGGCCTCCAAATTTTGAAAGATTTACTATTATACATTGATTAAGTAATAATGCATTTGTTTCCTAATTTTATTTTATTTTTAATTTATTTCTAGGAGAGAGACAGACAGACAGCGTGAGCAGGGGAGAGTCAGAGAGAGAGGGAGTCACAGACTGAAACAGGCTCCAGGCTCTGAGCTGGCAGTCAGCACAGAGCCCGACGCGGGGCTCGAACCCACGAACCGTGAGATCATGACCTAAGCGAAAGTCAGACGCCTAACCGACTAAGCCACCCAGGGGCCCCTGTTTCCTAATTTTATTGATCAAAGCCAAGCAGGACTTCTGGTCAACATGAGAAAAAGCATGGTTAGGACCATAATTCAAGCTCAGGAATAAAAGGAAATTTGACATTTATTAAGATGATGTACCAAATAAGCTTTTTGAAATAAAATTAACTTGTAGCCAATATTACTTTTGGGGTGGGGGTGGCTTCCATGAGTCTGAGCAGACTAAAACTCAGTGATTTAGTCTAATCAACTCATTTTACAGATAGACTTGCTAATGCTTCAGGAGCTAGGAGGCAGTGACTTATCTGTAAAGCAAACCAGTTGTTTCCCATTTTCCAGTTTAGACAATCCTATTACGATGGGTATATAGGCCAGGCTTGAAAAAGATATTCTAGAATGAGCCTTAGGTTCTTGTTTCTTTTTAAAGAATAGATAGCATTTGGATTAGTGCTGACTGGAATAGGTTACAGATAGAATCTCCATACAAATACTGTATTATATCATTGCATATTCTCATGGTCTAGCTCACAGTTCATACTAATGTTTTATTGTTATGGGCCACAAAATTCTACCAGGTTAAAAAAGTTTCATATGCATTGGCATCATAGAGGATCCGTTTTGCCTGTTTAAGGATATGGGTCCCAGAGGAGGAAATGGCTTGAAGGGGATGTGTCATCAATTTGAAATCAGGCCAAGAGCAGCCATCACAGAGTGACTCTTGTGAACAGTGGGGTCAGTCTTTGTAAAACCTACAGAAAAAACCAGGAGTGAAACTCTGCAGTGAGACAAGGTCAAGGGTTTGAGGTGGGTCAGGATTCTAATGTCCATGTTTTGTATTTTTGCTCTTATGAACATGTCGGCATGATAATAGGTGGTCAATAAAGTTTGACGGTTAAAAGAATAAATTAATCAAAATTCCCTATGCATTAGAGAATATAGAGGAAATCATGCAACAGGGAGCAGCAAAATACCAAGGTTCACCTGAGAGAGGAAATTTTGACAGTGTTTTTCATTTTGATTTTTAATTTTTTTTTTAAATGTTTATTTTGAAAGAGAGAGAGAGGGAGAGAGGAAGGGAGAGAAAGAGAGGGCATAGAGAGAAGGAGAGAGAGAATCCCTTCTGTGCTGTCAGCTCAGAGCCTCACACAGGGCTTCACCTTACAAACTAAGAGATCATGACCTCAGCCAAGAGTCAGTGCTTAACCGATTGAGCCATCCAGATGCCTTTATTTTGGTCATTTTAAAGATTTTATCAAGGTATAATTTATAGATAATAAAAAGCACAGACTATTTTTTTGTTAGCAAAAATTTGGTACAATTTTAGCTTTGAAAGTCATAGTATTTGTCATTTACAATCATAATCCAGTTAGTGAAAGGAACTTCTTAGAACCTGAACACAGTCATATGGATGTTAATTAGTATAACACAAAGGAACGTAACATGGTAAATTCTGGAGTCCTACAAAAGCAAAACCACTCAGCTTTTCAGTGGAAGTTTTTATAATGGAGACAAGCATTAACTAATTCTCAAGCTTTTTAAAACTTGTTAAATTGTCTATGACGGTAAATTTCCATAATAATCTTTACCTTTTCCACCTCAGGAGGACAGGTAGTTTAGCTGTGTTTCAAAATCCCCTATTTAATTAACAAAGGAAAGGCATTCAGTACTTGTTATAAGTAGAAGACAGTGCAAACATTTGCAGGGTAGTATGGATCAGTTCCTCTCCCATCAGGCAGTCCCTGCACAGTGAGAGGCATATCCTGCTCTTTGTTTTGACTGCTTTGTGTCACATTTAGAACTGCTAGGTTTTAGGATCAGTAAAAGAGAACTAATGAGGTCTAAAGAATCAAAACATGTTTTCAGTTGGTTTGTACTTCAGAACTCTTAAGAAATATCTTTAAAAACAATCCAACATTAGGGTGGCCCAGTAAGTTAAGCCTCTGGACTTGATTTAAACTCAGGTTATGACCTTACTCTTGGTGAGTTCGAGCCCCACATCAGGCTCTGCCCTGACAGTGAGGGGCCTGCTTGGCATTCTTGGCCTGCTTGGCATGCTCGGTCTCCTTCTCTCTCTGCCTCTCTCTCACTGTCTCAAAAGTAAGTAAACATTAAAAAACAAAATTAAATTTAAAAAATTATGTTGGTAGACATGATTTTCCTAAAAAAATCTAACATTAATAGGAAGCAGTTTTTACATATAAACAATTTGTATGTGGTGGAATATTAAGAGATATTTTTAATGTTTTCCTGATAAGAATACAATCAGTGTACCTTCATTAATACAAGGAATAACACAATTAAGATTCAAGCTGAAAAAATGGGACAGAGCTTCAAAAGCTGACATTAAACAGAAATAAATACAATAATCCTGATCATAGATTCCAAAAATCAAATCCAGATATACAAGGTGAAGAAGATAGCATTTCATGGCAAAAAGATGCAAGAAATTTTACCTAGCTATAAGTTCACCATAAAGCAAAGTGGTAACATATTAGCCCCAAATGCTTCTATTAAGTTGCATTAAATAGGGAGGACCAGAACTTCAGTTTTGTGTTTCATTTAGGTGATTACATTTTAAGGAGGTTGTCAGACATACTCAAAGGAAGGCAGAAACATGATGGGTACACTGAAAAGGATTAATATTTCCTCCCTGGGAGGAAAAACCTTAAAGATTATTTAATCTGGGACTCCAACTTTTGAGATGAGGAAACAGGCTCAGAGAGATATGTCCTGAGTCACAGGACTAGAGAAGAGCCGACTAGTTTCCAGAAGCACCACATGATGAGATAGCAGGTGCCAAATTGTGACATGCTGTGTGGAAGAGGGCCCAGACATTTTTCATAGCTTGAAAAGGCAGAACCAAGACTAATGTTTGGAAGTTAAAGGGAAGATTTGGATTAAAAATAGAAGGAGCAACTTTCTAGCGATTGCAGCTGCCTAAAATTGGAATAGCTTGCCTTGAAAAGCAGTGAGCCACCCATAACCAGATATGTTTAAGTAAGGGTTGGATAAGGTGTTGGGAATGTTGAAGTGATCCCGTCTGCGCAGGAAAGGTTAGACCACACTTGTTAATTTTATATAGCCTCTTTTAATTGCTAATAACAGCTAACATTTATTGAGCACTTACAGAGTGCTATGTGGAGATAATGTAAATGTATTATCTCTTTGATTCTTATAATGCATGAGGAAGCTGAGGCCCAGGAACCCCTTGTTTTGACTAAGGTCATATGGTTAGTAATTGATGAGGTGGGATTCAAATCCAGGCAGTCTGGCTCCAGAATCAGTTTTGCAAATTTCTGTGCTATAGCTGATGCTTAAATGCAGTTCTCTGACTCATGTAAATATTAGATCCATTAGATCCATTCTCTTAAGACTTCCAGCATTCTTGAACAGAAGAAGTCTCTCGGTGAGAGGACCCAGTTTGCACTGGGAAGAGGAGGGGAGTCTGTTTTTTGTTTTTTTATAATGGGTTTTAGGTATCATGATGTGCCTTTCAAGGACTTAATGAATGGAGTCCTTGATAATAAATCCTCTGGACATGGCCAGCCGTTTGCAGTTGGTGAACCATTTTAATAATGGAAGATGGTACATTAGACTACCATTTATCCTTAAGAGACCTTGTGTTTCAGAAGCTACTCACCTTACATATATATATATATATATATATATTTTAATTCCTCTTAGTAGATATTATAATCCTCATATTATAGATATGAAAGCTTCATATCACATTTTGGGTTGGCTTGACTTCAGCTCAACCTGAACTATTTTTAATTAAACTTTATTTTAAGATAATCATAGATTCACATGCAGTTGTAAGAAAAAAAAATACGAGAGATCTAATGTATCCTTTACCTAGTTTCCCCCAATAATAACATCTTACAAAAGTATAGTACAGTATCTCAACTGGATATTGACATTAATACATTCAAGATAAACACCTCTCCATCATAAGGATCCCTCTTCTTGCTCTTTCATAACCACCTTCTTCTCTCCTATTCTCTCATCTCTCTCCCCTGGCAACCACTAATCCATTCTCTACTTTTATAACTTTTGTCATTTTAAGAACCTCCTACAAATGGAATCACACCATATGTAACCTTTTGGGATTGGTGTTTTTCACTCAGTATAACTCCTTGGATGTTCATCTAGGTTGTTATGTGTAACAATACTTTTCTTCTTATTGCCCACTAATATTCTGTTGTATAATCCAATTTGTTTAACCCCTACCTGTTAAAGGATATCTGGGCTGTTTTCACTTTCCAGTTGCTTTGAATAAAGCTGTTATAAACATTTGTGTAAAGGTTTTTGTGCAAACATAGATTTTCATTTTTCTAGGATAAATGCCCATAAGTACAATCTGTAGGTTGTATGGTAGGGTTGTATATAGTTTTATAAGAAATTAACTGTTTTCCAGAGTGTTGGTACCATTTTACATTCCCACCAACAAGGTATAAATAATCCAATTTCTTTGCATCCTTGCCAGCATTTAGTGTTGTTATTTTCTATTTTAGTTGTTCTGAGAGATGTATAGTGATACCTCATTGTGGTTTTAATTTTCATTTCCCTAGTGGGGGAGAGGGAGAGAGGCAAACCATGAGAGACTCTTGAATGCTGAGAACAAACTGAGGACTGATGGATGTGGGGGGGAGGAGGAGATGGGCATGGAGGAGGACACTTGTGAGGATGAGCACTGGGTGTTCTAAGGAAACCAACTTGACAATAAACTATTTGTAAAAAAAATAATAATAATAAATAATAAAAAAATTGTTTTAAATAATTTACATTTCCCTAACAGCTCATGCTTTTGAATGTCCTTTTATGCCCTTATTTGCCACCTATGTATCTTCTTTGGTGAAATGTCTGTTCATATTTTTTTGCCCATTTTCTGATTGGATTGTGTTTTACTGTTACATATTGAAAGAGCCTGGGCCGTTATAGGCCAACAATGTGCTGTTCATTCCTTTCACTCTCTGTCATTCACATCTTTCCAGTATCCTGCTCAGAGAAACTCCCACAGTCTGACTTGTGTGACTTCTTGTAGCCTGAGAAAGCCATGATTCCGTCCTTAGTAGATGGAGAACAAAATATAGGTCATCCGAACTCACTGCTGCCTAGAAATCTTTATATATATTTCACATATCATAAAATTAATTTATTTAAAGTGTACAGTTAAGTGATTTTTAGCATATTCACAAAGTTTTATACTATGTAATTCCATACAATTTTCATAACAGCCAAAAAGAAATCTTGTACCTGTTAGCAATCAGTCCATTGGGTATTGTCCCATACCCCAGTCCCTGGAAACCTCTAACCTATTTTCTGTCTCTGTAGATTTGCCCTTTCTAGACATTTCATATAAATGGAATCATGCAATATGTAGCCTTTTGTGTCTACCTACTTTTAATTAGCATAATGTTTGTAAGATTCATCCATGTTGTAGCATGTATCAGTACTTTATTTTTATGGCTGAATAATATTCCATGGTATGGATATCCCACATTTTATTGATTCATTTATCAGTTGGTGGCTATTTAAATCACTTCTACTTTTTGGCTATTAGGAATAATGATACTATGAACATTATGTTCAAGTTTTTGTGCAGATAACATGTTTTCATGGAGATATACCTAGAAATGCAGCTGCTGGATCATATGATAACTCTGCGTTTAGCTGAGGAACTGTCAAACTGTTACATATTTCCATCAGCAATATGAGAGCTTGAATTCCTTTACACCCTTACCACCTCTTGTTATTTTTAATTATGACCACTTGTTCTTGATTATGATCATTTTAATGGATGTGAGGTGGTGCCAAATTGTGGTTTTGATTTGCATTCCCCTAATGACTAATGAGCATTTTTACATGTGTGTACTGGCTATTTGTGTTTCTTTGGAGAAATGTCTAATTCAAATCTTTTTCCAATTTTTAAATTGGATTATTTGTGTTTTCATTTATATATTCAGGATGTTAGACCATCTATCAGATGATTTGCAATTATTTTCTCTTGTTCTGTGTATTGTATTATGACACTCTTAATGGTGTCCTTTGAAGCACAAACATTAATTCTGAATAAGATCATTTTAACTATTTTTCCTTTGTGTTAAGTATGTTAGCAGGTTTAAATCAATACTTTTTTATTCTTCAGTATTTTCTAGGTGCCCTGCACTCAAAGCAAGCACCCACTCTCTTCCTAGTTCCTTTATGCAGATGAACTTCCTCCTACTTTCTGAGAAGGCTAAGATTATTTGCCATAAATTGAAGTGTCTGTATATTTTAATTCTTCCTGTTCTTGTCACCACTCCCCCCCCCCCACCCCGACACACACACCTTTGAAATACAAACATTTTGCTTTGCTTTTTTAAGATGAGTACCTCTACCTGGGCCATTCTATTCTCTCCTCTAGGACTTTGATTCAGTGGTTGGCCTCTCTTTATCACCAAGTATCAGTAATCTCTCTTCTGCTATTCTTTTTCTACCCTCATACAATCTCAGGTCTATGTTTACCCTTTAAAGAAAAATATTAGGGGCAGAGTCTTTCCCCAGTTTTATTTTACCTTTACCTACCAACCTCTTTGACTTTTCCCCTTACTTTTATTCTTGAGAGAGCTGTTTCACCTCATATAAAATATTGCGGTAATTTTCTCAGTGATCTCTAAGTCCCTGTTCTCCCTGTTTGACTCATTGTATACACTTTCCATGAGGTAAATCTTCCCAAAAGAAAGTTCTTACCATCAAACTCTCTGGCCCAAAAACTTCTGATGAGTCATTTAATACTGAGTTATCTCTAAGACTCCCTAGCCTAATATTCAAAGTTCTTTGTAACATATTTTCTCCACCCGACAGATCTGGACAACCCTCTCATCCCTGAACACTGCTTGCTTCTCAGTCCTGCCTCATTCCTGCTCCCCAGAATGCCTGTCTTCTTTTGTCTTTTCCTATGAAAATTCTCTTTGCTCAAATGCATTGTAGTTGATGGCATGCTCCAATCTTTAAATCCCTGTCTCATTGCAAACTTCTATGTGGGCCTTATTACGCTGTATTTGTATTACAGTTTTTAAAAGTAGATTGTAAGCTCTCTGAAGGCAGAGACTAGTAGCTTGTCTATCTCTGGACCCTCTCCAGCAATTAGACAGGTTTTAGATCTAGTAGGCACTGAGTAAGTATCTCTAACTTGATTTGAAAACAAGAACCTGGGCATCCATATCCTGGGAGAAAAATCTGAAAAAGATAAAGCAGAAAACATGAGGTAGACAGAGATTGGTGAAGCTGAGTAGGTAATTTATACTTTCAATGAATCAGAACACAAGGTCAAAACCTCATTTTTTCCTGAATGTCACTTTTGGCTTTTAAAACTAATCTGTGCGCTGCAGATTGTATTCTTTATTTTCAAAACACTAAGGGTAAATAAAAAACAAAGTAGAATTAGTTGAGTAAAATTATGTAGAGTCACCTTATGTGACAAATTATATCATCTGTTCTGAATGAAGGCCCTAAAATTGTTATGAAGGATGTCATGTTCATCTTCCAATTGTGGAGAAAAGGAAGTAGCAAGTTGCAGGAACTTTGTGAACTGTAAAATACTGCCTATAAGCTGACCTTTAAATTTAAAAATATTTCCTACAAAATATGGGCCAACTTATATGCTACTAGTTGATGGGCAATGATGGTCTCTCAGCTGCCTCTTGAAGCCACTCTTAATGGATTTGTGGGCTGTGAGGTCAGTATCCTGATCAAACAATATGTAATCAAAGATAAGCCCAATCTCAAATATTTATATTAAAAAGCTTTAGGCTAACCTATATACTAGATTGTATTCATACCTCCATTATATGCATAGTGTTATTAACTCTCTTAGGTACTCAGATAAGATAAATTGATTAAACATTTACGTGTTTGGGTAGGGTGACCAAGAAGTGATTTTATTTTAATTTTTAGTCTCAATAGGAATATGCTATTCTTCCTCATTTTTATCTTTCCATTTTGGAATATTTAAATTGACTTCTAAACTGTAAGCTATTGAAAACTCAGAAACAATTCTATATGTTTTTTGTACAGTCTAGTCTTAATAGAACTCCTTTAGTATTATAATTATTCAGTAGTACTAATAATTCCTAATATGTGTTGAGTGCTTACTAAGGACTAGACACTTTCCTAAATACTGCATGCTCATCATTTCTTTTAATTCTCATAGAAGGCTTGTGAGATACTTTTTTGGCTTTTCAAAGGAGAAAATGAGCCTTCACTGTTGGCTCAAGGTCATTATATTACATAAGTGGCTGAGCCAAGATGGGAACCCAGGCAGTCTGACTCCAGGGTCTGTGCTCCTAACTACAGCATCTTCTTCAATAAATATGTATTCATTACGATGCTAATTAGACCCAAGCTGTGTACATGGCATATGTGCAGTGACATTCTGTCTATGTTTTTATTGTGTAATGTTCCCCAAATACTATGAGCCCACAGCTGGTGTCCATTAATGATAGCAGTGTGAGAAGTAAAAATAATTTCCAGAGCATCTTGGTTATAAGGCATTACATAATTTTCATTATTCAGTGATTTTTAAGTTATTGAACTTAAGAGGGAGTTATTATTTGGATATCTAAAGTAGTATTTTTCTGTTTCTAAAAGTTGTATTTTAAATAGAAGGTAATGGAAGACTACAGTGTGCTTTCTGATACCTCAGGAGTTTTTAAATTTTATTTTTTCTAAGTAATTTCTCTCTTATGTCTTTTTATAGGGAGAGATGGAGGCAGTGTTCAAGTTTTCTTTATATCATGACTAAATCTGTTAAATGAGAAAAATAAATATAATTTTAAAGACTTTGAAGGAAGCTTTGTTTTATCTTCAGATAAAAGGACTCCAATTTTCTAATGCTACTTTTACTCTCTCCCCACCGACTTGTTTTTGAGAGAGAGAGAGAGATTGGTGTGGGGAGGAAGAGAGAGAATCTTAAGCAGAGTCCACACCCCAAATGAAACCAATGCAGGGCTGGAGCTCATGACCATGAGATCATGACCTGAGCCAGAATCAAGAGTCGAGAAGTTTAACTGACTGAGCCATCCAGGTGCCCCTTAATGCTACTTTTAAATGAGCATTTTTAATGAGTATCAACACAAGGAAATACTATGTAGCTATTGAAACAAATGAGCTAGATAAATATGTTCTGACAAGGAAAGATGTCTATGATACTTTGTCAAGTAAACAGAGCAAGTCCTAGACATATGTTCTTTATTCTCTCTGAAGAGACCATGAATGTATAGAAATTACGTATTTGTAAATGCATATAAAGTTGATTGGAATGATGTTCACCAAGCTATCAGCTATGGTTAACTCAAAACTTGAGATTGAGGGAAGGAGTGAAGTAGGACTGTTTATTCTGTATATTTGTTTCATTTGAAATTATATGTACACTTATTCCTATTTTGGTTGGATTGGGTTTGTTTTTCTTGCAAAACAACTTCCCCAAAAGAAAAAAGTGCAAAGATAATAAGACAGTCTCGTACACCTAGTCACCCAAAATGAAGAAATGTAAACATTTTTTCATATTAGTTTTAGAAAATTTTAAAAATTAAAATAATAGTGATTGATGTCTCCTATGTTTTCCTCCCACTTCTTTTCCTTTCCTAAGCCACAAACTGTCATCAATATCTAGCCATGTTCGTATCTTTAGATCTAGTAAAACATTTTTACTACCATGTTCCATTCCATAATAGAAATATATTACAATTGGGGCACCTGGGTGGCCCAGTCAGTTAATTGTCTGACTTCAGCTCAGGTCATGGTCTCACAGTTTGTGGTTTCGAGCCCTGTTTTGTGTGTTATGCTAACAGCTCAGAACCTGGAGCCTGCTTCAGATTCTGTGTCTCCCTCTCTCACTATCCCTCCTTGACTCGTGCTCTCTCAAAAATAGATGAACATTTAGAAAAAAAGAGAAATGTATCACAGTTTATCTCACAGTTTTATGATGGATGTTGGGTTGTTTCCTTATTTTTTTCTTATAGTTTGTTCTTCAGTGGTCACCCCTGTACATGTTTCACTGTGTATTTTTGTGAGAGGTTTTCTCCAGCAAGGCGTCTCAAACTTTTTGTCTGTCAAGACAAACACTGAAATGGATTGTTGCATAGCATGCTGCAGTAAATAGGTGAGAAGTAAATGGCAGGGTCTCTGGCTAACTCAGCCTAGCTGTTTTTTTGGTCTACCGGTAATGTCTTGTCACATCATACTGGCTGAGAAATTCAGCTCTAGGACATTGTCTCACAGACTTTTTAATATTTTTATGAATCAGCTGTTGGTCTTGTTAAACTACAGGTTTGGATTCTGTAGGTCTGGCCTGAGACTCTGTGTTTCCGATAAATATCTAGGTAGTACTGATGCTTTGATTAACAAGGCTCTAGTTCTTTCCTATCTAGTACAATAGCCACTAGCCACACATGGCTGCTGAGTCCTTAAAATGAGGTCTGTCCAAATTGAGAAGTGTTCTAAGTATAAAATACATACTAGATTTAGTGTGAAAAAGTAATATAAAATATTCCATTTGTATTTTATATCATTATACGTTGATTATTAATTACATGTTGAAATTATTATTGAGAATATATTAGATTAAAGAAAATACATTATTTAAATTAATTTTCCCTATTTCTTTTACTTTAATTGGGCAAATAAAACATTTAAAATTATGTATTTGGTTTGCTTTACCTTTCTTTTCAACAGTGCTGCTCTGTAATTCTGTACCTAGATTTGAAATTACTAGGTCATAGGATGTGCTCATTTTCAGCTTTACTAGATACCGCTGTTATCTTTTCAAAATGATTATACTAGTTTATACTTCCAGCAAGAAGGTATAAAGATTCCTTTATCTCTACTTCCTCACTTAAAATTGCCAAACTTTTAAAATGCCTGCCTGTCTGGTGGGTTTAATTTGTAATTCCCTAATGACTAATGAGGTTGATCATCTTTTCATGTTTGTTGGCCACAGGAGTTTCATCTTACATGAATAACTATTTCCCTGCTTATTTTTGGTGGTTCATCACAGAGTTTGGACATTCTTTATTATATATGTTGCAAATGCTTTCTCCCAGTCTGTTATCTTTTTAACTTTCTTTTTGATATATTTGGTTATAAAAATTTTGTATTTCAATGTAATAAACTTTATCAGTTTTTTAAAATATACCAACTTGAGAAATCTATTAAGGAATCCATGCTGAGTAAAGATTTTCTTCTAAATAAAGAAGGGGGGACAGGCAACTGGGTGGCTCAGTCAGTTGGGTGCCCAACATTTTTTTTTTTAAGTTTATTTATTTATTTTGAGAGAGACTGCATTCAGGGGAGGGACAGAGACTGAGGTAGAGAATTTCTGTGCTGACAGCACAGAGCTTAAACAGGGCTTAATCCTGTGACCTGTGAGATCATGACCTGAGCCAAAATCAAGAGCTGGATGCTCAACCAACTGAGCCACCCAAGCACCCCCAGTTCAGTGGTTTTTAATTTTAAAAGTGCCACAAGAAAGGCACCTGGGTGGTTCAGTGGGTTGAGTGTCTGACTCTTGATTTCACTTCAGGTCATGATTCCAGGGTTCAGGGATTGAGCCTGCATCAGGTTCTGCACTGAGTGAGGAACCTGCATAAGATTCTCTCTCTCTCTGCCCTTTCCCTCGCTCACAGTCTTTTTCTTTCTCTAAAATAAACTTTATTGGGGTGCCTGGGTGGCTTAGTCGGTTAAGCGTCCGATTTTCGCTCAGGTCATGATCTCGTGGTTCGTGGATTCAAGCCCCGTGTCGGGCTCTGTGCTGACTGCCAGCTTGGAGCCTGGAGCCTGTTTCAGTCTGTGACTCCCTCTCTCTCTGACCCTCCCCTACTCTCGCTGTCTCTCTCTCTCTCTCTCCTAGAAATAAATAAAACATTAAAAAATAAAATAAAATAAAATAAACTTTATTATATTATATTATATTATATTATATTATATTATATTATATTATATTATATTATGTTTTAAAAGATTTCT
Source organism: Proteles cristata cristata (assembly GCA_017311185.1). NCBI lineage: Eukaryota > Metazoa > Chordata > Mammalia > Carnivora > Hyaenidae > Proteles > Proteles cristata. The sequence continues at coordinate 132,620 of JAESUZ010003766.1, read as the reverse complement.
TCTGGTTTTAAATTTTTACACCTTGATTTTGGGTCTTCTGTCCCAAAATAGCCTGTTCAAAAACTGTTTCCCAAAAATACTTTTTTTCTAAAACACAAATGTTAAAGCAAAGTTTTGTATAAACTTTATATTGATTATCTGCATATTCAAAAATAACAAAGTAATTATTCTTGGCATAATCACATGATTTAATTTTTTTCTTTTTTCCTTTTTCAATTTATTTTCAAGTTAGTTAACATACAGTGTAGTCTTGGCTTCAGGAGTAGAACCCAGTGATTATCTGGTACATATGACAACCAGAGCTCTGCCCGAAAAGTGCCCTCCTTAATGCCTGTCACCCATTTAACCCCACCCCCACCCCACCCTGTTTGTTCTCTGTGTTTAAGAGTCTCTTTTGGTTTGTCTCCCTGTTTTTATCTTATTTTTCCTTCCTATTCCCTATGTTCACCTGTTAAGTTTCTCAGATTACACATATAAGAGAAATCATAGACCTGTCTTTCTCTGAAAGAGACTGACTTATTTTGCTTTGCATAATACCCTCCGGTTCCATCCATGGTGTTGCAAATGACAATATTGCATTCTTTTTCATCACTGAGTAGTATTTCATCACTCAGTAGTATTCCATTGTGTGTGTGTGTGTATACGTATATACATGTATACATGTATATATATATGTATATATTATACACACACACATCTTCTTAATCCATTTTCACTTGATGGACATTTGGACTCTTTCCATAATATGACTATTGTTGATAGTGCTGCTATAAACATTGGCATGCATGTGCCCCCTTTGAATCAACATTTTTTAGGATAAATTCCTAATAGTATAATTGTTGTTATAGCATAGTTCTCTTTTTAATTTTCTTTTCTTCCATAGTTTATTGTCAAGTTGGTTTCCCATATAACACCCAGTGCTCATCCCAACAAGTGCCCTCCTCCATGCCCATCACCCCCCTTCCCCTTTCCTCCACCCCCATCAGCCCTCAGTTTGTTCACAGCATTCAAGAGTCTGTCATGGTTTGCCTCCCTCCCTCTCCCCAACTATTTTTCACCTTCACTTCCCCCATGGTCCTCCATTAAGTTCCTCCTAATCCACCTATATGTGCAAACATATGGTATTTGTTCTTCTCTGCCTGACTTATTTCATTCAGCATAACACCCTCAAGTTCCATCCGTGTTGCTAAAAATGGCCAGATTTCATTCCTTCTCATTGCCATGTAGTATTCCATTATATAGATAAACCACATCTTCTTTTTTTTTTTTTTTTTACAAATAGTTTATTGTCAAATTAGTTTCCACATAACACCCAGTGCTCATCCCCACAAGTGTCCTCCTCCATGCCCACCCCTCCTCCCCCCACATCCACCAGTCCTCAGTTTTTGTCAGCATTCAAGAGTCTCTCATGGTTTGCCTCTCCCCCTTTCCCCCACCATTTCTGCCCTTCTTCTCCCCCTTGGTCCTCTGTTAAGCTCCTCCTAATCCTCCTATACGTGCACACATATGATATTTGTCCTTCTCTGCCTGACTTATTTCGCTCAGCATAACACCCTCAAGGTCCATCCATGTTGCTACACATGGCCAGATTTCATTGTTTCTCATTGCCATGTAGTATTCCATGGTATAGATAAACCACATCTTCTTGATCCATTCATCTGTTGATGGACACTTAGGCTCTTTCCATGTTTTAGCTATTGTGGAGAGTGCTGCTATGAACATTGGGGTACATGTGCTCCTATGCATCAACATTTCTGTATCCCTTGGGTAAATTCCTAGCAGTGCTATTGCTGGGTCATAGGGGAGTTCTATTGTTAGTTTCCTTAGGAACCTCCACACTGTTTTCCAGAGGGGCTGTACCAGTTTACATTCCCACCAACAGTGTAGGAGGGTGCCCGTTTCTCCACATCCTCGCCAGCATCTAGAGTTCTCTGATTGGCTCATTTTAGCCACTCTGACTGGCGTGAGGTGGTATCTCAGTGTGGATAAACCACATCTTCTTGATCCCTTCGTCCGTTGATGGACACTTAGGCGCTTTCCATGTTTTGGCTATTGTTGAGAGTACTGCTATGAACATTGAGGTACATGTGCCCCTTTGCATCAGCACCACTGTATCCCTTGGGTAATTCCTAGCAGTGCTATTGCTGGGTCATAAGGGGAGTCTATTGTTAATTTTTTTGAGGAAACTCCACACTGTTTTCCAGAGGGACTGCACCCGTTTACATTCCCACCAACAGTGTAGGAGGGAGCCCGTTTCCCCACATCCTCACCAGCATCTGTAGTCTCCTATTTTGTTCATTTTAGCCACTCTGACTGGCATGAGGTGGTATCTCAGTGTCGTTTTGATCTGCATTTCCCAGATGATGAGGGACACTGAGCATCGTTTCATGTGTCTGTTGGCTGTCTGTATGTCCTCTTTGGAGAAGTGTCTGTTCATGTCTTCTACCCATTTCTTCACTGGATTATTTGTTTTTTGGATGTGAGGCTTGATGAATTCCTTATAGATTTTGGATACTAGCCCTTTGTCTTATATGTCATTTGCAACTATCTTTTCCCATTTGGTCATTTGCCTGTTACTTTTATGGATTGTTTCCTTTGTCATGCAGAAGCTTTTTATCTTGATGAGGTCCCAATAGTTCATTTTTGCTCTTGATTCCCTTGCCTTTGGAGATGTGTCAAGTAAGAAATTGCTGCAGTTGAGGTCAAGGAGGTTGTTTTCTGCTTTCTCTTCTAGGGTTTTGTTGATTTCCTGTCTCACATTCAGGTTCTTTATCCATTTTGAGTTTATTTTTGTGTATGGTGTGAGAAAGTGATGAAATTTCATTCTTCTGAATGTTGCTGTCCAGTTCTCCCAGCGCCATCTGTTAAAGAGGCTGTCTCTTTTCCATTGGATACTCTTTCCCACTTTGTCAAAGATTAGTTGGCCGTATATTTGTGGATCCAATTCTGAGTTCTCTCTTCTATACCATTGGTTTATGTGTCTGTTTTCGTGCCAATACCATACTGTCTTGATGATGACAGCTTTGTAGTCGAGGCTAAAGTCTGAGATGGTGATGCCTCCCATTTTGGTTTTCTTCTTCAATATTACTTTGGCTATTTGGGGTCTTTTGGGGTTCCATACAAATTTTAGGATAGTTTGTTCTAGCTTTGAGAAGAATGCTGGTGCAATTTTGATTGGGATTGCACTGAAGGTGTAGATTGCTTTGGGCAGTGATGACATTTTAACAATATTTATTCTTCCGGTCCATGAGCATGGAATGTTTTTCCATTTCTTTGTGTCTTCTTCAATTTCCTTCATAAGTTTTCTATAGTTTTCACATACTCTTATAACTTTGGTTAGGTTTATTCCTAGATATTTTCTGGTTTTTTGTGCACTTGTGAATGAGATCAGTTTCTTGATTTCTCTTTCTGTTGCTTCATTATTGGTGTATACAATTGCAACCTATTTCCGTACATTGATTTTGTACCCTGCGACTTTGCTGAACTCATGAATCAGTTCTAGTAGGCTTCTGGTGGAGTCTTTTGGGTTTTCTATGTAGAACATCATGTCGTCTGTGAAAAGTGAAAGTCTGACTTTATCTTTGCCAATTCTGATGCCTTTTATTTCCTTTTGTTTTCTGATTGCTGATGCTAGTACTTCCAGCACTATGTTAAACAACAGTGGTGAGAGTGGACATCCCTGTCGTGTTCCTGATCGCAGGGAGAAAACTCTCAGTTTTTCCCCATTGAGGATGATGTTAGCTGAGGGCTTCTCGTAGATGGCTTTTATGATGTTTAAGTAAGTTCCTTCTATCCCAACTTTCTCGAAGGTCTTTATTAAGAAGGGATGCTGTATTTTGTCAAATGCTTTTTCTGCATCTATCAACAGGATCATACAATTTTTATCTTTTCTTTTGTTAATGTGATGTATCACATTGATTTGTGAATATTGAATGAGCCCTGTAACCCAGGAATGAATCCCACTTGATCATGGTGGATAATTCTTTTTACGTACTTTTGCATTCGATTTGCAAGTATCTTGTTGAGGACTTTTGCATCTATATTCATAAGGATATTGGCCTATAGTTCTCTTATTTTGCTGGGTGTCTATCTGGCTAGGCAATCAAAGTGATGCTGGCTTCATAGAATGAGTCTGGAAGTTTTTCTTCCATTTCTACTTTTGGAATCATTTGAGAAGAATGGGTTAACTCTGATTTAAATGTCTGGTAGAAATCTGCAGGGAAGCCATCTGGCCCAGGGTTCTTATTTGTTGGGACATTTTTGATCACTGATTCAATTTTTTTTACTAGTTATGGGTCTGTTCAGATTTTCTGTCCCTTCCCGTGTGAATTTTGGTCTTGTGTGTTAGTAATCTGTCCATTTCTTCTAAGTTGTCCATTTTTTTGGGATATAAGTTTTCATAGTATTCCCTGATAATTGCTTGTATTTCGGAGGGATTGGTTGTAATAAATCCATTTTCATGCATGATTTTGTCTGTTTTGGTGTTCTCTCTTTTCTTTTTGAGAATCCTGGCTAGAGGTTGACCAATTTTGTTTATTTTTTTTCAAAAAAGCCAACTCTTGGTTTCATTGATCTGTTCACCTGGGTTTTTTTTTGGATTCTATATTGTTCATTTCTGCCCTGATTTTTATTATATCTCTTCTTCTACTGGGTTTGAGGTGCTCTTGTTACTCTCCTAGTTCCTTTAGGTGCGCTGTTAGATTTTGTATTTGTGCTTTTTCCTAATTTCTTGTAATAGGCCTAGAGTGCAATGTACTTTCCTCTTAGGATTGCCTTTGCCTCAGTCCATAGAGTTTGGATTGTTGTATTTTCATTTCCATTTGTTTCCATGTATTTTTAAATTTCTTCCCTAATTGCCTGATTGGCCCATTCATTCTTTATTTTTTTTTTAATTTTTTAACGTTTTTTTATTTATTTCTAGGAGAGAGAGAGAGAGACTGTGTGAGCAGGGGAGGGTCAGAGAGAGAGGGAGTCACAGACTCTGAAACAGGCTCCAGGCTCTGAGCTGGCAATCAGCACAGAGCCTGACGTGGGGCTCGAACCCACAAACTGGGAGATCATGACCTGAGCATGAAAGTCGGACGCTTAACCAACTAAGCCACCCAGGCGCCCCTGGCCCGTTCATTCTTTAGTAGGGTGTTCTTTCACCTCCATGTTTTTGGAGGTTTTCCATATTTTTTCCTGTGATTGATTTCAAGTTTCATAACATTGTGATCTGAAAGTGTGCATGGTTTGATCTCAATTCTTTTATATTTGTCGAGGGCTGCTTTATGACCCAGTATGTGATCTATCTTGGAGAATGTGCCATGCACATTTGAGAAGAAAGTGAATTCTGTGGCTTCAGGATGTAGAGTTCTAAATATATCTGTCAAATCCATCTGGTCCAATGTGTCATTCAAGTTCATTTTTTCTTAAGTGATTTTCTGTCTAGTTGACCTATCCATTGCTGTAAGTGGAGTGTTAAAGTCCCCTGCTGTTAGCATATTCTTGTCCATAAGATTATTTCTGTTTGTGATTGTTTCATGTATTTAGGTGCTCCCATATTCTATGCGTAGGCATTTATAATTGTTAGCTCTTTGAGATGGATAGACCCTGTAATTATTATAGAATGCCCTTCTTCATCCCTTGTTACTGCCTTTACTTTAAAGTCCAGTTTGTCTGATATAAGTATAGCTACTCCAGCTTTCTTTTGACTTCCAGTAGCATGATAGATATTTCTCTATCCTCTTACTTGTAATCTAATGGTGCCCTCCAATTTAAAATGATTTTCTTGCAGACAGCAAATAGATGGATTTTGTTTTTTATCCATTCTGCTACCCTATGTCTTTTGATTGGAGCATTTAGTCTATTTACATTCAGTGTTATTATAGAAAAATATGGGTTGAGAGTCATTGTCTTCTTTGTAGGATTCATGCTTGTGGTGTTGTCTCTGGTACCTTGTGTTCCTTGCAACATTTCCCTCATAGAGTCCCCCTCAGGATTTCTTATATGGTTGGTTTAGTGGTGACAAATTCTTTCAGTTTTTGTTTATTTGGGAAGACTTTTATCTTTCCTTCTATTCTGAATGACAGGCTTGCTGGATAGAGGACTCTTGACTGCATATTTTTTCTGTTCATCACATTGAAGATTTCCTGTCATTCTTTTCTGGCCTGCCACGTTTCAGTAGATAGGTCTGTCACCACTCTGATAGGTCTCCCTTTGTATGTTAGGGTCCTTTTACCCCTAGCTGCTTTCAGAATTCTTTCTGTGTCCTTACATTTTGCCATTTTCACTATGATATGTTGTGGCGAAGATCGATTCAAGTTACATCTGAGGGGAGTTCTCTGTACCTCTTGGATTTCCATGTCTGTTTCCTTCCCCAGGTTGGGGAAGTTCTCAGCTATAATTTGTTCAAGTACTATTTCAGCACCTTTCCCTCTCTCTTTCTCTTCTGGAATTCCTATGATATGGATATTGTTCCATTTGATTGTATCACTCAGTTCTTGAACTCTCCTTTTGTGCTCCTGGATCAGTTTTCCTCTCTTTTTCTTGGCTTCTTCTTTTTCTATAATTGTGTCTTCTTCTAATTCACCTATTCTCCTCTCTGCCTCTTCATTCAGTGCATTGGACACCTCCATTTTATTATGCACCTCATTTATAGCATTTTTAATTCGTCACAACTATTTTTTAATGTTTTTTTTTCTTTTTGAGAGAGAGAGAGATAGAGACAGCGTGAGCAGGGGAGGGTCAAGAGAGAGAGGGAAATACAGAATCCAAAGACAGGCTCGAGGCTCTGAGCTCATTGTCAGTACAGAGCTCCATACAGGGCTCGAACCCATTAACTGTGAGATCATGACCTGAACCAAAGTCAGTTGCTTCACTGTCTGAGCCACCCAGGCACCCCCATCACAACTATTTTTAAGCTCCATAGTCTTTGTAGCAATAGCTTCTCTGATGTCTTCTGTGCCTTTTTCAAGCCCAGAGATTAATTTTATGACTGTTCTTCTAAATTCTTGTTCAGTTATGTTGCTTATATCTGCTTGGAGCAGTTCTTTAACTGTCATTTCTTCCTGGAATTTCTTTAGAGGAGAGTTCTTCTGTTTCATCATTTTGGCTAGCTTCCTGTCTCATTAGTTTTAAAAACTTATTATGCACTCTGCACCTGCGAGTACTGCTATATTAAAGAAGGCTCATTGACTGTCCAAGGTCTGTCCATTCAGAAAGTATACTTTTAATGGTGTCTCTTGGTTTCTCTTGTTGAGACTTTGGTTATTTTATTTCCCTACTTGTAGTGGTATTTGGGACTCTCCACCATGTGTACTTCATCTTGTTTCTTGAGGTAGCCCTGGAAAGGGAAACAGACAGACAAACACACAGGGAACAAATGCACGCAAGCACACAGGCAAATCCAGCAAAGAAGCAAACAAAAAGGGAAAAAGAAAAAAAAAGAATAGAAAAGCAAACAAAAAAACAAAAGACAAAGGACAGTCTAAAAGCATAAAACCAGAATTCCCAGCTACAAATAAAGAGCAGGGTGTATGCAGTGCTGATGGAAGAGCATATACACAAAGAGAAGTGACAGGGTGGGGAGAAAGCGACATTGGACAATGACCAGGCAGAGACACTAAGAGGCTTAAATCAGGGAGAGAAAGAGGAGAATATGGTAGGAGGTGAGGAGAAAGGAACGAAGATAATGTTACTCAGAGAAACTATATAGTCTGATTACTCCAGAAAGACAGAGATAGAAAGGTAGTGGTGGACATGTAGGATATACATCTAGAGAATGGATTAAATGTGACTGTTAAAGCAAACCAATGACCAGAGTGCCCAGTCTAGCAGAGGGGAGGGATACGAATGAGACAAGGGAAACTATATCTGAATAGAAAGAATTGATATAGAATTAATTACGGCAGTGCATCCATGCTGGCCTTGCCCCAGGCTCTGGTAAAAACAACAACAACAATGCAGCTTTCTAGTGGGGATGGGCATGGTTTGGTGTAGGCAGATCTTAGCCTCCACTGCGTACTGCCGGCTGCTCCCTGAGGTCCCACCTTGGTGGTTGTGGGGAGAAAAATGGAGGTGTCCCAGTCCCTTCTTGAACCAAGTGTTGCAACTCACTCTTTTGGGTCCCATCTCCCTGTGCCGCGAGTGTAGCCAAGTTGGATTGTGTTCTGTGTCCCAAGCCCCGCTTCGTTTCCAGGTGTCGATCTGCGAGTTTTATCGATACCGCCCAAAATATAATCCTGCAGGTCTGCTGCTTCCCAGCTGGGGATCAAGCCGAGAGAGCAGTGGAGCAGTTTCTCCTGGCACCGCCTGGGACCAGGACATGCAGCCTAAAGTCAGCCCCACAGCTGGAAATAGGATCACTCCATCCTCAGCTGAGGTTTTTCTCTTCTCCACGGACAGTTCTATGAGCAGTTCCAGCTGCTCTTTCTCTTCCCCTTGACTCTCCGTGGCTCCTTGCAAAAGGGATTCCCTCCCCTACCTCCGTGTCTCTGGGTCCTGGCTCATTTTATCTTACCCAGTTCGTATTCACGCACCCGTGACTTTCCTAGTGGTCTCTGTCTCTTTTCCTCCCAAACTCCTGTGGTTCAGTGTCCTATCGCTCAGGCTTTCTCTGTTTGAGAGATGGGGCAAGCAAAATGTACGGAGCTCCGTACATATTTCTCTGCCATCATGCCTCCCTCCCTGTTTTTAATTTTTTGAGTAACCTCCACACTGTTTTCGAGAGTAGCTGTACCAGTCTGCATTCTCACCAACAGCACAGGAGAGCTCCCCTTTCTCCATATCCTCATCAACATCTGTTGTTTCATGAGTTGTTCATTTTTGCCATTCTGACTGGTGTGAGGTGGTATCTCATTGTATTTTGATTTGCATTTCCCTGATGATGAGTAATGTTGAGCATCTTTTCACGTGTCTGTTTGCCATCTGGATGTGTTCTTGGAAAAGGGTCTATTCATGTCTTTTGCTCCTTTCTTCACTGGATTATTTGTGTTTTCGCTATTGACTGGTAAGTTCTTTATACATTTTGGATACTAACCCTTTATTTGATATGTCATTGCGTAATCTCGCAAATAGCCAAGGCAATGCTGAAAAAGAAAACCAAAGCTGGAGGCATCACAATCATGGACTTAAACCTGTATTGCAAAGCTGTAATCATCAAAACAGTATGGTATTGGCACAAAAACAGACACACAGATTAATGGAATAGAATAGAGAACCTAGAAATGGACCCATAAATATATGGACAACTAATCTTTAACAAAGCAGGGAAGAGTATCCTGTGGAAAAGAGACAATCTATTTAGCAATGGTGTTGAGAGAATGGGACAGCAACATGCAGAAGGATGAAATTGGACCACTTTCTTATACCATACACAAAAATAAATTCACAATGGATGAAAGACCTGAATATGAGACAGGAAAACATCAAAATCCTACAGGAGAAAAAATGCAACCTTTTTGACCTAAGCTACAGTAGCTTCTTACTTGACATGTCTCCAGAGGCAAGGGAAATAAAAGCAAAAATGAACTATTAGGACCTCATCAAGATAAAAAGCTTCTGAACAACAAAGACAACAATCAACAAAACTAAAAGGCAGCTGACAGAATGGGAGAAGATATTTGCAACTGACATATTAGCTAATCTTTTTCTTTTTTTTTTTTTTTAATTTTTTTAATGTTTTATTTATTTCTAGAGAGAGAGACAGCGTGAGCAGGGGAGGGTCAGAGAGAGAGGGAGTCACAGACTGAAACAGGCTCCAGGCTCTGAGCTGGCAGTCAGCACAGAGCCCGACGCGGGGCTCGAACCCACGAACCGCGAGATCATGACCTAAGTGAAAGTCAGACGCTTAACCGACTAAGCCACCCAGGCACCCCTAGCTAATCTTTTTCTTAACTGCATCAGTATCTATTTTCATTTCATTGGTATTTTTCTGAAGAATATATTTCACAGTGAGCTTACTGTTTTTAGCATTTTTACAAAATTGCTCATGATCATCTTCATAGTTGCATTTTGTGATTCATAAATGTGACATTATTGACTCTTCTATTTAAACCACAATATTATTAATTGAAAAAAAAATACTTCCTCTAAGGTGCTGAGGTACTTGACAAACTCAGAACAAATTGCATTAAATGGAGAATATTTTTACTTTTGCTTTTACATTAAAATGTATATGTGTAAGTAAATGCTAATAAGTTTGACAACTTAGATGAAGTGACACAGTTTGAAAGACACAGCCAACACTCAACAGGGAGAAACAGGCTACTAGAGTAGCCCTAAATCTTTTAAAGAAATTTAACTGATAGTTAAAAACCATGCAAAAGAAAACTCTAGTCCTAGATAGATGTATTGATAAATTTTATAGTTCTGTACAAACTCTTCCCAGATGACATTTTTTAGATTAACAAAAATTTAAATTAAAAAAATACAATGTTATATTAGTTTCAGGTGTACAGTATAGTTATTCAATAATCCCATATATTGCTCAGTGCTCATTAAGACAAGTAAACTTTCAATCACCTTCACTTATTTCACCCATCCCCTCACCCACCTTCTCTCTGGTAATCATTTTGGTTTCTCTCTTTTTTCTTTGTTTATTGTGTTTCTTAAATTCCACACATCAGTGAAATCATACAGTATTTTGTCTTTGTGTGACTGGTTTATTTTGCTTAGTGTTTACTCTTTAGATCCATCCATGTTGTTGCAAATGGCAAGATTTTGGTTTTTTTATGGGGCTGAATAATGTTTCATTGTATATATATAAACAACATCTTTTTCAAAAATTTTTTTTAATGTTTTATTTATTTCTGAGAGAGAGAGTGAGAGACAGTGTGAGCAGGGGAGGGCCAGAGAGAGGGAGATATAGAATCTGAAATAGACTCCAGGCTTTGAACTGGCTGTCAGCACAGAGCCTGACACGGGGCTCGAACCCACAAGCTGTGAGATTATGACCTGAGCCGAAGTCAGACGCTTAACTGACTGAGCCACACAGGCGCCCCCACATCTTCTTTATTCATTCATGTATCAAGGACACTGGGCTGTTTCCAAAATTGCCTATTGTAAATAATGCTGAAGTAAACATAAAGGTTCATATATCTCTTTGAATTACTGTTTTTGTATTCTTTGGTTAATACCCAGTAGTGTAATTAATTACTGGATCATATGGTAGTTCTATTTTTAATTTTTTGAGGGACCTCTATCCTGTCTTCCACAATGGCTGCACCAGTTTGCAATCCCACCAATAGTGCATGAGGTTTCCTTTTTCTCCATATCCTCATCAACACCTGTTGTTTCTTGTGGTTTTTAGTTGATCTGTTCTGACAGGTGCAAGGTGATATCTCATTGTGGTTCTAATTTGCATTTCCTTGGAAAAGAGTGATGTTGATCATCTGTATGTGTCTGTAGGCCATCTTGACATCTTTTATGGAGAAATGTCTTTTTGTTTCTTCTGCCCATTTTTAAATTGGATTATTTGGTTTTTGGTGTTGAGTTGTATAAGTTCTTAATATATTTTGGATACTAACCCTTTATTAGACATGTCATTTGCTAATATCTTTTCTCATTCTGTAGGTTGTCTTTTAGGTTTGTAGATTTTTTCCCTTTGCTCTGCAGGAGCTTTTAATTTTGATGCAGTTCCAAAAGTTTATTTTTGCTTTTGTTTCCCTTGCCTCAGGAGACAGTGTAGAGGCAGTCGTTGTTACAGAGAAATACTGCATGTGCTCTCTTCAAGGATTTTTATGGTTTCAGCTCCCACATTTATGTCCTTAGTCCATTTTGAGTTTAGTTTTGGGTATGGTGTAAGAAAGTGGACCAGTTTCACTATTTTGCTTGTAGCTGTCCAGTTTTCCTAGCACCATTTGTTGAGGAGACTTTTTCTCATTGCATATTCTTGCTTCCCAGATGACTTTTTAAAAAAGAAACTGACACCTACAAACTGATGCAAAAAATCACATTGAAATACAGTGAATCTAGAATAGCAAAACTAATTTCAAAAAAGTATAACAGAGGTGGAGGTCTTATGCTATTTGATGTTAAGAGTTGACATAAAGATGGGGCGCCTTGGTGGCTTAGTCGGTTAAGCTTCCGACTTTCGCTTAGGTCATGATCTCGCAGTTTGTGGGTTTGAGCCCCACGTCGGGCTCTGTGCTGACTGCCAGCTCAGAGCCTGGAGCCTGTTTCAGAGTCTGTGTGTCCCTCTCTCTCTGACCCTCCCCTGTTCACGCTGTCTCTCTCTATCCTAGAAATAAATAAAAATATTTAAATAAAAAAAAAGAGTTGACATAAAGCTACAGTTAATCAAGATAATTTACCTTAGGCCTAAGGATAGGTAAGTGCATCTTTGGAACAGAATAGAGAGTCTAGAAATGGACCCACACCTACAATCATTTTTTAGCAGTTGTACAAAGGAACAACTGGATATCCAAGTGCAATAAATGTAACTGCACTTGTTATCACACTCCTTGTACAAAAATTAGTTCAAAATGGACCATAGACCTAAATGTAAGGGCTAAAATTTCTAGAACAAAACATAAGAGAAAATCTTCATGACTTTGGGTTAGGCAAAAAAATCTTTGAGAGGAAACAAAAGGCACAGACCATGAAAGGAAAAAATTGATAAATCAGACTTAATTAAAATTAAAATTTTTGCCTTTTGAAAGACATGGCTAGGAAAATAAGAAGAAAAATCACAGGCAGAGAAAAATTTTAAAAAAACATGTCTGATAAAGGACTTATGTCCAGAATATACAAATAATTGTCAAAATCATTAAGTCACATAACTCAGTTTTCACCAGTGACAATATACAAATGGCCAATATTCACTTGAAAAGATGCTCAACATCATTAGTCATCAGGAAAATGCAAATTAAAACCAAAATGGCATAGCACTACACACCCACCACAATGACTACAATTAAAGATTTATAATATCAAATGTTGTTGAAAATCTGGAGGAAGTAGAATTATTATATATTACTGGCAAGAATGCAGTATGGTACACCCACTTTGGAAAACAGTTTGTTTCTTATAAAGTTAAACATACACTGAGTATGTGACTCTGCAATCCCACTCTTAACATATGTCCACATAAAGAATTATACATAAATGTTCATAGCAGCTTTATTCATGATAACACCAAAGTGGAAATAACCCAAATGTTTTTCAGCAGGTGAACTGTGGTACATTCATGTAATGGAATACTACTCAGCAATACAAAGGGAAAAATCTTCTGATCAGTTAATAGTAAGGATGGAAAAACATTTTGCTAAGTGAAAGAAGCCAGAAACAAAGGACCATATATTGCACTATTCAGTTACATGAAATTCTGGAAAAGGCAAAGAAAACACATTACATCAGTGGTTGCCAGGAGCTGGAGAGAGGTGGAGGGATTGATAGCAAAGATAAAAGGGAACTTTTTGGTGTACTGGAAATGTTTTATATCTCAATTGTAGTGATTATTATATGACCGTATACAATGAGTCAAAACTCATTTAACCATACACTTCAGTATTAATGAAGCGTGAATTTTATAAATTATACCTCAAAAATTATAACATATAAATATTTCAGCCCAAATATTTTCATAAACCCTGTCTTTTTGCCTCAATCCAGAATGCCTTTTGAAAAGTATTTTTGCAAGACAAGTGATCTCTATTTATAATTGTTTTTAATGTTCAATTACAGATACTGTAAAATCATAGGACTTTTCAATTTCATTCTATTCTATTTAAAAAAATTTTTTAATGTTTTGTTTATTTCTGAGAGAGAGAGAGAGAGAGACAGCGTGTGCAGGAGAGGGTCAGAGAGAGAGAGAGACACACACACACAGAATCTGAAACAGGCTCCAGGCTCTTAGCTGGCTCTTAGCACAGAGCCTGACACGGGGCTTGAACCCACTAACTATGAGATCATGACCTGAGCTGAAGTCGGACACTTAACCAACTGAGCCACCCAGGTGCCCCTATTCTAGTATAGAATATAAATTCATCCAATTAAAATTAGGTGTTCTTGGGCACCTGGGTGGCTGTCAGTTGAGCATCCAACGTTGGCTCAGGTCATGATCTCATAATTCTTGGGTTCAAGCCCTGCATTGGGCTCTGTGCTGATAACTCGGTAGCCTGCTTTGGATTCTGTGTTGCCCTCTCTCTCTGCCCCTCCCCAACTCGCACTCTGTCTCTCTCTCTCTCTCAAAAATGAACAAATATTAAAAAAATAAAATTAGGTGTTCCAACAAAAATTCTTCCCACAAATTGAGATTTTTCAAAGCACACTGGAGAGCAGACTTCCATTATTGGAATTTACTGAATTCCTATATGGATCTGAAATCAGTGAAAATAATTTAATATTGAAAATTAATGAAGTTATTTTAGAATTCATTTGACCTAACTGAAAAGTCATGCTTCCCAGAGTGATATATAGACATATCTTGTGTAGCTGCAATTGTTTAATTTTTTTTTTCGGGTAAACTTGTGGTTTTTTTAAATAAGAGTAACCTTTAAAAAATGAGGTTTTTTATTCAAAAAAAGTTTTATTAAAGGTTTGATTATTATCTTAGCCAGACTTCTTTTAGATTTTCCCTGTTTTTCCACTAATGTCCTTTTTCTGTTCAAGGGTCCATGTTGCATCATGTCTCCTTAGTTTCTTCTGGTCTATGGCAGTTGCTCAGTCTTTCCTTAATTTTCATGACCTTGATGGTTCTGAAGAATATTGGTCAGGTATTTTGTATAATGGCCCACAATTTTGATTTGTCTGATGGTTTTCCTATGTTTGAACTGGAAATTATGGGTTTGGGGAATAATACTAGACATGGATTCAGCCACAAAAAAGAAGGAAATCCTGCTTTTTGTGACAGTATGAATGGATATTGAGGGCATTGCACTAGGTGAAATAAGTCAAACACAGAAAGACAAATTCCATATGTTCTCACTTATATGTGGAATCTAAAACATCAAGCTTGTAAAAACAGAATGCCAGAGGGTGGGGAGTGAGGGAATTGGGGAGATGTTAGATGTTGGTCAACATCTAGCTGCTTGTATTCCTGCATATTTCATTTTATCAGCAAGCACCTTAATATGCTGTGTCTTTAAGAGGGTGGTGTTAATTATTTACATCAGGAAATTGTGGTGGAAAGTGATTGTTAGTCATCTTGTAGATTCAGCAACATGTGGGAAATGTAAATGCATATCACTACTAGAAAAGACCATGGCACGGGTTGAAATTTCAACCTGAGCACCTAAAGCCACCCCACTCCTATCATAGCTTATTTTTTATTAGAAAAATTTTTTTAAACATCCATTTATTTGAGAGACCGAGAACAAGCAGGGGAGGGACAGAGAGAGAGGGAGACACAGAATCTGAAGCAGGTTACAGGCTCTAAGCTGCCAGCACAGAGCCTCATGCAGGGGTTGAACTCACAAAACATGAGATCATGACCTGAGCCAAAGTCAGACATTTAACCAGCTGAGCCACCCAGGTGCCCCTATTGTAGCTTATTTTATTGCAGTGAATAATAATATGCTTTGAAAAGTGGATACTCTGTTCCAAATGTCACAGTATACGGAATTCCCTGATGGCAGATGTACACTGGAATGGATGACAGGCTAGGATGAATGATTACACCTTTATGGCTTACCAGAAATCTTAAACAATTAAAAATTCAAAGAATAATTATAACACTGTAGCCAAAGGCTCAGACTAATAGTGGGGGAACCATTGGCACCCTTTACTGCTTTTTATCTTGGTGAAGCCTCAGTTTATAAACCCCACAAGTTTATAGAACTGAGCCTCTGAGATCATATATTACATTTTGTCTACATTAAGCCCAGAATGAAACCATCATCTCTTCCAAATGTCTTGAAATCTGCCCCTAAATTTTGACTGAGAGAGAATCAGAGTTAAGTAAGTATGATACTTGAGAGAAGCCAGCATGTCTGGGTTGTAGGAACTGGGAGAAAAGAAAATGTAATGATAAAATCATATCCATAAATCGCATGGAGTAGAGAGGTGGGTAGGACATAGGATTTCTCCATTGTTGTATCTTTGTGTCACATATTGAGAAATGTAGGAGGATACTGCTGTACTCTTCTGAGCTAGTCAAAGACAGTAGTTAGTACATAGTGAAAGTTTTCATTGTTAAATGACAGGGAAATTTATACAGCATGCATGACATGTCTAAATGCTGTGGAGGATAGAAACATGCAACAGTTCCTTCCTTCACTGAGCTTATATTTTTAAAAGGATGTAAAATATTTGCACATAGGGTCCTTTGTTCCTTTCATAGAACACAGGCCCTTCATCCTGGTCTTCTCAGATTCAGATTTAGAGAATAAGTATACCAGAGATGTTCTTTTGTTTTTCCTTTTTATTCTTTCATGTAATTAAATGGTTTCTGACCTTGTCTTTTTTCAGATAGCCCTCATAGAATTATCATTTCTATCTTTGAGCTGCCTTGCTTAATTATGGAATGAAATTTCTATTGTCCTAGGTCATTATGGAATACATTGGCAAATAAAAGTATCAGTTTGCCATATAGTTGAGGATTTGATGATTTATGGCCCAAATATTTTGACTTTAATTTTGAATGAAAACATTTCTTAGACATGTCTTTTGAAAGAGAGATTGTTTATCTTGACTTGATATTTTCTTGTTTCATTTTCATGTTTAGGGACATCAGTGCTTTGTGCTGTGGATATTTATGGTGTTGGCATGAAGCCAAATGATTTGATTTGTCACTATATTAGCTCTGTGCCGTGGATAACCCCTACCCCTAGGAGCCCTTGAACTGCCTTGCTTGGCAGGCTTCTGGGTGGATGCATGTGTCCTTAGGTGCTCTTCAATTTCTTTTTCCCCTGCCTGTTTATGAGCTGATAATTCTTTGTTGGCTTAAGCTGTAGGAGTTTCTTGTCTTCCTCTTTTGTAACTGGCTTTCTTCTGTACCAGTGTCTGCCACTTGTAACCTTGCACCTACCTTGTCATTGTTTCCAGTCCCTGCCTCCAGCCTCTGTTGCTACATGACCGCTCTCTCCCCTTACTTTCTTTTCTTTCTCCTTTGTGCTCATAGAAAGCAAATCAGAGGAAGGCTTTTCCTACAAAGAGCCATCTGATCTGCCTGTAGCTCATTAGCACTTTCGGCTGTTTTTGTAGCCACATGTTCAGGGGCTAACTCTGAACTTTAAACACTTAAAGAAGAAAGCACATCTGAATTTTAAGCCAAGGACTTGTCAGGAAACTTGTCTCTATATAAATGAAGTCTTACTCTATTTCTCATGAAGTGTAGTGACCCACACTAAGAGTATTTTTTGTTTTCTTTTTTTAAGTTTATTTATTTATTTTGAGAGGCGGAGGGAGGGAGACAGGGAGAATCCCAAGCAGGCTCCATGCTGTCATCACAGAGCCCAATGCAGGGCTTGATCTCATGAACTGTGAGATCAGGACCTGAGCCCAAATCAAGAGTCAGACACTTAACTGACTCAGCCACCCAGGCACCCTGTTTTTGTTTTAAATAAGGTAGAATAATTTAATGTATTTCTTATCTTCTTTGAGTAACCATTATTTGATTGGTTTTCCAGGGTATAGCAGCATATTAGATTGATGTTCTATGTTTGAGGCTCAGAGAAAATGCCAGGTCTTCTTTGAAGGCTTCTTCAAGCCATCTAGTACCTTTTCAGGTTGTGTCATAACATTTATTCAACTGACCTTTCAGTGCACATATTCTCTCTCTTAGCAGATTAGAAGCTCTTTGAAGTAAAGGAAGGAATGGGAATCTATTCATGTCATTTTTGTATCCCCCTCTTTACCACTACTCTTTTTTTTAATTTTTTAAATGTTTTTTAAAAATTATTTCTGAGAGAGAGACAGCGTGAGCATGGGAGGGTCAGAGAGAGAGGGAGAAACAGAATCTGAAACAGGCTCCAGGCTCTGAGCTGACTATCAGCACAGAGCCTGACGCGGGGTTTGAACCCATGAACCATGAGATCATGACCTGAGCCGAAGTCCGGCGCTTAACTAACTGAGCCATCCAGGTGCCCCATCTTTACCACTACTCTTAACAACCGTACCTTGGATATAGTAGCTGTCCCCAACATGTTCTGTTGAGTTGAATAACCTCCTCTCTCACCCAGGTCCCTTTTGTAGTTGGTGATGACGCTAGTTGAGGGTTGCTTCGCTTGTGTCAATCTGCATTTGCTCAATTGAAACTCTTCTGGCCGGTTGCACAAATTCCTGAGTTCTTCCTGTAGTCTGCCCTCAAAGAGCTTGGCTCTTTGCTGCTTGGGGGAATTTAGTGCCAGACATAAACCAGCTAAAGCTACTGTGTAGATAGATCCTCTTCAGCACCTTCTTAAAGGTACAAATAAGTAAAATTCTTTGCAGTTCTCTGTTCTTAGAGGAAAATGCTTGTTTTTTTCCTCATATATATTTTTGGTCTCTGAGCCAGTTCATTCCAAACAGTAAAAGAGCTCTCTTACTTTTTAACAGCTTTATTGGTATATAAATCACATATCATACAATTTGCCCACTTAAAGTATATAATTCATTGTTTTTCAGTGTGTTCAGAGTTGTGCAACTATCACCATAATCTAATTTTAGAACGTTCTCATCATCTCCAAAAGAAACGTGGTATCCATTAACAGTCAGTCTCCATTGCCCCACTCCCTGTCCAAGCAACCATCAGTTACTTTCTGGGGCGCCTGGGTGGCTTAGTCGGTTAAGCGTCCAACTTTCACTTAGGTCATGATCTCGCGGATGTGGGTTGGAGCCCCGTGTCGGGCTCTGTGCTGACTGCCAGCTTGGAGCCTGGAGCCTATTTCGGAGTCTGTATCTCCCTCTCTCTCTGACCCTCCCCTGCTCACGCTGTCTCTCTCTCTCTCTCTCCTAGAAATAAATAAAAATATAAAAAAAAATTACTTTCTGTCTCTATAGATTTGCCTGTGTTGGACGTTTCATATAAATAGAATCATACCATATGTGGACTTTTGTGACTGGCTTCTTTCACTTGATACTACTGGTTTTTAAAAATACTCTTATATTTATAACTTTTCTATAGAACAGATGTGGTCTTATAATTCTCATAAGTCCTTCTGTGGCCTGGTTTTATTGGATTTGTGATATTTGGTTAAGTTGCAAAATAGACTGTCACACATCAGATATCGATGCGGATGGTAAGGCAAATGACCCTGTTTAAGAGCCGAGAATTTTGCCCAAGATTCTAGGATTACCTTTATGAAAACTCATATATTGCAATTTTATCCTAAAGATAGGATCTGATTTGCATCTGATTAAAATATAGATAGAATCCAGTTTTTACAAATATATGTAGTTCTACATAAAGAAGCTAATTATATTTTCTTGAGGACAGCCCTTAAGAAAGTAGCATTTGTTGATGGTCATAATCTGTTAAGTAATTCTTCTTAGATTTATTATTAGATGTTTTCTCATTCATTCAAGAAGCAGTTTATATAGTGTAATGTTATTTTGTCATTTATGTTCAATTAGTTAATGTGTATTTGAAAACAGTCTTGGCAGAATCTGTAGGTTTTCCCGAAAGTTAGACTGTTTTGGGTTTTTGTGGTTGTAACAAGTTGTTTCCAAATGGTTTTGGAGAGTAGACAATTGCAGGAAAGGTAATAGTAGAGAGGCTCGGATGTGGGCTGCTCCTAGGATACCTTAGTTCATTCTTCCCTCAATGCCTCATTTTCCACCTGTGGGCCAATAATTAGGTAAATGAGATAACATTAAAGCAATATTGTTTTTCGTATCATTAATAGCTCTTAGTCTTTTACACTAACTGCCAGAGATTCTGTGTTTTTCAAGTAGTGAATAACGGTATACGTATTATTAAGTGGTTGAACACCTGAAGGTAAATAACCATACATGTATCCCACAGGAGTTTTTAATAAAATGCACAATTTTAATAGTAATAACTAACAGAGTTGGTGCCTACAGTTTGCCCTTTGCTTTCATATATGTGATGACATCTAATCCTGACTACAATTCTGTAAGTTAGGAATTAGTACAAATCTCATTTTGTGGGTAACTGCCTTGCCCAGTGTCCGCCTTCTTTTCCTATTCTGTATTCTTTCTTGTTTTAACTGTGCTCCTAGCTTCACTTATCACCTGTAAAACTAACTATATCAGATTTATATCACTAACCCTGAGCTCCAGATTTTTAAATCCAATGATCTTTTTGGCCTCTCCATTCGTGTCTCAAAAATAGCTCAAGTTCAGCAAATCTACAACTGAACTCATGGTCTTGCCTGTCAAACCTGTCCTCTTCCACTGTTTTCTTTCCTTTCCCACTGAATGATATTACCATTCACCACCCATTTCATAGTGCAAAACTGGAAACCAAGGTCTTGCCCTTAAATTGTCCTTTTGCTTACCCCACACCCAGAATGTCCAGATTCCTCTCATTTCTGATTCCTACATATTTCTCAAATCTGTTCACTTCTCTCCATCTCCATACCCTCCCCACTTCCTGTCCAAATTCTTCAGCAAATTCTTTGTCCTGCTCCAGTAGCCTCCTGACTGGTCACCTTGCACTTCTTGCCCACCCATAATCCATTCTCCATACAGCAACCAGAACAATCTTTACAAAACACAAATCTCAACCTGTCAATAGCCACCCCACCTTACTTAAAACCTTAAGGGGAAAAAGAAAACCTTAATGAGTTTTTTCTATTCCTATTCCTCTTTAAAATAAGACCAAAACCTTACCATGGCTGACAAGGACTTGTAGTCTAGTCTCTCCTTCCTTTCCATGCTCACTTTTTGCCAGTTCGCCTCAGCTCTCTGAGCTTTTTTGCCAGTACTACAATCCCTCCTGCTACAGACCTTTGCACATGCTTTCCCTTTGTTTGGAATTGTCTTCTTGGTCCCTCTAGTTACCTCCTATTCCACCTGTTCTTATCTTCTTTAGGGAAACCTTCCCTGAATCTTAATCCACAGCAGATCTAGTGTCCTCACAGTATTCTCTCCTCTCATTTACCTTTTATGCACTTAACACAGTTGCATTGTTATAATTATTTGTGTGATATTTAAAAATATTTTAAATTAAAAATAACATTTTAATTCTGCAAATGGAGAGAAATGTGTAAAAAGAAGTGGATGTAGAAGCAACGGCACTCAGGTAGCAACAAGTATATCTAGCACACAGCTTTTGGATCCCAATATCTTTCTCCAGTAAACGGAACTAAAGATCTGTGGAGAAGTACCCTATTTTAGTACTGGGGTAGAAGATATACATTAGGAGCCTGGGGTGTCTTGTAGTGTCAGAAAGTAAGGAAGCACTTAAAAGAAACACAATGGTGGGTTATATTAGGGACACAAGAGCCAAACAAATGAGTTCTCAATGGTCACAGCTGGAACAATTCAAACAAAAAAATAAAATATTATTGTGTAATAACCAAAAGCATAAAGTAAACATACATGAGTCTATACTGATATAAATAAATGATTGAATAAATTAATAAATGGGAGAGAATAGAAAAATCTATAATAAATAGGTGGGGATAAAAAGATGAATCTCTTGGGGCGCCTGGGTGGCTTAGTCGGTTAAGCGTCCGACTTTCGCTTAGGTCATGATCTCGCGGTTCGTGGGTTCGAGCCCCGCGTCGGGCTCTGTGCTGACTGCCAGCTCAGAGCTTGGAGCCTATTTCAGAGTCTGTGACTCCCTCTCTCTCTGACCCTCCCCTGCTCACGCTGTCTCTCTCTCTCTCTCTCCTAGAAAAAAAAAAAAAAAAAGATGAATCTCTCATGCAAAACAATTCCAAATAATTTATGTAGCTACTTGTCCTCAAGGAGGTGGAACATAAATCGCCATCTATAAGTATATGCTCTATATAGTGACTTCTTTCCAAAGGGTGCAACATGGAAAGCATGGGGGAGAGTAACTTTATAGGGGAGAAATCTGACAAACACCATCTTTGCCAAGTGATAAAGATTAATATCACTACTGACAAGTAATGTTCATAATATGCACTCTTGGTGAGTGGTGAGAATCATCTTCCCCCTAAAAAAACCTACCATACCAGCATAATCACAGGAAAGATTTCAGACAAATCCCAACTGAGAGACATTATACAAAGTACTTGACCAATATTCCTCAAAACTGTCAAGATCATTAAAAAACAAGGAAGATCTAAAAAGCAGTCACAACCAAGGGAGCCATGATTATTACAAAATGTAAAGTGGTATCTTGGATGGGATCCTGGAACAGAAAATGGACATTAGGTTAAAACTAAAGAAAATGAATAAAATATGAATTTTAGTTAAAAATAATATAGCAATATTGATTCATTAATTGTGACAAATGTGCCATACTAATGTAAGATGTTAATAGTAGGAAAAGAAACTGAGTGTGGGATATGTGTACTATCTTTGCAAATTTCTATTTCTCTAAAATGGTTCAAAAATTTTAAAACATCATTGAAATTTTTTAAAGATGGCTGAATATATACACTAATTGGGGGATGAAAGAGAGGGAAGAGTTAAGACTCTCAAATTTCAGAGTGAGTGAGAAATAATTTTGGATCTAATTGTTTGCTTTGTGGATCTGTCCATTGCTCATTTGGGGGTAGATTTGAGAAAAATATCTAAATTCAAGGGAAGAAAAAGAAAAATATATGTTTTAGTCATCAGATACCCCCCAAGTACAACTTACCCATAATTTTTTTTGTGTTAAGTGTTTTGAGTTTCTTTCTCTTGAGCTGAAATATTCTAAAAATATAGCCACCCCCTTTTTGGCATACTGCTGAAGATGAAAAGAAATCATTTATATGGAAACTAGAATAGCTGGTATTCTCGACTAAGGTAATAAGCTTCTGCATTAACAATTCATGGATGTAATTTTTTGTGAAAGACATGGTTTTATATTAATCTTCTACTGGTGTTTCTAAATTTAATTTTTTAAAAACTCCATTCACTTGAGGCACCTGGGTGGCTCATTCGGTTAGGTGTCTGACTCTTGATTTAGGCTCAGGTCATGAACTCATGATCATGAGATGGAGCACCACAATGGGCTCTGCTCGGAGTGTGGAGCCTGCTCTCTTTCTCTCTCTCTTAAAATAATTAATTAAAAAACCCCAGCTTCATTCACTCAACTAAAATATATTGTGTGTTATGTATAGGGTGATATGGTAGTCAGGTAGGTGTTTTGTACACAAATCCTGCCCTCATGGAGTTTATCGTTTAATGCTGGGGACAAGATTCATTTATAAACAATTATACCATAAAGTAGAGGGTTATAACTTTCCAGTAGAGATGTTGATAAAGTGCTGTCCAAAACGGGTAATGGAAGAGATGCCTCCAAAATAGGAGACTCTGGGAAAGCCCCATGAAGTAAGGAGTAGGTGAACTTTTTTTATTTGCAGACAACTCTAAGTCAGGGGTTTTGTATTATTAATTTACATACCTCTAGCACATAGTAGGTATTAAATAGCAGTTGTTGAGGGTCTGAAGGATTTGTAAATGGGAGACAGGGAAGACATTTTAGTTCTATCTATTGCTTCTTACAGTGTGGTATGAAATTAATGTCTAGGTCTTTTTTTTCTCCAGCTGATTCTTTAGTTGATAAATTCGTTAATTTGATTCTGTCATTTTCCATGTCTGCATCTCAATGAATATATTATTTATAAATATATTCTTAACAAAGACTTTCACAGTGACTTTACAATGGATAGAATGTGGAATGGAGGAGCAAAGTCAGTCCTTTATTCATTAAAAGTACTCTTTTTTTTTTTTTTCCAGAGCCCACTGTCCAGCTTAAAATGTATTCAGGCTACTTGTACTTTTGTTTGCCTTTCTTCTTTGGGCAACTTTAAGGCTTGTGGAAATTTCTATCAGATGGTGGTATAGATTGAGGAAGAAGAAGTAAAAGTCAAAAAAGTCATCTACTTCTTAGCAACTCTGGTCAGGGGTCTATCGACGGAGGTTAAAACTATATCTAAAATAAATATTGCATATTATTTATGGATTTCACTCAGACTTCTCTCCCACATTTTTGTGAGTTACTAGGAGGTAGCTGATAGCACATCTCAGCCATTTTTTGAACAGTTTCCCTGTCAGTTGTATTATTGTAATTTGATTTTTTAAAATTTTTTTAAAATGACCCAAATTTTTGGAGCACGTGGGTGGCTCAGTCAGTTAAGCTTGCAACTCTTGATTTCAGTTCAAGTTATGATCTCACAGTCATGAGATCAAGCCCTCCATTCTCAGCGTGGAGCCTGCTTAAGATTCTCTCCCACCCTCTCCCTCTGTACCTTCCCTGCTTGTGCACATGTGTGCTCTCTCTCTCTCAAAAAAAATTTTTTTAATGACCCAAGTTTTAAATCTACAGGAAGTAACAATAATGCATGCTTCCTTTCTCCCGAGAACTACAAAGTGTCTTAGCAATAAATTTCTAGGGATACAGCTATAGTAAAAAGTAGTATTAATATGGCATCCAAATAACAACTGACAAAAAACATACATTAGACTTTATTAAAATAAGAACATTTTATGCTGTAAATGATACCATCAAGAAAGTGAAAAGACTACCCATATAATGGGAGAAAATATTTGCAAATCATATAACTGATAAGGGACTTGTATTCACAATATATAAGGAATGCTTGGAGCTCAATAATAAAAATACAACCCCATAAAAAATGGGCAAAACATTTTGACTAGACAGTTCTCTAAATAATATATATAAAAGACCAACAAATATATCAAAATGTGTCAGCATCATTATTTGTTAAGGAAATTAAAATCAAAACCACAATGAGATACCACTTTATACCCACTAGGATGACAATAATAATAATAATAATAGTAATAATAATAATATAATAAAATAGACAATATACATCTTGTGAGGATGTGGAGAAACTTGGTGGGAATATAAAATGATATAGGCACTTTGGAAGATAGTCTGGCAATTCCTAAAAAATTAAGTGTATATAGAGTTACCATATGACCTAGCAATACCGCTTATAGGTATATACCCAAAAGAAATGAAAAATATACATTCATACAAAAGCTTGTTCCAAAATGTTCATGGCAGCATTATTCATAATAGCCTAAAGGTAGAAAGAACCCAAGTACCTAACAATTGAGAAATGGATGAATAAAATGTGACATACCCATATAAGAGAATATTATTTGGCAATAAAAAGAAAATATTAATTCATACTATAACATGAGTGAACTGTGCAAACATGCTAAGTGAAAGAAGCCAGACCCAAAAGGCCACATATTATATAATTCTATTTATATGAAATGTCTAAAATAATGCACATCCATAGAAGTAGGAAGTAGATTAGTGGTCACCCAGGGCTGTTGGTGATGGCAGGTAGCAGTTGGGAGGAATGGGAATTCGCTGTTAATTGATACAGGGTTTCTTTTAAGGGAGGCAAAAAATGTTTTAAAATTAGATCGTGGTGATAGTCGCACCACTGACTTCTATGCTTTAAAAGGTGACTTTTATAATGTGTGAAGAATATTTCATTGAAGCTGTTGTCCTCACAGTGAAGGTGGGTCTGGAATGCTAGATACCTACAGCAAAATTTGAATGTGTGTCTTTTTAAGAATGGTTCCATCTGGTATGGGTGTGGAAAAGTTATGGGATCATCTTTTCTCCAGGTACATGGATGCCTAGTTCTTGATATATTAGATTAAGGAAAATTGAATTTGGCTAACCTTAAAACAACTTCTATATGTGTTAAATTTATACACTGTGTTGTTTCCAAGAATTTGAAAACACTAAAAAATGTGAAAAGGTTAGGAAGTACTTAGAAAAATTGTAGTGACCACTGCTATTCTTAGAAAAGTAATTATACCAACATTGTATTTCAGTTCCAGGGCCAACAGAATCTGTGTCAGCGTAATCTAGCAAACACCAGAAAAGCTACTGGGAAAGAAAATTGGAAAATTAAATTAATCTTAGCCTCTTCAGTCAGTACTTTTGTGTGTGGTCCATTGTACTTTTCTCTTTGCCTTGAACTGGCTTTGGTTATTAGATGTTGCATTAACCTTAAAGAAGTAGATGGATTTATACTATATGGGAAAGTCTTGGAGCAGTAAAGCTCATAATGCATTTTCTGTTGTCTTCAATAATTGTTTTGCTAGATTGTGTGATTTGTCTGCCTCCATTTTTAATGTAATGAATTAACACGTTTGTAGCTATTTATTACTTTCTCCCCTTTTAATTTTCTTTGACTTCTCTCCTACCTGGTGTCTATTAAGAGCCAAATTAAAAATACTAAAATCTTTTTCTTTGGGAGAACATTTAAGAAGGGAAGAATGAGACACCTCCTTCCTTTTTTCAATGAAAGAAGAATTCCATTCATATTCATTTGTTCATTAGGAATTATTTATTGAATGCCTACCCTGTGGAAGGTGTATGTATTGAATGTTTCTAAAATAATCAAGACTACTGCAAATCTGAGCTCAGAAGAATAGCCTAATGTAACAGTGCTATGAATGATGATAGCAGCTAAGAGGCTACACTGTTGTAAGTAAGAAGAAATGGAATAATTCCACTGAACTTTCAGTGACAGAGTGACAAATGGCAACACACCTTGTTCAAGCCCCGATTGTGAGCTGAAGAATGACTGTACTTTCCCATAGTGAGATAGTTCATTGACCTGGTGTTAAAGCCAGCTATTCTCATATTCAGAATACAACAGCATTGTACTCCCACATCAAAGAAAGTGGGTAACAAATAATGCATTTCCCCTTTCCACTCTTCTCCTTCTGCCCTTTTATTATACTCTGAATGCCCTTTCTGACCCTTCCTATGTTCATTTTGTTTCTCCTCCTTCCATATGAATGTCTGTAGAGGAATAGTCTTTATTACTAATTTTATTGTCACTGATATTTCTTAACAAATTTTGTTCTGCAAATCTGTTGAGCACAAAGGTCATATGAACATATATACAAGATATGCACATAGGCATAGTCAACTTCTCTTTCCACTTTCCCATTTTCCTTTTGCCACTTCAAATTGTTTTAACTATGATTGATGTGGATTGAGCAGCCTTTTGGTATGAATCATTATAGTGTAGTCAGACAACAAGATACACCAGAGGGGGAAGTGAATCTGTCATAACTTATTAGCCATTTCTTTTATGTTACAAAAGACAGCATGACAGGAAAATGAGTCCTTGCCATAAATGCCATATCCAAAAATCTAAGGCTAAATTGAAATATATCTAGGAAGAATGATAGAATTTGCTAATTATTCAGTAATGCCACTTGTCATCATCTTGGAGGAGGACAAAAGCCTTCGTGGACACATCTCATTGTCTAAGTGATCTAAGAGAGACTGAACTTTACCTAACAGGATTTTGTAAATATTTGGGTAAGAAAACACTTGCAACCGGGTTGGATGTTTAGCTATTTTTTCCCACCAACCAATGATTGTAGGGTTGGGAGGCAAGCTAGATTAGTTCTAAACAAAATAAAGGGATTTTATTTTTTCTTTCTAAATCTGAGTTGCAGTGTGAGTTAAGTTATATGTTGCAGTTATATTTAGGGGACAGTCAGAGGAAGTGTAGTCATCAAGGAAGTCTGAGACAGAATGTCCAGAGATGTAGGAGATGAACACAGAGCATGTGTTCTTGGGAAGGAAAGGGAGCAAGAGTTAAAAATAATAAAAAGCTGTAGTCGTTACTGTTGAATGGTGCCTGAGTGGGAAAATGATGACTGAAATGTGCCTGTTGAATTTAATAACAAGGAAGTCATTAATGGCCTCTGACAGAAACTTGCAGTGACAGAGTGGAACAGAGGTCTTCATTAAAATAGACGAGAGAGGGGCTCCTGGGTGGCTCAGTGGGTTGTGCATCTGACTCTGGATCTCAATTCAGGTCATGATCTCGCGGTTCTTGTGTTTGAGCCCTGCATTGGGCTCCATGCTGGCAGTGCGGAAGTGTGGTGCTTGCTTGGGATTTCTGCCCTCCCCCACCCACCCACCCCCGCCCATCGCTCCTCCCATGTGCGCTCGCGCTCTCTCTCTCTCTCTCTCAGAGTAAATAGACAAGAGAATGGAAGAATCAGGAAGAAGTTAAGATTCTCCCCAGCACTGCTTCTACTCACCAACTGTACTGGAACCCCATGCATAAAACAAAACAAGCAGACAAACAGACAAAAAAGTATAAGGTTTAGAGAGGAACAAAAGTAATGTCATTATTTATATGTGGTAGAAAGTTTTATTTTCTCCTAAAATCCAAGAGAATCTACAAAACTACCAACTATGAGAATATGTAAAAATCAGTTTGTTGTTTTTTTTCTGAGTGCTTGACACGTGCTATCTTGTTTAGTCCTCTTAATAACTATGATGAGGTACAGTGATCACTTTAAAGTACAGTGATCACCCTCATTTTATTGATAAGGAAATTGTGGTACAGAAAGGTTAAGTAACAACACGATCACACTGCCATCTGTGTACGAGGATTTGATGCCAGGCAGCCCAGCTGTAAGGACCCACGCTCCACCACTGCTCTCCACTGTCTTCAAACACAGGGACAGAATAATTAGATAGAAGGGATCCAGAATACAAATAAATCTGTTTGTTTTTAAATGTAAAGATAGGAGAATGTTGAGGGAGATGTGTGAGTGATGGGGAAGAGGACACTGATTAATAGAACCTCGTTCTAAAGGAGAAGATGTGGTTTATCTATATGATGGAATACTACATGGCAATGAGAAAGAATGAAATCTGGCCACGTGTAGCAACATGGATGGACCTTGAGGGTGTTCTGCTGAGCGAAATAAGTCAGGCAGAGAAGGACAAATATCATATGTGTGCACGTATAGGAGGATTAGGAGGAACTTAACGGAGGACCATGGGGGAGAAGGAGGGGGAAAATGGTGGGGAAAAGGGAGAGAGGCAAACCATGAGAGACTCTTGAATGCTGACAAAAACTGAGGACTGATGGATGTGGGGGGGGAGGGGGGGATGGGCACGGAGAGGGGCACTTGTGGGGATGAGCACTGGGTGTTATATGGAAACCAACTTGACAATAAACTGTTTGTAAAAAAAGATAATAAAAAATAAAGGAGGCAGAAAAAAATGAAATCAAAATAATTTGGGACAAGTTCATTCTTGGTCACAAGGTACCCCTCTCCCTCTGACTCTAGTTCAAGTGTTGTTATCCCTGAAACAGCAGAGTTTGGAGTAAGGCATTTCTGGTGTTGTTCTGATCCTGTTGACAAGTGCTCTCTGACTACACCTTATAGGCAATACTGTATTAGGAGCTATTGCTTTAATTTTTGTGACATGTGACACACTTTCTCTGGCCAGAGGCTTCCTTTAGGTCAACATACATTTCCCACTTAGTTCATCCAAGCCTTGCCTTTAGAGAGAGTTTACTATGGGGAAGATCTGTCAGGAATGTTCATGTGACATTTTTGAGTTGTTCTATTTAGTTGGCATTAGGACAGAATAAAAGGCTCTCAACTGATGAATAAAAAGTACCTGACTGACATCACCTTTTTGAGATGCCTGTGAATAGCCGAAGACTTCTCAGGTTTTATGATACACAAACAGAAGAGATTAAAAAATACAGAATCAATGTTGTTCAAGTGGCAGTTGGTTCAAAGAAGAATGCATTCACATACCAATCTCTGACAAGAGAAGCATCCACAGAATTGCACATCACTGACAGTGCAGATCCCAAAGTGTCTCCAAATTCTCTTCTGTAGTAGACTAACAACACTAGTAGGCAGATAATAATCCACAGACATTCTTTGGACAAGAAATAAAGTATTCGTTAGGAGGTAAAACACATTTTGACACCTTCAAACAAATGCCAGAAGAATTGGCAAAAGACATTCTCGCAAACGCCAAAGTTGCAGTCAGCCAGGATACTGTGTGCCTGGCTCACAGCCAGTCAGGCACATGCAAAGTCTGAGGGGTTGCTTCTTCACAGCATTAGAGTAGCACTTAGGATAACATTCCAGATGTATGAGTGTTTAGAATTTGAACCCAGACCAAGCCTGAGTGGTATGCAGCCTGTTTCAAAGTTGATTTCATTGCTTAGTGAATGTAAATTTCTTAAGAATCTCTATCTATGGCCTTTTGTCAACATGACATAGCAAAACAACAAAAAAATTTTAAACCACAGGTTTATGTAGTGTCCTCTGAGAATGGGGCAGAGGACTTGTAACTCGGCCAGCCCAAGGAAGAGTCAACAGTGACAGCACGGTTGCAGGCTGTTTTGGAGCATGGATTGAAGCCTGGAATCTGTTGTGCATGCTGAGAGGAATCCAGCACTTCTAGATGTAGGACAGGGTCATAGGCAAAAATGGAATTGGACAAGAGGGAGAGCCTCACAAGAATTAACAAAATTTGGTAAGCCAACAAAAATGGGGACCCTAGGAGTAGAACAGCATTCATTGTTTCTGGGAGTCAGCTTCAGGGCCTGAAGAGGGGACAGATGCACAAGGGGACAAAATGGAGATAATAGTTCTCTAACTTGGGTACAGACGCAATAGACTCCTAGTATATTTTATAAGCAATCAGTTGGAAATTTATTAAAATCAATGGGTTAGAGCTAGGCTGAGCCTGATACGGAACTCATCAGTATTGAACTAGGGTTTCTTCAATCCCCTTTTCCCCCTCAGCTTCCAAGTTTCAGACTGTCCCAAAGAAAGAGCTAAATCTGAAAGTAGCTAAAGTTACTGAGTATTGATTATAGGGGTTGGGGCAGGGGTGGAGGGACAGGAAAAAGGTAAAGCCCTACATCTTCCTGGCCCAAACAGTTCTAAGTAAGGGAGGATTATTTTTCTTAGATTCATAGGCAGATAAGCCCATGAACTCCCAAAGAAGTATGAAAAGGAATATTGCTTTCTCTCTGTCATCCCTGCTGCAACACTAACTGAAGCAGGAAGAGGTGCTAATGCAGGTAGCAAATGAGATGAGTATAATCAGTTAACAAATCTTTAGAAGTATGTGAACTCAAGTGTCGGTTAAGCTAGTCTTCGAGAAAAACACATGGACACTCTTTGTCAAGGTAACAAAGCCTTTAAGTAACTAGTCATATAATTCTAACCAGAAGGCCTGAGCAAATAAATTACCTTGCTAGAAAAGGAGGATTAAGTGAATAGTAGTCATCCCTGCATGATCGGTGACCTTTTAAGATCATATTCAGGTAAATTACATCTCTACTTTTTAAGTAGTCT
Organism: Proteles cristata cristata; assembly: GCA_017311185.1. NCBI lineage: Eukaryota > Metazoa > Chordata > Mammalia > Carnivora > Hyaenidae > Proteles > Proteles cristata. The sequence goes on along the minus strand of JAESUZ010003766.1, from coordinate 101,480 downwards.
AGATTGAATTAGACACCTTATATTGACTTTTGCTTATCAAAATTGGAATATTCATGCCCAGATTCCAGACTATTGTCAAGGAAGCAAGTATAACAGTTTCAATGCTGCAACCTGGCTAAATTCTAGAACCCTGTATGACCATGCAGAGTCTGGAATCTTTCTGACCTCCAGGATTAGATATGCTATGTTTGTGGCCTACTGTTTTTTCCTGTGTGATGTAAGTGCTGCATGGGAAAAATGTATACTCCAGCAAATAGATATGAATGAATCCTAATTACCATTTATTAAACATTTAATGGATATCAGATATTTGTAAACTCTAAACATGAATGATCTTAATTAATTTCCATAAAGCTTTAAGGAACAACTATTTTCCCTCATTTTATAGAGAAAGCTCAGCTTAGATCAAATAGCTTGCCCAAAGTCACCCAGTTAGTGTCAGAGCCAGAATTGGAACTCGAGGACTGTGACTGCAGTGCCTTATGATGTTAACCATTACATTCTAATCCTGTCCAAGTGCCTTTTCTCCTTCTACTTGTGGAGTTAACTCAGAACTAAAACTATCTTATCAGTATAATTGTTTACTTCCATAGTTTTCTTAGAGAAAATTCTTACAAAACAAATGGAAGTAACGAGATAAATGAAAGCCTTGATTGAATATATGAACACACATTTTAATAACTGTATGTGAAAATATTAAGGATAGGGACACCTGTGTGGCTCATTTGGTTAAGTGTCCAACTCTTGATTTCAGCTCAGGTCATGATCTCATGGTCTGTGAGATCAAGCAGAGCCTACTTGGGATGCTCTCTCCATTTCTCTCTCTCTCTCTCTCTCTGCCTCTCTCCTGCTTCTGCGTGCGCTCTCTCTCTCTCTCTCTCAAAATAAATCAGCATAAGAAAGAGAAAATATTAAGGATGGAGCTCACTCAGGCCATGTCAAGAAAGAGGCTGGTGTAAAAATTATCATTTGTGATATTTACTGAGACTCCTTTAAAAAGAGAATTTGTCTTTGAGACACCTGGGTGGTTCAGTTGGTTGAGTGAGTCTTGATCTCAGTGAGTCATGATCTCACAGCTCATGAGTTCAAGCCCCACTTTGGGCTCTGCACTGATGGTGTGGAGTCTGCTTGGGATTCTGTCTCTCCTTCTCTCTGCCTCTCCCCCACATGTGTGAGTGTGCTCTCTCTCTCTCCCCAAATAAATAAACTTAAAAAAAATTGTCTTTTATCATCACTTCGTAAAGCATTAATGTTCAATTTTCTGGCTTGCTGGAATATTTTAAAAACTTCCAAGGGACCTGGTCAGTATATGGTCTGCTTCTGGCCATATAATCTGTAGAGCTGGGAAAAACAAAAGCTGTTGATGTCTTTAGTTTCTCTAAGATCTGTAACATTCTAGTAATCTTAAAGTTAAGTCACATGAAGGTGTAGGGTGATTGAAGAATACCATAGAAATAGTCACCAAATACTGGAATACACAGAACAAAACAACATTAATATTATTAATTTTGTTTTTATAGTTTCATAGAGAAATGATAAATAGCTGGAATATCCACAGCTTTTTTTTTCCCTGTGGAAGAGAGCCCTTGGACTGAACATTATATTCTTGTTTATTTTAAGGAGGTGGAAGACAGCCTTCGTTTAGTATAATTGCTCATGTCAGCCAGGCAGGTAGCTAAGTGCACAGCACCCGTCCACACAGGCAGACTCGAGCCCAGAGCACTCCTTGTGAGCGCTGTCGAACATGTGGGTGTCTGATCGCTCTGCCAAGACTTCTGATTAGGACACTCAGTCAAACTAACAACCCTCCTGCATGCATGCTTCAGGCCTTCTCCTTCTTTTACTTTTTTTTTTTTACTGGCCCCTCTGGGAAAACTTGTGGAAAGATTGCTTTGGCGACCTTTTACCATTTTAACAGAGAATAGATTCCTTCTTCCCATTTACTTACAGGCCATTCTACTCTCTCCTGCCTGTCTCAGACTTCACCTTCATTTGTTCAGTATCCCTTGCCCGGTGCTGCCCCCAACCTCACTTCCATGTAATCTCAAGTGTCAGTGTGGCAGAAGACTGCAGAATTTGGCTTGGACTCTCCATATAATCAGATCATGCCAGCCTTTCCTCCTCTTCCTCCTTCACCTTCTCTTTTTGGGGAATTGACTGGGATCTGGGGTCTCACTGAGCTTTGCTTAACAGGCAGAGTTGCCTGTGATGATAGTATTTAACTAGGACGATTTAGAAAGTGAAACATGCTTGCCTTTTCCCAGCATAAGGTTTGTTTCCGCAAAGCTTGAGAATGAACTTTACAGGGAGCTAGAAATTTCACTAAGCCAATTTATGTTTGCTTCATTTGCCCAGAGCTTTGGAGTCATTAGCACATTCAGCATTCCCACAAAATAGTGCTGAATTATATTATTAATCATATCAGTAACACTCGGTATTTTCAGTTGTACCTTATACTGCTGCTCAAGGAGAAGTAAATACAAAAATAAATGAATAGTAGAGGACGGAATGAGGTTATTCTGCTCTTCCTCATACCCTGTCTCTGGATGTAGGATTTCACTGTGCAGATCTTATTATAGCACGAATTTCCTCTACACCCAACTCCAGTATTCCACAATTCAACAAAAATTAATTTTGTTAAAAATTTTAAAAATTCATGTTATAATGATCATGTATGTTTATTCTTATTTAGTCTAAAATTATGCCCAGAATTCTCTTAAGGAAGTTCATACTTACGATTAACTTCAGCTGCCAACTTGTTTGTTTTATTTCCTAAGTTCAGGTCTTCCTGAGAGATCAGGCTACCAAGGTAGAGTATTCATGACTATTCATCCAATTATTCATTCTTTACATGAAACATTGGAAGCTAGAGTACAAAAATAAATAAGACATAGTCCATGCTCTTGAAAAATTCATAATCCTCAGGAGCCTTTTCATTCATTAATTCATTCAGCATTTCCTGATCATATTCTTCAGCTGTTCTCCTTTGCAGAATGCTCTGGCTGTGTACCAGAGTTATCTATGAAGCTTTTAAAAATTACGAGTGGTGCACCTGGGTGGCTCATCAGTTATGCTTCCAGCTCTTGATTTCAGCTCAGATCATGATCTCAGTTTCCTGAGTTCGGCCCTGTGTTGAGCTCTGAGCTGACAGTGTGGAGCCTGCTTGGGATTCTCTGTCCCTTTCTCTCTGCACCTCCCCCACTTGCACTGTCTCTGTCTCTCTCAAATAAATAAACTTAGAAAAAAATTAGTATTGCTCAGGTCCCACCTGAGTAGAATATCCAGGCATCTGTTCTATTTTAAAGCTTCACAGAGGATTCTGACATACAGCTAGTGTGTTGAGAAGCATATTTTTATAGTGAAATTTACAGTGTTTCAGTCAATACATGGCTCCACCTCACTTCTACATAGCCTTGTATTTTATTTACCGTGTTTTCTCTTATTCCCTGCGATGTTCTGTTTTTGAACCCTAGCCACTGTAATTTCTACGGGTTCGGCAGCTCCAACACTGAAGTTACCTGGAGGCAGGTAGGACCAAGTTGCCACTAAATGCCAAAGTTAATTTATTGGCTCAGACATCACCTGTTCATTCTGGTTCCATAACGGTTGCTGTTTTTCTGCTGTGACTGAAATCCTGTACATCTATTTGTATAATTTTCTTGAGGCAGGAGAATGCAGAATTATTATCCAAAGAGAATCCAGAACCAAATGTGAGTTAAATATAGTGACAGGAGCTGTTTCATGATGGCTTGTTTTAGTTGTGAAGTGGGGACTCTATTGTCTTGCTGCCAACAAGAAACTGGCCTCATCTTCCTAATTCTGTCTGCCTGGTACATCTATCACAGCCTTACCAGTTTATCAGTTTCTTCTTACTTATGGCCTCTTACTTATTCCTCCATTCAGTGACTGCTTATTGAATTCTTATTTATATCAGGCACTGTGTTAGAGTGGCAGATATAATGGTGAATAAAATAGAAGTGGTTCTATTTCTTTGAGACTTCCTCAGAGAAAATGTGGCTTCTTTATTTTTCCAGTATCTTAAAGCCTTCCCCCTGAGCTCCTATGCACTGATTAGCAGGGGAGACAAATTACCTGAATATCCAGCCTTGTTTGAAGCTTAAAATGATGTGATAATTCAAACACTGCCTTGCAGTAGTGTCATAAATGATAGACCTGTCTGTCTCAGGGTCTCAGGGGCAGCGGCTCTCATCCACCTGAGTGGTGCTTGCTCTGCTGGCATTTAGGGCTGAAGTCTGTGGCTGCAGGTTGCTTAATCAGAACCCAGTAGCACTCTGGCTGACTGGGCTTCTCCTTGATTTCCATAGGTTACACACCCTTGAGTCTGTCCTGCATGTACTGTCCACTTCACCCTCTTGTAATCGCTTAGTGTTCGTGCCTTATGGGAACTGTGGGAGCTCAGGAAACCTAAACCTCAGGTTCTTTTCTGCCAGTCCTTCTGTAACACTGGGTTACTGTATCTGTGTCCCGTGTTGTGGTGGAGGCCACCTGGGAGTTGACCTTGTCCCATAATCCCAAATAGACATCCAGAAAGAGCAGGCATTGCTTCCCTCCTCACTGACTTAACACTGATTTCAGGAAGTCAGGGCTGCTTTGCTGCCCTTCTTCCCACCTCCCAGAGTCTGGAATGACTGGTCTTTCTCTTAACATTATATCCTCCTCCTTCCATACACCTAGTGTGGCTGAATAGTTGGGTGGAGTATCTTCCCCACATTCTCTTTTGTGTAGGCTTGCTTTGTTATAGCAAAGGGAGAATTTTGGAAAGTCCTTTCTCAAGACAACTTGGCTTGCAAGACCCCTGTTTTCCCGTACATTGTAGATTATATTGCTGTGTGCGGTTGCTCATACTGCCTTCCTGTTGCCATATGACTTGCAACACCTCTATGCAAATATTGCACACATTCTTGGCCTCTTAATATGGGGCTTAAGTATAATGGACTTAAGCCAGTGGCATGTGAGTGGATGTGATATAGGCCACATCTGAACAGAAGCTTTGGGAGTCATTGTAGGTTTCTACCAGCGCTCTTACCCTATTCCTTCTGCCATGAAAATGGCATTACCAAAATAGGGGCCTCTTTTATAAGCCTGGGTCACAGGATGAGAAGATGCATCCAACAGCAGTAAAGCTGACACTGACCTGCAGCCAAATGTAGTAATGCAAGTAGGAAATAAAATTTTGTTCCTATAAATCACTGGGATCTGGGGTTAGCTGTTACTGCAACAAAGCTGACAGATATACTCCATAATCTTTTGCCTATCAAAAACCAAATGTCAATTCTGTCTTTCTTTTATTTTCCTTCTCTAATAAATTATAATCTCTCCCCAAGCAGATGAATGCCTTGGGCCAGATTGGCTGAAGGTTATTCATTCAGAAGGGCAAAAGCATAAAGCATCTAATTCTTTTCAAACTACTTCCATGTTACATAAAGAGAGGAACTTCATACAGAAAAAAAATCTTAGTTTTGGGGGTTTTATTATCACACTTTAAAAATTTTTGGTGTATGGTTTTTGCTCTGAAAAGAATTCTTCATTGTATAAGTAAATGGTGGCATATGCTATAGCATATGACAGCACATCCAGGTGAAAATTAGAAAGTGGTTATTAAAAGATAGGAAGTGCCATTTTGAGGCTATGGTATTCTTATAGAGACATAATCTGGAGAAGAAGGCACTAATGTAATTCAGTGGCAGGTAGATAAATTCTGGTTGTGATTCCAGAGTCATGGTCTACACTTTTGTGGCCAACCGTAGAGTCCCTCCTGTCCTTAACTGTTTGGATGCAAGTAATTTAGCTCAGATTCCAACAAACACCAAAGATTCTTGCTATTTTATCATTCTGTTGTATTTTGGGAATTTGCAGGCATGTAAAACTTATCTAGTGGTGAATGCACTTGCTGCTTATTTACTTATGCCAGAGGCACACAAAAGAGCTGGTAGACAATGAGGAAAGAACCATTGGTCCCACAGTGATCATTTTAGCTATGTATGTGCAACACATGGTAATCACCACCGGCAGATACATTTGTTTAAAAAGTAAGAAAAATGTAGTAGGTTTTTTTCCCCTTTAGAAATGCTTAAGAGGCGCCTGGGTGGCTTAGTCGGTTAAGCGTCCGACTTTCGCTTAGGTCATGATCCCGCAGTTCGTGGGTTCGAGCCCCGCATCGGGCTCTGTGCTGACTGCCAGCTCAGAGCCTGGAGCCTGTTTCAGAGTCTGTGACTCCCTCTCTCTCTGACCCTCCCCTGCTCACGCTGTCTCTCTCTCTCTCTCCTAGAAAAAAAAAAATATTTAGAAATGCTTAAGATTGCACTGGATCGAAGTGATTGGAATTTCCCTGCTACTGTGCCAGGGAAATGCCCCTGCTGCCAGTTCTGGGTTTGTGTACAGAACTGCCCACCATTTTCTGTCTGAGAGAAAGTGTTTCATTATATTCAAACCTGGGATTTTCTAAGAAAAAAAGTAACAGTCCTAACCAGCTACTTGGTGGTTATGGACAATTGTGTGTGTGTGTGCTGGGCAAAATCTATAGCTGGATCTGATAACAGATTTGTAAGTCAGCTCTGTTGTGAGTAAATTATTCTTAATCATTTTTGAAGTAATCGATCATATGCTATAAATTTGAAAAGAAAAAGCTGTCTATTCAGAGATAGAATATGAGGGATATAGTAATAGATATGCTAGTATATGCTAATACAGCCAAATACTATTTTAAAATATAAGTAGATAAAAAGTAGACAGTAAGTGGAGCACATTTTGTCTGAGACAAAACGTGCTGAGTGAAATTTGTTTTACTCAAACAACAAAGTTAGGCAGACAATGATTGCCTGGGCCTATATAAGCTCAGGCAACGAGTAAAGGCTGTACTATTTCTAGGTCAGATTTTAGAACTGATTCTGTTTAAAAAAGAAAATCGGACCTTGCTGCTCACCAGCGAGGCGGTAAGTGAGCACCCACAAACCCTGGCTCTCCCGAGTAGTAGGCCCTCACCTGTCACTCATTTGGCGTTCTATATCTATTTGTTTTCTCTATTCTAGTCACATATATTACTCCTGTTCTCCTAACACACATTTCTCTGGATAATTCATCCACTGATTCTATGTACCAAATTTCATTCCAAAGCCAACAGTTCATATTTATACTCAGAATACTAATTAAGTCATGAGTTACCTTTTAGGGCATGGACTACTCTGATAACCTAAAAATGAATGCTTACTTCCTGAGTCTGACTTATTCAGTTGTCCGCATTCCTTGGCAGACTGGAGATTTGTGTATGGATCATCTCCATGCCTCTATATGGTTTGCTAGAATGTCCTTCGTTTCTATCATCCTCCAAGACCCATTCAAATACCATTTCTTCCATGAAGCCTCCCTCACTCTTCCATAGCCCCCAGCTGGATGTCATCACTCTCATCTCTGCATTCTGATAGCTCTGAATTCAAAGAGAGTTTTGATGCTCTATATGATATTTTGCTCTATTTTATAGTTAGTTGTATGTATTGTGTATCTCTCCTAATAAAAATGATGGTGAAAACAGCTACCATATGGTGAGATCTTTCTGTTTGCCTGCCTCTGCTAAACACTTTATACTTCACAATAACGGAGTTTATTATTATCCCACATCTACAAATGAGGATATTGAGGCTGAAATTACTATTTACTATCTGTTACTCAGTTAAGAACTTCTTAAGTTTGTGAGTTGAGGGAGAATGGTGGAGATTCACTTTTACTGAATATTTAATCTGTCCCTGACACTTGACTAGGGGCTTTTAGGTTTATTTTTTATCATATGAACTATATGTTAAATCATTTCCATTTTCAGGTGATTATAGTTCACTATAAACAAAGTTAAAAAGACCACTAATAGACTTCAAAAACATTTATAGTACATGTAACTGGCAAATGATTGAGAGCTGGAATATAATCAATAAGGAAAAGATCAATTCCAAAATTTAAAAAATGAGCAAAAGACATGAACAAGAAATTTACTGAAGGGGAAACCTGTACTAAGCAAAAACACATGCAATGATACTCAACCTCTAATAATTAGGGGAATACAAATTAAAACAATGAGATACCATTTCAGACATAGTGTTAGCAAAAATTAAAATGCCTGACCTCTAGTGTTGGTAAAAGAGAATGCTCTCATAATGATGAATATAAAAGAAAATAACACCACTTTGGAGAGCTGTTTGTGATACAAAGATTATCACGCCCTGTGACAAGAAATCCCACTTCTAGGTATATACCCTAGAGAAACTATCTCAGAAGGCATGTTCAATGCTAATATTATTGGGGAATGGATAAATTGTGGTATTTTCATACAGCTGAAAATCATAAGGAGTTAAATGATCTTTTAGACATCTGTTATTTTTCTGGTAATTTTCTGTATGATTGGAATATTTAATAACTTAAAACAAGATAAAAGATATAGTAAAACCTAAATTCCAGACCATGTCTTTTCTACTGGAGCACTTATTAACAAATATTTATTGAATTAAACATTTATGTCCCTATTGGTAATGACAGTCACAGTGTACTGAGTGCTTACTTATTGCTAGGTGCTGCATATACTGTATATTCTTTTCTTCTTTTCCCCACAATAACTCTGCAAGTCAGAGATTGCTAGACCAGCCATTAAATGAGTATAATGAGGCTCTGGGAGGTAAAGTATGTTTTTTTTCTTGGTATCATGCCGATTCTCAGAAATCCACTAAGTATTACCTTTGTGTCTTGAAAGCATTAATGCTCCAAAACTTACAATCAGGAACAAACTTGAGCTCTGAGAAGTGTTTAGTTTAATAGTAGTAATGAGGGAAACTCAAATGCTATAAATGTTGTATTCCCAAAGACATTCATATTTGCAAATTCCCCCCTTATAATTTCATTGTTAGATCTTTGGAGGGGAGGGATCACTGCTTTGTTGGGAATGTGTGGGACCATAAATAAGTCCAACTTCCTTTAAAAGAGGCTTTAAAAATTCACCCTACAGTTTTTAAGTCTAGATGTTAAAAAAAAGTTAAGGGATGGGGCGCCTGGGTGGCTTAGTCGGTTAAGCGTCCGGCTTTCGCTTAGGTCATGATCTCGCGGTTCGTGGGTTCGAGCCCCGCGTCGGGCTCTGTGCTGACTGCCAGCTCAGAGCCTGGAGCCTGTTTCAGTCTGTGACTCCTCTCTCTGACCCTCCCCTGCTCACGCTGTCTCTCTCTCTCCTAGAAATTTAAAAAAAAAAAAAAAAAAAAACACTTTAAAAAAAAAAGTTAAGGGAGGAACTTACTTCTGAGAAAGAAATGAAAAGACATTGAGCAAAAACAGCGTATTTCTCACGGGGAAACACACAAATGCCTCAGCATCTACAGATGTAGCAGGTAGGCATCTGGACCCCTGACCTCCTCGTACCCTTCCCTCCCAACTTCCTTCTCTTTGAAACTTGCCCTGTTTATTTATTTCTAACTAACCATTTCATAAAGCTTAACCTCTAGGATCACTTTTCTGATCACCTTGCAGCCATCCTGTAACAAACACATACACTTAAGAATTTGCGAAGCTATTCTGATAGTTACTTGCTTCTGTGGGAAGCAGTATGCTGCTGTGGAAATGGCAGAGGATCTAGAGTCAGGGCTGGCTTTTCGATTTCATGTAAGACCCTGAGCAAGTCTCTCCTATCCCTCCCTAATATTCTCATGGGTTTGCTGGAGCTAGCCTGCCCTGGCTCACAAAATCTGATTGTTTAGTTGTCAGTAATATTGTGAGCTGTTTTTTTAAAGTATCCAAGAATCAGAATATTTCATTAATTTCCTGACCTCTTTTTTATTGTGCTAAAATATACATAACCTAAAAATTATCATTTTAATAGCTTTTAAGCCTATAATTCAGTGCCATTAAGTATATTCATATTGTTGTGCAAACATCATCATAGTGCATCTCCAGAAGTTTTTAATCAACTCAAGCTGAAACTCTTTATCCATTAAACATAACCTCTCCTCTGTCCTCTTTTTTTTTTTTTTTAAATATTTTTATTTATTTCTAGGAGAGAGAGAAAGAGACAGCGTGAGCAGGGGAGGGTCAGAGAGAGAGGGAATCACAGACTCTGAAACAGGCTCCAGGCTCTGAGCTGGCAGTCAGCACAGAGCCCGACGCGGGGCTCGAACCCACAAACCGAGAGATCACGACCTAAGCGAAAGTCGGACGCTTAACCGACTAAGCCACCCAGATGCCCCACCTCTCCTCTGTCCTCTTAACCATCATTCTATTTTCTGTCTATTTTCTTGACTTCTCTAGGTGCTTCATATAAGTGGAATCATATAATATTTGTCCTTTTGTGCCTGGGTTATTTCACATAGCATGTTTTCAAGATTTACCTGTGCTGTGACATGTTTCATAATCTCATTTTTAAGTCTGAGTAATTCCATTCTATGTACATACCACCTTTGTTTATCCATTCATTCATGGATGGACATTTGGGTTGTTTCTCCCTTTTGAGTATTGCAAATAATGCTACAACAGTAGCAGCTCGACTGCTATGAGCATTGGTGTTCAAATCTCTGTGCTTTCACTTTGTTTGGATACATGCGTAGAAGTGAAATTGCTGGATCATATGGTAATTCTGCATTTAATTTTTGAGGGATCACTATAGTTTTTCCACTGCAGCTAAACCATTGTACATTCCTACATACAGTGTATGAGAGTTCAAGTTTTTCATCACTTTTTATTTTCTGTTTTGTTTTTGTTTTTTGTTTAATAGCCACTCTAGTGGGTGTGAAATGGTATCTCATTGTGGTTTTGATATGCATTTCCTTAGTGATCACTGATGTTGAGCATCTTTTAATGTGCTTTACTGGCAATTGTGTAATCTTCTTCAGAGAAGTGTCCATTCAAGTCCTTTGCCTATCATTTAATAGGGTGGTTTAATTTTTGTTGTTGAGATTTTGAGTTCTTTTTATATTTTGGATATTGATCCTTATCAGATATATGATTTGCAAGTATTTTCTCCTATTCTGTCAGTTGCCTTTGTGAGATGATAAAAACAGACATTAGTTAAAATTAAATTATATAACTTAAAATTAGGCTATATTAAAAACAATATAATACTCAAAACTCATCATTTTATGATTACCTGTGCTCTTGAGGTTATTTCCATCCATTGTATCCACATGTTGGAAATACTATGTAATGGAATACCACTACACTTTTTTCCCCAGCTCTGAGTTCTGTAACTTCATATTAATAACAAATTGGTCAAAGTAGGAGAATTTATAGCACTGAAATCAGCAAACACTATAAATCAGGGTTTTATTGTTTTGTTGCTTATCTAAACTTAAGAGAGTGATGGAGAAAAGGTTTCTGGTTCATTGTCTGTGGCTGTTACATTGTGAATAGCACAAAATAAATGAGAAAATATTCTTTCCGTGTTTGAATACTATTAATTTAGCAATGAAGTCACTCATTTTATTGAGAAATGAGTGAAGTTCCAACCTATAACTTTGTTGTTTCTCTTTTGTGTTATTTATTCAAGTAAAGGAAAATATTAATTCATGTATTTCTGGTGAACTTACACGCAGAGAGCCACTTGTTAAATATTACAAACACACTACTGAGTAAGCTTCCTAAGAACAGGCACTTTGTCATGTTCATCCTGTCAACATGGCACCCAGAAAAATGCCTGCCTTGTTGAACAAATGAAAACACTTAACTTCTCAGTGTCTCAATTTCTCATCTGTAAATTGAAGCCAGTGTAACTAAACTGCTACCACACTGGAGTGAGGGAAAAGCAAAGTTAGTAGGCAGTAAAGCTGATAGTGCTTTATAAACAAGTATTACTAAACAAAGCAGCCTTACTAAGCTACGTTATGAGATTATATTTAATATGTTACCTTTTCTTCATATGCTGCTTGCTTAAAGGACTCTACAACAGACACATGAAACGATGCTCAGTGTCCCTCATCATCAGGGAAATACAAATCAAAACCACACTGAGATACCACCTCATGCCGGTCAGAATGGCTAAATGAGCAAATCAGGAAACTATAGATGCTGGCAAGGATGTGGAGAAACGGGCACCCTCCTCCACTGTTGGTGGGAATGTAAACTGGTGCAGCCCCTCTGGAAAACAGTATGGAGGTTCCTCAAAAAATTCCCAATAGAACTCCCCTATGATCCAGCAGTAGGACTGCTAGGAATTTACCCAAGGGATACAGGGGTGTTGATACATAGGGGCACATGTACCCCAATGTGCCTAGCAGCACTCTCCACAATAGCCAAGTCATGGAAAGAGCCTAAGTGTCCATCAACAGATGAATGGATCAAGAAAATGTGGTTTATCTATACCATGGAATACTACATGGCAATGAGAAACAATGAAATCTGGCCATGTGTAGCAACATGGATGGAACTTGAGGGTGTTATGCTGAGCGAAATAAGTCAGGCAGAGAAGGACAGATACCATGTGTTTGCACGTATAGGTGGATTAGGAGGAACTTATCGGAGGACCATGGGGGAAGAGAAGGAGAAAAAGAGTTGGGGAGAGGGAGGGAGGCAAACCATGGGAGACTCTTGAATGCTGAGAACAAACAGGGCTGATGGAGGTGGAGAAGAGGGGGAGGGGAGTGATGGGCATGGAGGAGGGCACTTGTTAGGCTGAGCACTGGGTGTTATATGGAAACCAACTTGACAATAAACTAAGAAAATTTTTGAAAAAAATTATAAAACTGCATTCCTGAGACAATAAAATAAAGGACTCTCAAAGATTTTTTTATGTAGATGACTTGCTTCACCCAAAGAAAACATATATTCACTTTATTTCTTTAAATACTTGGCAGTCTTTGGGGTGCTTCGTTGGTTCAGTGGATTGAGCATGTGACTTCGGCTCAGATCATGATCTTGTGATTTGTGGGTTTGAGCCCTGTGTCAGGCTCTGTGCTGACAGCTCAGGATCTGGAGCATGCTTTGGATTCTATGTCTCCCTCTCTCTGACCCTCCCCTGCTTGTGCTCTGTCTCTCTCTCTTTCTCTCTCCTTCCCCTCTATTTCAAAAATAAATAAGCTTTAAAAAAATAAAATGAAACAAAATAAATAGTTGGCAGTCTTTTCTTTTGCCTAGTTCAATTCTAAGTACTCTAGAAAATACCAGAGAAATATATTCCTTACACTGAAAAGGTTTGTAATCTACTTATAATGATAACCTGCATAAGACATTTAGAGAACAGAAAAAAATTAAGTGGTTAATGTTTTGGATTAGATACTCTGCCAAGGGTTTTAATGTCTATTTTTTTTTTCTTAATAAGATGCCAAAGATATTTTGACTAGCCTTTCTGATTATAAAAACTCCTCTTCTAAAGCCTGTAAAGTCGCATAGATTTTCTTGTCCAGGGCATCTTGGATGGTGGTATTAGATCATCATCAGTAAGCACTTAATAGATGATCACTGTTAGCATTCACTGTGCTAATAAGTATGTCAAGTATGTCAACTATAATTTACAGAGTTTGGTGAAATATGGCCTGTTGGAGAAAAAAAATAGACAAGCATAGATGCATTAGAAATCCATATCAACTATTATCCATCTTTCTACTTCTTAAACAGCCTGTCTTACTCTACCAAAAATTAGTTCCCTCGAGTAAGTTATCTATGCAGTAAAATCATAACATAGGGGATTAAGAGACAGTGCTAGCTTGGGATTTATAGGGCAAAAGACTTTACTGAATATGAGAAAAAAGAATGGACAAGCAAAGAATTAGGGCTGTGGAAGCCAGGGTGTTCCCTTCCCATCATATGTTCTTTGTCTCACCTCCTACATTCAAACTAAAATTGTTATGGGTGCAGCCACTGACCTGTGCCTGTGGACTTGGTATTAAAACAGTATATAATCTGAGAACTCAGTGACAGGACATTTTTAATGATTATGCCCCAGAGTAGTAGTCTTTCTTTTCAAGGTTTCATCTGCATTAGACTCCTATCAGATTTTTTTCCTGAGAGATAGTTACCCACATGTTTGACTTTAATCAAATTGTTCCTCATCACATTATACCAACCAACAGCCATTAAGAGTAGCTCCACATTTTTTTGAAGGAGCTGACCCTCCTCTTTTTTTTTTTTTTTTTTTGATACCTAAATCCCACTGGGAGACAGAATAAACAGATTTGTGTTTACTGCTTAACTATTCCTTTGAGACAAAAATGATATTTTGTATTCCATTTATATTAACTTTTGTGAAAGTGCCTTTTGAAGTTTATTTCCTTTTAGCCCGCAAAGTCTAATCCCTTGATCTAAACATATTAGATACTTTGATGGCAGCCTGTGCTTTGAGCAAATATTTCCAGTAGATAATATTGTAAGGCCACAAGTCTAAATGTCTAAACCAAACTGACTCCATGACAGGCTTTAAGTTTCCCCTCTGAACTAGAAGGCCTGAGTTTCAGCTTTCCCAAAACTATCAGGCAGTTATACATTGCCCAAGGCAGGAGAAATCACCCTTGCAACACCCAATCAGTTAAGTCCAGCGACCACCCTCCACATTACTAAGGGAGAGGCCTGGAGATAGAAACTATAGATAGGACCCTGTTACTTAATGTTAAAGTTAACCTGTTAGTCACCGAACAAGACCCTAGGCTCACTCTGTGATTGGTTGAATTTAAAGGTACTCTAAAGGTTGTAATTGGATCCCGCCAAAAGTAACGAATACTCTAGACAATGTGTATGGTCAAATCCGCTGTCAATGATGTTGAATTATTATGATTGGATCACTGTTCCCATGCCACAACTTCTGTAACTCCTCCGTCTCAAACCCCATAAAAACCCTACTCTGCCCTTGTTCGAGGCTCTCAGCACAGACCCATACGCTGGTGAAGTCTGTGAGCCCGAGCTTAAGCCCGTAATAAAGCCCTTTGCCTTTGCATGCGTGACTCGGTCTCCCTGGTGGTCTCTGGTCGGTGAGGATCTGGGTATAACAATATTAACTTAAATAATCCTGCTTCCTAATATATTTTTGGATAAAATATTGATTTAAATGCTGACATAGATGTCCAGACTTCCATTTTCTTATTGCTCTTATGTACAAAATAGATAAATATTTAGCCTTTTCTAGATAGTATGAATTGTTCGTAGGCTGCAACAGGGTTTGAAGGCCGTGTTTTACTTGCCAAGGGCTTCATGCTATTAGATCAATGATTTGTCCCAAATCAGCACTCAATACATATGCTGATTGATTTATAGTATGCCTTGTTTAAGATCTATACTGATTAATAGACAAAATAAGCAGTCAAATATAATCATGATAATAAAGAGTAGAATCTGAAAGGCCTTAACAGTTTACAAAATACTTGCAGATGTTATCTCATTTAATCCTCTCAAAAATCTTGTGAAGTAGATAACAGCAGGTATTATTGTCATCCCTTGTTATCCAAAGCCCCAGTTTACAAATAATGGAACTATACTTGAACCCAAATCTTCACACTCCAGGGCCTACGCAGTTTCCACAATACCATACTATGTTTCTATCACCTATTTCAGGGTATGATGAAATACAGCATTTACATGGGAAAATATTAACTACAGTCATCAGGACTGTGATGTTTTCTTGGTAAAATACTTCAGTGGCATAACAAACTATTGCCAGATTGCTTGGTTCTGTTTGTCTAAACGTTGTAAGTAGTTTTAGTGATTTTTAATGGCTTTCCTCCTTCTGTCCACATCTACCATATTTTGTCACCACTCTGGGTTTGCAGAGATTGCTGTTTAGTGAATCGCTCTGTAGAGGATGAGCAAACCAGGAGGTCCTTTATCGTAGCTGATAAGCAGCTTGGTTGTGAGGCAAAAGAGAGCAATGCTTCTTTGGTCCTGCAATCTGGTGGGAAGCCAAGGTGTTAGCCAAGATGTCAGTCTTTTCTCTTAGAGACTCTACTACTTCCCATCTAGGCACTCCCTAGGCCTGAATATTGATTTTCTGCCTTACTTTGTGCTGTAGTAAGATAATAAGGGTAATGCACGTATAAATCAACCTTTCATTTACTTAAAAGAATTGTCCTACAGTAAAGGAGGAAATAGAAGCTATTCTGACCCCTGAATACTGGACAAAGGCAAAACCTAAGTACACAGTTCTTCAATATGACGTAACCTTTTTCATTTAACAGATATATCCCCTAGTAACTCTTCATGCTGGCAAATCATGAAAGGAAGCATGTAGATTTGGCAGCCCAACCCTGAAGTTTGTGTCTAAAAAATTATTACAATTTATGCACCAAGGGTCCAAATGACATTTGTCATTTGGCTGGGCAAAGACATTTCTGAAATTAAAAAGGATGACCTTATTTCACTTAGTGAAATGAGATGTGCACTTTAATGGAACCCATTTTGAATAGTTGTTCTTTGGGCAGTGCTGTCAAAAAAGAAAATGCATTTTACATTCTTCCTTATTATCGGAAGAAAATACACTCCTAAAATAGAGTCACTTAAGACTCGCTTGGTTCTCACTGAGAACCTCATGGTATCATTTAAAAATTCCTGTTCCTGGGTGGTGATTTGGCACACATTTTTTCTTTTCAGGTAAAAAAACAGTGATCATGGAACAATTGAAGATAGTACTATGGTTTTTAAAAATATATTTAATAAATAATACCCATCTTTGCTTCCTCTTGTTCCTTAATCCTTGAGAAGTTCCTGTAGTCCTCAAGGTTGAGCCTGTTTTTAATCATCACATTTATACCATGTGATCAGCAACTTATGGGTGCCCTGATATGTATTTAGTTAACATTTACAGAGCCCTTGTATATCCCAGTCACTGTCAATGTATTTAATCTTCTTATGAAACCGTCAGGTAGTAGGTATTCTTACTATCCCGTTTTTACTTACTTGGATACAGAGAGGTTAATTACCTCATCTAACACTTAGTTTGTAAGTGGGGAGCTGAGGCTTCAACCCAGAAAATCTGACTTCAGGGTCCTTGCATTTGACCACTTTGCTATTGTGCTTTACATTTAGGTGAATATTAGTGTCAGGAATGAAAAATTATCCTCTGTTCTTCAAAGGTTCATCTAGCTAGTCTAAGAATGAATTTGACATGAGACAGACTAACGGAGGAAAAACAAATTTAATTTCACACATATGGGAGTTTCAAAGACAGAAAGGTAAAATGAGATCTATATGCCATTCTGAGCTAAGGATGGGATAGGGTCCTGGGGCACCAAAGGGGAGGAAGGCAGTACACAGGGCAATAAGAAAAAGAGCAGATGTTTAGTAATTAGATGTTTACCCTGCCAGACAGAGAGTCATTCAGATAAAATTTACCCTTGGTAATAACTCTTATTCTGCATGGGAAGGTGGGGAGAACAAGTTAGATTCTTCCAGGTAGTTAAGGGAGGGGCAGAAACTTCTTAGCCTGCAGGATCTCAATTGCCTTCAGCTCAAAATAGTCCACATATCACAGGGCCATTTTGGAGACTTGTTCTGAATCCCTTCACTAACCTTAGGTAGGATTTCCCTGGAAGACTAATTTCCTCAGTGTTGGCCCTATTGGGGATTTCTCCCCTTGTCAAAGCTGTGGGCCCTTTGCTTCCCAGAGCCCTTCCCACTCTAGTCTCTGTCCTCACCTTGCCCCAGTCAAGCGAATGTTGAACATGCGGTGTCAGGACTGACTGGACCAACCATAAGGATAGTATATGTTAAATGTGCCCCCACTCTTACTTTACTCTTCCCTTATCATCCCGTTCCTTTCACCCTCTGACTTAGTTTATAGGACCTCCCAAGTGGAAGTGAGAAAATGTCCAGGATAGCTGATAATCCATTTGAGTATTCTTTTAACACTAAGGGAGAAATTGCTGTTTGGCCATGCAAGGATGAACCAGAAGAGTTTGTTCCTGGCAACTAAGCTGGAACTCAGAACACACTTTCCAAAAGAAACATTCTTATATATGGCAGTTAGTTTTTATTAGTGATTTATTGTCAGAACAGCATACAGCTTCATTTATTTGTTGATTCATTAAATCATTTGTTCAGGCACAAGGGACACAAATTGCCACCATTGGATTAAGTCCATGAGTGGTCTGCATAATCTCTTTATTTGTAGCACTGAATCTAGAAGAAAATGTGTTACTCATTAACTTTGGGGATATACTTTTTTCATAATTAAGGTATTGCCAGTAAAGATAGTCTTGACTTCAGCTTTTGAGAAAAGTTTAAAAGTCAGCAATGTAAGTTGCAAACTGTTGACTTAAAAAAAATCAATGTGTAGTTTTCATTATGAGAATGAACTTTTTAATATAATCACTTGGATCCCCTGGGTGGTTCAGTCAGTTAAGCATCCAACTCTTGACTTCCGCTTGGGGTCATGATCTCATGGTTCATGAGTTTAAGCCCCACATCAGGGCCTGTGCTAACAGTGCACAGACTGCTTGGGATTCTGTTTCCTCTCTCTGCTCATTCTCTCTTTCTGTTTCTCTCTTTCTCTCAAAATAAATAAATTTTAAAAAATGTATATAATCACTTACCAGGAGCCAACAGTGTTTTAGATAAATCAAAAAGATTATTATGTTAAACTTGGATTAATTTATATGCCCTGAAAGTATATATTCTATTAATTGTGATCAGTGAATAATATTAGTAGGCATTTCCTTTAATTTTTCCCCCAGTACTTCTCAACATTGTATCTTTTCAATGCAAATGTTTGGGAAGTTGGTCACTGAATGTGAAAAAAGTATATCAAAATGTGTTTTACTTTCACCTGTGAATAGAGTGGTTAGGCTTATTTAATTTCTAGGGAAACTTTATTATTTCATGCCATTTTCATTTGAAATGGCTAAATACACTTAAGTTCTAAGATGGGTGTCACTAAATGTAATTAGAGCATGGCATGTAGCATTGCAAAACTTAGAGGTGTCAAAAGAATAACATTATCTACAGTGTTTAGGAAGATTTAGCATCTCTGTAGTACCCAGGAAGTCTTTGGAAGTGTGCACACACAATTATTTATTCACTGGTGCACCTACACCTATTTCTTATGGCGCTGATGTCTGCCTGCCCCACTTCTCCTCCAGCTCCCCTGATGTTCTGTTATCTAAAAGCTCAACTTCCAGACCTGTTATTTCATTAGTAGCAAGTTCAGTCTGGAATGAGTCTTCCGCTTCCAACCCTGACTTGTACTCAAGAAAGCATTTAGTCCTCTGGATGCCTGTGTGAGGCTCAGACTTCATTCTATCTGACTCTGCCATGTGAAGCCAGTCTACCCACCTGGTACTTCTGCCCACCTCTGTATAATCTTTCATGGACTTGGCAACAAACAGCCCGGGCTCTACCAGACACCAAGAACTGCTGCTATACTGAAGTCTTTTTTTTTTTTTTTAAAGACAACAGCTGGTTTATTAATTTAGTCAATTTATTTGAGGGTTTTTTTTTTTTTACAAATAGTTTATTGTCAAGTTGGTTTCCGTATAACACCCAGTGCTCATCCCCAGAAGTGCCCTCCTCCATGCCCATCTCCTCCCTCCCCCCACATCCATCAGTCTTCAGTTTGAATACTGAAGTCTTGACATGCTTCATCCTGCATAACCAGTCTCATGTACAAATAATTCCCATCACTTATCCTCCACATTCAGGAAGCTGGTTTCATAAGTGACCCCAGCACCTGCATAGGCATTTCTGCATTTACATCCTCATCCATCTTTTGGTCTCTCTCTCTCTCTCTCCTCCCCACCTCCTTTCCTCCTCCCCTCTTCAACTATGTCCTAACAAAAACATCTTAATCCCAACTATATTTTTTTAAAAAAGCATCTTAATCCCACTCTGTTTTGAGTCCCCAGTGATTTCTACCTTGTCATAGTTTTCTTTTTCACTTATAGAGATTATCACACCACCTAGCACTAGTCAGGTGGTGTTCTTTCATTTCTTCATTTATGTCAGTCTTGACTCTTCTAATGACACAGTGAGTGCCTATGAGGCCAGAAACAATTGTTAAGTGCTGCTTTTGTGTTCCTTATTATCTCTATCAATAAGAACTTATTTCCAGATGCCTGGGTGACTTAGTTAGTAAAGTATTTGTTTCTTTTCTTTTCTTTTCTTTTCTTTTTTAAGTTTATCTATTCTGAGAGAAAGCATGTGAGCAGGGGAGGGACAGAGAGAGAGGCAGAATCCTAAGCCATCTCCACAATGACAATATGTTGCCCAACACGGGGCTCAAACTCACCAACCTGCAAGATCATAACCTGAGCCAAGATCAATAATCAGAAGCTTAACCAACTGAGCCACCCAGCGCGCCTAAGTGTCCAGTTCTTGATTTCAGCTCAAGTCATGATCCCAGAGTCATGGGATCAAGCCTTGTGCTGAGCATGGGGCCTGTTTGAGATTCCTTCCTTGCCTCCATCCCTCCCTCTCTCTCTCATTCTCTCTTCCTCCCCCCTCCCCCCTCCCCCATTTGCATTCTCTCTCAAATAAGTAATAATAATTATAAGTATAATTATAATTATTTATAAATATTATTAAAGGTAAATTATCATCATCATTATTATAAATACTTATTTCAATAAATAACCCTCGACAATAATATCCCAGGGACATAATAAAGAGAGATACAATTTATTAAGCTCTTGCTACATACTAGGCACCAGGTACATTATCTCATTTAGTCCTCACATCAATGAGAACTGTTATTACATCCTTTTTCCATTTGACACTTAGCAAAATTGCACAGCTAGTAAGTGGTAGAGGAGCAAGGATTTAAACCTGTTATCTGTCTAGTGCCACAGCCCTTGAAAATAAACTACTATATTTCACCTATCTTCAGTCTATCTTTGCCTAAGGAATAAAATCTAGATAAGCAATAACACTTTTAGGAGCTTGGGGATTCCTGGAGGGATATATTCATTAGTTTTGTCAATATTTGTCAGTATCTGTTGAATCCTTAAAATGAATAGGCTTCAGAAACTTGCACATAACACTGAAAGTGGACAGATGGTGAGTTCAGGAAGGAAAAAGAAGAGGCAACCAATAAAGACAGGTGGACACCCACAGATATGAATTGAACAACCCATTTGTTCCCTCTTTAACCCTTGTGCTTGAAACCTGATTTGTGATCCCACCAGAAGGACAGTGAAACTGTTCCCTAAGGCCCAGCCATCACTCCTCCAGTCCAATTGTCTCTGGCTTCTGTAGTACTTGCCATTGTGACCTTCTGTACCTTGAACCTCTTTCCTCCTTTATTTTCTACAAGAGTTTGCTGATTCTCCCATTATTGCTCTGACTACTTCTTTAGTTTCATTGTCTGGCTCTTTTTCTCATTTTATATACAAGCATTCCCTAAGGCTCTGCCCTTGACCCTCTTCTCTCCTCCTTCTTAACCCTCTCCCTTGCTGATCTCATCCATTTTCATAGCATCAGCTCTCATTTGTATGCAGAATACTCTTACATCTATGGCTTCAGCAATCCAGACCTCTCCCCAGGGCCTCTGCCCCACATTTCCAACAGCCTGTCAGGTAGCTTCACTAGCACTTCATCCTCTGTTTCTCTCAAGCCTCTTGTTTCTCTCCTGGGGACCCTGTTCTTAAATGACATCAGCATTTCCCAAGTCATCTTTAACTCATCTCTCTTGCTCATCCCTACAACACTTAGTCAGTTCCCTGGACCTGTTGATTTTATGTCCTAAATATCTGTTGGCTCTGCCTCTCAGTTCCCATTGCCACAAACTTCATTACTGCCCAGTTAATATCTCCAGAGAGCAGTTCTGATCACCTTCAATTTTCTTTTCAAAACACTCCAGGATGTAAAATGTTAAGAAGAAACAAAGTAAAGTAAATAAAAGAAAAAGAGGCTTTCCTTAGCTGGGCATGTAAGGCCCTAACTGTCTTTCATTTCTTTCTTGATACATGAAGCACAGCTAACAGGTCTCACTGCTGCCAGCCAGATAATCTGTCTCTTCTAAACACATATGTATCTGTATCTCTCTCATGTACGTTACAGTTAGTAGTGTTTATATACTAAAGAATATAGGCTCTCATCGTATTCACTTAGTACCCCACCACACACACTGTACCAGACACAGGCTGAGCACCTCACAGGTGCTCAGAGAAGTATTTTTTTTAACATTGATAATGAAGTGTGACCTTGACAACACCTGTCCCAGTTACTGCTCTTTTGTCCAGCATAAAAGATAAATGTAATATTTCCCTACTGCATGCATGTTTGATGGATCTCCCTTTTGCTTTCTGTGTCTGAAATACCCCATTCTTTTGTCAGGAACATAGTTTGTGGGGTCTGATTTAGAGGAGAGTTTCTTTGAAGGCTTCACCTCTTATTAGCCATCACTGTGGCCTTAAAGAACTTCTGGTCACTGATTATCTCCAGGCAACTCACTGTGTTCTGTAAACACTTGGTTTTTTCTGCTGAGTGTGAAGTGGGGACAGAAGGCAACTTGCTGCCCTCTTGAGTATTTCTGGTAATTCAGAGCCAAGCCAACCATGGCAGAAAATTCCCTCAGCAGAGCAGATGCAGCCAATCCCAGAGATTGTCTTTAACCATAGCCTGAACAACTTTGTAGTTTTCTTAGAAATTGATTCCTTATGGCCAACATGGTATGTAAATTGTATACAAAAAATTTCAAAAGCTCTTTAAAATTCAGGGTATGCTTTTACAGGAGTAGCCTCTGTGCTCTAATATATTCAGATTCCATAAAGATACATCATAAATCCATAAATGTTTATTCCTAGACAGGGCTCTTATTTGAATTTCTGTCTCCTTTCCTACCCTGGTGAACTTAATTGGACAACTTAAAAGAGAACATAAAGGTATCATTACCTTATACCTTTAAACCTCAGACCTAGAGCAAGCTCTTATAATCTGTATTCTGGATGTCCCCATTAGTGCCCAGAATTAGACAAAAGCTCCAATCTCCAGGAGTCTCTTGCCTCCAAAAAGTCCATAAAGGTCTGGATTTTAACTTTAAAAAGCTACAGAAAGCCAAAAGTCTTTACCATCTTTATTTTTTTCTTTCATAGTTTATTGTCAAGTTGGTTTCCCTGTAACACTCAGTGTTCATCCCAGCAAGTGCCCTCTTCCATGCCCATCACTCTCCTTCCCCGCACCCGCATCAGCCGTCAGTTTGTTCTCAGCATTCAAGAGTCTCTCATGGTTTGCCTCCCTCCCTCTCCCCAACTATATTTCCCCTTCTCCCCCATGGTCCTCCGTTAAGTTCCTCCTAATCCACCTATATGTGCAAACAGGTCCTTCTCTGCCTGGCTTATTTCACTCAGCATCACACCCTCAAGGTCCATCCATGTGGCTACACATGGCCAGATTTCATTCTTTCTCATTGCCATGTAGTATTCCGTTGTATAGATAAACCACATCTTCTTGATCCATTTGTCAGTTGATTTTACCATCTTAAATATTTCTTTCCCACTCCTATAAAGTCTCCCCTACCCAAATCTAGCAATAACTTCATTGAGTGATTCCTTTTCTCTCTGAATCATTATCAGATGTCCTTGATGTGCTACTGTGGCCATCTCCTCAGAAAACTGGAGAAAAAGGAGAGAGTGTGAGCTGAAGTGGTAGTCATTCATTCATTCATTTATCCTTTATTCATTCACTTATTTTTGTTCAACAAACATTATTTATTGCTTGCCAGGCAGTGAGATTTGATAATGGGAAATACACAGTTCCCATCATTAGGAAGCTTATTGTTAATAGAAGAGTTCCACCAAATAACCAAATGCAATGTTTCTTAATTTTTCTTTGTCCAGAGACTCCTTTGAGAATTTTATGAATGTATTAGATTCCCCTTTCACCACTGAAAATAAATATACACATATATACAGGATATATAAAAGAACTTTTATTTGAAACACCTTGGCTCAGTGGTATGGGTGTGTTACTAAGTTTTTGGTAAGGATACCTTCCTCCTTGGTAGAATGTAACCTGAGGTATAGATCTGGGACCCATTGGCCCAAATTGCTATTATAGGGTTAAGATAAATTGTTTTTACAGAAATCTTTCATCAAACTATACTGCTAAAATATGAAGTGAAGTAATTCTTTAAGCTGGAGCTTAAATGAAAGAGTGACTGGAGTGTTTGACCAATAGCAAGAAGTCTAGCATGGCTAGAGTGGAATTGGATGATGGAGACAAAAGTAAGAGATGAAGTCAGAAAGGTATAGGGGTCCAGATTATATACGGCCATTTTATGCCATTGACTTTCGCTTTTTACTCTGAGTGAAGTAGGAAGCCATTACAGGGTTTTAGAGAAGAGTGACTGACATTTTAAAAGGACTACTAAGTTTTCTGTGTTGATAATAGACTGATTAAGAGGCACGGATAAAGGTGAGGAGACCCATTGGGAGAAATCCAAGCCAAGATAATGGTAGTGGCTTAGATCAGATGGTTGGTAGCAGAGGAGGTAATGGGAAGCAGTCAGATTCTGGAAGTATTTGGGGGATAGAAATGACAGGATTTCCTAAGAGATTAAATGTGAGACACCAAAGTGGAGGTGGGGTGGGTGGGAAGACTTAAGATGAATCCAAGATTTTGGCTGAGCAACTACAAGGACGGAGTTGCTCTCAACTGAGATTTAAAAGACTATGGCTCGAGCCCGTTTGGGATGAAGGATCAAGAGTTTAGTATTATGTTGTATGACTTGGGTATTCTGAAACAAATTTTGCTGCTTGCTGGGATTAAGCAAATAAATAAAAGTGAGAATAATAGTAGCCAGGTCTCTCACTGTCAGAAAAGGGAGTTGTAAGTATGGAAAGTATGAAGACTGGAATGAACCTTGTGATGTTGGAATGGGGTTAGCATTAGAGATATCAGTGTGGACTCATGATTTTTAATATACAGGTGTAGAAATGGATATAAATATACATCCTCAAACATACTTTTTTAAATCCATCGCTGCAATGGTCTAAAAGAAATCACACCAGTAACAATGAGCACAAAACAGCCAGACGTAAGTTTTTAAATACCATCATTCTTCATTATATAAATAGGATACCCTGGGGAAATAGCTGGTTCCAAGCTGGGGCAGAGAATGGATATGATGAGTCTAGGACATTTTATTGTGGTACACAGTAAGAAAGTGCTCAAACAATGATAAGGATGTGTCAAAAAGATTCAAGAGCCACCTTAAGATTCTCATTTGTCTGACAATAAACTGTTTGTAAAAAAAAAATTAAATTAAAAAAAAAAGATAAATCATGAAAAAAAAAATTCTCATTTGTCAAGCCTGGGACTATTTTAGCATCAAAATAAATAATAGTAGGATTATGTTATCATTCAAAAAACTAAAATAAAATAAAAATTATTATTACTGGTATTATAAATAAGTGAATAAATTAATGAGGGAGAAAGAAAATTCCTCCTTATAGTAAAATGCCAGATGAATAAATGAGTAAAGAATGATAATGTCAGAAATAACATCAGTTGACAAATACCAAGAGTAATTAATTTACATAAGAATTACCAATGGGTCCTCAACTAATGGGTGAAAATTTGAAAAGGAATAGGGTATCTACATAGTCTCAAAATATTTATTGGAAAGGAAAAATAGCAACATTACAACAGAGAAACCTGGCGGGGCGCCTGGGTGGCTCAGTCGGTTAAGTGTCCGACTTCAGCTGGGGTCATGATCTTGTGGTCTGTGGGTTCAAGCCCCGCGTCAGGCTCTGTGATGACAACTCAGAGCCTGAAGCCTGTTCCAGATTCTGTGTCTCCCTCTCTCTCCTCCCCTCCCCCACTCGCTCTCTGTCTCTGTCTCTCAAAATAAAATAAAGACATAAAAAAATTTTTTTAAAAACAAAAAAAGACCAATAGAGAAACCTGGCAGCTATCATCTTAACCAAGTGTTTGAAGTTAATATGACCAGTAATGGGACAAACTGACATCATGATCTCCTTATAAGATGCATTGAAGACACAGTATTACTTTTGTAGAATTCCTGTCAAAAATGTCTCCATCTACTCGTTAAGAAACCTCAGACAAACCCAAATTAAGAGCTGTTTAATAGGGTTTCAGTTTTGCAAGATGGAAGGAGTTCTAGAGATTGTTTGTCCAACAGTGTGAATATACATAACACTACTGAAGTGGTCAGTTTAAAAACGGTTAAAATGGTAAAATTCTTAATAATCTTTAAGTTTTAAAAATCTTTAAAAAATTAAGGAACATTCTATACAATATCTTCAATAAGTCAGGAAAGACAAAGATACTATAGAACTTTTCTAGATTAAAGGGGAATAAAGAGACATAATAATGAAATACAACTTGTGATTCTGGATTGAACCCTGGATTAAGAAATTAACTTGGGAAATTAATTTGGGATTTGTTTAAAAGCAGGTTGTGAAGAGAGAAGAAACACTGTTAACAGCTGAGGAATGGAATTATTGTCTGTTTCCTATCTCCAGCATTTGATGACCCCAGTTCATATATTTCCCCAGAAGTTTTGGTGCTTGGTTGCCAGCAGGTTGTCCACAGAGATTATCTGTGTTCTAGAAAGTGAAGTCATCTTGCATGGCCGATAACAGCTGGACAGAAATAGGCCTGCCTATATCACGGCAGGGCAGAACTTTGGAGTGCAAACAGTCTTTCATTCAAATCACAGGCAAACTTCCTGATGCCAAAATCAGCCCTAATCTCACAAGCTCATCTCATCAGTTTCCTGGTAGATAGCAGCTGTGCTGCCAGGGATAGAAACTCCTGGCTTGCCATAATTAGATCTAAGAGAGTAGCCCTTGTTTTCCCTTTAGTGTGCAAGCCTCAGTGTCTGCCAGTGTGAATGGCAATGGGGTTTCAGGGGGTTGTACTTAAAGTGAGCTGGTGAGCCTGAGAATCATGACAGACACCCTCCTCCCTAAATGTTGGATCACCTGTGTATTGCCCCTGATCAGTCTGCTTGTTTGAAACTAACTTCAAAGGCAATGTGTAGTGTTGGCTCTAGCCTTTAACAAGAAACTAGAAATAGAACCCTTATTCAACTGTACGGAGATCTGCCATCAGAGAACTCTGTCTCTCCTTTAATGCCTTCACTGTGCCCTGGAAATTATTTATCACTCATCCTCCAGGAAGGATGATTTTTTTCCAAACAACTACCAATAAGCATATCTAAATTTTGTAGAGTAATTTGCAGTTTATGGGCACTTGTGTATCCATTGGCTCATTTAATCTTGACAACAGAACTGAAAATGAGATAAGTTGTACCCTTATTCCGTAGAGAAGGAGACAGCTAAAGATCAAATACTATCAGCAAGCAGCTATAACTCTCTTCTCCCTGATGAACTGGTGTGGAAAGCACCTCTGTTTCCAAGTTGAACCAGTTAAGGAAATGTAGTTTTATTAATCACATCACCTAATGAAGTCTTACCAGTGTAATGGAGGAAATACTTCACACAAAAGATAGGGGAAAAAATTTTTTTAAACACCTGTTGGAGGTAGGTGGGAGTCTCAGTCTCATGAGACTTGAGAAACGTGTTGTTGTTGTCGATGTTGTTGTTTGGAAGCAACAAAAGTCATGTGGGCTGAAATGAATGTTTCCTTTCCATTGTATGACCATTCTGTTTTATCTGTAAAGACTGGAGATAGAGGGAATATTTTTTTGTCATCATTGTTGAGCATCTTCTAAATATTGGGAGAAAACTATCATTGTTAGACTTCAACAATATTAAGACTCACCACTAGAAATCAAACCCAGGGGAAAAATTACTCTGGCAGCAGAACTATATCAACAACATTTAGGAGAAGGGAAATAATAGGTAAGGAGACAGTTTCTAATACAGAGAAAAACTAGGTTTATTGGCAGCTCTGGCATCCTAGGTCATTGCCGGCAGGCACCCTGAAGGGAATGTGATGATCCACAAGAGAATGTGTTGGTAGGAATATATACTTTACAGCCTTACTGCACAGTGGAGAATTTCTATTAAGGGTGATTCATTCTACTTTCCTAGAACCAGAAACATGTTTACTTGAGAAATCTCATGCATAATCTTTGGGTATGGGTTAAAAGAGGAGCAGCCAAAGAACAGGAAAATGAAGGCTGGTTTTAGAGACTAGAGTCATAAAGCAAAGATGCTGTAAAGCACTTTTTACTTTAAGAACCAGAGAAAACCCTCCAGGTCTTTGTTATCATAAGGGTCATTTTCCTTCTGGTGCTAACAGGATTCTTCTTAAGGTAGGTCCTCTTGTCTTTCCCCTTGAAAGTGGGGCTCACTTTCCTCTTTTCCTTTCTATTCATCATGACCAGAGTATACCCACACAAGTTTTATTTGTGTTTGTGCATTCTAGTTTAGTGGTTCTCACATTAACTCCACAGTGGAATCACTGGGAGCTTTAAAGAAATGCTGGTGCATGTATCATTTTTTTAAAAAGATCTCCACATTCTAATGTGTAGCCTAGATTGACAGTGTAGTTCAAAATCAGTGCTTCTCAAACTTTGATGTGCAAGTAAATCATCTGGAGATCTTATTAAAAGGTAGTTTCTGATAGGTCTGAGTTGGAGCTGGGGTTCTGCATTTTTAACAAGCTATCAGGT
This sequence comes from Proteles cristata cristata, assembly GCA_017311185.1. Lineage (NCBI taxonomy): Eukaryota > Metazoa > Chordata > Mammalia > Carnivora > Hyaenidae > Proteles > Proteles cristata. The sequence continues at coordinate 72,988 of JAESUZ010003766.1, read as the reverse complement.
GAAGCAAAATACCTTGAGTAGCAGAATTCTACAGCATTGGTTCTTAAACTCTGACAACACAATAAAAAATCACCTGGGAAGACTTCAAGTTTTCTATTCCACATATAAGGAACTTGGAAGTCATCAGCCTGTCCTAACAAGTAAAAAGCTGAAAAGATTGAAAATTCAACTCTTCTTGGAACCAAAAAATAGAAGAGGATGTAGGACAAACCACTGCCCCCCAAGATTGGAGAGATAGATGAATACAGGCAGTTGGAGCTCACCAGAGCAGAGACTCATGAGTGAGTGTACAGAAACTGCCAAGGGAACCAGTGCCAGGGTTGAAAAACCTGAACTGTAATTGACGAATTGCTGGAGGTTTGGTGTGAACAACTATGAAAATTAAAATCTCCAGGAGAACCCAGTCATAAGAGGACCCCCATGAAATTGTTAGATTTGCCAGCCGGAGCTCCTACATAATCCATAGTAAATATTGGAGAAAAATCTCCTCATGCTTTTTGGAGGGGAAGAAGAAAAAGTACTATTTTGAAATATACCAGAGCACTCGATTTTTCTTCATAAGGCCAACCCCTCAGGAGAAACTAGTTAACCAGAGCCTAGGCATATTATTAGAGCCTGGACATATTATTAGAGCCTAACTGACCTGGGAGAAAGGAAATAACCAATTCTAGCTCACGTTAGTCATTCTGTCTCACCGAAAGGAGAAGAAAAGAAAACTGAGAAATGATTGTGAAGTTAGGAGACATAGGCTCTTGAAGAGACTGAGACATAATCATAGGACTATGTATGGCATACTTCCCTTTCTGCCTCACCTTACCACCACTTTACTGAAGTCATATTTACAGCAGTTTCCTATACCAGTACATTATGTCCAGCTATCAAGCAAAGTTACAAGGCATACTAAAAGGCAGAAAACACAATTTGAAGAGACAGAGCAGGCATCAAAAACAGACATAGCAGGAATGATGGAATTATAATGGGAATTTAAAACAACTACAATTATTATGCTAAGGGCTCTTATGGATAAAGGACACAGCATACAAAAACAGATGGGCAATGTAAACAGAGAAAGAGAAATCCTAGGAAGGAACCAAAAAAATGTTAGAGATTAAAAAAAAATTGTAACAGAAATGAAGAGTGCTTTTGAAATGTTTATTAGTAGACTGGACATGGCTATGGAAAGGTCCTCTGAGAAGCTTGAGGATTTCAAAATAGAAACCTCCAAAACTGAAAAGCAAAGAGAAAACAGATTGTGAAAAACAGAACAGATTAAGTAAGGACTGTGGGACAACCAAAAAGGTATAACACTGACATAATGGTAATACCAGTAGAGAAGAAAGAATAGAATATTTGCAATCATAATGACTGAGAATTTTATCCAAAGTAATGTCAGACACCAAAACACAGATCCAAGAAACTCAGCCAACACCAAACAAAATAAATGTCAAAAACCCCTTTATGCTTAGGCATATTGCTTTCAAATTACAGAAAATCAAAGATAAAGAACCCTGGGGAGAAAATAAGCAGAGGAACAAAGTTAAGAATTAAATCAACCTCTGAGAAACCATAAGAGTAAGACGAGAGTGGAGTAGAGGAAAAAACCTTCACCAGCCTAGATTTCTGTATTCTGTGAGATTTCCTTGTGAAAGTGAAAGAAAAATAAAGACTTACTCAGATAAACAAAAATTGAGGGAATTTGTTGTCAGTAGATCTGCCTTGCAAGCAATGTTAAAAGTCCTTTAAAGAGAAGGAAAATGCAATGAGTACAAAATTCAGATCTACATAAAGAAGGACCATCAAAGAAGGAAAAAGTGATAAAATAAATTTTAATTCTTCATACTCTTAATTGATCTAACAGGTAACAGTGTATTTGATTGTGTATACTTATATATAAGTGAAATGAATGACAATGATACAAGACACAAGAAGGAGGAATTAGGATTATTTGTTTTATGGTATTACCTAAGAAGCAATATTGTTATTTGTAAGTGGATTTGGATTAGTTGTAAATGAACATCACAATCTCTAGGGCAACCACTCTAAGGAAAGTAAAAACAGTATAACTGATATCATAAGAAGGAAAGAAAATGGAATCCTATAAACATTTAGTTAAAACCACAAAAGATATAAATAGTAGAAACAAAAATAGAAGCAAAGAACAAGAGCAACAAATAGAAAACAGTAACAAATATGGTAGATATTAATCCAACTATATCAGTAATCACTTTTAATGTCAGTGGTCTAATAATGCTCCAATTAAAAGATATATTGTAAGAGTGGACGATGAAACGACACCCAAATATATTATGTTTGTAAGAAACTGACTTTAAATGTAGACACATAGAGATTAAAAGTAAATGGATGGAAAAATATGCATGCTAACACAAATCAAAAGAAAGCAGGAGTAGATGTAGTAAGACATAATAGACTTCAAAGCAATGAAAGTTATCAAGGATACTGAAGGTCATTACATAACGATAAAGGGGCCAGGTTTTCAAAAAGACCTAACAAGCATTAACATGTATGCACCTTAAACAGAGTATCAAATTGTGTGAGGTAGAAAGTAAGAGAAGTGCAAGGAAAAATAGGTAACTCCACTATCATAGTTGGAGACTTCAACACACTTTTATCAGAAAGAGAGAGATCCAGCAGGCAAAAACTCAGTAAGGACATAGTTAAACTCAATAACATTATCAGTCAACTGAATATAATGCACATCTACATATTACTAAACCCATTAAAAGCAATGCACATTCTTCTCAAGTTCACATGAAATGCTCATCAAGATAGACTATATTCTGGGCCATAGAACAGACCTTAAAAGACTAGGAATCCTGCAGTCGCTCTCAGAATACAATGGAATTAAACTAGAAATCAATAATAGATTAATAGAAAATCCCATAATATGTAGAGATTAAGGAACACACTTTTTAAAGTTTATTTATCTTGAGAGAGAGAGAGAAAGAGAGTGAGCAGAGGAGGGGCAGGGGGCAGGGAGAGAATCCCAAGCAGGCTCTGCACTCTCAGCACAGAGCCTGATGCAGGGTTTGAACTCACAAACTGTGAGATCATGACCTGAGCTGAAGTGAAAAGCCAGATGCTTAATGGACTAAGCCACCCAAATACCCCAAAACACTTTTTAAGTAGGCTCTCCACCATGGAGCTTGAACTCATGACTTCAAATCAAGAGTCACATGCTCTACTGACTGAGCCAGACAGACACTCTAAACAACACACTTCTAAATAGCACATGGATCAAGGAACTAATCTCAAGAGATTTTTTAAAATTTTGAATAAATAAAAATGAAAACACAATATTTCAAAATTTGTAGGATACAGTGAAATCAGTGCTTACTGGGAAATTTATAGCACTGAATGTACTTATTAGATAATAAGAAAAATCTAAAATGAATCATCTAAGTTTCCACCATAGGAAACTAGAATAAGAAGAACAAATTAAGTCCTAAGTAAGCAGAAGACAAGAAATAATAAAAATTAGAATGGAAATAAATGAAATTGAAAACAAGAATCAAAAGAGAAATCAACAAAACCAAAATTTGGCTCTTTGAAAAGATCCAATAAGATTGGTAAGTTTTTACTAGGCTAAGGTAAAAAGAATGAAGTTATAGATTAATAATATCAGAAATAAAATTTTTAAATATCAGAAATTTAAAAATATCAAAAAATATCAGAAAAAAATGTCAGAAATAAAAAAATATCAGAAATAATATCAAATACCAGAAATAATACTAAAATATATCAGAAATAAATATCAGAAAATATCAGAAAAAAATATATATAATACTGTTGTCTTTTTATTTCTGATATTATTAATCTATGTCTTTGGACATTAAAAGGATAATAAATAATATAAAGAACTCTTTGCCCACAAATTTGATAACCTAGATGAAATGGATAATTTCTTGAAAGATACAATTAGCATAAACTCACACAAGAAGAAATAGATAATCTGAACAACCTATATCTGTTAAAGAAATTGAATAAGTAACATCCTTCCAAAACAGCACCAGGCTCAGATAGGTTTATTGATGAAGTCGATCAAACATTTAAGGAAGCAACTATACTAATTTTCTATAATCGCTTTCAGTGGTTAGAAGCAGAGGAAATTCTACCTCATTTTATGAGGCCAGCATTACCCTACTACCAAAACCAGACAAAGATATTACAAGAAAAGAAAACTACAGACCAAATCTCTCTTGAACACTGCTTAAGATCTTCTCTTTCTCCCTCTTCCTCTACCCCACCCGCCTCCTTCAAAAAAGAATTCAGAGGGGAAAACCTAGATAAATGTGGGGGTAGTGATGACTTTTAGATACAACACCAAAGGCAGAATCCATGAAAGAAGAACTAAGCTGGACTTTATTGAAGTGAAAGGCTGTGCTCTGTGAAAGACAATATCAAGAGAATGAGAAAAGAAGCCACAGATTGGGAGGAAATGTTTGCAAAATACTTAAACACATCTGATAAAGAACTTATTCAAAGTGTATAAGGAACTCTTAAAAAACAAACAACTCAGTTTTAAATATGGGCCAAAGGGGCACCTGGTTGGCTCAGCTGGTAGAGCATGCAACTCATGATCTTGGGGTTGTGAGTTCAAGCCCCAAATTGAGTGTAGAGCTTACATTAAAAAACAAAAGTCAAAGACCGTAACAGCTCACCAAAGTAGTATACGGAAAACAGGCATATGAAAAGATGCTTTACATCATGTGACATCAGAGAAATACAAATTAAAACAATGAAATACTAGTACCTACCTATTTCAGTGGCCAAAATCCAGACATTGGCAATATTGGCAATACCGAACACTGGTGAGGATGTGAGCAACAGGAACTCTCTTTCATTGCTGGTGGGAGTGCAAAATGGTACAGCCACTTTGAAAGACAGTTTGGGGTTCCATACACAAGGAAATGTTACTTACTTACATGATCCAGCAGTTGCGATCCTTGATATTTACCCAAAGGAGTTGAAAACGTATGCCTGCACAAAAACCTGCACTTGATATTTGTAGCAGCTTTCCTCATAATTGCCAAAATTTGGAAGCAACCAAATTTTGTCTCTCATTAGGTTAATGGATTAATAAACTGTGGTACATGCAGATAATGGAATATTATTAAGTGCTAAAAAGAAATGAGCTAGTAAGGTATGAAGAGACATGAAGGAAACTTAAATGCATATTACTAAGTGATAGAAGCCTATCTGAATATATACTGTGTGATTCCAACTATATGGCTGTCTTGAAAAGGCAGAACTGGGGACAGTAAAAAGATTAGTGGTTACTCAGGTTTGGGAAGGAGAAGGGATGAAAGGGCAGAGCACAAATGATTTTAAGAGCAATGAAAACACTCTATGATATTGCAGTGATAGATACATGTCATCATACATTTCTCTAAACCCATACAATATACAATGCCAACAGTGAATACTAATGTAAACTATAGACAAATATAGGTGATTAGGGATTATCAGTATAGGTTCATCAACTGACAAGTATACTACTTGGGGGGCTTGTTGATAATGGCAGAGGCTGTGCCTCTGGAGGGGGCAGGCAGGAGGTATATGGGAAATCTCTGTACCTTTCTTTTAATTTTGCTACAAACATAGACTGCTATAAAAAAAAATAAAGTGATAAAAAAAATCACCTAGAGAACTTAACAAATAAAACACAACAATATAAACAATAATTGTCCCTACTCAGACCTATTAAGTGAGAATCAATAGAAAATAGGTCTAAGAGGAATGGGTATGTGTTAGGCTACCCTGATGATTCCATTCTATAGCTAAATTTGGGAAACTTGGTTCTAGAACTGCATTGTATTAGCCACTAAGCATATGTAGGTATTTAAATAAACATCAATCCACAAATGATTAGTGGCTTCTGTATCAGGTAGTATAGATACAGAATGTTTCCATTAATGCAGAAAGTTATATTGGCCAGCATTGTAAAATCTAAAGCAACTCTATACAATTCTTTCTCCCAAAGGAGAAATTCTTTTATTTCTAAAACTGTTGCATTCTATTCTCTTAGTTAAAAACAATCAAATTTGATCTAAAAAGAGACCAGATGATAGCAGTTATTATCTTATTTCAGTTTACGGTAATTTTCAGATAGTCTTGTTCTCCCACCCTCCTAGTAGAATCTTTTGTGAGCTTGTGAAAGAATGAATTGCCTGATCAATGTTGTCCTGTCTTTAAAAATAGAAATGACTGTATCAGAAGAAGAAACAAGATTTTACACATGTGATAGGAAGTAGTCTGAGACATTTCTTTGTTAACCTCTGCAAGTGTTTGGTGACATGTATATATTAATGTCAACATTAAATTTCATTATTTAAATGAAAATTTAAGTAATCTTATTGTAAGGTTTTTTTTCTTTTAAGAATTTACAACTTCCTCATTAAAAAAATAATCTGTCACACTCAGGAATTCCCCTCCAAAATAGAATATTTCTGCTGTAGGGACAATTCTCCAGTTTAGAAGCATGATGAAAGAACAAATTTCAGCTTTGGTGTGAGACTTATTACTGGAGAATATTTGTAGTCTCTATTTCTAAATCCAGTTGGGATTTATGGGCAGTCAAGGTTTGGATTTTGTCTCTCACATCTTTTCTCTCTGGAAATCTAGTAATTGGAAGAAGGATGCAGGAATAAGATATTGTACTGTATTAGAAATTACATTATAGAGCCATCTCCTGAAGAATATTGGAGAATGTCTCAAGCTGAGCAGAGCTAGTATATAAATGGAGGTCAGAGAAGGGGAGAACAAAAAACAGGTCAAGTATTCCCTCACCTGGTAGCACTGATAATTCTTAGTGAAGAGATCGTGGATTTCTTGTGGCAACAATTGTCTGGTTTATAGTTCAAAAATTGTCAGTTTTGAAGAGAGCACAAAAGGTCCATATTTGTCCTCATTGTAAATGCCTTGTTCTTGGAGGGTGTTCATAAGCATGGCTTGGCAATGGATTTTTGTAATGAGTGTCCATGCTTCAAACCCAAGCTTGGGCTCTGGAGCAATGCTGGTTTCAGTACACAGAATGCAGCAGTAGTAATGAAGATGTGTCCCAGGCATTAGGGCTGATTTGTTTGGATGCACAGATGCTATGGGAGCTGTGTAGAGTAAAGCTACTACAGTCTCCATCATAAAGCCTCATGGACGGCAGGGTTGTTTCTGTAGCTTTACTTTCCCGTATCAGAGTTCCACTCTGAAATCTAAGGCCCTTTAACTAGAAAGGATCTGGGACAAAGAAAGCTGAAGGTACAAAGCAAAGAACAATTTAAGTACAGTGCTCAGAAATAATTGGCAGCTTAGGGTAAGATAAAGTCCGACAGTGGTTAAAAAAAAATAGCATTTTAGTTCTGGCAGAGACCTTAAAAGGTTACATAGTCTATCTTCCATTGCCTGTCTTCAAAACTTAAATTATTACTGATGAATAAGAACTGATTCTATGTTTTAGGACTTCTAGAAAGAAAATAAAGAAAATTACATAACTCTCTTTGAAACATATTTTGATATACAGTACCTTTTTCATTGTAAATTCATTCTTCAGTTAACCCAGATCCATTAAATTGCATTTAAAATTGTTTTTCATTTGTTCAGTCTTTAGTGGACATGTATAACAGCTAGTCAGCATTCCTTATGTAAAAGTCACTGAAGATCAGTCATAGTTAAATTACCACTTGAGCCTTCTTTTTAGTTAAAAAATTGCTCAGTTTCCTTACACATGTTCTGTTGGCTGCTTTTTTAGCCTCTGACATCTTCCTCAGATTCTCCATGTCAGTCCCCTTTGTAATGTCTAAACCAAAGTCCTTAGCATAATGAGAAACTCACCTCATCAGTCCTAAATACCAGCAGTTTTTGCTTTGAACAATAGTGTGAGACTGTAAAAATAATGATGCAAGCTGAGAATATATCATGTGATCTGAATAATCAATGGAAAAATTGTGATACATAAGTGTCACTTAGAAAACTACTCCCCTTTGTTATAAACATGTAGAGAAATGAAAGAACACAAACCAATGCTAGTATGGTATAATTTAAAACATGAAGAATTAAAGTATTTTTATTTCTTTGTAAAAAAAAACTTATCTGGGGTGTCTGGGTGGCTTAGTCGGTTAGGCATCCGACTTTCGCTTAGGTCATGATATCGCGGTTCGTGGATTCGAGCCCCACATCGGGCTCTGTGCTGACTGCCAGCTCAGAGCCTGGAGCCTGTTTCAGAGTCTGTGATTCCCTCTCTCTCTGACCCTCCCTGCTCACGCTGTCTCTCTCTCTCTCTCTCTCTCTCTCTCTCCTAGAAATAAATAAAACACTTTAAAAAAAACTTATCTAAGAGTAGTTTTAACAGTGCTTGCCACCATCTTATCATATAACTTTCAGTACTGGCCAAACACCCTTTCTATGCTTTGGTGAATTGTCACACTCCTTTCTAACTTTGGATCAGCTTCCAACATTTTATCTTTTGTGTTTTCAATGGCATGAAATAGCTCCAAAGAGTTCCTTTAACATGAAAATTTTTTTGCGGGTGTCACTTCCCCAAGGACATTTTCATACTTTTCATCACAACTGCTTTCCTCATTTATGTTGATTGCTTTGCCCTCAGGAAGTTCCTCTGGTGCATATCTAGAGCCTCTCAAATAGCAATGTCAACAATCCCACAGCTCACTATTTGTTCTATACCTTTGTTTACATTTCAGCATTATTACGTTCTGTTTCTTTGCTGCACATTCATCTTTGTTGGCAGGTTCACTTTTTCCATTGTCCATTTTTGGGTTTATCACGAAAGTCAAGGACACAACACCGCTGGACACTTGGTTGTTTGTGCGTGAACTGGATAACAGATGCATAGTGACCAATCAACAACAGACTTAGAAATAAGTGATGTGATTTGTCACTGATTGTGATGCACATCTGTTATTTACATTGCTATTTGTGCAGTGAAGAGCTAGGAGTGAAAAATCTTGTACCTTATGCAGTTATTCATAGTTTTACTCTACTATGGGAAGAAATTTGAACTCTGTTCTTGGAGGACTGGTTTTATTCAACTAAACTATTGTAATTGAAATTCTTGCATTTTAAAACCATACAAAGTTAGGGGCGCCTGGGCGGCTTAGTCGGTTAAGTGTCCGACTTTGACTTTCGCTTAGGTCATGATCTAGCGGTTCGTGAGTTCAAGCCCCGCGTCGGGCTCTGTGCTGACTGCCAGCTCAGAGCCTGGAGCCTGTTTCAGTCTGTGACTCCCTCTCTCTCTGACCCTCCCCTGCTCATGCTGTCTGTCTCTCTCTCCTAGAAATAAATAAAACATTAAAAAAAAATTTTTTTTTTTAAAATAAAAAATAAAACCATACAAAGTTAGAACGGCCTTATTCAATTCCTAGATCTATCCCTAGGTCCAGGGCTAATGTTCTAGTTAATAGTCATTTTGTTATCCACTCTGACACTTTGGTGTTTTTCTGACTTACAGCCTTGCCAACTTCATCTCAGTGAGGCTTTTCTTCTACAGAGGTACTACATTGGGTCTTCCCTCATTGATCTTTTTACTATTGGTTTCCAACCACTCCTTCAGTCTCTTAGATTGTCTGGAATACTGATTCCCCTCCCAAATTTACTATCATTTTCAGATTAAATAAATATGTCTCCTTTCACTAATGTGAATACTAATTATCCCCACAGAATGTAAGTTTCTGATTACCTCCCAGGTTGACCCAGCCAGTTCTTTGTTATCCTTTTGGTCATACAGTCTATTCTATTCTCTTAAGACCAGTGGTTCCCATTCTGATTCATCATCAGGACCTTTTAAGAAGCTTTCTAAACCACTTCCCAAGCCTTATAAGGGCCTGGGGTGGGGACTGGCATCTATATTTTTTAATGTTCTTCATGTAATCAGCTGGGTCTGGTCTGTAATATAAACCATGCTTTCCTAGTTCTAAACATAAGAACTAAGGTTTCTAATCTTATCATAAACTAATAGAATTTTAGAACTGACAGATACATTAGAGATCATTTTGTCAAACCCACTCATTTTATAAATGAGAAAACTAAGACCCAGAGATGCCAGGTGATTTGGCCATGGTCTCATAGTTACAGGCAAAGTAGAGACTATAACCTGTGGTTTCCAAATTCTAAATATAGTATTCTTTCTATCTAATTTTCCTCATATGGGACACAATCAAAATCATTGACCAACCATCAGCTTCAAGTTACCCTACAGTGATCTTTTTTTTTCTTTCTGGATATAAGTGTACCTGTGAATTAACTTCTGAGAAGAGATGCTCATATAAGGTTCTCTGTAGCACATGGGATAGTAGTTGTGGCAAGGACGTTGAGGTAATAGGTACCATAGCTTTGGGAACCTCAGTTCAGTCCTGTTCTAGTGCCTACTCTGCCTGCCCATTGGTGCTCCAGATGGTGCCCCTTATGTGCTTAGGTAACTGTTTGAGTTGCACATGGTGGTTGTTTTTGTGGCTACACATGTTGCCTGGATAGGAGAGGAAGAAGATGGGTGGATGTGGGTTATAGGGGTGGCAATGTACTATTCTGTGAGGCTTATTATTTTTTTATTTCCATGAGATAGTCTTTTATATTTTTTTAACGTTCATTTTTGAGAGAGAGTGCAATGCTGGTTTTGAACCCATGAACTACGAGATTATGACGTGAGCCAAAATCAGAGGTTTAACCACTGAGCCACCCAGGCACCCCAGGATAGTCTTTTAAAAAATTTAATTCCAGTTAGTTAACATAGTGTTAAAATGGTTTCAGGTGTACAGTATAGTGATTCAGTAATTCCATTCATCACCTGGTGATCATCACAACAAGTACATTCCTTAATCCTTCATCACCTAGTTTACCTATCCCTCCCTTTCCCCTCTGATAACCATTAGTTTATTCTCTATAATTAAGAGTCTGTTCCTTGACTTATCTCTCTTTCTCTCTTCCTCCTGCTTTTGACCATTTATTTTGTTTCTTAAATACCACATAGGAGTGAAATTATATGGTATATTTCTCTGACTGACTTATTTCACTTAGCATTATACTCTTTAGCTCCACCCATGTCATAGCAAATGGTAAGATTTCATTCTTTTTTTATGGCTGAATAATATTTCTCATCTTCTTTATCCATTCATCAATCAACAGATATTTGGGCTGCTTCCATAATTTGACTATTGTAAATAATGCTGCTATAAATATAGGGGTGTGTGTATCCCTTTCAATTAGTCTTTTTGTACTCTTTGGGTAAATACCCAGTAGTGTGATTGCTAGATCATAGGGTAGTTGTATTTTTAACTTTTTTTTTTAAAGTTTGTTTATTTTGAGAGAGAGAACGAGCAAGTGGGGCAGTGGCAGAGAGAGAAAGAAAAAGAGAGAGAATCCCAAGTAGGCTCCATGCTGTCATTGTATAGCCCACTGGAGGGCTTGATCCCCAAACACTGTCATGACCTGAGCTGAAATCAAGAGTCGGACACTTAACCAACTGGGCTACCCAGGCACCCCTCTATTTTTAACTTTTTGAGGAAAGTCCATAATGTTTTCCAAAGTGGCTGCACCAGTTCGCAGTGTTCTTCTGCTCATTATTGGTATATAGAAAAGCAACAGATTTGTGTACATTGATTTTGTATCCTGTGACTTTGCTGAATTCATTTATCATTTCTAGCAGTTTTTTGGTGGAGTCTTTTGGGTTTTCTATATATAGTATCATGTTATCTATAAAGACTGAAAGTTTTACTACTTCCTTGCTGATTTGGATGTCTTTTCATTTTTTGTTGTTGTTGTCTGATTGCTGTGGCTAGGACTTCCAGTACAATGTTGAATAAAAGTGTTGAGAGGCACCTGGCTGGCTTAGTTGGTGGAGCATGCCACTCTTAATCTTGGGATTGTGAGTTTAAGCCCCACGTTGGGTGTAGAGGTTACCTAAAAATAAAATCTTAAGAAAAAAGTGGTGATGAATATGTTTTCACTCATATGTAGAACAGGAGAAACTTAAAAGTGGACCATGGGGGAAGGGAAGGGGAAAAACATAGTTAAGGAGAGGGAGGGAGGCAAACCATGAGAGACTCTTAAATACTGAGAACAAACTGAGGGTTAATGGGGGTGTGAGAGGGAAAATGGGTGATGGGCATGAAGGAGGAAACTTGTTGGGATAAGCACTGGGTGTTATATTGAAACCAACCTGACAATAAACTATAAAAAATAAATAAATAAATAAAAATTTAAAAATAAGAAAAAAGTGGTGAGAGTGGACATCTTTGTCTTGTTGCTGAACTTGTTGCTGAAAAACAGAGTTTTTCCCATTAAGGATTATGTTAGCTGTGAGTTTTTCATATATGGCCTTTATTATGTTGAGGTATGTTACTTCTAAACCTGCTTTGTTGAGGGTTTTTATCCTGAACGGATGTTGTACTTTGTCACATGCTTTTTCTGTATCTATTGAAATGATCATATGGTTCTTTTCCTTATTCATGTGATGTATCACATTGATTGATTTGCAAATATTGAACCCCCCCCACCACTTGCAACCCAGGAATAAATCCCACTTGAGCATGGTGAATGATTTTTTTAGTGCATTGGTGGATTCAGTTTGCTAGTATTTTATTGAGGATTTTTGAAGTTTTCCTTCCTTTTTAACTTTTCAAATAGTTTGAAAATGGGTATTAACTCTTCTTTAAATGTTTGGAAGAATTCATCTGGTCCTGAATTTTTGTTATTGGAAGTTTTTTTTATTACTGATTTAATTTCTTTGCTCGTTATTGGTCTGTTTAAATTTTCTATTCCTGTTTCACTTTTGGTAGTTTATATGTTTCTAGGAATTTATCCATTTTTTCTAGATTGTCCAATTTGTTGGCATATAGTTTTTTATAGTATTTGTGTTTCTGTGGTGTTGGTTGTTATTTCTCCATTCTAATTTGTGATTTTACTTCTTTTAGTTCCTGCTTCATTTTTTCTTGGTAAGTCTGGTTAGAGATTTATTAATTTTATGAGTTTATCAAAGAACCAGCTCTTGATTTCAGTGAACTGTCATATTTTTTTCATTTTTATATAATTTATTTCTGCTCTAATATTTATTATTTCCTTCTGCTGGTCTTAGGTTTTGTTTGTTCTTTTTCTAGCTCCTATATGTATAAGATTAGGTTGTTTATTTGAAATTTCTGTTGTTTCTTGAGATAAGCCTGTATTGCTATAAACTGCCCTCTTAGAACTGCTTTTGCTGTTTCCCAAAGGTTTTGGACCATTGTGTCTTCATTTTCACTTGTTTCCACATACTTTTTTATTCTTTTATTTCCTGGTTGACCCATTCATTGTTTAGTATTTACCTCCATGTATTTATTGTTGTCTTTCCAGATTTTTCTTGTGGTTGACTTCTAGATTCATAGTGTTGTGGGCAGAAAAGATGCATGGTATGACTTTGATTTTTTTGAATTTATTGAAGCTTGTACTGTGGGCTAATATGTGATCTCTTCTGGAAAATGTTCCATGTGCACTTGAAAAGAGTGTGTAGTCTGATGTTTTAGGATTAGAAGTTCTGAATATATCTATTAAATCTATCTAGTTCAGTGTGTCATTCAAAGCCATTGTTTCCTTATTGATTTTCTGTTTAGGTGATCTAACCATTGATAGAAGTGGAGTGTTAAAGTCCCTACTATTATTGTATTATTATCGATTAATTCCTTTATATTTGTTACTGTTTTTATGCATTTGGTTGCTACTGTGTTGGGTGCACAAATATTTACAATTGTTATATCATGTTGAATTGTCTCCTTTATTACTATATACTAATATAGTATATTGTCTCTTGTTAGAGCCTTTCTTTTAGAGTCTATTTTGTCTAGTATAAGTATTATTACTCTGGCTTTCTTTTGACATCTATTTGCATGATAGATGTTTCTCCATCCCCTTTCTTTCAATCTGCAGGTGTCTCTAGGTCTAAAATGGGTTTCTTTTAGGCAGTTATATAGATGTGTCTTGTTTTTTAACCCATTCTCTTGCTCTGTGTCTTTTGATTGGAGTATTTAGCCATTTATAATCAAAGTAATTATTGATAAATGTGTATTTATTGTCACTTAATTATATTTTTTGTGGTTTCTGAAGATTTTCTCTCAGCCTTTCTTCTCTTTCTCTCCTTCATGGTTTGCCGGTTTTCTTCAGTGAATATTTGTGTTCTTTTCTCTTTATTCTTTACATATTTATTGGGTTTTGATATATGGTTACCATTAGGTTTATATATAAGCACTTCTGCATATAGCAGTCCATATTAAGTTAATGGTTGTTTAAGTGTGAACCCATTCTTTACTTCTCTCCTCACCATGTTTTAGGTATATGTTGTCACATTTTATATCCCTTTATTTTGTGGGTTCCTTGACTGATTTTCTTATAGAAATACTTATTTTTACTACTTTTGTGTTTCCTACCTTCATACTATCATTTTTTATCTTTTCCTTTCCACTCAAAGAGTCTCCTTAAATATTTCTTGCAAGGCTGGTTTAGAAATTATGACTCCTTTAGTTTTTGTTTCTATGGAAAACCCTTTATCTCTCCTTCAATTCTGAATGATAGTCTTGCTAGATAGAATATTCTTGGCTGAAGATTTTTCCCATTCAGCACTTTGAAGAGAATGACTTTTTTGAAGTAAGCCCTATGCCCAATGTGAGACTTGAACTCATGACCCTGAGATCAAGAGTCACATACTGTATCAATTGAGCCAACCAGGTACCCCCCACTCTACCATTCAGCACTTCGAATATATCATGCCATTCCCTCTGGCTTGAAAGTTTCTGCTGAAAAATCCCCTGCTAGCCTTATGGGGTTTCTCTTGTAAGTTACTGTCTTCTTTTTTCTTGCTACTTGAAAATTTTTTTTATCACCATATTTTGCCAATTTAATTTAAGCAATATGTCTTGGTGTGGATCTGCTTTTGTTGACTTTGTTGCGGGTTCTCCTTGCTTCCTGGATCTGGATATCTATTTCCTTCCCCATATTAGGGAAATTTTCACCTATTATTGCTTCAAATAAATTTTCTACTCCATTTTCACTCTCTTCTTCTGGGACTCCTGTAATATGAAATTATGTTTCATAAAGTCACTGAGTTCCCTAAGTCTGTTTTCATTTTGCATAATTCTTTTCTCTATCTTTTGCTCATCTTGATTACTTTTTATTACTGTGTCTTCTAAGTCATTAATTCATTCCTCTGCTTCTTCCAGCCTGCTATTAATTGCATCAAGCATGTTACCAGAATTATTAATTGCACTCTTCATCTCTGATTGGTTCTTTTTTATCTCTATATTAAGAGTCTCACTGATTCTTTTCTCAAATCCAGTGAGTATCCTTATAATTGTTGTCGTAAATATTCCTATCAGGTTTGTTACTTGTATCTGTTTCCCTCAGATTTCTGACCATGGCCTTGTCCTATTCTTTCATTTAGGATAAATTTTTCTGAATGCTCATTTTGTCTAAATCTCTGTACCTGTTTCTCTGTGTTAGAAAAGTCAGCTATATTCTGGACAGTAATTGCTTTATGAAGAAGAAGTCCTATAGTGCCCTGCAGTGTAGTGTCTTCTATTTCTCAGGGGCTAGTGCTTCTGGGAGTGTCTCCAATGTGTGCTGCATGCACTGTGCTGTTTTGTCCTCTCTGCTTTGTCCGTTAAGGTAGTCATCTGCAGAGGCTCTCATTGCCTGTTGTGAGCAGTATTTTGTCCCTGGCCTGAATGTGGTGCATTTTAACAAGGTGTGTTCTAGTCTGTATGTGAAATGAGACCTGTCACCACTGCCACCAGAACCAAGGCTCCACAGAACTACCAAGTCAGGAGATGCAGTGTAAGCAAGGGATTGGGCCAGTCTTCTGGGGGGAGGTGACTCCCCACATCACAACTGAAGCAAGCATGACTGGGAGAAGTGGTTCCACCAGAGCATGGGAGGGCAGGGCTTGGCAAAAGCAAGTTATATAGTGAGTGTCGGCATTGTGTTGGTTCCCACAAGTGGCTCTGTACTTGTGCTGAGGGGCAGGGGAGGGAAGTGGAACAAGCCAGTTCTTTTACATCTCTCTGGGGTGCACTCCAAGATGAGTGAATAACCTCCCCACTGTGTACCCCAGGTGCTCTTCAGATCCACACTGTATGTCCATAGGTTGTTTCCATGCCTTCTCTCCAAGAGCAGTGCAGTGCCTTCCAGGCTATATTCAGCCACTCCTGCTGACATTTAAGGACTGCTTGTTTCAAGAATTCACAAAATTTGAAATTCAGGCCCTCTTGCTTTCCAACCCAATTGCTGTGGGAGTTCATTTTCCCTGTGTGCTCCTCTGCATGCTAGTCTGTTTCTTGCCCTTCTCTGTGACCGCAGCTCCCTTCCCACTCTAATGGCCACAATCCATTTCTCTCCCAAATCATGTCTTAGCACTTCCTGCCTCTTTCGATGTGGCCTCTTCTTTACCTGTAGTTGTGGAGTTTTGTTCTTCCAGTCTTCAGGTTAATTTCTGGGACATTTAGAATGATTTCATAGTTATCCAGTTGTATACATGGGAAAAGGTGAGCCTATAGGTACTCCTACTCCACCATCTTCCAATTCCACACTGCCATGAGATGATCTTACAACTAAACTACAGCTCTAGCTTTCAGATTAGTTGATAGAGAAAAATGAGTCTGTCTGCAATTCTGAGAGGAGAACTAAGGAGTAGAGCATATATCCCTTTGATATGTTGTATGAGTTCATGAAAAATGAATGGGGAATGCTGAATACTATGTTCAAACAGTTAATGTTTATTTACTGAGACTGACATAAAAAAAAGAAAACAAAAAACAAAATTTGTCTACCTCCTAATCTTCCTGAGCTCACCTGTCACAGGCAACAGTGTTTGAAATGCTAATGTGCTTTGTAGCTATTTTAAGGAAGGAGAAGCGGCATAATCCTGGAAAGCTGGGATCCAGGGACTTCCTTATAAATTATCCTCATCTTTTCTCAAGCTCATTCTGCCCAACACTATGGCCTCCCAGTAGGCTCCAGAAGATGAAAGATAGTATTTCATAGAATCGTGGCATTTTAGAGCTGAAAGAGTCCCAATCTGTTTCATTTCCAAATTCTTATTTTTCTCCCTTGAAACCCAAAGTGGTCAACAAATTTAGTTACAGTCACACAGCTTATTTGGGGTTAGACTTAGGTAGCAGCTCAGGTCTCTAGACTTCCAGGCCAGCACCTAAAAACATTTTCAGGCTTCTTTAAATGAAATATGAAAGCCTAGTGATTTCGTGGCTGTGAAGTTTGGTGGCTCTGAGAGACTTTGGATGTGATAGGATGACATTCTTAAAGCTGGTTAGGGAAACCAGATCAGTGCTTTTCTACTGAAAAGAATATTGGGGGGGGTGGGAAGGGGTGTGTGTGTGTCTCTGTCAGCTAAGTGTCTCTGACTCTTGATTTCAGCTTATGTCATGATCTCACAGTTCTCTCTCTCCCTCTCCCTCTGCCCCTCCCATGCCCATGTGTTCTCTCTCTGTCTCTCACTCTCTTGAAAGGGAGGAAGGAAGGGAGGGAGGGAGGGAGAAAATGGAATTTGGGATGTGTCCTAGGTAGCTGGAATTGAGACAGTGGGTCCCTATAAGTGGCTTATAAGGAGACAGACCTTAGCTTCTTGCCTAAAGCCATGGGCCAGAAGGGACTGTCCATTCTGTGGAAGGGTCCACTCACTGGCCAGGGAATGGGGCACAAAAATTGGATGGCCCAAATGGATATTGGGTAAAAAAAAGAGTCATCCTTGAAAAAAATAAGAGTCCCAACCTGAATCAGACCTAGAGGTGTAGGGCCCAAATTTATACTACCTGTCAGGTGCAGATGCCCCAAGCCAAGAAAACTAATATGAAAACTGTTCCAAGGACTGGAAAAAAATATCCTCACAGCCTCTCCATTAAGATAACTTTTCTACTCAGGACACCAGGAAGAGTCTTACAAAAGGCAGTTCTCACTGGACATGTGCTAACAGAAAACAACAACAAAACTATTTGCATATAAAGAACCAAGAACCTACAGATAACAGAGCAATCTGAAAGTAATTTAAAAATAAGTCTACTTTAAATGTTCAAGAAGTAAAGGAACAAAGAAGTCTTATATGAACAGGATATTAGGAAGGATGTTCTTCCTAATGTTTGAGGGGTATTTACCTCAAACATAATGTTTCTGAGACTGATTTCATAAGCAAATCACAGTTTTGAGCCTAGGGAATAGTCCTTGATGTGGTAATTTTCCCCCTTTTAAGTAGTTTTTGCCTTTTCCTAGCTTTATTGGAAGTGATGAATGAATACAGTTCAGCTTCTAAAATCATGCCTCACTCCCCTAAGAGTGACTTTCATAGACTGCCATTATCATTGCCTGGTTCTGGTAGGAATCGGTCCTCCATTATCATCTCCTCCATGTCCCAGGTGTGTTTCATCTCTGATTTATTCAGACTTTACCAACTCAGGCACTATTATAGACTGACACTATGAAGCTACTAAAGTGTCAGGCTACCCTCCACATTTGTTTACTTGACTCAAGTTTTCTGTATGTTCTTTTAAGAGATCAAGACAGTCCTATCTGGATAGAAACTAGAAACATAAAGAATTATCCATGAGTGCCTTCATAGTAGCACATTCTTTTTAAAATATTCAAAGGCCCTACTAAGAAGATGCAGAAAAAGTCCCATTATTGATTTAAGTTAAGATTTTCTCTGAAGACTGGACAAAAATGTATAGAAAGCACCTGTTTTGATTATGTGTAGATGCATCCATTCCCAGGACAGAGAAAGAACATCTTTAAAAACTAGAAGATTTCGAAAAAAAACCTTGGAAAATTTAGTTTGCAAGTGAATCTTTTTTTCCTTTTTAAAATAAGTTTTATCTTTCCAAATGAAATTTAGCATCAATTAATAAATATTTTAAATATTAAATCATATACCCTGATAAACAGAGAAATATTACCTTCTGTTCTTTGGGAAACATACCAGAAGGCTATTGTAAAAAATAATTTCTTTTTCTTTTCTGTTCTCCTTTTCTTTTCTATATTCTTTCCTTTAAAGAACACTTTTTCAGTATAATTTATGAAAAAACCAGACTGTTCTTTAAGAATGTCTTAGTAGAAAAAAAAAAAGAAAAACAAAACAAACAAAAAAAGAATGTCTTAGTAGAGATAATGAAATTCTATTTCTCCTCCAATGAAGTATAAAAATTGAGTCCTCCAAACAGAAAGCAAAGTT
Source organism: Proteles cristata cristata (assembly GCA_017311185.1). Classification (NCBI taxonomy): domain Eukaryota; kingdom Metazoa; phylum Chordata; class Mammalia; order Carnivora; family Hyaenidae; genus Proteles; species Proteles cristata. The sequence goes on along the minus strand of JAESUZ010003766.1, from coordinate 53,769 downwards.
TACTGATAGGTTCCCTGTGTATAGGACCCACTGTCTTCTTTCCCATTCTGTGAATCCTATCCAATCCTCAGTAGTCTTCTCTTAGATAATCCACAACCTGCATGCTATATTTGAACACCTGCAGTTTTGTCATTTTCTAGGCCATGACTTTGCCTAAGCAGAGACCAATTCAGCCTTAATTTGGTATTTTTAGCTGCTCCTTCATTCAAGAGTTACAAAATTGTTTCTGTCAGAGACTGTCTTCATAACATTTAGTGAGAACTAGGTTAGTATTACCAGGTTTTCCCGTAAGTGATGTCTTTCCTGAAACTTTAAGATACCTTTAAAGGTCCTCCATACTTCATTTTTATTTTCTCCAAGAAAACAGTAATAGATGGGGAAAAAAAGTTAAAAGCTATAGTGTCCTGGCTTTATTTTATATGAAAGCATTTAATTTTTCTATAAGGAAAACCTTTCCTTCAATCCTTTAAAATTCTTGAGATCTATGCTTTCTTTAATCAGATGAATTATATGGCATTTTATAAGGTTCTCTGCAATCCTTATCAGATAACTTTTCTACTACTGTAATATATTTTTCTTTCTTGTCTAGAATACAAGATGATTCTAAGACCTCAGTCAGTCTTATTGCTAATGACCAATATTCATTAAAGCTTATATAAGCTTTAGTTGATGATGGTCTTTCTGCAAAGAAAAAGAATGTGTTTTTCCCTCTATCTTTTCTATAGAAGTATGGAGAAGTAAATGAAACTTAAATCTACCCAGCGAACAAGTCTCCTCTTCATCATCCTATCCATTTTACTTCCTAAAGAAATGTCAAGGGCTGCCTGGGTGGCTAAGTCAGTTAAGCATGCAACTCTTGATTTCAGCTCAGGTCATGATCTCACAGTTCATGAATTCAAGCTCTGCCTGGGTCTCTGTGCTGACAGAGCAGAGCCTGCTTGGGATTCATTCATTCTCTCTCTCTCTCTCTTTCTCTCTTTCTCAAAATAAATAAACTTAGGAACGCCTGGGTGACTCAGTTGGTTAAGCATCCGACTTCAGCTCAGGTCATGATCTCATGGTTCATGAGTTCGAGCCCTCATCGGGCTCTGTACTGACAGCTAGCTAAGAGCCTGCAGCCTGTTTCAGATTCTGTATCTCCCTCTCTTTCTGACCCTCCCCTGTTCACACTGTCTCTCTCTCTCAGGTCATGATCTCACAGTTCATGGGTTCGAGCCCCACGTTGGGCTCTGTGCTGACTGCTAGCTAAGAGCCTGGAGCCTGTTTCGGATTCTGTATCTCCCTCTCTCTCTGATCCTCCCCTGCTCATGCTGTCTGTCTGTCTGTCTGTCTGTCTCTCTCTCTCTCTCTCTCTCAGAAACAAAATTAAGCAAACAAACAAACTTAAAAAAATAAAAAGAACTATCCAATCCATTCACTTCTCATCTCTTGCCAGGACCATTGAAAGAGCCTTCTCAAAAAAAAAAAAAGAAAAGAAAAAGAAAGTGCCTTCTCACTAGACTCCTTCCCATAATCTTAGGCCCTTCTGATCATTCACAATCGGATCCTGCAGCTCCTTTGCTTAAAAATTCTTCAGTGGCTTATTTTTGTTTGTAGGATAACATCTTACATCTTTGATGTTTTCTCCAGGGTTCTGTATCAGTGGACCTCTATCTCTTCCCCACATTCCACATCTGCCCCACTCTGGGCTCAACTGTCCTGGTCTTCCAGTTCCTTGAATATGCCTCATTCCTTTCTGATTCAAGAACTTGGTAAATCTTTTTTTTTTTTTTTTTTTTTTTTAATGTCTAGAGGGCTCTTCCCTCCCTCCCCCTTTCACTTAGGTATCTTCTATACTTCTTTTATGTTAGATCACTTCCTTAGAAGCCTTCCCCAAACCCCAGACTAGGTCAGATCTCCCTCATTATTCCTCTTCTATTGTCATTGCCATTTTCTTTTATAACACTTACATAGTAGATTAGAGGATTTGTAGATTTGTGGATTATTACTGTGAATTCAAAGACAGAAGGGATTATGCCACTTTGCTTTTTATTCTCTCTGAAGATACAAGCACAGTACCTGGCAAAATAGGTGCTCAATAAATATTTTTGATTAAATAAATAAATAAATGCCACTTATATATAGCATATGATAAATACATGAAAATGAGCCCATCCACAACCCACTCTGTCTGACCAGGATTAGCTCCAGCCTTAACTTTACTGAACCTCTCTGCTCCATTAAAATAGCATATATTTTGTGTATGGTTTGAATCTTTATATTATCAGTAATTACTTTGTTTCATAGGTCAGGGTGAAAATTGTCAAGAGACTTGAGTATCAGAGCAGAAAGATGGAGTAGCACAAACCAAGGAGTATTGAAAGAGAGTCATGACCAGGTTCTAATTAAAATCAGAGGCAAGAGGGACATCTGGGTGGCTCAGTCATTTGGACCTCCGACTTCAGCTCAGGTCATGATCTCGCAGTTCGTGGGTTCAAGCCCCATGTCAACCTCTGTGCCTGGAGCCTGCTTCAGATTCTTTGTCTCCCTCTCTCTTTCTCTCTCTGCCTCTCCCGCGCTTGCATTCTTTCTCTTTCTCTCTCAAAAATAAATACACATTAAAAATTTTTTTTAATCAGAGGCAAGAAAGCATTTAAGGGACCAGATAACTTCAGTGGTGGCTGAAGAAGTATTAGGAAGTGAATAGGGAAATATTAAAGACTTAATGGGGAAACAGAAGAGATAGAGATAATGAATTATTTTCACTAATACTAACTCCTCCTAAAGAGAGACACATTTGTTTTTCCAATAGCAGTGATCTAAAGATTATCTCTTATACCCAACAAGCATTGTCCATCATTTTCTGAAGGACTTCTGCAAGAATGGCAGGGAGAGTTCTCTATTACAGGAGCTGAGATAGTAGAGATCCTAGTTACAGTTAAGCAGAGGCAGGTTTTATTGACTTAAAGAAGCACTTAAGTGTTAAGTGTAGTGAATTAGCTTTGATTTTTTTTTGGAAACATACTTTGTAGGGTTTGAATACCTTATTAAAAGCAATATGATACTACATGAAAAGAGTAAACAAGCATCTTGGGAAATCATGCTTATAACCAATTAAATTTATAGACTAGTATTTCAGAGTGGCAACGGGAGGAATTCAAATGGAACATCTGGGATTCTGAGCAGTGCATTGGAGTTGGAATTCAATCATAATCTGACATCTTCTGGTTCCTTTACCCTAAATACTCTTTTCTTCAGTTGGAATTGGTCTTGTTCTTCAAGTACTGATTTTCAAATCATTGCCCAACACCTGTGTTTTTTTTGAATAAGGAATATTCTGCCTTATCTCACTATTTGACCATACTTGGACATTTTTCAGGTTTATTTGACATTTGTAAAGAACAGTGGGTATAAGTGAGCAGAGATCACTCCATAAATCCTTAGTGAAATAGAAAATACACAAAAATATTCAGAGCTTCTCTACTAATGCCTCATGAAAATCCATTTGGACTTTCTGGACTACAGAGAAGGAAATAATCCAATAGTTTTGTGTGTTGCTGCCTAGGTTTCCTTCTAGTCATTAATGGTAGCGATGTTTGTTTACAGACTCCTCATCTTCTCCCCAACCCCTTCCCAATCCATGAAGAATAAACTATTTTGAATGAGGAAGAATCCTATCTCTTTTAAGCCATAGAAGGTTGAGTTTAAGTCCTTTGCCTCAACAAGTGACTCTGGTCTACTCCTCCTCTTGAGAATAAAATCCAAATCATTATGGGCCAATATGTACCTATAAAGTCCAGAACTATAGGAGCCACATGAACATGTCATGTAAGCAAATTGAACCCCTTGTGTAAGTAGTTTCTATAGTGCCAAATGATAGTGTATTGCCCTCAAAGGCAAAGGCTTATTCATTGGCAATTTGGGGAATAGTACTTTGCCAGTATGGTTCCATCTTCCTTTACATGCAGAAATCCATGTTATTCAATAGAGTGAGGACTAAAGAACTTTTTGTTTTGAAAGTAGGAAATGTTGACATATATTTTATCTAAAAACCAAGGATAGTTTTAAAAAACTTAGTATAAAATAACACAGATACAGAAAATCATGTAAGGCAAATATGGCTTAATAAAGTATTTTAAGTGAAAACTACAACTATGGACTGTTTGTCTCCCCCAGAATTTGTATATTAAAGTCCTAATCCCCTGTATGAGGTATTTGAAGGTGGAGCTTTTGGGGGGTAGTTAGGTCATGAGGGTGGAGCCTTCATAAGTGGGATTAGTGCCCTTATAAGAAGAGATACAAAGAGAATCTCTCTCTATCTCTCTCTCTGTCCCCTCACCCCACAGTATCAGGACACAGCAGGAAGATAGCCATCTGTAAACCAGTAAGAGAATTCTCACCAGAACCCAACCATCCTGGTACCCTGACCTTCAATGTCCTCTCCTCTAGAACTGTGAAATATAAATCTGTGTTGTTTAGGTCACCCAGTCTACAGTAATTTGTTAAAGCAGCCTGAAGTAAAACAATCACCTAGATAATGAAATAGAATTTTGCCACCTAATTCACAAGCCCCATCCATGTGCCCCAGCTCAATTGTTGCCCTTTCCTTTCCCTAATTAATAACTACTGTTCTTTTATAGAAATCACTTTCTTGCATTTTTCTTTTTGTAATTTTATCACCAAAGTGTAATTTTATATACCAAAGTGTAGTCTTGTCCATTTTTCCTAGTATATTTTAAATCGTTCAATTAATTTCTAATTAACTTATGATTCTTCAAAGAAAACCTATTGTATAAAAGAGAGCATACCTGAAGTCTACTTATCATTCTCATTGTAGTAAAGGCATCTGTGGATGGGGACATGTGTTGCCCTTACTCTTGAAGTTCATGGAGAAATAGCCTATACAGTTTGCTTTTCTTACTTGTGTGGACATGTTAAGGCCATCCCCAATATGTATCAGTGGTTATCTCCAGCAAAAAAAGGGACAGCACTGAAGAAGAAAATCTTAAGGGACAAAAGAATACATCTTCAGCTATATATTATTATTATTAAGTGTGGCAGTGTGAGGATGGAAGGAGAAAAGGAGGAAAAACAGATAGTGTCATATCCTACAAGCTTTCAGTTTGCTTAGATTCTCTGAATTCTAGAAAACCTAAATCTCCCAGAAAGAGTAAATGGTAGATGAGAGATAGGATTCAGAGTCAGGATACAGTCATTGCAAACATTCCCTTACCCCATCTCAAAGGGAGATTATCAATATAAGTTATGCAGAAAAAAATAAGTATCACTGAATGGGTAGTTTGAATAGGGCCAATGATATAAAAGATGGTCTCTAACTTCAGTTGGGATCATCTAAAAGTTTTAAAATGGAATTTGCTGTAATAATAAATATCATTTTCCACAGGCCTTGAAAGTACAGGAACTTCCCCAAGTTACATATAGATTTAGATACAAGCTTAGAATATCCTAAATTGGTTCATAGAAACCTAGAATATATTTTTCTAGAATATATTTCCAGATAAATAATATCATACCTGATGTTGATATATTTAGGTCAGTCCATAAAATATCATTTAACTCATGGTACAACTGATGAACTGTGTTTTTGTAATGAAAACCAGAAACACAAGAGTTACAGTACAGAGTGTAAAAATTAAACTCAATATTAAATAATTGAGTAATAGTTGAATAATAATACAGTTTTTAAAATTTTGAATGTAAAAAAATAAATTTTTGAATGTGGTATTTAATGACCATAATCACCATATCAGTGGCTAATGTAAAAGTTAATGGAAAGCTTTATAGTGCTTTTGAAGTTAGTTTTTTAATATTTTCAGGGGCTTTATACATAACTCACTAATATTTTATTTGTCCTTGCTTCAAGGTATATCGTTTTCATGTTCATTGAAACCGTTATATAACTAGGTCTGCTCTTACGTACATTAGTTCTAATTTGGAACATTTTTGCATTTACAAGTTGAATGAAGAGAGAGAGGGAGAAAGGAAAAGATGATAAAAATATTTTGAGTTGGAAAAAACTGTATGAGGAGATAAAGATTAAAAAATATGTGTAGAAACTGTGGATTATTTTTATTTTCTTTTATTAATCTTTTAATAGTAAATGTGATTTACTTTCATAATGAAAAAAATTAACTTTTTAAGAATATATAGAATGAAGAAAGCATTGCCTTTGTTGGTATGAACTAAATTGGAGTCAGGAAGAAGGGACATCCCTTTGTAGGAGCAATTGTAGCTATAGAAGTGGATGGGGAATCCCAGAAAGACTTGATAAAACAAGGAAATAGATTAGAAGAAGAAACCCCAGCATTTAAGGGATGGAAAAGAGAAAGAGTCTGAGATAGTAGACTGGAGACCCACCAGAGAGAATGGTATCTTCCAAGCCAACATAGACAAGTTTTAAAAAGGAGGTTATTGGGGTTCCTGGGTGGCTCAGTTGGTTGCATGTTCAACTTTGGCCCAGGTCATGATGTGGCCATTCGTGAGTTCGAGCCTGGCATCGGGCTCTGTGCAGCCAGCGTGGAGCCTGCAATCTGCTTCAGATTCTGTGTCTCCCTCTCTCTCTGCTCCTTCCTTACTCGGGCTTGCTCACTCTCTCAGTCTCTCTCTCTCTCAGTCAATAAATAAATAAATATTTTTTTAAAATGTTTTAAGGAAGTTGTTTTCCATGTGTCAGTCCACAGAGATGAGGTGAGATGAGGAGAGGCCAAATGTGCTCATTGTCATTGCCAAGAAAGACCAATTCCATTTCCCCTATGCTCCCAGGACTCTCCCAGTTGATTCTTGGGAGGGAAAGGCTCTTCCTGCTAACTTGTAATATTGTGGGCACTGACAAGAACGAAAGTGCCTGTTAGGTAAGATCCCTTCCTTCATAAGAGAGAACCTTATCATTACAGGCCCACATCACTGTACACACCAATCATAAATTTCTTATAATAAAACCAATCATGTATCCAATGCCAGGAGGACCATTTTCTCCCACATACAATGGCCAGAATCACAGATACTTTTCTCTCCAAAGATAGTTTAGAATGTGATGAAACAATGATATATGAATCAGGGGAATGGCAGCCTACAACACCTAGGAGAGATGTGTGAGTCCATTTCCAGACCATTTAATTTGTTTTGCTGATCTTTTTTTCCTTTTTGTCAATATCATGCTATCCTGATTACTGTAGCTTTATAATAATTTATGAAATTAGGTAGTATTAGTCCTCCAAATTTGTCCTTCTTTGCAAAATTGTTCTGCCTCTTCTAATGTCTTTTGTATTGCACCTGAATTTTAGAATGGGCTTATCAATTTCTTCAAAAAAACTTGCTGCGATTTTGACACTGCACTCAATCTACAAATCTATTTGAGAACTACTTTCTTAACAACACTGAGTCTTGAAATCCATGAATACAGTATATCTCTCCATTTGTTTACTAACTCTCAGCAGCACTGTATGGCTTTCAGTGTTAGAGTTTTTAATACTGCTAATCACTTGCATGTGAAATGGTGTCTAATTGTGTCTTTAGTGCAGGTCCATGATCACCCCTGAGATCAAGCATCTTTTGAATGGTTTTTGGCCCTTGAGGTTTCCTCTGTATTGCTTTCATAATGAACCTGCATTTTATTTACCAAGAATATCTCTGTTCAGGTGATTTTATGGTCTCCTGTTTTTCATCTGTTTTTTTGTTTTTATTGGTAGTCAAAATTTTTCTTCTTATTTAGCTCTTGGATTCTGAAATAGTAGCTTAGACTTTGAGGCAAATACCTTTACATATTTTTATTCCTTGTTAACTTTATCCTCCTACTTTCTGCCAGTAGGAAGTTCTGCTCTTTCTCATGTGCCCTGCCATGTTGCAGTTTAGATAACTTTTGAGAACTCAGATTTGAAAGCAAAGCGTGAGGTCACTTCACTTGTCATTGTTCCTTGGGCGATGCCCAGTTTATCTCTTTGCTCAGCTAATCTGCTCTTATTTCTCATGGTTCACTGCTGCGGACATTCTGCAATTCTGTTCCAACTGAGCACATTAAAAGAGAGAGATAATTCCCGCATCACTGGGCAGAACTTGGGTAGCCTGGGGTTCTCACCTTTGAGGCAGCAAGCACCTTGGCAGATTGCTTAGCAGCTCTGGGAGACAGTTGTCAGAAGGCACAAGAGCCTAAGTCATTGTTCTATGAACTTGCTTTAAGCAATGAAAGGGATCTTCACCATTTCTCAAGAAAAATTTTGACTTAAAAATTAGACCTTTAATGTCTCTTGGCTACAAAGTAGGCTTTCTGTGATTTCTATATGACTCTGGTTGTGTCTTCTAGAATATTCTTTATGTGTATTAGAATTTGTAAATAGTTAAATTTTGCTTTTCAATACTTCAAACATTTGTTGAATACATCCTGTATGCCAATCGCATATCAGAAACCTGAACTCTCAAGATAAAGAAAGTATGTCCCTTCCCCTGAAAAGCTTACAGATGCCAAAATGTAGGTAGGAGTTAATTAACTCCCATGCTTTCTCAAAGAAACAAAGAAAAGGGAAGGTGAAGGTAGGGCAGGACTACTCTAAGGCACAAAAAGCAAGCAGTGTTTACTGATGGAAACTTGGCCAGGAGGATAGAGCTACAAAATTAAATGAATACCTGCAACATGTGACTTCTGGACAACTGGACAAGAGACCAAAAAGACAACGATGTTAAAAATAGTTGGGGAGAGGGAAGGAGGCAAACCATGAGAGACTCTTGAATGCTGAGAACAAACTGAGGGCTGATGGGGGTGGGGAGAGGAAAAGATGATGGGCATAGAGGAGGGCACTTGTTGGGATGAGCACTGGGTATTATATGGAAACCAACTTGACAATAAACTAAGAAAAAAAAAGTTGGCAATCAGAGATTTCTCTGCTCCCAGACCCTTGCTCATGCTGTTCTCTTCCTAGAATGCTTTCCATGACTTCTCACTCAGCCGACTCCTATTCATCCTTAGGGAAATATCTTAGTTTATTTCCTATGGCAGGGCTTTCCTCTGTACCTCCATTTTGACTAGGGGAACATCTTATGTGCTTTCATCACAGTATAACATACACCCTTACTGTTCTACTTCTTGTACTGCATTAAAAATGCCTTTGTCTCTTCCCAGTAGACTACATGTGTATCTTGCTCACTATTGTATACATTGTGTCTAGAACTGTATAAAGCATGCTTAATAAATATCTGATGAATAAATGAATAAACAATGAACTATCTGCTAAGTAAATGAACAAACATGGGGCAGAAAAGGGGGGTGGTTAGCCTAGAGAAAGAAAAGGCCTGAAGAATTCTGAAGCTAGAGAAATAAGTATTGTTGGACAGAATGTGACTGTGATTAGAGAAGTGTCTTATTTTTGTTGTGCTACTGATTGCAGTTGGCCCCAGTCCCTTCCATAGTTCAGGTTAAAGTCTTAATGCAAATTATCAAAAATTGATTATGTGCCTAGTTTGTGTTTTAGGTATCATGGGAATTGTGGTCTTTGCCCATAGAGCACTTACAGGTCAAACTAGTGCCTCTGTTGTTGTCTAAGTGAAAGGACTACTGGGAAGGAAAAAAAAAAACAAAAAAACACCAGGGTCAGGACATAGATCTCCCCTCTAGATTGAGCTGGTCTATTAAGCAACACCTTTCAGAAATGGCTGTTCAAATAGCTGTAAGTCAGACTCCTCCAAGTGATGACTCCTCATCTTAGTGAAATGCCTAATTCAAAGCTAAAATCACCATTGCTCTGACTGTTTCCTTGTTCAGATGTGGAGTAACCTACAAAAAAGTTAATTTGATGTATTTCAGCAGAAGCTTAACATACTGAACTGGTAGGTTAATACCAACAAAAGAGAAGTATAGTAGGTAGGCATAATAAGGTCTGCATTTAGTTTCAGCAGTTAATTGCACAAGTAGAAGATGAGGGAGGCCTGGCTTAGTAAAAGAATGCTTGAAATGGAGTTTTAGATATTTACAAGTTGAACGAGACCAACAATATAAATTTCTCTAAAACCAAATACAGGTTTAGGTTGCATTAAAGGAAATATAACATTCAGATCAAGATTTAGTAGCTTTACTATATATTGTAAAGCGATAATATATTTGGAGTATCATGTTCAGTACCATCTTCTGGGTTAAAAATCATTCACAAACCAGAGCATAACAAGGGACATTGACTATTGACCAAGATTTAGAAATAAGTCATGTGAAGATCCAGTCATAAGAATTAGGATTCAGCCGGGGGAAGGGAAGACTTAGACGACATGGCATAGGAAGTATTAAGTATTGAAGGGCAGTTATGTGGAAGCCTGAGTGGAGGATATCTCAGTTCCTTCAGAAACACAACCAGGATCAGTGGGTAAAAGGTACAAGAAGACATTTCTTCTTTTTTTTTTTTTTTTAATTTACATCCAAGTTAGCATATAATGCAACAATGATTTCAGGAGTAGATTCCTTAATGTCCCTCACCCATTTAGCCCATCCCCCCTCCCACAACCCCTCCAGTAGCCCTCTGTTTGTTCTCCATATTTAAGAATCTCTCATGTTTTGTCCCCCTCCCTGTTTTTATATTATTTTTGTTTCCCTTCCCTTATGTTCATCTGTTTTGTATCTTAAAACCCTCATATGAGTGAAGTCATACGATATTTGCCTTTCTCTGACTAATTTCGCTTAGGATAATACCCTCTAGTTCCATCTACATAGTTGGATGCAAGATTTCATTCTTTTTTATTGGCAAGTAATACTCCATTGTATGTATATATGTGTGTATATACATCTTTCTTATCCATTCATCCATCGATGGACAGTTGGGCTCTTTCCGTACTTTGGCTTTTGTTGATAGTGCTGTTATAAAAATTGGGGTACATGTGCCCCTTTGAAAAAGCACACCTGTATCCCTTGGATAAATACCTACTAGTGTAATTGCTGGGTCATAAGGTAGTTCTATTTTTAATTTTTTGAGGAAACTCCATACTGTTTCCAGAGTGGCTGCACCAGTTTGCATTCCTACCAGCAGTGCAAAAGAGATCCTCTGTTTCCACATCCTCCCCAACATCTGTTGGTGCCTAAGTTGTTAATGTTAGCCATTCTGACAGGTGTGAAGTGGTATCTCATTGTGGTTTTGATTTGTATTTCCATGATGATGAGTGATGTTGAGTATCTTTTCATGTGTTGTTTGGCCATCTGAATGAAGAAGACATTTCTTCTTATCATTAAGAACTTCCCATAATCGAAGCTGTTCAACAATGGTGTGAACTGTCTATATGAGAGGGTGAGCTGTCTATCACTCAGGTAGAAACTAGAAGACCCTAACCCCTAGATTAGGACTGTACAGTTGTATAGACTAGTTCACCAAGAGCACCCAACCAAGGGGAAAACTTAGGCTAATCCAGCCAGTGCTGCAGTAGCCACATCATGCATCTGGCATCAGTCACTCAGAGGAAGAGGCACTTTTTTATTGTTCTCCTAAAGGACCCCCAGATCTTGAAGATGCAGAGAGATCTCATCAGGTAGGAGATCATGTCAATAATGGTAACTCCCTGCCAATTCTTATTGTCCATTAGTCTGTGGTCACTATATTTAATCAAAACTCAAGAAAATGAAAAAGAAAATCCAAGCAGTTTCAATTTAATCTGAAGGAGCATAATTTAATTACTTTTAAAAGTATTGTTGCAGGTATAGAGATTAAAAAAATAAACATTTGGGGTGCCTGGGTGGCTCAGTCAGCTAAGTGTTCAACTTCCACTCAGATCATAATCTCACAGTTGAGTTCCAGCCCCACCTCATGCTGTCTGCTGTCAGCACAGAGCCCTCTTCAGATCCTCTATACCCACTGTGCTGACAGCTCAGAGCCCAGAGCCTGCTTCAGATTCTGTGTCTCCCTCTTTCTCTTCCCCTCTCCAACTCATGCTCTGTCTCTCAAAAATAGATAAATGTTGATTTAAATTAACATTAATTAAATTAATAAAAATTAACAAATATTAAATTAATAATAACAGTAATTTTAAAATAAAATAGAAGCATTGTTATATATGAAAGTCTCCTTAACTCCACTCCATGGGACATTCTGTGATGTGCTGCTGCTGGAGGGAATGAGCTAAATGGGGTGATCTTCCATGCTTGGTAAGCTCTCCTAGTAACCAGGGGTGACTCCTACATCTGAGGCATATTCAGTGCCTGTTATATCTTTCTTTGAAGATGAAGCACAATGAAATGTGTTCTGCTGAAAATCCTTGTATTGAAATATGAAACTGTAAAAGCAAGACATGAAATTGTACACACAACTCCATTTCAACTCTGTTGCATAGATATTTTCTTGAGCAAGTCAAAATAGTAACAGAGCTACTTTCTGAGGGTTGGAGATAATGAGTGATTTTTATGTATTTTGTAAACAGAAAACAAATACTTTAAAACAATCTTTCCTTCACCTTGAAAAATAAACATTTAAAACATTTTATTTCACCACACACAGTGTAGAGAGAAAAATGTTCTTAACTACACACTACCTAAGTTGTCTATGACACTGAGCTAATGGATTAAGTCAGTACACTAAGTTATCCCTGGTATATCTAGGTTGATTGTTGATGGGTATAGCATCCTACTGACACAAAGGATTTTGAGTTTCTAAAGAGCCTAAATTTCATCGCCCTACTCTGTCAGCAGCTTAGTCACCAATGGGATCCACGCCTTTTATGTTCTTATTTCTTTCATTGCATTACTACAATATGCTATCAAAGCAGACTGAGTGCGATTAAAATCTTTTGGGGAAAAAAAGACACCTCATTTACTGAAGAAATGCTCCTGGAAATGAGCTTCAGAAACAGACGGGGTAAAATGCATATCCAAAGAGAGTGAGTTTTCTTAGATACATGTTGAAGCAGGAGAAGGCGTAAGCTGAAAACAAACATCTGATGCAGTACTTTTGACTCCTAAGCTGTGTTCTGTCTCTGGTCCAATGCTGAGAGGAACATTTCAAAGACAAAGAATAGAAGCATGAAGCAGTCAGCAAGAGTAGATTGTTGACAGTGCTGGCAGCAGATAGGGCACATGCATCAGGCCAGCAACCTGGGTCATCTCTGAGGTTTCTGGGCCTAGAGATTTATCCTAAAAGAAATCTCCACCTGGTCCTAGTTTTAATTTTAGAATTGTCTTTATCTAGTCCATCAGTCACATTACAGTGTAGTAAATACAGAAAAATGAGTGCAGAATCCATTTTCCCCTTTTCCTTTTGCCCTTCCTTGTGGTGATTTGCATTTTGTCAAGTTCAGTTTGTGCCTCAGCCAGGACACTCTTGTGACGTTCTGTGTATGCAGCAGCCTTCTTGGACTTTAGTCTTGTGTATCATCCAGGTGCCTCACCAGCTAAAGGGCATGTTCGAATTGCTAACACTTATCCACAAGTTCCTACAGGCTCCCACTGAAAGAGGACCCTTTGATATGGAGAAGGGACAGATGTAGTTAAAGCCATTTGTCAGGTTTCATAAATGAAAAGCAGGCTGAGGAGGAGGATGCTTTTATCAGGAATCAGAAGAAATTGTGTGTGTGTGTGTGTGTGTGTGTGTGTGTGTGTGTGTGTGTGTGTGTGTATAAAAGCATAGTTATAACCATCATAGTTCTTACCTCCAGAAAATTCTTAGGGCAAAGGGGTAATGCCATTTGTCCTTCTTTAACCAGGAAACTATCCAGTTACCTAGTGGAGGCCCTTCCTTTCCCTGCAGGTTTATCAATGGCATGTGTTCTATTTGGAAAGTCTTAACATATTTGGTTACAGGCAATGTACAATCCTCTCAGGGCCCAGTTACAGTCATGTATTGGCTAAGACGTTTAAAATGAGCCCTTTTAAAAAAGACCTTTCAGGGGCACCTGGGTGGCTTAGTTGGTTAAGCATCAGACTTCAGCTCAGGTCATGGTCTCACTGAGGTTCCTGGGTTTGAGCCCCACATTGGGTTCTATGCTGACAGCTCAGAGCCTGGAGCCTGCTTCACATCCTGTGTCTCCATCTCTGTCTGCCCCTCCCCTACTCACACTCTGTCTCTCTCTCTCAAAAATAAAATAAAAACATTAAAAAAAATTTAAAGACCTTTCAGTATTTTTGAGTGTATATGATAATTTTCAGGAATCAAATAATTACAATATTTATATGTAGAAATTCTACATAGATTTCTACCTACATGAAAAAATTCTACCCACGAGGAAGGACTTGTTCATGTGTCTTGTTCGTCATTTGTGTCTTCATAATCTCATGCAGAGTAGGTTCTGGGCATAGCAGGTGTGAGTAAATATTTGTTGAGTGAATGGTTAAGTGAATAAATGGGATGCATATGGCTAAAAAATTCTGAGTAATTAAAGAATCAAGCAGTTTAAACCCCTCTTTGAAGTGTTTGTAAACAAACTGTACCCTTCCCTCTAAATCTCTATTAAGGCCTCTAGATACAATCCTTTAGATACAGGCCTAAATCCTAGATACAGGCCTTTACCTACAATCCTATCTTATTCTATGAAACATAAAGTAATGTGACTTTAGGCATGAACTCCAAATAAAAATACAACTTATTAGATTTTGTTAAGTGAGGATTTTTCAGTGTTTGTTTTTTCAGTTATTCACTTTCAAATTCTAGATAGACTTTTCCTCTAAGCACTGTAAGAATAAATGATAGTGTCCATAGCCAAAGAAGTCTTTTTGCAGTTTAGGAAAGGCTTGTTAAACGCAGGAATGTATTTTTCCCTCAGAGTACGGAGAGAAAAACAATTTCCTGTAGCCAGTGAAATCACCCTGCTGCATATCCCATCCACATTCGTACACAATAGAATAACATAGATAGATACAAGACATTCTATTAAAACCACCTTTAGGACAGCCTCAAGCACCTCATGCACAATAAATGGGCTGTCATCACTTCAGCCTGGAAGAAAGAAAGATAGAGAATAGGTGTCAGGAGAACAAAAGGAATATATTTCATTTTTCACATACCAGGGATAGCTTGAAGAAATGAAATTCCCAGGAAATTCTTCACAGAAAGGGGGTCAGTTGCTTCGCTCTTTACTTTCTCACATCTTGGTAAGAAAAGGAGGACTCTGCAAGGCAGCATGCATCCTCTTGTCTCTCTGTTAAAGTCAAAGATGGGAAATATTACATTTATAAGAAAGGCAACTGATTTCGAGCCCTTAAAAATATTTTCTGGGCCTTCAATTAAAAAGAATCATATTCTGATTGGGAGGGTTTGCTTCAAATAATTGGGGTGGGTGGAGTACAGGTGGGACAAGATCTCTTGTGAGTTTAGCACTCATGAAGCTGGATGACAGGCACATGAGAGTTCATTATACTATTGTCTCTACTTTTGTGTACTTTGGAAATTTTCCATTTAAAAAAACTAAAAGTGATGGACCTTCAAAATGGAAGAAAAAAAATTTTTTGAATTAGTATGGTGAATGCATAGAGTATGAAATCAGAAACCTAGTCATTACATGCAGTTCACAGTCCCAAAATGTACTAACTGTGTGGCCTTGTGTTAGTTACTGCAAGGTCTTCAAACCTCAGTTTCAACATCTGAAAAATGGGAAAACATGGGAAACTTATCAAGTACATCAGGTATTATGAGGATAGTGAGTTAATATTTCTGAAAATACTATGTAACCTATAAAATTATATAAAACTATAAAGTTAAATAATTTTTAATCGAACTAAACCTATTCAAAGTTGTTTGTGCCTAATTTCCCCAAATTTGCACTTAATTAAATCAGTTCCAACCAGAACCAAGTCTATATCTTTCTAAGTCTATACTCTCAGAACAAAACTGAAGTAGCTTCCTCTTCTTTTCTTGTGCTTCCCTGGGTTATATGAGCTCCTCTTATGTCCCCTCCTCTGTGTTCTTTCTGCCTTCTTTCTTCCCCTTTGCAATCTTCATACAGTTTACTGCCAGAGAAATCTTCCTGGAATGCCAGTTGGATCATATGACTCCCTTGTTCAAAAGCATTCCTGGAGCCCCATTGCCCTTGAGATTAATCCAGTTTATTTAAACCACCCTTCAAAGTCTCTACCATGTGGTGCCTAACCTACCTTTCAGCCACCTCACTACTGTTCATGTTCTCCAACCTTCAGCTCCCAAGCAGTAGGCTTACACAGGGTCTTTGTATCCCATTTTCTTGGAATGCAGTGTTCCTTTTCTCCCTGTTTGTCCACATTTTATCAACCCCTGGGAATCACCCTTTCACCTCCCGGAAGTCTTCTTAAACCTTTCCAGACCATATAATGGCTCCTTTTTCTCAGCTTTAAACATGTTTGATTTGACAATTAATCATGCATTCCCTCATGGTATCACTTTTGTTGTTCTATTAAATGGTTAATTATCCCTACTGTTACTTTCTTCCTAGCCTGTCTAGTTTGTTTATAAGCTCTTAGAAAGCAAGACTTGTGACTTTTAGCCTCAAGGCCTAGTCTTTGCACAGAGCAGGTACTTTCACTAACATTTATGGGAAAACCATACCATAACTGAAATAGAATTTTAGTCTCTGATGGCCATGCTTAGCATATTAATACTAATCTCATTTGTATTCTTTTGGCCCTTAAAAGCAACTTAAAATGTTTTTTTAATTTTACATAGTACTTCATAGAGTAGCATAAGGGGGGAGGGGTGTTCATTCTTAAGTGTTACACAGACTTAAATTCAAATCCTAACCGAGATATATTAGCTATGTGAAATCCTGGCAATTTACTTGACCTCTTTATTCCTTAGCTTCCTCAGTCATAAAGTAAAAATGCAGTAATAATACTTGTTTTGCACAGCTAAGCGCAATAGATGTATAGTGTCTGGCACGTCATCAATAAGAAGCAAGTATTTTCTTAGTGCACATCATATGGTTTTGACAGGTTGTCAAAGTGAAGGATCATGGCTCTGTCTAATTCTCAGGGATTAGGATGCTGTAAATACAGAACAGAGTCAGGAAAAGCCTCTACCCACTTCTCCAAGCCCTACCACCATGCTCTCTATTTGTTCTTGTGCATCCTTAGCCATAGGGTTATGGCTAAATATAGCTGGAATCCTTAAGTGTCAGTTTAAAAAGTCCTACATCCCCAGGCCATTTTCACCTCTTTCTATAAGAAGTAAATCTCCTTAGTACTTCTTTGGGGGCTCCTCTTCAACAAACCTTCTTTCTTTGAATACTCAGTTCTCCAGCAGTCATCATCATCATTGTCATCATCATCTTCTTCTTTTTTAAGTTTGTTTTGAAAGAGAGAGAAGCAGAAGTGGGAGAGGGAAAGAGAGAGGGAGAGATAGAATCCCAAGCAGGCTCCTCTGTGCCATCAGTTCAGAGCCTGATGTGGGGCCTGAACTCACAAACTATGAGATTATGACCTGAGCTGAAGTTGAGTTGGACACTTAACCAACTGAGCCACCCAGGTGCTCCAGCAGTCTTCTACCTACACTTATGTCTATTTTGCCAGCTTTGAGTCTTCTGAACTGTGGGCTATAAATCATCATGTTTTCATTTATTTACTGATCCAAGGTTGCCTCTTCTAGACAAGACCCAAAGCAGTAATATAGATGGACTTCAGTCATAGAGCATAATGTTGTCAATACTTGAGGACATAAAACTAGCAGAATTCAAGGTCAAAAGAGAATTATCATCATATGGAATTGGCCTTTAGGTAATACATTTTCTACACTGAGGGCAGGCTTCTGGACTTGTGCTTGCTTATACATAAGAAAAAGCATCAGCATATGAAGATGGCCAAAATCTAATATGCCAAAATTGAAAAATCTTGTTGTGTCAGAACTCTGTTATTGTAGGCATTGTTTTCATACTTGGAAAGGGGAAAAAATATTTCAGGAACAATAGCCACAAAAGCATTAGTTATCAAAGAAATGAACAGGGAAAATGGAATCACAAGATTATCATATTATCATTTATGGATAAGGACTTTTTTTTTATATTTTTATTTATTTCTAGGAGAGAGAGAGAGACAGTGTGAGCAGGGGAGGGTCAGAGAAGAGAGGGAGTCACAGACTGAAACAGGCTCCAGGCTCTGAGCGGGCAGTCAGCACAGAGCCCGACGCGGGGCTCGAACCCACGAACCGCGAGATCATGATCCAAGCGAAAGTCAGACGACCAACCGACTAAGCCACTCAGGCGCCCCTATGGATAAGGACTTTTGATTGTCATTCTGACCCACTGTATGGAGTGACATTACTGAGATGGATCCTTTGTGACTAAAATATTTAAAGTTGATCTATAACCAATGAATGGCCATCTTACTTAATCTATGGTTATAACAGAAGTTGCATTTCACAAATGCTTTTAAAATAGTAATTTTATATTGGTTACATTTTTTACAAACACAAGATTAGACTTCAGTTTGTCTACTTTTGCTATTCATTCTTGAGTCATAAAAAGGGACTCAAATTCTAAATTATAATAGTGTTTTCCACTGCCCATTATTGCTGAGCTGGTTTTTATTTTTCATTGATTACAAAGCAGACCACAAGAGAACTGCTGGTTTCCATTCTGTGTATCTCATTTTTAAAACAATCATCTTGGTTAACCTGGGTGGCTGAGTCGGTTAAGCATCTGACTTCGGCTCAGATAATGATCTCACAGTTCTTGAGTGCAAGCCCTGCGTCGGGCTCTGTGCTGACAGCTCAGAGCCTGGAGCCTGCTTCAGATTCTGTGTCTCCCTGTCTTTGCCCCTCCCCTGCTTAAACTCTGTGTCTGTCTTTTTGTCTGTCTTTCTCTCTCAAAAATAAACATTTAAAAAAATATTTAAAACCTAATCATCTTATTGGAGAAGTTGAGCCAGTGTGAATGTAAATAACTTGCTTTTTCATTAGTACCCATTAATGCAGTCTTACCAACGAGAACCCATTACAAGGGAAGAGAAATATTGTCAAATTCTACTCATTCTATTTGTTAGTCTATTAACAAGCAAAAATGCCCAGAAAAAAAAAAAATCCCAGAGACACCAGGAATCTCAACCCAGAAAATATTATTGTTGGTAAGGTCCTCTTAGAATCCAAAAGGCAGCCATATGTCTGTGGATCTAAATCATACAGTCAAAGAATGATGAAGGATTAGCATTGGAAGGGACTTTGGTAACCATCTGGTCCAGAGATACTAGTTGATGTCTCAGCTAGATTCAGAACTCTTGTGTCTCATCTCCCAGTTCATTGTGCTCAGCTCACTACAATATTTGCAACATTTTCCTTATCAGCTATTAAAATCAATCATGATTATTTTCAGGCACATAATGTCAGCTTTGCTACCACTACCTCAGTAGCGATTGATTTCTTTGGAACTACCAGCACTGTATTTGGTTTATTTTTAAAGCCAAGCAGTTTTTAAGCCTTAAAATATTTCGTTTTCAAAACCTAAAAGGCTCTTTATTTAGTCCATGATGAATATTTGAGTAGTGTTAAATTTATCATTCTGGCAGTACTCACATTGTACTTGTCATTAATTGTGACTCATCAAAGAATGTTTTGATGTTGAGTCCTTGGCTAACAGATGGCTCTGTTTAGAGGAATTGAGGCAGTGAGCTATGAGGTCCAAAGAGAGAAACGTCTTACATAATTAGTCACTAGCAGTGGTTTGAATTTGTAAAAAAGCAAAGTAGTCTGTGATGGTGGGGTCAGGCTTTGTGTTGAGGTAGGGAAGGCCTCTTTTTCTATTCTGTTCAGAGAATGGATAGAAGCATTGACGTCAATGTTGCTGGTGTGCCAGGTGTGAGTTGGAATGACATAAATGGCCAGCAGAGTGTCACATGATCCAAAACTGGAATGTTTCTGTTTCTTTGCGGTCTGTCATCCTGGTAATTGTTAGTCACAGAGAAGAGACCACCACACAGGAAGGAACAGACACTGGAGCAGCAGTAGTAGTACCAGTAAGAACTTGGGAATAGAATGTGAAGCAACAGAACCCGCTTTTATTTTTTTTAATAGTTTATTGTCAAGTTGGTTTCCATATAACACCCAGTGCTCATCCCCACAAGTGCCCTCCTCCCTGCCCTTCACCCCCTTCCCTCCCCCCCCCACCCATCAGTCCTCAGTTTAGAACCCACTTTTAAAAAGCATTCATTAGGGCACCAACTGAGTGGCTCAGTTGGTTAAGCATCTGACTTCAGCTTAGTTCATCATGATCTTGCAGTTTGTGAGTTCAAGCCCCATGTCAGGTTCTGTGCTGACAGCTCAGAGCCTGGAGCCTGTTTCAGATTCTGTGTCTCCCTCTCTCTGCCCCACCCCTGCTCATGCTCATGCTCTGTCTCTCTCTGCCTCTCAACAATAAATAAAATTTTTAAAAAAGCAGCCATCTCCTGTCTGCATTCATTACTGGTAATACTCTGTATGTGTGATATATTTTATACCCTAAAAAAAAACTGCATTCATCAACAAAAACATGCAAAAATATCTCCTCGTTCCTTTTTCCATTTCCTTCAATTTTTCCTCTTTTTTTCCTATCTGGATTATTCTTCCCTATCTTTTAACTTAGATCCATCATTTGTATTCACAGTCACAAGTAGCCCTCAGTACATTATTCACCACCTGCATGCCAGCTACTATGTTAGGCATGAGTTTGCATGCGTAGTTAGTCTGGTAGTCTGGGTCCTTGTGTGTACACAAGTGATTCATTCTTTGAAATGGCATTTAGTACTTATTTGATTTACGTAAGAAAAAGGAAATACACATTGTGTCATAAATGGGACAAAGAGAAACCTGAAAAAATGGACTTTAAATTCTCTTGGGTAAATTCTAGAAATAATCACAAGCAGCTTAATAGGTGACATATACTTAACCTCTCTGAGCCTCAGTTTCTTCATCTGTAAATAGGATAATAATACATACCTTGTGGAATTATATAAGAATTAAGTGAAATCAAATAAGCACAGTGTCTCGCCCACAGTAAGGACTCAATAAATGGTCTCTGTGTTTAAGAGGAAAAATAAACGAAGTAGTAAAGTAAGAAGGCAATGATGCTTAGTTGTTTGCTAGCACAAGGAAACAGGAAAAATTATTAGGAGGCAAGGCAAACTGGCATTTTAATTAATAATCATTGAGAAGAGACTAAGAGGGTATTTGGCAAGAGCACAGCCTTCAAAATCAGTGTGTTAATGCTTTCACTGGACATCACTGGAGGTTTACTTCATATGGGAGCCCCATAACTTAAAAGCACTGAGACAAAAACTAAATCAAGTAATGCAAATGACTCAACACCTTCTGGAAGGTCAATAAGAAACAGTGGAAAGGATCAAGGATTTGGGGTAGACAACCTGGATTTGATCCCCTTGCTAAGTGTTTTTTAGCCACGTAACTAGAAATTAGCACAAATACTTCAATAGGTGACCCTCAACCTCAGTTTTCACATTTGTAAAAAAGATTAAGGATATTTTGTGAATTTCAGAGAATTTTTGTGAATAAGCACTTTGCCAATTGCAGAAGATTGTATGAATCAGTGTCCAAGGTGCTGAAAGGGAAAGATATTTACTATGAAAAGACTAGCTTAATTGCATCCTGATGTTATAGGTAACAGAATAAATAAGGGACAGATGATGCTAATCCTTCATTTGCACAGTGGGCAGAGTTGAAAGAAGTGAGTTAACAGAACAGTCAATGATGCAGAGATAGAAAAAGCCTAAATATAAAGTTATGTAAACAATGGCCAAATATTAATGGACTTTAGTAACCCCTCCTTCTACTTCTTTTGAAATTTATAGGCTCATAATTTCCAGCCTTTTTGTTTTTTTTTTAATACTTTTATTTATTTCTAGGAAAGAGAGAGAGAGAGAGAGAGCAGGGGAGGGTCAGAGAGAGAGGGAGACACAGACTCTGAAACAGGCTCCAGGCTCTGAGCCGGCAGTCAGCACAGAGCCCGATGCGGGGCTCGAACCCACGAACCGCGAGGTCATGACCTAAGCGAAAGTCGGACCTTGACCGACTAAGCCACCCAGGCGCCCCAGTTTCCAGCCTTTTTGGAAAGACACACACACAAAAGTGCTATATAGCACCTTTGACAAACAGAAATGGTTTAAAGTTTATCTTGTTTGGTGCCTTGTAGTGTTGCACAGTTAAGGCTCAGAAACATTAATATAAGCAGTTACATTTGGGGATATTTTGTTGACACATGACCCAGAAACAAGATTATAAACTGAATGACTTTTTGAGATTCCTTCATTCAATCTATTTTTCTAAGTTGGACAGATGTTTCTAAGTAACTGGGATGCTGAAAACTTTGGAGAAGAAAATATGTCATTTCACATCCTATGTATTATAATTGGTTTGATTTTATTTAATTTTTACATCTTCCCACAAAACAGCTGGATTTAAAAGATCTAAAGGAAGAGGAAAATTCTGATTTCCCTTCCTATGAGCTGTTTGTATGAGAGCTGATTTAGTACTTTTAATACTTGAAGGGCCATAAGGGGTAAAAATGTATCTGGATTAAAACATTAAAAATAGAAACATAAATTCCAAGATTAAGTGCCTTGAGTTACTTGACGTTTGAAGTAATTTTCTCAAAGTAATTTCCTTTGTAAAGGTTTATAAATTTATGAGAGAAAATACCTTATCCTGCCTAGAGATTATTGTGTCAATTAGGAATAAATGGGATTAGAGGAAACAGTATTAGTTTGGAAATTGATCTACTGTAAGTATGGTGAAATCATACTCAAATTATTAGGTGAGAAAACGAGTATGTGGCTTCCTTTCTTCTTACCCAAGACTGAGTGGTTTTCTAGAGTCCTGTTTGTATGTACTAGGTACTTACCCTATGTCTTTGCCTTATTTGTGGGGAAATTCCCACCAAAATACTTGAACTCCAGATTAATCCCAAATTGTCCATCTGAAATTCTGAAGATACTTTGGTTTTCTCATGTAGCCAGGACCTCAAGGAAACAGTCTATCAAGTTACTACCTTATTCTTGGTTATAACCAGAGTAGAGACAGAACACTGGAAAACAAGTAACCTAGAGACTAGAAGAATAATCTGCTCCCTTATCGGAAATGAATATATTCTCCCCAGAGACTGATTGCTCATGAAACGTATTAAGAAGTAGTGTGCTTCCCTCCTACACTGTTGGTGGGAATGTAAACTGGTGCAGCCCCTCTGGAAAACAGTGTTGGAGTTTCCTCAAAAAATTAACAATAGAACTCCCCTATGATCAAGCAATAGCACTGCTAGGAATTTACCCAAGGGATATAGGAATGCTGATGCATAGGAGCACATGTACCCCGGTGTTCATAGCAGCACTCTCAACAATAGCCAAAACATGGAAGGAGCCTAAGTGTCTATCACTGGATGAATGGATCAAGAAGATGTGGTTTATCTATACGATGGAATACTACATGGCAATGAGAAAGAACGAAATCTGGCCATGTGTAACAACATGGATGGAACTTGAGGGTGTTATGCTGAGTGAAATAAGTCAGGCAGAGAAGGACAAATACCATATGTTTGCACGTATAGGAGGATTAGGAGGAACTTAACAGAGGACCATGGGGGAGAAGAAGGGGGCAAATAGTGGGGGAGGGAGAGAGAGGCAAACCATGAGAGACTCTTGAATGCTGAGAACAAACTGAGGACTGATGGATGTGGGGGGAAGGGGGGAGATGGGCATGGAGGAGGGTACATGTGTGGATGAGCACTGGGTGTTATATGGAAACCAACTTGACAATAAACTATTTGTAAAAAAAAAAAAAAAGAAGAAGAAGAAGAAGAAAAATCAGACCTTCCTCAATTTTTATGGTTTGCTGATCTACACACAAAGAACAGCCCTTTATGCAAAGGCCTTTCAGCAACTTCTCCATAGTGCCATACACACATATAGTACATACATACATACAAATACATACATACAAAAATACAAATCAGGTGTTCAGGTATTCAGTGTAGAAACCTCATGGGATCAATAAGAAACTCCTCATAACTGGATTTCCACTGGCTTTCTTTTTTTGGTCCAGTGCTTAGTATTTTTGGTTTGAGATGATAACTTTATTTTAAGCCTCAGAGAGCAGTTGACTTGCCCTTGGCCTAATGATACTGAGCAGCTGCCAAAGCCCGTTTCATATCCACAGGAAAAGACTGTCCCTGGAGAGGGGACATATAACCATGCATGTCCCTTTCAAGATGTCTCTTTGGGTACCATGTCAGGAAATGACTTTCCAAGAGAAGGGAAGAAACTGTGTTTGGCTTTTTGATCATGCTTCTGCACACACATGAGAGATTATATTAAAGGGTTGAGACTTTAAGAAAATTCTTGTTTATTTTGCATTATGGTGCATCTAAAGCTGATGACAAATTTTGGGTTTACTATTTAAGCAAAATATATCCAAGGCAAATAAATGAACTCGCATACATTAAAATGCTACTTTTTTCTTCTAAGCTCCAGAACCAAAGGGAGTATATAATTTGCAGAGGAGGATTTAGGAAGGGAAGTTGTGGTCCTTTTAGCTAATAATAATTATAACTTCGATTTTCTGATTATTTGCCATGCAAAATGCTTAGCCATTCAAAATACTATCTAGCACAAACAAGATACTCAGTAAATATCTTTTAAATGAATAAGTGCTAGGTATTATATATCATTTATATCATTCATCTCATATAATCTCAAATAAAGATGCATATGTATCTTCATGATAAGCATAAAGAAACTGAAACTTAGGTTAAAGAACTATGTAGCGTCACCTGGCTAATAAGCATGACAGCCAGGATTCCATACTAATCTGATTCTAGAGCCTGTACATAACATAGCACATCCACCTACACACAGTACCCTTGAGTTCACTATCTTTTCAGATTGTCACTTGTTTCAGACTCCTCATTGCCTGTACTGTACCCTCCTTGTCAGATTTACTCAACACTATATTCATTTGATCTCATTTTAAGACACTTCCTGAACCAGACCTTGTTGTACCACCAATAACGCTATTATCTGGGAAATGTTCTTCCTGTTCTTCACAGAGCATCTGAGATAATATCATCCCCAGCAAGCCTTCCATGAATATTTGGGCATTTCCCTGGGCCTACAACATACCCTCCTCCCTTTTCCTTCTTTCATTCTTTCAATATCTATTATTCCCCTCCAAATTCACTAATCCCATATTTCCATTTAGTCAGAGTTTAAGAATTATTGTTTTAGGGGCACTGGATGGCTCAGTCAGTTATGCATCCAACTCCGGCTCAGGTCATGATCTCATCGTTCATGAGTTCGAGCCCCACGTTGGGCTCTATGTTGACAGCTCGGAGCTCGGAGCCTGGAGCCTGTTTCAGATTCTGTGTCTCTCTCTTGCTCTCTGCCCCTCACCCATTCACAGTTTGTCTGCCTGTCTATCTGTCTCTCTCCCAAAAATAAATAAACAAACATTTCTTGTGGGGATGAGCACTGGGTGTTCTATGGAAACCAACTTGACAATAAACTATTAATAAACAAACATTTAAAAATTTTTAAAAATAGAATTATTGTTTTAGAACAAGAAGGAACCTCAGCAATCACTTCATCCAAACTCCCAATCAATTTGCCCAACTTTGCTCACACCATGACCCTGAGAGATGAAGGCTGTGCCTCTGCTTAGTTACTGTTATGGAGGTGGGCACTCACTATAGTCAGGAGTGCCTGGCAGAATACCAGAGAGGCTCTGTGAGAGGTCCCAGCATAGATGTGAGAGGAAAATAATTCATGTTGGAGAAATAACATTTATAGAGCACTCAATATGGCAAGACATTCTTGCCAGACCTTGGGGTGAGTAAAGAATGAGTGGGACACTGTCCCTACCCCCAAGAAACATGAACTAATGATTATTCTTTGTGGGGAAATGAGCCTACTGTACAAATGTCTTTAAAAGAGACATGAGTGGGGCACCTGGGTGGCTCAGTCTGTTACCATCATTCAGCCTTTCGTTTTGGCTCAGGTCATGATCTCACGGTTCATGGGATTGAGCCCCACACTGGGCTCTGCACTGACCGCGTGGGGCCTGCTTGGAATTCTCTCTCCCTCTCTCTCTTTGCCCCTCCCCCACTTGCTTGTGTGCATGTACATGTGCTCCCTTTCAAAATAAATAGACACTTAAAAATAAAAATTTGAAAGACATGACTGTAGAGATGAATGTTTTGAGCATTTAAAGGAAGGAAATTTTATGGATAATTGGAAGGAATCAAAAAAGACTGTATGAAGAAAGGTTAAATGTCGGCTTAGGCCTTGCAGCATGATGGGAACAGTCTTACTAACGGCTGTGGACTGCTTGATCCTTCTCATCTTGTTAGGGCTATTTCATCAAGCCAATAGAAAGTGGCTGTGGCAAGTGCCAGACTCTAGAAAAAGATGCTACAGAAATGCCAAGAAAGATGCCACAGTTGTTGTTCCAATATGGTAAACCAGGAAGAGATAACTCCCATTCCCCACACAAATTATCACATACACATTTTGGGATGGCACTGGGGTATGAAGCAACCCCATTTATCTTTGTTGAGTCACTCTTATGCCTGCTTTTTAATATTACTCCTCTTATTTTGGCCCCCAAATCTCACTTTGTTCTCTCACTCAGCCCCTGTATCTGGGGTAGGGAAGCATATAGGGTTATCTGAATAATTTGGGGTCTGTAAATATAGCCTTCAAATCACTGTCTCTCTCAGTGCCTCGGTCAGCCTGGGGCAGTGCTGAGCGCATTGATGAGCTCACCCATCTGCTTTGAGCTTCAGCCTCCAGCAGGCCTCCATCTCCTGGGTGAGTGTTTAGGCAGAGGCGTCTCTGGCCCAGAAGAGCACCTTGGATCGTGGTCTGTGCAGTTTTGTGCCAGTCCCCAGTGACAGCATGAGAGGAGGAAAGGGATGAGAAGTGCACAAACTGAATAGCCCTTTCCCTGACAATATTTAATTGAATCTGGGCACTGTCAGGGTTTGGCTGAGTAGCTTTCTTTCTGTCACGTGCCGCTCAGCTCTGCCAAATTTCTCCTATAATGATCATTCAACCCAGGTAGCACAGAACTTTTTCACAGAATGAGTGCTTGGGTAAGGATCCAGAAACCTGGGAACCAGTTTCAGCTGTGCCATAAACTTCAGGCAAGGCACTTAACATCTGTGAATTACATTTTCTTGATTTATAAATTGGGAAGAATACCCATCCTGCTGGTCTCTGTGAATTTTTGTACCTGAGAGGGTAAAACCACATAACAGCTGAGAATACCCTTTGAAGGGTTAAAAATGTGCTGAGTATTGGGGCGCCTGGGTGGCTCAAGTCATGATCTCACAGTTTGTGAGGTTGAGCCCCACGTCAGGCTCGAGGCTGACAGCTCAGAGCCTGGAGCCTGCTTCTGATTCAGTGTCTTCCTCTCTCTCTCTGGCCCTCCTCTGCTCACTCTCTGTCTCTCAAAAATAAATAAATGTTTTTAAAAATGTGCTGAGTATTATTACTAGAGTCTTACTATTAACACACCTAAGTGCAAATAATACCACCCATGAAATGTACAATATGGAAACTTGCTAAGGAGCCTTTCTGTTTACACAGGGAGTGTAAATTGTAGCTAAGGTGTGAGGTTATTGTTGCTGTTGTTATTGGCAGGGGAGGTTGGAGATGAAATGTGAGGGAAGTGGGTGTGAAGGGAGGTATGTAAAGAGCAGAGAACGATCTGTAAGGTTTAGAGAGCATGGTGGTCTCCATCTTGAATAAGGTCACCTATAGCGTAGCATTAGAGTAGAGATTGTCCACTGTGTTTCCCTGTTGCTGTCTGACCAAACCTTCTTATTGCTGATCTTCTGGTTGTGGAGTAGTGACACTTGCTTCTTAATTATGCCAGCTTCACCACCATGGATTGAGCCTTGCCTAGAGGTGTGACAGGGAGGGGAGTGCAACCAGAGGGAAGCCCAGAAAAGAGTTAGGACTTGGTATTGCAATGGTCCTGTCCCCTCCACACTCCTCTTTGGCAGATTCTGAGGAGTTTTGCTTCCCTGGGAACACCCTGAGAACTCTTCAGCAGGTTCCAAGATGTCCTCTTGACTGAATTCCTTCATTGGAGAGGCCTGGTGCACAAGTCCCTGGGCTGTGGGCTTGGATTTCACACTGGCCCTTGGGTCAGCTCTCAGTTTCCCTCTCTCGCAGTCTGAAACACAACTGTAAGTAGAGAAGAGAGTCATTCTCAGGGCCATAGAACAAAGCCTCAGTGGAACTTCTCAAGGTCCAGCCCTGGCTCTTGGGGCTCCTAGCAGTAAGGGGCAGAAGCCCACATTACTAATTTCCAATAACTTAACAAGACCAGATATTACCTCCTCCTCAGCAGCACTTGTTTTGTTCTCTTTATTCTACTTTCTGCTGACCTACAGTTTTCCTCAAAGAAGCAAACAGTTGTTTGACCCCACTCCCCTCTTTTCCTGATCACTACTCTTCCCTGATGGATTGTCCTAGGGTTCTAGCAAAGCTGCCTTCAACTGACATCAGGCTGACCTTCCCGATTAAAGAGGACCCAGCTTGGAAACTGCAGGCTCCCTTTCTTTTTGTAAAGCATTTTCTTGGGAAATTGCAGGACAGCACAGTCCTCATCCCTGAAGGCTGCTCTGCAGTGCTGAAACCCCACTCACCCAAGCGTTCCCTCTGCATGATGGCCGCGCTCCCAGACTATCCAAAATGCAGCAGTGTGCTCAGAGAGACAGTCTGCTGAGGTGTTATTGGTTTGCAATACCCTGATAAGGAGATTTCATCCCTTACTTGCTGGCAGAGTTATATAGAGTAATTACATAAGTACTGCTGTGACACTGGGTGGAATCTCATTAAAAACTGTATAAAGAACAATTGAGTTGTGGTGGAGAATATTCATTTTATCCCAGTTGATTATAATCCATATAATAGAGCATTAGCCTGAGCATAAATGCTGGTGTTGCTCTGGCTTCCTGATAAAATGTATTTGGAATATATAGAGAGAGCATAGCATTTGCTTATGTGGGGCATGATGAAAAGTCACTATAGGCAGCTCCAGATTTTCCCACCTGGTAAGGAAGTTGCTCGTTGTGCTGAGCAGATTGTTGTGCAATCTTACTCCTCCTGGGAGGACCACTTGGCCAGCTGGGATGGGGCACTCTATGGCAGTTTGGCCACATGGCAACTCGAAACATGCATGCACACAGACAGATGCGCATACAAACTCAACCTTGAAGAATGTGCCCCTTAGCAGTTTAGTCTACCCCTTACCCTCAAGATGGGAAAGAGGCTTGGCCAGGATAGAATTTGTCATGATTTCTTATTCCTGTACTTTCAGAAAGAGTGGGCAAGCCCTTTTTTAGTAGGAGGATGTTTTGGGTTGATGGCATGTGAATTATCCCCGAAGCCATACTGAATATCACTCACTACAACATACAAGAGCCATTCCATTTTTTTAGATGAATTTTATTTATTTATTTTTTCTTAAATAGTTTATTGTCAAGTTGGTTTCCATATAACACCCAGTGTTCATCCCAACAAGTGCCCTCCCCCATGCCCCTCACCCCCCTTCCCCTCTCCCCCACCCCCATCAGCCCTCAGTTTGTTCTCAGCATTCAAGAGTCTCTCATGGTTTACCTTCCTCCCTCTCCCCAACTATTTCTCCCCTTCTTCTCCCACATGGTCCTCTGTTAGCTTCCTCCTAATCCACCTATATGTGCAAACATATGGTATCTGTCCTTCTCTGCCTTACTTATTTCGTTACAAGAGCCACCATTCTAAATAGTCTGCTGGTATGGCAACCTAATACTCAAAAGCATTGAAAGGCATTAATATCTAATATTTTTATATCACCTTACTGTGTGTGAAGGGCTTTCATACACATCGTGTCATCTGGTGTGTAGAGAGTTCAATAATCTATATTTAATTATCCCAAGCACAAACTGTTTAATTCTTGAAATCTAAGAGCACCGTGAATTATTTTACTTATAAATGTTTTTCATTATTAAAAAAATCACACCATGGAACATTTAGAAACATGATAAAAGCCCTCAACCTCAGCATCTTAATATACCAATATTCCAGTTTCCTTCTTATGCATTTTTGTACATGTAATCATCCTACTACACATTTTCAAGTGATTTTCCTCTTTAGATCTCTAGGTTATGCCACCTGAATTTTGTCATCTGGACTCATACCATGTTTAAAGGAAATATTAAGATTAGTCAACCTTGGTTTATATTTCTCTTGTTCAAAGCCAGTGTCACCAGGCTGTGAGGGAAGCATTCACTCTGTTAAGCACCCAGCTTTCCCTCTCTGGTTATGAAAATAGCTGTGTAAGGCAGCTGGAGAGAACCATTTGAGAATCTGAAGATTGCTGTTGCTGGTAAGGATGCCCCAGCTGTGCTTTGTTGTTCAAGATCTCTTCATCATCTCAGGATGCCAGGTCCCAAGCTGAGCTCACTCTGGGGACTCAGACCCATCAAATGAGAGTGTGTGGCCTCTGCCTGCGTCATTTAGGCGCTGTGGGTGAAACTGCATTTAAGAAACTCAGTTGATGCCTCTCAATGAGATTCTTCCAGGAGAGAGTCCAAGTATGCCTGAGACAGCCAAGGGAGAGGACAAGAACCAGCATCCCAAGGACCTGTCATCAGCTTTCAAGCATGTAGTTCAAGCATGGGTCTTCATCTGTGCAAATGCATGTTTTAGAGGGTAAACTTCATTTCCTCCCCAGACAAGAATGTCTTCTTCCCTAGTTACCTTCTCCTACCCGCACCCCCCTATACCCTCCTCATTGTGCAGAAGCACATCTACAACACAAGTCTTCTAGACCAGAGATCCGAATGGGTTTCTTCAAGGGTGTACCAGCTGCTGGTACCTCATCTGGGAGAACTCAGCCCCCTGAGTTGTGGGCCTCTGTTTGTAATCAGAACCTACCATGTAAAGCAACTTCCCAGCCTTTCCACACACCAAGAAGGAAGAAGGAACATTTAAAGACAGTGAGGCCTACTTCTGTAGAGCAGCTCATCCATCATGGTAACCAATACAAGTTCCAAAGCTCCAGACTCCCTGACAAGTGCCCCCTCCCCAAGCCAGAGAGTCTCAGTAGAGCATGCAAATGTATTCTTCCTTCATCCTTGTTTTTTGTTTTTTAAGTAAGCAGAGCTCCCTGAAGTGCACTTACTCTCCAAATATGCACATGACAGAACATGAAAGATAACTTCTGTTAGTAATGGATGCCTTGTGTGCAAGGTATTTTCTTGTGTATGATGATACTCAATTTAGAACTCCTAATGCATGATTAATGTGTATTTAGACAGTCATTGCCTAATCGTACTGCTTCACCTTTGGGACACTGTTGAGTACACAGATCTTACTTACAGAAAATACCATTGGCCTGTGAGCAATAATCTGACACGTCCAGCAAAGTACAAGGAACAAATATCGTGAGGCTTGAGTGGTGCCTATCTGGTCCTCTGGTTTCTACTGAGCTGCAAGGGACCTCTCAGTTTTCAGAGATGGATTCCAGAATTCTTTGGCTAATTCAGCATTTGCAAAGCATCTACTAGGCAAGGCTCCTTGAGTTCCAGAAAGGGAAATTGGATGTGGTCCCTACCTGAAAGGTACTTAAAGTCTAGGAGGAAGTAGAATGTGTTTAGGAATAGTTCTAGGATTGGGTGGAAGGTTAGGAGGGCCTTAAGACTGATTTTGAAGAGGGATGGAAAGTCTATCATGAAGGGAGCTCACATGGTTGGTGAGCATAGATGGCAGTGGATAGGACCTAGGACAAGGCAGGGGTTAAGGAGCTTGTGGTTACTTCTGGGGGTGTTAGGGGCCTTGCAAGGCCTCTCTGAGTCACGCACATAGGCACCAAAGTGGTAAGCATGGGAGCCTGTGATGCCCCCATGGGTGAGCCTCACTGACTTCTTTCCCTGCAGGTTTTGCCTACCAGCCAGGGGAGCCCAGTAGCCTACTTGCTGCTTCTTTGGGTCTTTATAGATGTGAAGCAGGAGAAGAGCCCCCAAAAGAAGCCCCTGAATTCTAAATTTTTATTTACAAAAATATGATTTGAATCTTACCATCTGTGGACAGATGGCAAATAGGAAAGAGAGACTACCGTATCTGGGACTCTGAACATTTTGGTCAAATGACTATGGTCATTTTCATTTCATCTCATATGCAACCCATCAAGGTTCTTAGAAGATGTTCATGTGACTCAACACAGAGTCTGAACCCTTAAAGTGGGTCATGCCTGAAAAATGAATGAGGTTTTTTTTGCTCTGAGGGATGTTAGTGAGGGGACAGTATCAGCCTTGTCCTTTTCTGAGAATTCTTAGAACTGATTGCATATAAATAGAGCTTTAAAAAATAGGAACTTGGCTTGAACATATCTTATATATATAGAGAGAGAGTATTGGTACGTGTGTGATTTATACATACTTTGAAAAAAATTATACTCTCTTTATAGAAACTGCTTTAGAAGTTAGGCTTATAATTGCTACTTGATTCAGCCATCAAATTACTGAAACGTCCCCCTCCAGGAGTGTTTGACATTTATTAGAAATTTTAATACAATCAAGTGAATATGTCAAAAATTCAAACATTTTAAATTCTTTAACTTATTCATATTTGAATTTTGAAGAAAGTATAGCTTCAGGTAGGTTCCCACACACACACTTACTTAAAAATAATGGTGGGTGACAGAGATGAACACTGAAGAGCACTGAGGGCTTCTATCACCGTATCCTAGAGATTTCCCAGGCAGCAGCCACATGTTAGAGAAGAATACACTTTCTCTTTTATACTGTAACATCGTTATTTGTAGTTATTTTGGAAAATGCCACGTGGCACAGAGATTATGTATTCAGGTTCTATAGTTAAACTTCTTGGGTTCGATTAGCAGCTCAGCCACTTACTATGTGATAATAGGCTAATTACTGACCTTCCCTGTGCTTTAGTTTTCCCATCTGTTAAGTGGACATAATAGTACCCATCTCATAAGGCTACTGTGAAGATTAAAGAATACATGTGAAATGCGTCACAGGGTGCCTGACACAGAGTTTGCTCTCAGTCAGCACCAGCTCTCTTTTCTCCTCTCCTTCTCACCCCTCCCATTTGGCATCTCCATCTATAGGAGACTTAACACAAGGATAACTTTAAAAAACATCAGCTTGACCATGTGTTCACTTTTGCTAACTGCTGGGGTGTAAGGTTTTCCATACTAGGGGTGTTAGAAATGCGGTGGGGTCTGAGTTTTCTCATAGGTTCCATGTGTTCCAGCTGTCCCTGCCTTCATAATGTGGAAAAGTGAATCTGGAAAAACTGAAAGTTTCCCAGGACCCTGGGCTCTACCTCTGACATAAGGCGCAGCCATGCTGTCTCCCTGGCTGTGGCGTGTCTCCCACCTTTGCCTTTCTGAATTCCTCCATCGGTGTCTCAGCTTATTCCCCTGTCCCTCCTCTGGCTTCCTTCATCATTTGTTCATTTTGCCTTTCATTGCCTCCCTGTTCCTTAAAACCTTCTTAAAATCAGGATCATCAAAACCCTCATTTTAAAATCAAAATGTTTAATTTGAAATGAATTTTCTGTTGTAAATTGCTTCTTAGAAACCAACACTAAAACTCTATAGGAAGACAGTTTTCACGGTCAGTTTTGGCCTGACTCAGAGTCAGCAGCACAGAATTAAGAGGAGAGCTTCTAAATATATGGAGTTTGGAACACAGTATAAATGGAAATTTTTGTGGCCACACATGAGTTTTTATAATCTACCAATAGTACATTTCTTAGCTAATATTCTTCACACACCCTCTCAGATCCAAAGTAAGTATCCAGCAGCCATCCTTGTCTAATCTGGCTAAAAATGATTTAGCAAAAAACATTTTTTTAAATTATTTAAGACAGTTATGCCAGGATATTTAGATTTTAAAGGATATCATACAATGAAACAGAAGTCAGTTAAGTGGCAATATTCATTACATTCTGCTAAATTGATAACTTTATTGTTTTAGACTTTGTTTGTATTTCTTAAATAGTTTATTGTCAAGTTGGTTTCCATATAACACCCAGTGCTCATCCACGCATGTGCCCTCCTCCATGCCCATCACCCCCCTCCCCTGCCCTCCGCCCCCATCAGCCCTCAGTTTGTTCTTGGCATTCAAGAGTCACCGTTTGCCTCCCTCCCTCTCCCCCACTATTTTTCCCTTCTTCTTCCCCATGGTCCTCCATTATGTTCCTCCTAATCCTCCTATACATGAAAACATATGGTATCTGTCCTCCTCTGCCTGACTTATTTCACTCAACATAACACCCTCAAATTCCATCCATGTTGCTACACATGGCCAGATTTCATTCTTTCTCATTGCCATGTAGTATTCCATTGTATAGATAAACCACATCTTTTTTTTTTTTTTCTATGAGAGAGAGACAGCATGAGCAGGGGAGGGTCAGAGAGAGAGGGAGTCACAGACTGAAACAGACTCCAGGCTCTGAGCTGGCAGTCAGCACAGAGCCCGATGCGCGAGATCATGACCTAAGTGAAAGTCGGACGCTTAACCAACTAAGCCACCCAGGCGCCCCATAAACCACATCTTCTTGATCCATTCGTCCATCGATGGACACTTAGGCTCTTTCCATGATTTGGCTATTGTTGAGAGTGCTGCTGTGAACATGGGGGTACATGTGCCCCTATGCATCAGCACTCCTGTATCCCTTGGGTAAATTCCTAGCAGTGCTATTGCTGGGTCATAGGGGAGTTCTATTGTGAGTTTTTTGAGGAACCTCCACACTGTTTTCCAGAGGGGCTGCACCCGTTTACATTCCCACCAACAGTGTAGGAGGGTGCCCATTTCTCCACATCCCTGCCAGCATCTAGAGTCTCCTGATTTGTTCATTTTAGCCACTCTGATCGGCATGAGGTGGTATCTCAGTGTGGTTTTGGTCTTCATTTCCCTGATGATGAGGGACGCTGAGCATCGTTTCATGTGTCTGTTGGCCATCTGGATGTCCTCTTTGGAGAAGTGTCTGTTCATGTCTTCTACCCCTTTCTTCACTGGATTATTTGTTTTTCGGGTGTGGAGTTTGTTGAGTTCCTTATAGATAGTGGATACTAGCCCTTTATCTGATATGTCATTTGCAACCATCTTTTCCCATTTGGTCAATTGCCTATTAGTTTTATTGATTGTCTCCTTTGCCATGGAAAAGCTTTTTATCTTGATGAAGTGCCAGTAGTTCATTTTTGCTCTTGATTCCCTTGCCTTTGGGGATGTGTCAAGTAAGAAATTGCTGCGGTTGAGGTCAAGGAGGTTGTTTTCCTGCTTTTTCTTCTAGGGTGTGATGGTTTCCTGTCTCACATTTAGGTCCTTTATCCATTTTGAGTTTATTTTTGCGTATGGTGTAAGAAAATGAACTAGTTTCATCCTTCTGCATCTTGTTGTCCAGTTCTCCCAGCACCATCTGTTAAAGAGGCTGTCTTTTTTCCATTGGATCCTCTTTCTCGCTTTGTCAAAGATTAGTTGGCCATACATTTGTGGGTCCAATTCTGAGTTCTCTATTCTATTCCGTTGATCTATGTGTATGTTTTTGTGCCAATACCATACTGTCTTGATGATGACAACTTTGTAGTAGAGGCTAAAGTCTGGGATGGTGATGCCTCACATTTTGGTTTTCTTCTTCAATATTACTTTGGCTATTCGGGGTCTTTTGTGGTTCCATACAAATTTTAGGATAGTTTGTTCTGGTTTTGAGAAGAATGCTGATGCAATTTTGATTGGGATTGCACTGAAGGTGTAGATTGCTTTGGGTAGTAATGACATTTTAACAATATTTATTCTTCCGGTCCATGAGCATGGAATGTTTTTCCATTTCTTTGTGTTTTCTTCAATGTCCTTCATAAGTTTTCTATAGTTTTCATCATTCAGATCTCCTATATCTTTGGTTAGGTTTATTCCTAGGTATCTTATGGTTTTTTGTACAATTGTGAATGGGACCAGTTTCTTGATTTCTCTTTCTGTTGCTTCATTTTTGGTGTATGAAAATGCAACTGATTTCTGTACATTGATTTTGTGCCCTGTGACTTTGCTGAATTCATGGATCAGTTGTAGTAGGCTTCTGATGGAGTCTGTCAGGTTTTCTATGTAGAGTATCATGTCGTCTGTGAAAAGTGAAAGTTTGACTTCTTCTTTACCAATTCTGATGCCTTTTATTTCCTTTTGTTTTCTGATTGCTGATGGTAGGACTTCAGCATTATGTTAAACAACAGTGGTGAGAGTGGATATCCCTGTCGTGTTCCTGATCTCAGGGGAAAGCTCTGTTTTTCCCTGTTAAGGATGATGTTAGCTGAGGTCTTCTCATAGATGGTTTTTATGATGTTTAAGTCAGTTCCTTCTATCCCAACTTTCTTGAGGGTCTTTATTAAGAAGGGATGCTGTATATTGTCAAATACCTTTTCTGCATCTATCGACAAGATTATATAGTTTTTATCTTTTCTTTTGTTAATGTGATGTATCACATTGATTTGTGAATACTGAACCAGCCCTGTAACCCAGGAATGAATCCCATGTGATCGTGGTGGATAATTCTTTTTATGTGCTGAAATTTAGGATATAATACATTGAAACAGAAGTCAGTTAAGTAGCTGTATTCATTAAATTCTGCTTATGTGATAACTTTAAAAGCAGTCACTTCTGCAGATAAGGGAAAGCAAGGATTTCCCCGCATCCCACCTTTGGACCAATTCACCCCAAATTGACAAGGTGTTTGGGAACTTAAAAGCTTGTAACTTTTTAGCTTATCATTGAAGCAAGAGAAGTGTTTTACTGTTTGAAATGCTGTCATCCAGTGTTTTAAAGACTAAAGTTTTCTGTGAGACTTCCAAAGTATCTACTTTAATTAGCTTTAATTGATAAATTAACTAAGCCATATTTCAGAGTGTCTTTAAAAAAATGAGCTGGGACTATTCGAGGAACAGAGGAGGCCATGCAACCACCATATGGGGAACAAGGGGAAAGAAGAAAGCAAGATGAGTGTAAGACCCCCTTCTATTCCTGGTGCCCTCTCCACCATCTAGCAGGACTCTTTAAACCTTTTCCCTCCACCACCCCTGCCCCAGACCTTCCCTCCTGAGCACATGACAGTGCAACCTCCCCTCCTCCACCTCTCCCCCAGGACTCCCAGACATATCTTTCATGCTTTCTATTACATTTTACATTAATACATTAGAGACATCCCAAAGGAGAATGAACAGTAGCTCTGAGGCTGAAGTTCCTCACCTGAAAAATGAAGAGGATGTGTGCAAACAAAGCACCTGGCACAGTGCCAACTGCCATCCTGAAACATCCCTTTTCCTCCTGTTCTTTCCACATGTATATGAATACATAACTATGACAGGAGAAAACTATTAAATTACAACAATTTTCAGTCATGCAACACACTCACACATACATACATCCCTCACCACACGATGAGGAAGGGAATCCTGAGGTTGAATGAGCCACTTACTCTGCCTTTGTCGCAATGAGTAGAAAATTGGGTATAGCTGTGGATTTGAAGCAGTCAGGCCCTGGTACCGGGCAGGGGCTTTGGGTTGCTGCCAGAGGAAGTGAGACTTTGGAGGAGATGTTTAAAAGGTAATTTGGGGGAGGGTTTTGCTCTCTGTCATGCTGTGTAGCTCCCTCTCCATATCCTTAAGAAATTCTCACAAAGATTGTATTATGCTCCAGTATGTATGGAGTTGCATGTGGTTGTGTGTATATGAAGTTGGGTATGTTTTCTTGTATCCATGTCCTCATGGTGGGCACAGAACAGGAGTGTGGCAAGAATAAAAGGGCTCAGGTTCCAGAACCCTCTTCATTCCTACTGACATCCTAACGTAACAGGTAAACACAGGTTCATATATTCTTCCTTCCTCCCTCCCTCCCTCCCTCCCTTATTTTTTAGAGAGAGAGAGTGCAAGCAGGGGAGAGGGGCAGAGGGGGAGAGAGAGAAAGAAAGAAAGAATCTTAAGCAGGCTCCACTCATAGCAGAGCCCAACATGGGGTTGGATCCCACAACCCCAGAATCACGACCTGAGCTGAAATTAAGAGTTGAATGCTTAACCTACTGAGCCACTCAGGTTCCCATTCATATTTTCTTTAATTAAGTTGAGGCTTCCTGAGTAGTAATTTAAACCAGTACCTCTTTGCTTACAACTGATTATGACTTTGGATTTTATAATTTAGTACTATTTCTAGTTCTTTGAGTTCAGGAAAAAAAATTTGTTCAGAAAAAAAGACTTCAAAATTTTTAGTGAAGGAGCTTTCTGCTTCCTGTAATAGCCAAGTACTTTCTATTGAACCAACTCTCCACAAACAACTGTAAATGCTGAACAAAGTATTAAAAACAACCACCTTATGCCGCTGGAGCATGATTCAAAAGCAGGCAGGAACAGAAGGAAGGTCTGCTCTTGGGGGAAGGAAATAGCAATGGGTGCACTTCCCATTCTTTTATGGCTATTGGCTTGAGGACCTATCCCATTTGGTGTCCTGTAAGGCCATTTAAAAAGCAAAGAAACCCATGGTTTTTATCATACCCATAGAAATCAAAGTTTGGGAAGACCACAGAAGCTGGAAAATGAAAATCCCAGAAAGGAAAGAGGCAGACAAGGGAGCCCCAAGTTCTATGCATAAATTCTACCCAAATCTCTGCCTGATACTTGACTGTGCATGCATGTGGCAGAGTTCAAGGAGCCCAGCTAAGTCTAAAAGAATCAAGACTTCTGAGTAATCTTTTTCAGGGGGCATTTCCTTTTTAATTTTTTCAAAAAATTTTATGTTTATTTATTATTGAGACACCGAGAAACAGAGCATGAGTGGGGGAGGGGCAGAGAGGGGGAGACACAGAATCTGAAGCAAGCTCCAGACTCTGAGCTTTCAGCACAGAGCCCAAAATGGAGTTTGAACCCACAAACTGTGAGATCATGACCTGAGCAGAAGTCAGATGCCTAACGGACTTAGCCACCCAGGCGCCCCAGCATTTCCTCTTTAAAGTGATGAAAATTAATTCTTGTTTAACTGAGCGTGACGTTTAGGAAAATACTTTTTTTCCTAAGTACTTCAGACTTTAGGACTTACCAAGCAAGAGCCCTCAAGAGTGCCAGTCTTCAGGTGCCTGGGTGGCTCATTAATTAAGTGTCCATCTTCAGCTTAGGTCATGATCTCATGGTTCGTGGGTTCAAACCCCACATTGGGCTCTGTGCTGACAGTTTAGAGCCCAGAGCCTGCTTCAGAATCTGCATCTCCCTCTCTTGTCTGCCCCTCTCCTGTTCATGCTCTCTCTCAAAAATAAGTAAAATGTTAAAAAAAAAAAAAAAGAGTGCCAGTCTTTGAGGGTATTATTTCAGAACTAATTTGTTGAATGCCCTTTTGGTACACAGCTGGGTGCTGGGGCAATTTAAAGATCATTGAAATTTGACTTTGAGACTATAACTTCAGATATTTGTTGAAATCCCATAGACATATGAAACCATAACATACATGTATATATGAAAACATAACACAAGGCCACATTCAGTGCCAAAAGGACTGCCATACACAAAGTGGGACTTTCGCTCTAAGAGTTATATTAGTTTCCTAGGGCTGCTTTGACAAATAATCACAAACTACTTGGCTTTGAAACAATGGGAATTTATTTTCTCACAGGTCTGGAGACTACAAGTTTGAAATCATAGCATTAACAAGGCCACACTCCTCTGAAGGCTTTAGGGAAGAATCCATCCTGCCTCTTCCTGGCTTCTAGTGGTTATCGGCAACCCTTGACATTCCTTGACCAGTGCCTGCATCTCGCCTACTTTGCCTCCATCTTCATGTGGCTCTTTCATCTATATGTGTCTGTCTCCACGTGGCCTTCTTACAAGAACACTACCCATTTGATTTAGGCCCACCCTAATCCAGGGTGACCTCATCTTAACCAGTTACATCTGCAAAAATCTTATTTCCAAGTAAGGTTACATTGTGGCATTCCAGGCAGACATGAATTTGGCAGGGGAGGGGGGGTATTATTCTACCCAGGAAACAAGTGAATAAAAAAGCATTGTAAAGTATCCAGAATTTCAAGTTCTAATTAATCCTTAAATATTAAAGTGCTCTTTATCTTATAGAACACTTATTCATGAAAGTGAATTATGTGTCATAATAATGAATATCTGATTACTCATGACTCGTTTATATTTTTACTTTTGTATATTTATATTTTCATTGAAAACAACAAAAATTTTTTTCATTATAAACATTTAAAATTAAAACACCGGTAAGTAATCCTGGCCCTCTCCTGTCCCTCCCCCCTCCTTCCATTGTTCCAAATGAGTAGTAAGGTTAAATGAATTTTGGGAGAATAGGGTTCTAAAGCCCTTGAAAAAATCAGTTTTCTAAAGCAAAGCCATTCCATTAAACAGACCTAAATTTAGATTGTCAAAGCCCCCATAGACTCTGAAAAGAAAGTTGTTAAAACTCATAATGAGCTTCAGTGTTGCTGCATTTGGAAATGTCTACATCTCAGCAGTAGCCCTTGTACTAAAAAGCTCTAGCAGACGAAGGCAGTAGATGTGAGGGACTCTTGTCTTTAAGGCTATCATTTCAGGTATTAGTTGAAATTCCATATTCTTGACCCTCATAAATTCTTACATTGTAAATTCCTAGCAGCTTTAATTTGTAAAAAGCATATGGACAGATCCCTTAATGACAGATCAGAGATGATTAATTTAAAATATTTCAGTCAACTCAGAAAAACCAAAGATGAGACATCCCTCATCCTCCCGCCTCACCCCCCACCCCTATATCAGAAATCCTGGCTTTTCCTAACAATATTCCTGAGTTAGAGAAAATGCAAATGAAGCATTTGAGAGACAAAGGGAAACATTTTGCAGCTGTCATGTTTAATTTAATGATAAATATGAGTGCCAATAATTGTCTTAATATATTTCTTGAATAAGATTCTTAGAGTTGAAAAAATATTGCCTCCAAAACTCCTGCTGATGGGCTAAACCTTCAGATGTATTTCCTATGCCTGACATTGACTCTGCTTGGTGTGAAAGCAATCACCAGTATACAAATCACCAGTATACAACTGGAAGTTAGCGCTGAGTCTCAGCTGCTAGGGCAACAACAGCCCCATGATGTTTTATGTGCAGAATTAGTTTCATTTCTCCTGGCCAGTCTGGGAAGAGGGCAGCTAGAATGGGATTTCTTAGTAGATCTATTTTACTACTTTTATTTTTACAACTTTTATTTAGGCAAGATTCATTTCTCAAGTGCCATTTATGTTTCAAGGATAAGGCATACCAAAAAGTGTAAGGCAAGGTCCCTGTCCCTCCCACCCTTCCTCCATGATCTTGATTTCAGGTCTTGATCTCCAGTCATGAGTTTAGGCTTCATGTTGGGCTCTGTGCAGGGCATGGAGCCTACTTAAGAGAGAGAAATCTACAAGCCTCTAATATTTACACACATGGTTTCTGTACTTTGATAACTGAATTCAACTGTGGTACTTACAGGAAAGAAATGTATTCTGACAAACATTTTTTAAAAGACAAGATTTGCCAAAACAGTGTGCTCTACATGTACCCCAATGTTCATAGCAGCACTCTCCACAATAGCTAAAACATGGAAAGAGCCTAAGTGTCCATCAACAGATGAATGGATCAAGAAGATGTGGTTTATCTATACCATGGAATACTACATGGCAATGAGAAACAATGAAATCTGGCCATGTGTAGCAACATGGATGGACCTTGAGGGTGTTATGCTGAGCGAAATAAGTCAGGCAGAGAAGGACAAATATCATATGTGTGCACGTATAGGAGGATTAGGAGGAACTTAACAGAGGACCAAGGGGGAGAAGAAGGGCGGAAATGGTGGGGGAAAGGGGGAGAGGCAAACCATGAGAGACTCTTGAATGCTGACAAAAACTGAGGACTGGTGGATGTGGGGGGGAGGAGGGGTGGGCATGGAGGAGGGCACTTGTGGGGATGAGCACTGGGTGTTATGTGGAAACTAATTTGACAATAAACTATTTGTAAAAAAAAAAAAACAGTGTGCTCTAAAAATAAATCAATGTAATGACTGATCTAAGAAATCTTAATTATATCCTTAATTAATTCAATAGTCAGAGCCAAGAATTAATGACCCATTCACCAAAGTCATCATGATAATGCTCAATTTAAAGATAGCCTTTCAACCTGTTCTCCCAGCCTCCTTGCTGAACTGAAGTCATGGAAATTGTCTTCCATTTTTTCATTTACACTCTTCTTCAAACTGATGACTTAAACACTGTTTATTCTGCTACCTAAAAATGTATTTAATCCATCACATTTTATCCTCCTTGTTGTTATCTTAGTTTGTGTGTCCATCAGCACTCATTTGGATTCCTACAGTGATTTTCCAACTAGTCTCCTAGCTTCTGGTCTTACGGTCTTCCAGTCCTCCACCAACATAGAATCTACTCCAGTCTTTTCCCACCTAAAATCTTGCCATGCCTTGCCATCACTTACAGGATAAAGTCAGTCCTTGGCATGATGTACGTGGCCATTCACCATCTGGCCCTTGTCTGCCTCTCCATATTGATCTCCTGCAACAACTGTACCTCCTTATACCAGTACAGTTAGTTGAAATTCCTGGAACACACCCTGCTCTGAACAATTCCCTCTGTTAATCCCCACTCCTAGGCCGGCAGCTTCTTTGCATCCTTCACACCTCAATTTGTAAATCACTTCCTTTCTGGTAGTCTCATTCCACCAGATCATCCCTGTACTTTGCACATAGCTCTGTGATGCCATATGTTATCCCCCTGTAACTTGTGAGAGATGCTCCTCTACCTAAAAATAAGGGTCACATTTAATTAATGGAAAATTGGGGCACCTCGGTGGCTCAGTCAGTGAAGTGGCCAACTGGCTTAAGTCATGGTCTCACAGTCTGTGAGTTCGAGCCCTCCATCAGGCTCTGTGCTGACAGCTCAGAGCCTGGAGCCTGTTTCAGATTCTGTGTGTGTGTGTCTCTCTCTCTGCCCCTCCTCTGTTCTCACTCAGTCTGTCTCTCTCAAAAATAAACATTTTTTAAACGTTTTTTAAAAATTAATGGAAAATTGAGGAAATCATCCCATCACTCTGTCTCTAGAGTCTCTCTGGTCAGAGAGTATAGGCCTTCAAAGAGTAAGATGGCCTTCAAAGAATTGTTACTTAGAGTGTAGGGAGGACTTAAATACACTGAGGAGGCTGCTTCAGAGCCCAGTCCATTGACTCTGCCACTAACACAGTCTGATGTCACATGCTTTTTGAGTAAGCATCTTTGACAGATTCAAAAGAGCACCCCAGACAAAATATATGAGACACTACCTGGAGAGAAAGACCCACGGGGCCAAATAAACTTGCCAATGATGCGTTATTTTGCTGAAGCAGCAGCTTTTCTCTTCATGAGCCTATGATTTTCTCTGGCCTATGCATGTCTTATTGAAGATTAAGGATATCTGGAATGTACAAAAGAAGAACAATTGATAATAGACTTTGGGGGTATAGAAAGAGTGCATATGATCTCTCATGTTACACCCAAATCCTACCTCAGCTCCCAAGTCTGTGGGGTTTGAGATTGGTTACCGATCCCTAATCTCTAGGATGTAGAAATCTGGAAGTGTTTTAATCCAAAAAAATCGAAAAGAAAAAAAAAAAAGAAACCTGGCTTTAAATGCAGCTTAACTTCTTCTTCATCTTCAAATATTGTTGATGGTGTTACTGGTTTCCTGTTTGTTTTGAGTATTTCCCCCTTTGTGTGCCCTCATGAAGAATCCCGGCATCTATACTTTTTTCAACAGGAGTGGTTTTCTGATTGAAGTGGGCCAATAGTGCCCAGGTCTAAGAGATTC
Organism: Proteles cristata cristata; assembly: GCA_017311185.1. Lineage (NCBI taxonomy): Eukaryota > Metazoa > Chordata > Mammalia > Carnivora > Hyaenidae > Proteles > Proteles cristata. The sequence continues at coordinate 10,019 of JAESUZ010003766.1, read as the reverse complement.
AAAGAATTCAGAAAAGAATGTAAGCAATGGGCTTAACTACACATTTAGACATATAGTCAGAGGATTATAAATCCAACCCAAAGCTGCATAGAACCGTAGAGTTGTCGGTTGCTTCTATAGGGACTATATGAGAAAATCAAAGGTTGGGGGTTTAGCATAATGGGAAGAGTGTGAACTCTGGGGCAAGGCAGGCCTGGGTATGAGTCCCACATTCTAGTTGTTTGGCTTCAGACATGTTGTGTAACTCCACTAAGACCTAATTTTCTCTTTGTAAAATGGGGTTAATAGAAACCTTCCTTATGGAATTGTTAGCATTAGAGATAATACTGGTAGAATGCTTTGAACATAGTAGTTTCTTAGGAAATGGTGGCTATGATTTTGGCTTTGTGTTGAGAGTGATGTGATGGACTCTCACATCCCACCCAGTCCCCCTGGGAGTGCTACTGGCAGTGGTCCACATCCAGTAACTGCTCAAGGGAGGGGTATAAAAGCTTGGCTATTTTGGTTCAACTTGAAATAACTCTGAAGGACTAACCTAACTCCAGAGTTTCCCATGGTTCAGCCAGGTCGACATGAGGCCTGCATCACAGCTCATCTTCTCCCTCTGCATAATCCAGCCCTCCTCCACTCCTTTCCATGGGCATTGATCCCAAGATCTTAAAAATGTCCTGTATGTTAAACTTTATTCCAGAGTCTCTACTTCCCAAGGAATCTGACCTGTGACAAGTGATGAGACAGGTACCTGGTCCTGTGTTATTAATTACCCATTGGTCAAATGTGCAGAAGCTCAAAGAAGATCCTGTGGTCTGGGGCGCCTGGGTGGCTTAGTCGGTTAAGCGTCCGACTTTCGCTTGGGTCATGATCTCGCGGTTCGTGGGTTCGAGCCCCGCGTCGGGCTCTGTGCTGACTGCCAGCTCGGAGCCTGGAGGCTGTTTCAGTCTGTGACTCCCTCTCTCTCTGACCCTCCCCTGTTCACGCTGTCTTCCTCTCTCCTAGAAATAAATAAAACATTTAAAAAAAAAAAAAAAAGAAGATCCTGTGGCATCTTAGCCAGGTGTCAAGAAATATTTTCGAAAGACAGGAAAAGGGTCAGAAAAACTGTAAGGGAATGAGGAAGTCCCTAGAGACATGTGGAATTTGCCATAGGAAGGCATTTGATAATTTCCAGAGGTTAAAAATGCCCTCTTATTCCATGTGAGCCCAGGAGCATGTAAATGCTGTTTTCCAACATCAACTCCCTAAAAAGAACTTGGCTATGACATTCACATCAATATAATTAAGCAGATGTAGTGATTAGTCTTTCTTCAGTATTGAACTTTTAATTCCCTTTCCCATGGCAAATACCCAGCTAGAGACCTTCCTGGAAGCAGACCCATGTTTTTCTTTCTAATGACTGTGGGGGGGAGGCCTAAACAGTTACTTTGGAGCTGTGCTGTACTATAGACACTTTTCTGGTGCCTAGTGGCATTTAGATTGGGAGTTCCTTGGCCCGCTCAGGTTCAGTCTCTGGAGTTAGAATCAGAAAACTAGACAGAAGGTAATATCTGGAAGGCCAATCCTGCAAAATATTTCTAGGGTTAAGTGAGACTCTACTTTGAACAGGGACTCCATCTCCAGCAACAGTCTCACCCCAAAATGATCCTTCTCTGTTCTTTCCTACCCAGATCTTAGTGGGTATTAGGGGTTGACCCAGGAGGGAGGAGCTCTTAGCCTGGTTGTATCATGTAGTAGTTAACCAACAAATATTTCCTGAGGATCATATACAAGGCACTGACCTGTGCACCTTGAGTGCTAACACCGGATCCCACACGTCCATCTTTCCTGGTAACAGAGAGGAATGTGGACCCAAAGATGGGAGGGGCAGCAGTCGGACAGCTCAGCAGTACAGGGAGTGCATGCCATGAGATTAGAGGAAAGAAGATGGCTTTGTCCAAGTTACTTTTTCATGTCTCTAAACCTCTTACCTCTGGAAACCTGAGAATGCTCCAGCAGTGCCTGGCCCAGGGGAAGCCCTTGATAGATATATATTGAATGGAGTGTTTGTCCTGATGGTTTGTCATCCATTGTTTGGCCTTCAAATTACACAGTTATTCACAGTTATTATTCAGCTTGCAGCAGATGTGCAAGATTTTTTCAGTAGTAACATCTCAACCAATGTTGCTGTGCAGCCCTTAAGGGACTTTTTGTCTAAATATTGGTAGCCTAGCTTTGCAGAGGCACAGAGATGACAGGGAGGTGCCAGAGGCCCCGGGGGTGCTGCTGGGCCCAAGGCTCCTGCCTCTCCTGACCTCACCCCTACTCTTCAGGCCAAAACACTGGTGGAGGAGCAGTAACACACTTCCAGAAGCCTTGCCTCCTCTGTTTGTTTTCTCCATCACACTGCAAGGCCTGGACCATGGTTTTACCTGATACCCTGGGGATCCGGTCATACCTTCGTGCATGTTAATAGATACATGTCCAAGCCCAAGAATTACTTATAGACCAAGAGGTACCTGTTGATGTTCAGTCACTGAAGTATTGCATCTAGGAGAACCCTCAGGAAACTAAGTTCATGGACCCAAGGTCACTCACCTCAAAGCACACCCATAGCTTTTACATAGACCAGGTTCAGAGGATCTGCTTCTGGGTGAACTTAGGACAGTGCAGGATGAGGTTGGAAGGGACACTTTGTCAGGCCCTTCCCATCTCTGCCATTTCCTGTCCCTCTATGGACAGTTGAAGAGTTAATCTTACATGCAGGGCTGTGCAAATAAAATAAGCCAGCCGGTCACCCTTAAAGCCTTTGCATGTAGAAATTCAGGGGCCCCACTGTCTCTTTGGCTGTAGTCTAGGAAACAGCGGGCCTGGAGAAGAGAGGGAGATCTCAGGATCCATTCGGAGAAGATTAGGCAACAGCCCTCACTGTGTGAGGCCATAGCTGTGCACTGGATGATCTAATCGGATTTTCCCATCGCTCACAGTGGAAAATAAAATGACCAGACTCATAGCAAGATAATAGTTTCACACAATGGCCTTCATTGTCTCAGACCTGCTTGGGGCAGTTTCTGGAATTGAATGAATTCTGTTTAGTTACTCTTTCGATTTACTTTGAGCAACAGCCTTGAGTTTTTTAAATTAATTAAACTAGTGATAAATGTGTTAAACCTCTACCTTCTAGAGCTACATGATTAGCCTTTTTTGTTAAACTTTTTTTTATCCCCATTTAAGAGAAGATGGACCTGGAGTGTGATTACTCTGGCCAACTAATAACAGAATCAGAGACTCGGGGCACATAAGGAGACATGGGATTATTTACACAGAGGGAAACGGAAGGTCAGAGAGAGAAATTACTTGCCCAAGAATTTGCCTCTTTTCTCCCATCACTTCCCTCCTGCCCCAAACTCCCTGATCAATGCTGAACACAGAAGACTTGCCTCCTTGGCATGGAATAGCATCTTCAGGGCACATATTCTATACCCACTCAGTTCCTCACCCATGATGGAGGGCCAGCTGGACCCTCTCCTGGGAGAAAGGAAGGTTGGTTATGGCAGCCGAAATGAGAGTCTGACTGGGAAACCAGAGGAGTACAGGTACAGAGGGAAGGCAGCAGCATAGGTCTGGGCCCACCTCCTAGACAGAGACTCTAGAAACCAGGAGACAAAATGTTCTGAAACAGACTCCCTGCCAATGACAGCAGGGAAGGGGCTTATTCTCTGAATTAGGTTTGAGGATAACTGCCAGCTTTACTTTGCAATGATCTAGTTCATGACAAAAGTGCAGTGAGTTTTGAGCTACTTAGCCATTGAAAGTACATGGTAATTGGGGACTTGAACTTTGCAGCCAGAATTCGGCAGCTGCCTACTGCCATGAAAGGCAAATTTTGAAAACCTGGCGAGAAGGAGCCAAGTTCTCTGTAGCATGTAACTTGCAAGCCTAATGCTCTGAAGTTGCTACTCTTGGTATGTGACTCCATGAGGGCTGAACACAGGTGTGAACTGGGCTGCCAGAGTTGGGTCATGGTAGAGTTCAAATTATCACCTTCTCTTCCCTCATCCCTGTAGTCTTTGCTCCTAGAGCTGTTTGGGACCAATGTGTAGATGCTGGAGAAGGGTTGATCTTGTCCACTGATCCCCAACCCACAGCAGAACAGACGTCACCTGGGAACGTGTTAGAAATGTACATTATCAGGCTGCACCCCAGACTAGTGGAACCAGAAACTCTAGGAGAGTGGCCCAGCATTATGTTTTGACAACCCTCTGGGTGATCCTGATGCAGGTGCAGGTTTGAGAACTGCTGGTTTAGAGCATGGTATGGCTCTGAATTTGTTGTTTATTAAGGAAACTCTGCTTTTACATGAGCTAGCCATCTGCCTCCTACCTTGCCCCCTCATCCCCCTCTGCCATAGGGACAGCCTCCGTTGGGAGATTTGGGGTTTGTTGTGTTGCTTTCCCAGCCCTCAGCACTTGTACAGTAAACCATCTTTTCACGGTCTCTTTGGCCCCTGGCCCCAGCTGTTTCCCTCCTCCCCCCAGGACTCCCAGTTGTGTTGTTCCAGTGAGGTTGTTTCCACTCGGTGCTGGGAGGGGAGGCACTCCTAGATGTGGCTCTGTGCCATCAGTGGGACCACAGACCAAGAGTTAAGCCCTGGAACCCCACCTTAGAGTTCTCACTGCCACAAGGAGCGACCTTTCAAGGGAGGCCCTGGCTGTCCTTCTCGGGAGAGGCGTCAACCTGCCCTGTCTGTCCTGGCTAGAAAAGCCAGCGGCTAGGAGTGGCTAAGTGAGCTCTGGGGAACTTATCTATCCCTCCTGCTTTACATGCCGACAGATGGGGTAGTCACCTGAGGATTCCAAGGGGAAAAGTCTGACATAGTGGTTAGCTCGCCTAGCTTTAGTGCCAGAGAGAACCAGTTAGGGTTTTTTTTCCTTTTTTTGAGAGAGATGGGGGCTCTGGGTTAATTTAATGAAATATATTTTGCCAAATGCTTTCTCTTTTTGTTCTAATTAATGGCCAGGCATTAAAAAGTAGAGTGGCTATTAGAATTGTGTCATATCTTGGGGCACCTGGGTGGCTCAGTCAGTTAAGCTCTCGACTTTGACTCAGGTCATGATCTCAACAGTTCATGGGTTCCAGCCCCATGTTGGGCTCTGTGCTGACAGCTAGCTCAGAGCCTGGAGCCTGCTTTGAATTCTGTGTCTCTCCCTCTCTCTGGCCCTCCCCTGTTCATGGTTTCTCTCTCAGAAATAAATAAAACATTAAAAAATTAAAACATTAAAAAAAATTGTGTCATATCTCATTGCCCACCTCTCTCAGCTCCTCCTTTCCAAGTGTGAGGAGGATGTCAACAGCATGAACTAAGAAGCTCTGCCTTTGTCTCCATGGCACTGAGTAGAAATTTCCAGGCCCCTGGGGGATTTGGGTTGATGGCATATATTTGATATTTTCTACTCTTCTTCTGACCTAGTCTTGGGAAAATAGCCTTGGGGTATGAAGAAAATGCAAATCCGTGCTTTCAGAGTCCTCTGGGGCAGATTTACAAAATGGTGGCCATCCTTATAAGCTAGGGGACACTGCACAGGTGGGTGTGTATCCAGAGCCCACCTGAACGTTCTTGTCCAAGGAAGACTGGCTTCTGTTCTGTGAGCGCTGTGTCATTGCTGAGGTCTTGTCACATTCAAGCCCTTTCAGCCTAAAGAAAGGAGAGGTCACAGGAAGCAGAGAACTTTGGTAGGAAAAAAAAACAGGGCTTTTATGTAAATTATGTCTCGTGTTGTAAGCCTCCCAATAATCCTTTGAGAGATGTAGTATTAACCTTGTTTTACAAATAAAGAAACAAAAGTTGACAGATCAGGGGACAGGTCACAAGCTGAGAAGTGGCAGAGCAGAGCCTTGACTCCAAGCCTAGTGTTTATCCCCAGAGCCCTTCCCCTCTCTGCTCCCTTTGACTCCATCTCAACTTCTAGGGAACATGAGTGACCCAGTAGGGTACCTGAAAAGGAGACTGCACCAAGACTCAGAAATCATGGCCTCCATTTATGGATGTAATTCATTGTACATCAAATGACATCAAAGGTCATTTATGGACTCCATCCAGCTCAGAATCCATCATGTTTGTTGGTATAGGCAAATAAACAGTTTTCTGCTGAGAGGGAGGGGAATTGAAGGAATCACTACAGGGTTAGGAGAATCAGTTTAGATTGCTGAGCTTGCCATGTTTCTCCTGACCCTGGCCACACAGGCCACTCCCAACAACCCCAGAGATGCCCACATTTGCCAAACAGCATGTGCATTTGTCCTTTCCAAAAGAGCATTGGGGACATAATAAAGTGAGTTGTTAAACTGTTCTAGGGTTGGGGGCAAGGAGGGGTCTGTTTGCCCCAAAATGCTGGTCTTTCTTTATAAGTTATCTGAAGCAATGTTTTATGAGAGGCATAGTTGTATGAGGGTATGTGTGTGTGTAAGAGAGAAGTACAAACTACAAAAATACAATATACTGAGCTTTTTTCTAACAAGCCTGGCTGAGTTTTCAGTAATTCTGCAGCTGTGACATGACTTAGTCCACTGAGATATTCAGCACTGGCTGGAAAAATACAACCAAAATTTATTCAATCGATAGCAAAAAAACAATGATTCTTCTAAGAGTCACATTCCTGTAAGATTGGCCTCACTATGGGAAAGATAGACAAATTCACTTTTTTTTCAGACCCAGCTCAGAGTTTTTTTCCTTTCCAGGAACTTCACAGGGCACCAGGAACCCACAGAGACATGAGGATGCCTAGACTCTTGAAGCATCATCATTGATATCTCAATAAGTCTAGCCCTCTCGTTAGCCCTGCCCTTACAAACTGTCCAACAGCAGATTTAAAGGTTCTGCTCAGAGGGTCTTAATTGATCTTGTTGAGTCTGGTTTGGCCATCTGTACTGACAGAGTCACTCCCATGACATTTGCTTGCACACAGTGACCTCCATCTTCCAAATTGAATATGTTTTCCCCACCCCGTGTGCATATCCTCTGCCTACCCTACCATGTGGTGATGAGTGAAGCTAGTTCTCTGACCCGAGCAAGGACTGCCAACAGAAGACCCCGAGGCACCATGCATGGCATCTGAACCTATAGATATCTATTGGCATCATAAAAATCACCCTGAGTCCCTCAATTTGCATGTAGAATGTGGGGGAGGTGGCGTTGGGGCAGCGAGTTTATTAAGAATTTTTATTAAGAATGTTTATTAAGAATTAAGTGAGGCCACTGGCTGGAGAAGTCAGGGTGAGCACTTGTTCTCTCCTTCTGAACTCTGATTTTCCCCCACTTGGGGTCTGGCCTCTCCCCCAGGGGCCACATGGCCGCTTGCTTCCCCGGGCCACATGGCTCCTGACACTACTGTCAGGATGCTTCCTGCCACCATGGGCCCCATCCTTGCCAGCCTAACTCCTGAGTTTTGAAGTCTGTGTTCTCTGAGAGGAAGGAGCTGAGGGCACACGGGGTGGGGCTCACCTCTGGCTCTGCTGCACTGGGAACAACCTGCTGCAAAGACGGTATGGCAGCATTTCTCCCTGGAATGAGCTCCTCCATCTTCTCCCAGAGTGAGCTTGGCTGCTTTTCTAACTGCAGCCTCAGCAGTTCCTGGACAGATTTGTTGGTTTATGGCTAAGCAAGAAAAGTGGGCTCCAGAGCCAGGAGCTCAGCAGGGGTTTCTTCCCTTCAAAGAAAATGTAAATTAGAGTGGAAGATGCTGAGGTTAAGAAATCTGGGGCCCTGCTGTTAGCATTTGCACCCTTTATCCTCCCTTCACCTCCTAAAGCTGGACTCAGTGTAGTGTGTGAACACAAGGGTAGGACCATACCCCAGTAATTGATTCATACTTTTTGGCTCAGTTTATTCATGCCTGGCCCTCAGAAGATGAGCTAATGTGGCTGTTCCTCTGTGATTTTAAAGTGCAGTACACATCATCTGCCCCTGAACCTGGCAGACCCTGACACACATGTCTTCAGAGGACACTAATAAAGAAAGGCTTTCTTTGGCTTACAAGAAATTTAAATATAAAGTTAAGGTAGAAGAGAGGCTGCAATGCCATCCCATCCCTGCCTCATCCTTCCCTGTCACATCCCCAAAGACCAAGTGCAGCTGTTATCCACTCCTCTAGTGACCCCTTTCCTTGATGCAGCCTCTCAACACCCGTGGGCTCTTGTGATTTGGGGTCTCAGGTGCCCACTGCCTACTCCCCTCCACCTCACCTCTGCCTTCTCTACAGGCCCATGAAACCACGGCAACTTTTCTTTAATGGCACATGGTCCAGGATCTGAGAAAGTTACAATCACTCTTGCCCTCTTCAAGACTTACGTAGCTCACACTTAAAATCTGCCTGCCTTACAAGTAGGCTGATTCAGTGAGGTGAGGCCTAATGAGTGGGGGAGTTTCTACATGTTAAACCCTCTGATGAAGATGCACTGTGCCAGAGTGCCTGGGATTGACCCCATGATGGCTTAAAATAAAGCTGCTCTCGGGGTGCCTGGGTGGCTCAGTTAGTTGAGTGTCTGACTCTTGATTTCTGCTCAGGTCATAGTCCCAGGGTTGTGGGATCAAGTCCCACATTGGGCTCCACAGAGTATAGAGCCTGCTTGCCATTCTCTCTCTCTCTCTCTCTCTCTCTCTCTCTCTCTCCCTCCCTCTCTCTCTCCCTCCCTCCCTCTCTCCCTCTCTCCCTCTTTCCCTCTCTCCCTCTCTCCCTCATTCCCTCTCTCCCTCTCTCCCTCACCCCTGCTCATGCATTCTCTCTCTCAAATAAATTTTAAAAGTGAAAAAAATTTTAAGAAAAAATAAAGCTGCTCAACTTTCCAAAGTTATTGATTATGAGTCAGGAAAGGCAGTTAACCTTGAATAGTTTAAGTCACTGGCCCACACTTGCCTACTGCATGCTGCCTCAGTCTCTTCCCTAAAGAATGGAAAATGAGAGCCAGGCTCTCCAGGGAGGAGCAAGAATATGAATTCTCCCAATCTCAGAGTTGCAGAATGATTCTAAGGTGTTCATCGATCATTCCACACGCCATACAGAGAGCATAAATGGGTTGCATGTATATGCGCTATTATTTTCAAATACTGCTAGTAGTATTTTCAAATAAGTACTATTGTGGTTTACAAAATATAAATTTATTTTTTAAATGGATACTGAGTAAGTTATTTTGACCCAGTAATATCTTTGGAAAGAGAATAACCTCAGAGGTTTAGTGGGATTTGGGTGCTCTGCCTCAGCTCACATGTCTTGAAGATAAACGTCCTCAGGCTTGGAGCCCTGACTTTGTGACTAAACAGTAATCACCTGTCAACATAAAGGCCTGTTTCTCCAGTGTAATCAATGGCACAATGTTCAACACACAACACACAGTTTAGCTTGTAGCATCAAGGCCACTGCAGGCAAAGGGAAAAGAAGAGAGAACTCACTGGACTTTGCCATCCTGCCAAAAGAGAAGACTTAGCTGCCACAGAATATTCCAGAGAGCCCCAGACCTAGTGCAGGGTGATCAAAGAGAGAGCATCCTAGGAAACAGCTGGCTGGCACCTGAAAGTACAAAGTACAAGTCCAGAAAGTTTAAAATTCCTAAACTTGCCCCTGCCCAGTGGCCTATTGTAGGGAGTTCACCATGGTGGTTCAGCCGAATGTGACTCTCTACCCAAAGACCACCTCAGGCCACTCTGCCAACCACTGGCATGAGTGCTCCAAGACAGGGGCAGGTTGCAACCCTCTATGAAAGATGCCTCCACAGTGCTCTGAGTTGATTCTGCCTTTGTGTTTCTGTTGGGAATTTAACTTCATGGAATTCTGTCATAACAAGGAACTCTGTTCCATTCCCCTAACCTCCTACCCTCCAACATTGGAAAAACAGCAAAGGAAGATACTTATCTTCATTAGTCTTCATAAGAGCTTTGTAGCTCAAACCCATGCATCTACCACAGGTAAATGGTAACCTGAAGGAACTCTGACTTCATGGCAGGGAGGAGGGGTCTCACCAAGTACTGGAAAATAACAAGAACAAGATCCTTT